>OZ012740.1:68664438-71064438 GCA_963859935.3 Lathyrus sativus | reverse complement strand
TTAGAATCTGCTCAACTAAACTCTGATCCAAAGTCTGAACCATGCTCTAAAAATATTTTACAAGAGTATGACTATAGCTTCAGGAAGTTTCTAACTAAAAGCCTAGATAGAAGCAAGATGGCTTCAATGATCTATGGTATTAGTAGAAACTATAGAAAAGGTGTTGGATATAAATCTTTTTCTTATGAGGATTCAACTCCAAAACCTATAGATAAAATGGATATCAAGTATCCTCCTTTATATTCCCAGTTTACATTTGGTCATTTAAATGATATTAAACATACAAGTTCTAATCAGAACAAAGCTGTGTTTAATAAATCTAAAGCTAATCAGAACAAGTCTTATGTTGAAAGACAGAAGTTCAAAAAAAGATTTAAGGCAGCTAACCAAAAAGGACCCAAGAAAATCTGGGTACCTAAGGATAAGATAATCTATGTTGCAGACATCCTTAGCAGCAAAGTCAAGACTCCAGTCATGGTACCTAGACTCTGGATGCTCACGACATATGACGGGAAAAAGGTCTATGTTCCAAAGTCTGGAGCTTAGATCTGGAGGAAACGTCAAGTTTGGAGGGAATCAGAAGGGCAAGATAATTGGCTCTGGAACCATTGGCAATGGTAAACTTCCTTCCATAACTAATGTCTTGCTTGTTGAAGGATTAACTCATAATCTATTGTCCATAAGTCAATTAAGTGACAATGGTTATGACATAATCTTTAATCAAAAGTGTTGCAAAGCTGTTAGTCAAAAGGATGGCTCAATCCTCTTTAATGGTAAAAGGAAAAACAACATTTATAAAATCAGTCTTTCAGAACTTAAGGTTCAGAATGTTAAATGCCTTATGTCTGTTAATGATGAGCAATGGGTCTGGCACAGAAGATTGGGTCATATTAATATGAGACGTATATCTCAGATTAATAAATTTAATCTGGTCAGAGGACTTCCTAATTTGAAGTTCAACTCAGATGCTCTTTGTGAAGCATGTCAGAAAGGAAAATTTTCAAAATCATCTTTCAAATCCAAAAATGTTGTTTCAACTTCAAAACCATTAGAGTTACTTCACATTGATCTGTTTGGACCAGTGAAAACTGCATCCATCAGAGGCAAGAAGTATGGATTAGTCATTGTTGATGACTACAGTCGTTGGACATGGGTAAAATTCCTAAAGCACAAGGATGAGTCACATTATGTGTTCTTTGACTTCTGCAAACAAGTCCAAACTGAAAAAGATTTCAAAATTGTTAAAGTCAGAAGTGATCATGGTGGTGAATTTGAAAACAAACATTTTGAAAAATATTTTTAATGAAAATGGCATTGCTCATGATTTCTCCTGTCCTAGAACTCCACAACAGAATGGAGTTGTAGAGAGGAAAAATAGAACATTGCAAGAGATGGCCAGAACTATGATCAATGAGACTAACATGGCAAAACATTTTTGGGCAGAAGCAATTAACACAACATGTTACATTTAGAACAGAGTGTCTGTTAGACCTCTTCTGGAAAAGACTCCTTATGAATTGTGGAGGAATAGAAAGCCAAACATTTCTTATTTCCATCCTTTTGGATGTATATGTTTTATGCTGAACACTAAAGAGAATCTTAACAAGTTTCATTCTAAAGCACAAAAGTGTTTTATGCTTGGATATTCTGAACGCTCTAGAGGCTACAGAGTATACAATACTGAGACACAGATTGTGGAGGAATCTATACATGCTAGATTTGATGATAAGCTTGGCAATCAAAAGCCAAACAGCTTGAAAACTCTGCAGATGGAGAAGTTATTCTCACAGAATCTGAGAAACCAGAGGTAGAGAAAGCTCAAGAAGAAGCTACGCCAGATGCAACTCCATTGGCTGATCAGATGAATAACATGAATATTTCTGAAGAACCAACAATTAAAGGATCATCCAGAATCAAAGCTTCTCACCAGAAGAAATGATTATTGGAAATAAAGATGACCCTATAAGAACAAGGTCGTTTATCAGATCATCTGGAACATCACTTTTTAGGTTGGTGTCTATTATTGAACCAACATTTGTGGATGAGGCTCTGAGTGATAATGATTGGATACTTGAAATGCAAGATGAGCTGAATTAATTTACAAGAAATGATGTCTGGGATCTAGTTCCAAGACCAAAAGGTTTCAACATTATTGGAACAAAGTGGGTATTCAGAAATAAACTAAATGAGCAAGGAGAAGTTGTTAGGAACAAAGCAAGGCTAGTAGCTCAAGGATACAGTCAACAAGAAGGAATTGATTACACTGAGACTTATGCTCCAGTGGCAAGGTTAGAATCTATATGTCTTCTTATTTCATTTGCTGCACAATATAACATCACTCTATATCAGATGGATGTTAAGAGTGCCTTCTTAAATGGTATTATAGAAGAAGAAGTTTATGTCCATCAACCTCCTGGTTTTGAAAGTGATAAATTTCTAGATCATGTTTTTAAACTCAAAAAATCTCTTTATGGTTTGAAACAAGCTCCCAGAGCTTGGTATGAAAGATTAAGTAATTTTCTTCTGGAAAAGAACTTTATCAGAGGCAAAGTGGACACAACTCTTTTCTGTAAAACATTTAAGAAAGATTTACTAATTTGTCAAATTTATGTGGATGATATTATTTTTGGGTCTACCAATATTATGCTGGGAAAAGAGTTTGCTTTGTCTATGCAGGCTGAATTTGAAATGAGCATGATGGGAGAACTTAGATTCTTTCTGGGAATCCAAGTAAATCAGACTCCAGAATGCACATATATTCACCAGACTAAATATGTCAAAGAGCTTCTGAAGAAGTTCAATATGAATGAAAGCAAATTGGCAAAGACTTCAATGCATCCTACAAGCACACTTGGTAAAGAAGAGGTAAGTAAGAAAGTTGATCAAAAACTTTACAGAGGTATGATTGGATCTCTCTTATATTTGACTGCTTCAAGACCTGATATTTTATTCAGTGTTTGTCTGTGTGCTAGATTCCAATCAGATCCTAGAGAATCTCAATTAACAGCTGTTAAGAGGATTCTAAGGTATCTGAAAGGTACTACTAATGTGGGTCTGTGTTACAGAAGATCTGATGATTATAAATTAGTTGGATTCTGTGATGCTGACTATGCTGGAGACAGAGTATAACGTAAAAGTACTTCTGGAAGCTGTCAGTTTCTTGGAAGCCATATGATCTCATGGTTCAGCAAGAAGCAACCCACAATTGCACTTTCAACAACAGAGTCAGAATATATTGCTGCTGCTAGTTGTAGCACCCAGATGCTCTGGATGAAAAGTCAGCTGGAAGATTATCAGATTTTTGAGAGTAACATTTCTATCTTCTGTGATAATACTTCTGCTATATGCTTATCTAAAAACCCTATTTTACACTCTAAAGCTAAGCATAAAGAGATTAAACATCATTTCATCAGAGACTATGTTCAGAAGGGAATTATTAATTTAAATTTTGTAGATTTTGCTTCCATTGAAGAAAATGGTTTTGATCTCAAACCAACCATTAAAACTTAAAACTGGGCAAAGTACTTTGACAGGTTGATGGGTCCTGTTTATCCAAAATTGGTGAAAGAATTCTGGATTCACGCCCAAGTTTGCCCTAAGTTCATTCACTCTTCTGTTCTTGGAAAGGAGATTGTTATTAATGAGAAATTAATCAGACAACTGATTGAGCATAATGAAACTGATGGAATCACAAGTTTGGCAACTGCTCATGTGGACTTCGCTGATATTTTTCAAGAGGTCTGTGTTTCTGGGGAACCAACCAACATAGTCAGAGATCTGAAGCCTGTTTATAAAATCTGGGCTAAGATTTTCATGAGCTCTATTTTTCATAGAAAATCTTCAAACTCTCCAGATTATGTCAACACAGAACAACTGTACTTCATGCTCTGTATGAGTCAAGGCAAGAAGGTGGATCTGCCTTATCTTCTGTTCAGTCATCTTCTGAATCACATAAAAGAAACAAGAGAAGAAGTAAGAGCTAAGGCTGGAAAGATCAGAAATTGGATCCCTATGGGAAGGTTGATATCAGACATTCTGACAGAGAATGGTCTTGTAAAGCATCTGACTGATGCTGGGGTGACAGATGATCTGTCTTACATTATAGGATTTGTCATTAATGGGAATACTCTGAAAAGGATGAAGGTCATCTCAGAGCTTGCTAGCAAAACTAAGAAGATTGACTCTGAAGAAGTCAGCAGAAGGAGGATTCCTATAGCGGATTTTCCCATGTTCAGTGCCGATGAACCTAGAGAAATCATTCTGTCATTCATTGCTGAATGTTTGAGAGATGGTATTCCTCTGCCTGCCAACATAGTACAGAAGGAAGGAGAAGTATTGCCAAATCTTCTGCGAGAAAGGCGCAAGAAAAAGAAAGCCGAGGAAGGATCTGTTGCACAGCCTAAGAGGAAAGCCTCTGATGCTGCTGTCAAGCCTTAGGAGGTCAAGAAGCTGAAGGAAAATCCTCCAGAGGCTAGCTTGGAGGAAATAAGAGAAACGATTAAACAAGTATTAACATCTGATCCACAACCATCTGTCCATTCACCTTCACCTTCACCTCCACCATCTCCTCCTCAACCATCTGGACCTCATACATTTGGACATCATACATCTGAACCCACTTCATCTCCTCATACACATTCTCAACCATCTTCTTTTCATCAACCATCTGAACCCCCTCAACAAAAATCATCTGAACAATAACCCCCTCAACAAACAACATCTGAACCACAACAACAAATACAATCTGAACCACCCTCTTCTACTCAACCACCAAAAGAACCAACCATCCCAGTTCTTGAACCCTCTATCCTACAACCATCTGAAGACATTCGGGATGTGCAACCCATTGCAACCATGTATGTCTTATCTTCCACTTCATGTCATTCAACTGAATCATCTGATTCTGATGAATCTGAAGTTCACTCACCATCTTGTTTACATATTTCCGACCCTTATAAACCACTACCATCTGACCTACCTGCTTCTAAACAACACCATCATCAGCTTGCTCTTCATTTCAAATTTAACTTCACAGACTTTCTACCATCTTCATCTGATGCTGTTACATCAACACCATCTGATGTTGATACCTCAACACCCACTACACCTCATCTCACCATACCACAACCATCTGAACAACCACCATCTGATCAAACACCTCCTGAACAAACTCAACCAAGCCCTGGACCCTCACAAAAAGTCACCCTAGAAGACTTTCTGTACCCCAAACCCAGATTAGATGTTTATACTTTGTTTAAGAATTTCAAAAAGGAAATGCGTATGGGGATTGCTTCTGTAGAAGAAGAGTGTCTGTTTAGTATGCATCCTGCTGAATCTAAAGCTTCTTGGAACAGATTCATCTCAAGGTTCAACACTGCTGCCTCTAATCTCAGAGTAGTTTACACTGATGATACAAAGGAAAAGTTTGCTGAAATGGTCAGACAGACTCTGTTGAGCATTCCCAGAACACCAGTGCTACTTCTGGAAGATGCTCCTGCTGAAGACTCTTCATCTGAAGATACTGCTCCAATGATAGAAGATACTCCTACAGAGCCTCTGGTGCCCAACCAAGATGCTTTGATGATTGTGGAACAATCATCTGCTTCTAGTCCTCAGGCTGCATCTGACATGGAGATTGATCATCCTAAGGTAACTGCATCTGCTTCTGCACCCTCTGCATCTGAGATGAAGACTGAGACTCCAGATGTTGTCCAAGAAGTTAAGGAAATCAAATCATGGATGGTAAAACAAGAACAGACTACTGAGGAGATCAAAACTTGGATGGCTAAGCAAGAAGAGTCTACTACAAAGATTACTGATCTTCTGACCCTGATTGCATCTCACCAGCCCTAGTTTTCTTTTCCATGTTTTTGCACTTATGTTTGCACTTGTTTTCTGTTGTTTTGTTTTCAATCATCTCTTGTCTGAACATCTTATTTTGAATGAATCTGGCTGTTTTGTTTTTCATTTATGTGTTTTATTTTCTTTTCTTCTGTTATCTTTTCTGTCTTTTAAACTCTTTTTGATTATGACAAAAAGGGGGAGAAAAAGAATCTGATTGTTCAATCCATAAGCAATACTAAAATGAAATTCATACATAGTATTAACTAACATTGAATTTTAAGACTTTCAGATTTTATTGTTTCATCTGACAAAAATTCTTTGAATCCTTGAAGCAAATTTGACTCTAATTCTGGAAGATAAACCAGACTCTTTATTTGAAAGAATTCATCAGGCTCTGATTCTGGAAAGCATCCAAGCTCTAATTATTTATTTTAATAAGGATTCCTACAAGGTTCTGAAATATACTCAAGCAAAAAGGGAAGTGTTCTCTTCTATTAGAGTATTCATTTCAGGGGGAGATTCTTAATCTCAGGGGGAGTTATATATTTTATCCTTTTTATTGAACAAAATTTCCTATGTTTTGTCATCATCAAAAAGGGGGAGATTGTTAGAACACAGATTGGTGTTTCTTATATCTCTATGTTTTGATGATAACTCTTATGGAATTTTGTATTAAGAAAATATATACTCTAAATTTGTTCTAGTATTATTGTTTCAGGTATTAAATTGAATACTCTTAAAGAAGCAAAATACATAAGTACAAGCAACTATGCAAGGCTCTGAAGCATCAGATGCAAGACAATCAGAAGACTCTGAAGCGTTGCCAAAAGAATCTGAAGCAGAAGCTGCAGAATGATCTGAAGCGTTTCTGAAAGACTTGTATAAAGAGTTGAAAGCTTTGATCAAATCAGACTCTGAAGTTCATTTCACTGCAAGAACAGAGGCTCTGATAATCAGACTCTAATCAAATAATATTCACGCTCAAGCACATACTGATGCATACTCTGATGAAGACTCTGATCAAGATTGAGACAAAGTGAAAACCTGTAACAGCCCGAATTTCATTAAATAATTAATTATAGTAATTAATTGATTTAGTGGGATTTATGTTAATATTGGAATTAATTTTTATTAATTAGAATTAATAGAGAATTGAGAAGGAATTGGAGAGGAAAGAAAATAAAAGAAATATATAAGTGAGAAAGAAAAGAAAGGAAGTTAGAAACATTTGGAGAGAAAGAGGAAAGAAAGGAGAAAGAAGAGAAAGAGAGGAGAAGAAGAGGAAAAGTGGAAATCATCAAGAACCAACATCAAAGCTCCGATTAATCGAGGTAAGGGTGAGAAATGTTTCTATTTGATCATTGCATGATGTTATGTATGTTGGGTTGGGGTTTTGGTAGAGTTTTCATCACTTTCCAATTAGGGCAAATGTTGGATTAATCGGTAGATTGATGATTTAATCGGTTAGAACTGAGTAATAATGCTGTAGAATAGTCGGATAACATGTATTGATGTTATTTGTACTGATTTGGATGTTTGAGGTTTGGGTGATAATGGATTGATGAAGGAGAGGCAGAATAGGGTTCTGTTCTGCGCAGGTTCGCTGGCTCTCGCCAGGCGAGCGAAGGCGAAGCTTCGCCAGGCGAAGCCTAGTGAATACTGGCGAGTAATTATAATTAAGTCCCAGTGGACTTCGCTGGCGAGTTCGCCAAGCGAAGGTGGATGGCGAAGGTTCGCCCAGCGAAGGTGCTGGCGAATGGTGGCGAATGAAGTCAGTAGCTACTGACTTGGGCTCGCTGGGAAGTCTCGTCAGGCGAAGCCTAGCGAGTGTTTGCTGAGAGAGTTCGCCAGGCGAAGGCCAGGCGAAGGTTCGCTGCGAGGGTTTGCCAGGCGAACGAAGGCGAATTTGACAGCATTTCTCTTTTGCTGTGTTGCTCATGTGGTGATAGTTTGGTGGTTTCACATAGATTGATACTCTTATGATATGATATAGATATGATCTATTGTGATGATGTGTGGTGTGGGTAGCCTCCGGGCGTGAATCCTAGTTGATATGCGATGCGCATTTATTGTGATAAATAGAAATACATGTGAATACAATGATGAATGTATGTGTATTGTTTAATGAATTGTGGGTGCATATTTATATGCGATTGTTGTGGAAATGCATGGGAACATATGTGGTATGTGTGCATCGTTGTTGAGTATGATGATGATGTGTGAAATGAATACATTGATAAATGTTTGATATATGTTGTATGTGCAATCATGATGAAATTCTCGAAGGGGTGAATTATTCGAATGCATGGGATTAAGATGCGGGAACGGTCTTAAGTGCATTTATTGTGATTGGTTGATTGTACATGCATCATTCAGTCAAGAGGCAATGTCTGTTAGTTTCGTGGAAACTAGTGGCTTGTCCCAAACCTAGAAGGGTGGGTTTGAAGCCTAGGGGACGGGCTTGGTTATTATCGGTCTAGAAGGGTGGACCCGGTTTAAAGTAAAAAACCGAAAAATGATAACGAGTTATCGGTCTAGAAGGGTGGACCCGGTTTAGAGTGAAAACCGAAAAAAGATAACGAGAGTCGGTACCGCATAGCATTGAGTTGCATTGGACATGTTGAGTCACATTGCATAATATTGTTGTTGTATAAATGTGCTTGTGAACGATTGTGAAATTAAGCATGAAGGGATGTGCTTGCGAATGTTCATAATGTTGATATATGTGAACGCGATATTATTATGATTATGAGAATGAAGTGTGGTGAGAAATGTGAATAAGTGTTATATGATTACCTATATATGTAATCTTATGCTTTGATTATTATGGTTATATTTCTCACCCTTCTGCTGTTTTATAATGCTCTATGAGGCATTGCAGATTAGGATGCTGGAGTCCTTTTGTGAAGTTAGTCTTCATTCTTTTGAGTCGGCTGCTCTAATAAGTAACACCGGGTAGTTAGACTAGTATAGTCATTCTTTTGTGATACATTGCGATGTATCAGCTGATGTGGTTTTGTAATCTAACTGATATGATGTATTAATTTGGATTAACTTGTGTGTACGTGGATTTAATATTTTGAAAACGATTAAATGATTTGATCTTCCGCTTAATTTTAAAAATGTTACATATCTTGTGGAGAAAAATGTGAAAGTGTTTTATTGGTGAAATTGTGGCATTCTTCTTTTATACCTTATTATAAAACCTTTTTACTTTGATAATTTGTATGTGCTTAATTGTTTTATATGCAATTATTTGGGGTATAGAAGGGGGTGTTACAAAAGTGGTATCAGAGCAGGTCGGTCCGTCCGGCCAAGTTGTTAGAGTGTTTTTCCCTATGTGTTATTGATATGCGTGTGATGCATTATCAATATTGGTTGTTCTTACGTAGTTCTGTTGTTGGAATTAGTAAGATGGTTGCATAGAGGAACGACGAAGCGATTGCGGAGGCATTGACGAGATTGGCGGGGGCAATTGGGCAGAATCCTCCGGCCAATGTGAATGTGAGGAATCATGCTGATGATGGATTCCGTGCTTTGGGGAAATTCCAAAAGAACAACCCTCCGGTCTTCAAGGGAACTCATGAACCGGACAAGGCACAAATTTGGTTGAAAGCGGTGGAAAAGATTTTTCGAGTTATGAATTGCTCGGATGCACAGAAGGTGCAGTTTGGGACTCATATGCTCGAGGAAGAAGCTGAAGATTGGTGGGGTAATACTCGCCAAAGATTTGAGGAAGATGATATTGTGATTACGTGGGATCTATTTAGAGAAACTTTTCTGGAGAAGTATTTTCCAGAGGACGTGCGAGGGAAGAAAGAGATCGAATTTCTTGAGTTGAAGCAAGGTAATTCGACGATTGCTGAGTATGCGGCAAAATTTGAGGAGTTGATCAAATTTTGTCCTCACTATAATACTGGTAATGCTGAGAGGTCTAAGTGCCTCAAGTTTGTGAACGGTTTGAGACCCGAGATTAGACAAGCTATTCGATATCAGGAAATCAGGCGGTTTTCTGAGTTGGTTAACAAGAGCAGAATTTATGACGAAGACAGTAGGGCTAGGTCTAGCCACTACAAGAGCCTAAGTGATAAGAAAGGAAAAGGACAATTCAGAGGAAAACCTTACGTGACTCCTGATGATAAGGGGAAACAAAGGGTTGGTTTCGGTAAGAAACCAAGTGGGGGAGTTTCTACTCCGGTGAGATGTTATAAGTGCGGTGAAGAGGGACATCGTGCTCTTGAATGCAAAAGTGTTGAGAAGACGTGTTTTAAGTGTGGCAAGCCAGGCCACAAGGCTCTTGAGTGCAGAAGTGGTACGGGTGTGACTTGCTACAATTGTGGTGAGCAAGGACACATTAGTACAAAATGTGATAAGCCGAAGAAGAATCAAGGGAGCGGGAAAGTGTTTGCTCTATCTGGATCTGAGACTGCTAGTGACGATCGATTGATCAGAGGTACGTGTTTTATTAATGGTATACCTTTGATCGCTATAATTGATACCGGAGCTACGCATTCTTTTATTTCCTTGGATTGTGTTAGAGGGTTGAATCTTGAGTTGTCTGTGATTGGTGGCGGTATGGTTATTGATACTCCTGCTATGGGTTCGGTAACTACACCGTATGTTTGCTTGAATTGCCCGTTGAGTATTTTCGGTAGAGATTTTGGGATTGATTTAGTGTGTATTCATTTAGATCAACTGGATGTCATTCTCGGAATGAATTGGTTAAAATTCAATCGTGTGTATATTAACTGTTTTGACAAAACGGTTATTTTTCCCGATTCGGATGTTGAAAGGGATTTGTTTATGACGAGGAAACAAGTGAACGAATCGGTGCAAGATGGGGCTAAGGTATTTATGCTTATGGAAACCTTGAGGACTAGTGAAGGTGAAGAGATTGATGCTTTGCCCATTGTTAGAGATTTTCCGGAAGTATTCCCTGAAGAGATAAAGGATTTACCGCCGTAACGAGAAGTGGAGTTTTCGATAGATTTGATTCCTGGAACTAGTCCGATATCGATGGCTCCTTATCGTATGTCGGCATCAGAATTGAAAGAGTTGAAGAGTCAACTTGAGGATTTGCTCGAGAAGAGGTTTATTCGCCCGAGTGTGTCACCGTGGGGTGCACCGGTGTTGTTGGTTAAGAAGAAAGAGGGTTCTATGAGGCTCTGTGTGGATTACAGACAGTTGAACAAGGTGACTATTAAGAATAAGTATCCACTTCCAAGGATTGATGATCTGATGGATCAGTTGGTTGGTGCAAGCGTGTTCAGCAAGATTGATTTGAGATCTGGGTATCATCAGATCCGTGTGAAAGCTGAGGATATTCAGAAGACGGCCTTTCGGACGAGGTATGGACACTATGAGTATTCCGTGATGCCATTTGGTGTGACTAATGCACCAGGTGTATTTATGGAGTACATGAATAGGATTTTCCATCCTTATTTGGATAAGTTTGTGGTGGTGTTCATCGACGACATCTTGGTTTATTCGAAGAGCGAAGAAGAGCATGCCGAGCATCTGAAGATTGTGTTATCTGTGTTGAGAGAGAAGCAGTTGTTTGCGAAGCTTTCTAAGTGTGAATTTTGGTTGAAGGAAGTTAGTTTCCTTGGTCATGTGATTTCTAGTAGTGGTATTGCGGTCGATCCGTCGAAGGTTGAAGCGGTGTCGCAATGGGAGACTCCGAAGTCAGTTTTTGAGATCAGAAGTTTTCTTGGTTTAGCCGGTTATTATCGGAAGTTTATTGAGGGATTTGCTAAGTTATCGTTACCGTTGACACAGTTGACTAGGAAAGGTCAAGCCTTTGTTTGGGACGCCAAGTGTGAAGCGAGTTTTCAAGAACTTAAGCGAAGGTTGACGACAGCTCCTGTTTTGATTCTGCCAAATCCGGAGGAACCATTCGTTGTGTATTGTGATGCTTCTTTGATGGGTTTAGGAGGTGTGTTGATGCAGAATAACCAAGTTGTGGCTTATGCTTCGAGGCAACTCAAAGTGCATGAGAAGAATTATCCGACGCATGACTTAGAGTTGGCCGCCGTTGTGTTCGTGTTGAAACTCTGGAGGCATTATTTATTTGGCGCAAGATTTGAAGTGTTTAGTGACCACAAGAGTTTGAGATATCTTTTTGATCAAAAGGAATTGAATGCAAGACAAAGAAGATGGCTCGAACTTTTGAAGGATTATGATTTTGGCTTGAATTACCATCCGGGTAAAGCGAATATAGTAGCGGATGCATTGAGTCGGAAATCATTGCATATGTCGGCGTTGATGGTGAAAGAGTTAGAATTGGTCGAGCAATTTCGAGATTTGAGTTTGGTATGTGAGAGAACTTCTTTTGTATTTAAGTTGGGTATGTTAAAGCTTACAAGTGGTATTTTGGATGAAATTCGAGAAGGACAGAAATCAGATTTGAGCTTAGTTGATCGGTTGACTTTAATCAACCAAGGCCAAGGTGGTGATTTTCGGATTGATGAGAATGGTATTATGAGATGTCGGGATCGAGTTTGTGTTCCGAACATGATTGAGCTTAAGAAGAGCATCCTTGAGGAAGGACATCGTAGCGGATTGAGTATTCATCCGGGTGCTACCAAGATGTATTAGGATTTGAGGAAAGTATTTTGGTGGCCTAGTATGAAGAAGGATATCGCGGAATTTGTATATTCCTGTTTGACTTGCCAGAAGTCAAAGATTGAGCATCAGAATCCATCGAGTTTGATGAAGCCGTTGTTTATTCCTGAGTGGAAATGGGATAGTATCTCCATGGATTTTGTATCGGGTTTGCCGAGGACGTCGAGTAATTTTGAGGCTATTTGGGTTATCATGGATAGGTTGACTAAATATGCTCACTTTATTCCTATGCGTATGGATTACCCTTTGGAGAAGTTGGCTAAGTTGTATATTGAGAGGATTGTGTGTCTGCATGGTATTCCGTTAAGCATTGTTTCGGATAGAGACCCGCAGTTTACTTCGAGATTTTGGGAGAGCCTGCAGAGTGTTTTGGGTACTAAGTTGCGTTTGAGTTCAGCGTATCATCCTCAGACTGATGGTCATACGGAGAGGACGTTCAGTCGCTTGAATATCTTTTGAGGGCTTGTGTATTGGAAAAAGGAGGAGCTTGGGATAGCTACTTGCCTTTGATTGATTTTACCTACAACAACAGTTTCCATTCGAGTATTGGTATGACACCATTTGAGGCGTTGTATGGTAGGCGGTGTAGGACACCATTATGTTGGTTCGAGTCCGGAGAGAGTTCTGTTGTTGGACCCGAGTTAGTTCAACAGACTACTGATAAGATCAAGATGATTAAAGAGAAGATGAGAATTACTCAGAGTCGTCATAAGAGTTATTATGACAAGAGGAGGAAGGCACTTGAATTTCAAGAGGGAGATCATGTGTTTCTTTGAGTCACTCCGATGACAGGTGTTGGTAGGGCACTGAAGTCGCGCAAGTTGTCGCCGCGTTTCATTGGTCCTTATCAGATTTTGCAGAGGATAGGAGAAGTGGCCTATCATGTGGCTTTACCACCGTCGCTTGCTAACCTTCATGACGTATTCCATGTATCTCAGTTGAGGAAATACATTGCGGATCCGTCTCATGTAGTCCAATTAGATGATGTGCAGGTGAGAGATAACCTGACTGTTGAGACATCACCTATGCGGATAGAGGATCGGAAATTGAAGCAGCTTCGAGGTAAAGAGATTGCTTTAGTGAAGGTCGCTTGGGGAGGACCGGCTGGTGGAAATGTTACTTGGGAGCTTGAGAGCCAGATGAAAGAGTCTTATCTAGAACTGTTTGAATCAGGTAACATTTTCGAGGACGAAAATTCCTAAAGTGGGGGAGAGTTGTAACAGCCCGAATTTCATTAAATAATTAATTATAGTAATTAATTGATTTAGTGGGATTTATGTTAATATTGGAATTAATTTTTGTTAATTAGAATTAATAGAGAATTGAGAAGTAATTGGAGAGGAAAGAAAATAAAAGAAATATATAAGTGAGAAAGAAAAGAAAGGAAGTTAGAAACATTTGGAGAGAAAGAGGAAAGAAAGGAGAAAGAAGAGAAAGAGAGGAGAAGAAGAGGAAAAGTGGAAATCATCAAGAACCAACATCAAAGCTCCGATTAATCGAGGTAAGGGTGAGAAATGTTTCTATTTGATCATTGCATGATGTTATGTATGTTGGGTTGGGGTTTTGGTAGAGTTTTCATCACTTTCCAATTAGGGCAAATGTTGGATTAATCGGTAGATTGATTATTTAATCGGTTAGAACTGAGTAATAATGCCGTAGAATAGTCGGATAACATGTATTGATGTTATTTATACTGATTTGGATGTTTGAGGTTTGGGTGATGATGGATTGATGAAGGAGAGGCAGAATAGGGTTCTGTTCTGCGCAGGTTCGCTGGCTCTCGCCAGGCGAGCGAAGGCGAAGCTTTGCCAGGCGAAGCCTAGCGAATACTGGCGAGTAATTATAATTAAGTCCCAGTGGACTTCGCTGGCGAGTTCGCCAAGCGAAGGTGGATGGCGAAGGTTCGCCCAGCGAAGGTGCTGGCGAATGGTGGCGAATGAAATCAGTAGCTACTGACTTGGGCTCGCTGGGAAGTCTCGCCAGGCGAAGCCTAGCGAGTGTTCGCTGAGAGAGTTCGCCAGGCGAAGGCCAGGCGAAGGTTCGCTGCGAGGGTTCGCCAGGCGAACGAAGGCGAATTTGACAGCATTTCTCTTTTGCTGTGTTGCTCATGTGGTGATAGTTTGGTGGTTTCACATAGATTGATACTCTTATGATATGATATAGATATGATCTATTGTGATGATGTGTGGTGTGGGTAGCCTCCGGGCGTGAATCCTAGTTGATATGTGATGCGCATTTATTGTGATAAATAGAAATACATGTGAATACAATGATGAATGTATGTGTATTGTTTAATGAATTGTGGGTGCATATTTATATGCGATTGTTGTGGAAATGCATGGGAACATATGTGGTATGTGTGCATTGTTGTTGAGTATGATGATGATGTGTGAAATGAATACATTGATAAATGTTTGATATATGTTGTATGTGCAATCATGATGAAATTCTCGAAGGGGTGAATTATTCGAATGCATGGGATTAAGACGCGGGATCGGTCTTAAGTGCATTTATTGTGATTGGTTGATTGTACATGCATCATTCAGTCAAGAGGCAATGTTTGTTAGTTTCGTGGAAACTAGTGGCTTGTCCCAAACCTAGAAGGGTGGGTTTGAAGCCTAGGGGACGGGCTTGGTTGTTATCGGTCTAGAAGGGTGGACCCGGTTTAAAGTAAAAAATCGAAAAATGATAACGAGTTATCGGTCTAGAAGGGTGGACCCGGTTTAGAGTGAAAACCGAAAAAAGATAACGAGAGTCGGTACCGCATAACATTGAGTTGCATTGGACATGTTGAGTCATATTGCATAATATTGTTGTTGTATAAATGTGCTTGTGAACGATTGTGAAATTAAGCATGAAGGGATGTGCTTGCGAATGTTCATAATGTTGATATATGTGAACGCGATATTATTATGATTATGAGAATGAAGTGTGGTGAGAAATGTGAATAAGTGTTATATGATTACCTATGTATGTAATCTTATGCTTTGATTATTATGGTTATATTTCTCACCCTTCTGCTGTTTTATAATGCTCTATGAGGCATTGCAGATTAGGATGCTGGAGTCCTTTTGTGAAGTTAGTCTTCATTCTTTTGAGTCGGCTGCTCTGATATGTAACACCGGGTAGTTAGACTAGTATAGTCATTCTTTTGTGATACATTGCGATGTATCAGCTGATGTGGTTTTGTAATCTAACTGATATGATGTATTAATTTGGATTAACTTGTGTGTACGTGGATTTAATATTTTGAAAACGATTAAATGATTTGATCTTCTGCTTAATTTTGAAAATGTTACATATCTTGTGGAGAAAAATGTGAAAGTGTTTTATTGGTGAAATTGTGGCATTCTTCTTTTATACCTTATTATAAAACCTTTTTACTCTGATAATTTGTATGTGCTTAATTGTTTTATATGCAATTATTTGGGGGTATAGAAGGGGGTGTTACAAAACCTCTCAAAGTTCTTATACATTTGTTCTTTCATAAAGCTGTATAGTTTTATTTGTACGTAATCTTAAGTGCAAATATCATAGTTGCGATACAGCTTATTAGAAGCATTTAAACACTTGTTTAGTTTACATTAATTTGCAAGAAGTTCCTTGAGAAGACCAAGGTGTGGTCAGTAGTTCTTGAGAAGACTAAGACAGTTGTTCTTAGTGCTTGCTATTGTAATCAGTTGATTAATAGTGGATTAAGTCCTTGTGGAGAAAGGCAAATCATCTTTGATAAGGTGGACTGGAGTAGTTGAGTTCAACGAACCAGGATAAAAATCTTGAGTTGTTTTTATTGCCATATTTCTTAAAACTCTTATTCAACCCCCCTTCTAAGTGTTTTTCTCACCTTTAGTTGGCATCAGAGCTCCGGTTCTGTTTGTGCTATCACTTAACCGTGACCAGAAAAGATCCAGTGGGAAAAAAATATTGATATTCTTGGTTGATATACATTATGGCTGCTGAAGCTTCAACATCTAGCAACAACAAATATGAAGAAAGAGTCAGCACAAAGCCTCCCATGTTTGATGGAGAGAAATTTGACTATTGGAAAGATAGACTAGAAAGTTTCTTTCTAGGATTTGATGCTAATCTTCGGGACTTAGTTATTGATGGATATGTTCATCCCAGTGATGGGGATGGCAAGAAAATTGACAGAAAATCAATGACTGAGGCGCAAAAGCAGGATTTCAGAAATCACCACAAGGCTAGAACTATCTTGCTAAATGCTATATCTCATACTGAGTATGAGAAAATAACCAACAGAGAAACTGCCTTTGATATATTTGAATCCCTGAAGATGACTCATGAAGGGAACTCTCAAGTTAAAGAAACCAAGACTCTGACGTTGATCCAGAAGTATGAAGCTTTCAAAATGGAAGAATATGAATCTGTTGAAGCCATGTTTTCCAGATTCCAGATTCTCACTGCTGGCTTAAAGGTTCTGGACAAGGGTTACTCTACAATAGATCATGTCAAGAAAATAATCAGAAGCTTGCCAATCATATGGAGACCCATGGTCACTGCTCTGAAGCTGGCAAAGGATCTGAACAAGATTACGCTAGAGGAACTAATCAGTTCTCTAAGGAGTCATGATATTGAACTAGAGGAAGATGAGCCTCTAAAGAAAGATAAGTCAATTGCTTTAAAATCTAATAAATCTGTTAAAGCATTGCAGGTAATAGAAGAAAGCTCTGAAGAGTCTTCTTCTAAATATGAAGAAGAACTATCCTTGCTGTCCAGAAGAATCAACAAACTCTGGAAGAATAAGCAAAGGAAGTTCAAGAACTTCAGGAAACCAGATCAACACAAAGAATCTTCTGGACACAGAAGATCTGGAGAACCCTCTGGATACAGAAGATCTGGAGAATCCTCTAGACACAGACGATCTGGAAAAAGATAGGTTGTTTGCTATGAATGCAAAGAACCTGGGCACTACAAGAGTGAATGCCCAAAGCTTCAGAAGGAGAAGCCAAAGAGAAAGTCAGATCACAAAAAGAAAGTTCTGATGGCTGCCTGGGATGACTCAGATGCATCTGATTCGTCATCAGAGTCAGAAGAAGAATGTGCTAATGTAGCATTCATGGCTGACATAGAAGACAATGTTGAATCATCTGGATCAGGATCAGAATCAGATTCTGAGGAGGTATTTGCTGAACTTTCTAGACAAGAACTTGTTGAAAGTCTATCTGATATTCTTGAAAACTATAGCAAAGTTAAACTCAAATACAAAAAGCTTCTAAAGCATGTTGAATTTGAGAGTAACAAGTTTGAATCAGAAATAGCTGAGCTAAAAGCTGAAAATTTTCAATTGAAAAATAATTTAGAATCTGCTCAACTAAACTCTGATCCAAAGTCTGAACCATGCTCTAAAAATATTTTACAAGAGTATGACTATAGCTTCAGGAAGTTTCTAACTAAAAGCCTAGATAGAAGTAAGATGGCTTCAATGATCTATGGTATTAGCAGAAACTATAGAAAAGATGTTGGATACAAATCTTTTTCTTATGAGGATTCAAATCCAAAACCTTTAGATAAACTGGATATCAAGTATCCTCCTTTATATTCTCAGTTTACATTGGGTCATTTAAATGATATTAAACACACAAGTTCTAATCAGAACAAACCTGTGTTTAATAAATCTAAAGCTAATCAGAACAAGTCTTATGTTGAAAGACATATTTCTCATTATCATATTCGTCGGCTAGACGCATATCTGATCTTCTAATAACGGTTCGTTTTAGACGTAATATTTTCACGGCCGCTTCCGCACTTGAAAATCTTTTAAAACCAATTTTAAATTGGTGAGCGCCAACTCAATTTTTAATTGGGATCTATTCAATCCCCCTTCTAGATCTGAGCCATTGTCTTACAGTTTAGTCCCTTCTTCCGTGCATATGAACTAGTGCTTCATCCTCCCCTAGTGAGCCAACAAGCTAATGTTTAGCAGTTAGAATGCGACATAAACACTCTTTCATAAAATATACCAACCAACCGTAGTAGGTCGAACTACGATGCTCTGACTTTCCCATTTTACAAGGGAGTATATAGGCACAAGGACCCCAATCCTTGACGAGCACCCAAATAAAAAACTACCCATTTTCCCCTTAGAAGCAAACTCTTTAGAAGAAAACAAAAAAACCTAGCTAACTTTTCTCTCGAATTGAATCAAGAGGTTCCCATTGAGCACAACAGACGTAGAGGGTGCTAATACCTTCCATTTGCATAATCGACTCCCTAACCTAGAATTTGGTTATGATGACCATGTTCTTATCTCTTAAAGGTTTTATCGATATTTTCCTATTCCTTCCTTGGACTGAATAAAGTTCAGTGGTGACTCTGTTCGAACGTTTTTCCGCGTCCATTGCGAGGATCATATTTTTCGAGGTACGAAAGATGTCGACTCTACTGGGGATTTGCATTTCCCTATGCAAGAGAGATTCGAGCCTAACTGGACTCGATTCGAGAGTACTAACTTTGCTTAGGTGTTTTACTCTTATTTGTTTTCCTCTGTTATATATTTATTTGCTTTATTATTTTCTCTTTTATTATATGTTATTGTCTATTTGCCTGTTGGATTCTATGAAAATATCACAAGTAAGGCTCTATACCTGAGTCTTAGAAAAAGAAGAGAGAATACATAGCTTAGATTTTGGAAGTAATTAGTGTTAGTCTCCAAGAATTCACTCCTTATGTGTCTAGCATGAAAGCTTCCCCTAGAGGAAGCCTATTCATAGATCTTGTTGTAAAGCAGCTAGCCCGTTACATGACTTGATTCATGAAGGGTCTGTGACTCTGGAAACCGCTCTTAGAACCATTTTCTATATTGGCGGTCATGTAGTGTTAGTCTTCGAGGACTCGCTCCTCGTTGGCCTAGCATGAAGACTCCGCTCAGGAGAGATCCTTTTGTATTACTATCATACTGCAACTAGCCTGTTGCGTGATGTTAGTACAATTGATGTCTATAACCTTGAGAACCCTATCCGTCAACATATAAACTACCCCGTGAGTGGGCTCTTTTGGTTAAAGAATCTAGAACTATCCTATTTTACCTGTTGGGACGGTTGGGAGATACTTGTGATAACCCAGATCCAACATATTTGCATTCATAATCATTTAGATATACATCATAACTTACACAAGTTTTTTTTAGGGAAGCATTTATATTAATAGGTTGACATACATTCACAATGGCCATGAGTTCAGGAGGAAAGAAAGACTATCCAGCTTAAAGCATTCAAGCCAGACGTCAGTGTAGTCATGAAATTTTTGAAAGAAGTACCTCATATCTTCAAGAAGACTCTAGTAGGAAGGTTTGGCCAAGTGATTGATCTCCTGATAGTTGAAGTGCAAATTCCTGCCATCACAGCCTTGGCACAGTTATATGATCCACAAATGAGGAGCTTTCTGTTTCAAGATTTCTACTTAACCCCTGCCATTGAAGAGTTTGAAGGGTTCTTAGGTTTCCCAATAAAGGGTATGACACCCTATACTATGATTGGCCAGACTCCAAAGGTGGAAGAATTGGCTGACGCTCTCCAAATCTCTATTTCAGTAGTCAAAACTGGTTGGAAGAAAATGGAGGATTTCTTTGGCTTTAAAAGCACTGTGCTAAAAAAAGAAGCAATGAAGGTATTAAAGAATAAACAATGGAATTTTTTGGTAAATGTATTGGCTATAATCATATATGGGCTAGTATTATTTCCCACTTTCGAAGAGTTTATTGACTTTGCAGGTGTCAACATCTTTTAGGCAGTTTGGAAGAAAGGGCAAAGCCCAGTGCACCCTTTCTTGGTTGATGTTTTCTACAATTTGCATCTTCGCCACAAAAGGAAGGGTTCAGTATTAACGTTTTGTCTCCCTATCCTCTACAAATGGCTTACTTCCCACATATTCAAGCGCCACACTATTGTCCCTGACTTGAACAGTGGACAGTGGGCTCAGTTTCTATTGTCTCTTTTTGAAAGGGACATCACTTGGTACCCCAACAGATTGGAGGTGGATGAAATCATCATGAGTTGTGGTGGCTTTTGCAATGTACCATTGGTCAGGTCAAAAGGTTGTATAAACTATAACCCCATATTAGCCATACGACAATTTGAGTACCCAATGTTGGGGAAACCTAAAGATAAAGAGTTGGAGGAAATGATTCTTCACAAAAGGGGTGCCAAAGATCCTTCACTTCTCTACAGGATTGTACGGTCTTGGCAAAAAATTCGTACTAAGGGATCTGAATTGAGGAAAAGGGATGGTGTGGCTAGGATACCTTATCAGCCATGGGTTATAGAAAGAGTCAAAATACTTAAGCTCCCTTTCTCTATTGAGGCTCCTCCTAGACCTATCACTCCATAGCCTGTGCCCATATCAGTTGAAGAGGTGGAAGAGTTAAGATCCAAAATAGCTCAGTTAGGGAAGGAAAATGAAGATTTGCAAGAATAACTTCAAGATGTGACTAATAGAAAAAAAACATGAAGTATGAGAATGTAAGAAAGGATAATCGGCTTGAAGAAATGGAAATAAAATTTGATAAGGAAGAGGGTAAGAGGAAAATGACCAAAGTGTGCATCAACCAAGCTGACAGCCGTTTAGGTTCCCTTAAAGAACAGTTGGACTATGCTCATGGAAAGTGGCGAGAGAACGAACATTGGTACATTATTGCTACTAAGAGAAACAAAGAGCTTAGAGAGACATTGGGAACTGAGATTAAGGAACTTAGTGTTACTCTACGCCTTTCCAGAGCTGGTGAAGATAGAGAGCGTCAACTCAAAGAGGAGGCCCTAGGTTCATCTTGGGCCAGACCAGATGACTGGCATAAAGTATCTGAGGAAATAGATGATCTCAAACGGTTCATTAAATATCAAGAGAACCATATGAGAGCTATTATAGAAGACTAAGCTATATGGTCTGGTGCGAGAGACAAGGTGTCCCAGGATGTTGCAACATATGAGCAGTCGATTCACATCATGAGAAATAACCGAGACATATACCACAATAATCCAAAGATCTGGTGTGGAGACAAAGAGATGCCATGGAAGCTATGGATGATTCTACCGCTCCAGCCATTTGTGAGTTCATATGCCTCTACAAGGCGATGCTGAAAAGGTTTGAAGAAGAGATCAAGGAGCGAGAAACACGAAGGAATGAAGCTTGCAGATTTCCTTGTTTTATTTTTTTCGTTTTGTTGTTTAGAACTTAGTATTTGGCTTTCTATTGGCTTGTACTCTTGTTATTTTGGCATAATGTAACAGATCAATCTGAATGAATGAAATTCCAACCTTCTTTTATTTTCTTTGTTCTTGCGTTGCTTGAATGTTTAATAAATAACCACTGTTATAAATGCTTCCCTAAAATTAAAAACATAAATATAAGCATAAGGCATAAACATAAGCATTGTTCATTTTCACCCAGTATGCAACTCATGGACTTTACCTTTTTACCTTCAGAATTGAAAGCTGACTACTTGACATTGCTACGAGACTCGTTGCAACTTTCAAATGACGCTTGAACAGATCGAAGAGAACCAGAATACCATGGGGGGTGATATTGATGCGCTCAAAGTAAAGATGGAACAACTGTTGGAAACCATGATGACATTAGCCCGCAAGGAAAACAATGCTAAGATCATAGTTGAGGCTAAGAAGACTGTTGACAAAATAGGAACTTCTGAAGTCATTAAAACTCCTCCTCCTATCCATGTGAATCTGGCTGAATATTCTGCATCTTTCCATCACGGCTCTGAAATGGAAATGGACGAGCAATATGACATTTTTTTCAACCTCCTCCTCCTCCTCCTCAGCATAATGTGGGGATTTTAGTTGACCTTTCAGCGGATAGACTACGCACTTTGGAAGAGAAGTTCAAGTCCTTAGAGGTCCAAAAAACTCCAGGCTTGGATGTTGTAGACATGCATCTAGTTCCCAGAATGGTGATACTGAAGAAGTTTAAAGTCCCAAACTTTGACAAGTATAAGGGGGTCAGCTGCCCGATGACTCATCTAAGAGCATACTGTCGCAAGATGGCTGCTCATATTGAAAATGACTTGCTCTTAATACATTATTTCTAAGACAGCCTCAATGGGGCATCATTTGAATGGTATATGCAACTATAAAAGGGGAAAGTTAGCACGTGGAGGGATCTTGCAGACGCATTTTCCAAGCATTATTAGTACAATACTTATTTAGCGCCGAATCGCACCCAGCTGTAAGATATGACTCAGCATAATAATGAGTCGTTCAAAGAGTATGCACAAAGATGGAGAGAATTGGAAGCTCATGTCCAACCACCGCTTTTGACCAAAGAATTAACTGATACGTTTATGGGAATGTAACAACCTCAATACCTGGATCGCATGCTTGGATCCAGTTTCCCTAACTTTGCTGAAGTAGTGTCGGTGGGAGAGAGGATCGAGAGCCAGTTGAAAAAGAAAAAATTTGCAGTTGTCGCAACGAGCGGAGGTAGAAAGCCTTTTATGAAGGAGAGGGAAGAAGAGACTAATGCTATAATAAGGGGGCGAAGAGACAGGGTCCGAGTGGAGATCCAATACCAACAAGTAGTTGCGGTTGCTCAAGCACCTTATCAACATCCTACTCAACAACAGGTTCAACAAAAACCCAATTATCAGAGAGTTCCTCCCCCATAATACCAGAATGCTCTAGCCCAGAGGTAGTAGAGGCCCACACTTTTGAGAAGGCACATTGATCCGGTACCCATGTCATATGGGCAGATCTTTTCTCAGCTAAACCAAAGTGAGCATTTAACATTGCGAGACTTGGTCCCGACAACTTTTCTACACCCTCTTGTCGCTACTGTGAAAATGAGGTGCTGGCAAAACAGAAGAGTTGCCATCTTTCATTATTTATCCCACAGAAAGGGAAAGGAAACGATCGGAAAAAACCTGAAGAAAAGGTATAAGACAAGGTCATCGCAACCATGTCTGGGTTCGGGAGTCGGTTACGCAAGGGGAAGGTATTAGCACCTCTCACGTCCATCATACTCGATGGGATCCACGCTTGTTGTGTTTATCTGACGGGTTGATTTAACTATCTACGCTAATAGTCTGGTTTGAAAAGAAAAGAAAAAATGACTCGGCAAAGCATCGCGCTCCGTGCCTACGTATTCTCATCAGAGAACGAGAAATCAAAGTCAACGTAGTTCAGCTAACTACGGGTAACAAGGAAGGTTGCTCGCCAAGATATCACATCTTGTACCTATGTACTCTCAACAGGCTTGAGAGATCAGAGCTAACGTAGTTCAGGCTAACAAGACCACAGGTTGGTTCAAAATGTTTTACCCGAGTAGGGTTAACAAACGGTTTTAGCAGTTTGGTGTATGCAGCTCGACCTTTGGAGACTTAGGCGTTTATCGTTTGCGGTAGAACCGAGAGTTAACAAAACTCTCCTTATGAAAATGGTTTCCAAGGATTAAAGGTCCCAGAGGACAAAAAGGATTTGAATGTTTGTTTTTGAAGTCTTTTAAAGAAGAAGTGCTTTGAGTTTTATTTGTAACTCATGTTGCACTAAAGACTTGGACTTAAGAGTGAATGCGTCACATGTCACCCAAAGGGTACCACACTAAACACCCAAGCTGTTGAAAAGAAACTCTCCAACAAACCTTTTCTCAAGTGCTTAAGGCTCGTAGCATACAACACGTGTTATCCTTTATTAAGTGTTTTAAGAATGTTTGAAGATGAGAAGAGAAAGGACGCACTAAAGGGGAACTAATCCAATCCTAAAGTTGTCATGCAAAGTTCATCCTATGGTTGAGGTTAGGAGGGAAATACCTAATTTTATAATTCATGGTTAGGACCCTAATGTCTATCACATTCCAACTTGCACAAGAAGGAATGGAAATCCTAAGGTAAGGAAGACAAAAGAAGAAGAAGAAAACAATTATAAGAATGCAAACATGAAATGCAAACATGGAAGGTAAGGATGCAATGCAAGTGAGGGAGGAAATATGTGTGGGGCAGGAGCCTCCACAAGCTCATCTCAACCTCAATCCAAATTATGAATAAATTCAAAGAGAGGAGGAGAATAAATGCAACAAAAAGCAAGTCACAAAACATACAAAAGAGGTCCTCAAGGATTCACCACTTTAGGCATGCCTTAGAGACCTCCAAAGGAGGGAACTAAAACCTCCTTAAATGACATACCAAGGTCATTGGAAAGAGGGTGGCATATTCTAATCATATAACCTAAGCCACAAATGAATATCAAAACGGAAATGGTAAGGAACCAAGAGAAATGCGCAAAAGGTACTCATGTAATGACATTTACAAGTACAAAGTTTCAGCATTGAAATATAAAGGCAAATGGGAATGCTACACACAATATAAAAGTCCACTAATTGGTCCTCAAGACCTATAATGAGTCCACAACATGAAGCAATCACCATAATGTCCGTCATACCAACATTACATGGCTCTTGGAGCCAAAACAATACAAGTGTACAAGTGAAAGTGCCAAATTATGAGTCAACTTGCAAAATAAGGAAAAAATAGTAAAATGCATCTAAAAATGCCAAATAAATTCTCCAAGCACCTGTAAAGTTTTAGTTATTTGAGGTTCAAAGGGTAGAAAAATAATCCAAAGGGAAGTTCCTGAACAGAGGGCAAACAATCAAGGGTACCCTAAAACTAGGGCAAACTAGAGCATGAACAAAATGGTACTCAAAACCAATGAAAATGGTACAATAAAATTCAGAGAAAAATATATCCAAACCCTCAAGACGTATACAACAATTCCACAAAATATTAGGAGTTTATAATTTGTTTTGGTACCTCAACAAAAATCTACAAGAATAGGATGCATATTTCACAATTTTAATGGCTATTAAAATGGAAAAAATCATAACAAATTGAAAATAAATCCGAAAAATGAAATTCCAATTTCTAAAATTTCTTAACATGTCCAAGTTTGTTGTGTAAAAAGATCAAGATTTCATGAGCAATTTTGCTATTTTAAAACGAATTAAATCTAGCAAGCAAAAAGATATGAAAATAAGGAAAAATAAGGAAAATAACCAAATATGCGTGGCAATTAGTAAAGGAAAGCAGTGCAAATTCAATGGGCCAGGAAAGAGGGGGTGGGGATAGCGCTGAAAGCCCAGGTCCACTCCCTTTTAATGAAACACATCGTTTAGGGGGAAGGGGTGAGGTGGCAAGTTCTGGTGCGTGAGATGCAGATACTGAGTCAATGGTTTCAGCCTGATCCAATGGCTCGTGGCTTTCTTCTTTGTTTGAACTGAATTTGAGAGGGAAATGCAGATGCCGTCGTGGGTGGTGGCATCTCTTCCAAACCCTATCTTGCTCATTTCTTCACCAAATGCAAAGTTTCTTGAACCAAACTCACTCCGATTTTCACGTAGAATACAACCATGGTGTTGAATTGAATTATAACCCTCTAGAACTCATAACCCGTGCCCTTCCAAGAAAATGTCAAGAACATGAAAACTCCATGAAAACGCCCAAAATGATACCAGAAACGTGATTGGCTTCAAGGGGAATGCAATGGTACAAAAATGGAAGCATAAAGATCCATAATTAATGAGGTATCTTGAATTTTGTATACCTCTGAAAATGATGATGAATAGCTTCAAACAACCAATAATTCTTTGGGAACTTTGCTCAGAATCACTCCAAGATGGTTGATGAAGATGTTTGAATCCTTGAAAGAGCTTGGATTGATGAGAAAATAAGAATTCAAATTTCACTTTGGAGCTTGCCTTTTCAACTTGTAACAGCCTGTTCTTCACCAAATTTCATCCAAAAAAAATGATAGATCTCATGTGTGACACTTATAGAAAGTATTTGTGGCAAATTGGGGGCCCAATTGTGAGAGAATGAATGAAATGGATTTTGGATTTTTGGAAGTTGGAAGCCCATGAAAATGGATGAATTCATGGCCAATTTTCCTTGTTTCTGACTCAAATCCATTCCTTGCAATGTAAGGAAGATCAATGGCTCATAATCTCCCCTTATTTGGATCTCAATGGCCATAATCCCTTATGTTACTTAAACATGAATAAAGCTTGAAATACCCCATGAAATATGTCTCAAATGCAATTGATTTTGTCACCAATGATCTTAAAATATGTTTTCCATTCAAAATGAGCACAAATATGACCATATTTGATTAAATTTTGGCAAGATCACAAACTTGGGTTTTCACATGCCTTTCACAAAATCTCCTCACCAATCTTCAACCATGAGCCAGCCCATTGATAACTTTAGGTTTAGTTGACCAAATGACCCCATTTGGAGCAACTTTCATGTTGGAAACAATTCCATTTGAGTTATGCAAAGTGGTGAACTTGACCTGTAATTTTATGACCTTTAATCAAAGTTTCCCAAAATACCCCTGACTTGTAACCCTCATAACTTGAGTTCTACAGATCAGATGAAAGACGTCTAGTACTCTTTGGAAAGCTAAGATCATAAGGAACAACATTATTGTTGGCCAAGGATTAAGGGGAAACATCCTTCTAGCTCAAAAATGTCCTGGAAGTTGGTTGACTTTTGACGATAAAAATAACATTCACCTGAGGACCTGTAACTTGTCTGCCTCATAACTTGAGTTCTAGAAATCCAATGAATGAATTCTAATACTCAAATTAAAGGTATGAACATGATCTACAAGTATCATATGTATATCAAGATTAGATGAGGCTTGAATATTGAATCATGTGGTCTATAAGTTAGGCACTAAACCAGGGGATTTTTCACTATCAAGCATAGCAACCCTAGCCTAGCAGCTTCTCACACTCTTGAATATTGATGAAATCATCTTGGAATAATCTTTGACGTGTCTCGACACAACATCACATGATCATAAAGACTTGGAATTGAGTCTTAATCTCCTTCAGTTCAACTGTTGACTTAGGGTTGACCAGGCGAAAACCCTAATTGCACCAATCTTGACTGTGGCTTCACACACTTGATATAATGACTGACATAAGCTTCAAAATGAACCTCAAGGTCTCCCATGAGTTCTCACAATGTTCTCCACCCATAACCATGGATTTAAAACCACTTGATGACCTGAATGTAACCCCTTGAATAGGCTTAGACCTCATGGACTATGGTATGTAGATGCTAATGCTATGAATGCAATGATAAATGCAATGAAGCGACAGCCAGCTAAAGCAAAAAGTTGGGGAAAATTTTGGGGTGTAACACCTCCTAGGTATGATGCTAATGCTCGTTGTGAATTTCACAAGGGGGCCCCTGGACATTTCATAGATAATTACTATGTGTTCCAAAATAGGGTGCAAGACTTGGTAGAATCTAAAGATCTTACTTTTACACTCAGAGGTGCCAATGTTAAGAATAATCCATTTTATACACATGGAAGTTCTTCTACTAATGCCATAGAGGAGATAAATGGTTTGAGGCTGATTATGAATGTTGAAGATGTTCGTACTCCAATGGCTGTTATTGGAGAACAACTGAAGAAAACTGAGATGATTCCCTAAGACGAAGCGGAAAAGTTGACTGATGAAGTGGTCAAGGAGAATTTACAGAGGTTCTTAGAGCAGGGGATAATACAAATAGAACATCAGGGTCCGAGTGTGGCTACCATTGAAATTCAATACGAAGAGACAGAAGCTTATCCACCAAGGTGAGCTCATCCAACTCCGATAGTTATACAATATGATGCATCAGAAGCCTTTCCACAAAGGCATGTCCGTCCAGCAGCCGTGATTATGCTATATGATGAAGCTGATGTCAATAGACAAAGACTAACATGGCCAGCACCAGTAGTAATTTAATACCCTACCGATGTACCTGAGCCTAAAGTTTTTAAACAAGGGCCAGAAAAGTTAGTAATCGAGTATGATGCTGCCAAGTGTGACGCAGTGGTTGGGCCCAATGGAATGACCCACAATGGTCGATTATTTTCCGTAAGACCAGTAGAGGCACCTGCTAAATATAAAGTGTTGAATCAAACTCCTGCCAATATTTGTATGCTTGCATTACTACTCAGCTTAGATGCCCACAGATTTTCATTAATGAAAGTGTTGAGTGTTGCGCATATCACTAAAGACATCACCGTAGCTCAATTTGATGATGTGATTGCCAGTGTAACTACCAGAAATTTCCTTGGGTTCAATGACGATGGTTTAACTTCAGAAAAAAGGAATCATAACAAAGCTCTCCACATCTCCATCAGGTGTCATGATAGTTTGATATCACGAGCCTTGGTGGACACAGGTTATTCTTTGAACGTGCTCCCCAAGATCACTTTGGAAAATATGCCTATAAGGGGAGTCAGCATGAAACCAAGTGCCTTGATAGTTAAAGCATTCGACGATTCCAGATGAGCTGTGATAGGTGAGGTGGACCTACCGATAAAGATTGGACCAACTGTTTTCGTCATTACTTTCCAAGTGATGGATATTTACTCAGGATACAGTTGCTTACTAAGAAGATAATGGATTTATTCAACAGGGGCTGTTACGTCTGCTCTTCACCAGAAGCTGAAGTTTATCAGCAACGATAAGGTGGTCCTAATTGGAGGAGAGGAAGACATCTTGGTGAGTCACTTAACGTCCTTCCGGTATATTGAGGTTGAAGGGGAAATGGTAGAAAGACATTTCCAGTCTTTTGAGGTGGTGAGTACTTTGGCAATACAACAAGTTCTGAATAATCAAGAAATAAGATCGTTGATGGATTCATATGAGGAGGCTAAAGCAATTGTTGATGAAGGGAATGCCCAAGGCTGGGGCAAAATGGTGGAGGTTGCTAAAAAATTTGATAAATTTGAGTTGGGATACCATCCATCTTCCAGTTTAGCAACATTTGCATATAATAATAAGCAGGTCTCTCCCATAGGGGATATTTTCAAAAGCGACGGACACATTGTTGACCATACAGCAGCTATGGTGATTGAAGATAAAGTTGATGATGAAGAGGTTCCCGCAAGCTGGATTCGTCAAGCTGAGCCTGGTGAAGAACTTCAGAATTGGAAGACCATTGAAATTCCCCAGTTCTTCCCACACCAAAAGTAATTTTTATTGTTTGTCAAAACCCTACGCTCTGCCCAAGGCGTAGTGGATCATTGTATTGGGCCACCTGATGTTTTAAAACATAGTTATCATGAATAAATATAAGTTTGCATTCAATTTTAGCTCACTTTCTTTCTTTTTACTTTTTACAATAAATGACATTTCTTTTATGCACTCACTTTCCTAAATAAACTACATAAATCATAACATGCAGAGACACCACCGAGGTCTTTGATAAAGATGGTTCTATAGGCCTATATGAATTTGACTGCCCAATATATCAAGCTGAAGAAGAAGACGTGGAAGATTGTGAACTCCTAGATGAATTGGTAAGGCTGCTACAACAAGAAGAGAAGGCCATCCTTCCATACAGAGAGGATGTCAAAGCCATCAACCTGGGCTCTGAAGAAGATAAAAAGGATGTAAAGGTTGAAGCGTCTCTCTAATATACTTTCAAGGGAAAGTTGATAGAGCTTCTCCGAGAGTATGCCGATGTGTTCGCCTGGTCGTATCAAGACATGCCTGGATTGGATACAGACATTGTTGTACACAAATTACCGCTCAAGGAAGAATGCCATGTTGTCAAGCTCCTTTTGGCAGACTTTACATTTGCTAGCTCGTCTCTGAGCTTCTGATTCTCCTGCTCTTGGGTATCTATTATATCCTTAACAGTAGCGGAGAATGCCCTTGTGTTGTCCTTTAAACGAGAAACTTCTTCTCGGAGTACTTGGTTTTCTTGCTCAAGACGGTCCATTCTCTTTTGAGTGCTAGCCCTTGGGTTATACTCTCTCCCTCTTTCTTCTGATATCAACATAACACATAATGAACCAGAGGACCAATTCAACGAACAATGGTATGCAAAATGCTGATGCAAGTGCAAAAGATGCAACTGGTTTTACAAAACTTAGAATATTGATTAGGTCAAAACCCTCATTTCATTAATCGCCGGGAAAAGTTACAACTTTTAAAAATACCAGAGATCGACTGAGTTTTTACAAAACTAGTTGCGACATGATATGCTTATGGTGATATGATGGGATGATGCACACGCCACACAAAGGAAAGTATTCACAAATACAATGCATAAAGACTTCTTGGCTCAAAGTCGAAGCAAAGAGTCAAAGGTCTACCCATCCCCAAGGATTTGTACTATGAGTTGTTTTGTACCTGCCAAACGGGTTCTAACAAAGTTCCCAAAATCATAGTAAATCCTTCGGACATTGCCAACTAACGCTACTACTCATGTGAGTCAATAATATTCTCAAGATAAACTCGTTTGAGTGTATCATCGCGTGACAACTATTGAGGGACTAATCCCTAATATTTTTCGCACTGCGTCCTAAAAAGGCCAAGTGGGGTAAATGCGTCACTAAAAGTCCTTAGCTTCGTAGACCCATTTTGAAATAATTAGTGAATACACGACTACTCATGCATTACTAACCATCCCAAAGAGTCTCCAGTGAGCATGATTACATCATATGTTAGACATATTAGGACTACTCCCAATAGCACAACTATTGATCATACCACAATCTTATCTCACGTGTCACTCAAATCCGGGTTAGGATTTATCTCACCTCTCAAGGCACCCAATATCCAACATACAAACATATATATTGACAAATATACATGTTAAGCAAATATTCACAAATATAGCATGCAAACAAACAAAATAGGCTAAACCCTCAAGTTTTGGTGTTCTCCCCTGTGAAGTCGCCATTTCTGTTGCGGTGAGAGTCGTGATACCAAGCTATTGATTAACTTGAATCTTAATTATTAAAATTTACAACCGGACTTTGATTTATCCAAAGGAAAGGTTAAAGAAAGAAAAACCTTTTGCACGATGTAACAACAACGCTAAGAGGTCGGGGATCGGGGGTTGGTTACGCCTAGGGTAGGTATTTCACATCCTAAACATCTGTAGTACTCTACATGAACCGTTTGTTTGTTTGTATGCTAAGTTTACAAAATGTTTGATATGGTTTGAGATTGGGTATAAGGTAAAGGTAAAGACCTAAAGATAGTTTCAAAGCTTGCTCGCAAAGATATCGCACCTTCTGCCTACGTATCCTAACTAGGATAGAATCAGAGCAATCGTAGTTCACCTCACTAGGGATGAAGAACTCTTGATTATATCAAGGTTCAAAGGGGAACAAACATAACAATGTTTGTGTAGAGTTTACCCAAACTTTCTAGATCTATGTTGAACACTCAATAAAGGGGAGTAAGTAATCATCTCCATGATTCTCACATAGAGTTGACCAAACTATACCTAACTCTATGTTGCAAGACCAATTGGTTCTATCCAGACCAAAAGGAGGAGGGAAGACTCTATCTAGGACTAAAGGATGAAGAAGGTGGCGAAGGTTGGGAAGGTTGCTCGTCAAGATATCACATCTTGTGCCTACGTATTCTCATTATCCAATAAGAAATCAGAGCGTCCGTAGTTCGGGTACAAACTAAAGAACGGGGACCAATTGGTTCTATCTAGACCAAAAGGGGAGAAGGAGGCTCTATCCAGGCCTATAAAGGTGAAAAACTCTAAGCCTAAGTTCTAAAGGGTAAGGCCGATTGGTTTTATCCAGACCAAAAGGGGGAGAAGGCTCTATCCATGCCTATGAGGCTAAATCCAATTGGTTCTATCTAGACCAAAAGAAGGGGACGATTGAAAGGTTGCTCGTCAAGATATCGCATCTTGTTCCTACGTATTCCCATTATCCAATGAGAAATCAGAGCGTCCGTAGTTCGAGCACGAACTAAAGAACGAGGACCAATTGGTTCTATCCAGACTAAAAGGGGGAGAAGGCTCTATCCAGGCCTATGAGGGTAATGAGCTATCTATGACCCAAGGGTCAATAGAGAGACTTTCCTATGGAAGGGAAAAGATGAGGCAACTTGGATGAGAACTAAAGAGTTCCATCACTTGAGGAGATGACTTAATAAAGCATAAACATTCAAATATGATGAATATAAGGGGTATGGTTACAACCAAGAATAAGCAAGCATATGACAATATCAAGCAAAGATTTCAATCAAGATAAATGGTTACGACCAAATAAGGTACAAAGATATTACAATATCATGAAGGGGTTCTTACAAGACTTAAGCACAAGAGGTCAAAACCAAATGACATATCTTAACAAAGATAAGGGTGTATCTTAACAAAGATGAGAGAGTATCTTAACAAAGATTATGGTAACAACCATAAACAAATGCAAACAAGTTACAACTTGAGGCAAGCATGTTATAGATCAAAGGGTGTCATATGTAACCACATAAACAACATCATACATTTGATAACAATCAAGCATGAGCAATCAAACAATGTCACAACAAAGTAAGCAAGAGATTCAATACTTCATGGGGAAACTTAAGTTTTAAGGATGAAACAAATCAAAATGCTTACGAGCAAAATGTTGAAATTTAAACTTAAGTACACAAGAAAGCTAACAAGCCAAGCCTATATCATCTTTAATTTAAACCCAAAGAAAAATGGAATTAAAGTTTTGGAAATGAGAGATAGGAGGGTGAAAACCCTAAAATGGATCATAACTTTCTTCAATGTAAAGTGTTCCTAAAATGGGAATTTTAGAATTCTTTGAACATTATATGAAAATATGCAATAAAATAAGATATATGCAAAAAGAATCATTTAAAAATGAAGAAGTTATGCTAATTTGAATTTTAAATAAAAAAAAAATAAACAAGACATTAAAAATAATGAAATGTCCCACCCAAGGCTTGAACCCAAGACCTTGGGGTCATGGACATAAAAGTTAGCCAACCAAACCACTCTCATGCACTTGCTAAATTATGGAAAATGAAGAACAAACGGCAAAAATAAGGAAAAATCATGAAAACATGCAAAAATTGCCCTCACTGAGGGTTGAACATAGGACCACATGGCATGGAAAGTTCTTAAAGGCAAGGAAATAACCACTGGGATGGCGATACATCCACTGTATCGAGCCACCACATTTGAATATATACCAAAAGGGTGTGTTTTATGGGAAAAAAGCAAGAACAACAATGCAAGGTAAAAAGTAAAAACGACTTGATTCAATCTCACCCAAATCTTAATCATTTTTCATGAAATTTTAGTAAAAAAATGCTTGAAATCTTATGAGGATTGCAATGGTATCAACCATGTTTTAAAATAATGCTTCCAATTGAAAACACGATGAAACATGCATAATGAAGTTTTGGAAATGTGTTTTGATATTCAAAGATCAGAGCAAGTGCTTTTAAAATCATGTAATGGTTTCAGTAAACTCTAGATATGCTATGGAAGGAGTTCTAACAAGAAAATTTGTTCTAACAACATTAAAGCAAAAAAAAGTTGGTATGTGAGTTGTTAATAATGAATATGACTTGGTGCTAAATAAAAACAAAGTGAAAAACAAAAGCCAACACAGACCTGCTCCAGTTCTAAACAGGTTTATGATGATTTTAAGAAAAAGGTCTCAAACTCTCATCTAGACAAAACATGATTTTTGTGACTAGCAAACAAAGTTTACGTTTTTGCACAAAGATCTCCTCAGCACAACAGTGATTCAACAAGTATGACAAGGTTCAGACCTAAACCAAAGGAACTAAACTCTTCAATACTAATGGCAATAAGTTTGGTAATAATAATGCACAATGGTAGAAACCGTTCTCAATCCAAAATGCCAAAGTAAAAACTGATCAGACTTTTAAAATGATAAACACTAACAACAAAACTGGACAACATGCCCAACATCAAACCATAATGTCAATAAAAAATCTAGAATTCCAAGAGCAGAACAGGCCCATGACAGTCCTACTTTCATCAAGGTATATTAACAGAAAATCCACTGAATTTATCACCCTAAACTTAACCAGCCTACTTATGATAATCTTACCAAAGCCTAGCAGTCTTGATGTAAGCCAAAGTCTTAACTCAAACAGAAAGCTGACTGCTCTAAGCAACCCCAAGACCCTCATGGCAGTCATCAAATCATCTATCCATTTAAGCCTCTCAAACATGAACGGACAGCTCCAACACAACTTCCAACAACAAGTCTTAAACCAACAAATCTCAAAGACAGTCCTAGTGTAACTATACTAAGTTGGACATATTCAAGGTTAAGCTCACAAATGAAAGGTACTAAACATGGCAATGTTCAAGATGCAACTCTAAAATCTAGTTGACCAACCACACACCAAATACTTCAACAACATCTACATATTCTGACTAGAAGATGTTGCACACTAGCAAGTCTTGACACAATTGTGGATCTTAACATGACAATGCATATGTCCATTAACCATCAGTCTAAACTTTATTCACAAATGCAAGTTTACAAACTTTATGACAGTAAGCATTTTTTAAATGCAACATTCTTGATATAATAAAACCAAACAAATCAAACAGCATGCCTTAAAGTAAGACTCTAACGGCAACCACATAGAGATGTTCAACTATGATGAATTGGTTCTAGCAGCAGTTGGGTATTCATTCTCCAATCATACCTCAAACCAACATTCTTACCAAGACCAACATACATAACTCAACCAAGCAACCTTAATACAATGATTAAGAACACAGATTTGGAAAAAATCAGAAGCAACACCATAGTTAGTGGTATTTCAACAATATCTATTAGTGAGTTCCAACTGTCATGTCCTTTCAAAGATAAAGCTCCCACAGAAAAAAAAAACGTTTTATTAAAAGACAACACACATTGACATTTCAAAGCATAAGAAAGAAAACAACAGCCCAAGATCTTATAATATTGATAGCCATCAATTCCTACAAGCAACAACCAATGAGACAAGTTTAGAAGCAAACAAACCCTGAGTTGACAAACTCCACAATTAAGGTGATAGCTTGATCATTACCATGCCAAACAATCTAGCACTAAAGCCTTATGACAGCCGTGGCTTCATAATGACCAACATCAACACAACAATGTTGATCATCAAATGCCCCAACAGCTAGGTGAATCATTTCAACATATCTATCAGATTAACAACAACCTTTAGGATAACAGCAAGACCAAAACTCAAACCATGAGGAACTGGTTCAGCAGTAAGGCATTCTTGTTTTCAATCATTATGCCTTGAGCTAAAATCTCCCTAAGTCTCTAATAAGCACACACACGAACCCTAATATGGCATTGTAGATCCTCAAAGGTCTAGGCCTATTTCAACCAACCTTGTGTGAGTCACTTCAACATAACTATGCCAAACAAAATCTAGTCACAAAGCAATCCAATAAATGACAGGCCCAATGCAAACTCTAAAGAGAGTTACCAAATAACCAAATGCAGACAAATATAGATTGGACAAGCCAACTTGAAAACAAACTCAACCATGACAGTTGCAGACTCAACATTACAATGTTAAGTTGAACAAAGGTTCATTTGTAGCAACAATAGCTTGTCATGATAAGGTCGAGTATCAATAAACTCAAAATATGCTTTCACTATGGTTACAACCTTGCAGAAACCAACATAACAATGTTGCTCATTCAATAACAGATTTATCATCACAATAACAAATCAACATTTCAAATGAAAAACTAACAAACAGAAAACTCAATCATGCTTTAATGATACTTATGCGTATAAAGAGAGATTTTAGAAGCACCTACCTCTTGTAGATTCCTCATAGCAAGCTAGCAGCAAGAGAAAAGATCCTTCTCTCTTTTGAGCAGACTTGTGAAGTTACTTTTTCTTGAAGTAGCTAGGAACCTTTAAGACAGATCTCACAAATGGATTTCCAGGGGTTGTTTGGGGTTATGGATAAATGCAAAGAGATTAAGAAAGAGAGTTGTGGTTTCTATTGAATATTGAGAGCTCTGGTGTGTCTAAAAGAGTGGAATAAGCCCTCTATTTATAGGCCAATGAAGGTTGGGGCAGAATTGTCATTTGGAATGCAAACTTGCACTTTGGTGGGAAAAACCTTAGGATTTCAAATGTGATTCCACACCAGTTGGCTTGAGCCTCCTCCCATCAGTTATTGTCCTTACTAAAAAACTGCATTTGAGCTGGTATGCAGGGCTGCATAAATGTTTAAGGTAACCTCCTCAGCTGCAGCAGAAACAAAGTTCTCTCTCATATACACTTTGGTATTTTTTATATTTAAACAAATGGATTATGGATGAATTCTTGGTTTTGCTTTGATCCTCTCCAGACCTGGCTCAAGGCTCCCTCTGACACATTACACCAGATGTTTCCTCATGGTTGAAAATGAACTATATGGTTGGAAACCAAGTCTATGTTGAGTTTTGACAAGATGACAATTAAGTGTCCAGGCCCAACTTGCTCAATTCGAAACTCTCAGCTCACAAGGGCTATGGAGGAGTTCTTGTACTTTTTGGAAATCCCTCATGGAGCTCTACAACTTTCATGTTCACTGAATTTTCAAATTCTAAGTGGAACTAGGTTAAAAAACCCCTCAAAGTTGTATAGCATTTTCTAAGTGTTTTCTCCCTCTTGTGATGATTTTGACTATAACTCCAAATCCATGCATATGGATGTGTGGTTAGGAAGTTATGGTCTTGCCCCTTTAAAAACCCTAATTCTCGACTTTTCTGATTACTCCTCAATCCTTGATCGAATTGTCATGAAACTTAACGGATAGGTGTAATATGTTATTATGAACATATTTTCTTCAAACTTTGTGGTCAAATTCCTTATGGTCAAGGAGTTGACTTTTCAATCAAACGAACCAATCGATCGATAACTACCTGATCGACTGTTGATGTTCTGGGTCTTTTGAGGTCTTGAAACTTCTTTAGTAGACTTCACTAAGCCATATGAGCTTCATGGAACATGATTCCATCATGGGAATGTAACACCCCCTTCTATACCCCCAAATAAAACAAATAAACGTTTATGCACGTTTTGAAATTCATCAGAGTATAGTTTAAAATATGGTATAAAAGAAGTATGTCACATCATCATCAATAAAACATTCAACACCTGCTCTATAAAAATATGCAACAGTTGGATAGTTTTCAAAATAGAGGAACTTAGTCCTTAAAACCCACATCTCGATATTTAAAATTAAAGCGGAAGATTAAAACATTTGAATTACCTCAAAACATTTAATCACATAAATATATGTTATCCAGTTTGGTTCATCAATCATTCATGTTACAAAACATATCATCAGATACATATACAATGTATCTCAAAAATGCTATACAAGCCTAACTACCCGGTGTTACATATCAGAGCAGCCGACTCAAAAGAATGAAGCTAAACTTCACAAAAGAAACCTCCAGCAACCTAATCTGCAATGCCTCATAGAGCATTATAAAACAGCAGAAGGGTGAGAAATATTACCATAATAATCAATACATAAGATTATATATATATATATATATATATATATATATATATATATATATATATATATATATATATATATATATATATATATATATATATATATATATATATATATATATATATATATATATATATATATATATATATATATATATATATATATATATATATATATATATATATATATATATATATATATATATATATATATATATATATATATATATATATATGAGTAACAATTACATGTAATCCACATTTTCTCACCACAATTCATTTCCATAGTCATGTGCATCGCCACATACATATAAACAAACATGAATATTCACCAAGCACAACTCGTCATGCATATTTCTTAATTATCCAATAAACATTCCATTCACAAGCATACTTCATATATCAATGACATTATGCAATGTGACTCAATACAACTCAATGCAACTCAATGCCATGTGGTACCAACACTCGTTATCATTTTTCAGTTTTTACATTAAACTGGGTCCACTCTTCTAGACCGATAACCACCAAAAGTCCGTCCTCTAAGCTTTCAAACCCACTCTTCTAGGTTTGGGACAAGTCACTAGTCTCCGCAAAACTAGCAAGCATTGCCTCTTGACTAAATGATGCATATGCAATCAACCACAAAAATACACTTAAGACCGTTCTCGCATCTTAATCTCATGCATTCAAATAATTCATCTCTTCAAGAATTATATCATGATTTCACACACAACATATTCACATAACATTCATATATATATATATATATATATATATATATATATATATATATATATATATATATATATATATATATATATATATATATATATATATATATATATATATATATATATATATATATATATATATATATATATATATATATATATATATATATATATATATATATATATATATATATATATATATATATATATATATATATATATATATATATATATATATATATATATATATATATATATATATATATATATATATATATATATATATATATATATATATATATATATATATTCAAGCAATGCACACACATCTACGACATGTTCTCATGCATTCTATTCATACCATCGCATACAAACAATATGCATTCATAATTCAACATTATCACCACATTATCAATAATGCACACATATCTATAATATGTTCTCATGCATACCATATCGTGCTACCGACAATGGTTCAATTACATTCATCATGCACTTTTAATCAATCTAAACAATGCATTATATTGGTCAAAGACCACATTCATCAATCAATTCAAAATATAGGATTCACGCCCAAAGGCTACCCACAGCACGTCGCAATAGTACACAACTGAGCGAAGGGCTAGCAAACCTTCGCTACCCAGTTCGCTACCAGCGAGGAACCCCAAATCCATTATGTCCCAGGTCTGGGACCATTCTCTACTAGCTCGCTCAGCGATCTCCTAACGAACGTTCGCTACCACCTCGCCTAGCGAGCAAGCTAGCGAGCGTCTGCGAACAGAATTTCCCACTTACTGTTATCAAATCCAAAACTCACCAATCCATCCAAATTTCACCAAACCAATTTCGTTAACCTTAGTCTAACATCCCTTGACTATTCTACATCATTTATTTCAGTTTTTAACCGATTAAACTTGATTTCTACTGATTAAATCCAATACTGCCCTAACATGAAAAATGGTGGAAAAACCCCAACAACCCAATCCAATCATACATAACCATACACATTGATCAAATAATAATGTTTCTCACCCTTACCTTGATTGGATTGAAGCTTGAGTTGTTCTTGAAGATTTCCACACTTTCCTTCTTCTTCTTCTCTTTTCTCCTCTTTGTCCTTCTTTCTCTATTCTTTCTCTTCTATTTTCTTTCTAACAAATTCTCTCCACTTATCCTTTATATACTTCCTTATTTTCTTTCCTTTATTTCCTTCCATTCTATTTCTCTCTTCAATTATCTACCAAATAATTCCAAATCATTAAATTAATTCCAATAAATCAATTAATTAACATAATTAATTAATTAGTGAAATTTGGGTTGTTACAACCCTCCCCCACTTTAGGAATTTTCGTCCTCGAAAATGGTACCTGATTCAAACAGCTCTGGATAAGACTCTCTCATCTGGCTCTCCAGTTCCCAAGTCACATTTCCACCATCCGGTCCTCCCCAAGCAACCTTCACCAAAGCAATCTCTTTACCTCGAAGTTGCTTCAACTCCCGATCCTCTATTCGCATAGGTGATGTCTCAACAGTCAGGTTATCTCTCACCTGCACATCATCTACTTGGACTACATGAGACGAATCTGCAATGTATTTCCTCAACTGAGATACATGGAACATATCATGGAGATTATCAAGCGACAGCGGTAACGCCACACGATAGGCCACTTCTCCTATCCTCTGCAAGATCTGATAAGGACAAATGAAACATGGCGTCAACTTACGTGACTTCAATACCCTACCAACACCAGTCATCGGAGTGACTCGAAGAAACACATGATCTCCCTCTTGAAATTCAAGTGTCTTCCTCCTCTTGTCATGATAACTCTTCTGACGACTCTGAGAAATCCTCATCTTTTCTTAAATTATCTTAATCTTGTCCGCAGTCTGCTGAATTATCTCGGGTCCAGCTACAGAACTCTCTCCGGACTCATACCAACACAATGGCGCTCTACATCGCCTACCATACAATGCCTTGAATGATGCCATACCAATACTCGAATGAAAACTGTTGTTATAAGTAAATTCAATCAAAGGCAAGTAGCTATCCCAAGCTCCTCCCTTCTCCAACACGCAAGCTCTCAAAAGATCCTCAAGTGATTGAATAGTCCTCTCAGTCTGACCATCTGTCTGAGGATGATAAGCTGAACTCAAGTGCAACTTCGTACCCAAAGTACTTTGCAAGCTCTCCCAAAATCTCGAAGTGAACCTCAGATCTCTATCCGACACAATACTAGACGGAATACCATGCAAACTGACAATCCTCTCAATGTACAGCTTTGCCAACTTTTCCAATGGATAATCCATTCTCATAGGAATAAAGTGAGCAGATTTAGTCAATCTATTCACAATAACCCAAATTGCTTCAAAATTACCAGGCATCCTAGGTAATCCAGACATAAAGTCCATATAAATGCTATCCCATTTCCACTCAGGAATAAACAACGGTTGCATCAAACCCGACGGTTTCTGATGCTCAATCTTCGACTTTTGGCAAGTCAAACAAGAATACACAAACTCGACAATATCCTTCTTCATACGAGGCCACCAAAATACTTTCCTCAAATCTTGATACATCTTAGTAGCACCTGGATGAATACTCAATCCGCTACGATGTCCTTCCTCAAGAATACTCTTTTCAACTCATCGATATTCGGAACACAAACTCTATCCCGACACCTCATAATACCATTCTCATCAATCCGAAAATCACCACCTTGACCTTGGTTAATCAAAGTCAACCGATCAACTAAACTCAAATCAGATTTTTGTCCTTCTCGAATCTCGTCCAAAATACCACTAGTAAGCTTCAACATTCCAAGCTTAACTCCCCACGGAGTCTTCTCACACACCAAACTCAAATCACGAAATTGCTCAATCAATTCCAACTCTTTCACCATCAACATCGACATGTGCAACAATTTCCGGCTCAATGCATCAGCTACCACATTCGCTTTACCCAGATGGTAATTCAAACCAATGTCATAATCTTTCAGAAGTTCTAACCATCTCCTTTGCCTTGCATTCAATTCCTTTTTGATCAAAGAGATACTTCAAACTCTTGTGATCGCTAAACACCTCAAATCTTGCACCAAACAAATAATGCCTCCAAAGTTTCAACACAAACACAACGGCGACCAACTCTAAGTCATGAGTCGGATAATTCTTCTCATGCACTTTGAGTTGCCTCGAAGCATAAGCTACAAGTTGATTATTTTGCATCAACACACCTCCCAGACCCATCAAAGAAGCATCACAATACACAACAAACAGTTCTTCCGGATTTGGCAAAATCAAAACAGGAGTTATCGTCAATCTTCTTTTACGTTCTTGAAAACTTTCTTCACACTTGGCATCTCAAACAAAAACTTGACCCTTCCTAGTCAACTGCGTCAACGACAATGATAACTTAGCAAATCCTTCAATGAACTTACGATAATAACCTGCCAAACCAAGAAAACTTCTAATCTCAAAAACTGATTTCGGTACCTTCCATTGCGATACCGCTTCAACCTTCGATGGATCAACCGCAATACCTTTACTTGAAATCACATGACCAAGGAAACTCACTTCGTTCAACCAAAATTCACACTTAGAAAGTTTCGCATACAACTGCTTCTCTCTCAACATAGATAACACAATCTTCAGATGTTTGGCATGCTCTTCTTCACTCTTCGAATAAACCAGAATATCATCAATAAACACAACCACACACTTGTCCAAATAAGGATGGAAAATCCTATTCATGTACTCCATAAATACACTTGGTGCATTAGTCACACCAAATGGCATCACAAAATACTCATAGTGTCCATACCTCGTTCTAAAAGCAGTTTTCTGAATATCCTCATCCTTCACACGAATCTGATGATACCCAGACCTCAAGTCTATCTTACTGAACACACTTGCACCAACCAACCGATCCATCAGATCATCAATCCTTGGAAGTGGATACTTATTCTTGATAGTCACTTTGTTCAACTGTCTGTAATCCACACAGAGCCTCATAGAACCTTCTTTCTTCTTAACCAACAACACCGGTGCACCCCACGGCGACACACTCGGACGAATAAACCTCTTCTCAAGCAAATCTTCAAGTTGACTCTTCAACTCTTTCAATTCCGATGCGGACATACGATATGGAGCCATCGATATCAGACTAGTTCCAGAAATCAAGTCAATCGAAAACTCCACTTCTTGTTCCGGCGGTAAATCTCTTATCTCATCAGGAAAAACTTCTGGAAAATCACGGACAATTGGTAAAGCATCAATTGCTTCGCGATCACCAATACTCAAAGTTTCCATCAACATAAATACCTTTGCACCATCTCGTACGGATTCCTTTACTTGCTTCATCGTCATAAACAAATCTCGTTCATCATCCGATTTAGGAAAAATAACCGTTTTGTCAAAACAGTTAATATACACACGATTAAATTCTAACCAATTCATTTCAAGAATGACATCAAGTTGATCTAAGTGAAGACACACTAAATCAACCCCAAAGTCTCTACCGAAAATACTCAAAGGGCAATTCAAACACACATACAGTGTAGTTACCGAACCCATAGCAGGAGTATCAATAACCATACCACCACCGAATACAGACATCTCAAGATTCAACCTCCTAACACACTCCAAAGAAATAAAAGAATGCGTAGCTCCAGTATCAATTATAGCGATCAAAGGTATATCATTAATGAAACACATACCTTGGATCAATCGATAATCACTAGCAGTCTCGGATCCAGATAGAGCAAACACTTTTCCGCTCCCTTGATTCATCTTCGGCTTATCACACTTGGTACTAATGTGCCCTTGCTCACCACAGTTGTAGCAAGTCACATTTGCACCACTTCTGCACTCAAGAGCTTTGTGGCCTGGCTTGCCACACTTAAAACACTTATGCTCAACACTCTTGCACTCAGGAGCATGATACCCCGCTTCACCATAATTATAACATCTCACCGGAGTAGAAACTCCCCCACTTGGCTTCTTGTCGTAACCAACACTTTGTTTCCCCTTATCAGCAGGAGTCCCGTAAGGTTTCCCTCTGAATTGACTCTTCCCTTTCTTATCACTTAGGATCTTGTAGTGGCTAGATCGAGCCCTACTATCTTCATCATAAATCCTACTCTTGTTTACTAACTCAGAAAACCGCCTGATTTCCTGATATCCAATAGCTTGCTTGATCTCAGGCCTCAAACCATTCACAAATTTGAGACACTTAGATCTCTCAGCATTAACAGTGTTGTAGTGAGGACAAAACTTGATCAACTCCTCAAATCTTGCCGCATACTCAGCTACTGTCGAATTACCTTGCTTCAACTCAAGGAATTCAATCTCTTTCTTTCCACGCACATCTTCTGGAAAATACTTCTCCAGAAATGTCTCTCTAAAAAGATCCCACGTAATCACAATCTCATCCTCTTCAAATCTTTGGCGGGTATTACCCCACCAGTCCCTGGCTTCCTCTTCGAGCATATGAGTTTTGAACTGCACCTTCTGTGCATCCGAACAATTCATAACCCGAAAGATCTTCTAGATAGCTTTCAACCAAATTTGTGCTTTGTCAGGCTCATGGGTTCCCTTGAACATCAGTGGATTATTCCTTTGGAACCTTCCCAAAGCACGAAACTCATCATCAGCATTATTCCTCGCATTCACATTGGCCTGAGGATTCTGCCCAATCGCCCCAGCCAACCTCGTCAAGGCCTCAGCAATCGCCTCGTCATTCCTACCTGCAACCATCTTACTGAATTCCAACAACAGAACCACGTAAGATCAACCAATATCGATAGTGTCACTCACACATATCAAATATACACAGGGAAGAACACACTAACAACTTGGTCGGACGGACCGACCTGCTCTGATACCACTTAATGTAACACCCCCTTCTATACCCCCAAATAAAACAAATAAACGTTTATGCACATTTTGAAAGTCATCAGAGTATAGTTTAAAATATGGTATAAAAGAAGTATGTCACATCATCATCAATAAAACATTCAACACCTGCTCTATAAAAATATGCAACAGTGAGATAGTTTTCAAAATAGAGGAACTTAGTCCTTAAAACCCACGTCTCGATATTTAAAATTAAAGAGGAAGATTAAAACATTTGAATTACCTCAAAACATTTAAACACATAAATATATGTTATCCCAAATTTGTTACAAAACATATCATTGTCATACCCCAAATTTGTCCTACCTTTTTCAAATTTTCATTCATCCGACTTTATTTTTTGATTTACCTCGCTTATGCAGCGTAGCGTATTTTTCAGCAAAAATAAACATTTTCACTTTTTTTAGCCCAATAAATTTGCGACACGTGGCATCTTTTTATTTGTTATTATTTTTATTTTTATATATTTTATTTTAAGATAATGTAATATATATTTTTTTAATTAGGTTAAATTTTTATTTCAAGATTTAGAATTTAAATTATATTTAGATTAGATTTTTTATTTTAATTTTTTTAAAATTAGAATAGATTATTAATTAATTAGATTAGGATTATTTAATTAAGATAAAATTAAAATAAGATTAGTTAATTAGTTAAGTTTAGAATTAATTAGTTAGATTATTAGTTAGTTAATTAAATAGAAATTAAAAGAAAAAATTAAAAAAAGAGAGGAATCAGAAGAGGAAATGGACGAGGCCCATTGGGCCTATGCTGAGAAATGGATATGTTTTCTTGTTATAAGAAAAGAAAAAAAATTGATCAAGAACCCTAATTTTACACTGTTCACCGAAACCCTAATTGGATTACTGTTCATCATCTCTCAAAAAATGGCTGCAACCACCCATATACGAAACCCTAACCTTTCCCTCGAGTTCAATCCGCCATCACCATCTTCAATCGAACCTTTCCTCATCGCCTCCAACCATCCGCGTAAACCCCTTCATCTCCTCCCTCCGAAAAGGCCCTCACCGAAAATCGCTAATCTCTCATTCGTTCTCCCTCCGCCACGACCTTCATCTGTTTCCCTCATTAACCATTCCCAACATTTCGATATGCCTCAAACCGCCATGAAATACGCAATTCGACTCACCACGTGAACCAAGCTGTGATCGTAGCTCAGTTTGGGGAATTGCTCATCACCAAACGGTGTCACCACCATCTGTTTGTGCGACTGCAACAAAGAAAGCTCTACCATAGAAATCACCTTGAGCAACTGTTATAGCCGAGATTCAAAAGGGTGTCGTGTTCACGCCGATTCGTCGAAGGTTCCAGCAACGAAACAAATATCAGTAGCTTTTCTGTAACAACGCGACGATAGCGTTGCAAAAGCAGCGGCAAAAGAGCGACAATAGCAGGCAGCAACACTTCGTAGCTCGATGACAGCAATATTACGATTTTGGCCCGTGTTTGCATTTCGACAATAACAAAGTCAACTCCCAGTTGCAACAACAACGAGTTCAGTGCCGACAACTTTGCAACAACACCGCGACTCTTCTAGCAGCAACCAGACAACATCTTGCTTCAGCAACATCTCCTCGACGCAACATTCAACAACCGACTCAATAACAACTCGTGCTTTTTGTTCAATTGTGGATATGTTGTGGTACACTGCAAAAGACGGTATGTGGCTGTTGTGACCAACTCGACAACCTCGCACTGACAACATTCAACTACAACAGTTGTGGTTCGAATCAACGGTGATAAAACCATCGTGTAACGGTAACTTCCAAGCATTATCAATTATGTTAATGGATATATTGATGTCTCAATTATGATTGTTATTTCTTTTGCACTGAGACAAGCCATTATTGTCTGTTGATTTTTTCTGTCAAAATCAGTATCTTTTTTTCTTCTTCTTTGATGTTAGAATTCAAACTGGGTTCAAGGTTGGATTGGTAAACGTCGTAACAATTTACGGATTTATGTTGCCGTTATTTGTTGTGATAAATTCAAATTTGTCTGCTGTTCTGTTTTGTTTCGTACACAATTTCGATTTTTGTAAGCATTTTGGTAGCATGGGGATTAAAGAGTGATATCGTTTCCATTTTGCTGCTACGATATTCATTTTGATTTCCGACCGACTATATCGCATAACTGCTACAACATACTGGTTATCCTGTTTCAACTCGCAATCTGAGTTTATTGTGTTAGGGATGGCATTGGTTGATAAAACTTGTTGCTGCCGTTTATATCTATTATGTCGAAATCAAATTTCTATGATAAATATTTGTCACCGATTTGTTTAGCATTTGCCGTAGTTTGTCGAAATCGGCATGATGTTGTTCCTGAGCCATGATTCGGGTCATTCTTACTGCTATAATTTGTTTTTATTATTATTCTTTTGGGTTATGCTTATATGTTGCTGTTATGGCCGATTTAGCCATGGTTTTGAGTAGGTATTTGGTTCTGGCTTTGGGATGCTCTGGTTTACATTAAGTAAATATTGTTTGGTGCAATTTATTACTGGTTTTGTATATATGAACATTGTTACTATGCGAATTTGTTTGGAGTGCTGACCTTATTGCGTATTCCGATTATACGTATGTTTACTATGATTCAAATTAGCCTGTTGCATCTTTTGGCGTTCATTCATAGCATTTGATCATATGCTTTCTATTGTTGACTTTAAACACTGAATCATGATTTGAGTGATACTGACAAAAAAGGGCATAAGGTTGTCAACCCCTGTTTTGTCGATTCCGAATTCGTGAAGTTAGTATCCTATGTTTGCTTGGATTGTTGTCTATTATGTGCAGATTTTAAGTCTAAACTCAGGATTTGGAACCGATTGCATGCTGGCTGCGATACCGTTGGATTCCATTATATAAATACCGGAAATATGTAGGTAACATTCTATTTTCAAATTCCTGCTAAGACCATGTTACTTACATAGATAATTCCAATTATAGTTAATATTTTCGGTTCAGTTTTGAATTGTTTTTTTGGATTATTCATTTGTTAACCATTGCTTCTTACTGAAAACATAGGCATGTGCTTTGGAAATGAGCTTTAGATGTGTTTCTCAAAATTGGCTTTAATACAAATGTGATTTAAAGTTGGTACTCAGCATGTTATTGAATATTGAAGTACACTGTCTATAGGCATTTCACATCTTCTGTTGTCCATTCTTATCCATTATTTTGACTCATGCACCATGTAATTAGTTTTTCAAAGACAATTAAGTATGATTAAGAATTATTGACTGATTGGATGGAAATTTGAGCGCCTCGTTCTCTTTCTCTTTCCATTTTTTTTTCATTCTTCTATTACAATAAATTAAATTTGATGGTTATTGATTAATTAAGAGTTTGATGATTTGGGCTTTTGGGGCTCCAATTGATTTTTATTCACTTCTAAGTTTTTATGTTTACATCCTTTCTCTATTTATATTCAACTAATTGTTTTTACTTTAATTATTTAAAAAAAAACTAATTGATTAAGTATTATCTCATATAGTTAATTTTAGTCGACTTGATTAATGTTTTGAATAAATCTTAATTGATTACTCTTGATAACCAAATTTTAATAGATTAAATTACACCATAAAGCAAGTTTATTTTTTAAATATCTTCTAAATTAAATTAATAACATGATTCATCTTGTTCAACACTAAAAATTTCTTAATTAACCACAAAGGTAGTGAGTTTTTGGAGTCTAGCACTCCTTGGACCCTTGAGCGAATGCTCTCGAAGCGCACGCTTCAGGTTGTGTTCGCTCCGTCTTTATCTCAAAAAAAAACTTTTAATTAATTCGGATCTTTTTTTTAAACTAAAATATTAGAAAATATACTTTATTAATTAAGTTAACTTTTTTCTAAGATATTAAACTTTTCTTAAAACAATTAATTATGATTAGCTTTTCTCAAAACTTTTTATAATTGATTAATTAATTTTATATATGAAAATTAAAACTATTTTCTTGATTAAATTAAACTATTTCTCTTAATCAAATTTCAAAAATAATTAAATTCTTGGATCTCGCCTTCCTTGAACTTTTTAAGCAACCGCTCTCGAGGTGCACACCTTGAGTTGTGACCCTTCCGATCTTATTTTCAAGAATACCTAGCGCGCCTAGTCCGAGTATGCTAATATTTTCAAATTGTTTTCATAATTAAATCACGAAATAATCGAGTCCCTGGAGTCGCGCATTCCTCGGATTCGAGAGTGACTACTATTGAGGCGTACGCCTTGAATGGTGTGTCGTTCGAACTTTCGTTTCTAAAATACCTCCTTTAATTATTTGGACAAGTATTTATTGTCCAACAAACACTATTTCATAATTAATGGGATGAAAAAGGTTGTCGTTGGGATCTAGCATTCCAACGATATCCTGACTAATTGATTGCGAGGCCGACGTCTCGTTTATCGAGTATTCGTCATTCCTCCCAAATTTTCAACCCGTCTTAACTCGTTCCTCACCCTCGTGCGATCGAGTCTAAACCCTAGTTTGTTTCTAAACCATACGTAAAATTCAAATTATTTTCTTAACTAAATTGCGAAAGAATGGAGTTCTTGGGGTCTCGCTCTCCTTGAATTCTTGAGTAACCACTCTTAGGGCGTACGCTTTAGGTTGTGGATTACTCGACCTTTCGTCTATAAAATATATGCCCTAACTATTTGGACAAATATCGTCATTGTCCATTCAAATACACTTTCATAATTAATTGAGTGAAAAAGGTATCATTGGGATCTAGCATTCCAATGATATCCCGGTTAATCAATTGCGAGACTGGCGTCTCGTTTATCGAGTAGTCGTCATTCTCCCTTAAAATATTCGATCCAATCCTCTTTCTCGCCCTCGTGCGATTGAAACTTTCTCAAACACTAATTTCATAATTAATGGAGTGAAAAAGGTCTCGTCGGGATGTAGCATTCCAACGATATCCCGACTAATTGGTTGCGAGGCTGACGTCTCGTTTATCGAGTAGTCGTCATTCTCCTTTAAAATATTCTATCCAACTCTTTTCTCGCCCCCGCGTGATTGAATCTCCCCAAATGTTAGTTCCTCGCCCTCGTGCGATTTCTAACCCAAACAGTTTCCGAAAGAATAGAGTTCTTGGAATCTTGCATTCCTTGAATTCTTGAGTGACGGGCTCTTAAGGCACGCTTTTAGGTTGCTTGTCAATCAATCTTTCGTTTCTCAACACAACTTCAAACACAAATTTTGAAATTGGATGAAAAAGGTATCATTAGAATCTAGCATTCCAATAATTCCCCGATTAAATTGATTGCGAGACCGACGTCTCGTTTATCAAATAGTCGTCATTCTCCATCAAAATTACCTAACCAAAATCCTATTTCTTGCCCCCGTGCAATTGAAACCTTAAACCTACTAAAATCCATTCTCTTTCCTCTAAACAAAACATCCAACACAATAAACACAAATTCCTCGCCCTCGTGCGATCTCCAACCTAAATACTTTCTCAAAGAACATTGTTTATTCCTTTCTTCCGCGCATATGAACTCGTGCTTCAGCTTCCTCAAGCGAGCAGATAAGCCAATGTTTAGCAGTTAGAATGCGACATAAACACTCGTTCGTTCACAAACCTTTTACCGTAGTTAGCCGGACTACGGCTGCTCTGATTTCTCACATCCGTTGAGAATACGTAGGCATAGGATTGCGATGATCCTAGCGAGCACTTTTCTTTCTTTCCCACCTTTAGGTTCCCATACCTTTTACTAAAGAACATTGTTTATTCCTTTCTTCCGTGCATATGAACTCGTGCTTCAGCTTCCTCAAGCGAGCAGATAAGCCAATGTTTAGCAGTTAGAATGCGACATAAACACTCGTTCGTTCACAAACCTTTTACCGTAGTTAGCCGAACTAAGGCTGCTCTGATTTCTCATTCCCCAATGAGAATACGTAGGCACAAGATTGCGATGATCTTGGCGAGCACAATCCCCTCCTTTCCCCGTAGTCCCACGAACTACGAATGCTCTGATTTTCCACTTCTTACAAGTGAAGATACGTAGGCACAAGGGCCCCAATCCTTGGCGAGCACCCTATCTTATAACCATCCATTCCCCCCATAGGAGAAACCTAGAAGAAAACAAACAAGCATACTCTCGAATCGATCAAGAGGTTCCCGTTGAGTACAACGGACATGAGGGGTGCTAATACCTTCCCCTCATGTAATCGACTCCCGAACCTAGAATATTGGTTGCGATGACCATGTTCTTATCTCCTTAAAGGTTTTATCGATATTTTCCTATTCCATCCTTGGAAAGAATAAAGTTCGGTGGCGACTCTGTTTCGAACAGTATTTTCCGCGGCCATCGCGAGGATCGTATTTTTCGAGGTACGACAAATGGCGACTCTGCTGGGGACACGCATTGCCCTATGCAAGAGAGAGTCAAGCCTAACTTGGCTCGATTCAAGAGTACCAACCTTTTGCTTAACTATTTTCTTTATGTTTATTTTCTCCTATTGTTTATTTATTGCTTTCTCTTTCTATTATATGCTCTGTAGTATATTTGCTTGTTGGATTCTGGGAAAATATCACAAGTAAAGCTCTACACCCGAGCTTTGGAAAAAGAAGAGAGAAAACATAGTTTAGAATTGGTAGTCGAGTAATGTTAGTCCCCAAGGATTCACTCCTTGTGCGCCTAGCATGAAAGCTCCTCCAGAATAGACCTTTTCGTAGATCCTATCGTAATGCAGCTAGCCTGTTGCACGACTTGATTCATGAAGGGTCCGTGACTCTGGGAACCGCTCTTAGAACCAATTTCTATATTGGTAGTCATGTAATGATAGTCTCCGAGGACCCGCTCCTCGTGTGCCTAGCATGAGGACTCCGCTCAGGAGAGACCCTATAGTACTCTCGTTATAATACAGCTAGCCTGTTGCGTGATGTTGATGCGATCGGTGTCCGTGATCCTGGGAACCTTATCCGTCAACATAGAAGCTATCCTGTGAGTGGGTCTGTGGGCACAGAATCTAGAACTTGCCTTGTATAGTCTACCGGTTAGGGCGCTTCGACCTGCTTATGTTATCTTGGATCCTGTTTGTGCCTGTATTGCATTTGCATATCATCGCATTTGCATTTCATTCGCATTGCATATTTTCCCAAAACTAGAAAGCTCATCCATCCTTTGTCCATAATCCGTAGTTGATTTCCCGACACCCGTATCGGACTTGAAGCAGCTTTTGGAAGAATCATGAGTTCAGAAGAGCAGAACCAGTTTGCATCAAGAGCAGATGTTGACTTAATGAAAAACCAGTTGGACCAGCTTGTGGATGCTATGTTAGCCTTGGCAAGGAGAGAGAACAACCCTCAACGGCCTATAGTCACTGAGAACGTCATACCTCAGCCTGTGTGGATTCCCGTTGAAGACCAGGTTATACAAGAGCGTCACACTATTCAGGATGAACATACCTCGTCTCTTGATGCTGTTGAGTACCATAGTTTCGCATTCACTACACCGAATTCCCAAGTGGCAAGCTTGGTGGGGAATGTTGAACGACCTCAGGATGTTGAGTTTGCTGAAAGATGTCGTGTGTTGGAAGAGAAAGTTGAAGCCATGATGGGGCGTGATACTGTTGATCTGAATGCTTTGAATATGTGTTTGGTACCCAGACTTGTAATACCTCCAAAGTTCAAAATGCAAAATTTTGAGAAGTACAAAGGAGATAGCTGTCCGAAGCAACATTTGGTAATGTTTTGCAGAAAGATGACGTTCTATGCTCACAATGACAAACTTATGATTCACTGTTTCCAAGACAGTTTGAGTGGGGCATCGCTGAGTTGGTACATGCAGCTAGAAAGTAGCCATATCCAGTCGTGGTCGGACTTAGCCAATGCCTTTGTGAAGCAATACCAATATAATCTTGATGTGGCTCCTAACCGCACACAGTTGCAAGGCCTATCTCAAGAGGAAAACGAGTCTTTCAGAGGATATGCTCAGAGATGGAGAGAGGTAGCTGCTCGCGTTCAACCATCGCTCTTAGATAGGGAATTGGTTGACATGTTCATAGAGTCTTTGCAAGAACCCTATTTGGAAAAGATGATGGGCAATGGGACATCAAACTTCTCTGACTTGGTTTCAGTAGGAGAACGTATCGAGAGCTATCTCAAGAGTGGAAAGGTTCATGACATCTCGAACATCCCAGCTGGTGAAAATGAATCAGTTGTCAGCTCCCAAGAGGATGAGATAAACACGATCAGGGACACTCCCCATGCTCCATCCTCGGTGCCTTATCTTCAGTACCCAATCACCTCGACTGTTAAAAGTCAGCAATCCTATGGGTCTACCTGTGTGACTCCGGTCTCTTCACATGGTCAATATCCTCCTATCAATAGAGGTCCCCATTATCAACAGCAGGTTGCGCATCAACATGCTCCGCAACGACGACGTTACTATAATCAAAGACCAAAGAGACACTTTGATCCATTACCAATACCATACAATCACATGCTACTATGTTTGATTAGTAGTGGACTGATAGTGCCAAAGAGATTAGATCCTGTGATCCCACCATATCCACCGGGCTTTGACACCAATGCACGATGCGGCTACCATGCTGATGCCATGGGGCATTCGACCGAAGATTGCAAACAGTTCAAGAATAAGGTTCAAGATCTGATCGAGTCTAAGCTAATCTTGTTCACACCTCAAGGACTTCATATCAACATCAAACCTTCATCTGGTCAAGTGAGTTCATCAGTCCATGACATGGAAGAAGCTGCAGAGAGTAGATATGAAGAAGGTTATCATACTGGTCTCGATGAGCAAGAAGGGTAGCTCAACAGTGATGCAAGAGAGAAAAGTCCAGTTCCTCAATACTGGCAATTTCCATATTGTTTTTACGCATTTGTAGTTTCTTTTCGGTTATAATGCTACTTGCTTTTAGACATTGTTTCTTATTAATGGTATTGTTAATGTGATAATTATGCATGTTTTTGATCAAATCCATTCGTATTCACTCACATTTTCTCACTTATTGCAAAAAAAAAAAAAAAATTCACTCCACTTCCTTTATCGCACTGCTGATTAGCAAAGATTTGAAGAAGGATGACGAAAATGAAATACCCATAATTGCTGATAAGTATGCTTTTGGATAAAATCTCGCCGATGATGTACAGGCATTGCTTCAAATTCCCAAACACCGGAGAGATAAGGAGTTAGTCCCTAGTCAACCATTTCGAGCCTAGAAGTAGGAGTTTCCTTCGGATTGATAAACCCTTACGCTTAACCTGGGGCATGGATAGTATTCAGTTAACTTGATTACGCACTCGAATCACAAGATAAAATCCAAGAGATGACGATTGTCTATCAATGACCAATGACTTGGCAGTCACAAGTCCTTCAAAAAATATAATAAAAATCCTGCTAAGTCGAATACCTCAAAAGGAGACTTAGGCAAAAATCAAGGCAATCCCGATGGACTCGAAGAAAAAATCAGTTCATGCAAAAGTTAGGGATCAAAAACAAAACCAAAAAGAGGGCCTCAAACCCTCGACAAAAACAAAATAAGATTCAGTGGCCACCCAAATCAAGGGGTTACTGACATCCATCAAAATGAGGTGGCTGCCATTTCAGGAAAACTTTGAACCATCAAGTTTACACCGTCAAGCAGGTGCAAAATTAACTGAACGCAGGTATGGAGGTCATTAAGAAGAAGGGGTGGGTACAAATCAAACTTTGAGCCTTATACCCTTTGTTTCTATAACCATGAACCAGACCATGTTACAACCCTCAAAAGACCTAATTGAGGCGAGGTTTATTCTGGAAGCATACTACAGCAAGGTTGCGTAAACTGACTCCTACATATTTGCTAATCTTCTGTATTTGTGTCATATTCTTGCGATATCTTTTACACACCAGATAAATTAGCACTACGTTTGGGCTAATAGTCCACTCGTCATACACTGTCACATCATTCTAATAAATGATCCTTTCAAATTTTGCATAAATGTCGCATTAAAATTACCATTTTCTGAATAAACACTTTTAACTGCAAGTCAGTACTTGGCATTATGGAAATTCCAACAAAAGAACAGTCAAAGAGGAACTCGATCACTCATTGGTGTTGAACTGAATAAAAAATTTCTCATAACCCTGCAGACTGGGGCAAGTTCTTCCGAGTTTCAAACAGGGGCATATTGTTGCAAAATCCAGACACTGGGGCAATCATCACAGACCATGTCATAGTATAAATCTTTAAAAAATCTTCAAATACCTGGCGGACTGAGGTAGGCTAGTTAAACAGGGGCAGTTTCCCTCCTTACTTTCAAAGTTGTTTAAGCAGACCATGTCAGACATCAGTAACTGTTGAGTTCACAACAAGCGTCAAAAGCCTTGGGGTAGAGAAAAAGCACGATCAACATGCATTGGTTAAGTCGCTACGCTCGCATATTCAACATGCATTGGTTAAGTCGCTACGCTCGCATATTCAACATGCATTGGTTAAGTCACTATGCTCGCATATTCAACATGCTTTGGTTACGTCGCTGCGCTCAACATTTGTAAGCCATCAAGGCATATCAGCTAGAAGCTAGGTTCTTACAGGAACGAGTGCACAACTTCTGCAAAAGATCTAACTTGGGGCATCCATAAGCATCCATATCTGTCTTCTGACCATAACATCATCAGATACCGATTGTCGGGAAGTCAAATACTTTCACCAAATAAAGTCCACTTCTGTTGGCATCCCATAAAACTCAAAAAGTCCATTTTTATTAGCAACCAAATAAAAGCCCACCTTGCTGGCATCATAACCATTAAAAGTCCAACCCCGCTTGGCATCTCCTAAAGTCTAATTTGTATTGGCAAACCTTAAAAGTCCAACCCCGCTTGGCATCCCCTAAAGTCCAATTCGTATTGGCAACCACTAAAAGTCCAACCCTGCTTGGCACCTCCCAAAAGTCCAACCCCGATTGACATCTCTTAAAGTCCAATTTGTATTGGCAACCATTAAAAGTCCAACCCTGCTTGGCACATCTCTTAAAGTCCAATCCTTTATTGGAAACTACTAAAGTCCACCCTTGTTGGCACCTTCATAAAACCAATCTCCTGCTTGCATTCACGTATGCATCATATAATTGACACGTATCATACGCATACATAGCACAATCATTTCCTCTTTCAACCCCCGAGTTGATATGTCTTTATTTTCTCGACCCCCGAGTCGATATTTTCCTTTTCCTCATTCAACCCCCGCGTTGATATTTTGTTTTTTCCGACCCCCGAGTCGATATTGTCTTGTTTTTCTCAACCCCCGCGTTGATATTTTGTTTTTCTTGACCCCCGAGTCGATATTTTCCTTTATCTTCGACCCCTGAGTCGATATTTACCTTTCTTCAACCCCCGCGTTGATATTTATCTTTCAACCCCCGAGTTGATATGTCTTTATTTTCTCGACCCCCGAGTCGATATTTTCCTCTTTCAACCCCCGCGTTGATATTTTTGTTTTTCCAACCCCCGAGTCGATGTTGTTCTTTATGTACTCAACCCCCGCATTGATATTTACCTTTCTTCAACCCCCACATTGATATTTATCTTTTTTCGACCCCCGAGTCGATATCTTTGTTATCTTTTTCTCTCCACCCCCGAGTCGATATTTACCTTTATTTTCCTCGACCCTCGAGTCGATATTGTCTTTATTTTCTCTCGACCCCCGAGTCGATATTTGCTATTCTTCTTCAATCCTCAAGCTGACTTGTTGTTCTGATTTGTCCTCGACCCCTGAGTCGATAGTATATTTGTTCTTCTCAACCCCCGAGTTGATAAACCAATATACCCCGTAAATCTTTTTACCTTGTTTCACTTAATACCAAAAATAATCCCTTGTGGAAAACCAGAAATAAAGCCTTACCAAATCCCGTTACCCGGTTGCATTCTCATGCGCATTGCATTTCAATCATTTGCATATACATCTTGCATTCCATAGCAGTTGCATTTTAATTGCATATTTGCGCATCATACAAAGCATTGCATTTTGTCCCCAGCGACATAGCATAACAGGATCCAGGATCAGTTCACAAGTATCCTGACCGGTCCTCTATCAAAGTCGGCAATATTTCTCGAAACAGAGTTGATACCCCGCACGTGCTCATGGAATTCTATTCCCCAGCAAGTCATTCTTTAACCATACAGTTGTTGATGATGGTTCCTAGCAGTCGTTGCTCTTATTGCTCCCCAAGCGGAGGTTATCCTTAAAAGGGTTTCTTGAAGGCTTCTCCCCTGCAGAGTGTGGACAACGCTTTTCCTCTGACAGGAATTCTACTCAACTATTCCCCAGCAACTTTATCATCCGAGGTACTGTTTCGGTATCGCGAAGAACCTTAACGGATAAGGGACTGCTTCGACCACCCGAAGAAATCTCGTTTGTGTTCAGAGATACTGCTTTGGTATCATCGAAGAGCCTTAATGGATAAGGTACTGCTTCGACTACCCAGAGAATATCAGGTTAGCTCGTTCATATTTTGCATCCTGCCATCCCGTTCTGGTATATCCCATCTCTTTGCATTTTTTACTTGCTTGTCGGACAAATTTCGGGGTCTTTTTGTATCTAATTGACTTCCACCCTAAAGATGAACGCCATGCAGCTGTTCATTCTCTCAGGTTTAAGGCAATTAGATAGGGGCATCTGTCATACCCCAAATTTGTCCTACCTTTTTCAAATTTTCATTCGTCCGACTTTATTTTTTGATTTACCTCGCTTATGCAGCGTAGCGTATTTTTCAGCAAAAATAAACATTTTCACTTTTTTTTAGCCCAATAAATTTGCAACACGTGGCATCTTTGTATTTGTTATTATTTTTATTTTTATATATTTTATTTTAAGATAATGTAATATATATTTTTTTAATTAAGTTAAATTTTTATTTCAAGATTTAGAATTTAAATTATATTTAGATTAGATTTTTTATTTTAATTTTTTTTAAATTAGAATAGATTATTAATTAATTAGATTAGGATTATTTAATTAAGATAAAATTAAAATAAGATTAGTTAATTAGTTAAGTTTAGAATTAATTAGTTAGATTATTAGTTAGTTAATTAAATAGAAATTAAAAGAAAAAATTAAAAAAAGAGAGGAATCAGAAGAGGAAATGGACGAGGCCCATTGGGCCTATGCTGAGAAATGGATATGTTTTCTTGTTATAAGAAAAGAAAAAAAATTGATCAAGAACCCTAATTTTACACTGTTCACCGAAACCCTAATTGGATTACTGTTCATCATCTCTCAAAAAACGGCCGCAGCCACCCATATACGAAACCCTAACCTTTCCCTCGAGTTCAATCCGCCATCACCATCTTCAATCGAACCTTTCCTCATCGCCTCCAACCATCCGCGTAAACCCCTTCATCTTCTCCCTCCGAAAAGGCCCTCACCGGAAATCGCTAATCTCTCATTCTTTCTCCCTCCGCCACGACCTTCATCTGTTTCCCTCATTAACCATTCCTAACATTTCGATATGCCTCAAACCGCCATGAAATACGCAATTCGACTCACCACGTGAACCAAGCTGTGATCGTAGCTCAGTTTGGGGAATTGCTCATCACCAAACGGTGTCACCACCATCTGTTTGTGCAACTGCAACAAAGAAAGCTCTACCATAGAAATCACCTTGAGCAACTGTTATAGCCGAGATTCAAAAGGGTGTCGTGTTCACGCCGATTCGTCAAAGGTTCCAGCAACGAAACAAATATCAGTAGCTTTTCTGTAACAACGCGACGATAGCGTTGCAAAAGCAGCGGCAAACGAGCGACAATAGCAGGCAGTAACACTTCGTAGCTCGGTGACAGCAATATTACGATTTTGGCCCGCGTTTGCATTTCGACAACAGCAAAGTCAACTCCCAGTTGCAACAACAACGAGTTCAGTGCCGACAACTTTGCAACAACACCGCGACTCTTCTAGCAGCAACCAGACAACATCTTGCTTCAGCAACATCTCCTCGACGCAACATTCAACAACCGACTCAATAACAGCTCGTGCTTTTTGTTCAATTGTGGATATGTTGTGGTACACTGCAAAAGACGGTATGTGGCTGTTGTGACCGACTCGACAACCTCGCACTGACAACATTCAACTACAACAGTTGTGGTTCGAATCAACAGCGACAAAACCATCGTGTAACGGTAACTTCCAAGCATTATCAATTGTGCTAATGGATATTTTGATGTCTCAATTATGATTGTTATTTCTTTTGCACTGAGACAAGCCATTATTGTCTGTTGATTTTTTCTGTCAAAATCAGTATCTTTTTTTCTTCTTCTCTGATGTTAGAATTCAAACTGGGTTCAAGGTTGGATTGGTAAACGTCGTAACAATTTACGGATTTATGTTGCCGTTATTTGTTGTGATAAATTCAAATTTGTCTGCTGTTCTGTTTTGTTTCGTACATAATTTCGATTTTTGTAAGCATTTTGGTAGCATGGGGATTAAAGAGTGATATCGTTTCCATTTTGCTGCTACGATATTCATTTTGATTTCCGACCGACTATATCGCATAACTGCTACGACATACTGGTTATCCTGTTTCAACTCGCAATCTGAGTTTATTGTGTTAGGGATGACATTGGTTGATAAAACTTGTTGCTGCCGTTTATATCTATTATGTCGAAATCAAATTTCTACGAAAAATATTTGTCACCAATTTGTTTAGCATTTGCCGTAGTTTGTCGAAGTCGGCATGATGTTGTTCCTGAGCCATGATTCGGGTCATTCTTACTGCTATAATTTGTTTTTATTATTATTCTTTTGGGTTATGCTTATATGTTGCTGTTATGGCCGATTTAGCCATGGTTTTGAGTAGGTATTTGGTTCTGGCTTTGGGATGCTCTGGTTTACATTAAGTAAATATTGTTTGGTGCAATTTATTACTGGTTTTGTATATATGAACATTGTTACTATGCGAATTTGTTTGGAGTGCCGAACTTATTGCGTATTCCGATTATACGTATGTTTACTATGATTCAAATTAGCCTGTTGCATCTTTTGGCGTTCATTCATAGCATTTGATCATATGCTTTCTATTGTTGACTTTAAACACTGAATCATGATTTGAGTGATACTGACAAAAAAGGGCATAAGGTTGTCAACCCCTGTTTTGTCGATTCCGAATTCGTGAAGTTAGTATCCTATGTTTGCTTGGATTGTTGTCTATTATGTGCAGATTTTAAGTCTAAACTCAGGATTTGGAACCGATTGCATGCTGGCTGCGATACCGTTGGATTCCATTATATAAATACCGGAAATATGTAGGTAACATTCTATTTTCAAATTCCTGCTAAGACCATGTTACTTACATAGATAATTCCAATTATAGTTAATATTTTCGGTTCAGTTTTGAATTGTTTTTTTGGATTATTCATTTGTTAACCATTGCTTCTTACTGAAAACATAGGCATGTGCTTTGGAAATGAGCTTTAGATGTGTTTCTCAAAATTGGCTTTAATACAAATGTGATTTAAAGTTGGTACTCAGCATGTTATTGAATATTGAAGTACACTGTCTATAGGCATTTCACATCTTCTGTTGTCCATTCTTATCCATTATTTTGACTCATGCACCATGTAATTAGTTTTTCAAAGACAATTAAGTATGATTAAGAATTATTGACTGATTGGATGGAAATTTGAGCGCCTCGTTCTCTTTCTCTTTCCATTTTTTTTTCATTCTTCTATTACAATAAATTAAATTTGATGGTTATTGATTAATTAAGAGTTTGATGATTTGGGCTTTTGGGGCTCCAATTGATTTTTATTCACTTCTAAGTTTTTATGTTTACATCCTTTCTCTATTTATATTCAACTAATTGTTTTTACTTTAATTATTTAAAAAAAAACTAATTGATTAAGTATTATCTCATATAGTTAATTTTAGTCGACTTGATTAATGTTTTGAATAAATCTTAATTGATTACTCTTGATAACCAAATTTTAATAGATTAAATTACACCATAAAGCAAGTTTATTTTTTAAATATCTTCTAAATTAAATTAATAACATGATTCATCTTGTTCAACACTAAAAATTTCTTAATTAACCACAAAGGTAGTGAGTTTTTGGAGTCTAGCACTCCTTGGACCCTTGAGCGAATGCTCTCGAAGCGCACGCTTCAGGTTGTGTTCGCTCCGTCTTTATCTCAAAAAAAAACTTTTAATTAATTCGGATCTTTTTTTTAAACTAAAATATTAGAAAATATACTTTATTAATTAAGTTAACTTTTTTCTAAGATATTAAACTTTTCTTAAAACAATTAATTATGATTAGCTTTTCTCAAAACTTTTTATAATTGATTAATTAATTTTATATATGAAAATTAAAACTATTTTCTTGATTAAATTAAACTATTTCTCTTAATCAAATTTCAAAAATAATTAAATTCTTGGATCTCGCCTTCCTTGAACTTTTTAAGCAACCGCTCTCGAGGTGCACACCTTGAGTTGTGACCCTTCCGATCTTATTTTCAAGAATACCTAGCGCGCCTAGTCCGAGTATGCTAATATTTTCAAATTGTTTTCATAATTAAATCACGAAATAATCGAGTCCCTGGAGTCGCGCATTCCTCGGATTCGAGAGTGACTACTATTGAGGCGTACGCCTTGAATGGTGTGTCGTTCGAACTTTCGTTTCTAAAATACCTCCTTTAATTATTTGGACAAGTATTTATTGTCCAACAAACACTATTTCATAATTAATGGGATGAAAAAGGTTGTCGTTGGGATCTAGCATTCCAACGATATCCTGACTAATTGATTGCGAGGCCGACGTCTCGTTTATCGAGTATTCGTCATTCCTCCCAAATTTTCAACCCGTCTTAACTCGTTCCTCACCCTCGTGCGATCGAGTCTAAACCCTAGTTTGTTTCTAAACCATACGTAAAATTCAAATTATTTTCTTAACTAAATTGCGAAAGAATGGAGTTCTTGGGGTCTCGCTCTCCTTGAATTCTTGAGTAACCACTCTTAGGGCGTACGCTTTAGGTTGTGGATTACTCGACCTTTCGTCTATAAAATATATGCCCTAACTATTTGGACAAATATCGTCATTGTCCATTCAAATACACTTTCATAATTAATTGAGTGAAAAAGGTATCATTGGGATCTAGCATTCCAATGATATCCCGGTTAATCAATTGCGAGACTGGCGTCTCGTTTATCGAGTAGTCGTCATTCTCCCTTAAAATATTCGATCCAATCCTCTTTCTCGCCCTCGTGCGATTGAAACTTTCTCAAACACTAATTTCATAATTAATGGAGTGAAAAAGGTCTCGTCGGGATGTAGCATTCCAACGATATCCCGACTAATTGGTTGCGAGGCTGACGTCTCGTTTATCGATTAGTCGTCATTCTCCTTTAAAATATTCTATCCAACTCTTTTCTCGCCCCCGCGCGATTGAATCTCCCCAAATGTTAGTTCCTCGCCCTCGTGTGATTTCTAACCCAAACAGTTTCCGAAAGAATAGAGTTCTTGGAATCTTGCATTCCTTGAATTCTTGAGTGACGGGCTCTTAAGGCACGCTTTTAGGTTGCTTGTCAATCAATCTTTCGTTTCTCAACACAACTTCAAACACAAATTTTGAAATTGGATGAAAAAGGTATCATTAGAATCTAGCATTCCAATAATGCCCCGATTAAATTGATTGCGAGACCGACGTCTCGTTTATCAAATAGTCGTCATTCTCCATCAAAATTACCTAACCAAAATCCTATTTCTTGCCCCCGTGCAATTGAAACCTTAAACCTACTAAAATCCATTCTCTTTCCTCTAAACAAAACATCCAACACAATAAACACAAATTCCTCGCCCTCGTGCGATCTCCAACCTAAATACTTTCTCAAAGAACATTGTTTATTCCTTTCTTCCGCGCATATGAACTCGTGCTTCAGCTTCCTCAAGCGAGCAGATAAGCCAATGTTTAGCAGTTAGAATGCGACATAAACACTCGTTCGTTCACAAACCTTTTACCGTAGTTAGCCGAACTACGGCTGCTCTGATTTCTCACATCCGTTGAGAATACATAGGCATAGGATTGCGATGATCCTAGCGAGCACTTTTCTTTCTTTCCCACCTTTAGGTTCCCATACCTTTTACTAAAGAACATTGTTTATTCCTTTCTTCCGTGCATATGAACTCGTGCTTCAGCTTCCTCAAGCGAGCAGATAAGCCAATGTTTAGCAGTTAGAATGCGACATAAACACTCGTTCGTTCACAAACCTTTTACCGTAGTTAGCCGAACTAAGGCTGCTCTGATTTCTCATTCCCCAATGAGAATACGTAGGCACAAGATTGCGATGATCTTGGCGAGCACAATCCCCTCCTTTCCCCGTAGTCCCACGAACTACGAATGCTCTGATTTTCCACTTCTTACAAGTGAAGATACGTAGGCACAAGGGCCCCAATCCTTGGCGAGCACCCTATCTTATAACCATCCATTCCCCCCATAGGAGAAACCTAGAAGAAAACAAACAAGCATACTCTCGAATCGATCAAGAGGTTCCCGTTGAGTACAACGGACATGAGGGGTGCTAATACCTTCCCCTCATGTAATCGACTCCCGAACCTAGAATATTGGTTGCGATGACCATGTTCTTATCTCCTTAAAGGTTTTATCGATATTTTCCTATTCCATCCTTGGAAAGAATAAAGTTCGGTGGCGACTCTGTTTCGAACAGTATTTTCCGCGGCCATCGCGAGGATCGTATTTTTCGAGGTATGACAATCATCAGATACATATACAATGTATCTCAAAAATGCTATACAAGCCTAACTACCCGGTATTACATATCAGAGCAGCCGACTCAAAACAATGAAGCTAAACTTCACAAAAGAAACCTCCAGCAACCTAATCTGCAATGCCTCATAGAGCATTATAAAACAGCAGAAGGGTTAGAAATATTACCATAATAATTAATGCATAATATTATATATATATATATATATATATATATATATATATATATATATATATATATATATATATATATATATATATATATATATATATATATATATATATATATATATATATATATATATATATATATATATATATATATATATATATATATATATATATATATATATATATATATATATATATATATATGAGTAATAATTACATGTAATCCACATTTTCTCACCACAATTCATTTCCATAGTCATATGCATCGCCACATACATATAAACAAACATGAATATTCACCAAGCACAACTCATCATGCATATTTCTTAATTATCCAATAAACATTCCATTCACAAGCATACTTCATATATCAATGACATTATGCAACGTGACTCAATACAACTCAATGCAACTCAATGCCATGTGGTACCAACACTCATTATCAATTTTCGGTTTTTACATTAAACCGAGTCCACTCTTCTAGACCGGTAACCACCAAAAGCCCGTCCTCTAAGCTTTCAAACCCACTCTTCTAGGTTTTGGACAAGTCACTAGTCTCCACGAAACTAGCAAGCATTGCCTCTTGACTAAATGATGCATATGCAATCAACCACAAAAATGCACTTAAGACCGTTCTCGCATCTTAATCTCATGCATTCAAATAATTCATCTCTTCAAGAATTATATCATGATTACACATACAACATATTCACATAACATTCATATATATTCAAACAATGCACACACATACACGACATGTTCTCATGCATTCTATTCATACCATCGCATATAAACAATATGCGTTCATAATTCAACATTAGCACCACATTATCAATAATGCACACATATTTACAATATGTTCTCATGCATACCATATCGTGCCAACGGAAACGGTTCAATTACATTCATCATGCATTTTTAATCAATCTAAACAATGCATTATATTGGTCAAAGACCACATTCATTAATCAATTCAAAATCTAGGATTCACGCCCAAAACCTACCCACAACACGTCACAATAGTACACAACTATGCAATTAAATAACCATCAAAACATAGTCGAACCACACAATCGACCCTTGGATGAAATCACAACAAAACTAAAAGTTGTCATGCTCACTACCTTTCTCGCTTAGCGAGCCTCTATAGAGTATTCGCTACTTGCTCGCCTAGCGAGCAAGCTCACGAAGGAAAACATAAGCCACTGACTTGGTTCACTACCAAGCTCGCCTGAGCAAAGGGCTAGCGAACCTTCGCTGCCCAGTTCGCTACCAGCGAGGAACCCCAAATCCATTCTGTCCCAGGTCTGGGACCATTCGCTACTAGCTCGCTCAGCGAGCTCCTGGCGAACATTCACTACCACCTCGCCTAACTAGCAAGCTAGCGAGCGTCTGCGAACAGAATTTCCCACTTACTGTTATCAAATCCAAAACTCACCAATCCATCCAACTTTCACCAAACCAATTCCATTAACCTTAGTCTAACATCCCTTGACTATTCTACATCATTTATTTCAGTTTTTAACCGATTAAACTTGATTTCTACCGATTAAATCCAATTTTGCCCTAACATGAAAATGGTGGAAAAACCCCAACAACCCAACCCAATCATACATAACTACACACATTGATCAAATAATAATGTTTTTCACCCTTACCTTGATTGGATTGAAGCTTGAGTTGTTCTTGAAGATTTCCACACTTTCCTTCTTCTTCTTCTTCTTCTCTGTTCTCCTCTTTCTCCTTCTTTCTCTATTCTTTCTCTTCTATTTTCTTTCTAACAAATTCTCTCCACTTATCCTTTATATACTTCCTTATTTTCTTTCCTTTATTTCCTTCCATTCCATTTCTCTCTTCAATTATCTACCAAATAATTCCAAATCATTAAATTAATTCCAATAAATCAATTAATTAACATAATTAATTAATTAGTGAAATTTGGGCTGTTAGAGGGAACATCTTTTAAATCAAAAGTCAAACTATAGTTGACTTTTCCTGATCAGAAACCCTAATCGGAGGTCCTGGACTGCACTGTTCTTGATCTTTGGGTGACAAGCTCAAATTGATTCATGCTTGACCCAATGTAGTATCCTTGATGATTCAAAGACTTGTTTCATGGAGAATAAATCCAAGACATTGACTGATCAACCCATCGAAAATTCGAATCTTGACTGTATGAAACCCTGATTCATCTGTATCTTGACAAAGACAAACTTGAAATAAGTTATAGTTAGATAAAAAAATGAAGATGACCCTAGAATGATGATGATGAAGATCTAAGGGGTCAAAATTTGGGGTGCAACACTATAACATGAGTGTAAGGCATACGAAATGCCTGAAACTTCTCCCAATCACATTAGCTCTTATCCAGTTCAACCCGGTAACATCCCCTAGGCCTTCCTTCGTTATGATCAATTGACTCAGAAACACTGAACCAACCTTTATTACGTTCAAATATCATGATTACATGTGTGTTGGCTTTGGCAGCTTCGTCTTTCATGAATTTTGTTGAACTATTACTTTACAGCTGGCCAGATTGTAATACTGAACCTCACTTTGTACATCTGTTATCAAAGAGTGCGCCTAGCCTAAAATATGTTGCCTTTACCCAGGTAGTTATCGGTAGGTTTTAGATTCCCTTGAAAACATAATTCATTGATTCAACGAGGTTAGTTGTCATGCGGCCCCATCGCACCCCATTGTCGTATGCCCGTGCCCATTTCTCTTTATCAATGTTATCAATCCATCTTAATACATCCGTGTTTGTTAGTCTGATCTCGTCACGGTAGTGTTTGAATGTGGACTCTGTTAGTGCATATCCAGCGCTCACAACCTTCTTCCTTAGTGGTTTGTCTTTGATTTCCCGCATGAAATTTTGGGCGATATGTCTTATGCAATACACATGGGTCGAGGGAGGATCCTGCTAACCGTTATCAAGGTTATTGTATGCACTATCGATTGATGGGTGTCTATCAGAGATCAAACATAAGTTAGGTTGGGGAGAAACGTAAAAGCGGATATTTTTTAAGAAAAACTCCAACCTCCAGCAGTCTCCCCTTCATCTATAGCAAAGGCTATTGGAAAAATGTTGTTGTTCCCGTCCTGTACCACAACCATGAGTAGGGTGCCCTTATATTTCCCGTATAATCATGTGCCATCAACTTGAATTATAGGTTTACAATATGCAAAGCCTTTGATGCATGGTTCAAACGCCCAAAAAAGTCTGTGAAAAATTCCATTTTCACCAACGCAAGTCCTGTCTGGTGTATACGCTGACATTGTCTCCAATATGGCAACAGTCCCTAGAGAGTATTGTTTAAGAGCCACCAAGAATTTTGGAAGTTCCTTGTAAGACTCCTCCTAATTTCCAAACAGCCTTTCAACCGCTTTAGTCCTAGCTATCCATGCTTTCTGGTATGAAGGAGTGTAATTGTACCTTTGAACAATATGTGCAATTATGGTACTCACCTTCAAAGACGGGTTGTCTCTAATGACTGAAAGAATCTCATCACAAATCAATCGAGAGCTGAGCTTGCGATGGTCCTGCATCGGATTCGAGATTATATAAGTGTGGACTGGACTCATTGACCCTATCTTCCATGAATCACTTCTCTTCCTGAAAGACGCTGTTAATCGGAACGGACACACCTCATTACGATAATAGATCGTATACCGAGTTGGATTTGTTTGATCGACTATATAATGTGTTGATAAGTCCATGTGATATTGTTTAATTGTTCGGACACAATCTTCTTTTGTACGAAACCCGTCACCCTCTTTTAATAGTCCTTCTGTTGCGTAGTTCAGGTTATAAAAAACATCTGTTGAGGGTTCATCGTCACCTAGGTCAAGAGTTTTCATGTGTTGAGGTGGGCAATAAACATGGCCGAGTGGAACCCCCTCTTCCTCGTTATTCACCATGTCGTCAATCGTGACTTCAGCTGCTTCTTCTTCTTCATCTATGACATTGACTTCAGCGTGTTCCTCATCAGATTCGCAAAAAAACTTAAGAAGAATCAAGTTGTTGAGACAATTGTTGTTGTTGTTGTAACGTAACGTATAACACGATATCTGAGTGTTTCCCTTGAAAATCGGAAAACAACCGCTGATCTTCCAAATCTAACTTTGGTGACTCACAGGATCGATCCTAGGACATGTGCTAAAAGGTTTTTCGTTTTAAAAGTCTATTCAAGTTCCACACTCGAATAGTATTAGGGTGAAAGAATCTTAAGGAAACATCTATTTGACTACAGAATAACTTAAAGGTAAAATAAAGCTTTCAATAGAAACAAGAGAGTTTGTTTGGAGAAGTGAAGTTAGATTGAGGACGAAGAGAACATAATTGCATAGGAAGGAGAAAAATAAAGTAAGGAAGAAAGGTGTAAAGACAATAAAAGACTTTGTAAAGTTTAAAGCAAAAATAAGTAAATTGCATTAAGTGAAAAGAGGGTGTGTTTACATCACGTACATTCTCTATAATACTCGCTTTCTCTACACTCGGATACTTGGAGTAATTTTAAGAGTAATTTATACAATAGTAAATTACAACATACTTTGGCTATGTCTAGGACATCCTATTTATAGTAGTAAAAAATAACTTCTAATAACCTCCAACATCACCTCCTTTCGCCACTTGTCATGAATGCATGGATCTACCGCTTGTAAGGTGCCACGTATCTTTCTTAAGCAAAACCGTTCCCTCTAATTTTTGAATTTTAAATCCTTCGACGAACCATCCATAACAGCAAGCGGTCGAACTCCTGGCTTCTAGGTGCATTCTTCGACTTCTTCTTTTGCCTGCTTTACCTCCTTCGACTAATCCCTCGTTCTCAATATGCCTTTGGTCCTTCTATCTTGAATTCCTTCCTTCCACATGAGGCGTCGAATTTAGGAGCTAACAAATTGCCTCCCAAAAATGTCTTTTCGACTCCGCATGTGGAAAAGCACATTTTTTGACAGCGTTTGAGCTTCGACGCTGCTTGTCCTCATACGTGTCGTCTGATATTCTTTCAACCAATACAAGTCTGGGAAGGTGAAAGGGAATGAGAGAGAAGCAAAAGAAAAGATAGGAACACACAAGCTACCATTCCGCCATCTTGATGCACGTTTCTGACGTCACTTTCATCATGACGATTTTCTCGGGAACCACCAAAATCGTGGGCCATCATCACCTTTCCAACCTTGGGGACGTGAATTGCAACTGCTACCTCTGCCAACCTACATCCAAGCGCACACATTGCCCACTAATTCTAGCCCCTTAATGATGAAAACTTTCAGTCTCCCATACACTATATAAGTGATTCTCCCCCAATATTTTCATTTTTCCAACTCCTCTAATTCTCAACAACATCCTTGCTCTTTCTTCCTATAATTTTCTGCTTCCCAACCAACAAATTCTCACTTCCTTCAAAATGGCTGACCATCAAAAGAAGAAAATGCAATTCAAAGGACAAACCTCTGCATCAGCTCTTCCTCCCTTTTCTAGCTTGAGCGGTCCTCAGGTGGTAAAGAACCAACAGTTCATCCGCGAACCCTTGACAGAGGAGAAACGCCACATTTACGAATCTCAGGTAATCATTCCCGTTACTGTTGCAGGGAAACCTCTAGCCATGTCTGGGCATTTACCCCCTCCAAGTCTTGACTATTCCTCCATTAAAGACTTCTTCCCCTCTTATAGAGTCACTAAACCCTTAGGGCAAAAAGACTCTAGCAAAATCCCCACTGATGGTCCTGATAGCCTGAGCCTCTTTGACGTAGATCTTAAGTATCTTCATGATGAGGCTAGATTATTTAGGGCTACTCCCTACTTTAAAGATTCTGAACTTTATCTCAACTCGTTGACAAAGATAGAGAAAGTAAAAGCCCAAGATTGGAAGGACACTAGGATTTATGATCTGATAATGATGTCGAAGGTAGGCCCTTCTTACTTCCCCCTTATGTTGGCTTCTTCCTTATTCTTCTGGGATAGAACTCACAATACTTTCCACCTTCCTTGTGGGATGATGACACCCACACTACCTGATGTAGCTGCCATTGTAGGCCTAAAACCATACAACCTTGTTTATGATCCTGAGATTGATAGTCACGACACCATTGGTTTCGCCAATACCAAGCATACCTACACAACTTTTGTCCAACATTATCATAATAAAACTAGCACCTCAGTTGATGACGAGGAACATATAGCCTTTTTGGCCATGTGGTTATCTCGTTGTGTATTTTGTACAAAGTCCTTGCAGGTGGCACGAAAATATCTTGTTCTGGCCAACCAACTGCATTTGAAGAGAGGCATTTGTCTGAGTGAGATAATTCTGGCCAGTCTTTATGAGGCCCTAGGCGAAGGTGAGAACAAATTGAAAGATCTTGAAAGCCATGGCAACTTGCTGTTGTCAGGCCCCTTTTGGCTCCTTCAGTTGTGGCTTAATGCCACTTTTGAACATAATCTTCCCAACAGAGGCGAAGTTGATGAAAGTTCTCCTTCAGTCGCTGAGAGAAGAGTCGAATGGCCTCGCCTGGCCCAACTTACTCCTAGCGAATAAGGTCATACTCTTCGATCCAATTTATCTAGGTTTGTTCATATGTTCGCAAAACGGTATGAGTTTACCTCGAAGATGGCTCCCTTCACAGAACGGAGATGTGGCCCAGAGTGGTTTACCAGACCCTTCCATGCTCCCTTAAAGAAACACGAAGAGGAGTCGAAGCTAATTTGGGAACGATTCCTCATTCCTCGACTACTGGTTCATAAGTTAAACCTTGTTAGAGGTCACTCCAGCTTACTAGCCTATCAACCGAACTTGGTGTCCAGGCAATTTGGGTTGATACAGACTTTGCCCAAATGCCTGTATGACAAGAAATCACATATCATTCTTCCTTTAACGGCACTATCTCCTCTGGACTGTTTGACGCAATTGGCGCGTCACGCCCATAAGTCTTTTCTCACACCTGTCCACTTTGAACCTTCTTATTTTTGCTCCCAAGACTTCTATGACTGGTGGTTAAAACATTACGCCTCAAAATTTCTTGACGCCTCCAGTTTTGCTCGCTTGATTGACCAAGCTTTCGTTGATGTGCAGGAGAAGATCAAGAAAGGTACGTCTACTCATATCAAAGAGATTCAAGCCTTCCAGAAGTATTTCAAAACTGCCTATCGACCAAATGATGTTAGTCGAACCATCCGTGAGGCTGCTGTCACTTTGAAAGAAAAGTTTTCTAAAAAACTGGATAGTTTAAAGATTCCCTCTCCTGTTCCTTGCGAGAAACGGTATGAGGTTGCCTTTAAACTTTTCCCCCCAAAAGTCCCTCGACTACCAACCGCTGGTTTTGGCGTGGCTCTTGCCCCTCCATTCCCAGATTGGTTTATTTATGGAGATGCTATAAAAATTCTTCGACAGCAGTCTAAGCCCAAGGCACAACGGGTGGTTCCGAATAAACATACACTTGATACGTTTAAAGGGCACCTTCATGTTAGTATCAGAGATGTTCGCATCGAGTCTGACATTCTTGAAGGTTCATCCCCCTTCGATTTGGACTTTCCTCTCTGAGCTTTATTGTTGCTAACTGGCTTTAGTATTATTTACTTTTTAGCTGCTCCAAAATGCGCTGCCCCAGCAACCAAAACTGAAGTCAAGGTCGAAGACCAGAAGGTAATCCTCCGTGAATTTCTACCATTTCGACCTTCTTAGTCACTCTCAACACTTTATGTTGATTTTAGGTTAGTCGAAAACCACCCACCCCTCAAAGAAGATTAAAAAGGGATTCTCCTCAGATTATCATTGATTCTGACGATGAAGATGGATCTCCTCGTGAGAGTCTTCAAGTAAAAAGAAAACGAAAGATCATCCATGATGTGGATACTCCTGATGCTCCATCCGCTCCTCTTGCAACCAACACACCTACCACTACTCCTCCCCAAGACCCCACTCCGACTCCCATGGGGGATGCATCGATCCGAGCTGCTGTCCCCATGGAGAGTGACAACTCTAGTCTCGCTGATGAAATAGTTAAGGTAAATTGCACATCTTCCTTTCTTTGGGTCTTGCACTAATTTTGGTCTTTGTTCTTTCTAATGTCTGTCTTTTCTAGGATGATGCTGGAGCTTCACAATCTGATCCCACCAAGCTTCCTTTGTCGCTCTATCCCTTGAATAGCCAAGGTGAGCCTACCTATCATCTCACTTCTGATTTAGGTTCTGGTGTGAGTTCCCTTGGTGAAATTAACAAACCTGATTCTTTCATAGTCCCTCCTTCTCCTGCAAAGACCACTACCCAGCAGTCTCAAACTGATGGCTCTGATCATGAAGACAACAATGCTCGGGTCGATCCCATCACAACGGATGATGAAGTCAACGCTTTGGAGGGGAAAATAACCTTGGTCGATATGACCAGCTCTCCCTTGGGTCAGACACTAGTTGTGGATGAAAAAGCTGTCAAGGGTGATCATGCTATTGAGGATCAGGCTATGCCTCAGTCTGAATTGCATGAGTTCAGTGATAAAGGCACTGGGGATGAAATGGAGGAGGATGGCGAAAAGGCAAAAGAAATTTATGATAAGGACTTGAAAACTGTGGACATCTCTGTCAAAGAAACCATAACTGCTGAAGTGACAAAGACTTCTGCTTCTTTTATCCCAAAGGATACTCCAACAAACCCCTTTCCAAGCGAAACTCAACTTACCTCCGCCAAACTAAATACATCAAAGGTTTCTAACCCTCGACAATACATCAGGCTTTTGTTGAGCAGGCGAAGTCATTCTTCTAGCCGTACTCCCAGCACTTCGACCTCCGAAGGGAAAACCTCGAAACAGCCAGCTGACAGTGCCCTCGACAAGGTCAAGAAGTTGGTATTAAATCCCTTAAAGCTCTTCTTCCCCTCAAAGCTCTTCTTCAACAAGTGGATATTAAATCCCTTACTCCTGAAGCCGCGAATTTTATTCAAGAAGTTGGTATCCTGATTGACCAGGTTTATAAAGATTATCGATTGTTGCCCCAAATTAAGGGTGACATTGAGACGAAGGCTGGAAGTGAAGCAGCCGATTGGAGTGCTATTGTCGACTCTGAGGAGAGGATTAATGCGTTGGAGGAAACGAAGGAGAAAAATAAGCAGGAGATTCTTACTAATGAGGCAAACATTGCATGCTGGGAGCGTAAGATAAAGAAACTTCGTAGTAAGGTAGCGAAAGCCAAGAAGAAGAACACTGAACTATCTTCCTTCGATGATTCTTCCCTAGCAACCGAACTTGAACGTGCCGTCACATATGCTGAGGATGCCCGTCGTTTGGAATCTGAAGTTGCCCAGCTGAGGGCAGACAAAACTCAATGCCAGAGCCGCCTTGAACTTCAAAAGTTGAACTGCCTTAAAATGAAGGCAAATCTCCCTTTTTGATTTATTTGAACTTTGTAATAGAGCATATTGTACTGGCCTTTGTAAGCCATTTAACTTTATTTGTAAGATACTGAGCCATTTTGGCGCATTTTGCTAACCACCATTTATGGCTTCGCTTTATATTTGACTATTATTCTGCTGATATTTTTACCTCTTGAAGTGCAGGCTTATACTTCTTTAAATATTTTCCATTTATTTTTAATATTCTCTCATCTTTACTCAGCTCTGTCACTTCATATGCCCCATTAAAGAATACTTTCGATACTAGGAATGATCCTTCCCACTTTGGGGACCACTTTCGTAGAGACCTAACCTTTCGATCCATAGGCAGAATTACCCTCCATACTAAATCTCTAACCAGGAAAGCCTTTGCTTTGACCTTCTTGTTATATGATTTCTCCACTCTTTTCTTTTATCTTCTCAGGAGTTCTAGAGCTTTTAATCTTTCTTCGTCTAAATCGACTAACTCATCAAGCATCATGTTCCAATAAATCTCTCGAGGGATTTCATGATGTCTTTGAATTCTGACTGACTGTATGTGTATCTCGACTGGCAACACTGCATCATGGCCGAAAGTCAGTCAATAAGGGGAAGTGTTGGTTGCTTCCTTTGGGGACGTTCGACATGCCCATAGGACTTGATCCAACGTCTTATGCCAATTCATAGGCTTGCTTCCAATCCGTTTCTTTATCATGCAAATTATCACCTTATTTGCCGCTTCGACTTGGCCATTGGCCTGGGCGTAATAAGGTGTCGAGGTAAGGAGCTTAAATCTCATTTCTTTGGCAAACTCCTGCATCTTCCTACCTGTAAACACTGACCCTTGGTCCGTCGTTATTGTTTCTGGTAGCCCAAATCTGTAAATGATATACTTCTGAATGAATTCGACAACATCTTCTTGGTCTACCTTTGGTAGAGGTATGGCTTCGATCCACTTGGTGAAGTAGTTTATCCCTACCAAAATATACTTCTGGTTTTTGGAAGACACAGGTCAAATCTCTCCTATCAGGTATAAAGCCCAACCTCTGAATGGCCAAGGCTTGACTATGGAGTGTAACTCGCTTGCTGGGACATGTTGTATGCCGACGTGGACCTGGAATTCCTGACAACCTTTGGCGAATTCAATGCAATCTTTTAGCATCGTGGGCCAGTACATCCCCTGGCGAAATAGCAGCCATTTCATCTTATGGCCTACTTGGTGTGCTCCACATGTCCCACCATGGACTGAAGACAATACCAAGTATGCTTCAGATTCACTGAGGCATTTAAGTAAAACTCCCTCAGAGGTTTTCTTAAATAACTCATTCCCCAAAAGGACATAGCTTAGCGCTTGATATTTTATCTTTTGTTCTGTGGTCGCTAAAGGATTTTGAAGGTAGTCGATCAGAGGTTTACTCCAACCTTTGTCTGTCAGGCCCTCGACTGTAAAAATCTCAAAGGTTTCCTCGTCAGCGTAGCCAAATTTTATAACTTCCAAGTCTGACGGTCTCAAACCCACAGACACAACCTTACCTCTGGCCTCAATTGCTTCTTGCAAGTTTTCCTCCGAGACCCTGTATCCTGAGGCAACTTGCGCCAGCCATTCGAAACACCTTAGGTTTTGTTTGATTGGTTTTTTTCTAGGCTTGATTGGTAGCCTATGCTCGACTAGATCTCTCTTTAGACCTGACATATCGTCGTAGTCCCAAGCAAAACAATCCCTGTACTCTTGCAGCAGCTGAATGGTTTCGATCCTGAGTTGGGGGTCGAGGTTGGCGCTGATATAAGTTGGCCTCTTGATTACTCCATCTCCCAGGTCAACTTCCTCCAGTGGATCTTGCGCCAACATTTTGACATCGCTGGCCAAGGGATCCTTTTCAAAACCCAAAGGCTCATCGTCATATATGGCATCGCGTCTCTGCCCTTCGTATCGAATCTTGTCGGGAGACTTGGGGTTGAAATGCCCCCCTGAGCCTATTTGTTTGGATCCCTCGTTGGCTCTCTCAGCCATTTTGTTATTAGCGGCCTCCAAGGCCGTTTGTAGCTTAGTTTCGGCCATGTAGGCCGAAATATTTTGAAGCTCTACGACTTTAGTCATCATCATCAAACTCACTTCCCCAGCCAGTGAGTTCTATGGGAAGTTCGCCAAGGTATGGTAACCTTTCACCTGGCACTTCCTTGTCCCATCGGAAACCTTCGACGGGATGCAGATATAGTGAATAATACACTTCGTCATCATGTGTAAAGTCAAAATCTGCGAGTTTACATGGCCCTATACTGGCCAAATGTTTGTCGAACTGTCCTCTATCAATATGGTTTATGGGTGCTTTGAAGTATCCCTGATCTGCTTCAATGTTTTCGACAATGCCATCTGGTCTCCAGATGGCGATCCTTTGATGCATCGAGGATGGTACTGCCCCCACTCCATGGATCCACTCTCTTCCAAGTAATAGATTATAGTTGGCAGTGGTCTCTACACCATGAAGACAGTCGGGCGAGTAATGGTTCAGACCGTGACATTCACCTGAATGACCCCCATGGTCAAACCCATTTTTCCTTCATAGTTTGATAACACCATATTGTATGGCTTGGTGTCTGTCTCACTTTTCCCAATTTTATTCAACAGAAAATGCGGCATTAGGTTCGCCATAGTGCCGCAATCTACCAAGATTTTGTTAACTGGGACCTTCTCTATTTGTGTCGTGATATAAAGAGGCTTCAGGTTATTTTTCATCGCCTCTGTTGTCCGTTCAAAGAATGCGTTTTTCTCCTCGATGCAGCCATTGTTCATCATATAATAACGGACATTATGGACACTACATTGACCAAAATATCCAACGTATCATCAGAGTCTTCATCAAAATTATCGGTCATCTCGTCATCGACCAATTTCCTGTGCTCTTCGACCTGCGTTGGAAACAACTTTCTCCCTACCGGTGTCTTCCCAAACACCTTTGTTCGACCCTCATGTTCGACGGGGATGTTGGTACTGGATTGTGGTTGGTCCCCTTGTGCACCTTCTCTGAGTGCCTTTCTTTTTCTCTGTTCTCGTCTCCATTGGGATCGAGACATGGGATTTTTCCCTTTATAATTTTCTGATACATGAGCAACCTTCAAGGACTGAAATTCTTTTCGGTAGCTTAATGAAGATCCTCGTTGCACTTCAAAGTTCTTCCACCTCTTCTGCCCTTGCTGCCTACTCTCATTGGGTTTCGTGCATTTCCCATCAGTGGACTCAGCATTGGGCTTAAAGCTAGTGGGTTTTTTTTGTAGGAGGCCTTATGCGGGGGTCAGATCTTCGTTGAAGGCCTCTTCGAGGGTCGAATCTTGGCCTTTCGTTATCTTGCCTCAGCCTTCGTGTCCCTTCTAGCTTTTGTGCGGCCTTTTTGTCAAATATGGCGCTGCATATGGGACAAAGCATTACACTAGAACCTCTCTCTTGGCAGCGGTGAAGGAAAGAAACAATTGATTCGTCCTGTTCTGGGTATGCTTCCCTCGTGTGTGTTTCCTGGTAATTCGACTCACTGTCCGCTACATCTTCGTGTTGGGCGATTTCTACCATGTTAATTCCAACCCCTTCGACCAAATTAAGCTTCTTCAGGCTCAGGTCTACACCTTCAGTGGCTCGATCAATTTTGACGAAGTCGTCAGCTGTTTCTTTGGTCACTATCTCCCAACCCAGATTGTTCTTATTGTTTGGGTTTTTGGTTTCATCCCTTTGGTCACAGTTATCAATCTCCATTTCCTCATAACTCCTTTGTCCAAAGCTCATGGTAACTTTCACCATCACAACTTCGTCTATGGGATTGTCAGCAACCTCTGTCACGTCGATTGAAAAGTTGTAGCCGTCAGTAACTTCGACCATATTAGCTTTGACTGGCTCTGTATAATTTGCGTCTGCTAGTTGCAGAGGATCTGCGTCGACCTTCATCTGGCCGCCAGCTTTTTTTCCGAACTTTAGACGTCCTTCTTGGATCGCATTCTGAACAAGGTCCCTGAAAAGAAAACATTGAGACGTTTTATGACCCAAAAAATTATGATATTTACAAAACCCTCTTTTTTTCCTTTGTTCTATGGACGACATTTTAGTGCCAAGAGGCACTATCATTTGTCCGTCCTTAACTAACAAATCGAAGATTTCATCACATTTTGTGATGTCGAAAGTATATGTTTTCTTTGGGAACCTATCATTCTTTTCAAATTCGACATAACTCTTCCCTTGTGGAGGGGCTAGCACTTTGCATGAGTAAGGCGGTCCTTGTTTAAGTTCAGCAAGGTCCACTTCGCTATCGTCAAAACTATTAGGGTCATCACACAACCCTTCAACATTATCATTATATTCAACAAAAGCTACCTTTTTATTTTTATTAAACTTAGCCTTTTCGTCTTTGAGCATTTATAGTTGGCGAACTCGATCGGCTAGCTGGGCCATGTCCCTTAGATACTGGGTATCCAACTTTTTTCTAATAGAGTAGTCGAGACCCCCAACAGCCATTTCGACCAACTCATGGTCGGGGACTTGTGTGAAGCATCTGGCTTTAAGCAACCAGAATCTGTTAAGGTATTCCTCAATTGGCTCAGAAAACTTACGCTTCACACTGGCGAGTTCCTTTAAGCTAATTTTAGTCTGGCCCATATAGAACTATTCATGGAACAAACGCTCTAACTGGATCCAATTACACACTGTGTTAGGAGGAAGCGTTGTGAACCAGGTGAAGGCATTCTTAGTAAGAGAACTTGGGAAGTATTTAATTCTAAGGCTTTCATCATTCGTTATCTCTCCAGCCTCGATTAGGTAACGAGCCACATGTTCGATGGTAGATTCCGTCGTATCTCCTGAAAACTTAGGGAACTTAGGTACTTTCGTCCTAGGGGTAACTCCGCCTGAATGATATAGTCTACTATGGGTGAAGTGTAATTTGGCCTGGTGAACCCAGTGTTTAACCCATTTCTGGCCATAATTCTCTCGACCATGGCCGCTAGATTATTGTCGACAGCCACATTGTTTCGTCGAACCTGCTGGACCACATGATTTGCGTCTTGGTTCCGATTCACAACCACTACTCCTGGGTTTCTTTCCCCCAAGACACGGGGTTGATTTTGCAAAGGCTCTTCCCTAAGCCCTTCGACTACCGGAGGGACCATCCTTCCTTGGTTTCCTATGTCGATTTCTGCCATATTCTCCAAGTTTTCTCGTGGGATATCCGCTATTGCGGCTTGGTTTCTGGCTAAGGGGGTTACCCCCATGAATTCATCCAATCTTGTTAGTTGTATCGCCAATTGTTGATTGGTCTGAGTTGTATTTTGGATTAATGGTTGAAAGATTTCACCCATGGTCTGTGACAAAGTCTGAACCATTTGTAGGTTACTTTCGTCCATCTGCTGTCTCAGACAAGCAACTGAGGTGTTAGTCAAATTGGGGCCTTGCGTCGAATACCCTAAGCTCTAACTTTGGGGGTTTCGACCCATGTTCACGCCTGACCCTGACCCCTGCAATGGCGAAGCCATCTCCTGATATGAGAATATGGGGGGTGCACTTTGGAGCCCCTGCATCATAGCGGTGGGCATCCCATATGGGGGATTTCCCGGTGACTGTGAAAAACCAGGGGGACCAAACTGCCTGGAAGTCGAACTTCCCCCTATCAAAATCTGAGGATTCGACGTTTGATGACCAATATATTCCAACACTGGTTGAGTATAAGGTCTTATCACTGTCGATCCAGCCCCAAGTACGGAGGGCGTCGGTTCTAGCTTTACAGGAAGCACCGTTTGTTCTCCAATCGACGGTATCGGAGGGGGAACTCCCTCGTCTCTTATTCCCTCACTGGAACCGTCTCCTTGATGGTTGGGGTTATCTGGCTGGTTTGTATCTGTAGCCATGTTCCTAATGTTTCGTCTTGGTCGTCTTTCTTCGTTTACAGCGGTAATTTTACCACTTCTTAGTAACATAAAATGTACTTCTTGTACAAAGGACAAATACGACTACAAACTTTTGTAAGTTTTAATTTTATAAAAAAAATCTTCAGCACTGTCCCACTGGGCGTGCCATTTTGTTTCCCTTGGAAATCGGAAAACAACCGCTGATCTTCCAAATCTAACTTTGGTGACTCACAAGATCGATCAGATTGATCCTAGGACATGTGCTAAAAGGCTTTACGTTTTAAAAGTCTATTCAAGTTCCACACTCGAATAGTATTAGGGTGAAAGGATCTTAAGGAAACATCTATTCGACTACGAAATAACTTAAAGGTAAAATAAAGCTTTCAATAGAAACAAGAGAGTTTGTTTGGAGAAGTGAAGTTAGATTAAGGGCGAAGAGAACAAAATTGCATAGGAAGGAGAAAGATAAAGTAAGGAAGAAAGGTGTAAAGACAATAAAAGACTTTGTAAAGTTTAAAGCAAAAACAAGTAAATTTCATTAAGTGAAAAGATGGTGTGTTTACATCACGTACATTCTCTATAATACTCGCTTTCTCTACACTCGGATACTTGGAGTAATTTTAAGAGTAATTTGTACAATAGTAAATTACAACACACTTTGGCTATGTCTAGGACATCCTATTTATAGTAGTAAAAAATAACTTCTAATAACCTCCAACATCACCTCCTTTCGCCACTTGTCATAAATGCATGGATCTACCGCTCGTAAGGTGCCACGTGTCTTTCTTAAGCAAAATCGTTCCTTCCAATTTTTGAATTTCAAATCCTTCGACGAACCATTCATAATAGCAAGCGGTCGAACTCCTGGCTTCTAGGTGCATTCTTCGACTTCTTCTTTTGGATGCTACCTCCTTCGACCAATCCCTCGTTCTCAACATGCCTTTGGTCCTTCTATCTTGAATTCCTTCCTTCCACATGAGGCGTCGAATTTAGGAGCTAACATTGAGAAACCAGAATACTCGTGACCGCGGAACATGCTACGCACATCTTCATCGTCTCGAATCTTTAACGAGAAAAATTTGCATTCATTATGCTCGCCAAAAAAACACTGGATTTTTGTATATTAGTCGGCCAACTGGACCACATTGCAATTTTTTTTCTAATCTTGACTTCAAGTGTAAAAAATTTGACCTTATGTCAATAAAAAATATCGTAACATCAGTGTTTCTGAAATTGTAATCGGCTATGTCACATTCAAAAACCTCACCGTTAAGATGTGCACTAATCGTGTATTGTGGTGTTTGAGACATAGCTAATTTAGTAAAATTGTGTTTGAAGGGATTGTTTTACTAATTGATATGATAATAATTCAGATCTCTCTACTGTATTAATATCAATAAAGGGAGCTGCATGAGAAGACAACACTCTGCGCGCCTACACAATGAGCTGCATGACAAGACAACACTATGCACGCCTACACAATGAGCTGCATGACAAGACAACACTGCACGCCTACACAGTGAGCTGCATGACAAGACAACACTCTGCGCATCTACACAATGAGCTACATGACAAGACAACATTATGTGCGTCTACACAGTGAGCTGCATGACAAGACAACACTCTGGCTACCATCTGCACTATGTCTATAGTAACCGATTCCCTGCATGCCTACCGTCTACAGTAACCAATTCTATGCAGGCCTATGAGATTCTTACTAATAAATATATACACATGGCTACAGTAACTGTCTGTACTCTGCATGCATGACAAGACTAAACACCACAACATGCATTTCTAAGACAAGACTAAACCGAGTTCAAAATATTTTTTGATTTGTTATATTTTATCTAATGTACCTCTAGTTCATCATATTAAAAAAAAATTTATGTTCTAACAAAATTTTATTATCTTAATTTATTAAATAACTAACGTACTTAATTTATATATAAATTAGATGTATTTAATTGTTCAATAAATAAATAAAATAAAATTTGTTTATAATGCACAAACTTGTATTTCTCATTGCGTATATTGTTATTGTAGTTTGTCTGGATGCCGTATGAGGGTCTTGACCACCAGCCCAACACCGATGATGCTGTCGTGTGGACATCCAAAACACTCATCATTAGGTTCACTACACTGGAGATGCACCAAAGTGATCGGGTGAAACTACAGTTTGGGATGCATCAGGATATTCCAGATGCTCTGACGTCATTGGGACATTGGCATTAGCTACGGGTGGATTCACAATGGAGCTTTGGTCATTGGAAGAACTTTGCGAAGGAGATGTGTCAGCATTGGAAGAACCGACTGTCATACTCCAAATATGTCCTACTTCGGTATTTAATGAATGTTTTACTGCTTCATGACTTCTGGCCATGACTCTCTGAGACTTCGTTTATATAGACCGTGTGTGTACACATTATGGTTATAATCCCTAGCAATTTATGATGAAGAATGTGCCTCCAGCCCCTTATACCCAAACTCATGCGTGTCTTTGTTTTCACGATCAAACATATATGATATGGTCAATGACATCAAATACATGATTGGAACTATCTCGCAACATAATTGTTGGTTTTCAAGAAATTTAAACCCTGTTTCCACTTGATTATAAGGTTCTCTAAAGGTTGTTTAAGCATCGCTACAAGTTGCTTGTTATGATCTGCAATTAATTCAAGTTGTTCAAAGATACTTCACATGGTGCTTCTAGACACGATTGATTTAGCCTCAAGCTATGTTCGAATTGATTGCAAGAGTCAGACTATGTTTTGGATTCTAAATCAGTTTGTGACAAACTTAGAATTAGATTACAAATTTTAAGTCATAATTGAATTTAGATGCAATCAGTCCATAAGATATTGGTTTCAAGTAGCATTGAACTATATTTCATGATTGGTACTACATGATTGGTACTAAAGTAGCGCGGTAGACATAGCTAAAGTTAGATCAATCTCATTTCAAGACGTTCATATCATACATAGCAAATAAGTAATTGAGTTGTTTTAGAATTATTACAAGCTATGACGATCTTAAGGGTGGTTGTAGCATGGTTGGCCTTAGTTTATTGCAAAGAATTGGCCTTTGAGATATTTTAGGATAACTTAGTTTATTGCAAAGAATACTGAAAGTAATTTTGTCTAAGAAAGGATCATTGTCAAAATAGGTGGAGGCATAATTTTACTCTCATAAGCCATGTTTGAATTAGTTTTGGAGCTATGAGTTTAACAATCTGAGGAATGCTATTTACCATTTGTAAGTCATGTTCACTTCAAATCATGTTTAAGCTTTCCACTAGTCATGAGGGACATAGGACAAAGGTTGTGGTGTGCGATTAAGAGAAACAGTAGGAAGTCGGGATTCATATGCAATTCACATCAGGATTTATTATAAGTAATGGTCCAAAATCCAACAGAGATACATGATTACATAGACCCACTACAAGAAAAGCAAGACAATGTAAAGGAATTCATATTACACAAAACTTTATGGAGAAACAGAAATCCTGATGTCAAGGAGGTACAAAATCCAAATCGTTCTTTTGAAAAAGGTTCACTCTACAAAGGCATTGTTGATGCTCATGTTACAAATTACATCAGGTTTTTGTTTTCACCTAATTCACATCATCATTCATATACTATCATTCAACGGAGTCCCAAATATTACATCCTATGCTTAAATTCAAAATTAGTCACAAGAAGTAATGCGAATGGCCATACAAACGTGAAGCCTAATCCTACAAGTGACTACCAAGTTTATGTCCTAAGCTAAAGAATTCAGCTTCATATTGATGTTTTTCTTTTGAACTAAATACGAGCTACTTAGGCCACCGTACAACAGATTTGATTACAATTTTCCGGCATACATTCTTTCTCGAATTGAAGGATTAAGATGGGGGGCAGCGTGTACATCTTCGCTTGAAATATTGTTAAGCTCACGAGTGCCTGAACTTGCTAATTGTTCCCTTGGCCAGCCCCTCGACTTAATTAATCATGTCATTGAGAAATTGTTGCCGTATAAAGGAGTACCGCTACATGGAGAAAGTGGAGAGGTTGTGGAAGTATGAAGATCTGTGTCACCTGTAAATTGAAAGTTCCAGCAAGAAAAACAGTGTTACAACCCAAATGAGGTGCAGAATTGTTTCTGCAATAATTCGGTACACCAGATCCAAGTCATGTTCACAGATATGTAAAGCAGAAGGTTCAGTGCCTAGACATACCTGACACACATGAAAGTTATCAAAGCGGTAACCCCGAGTCTTCTTAATACCACGACTCATGATCCTTCATAATTTCTTCATCCTGCTTGGAAATGAAATGATGCCATAACCCAATCTTCAGTGCCCATCAATGCCTTCTTTATGCACTAAGGATTTCATCATCATCTTTTGTGCGCCAATCACCACCTACATGATCAGACCAGAAGTTAACTACCTAAATCCACAAGACAATATCCCAACACATTCAAACATGCCCCACCATGTAAATAACAGAAATTGGAATCAACAGTCTTACCAGGAAAATTTTCAAGCTAAGCCAAGTGTGAATTCTCGAAACCTGTCAGTAAGGATCCATCATTAAGGAAATAAGTTACAGCAGGGTATTTAGTTATCCAAAAGGTGGCATCCTGTTTTGTTCCGATGCGAAACAAAGGCTGTCAAGATACCTTAAAATGCCGGAGTTAAATCCAAGTGAATAATGTCAACAGAATTTGTCAAACTTGAAGCAAAAACACAAGGATCATGAACAAACATTGTATAAATGATTCATAAAAATCACTTGTTTCAAAGGTTCATAGGAGGCAAAGAAATCTGAAATAATGAGGCAACAGAAGGTCAAAAGGAAGTAAAAATCATAAGAGAAAATTACACGCTTCTAGAAAAGTTTCATGATCGCTACAGAGAAAATACCTGAGTTCGGTCTGGACAGTATTAAAACAAATAGGAAACTGAAGAGGAGTATCGCTGCTAGAGCTAACAGAAGGCTGCAAGTCTTCCTCAAATCTCACAACATTGCTCTCACACCAGAGTTGTGAACAAATTGTCAAGTTCTTTAAAGCTGTCTATAGGCTAATTCATTCCATCAAACTGTCCCATGTATTGAGCTACGATCCGTGTGCTTGCCGCCTATGACAAACCATGCTAATAACTACTCACATAATTCTGGCATACTTTCATGAATCACTCCTAGGATAAATTCAGAGCATCACACGCCATTGTAAAGCATTCAAACTCTTGCACTCATCCGGCTGGCATTCTTTAAAGATTTGAAGAAGGGACTCATTTCTGCATACAACAAAAAGATTATAATTTGGCCATTTCAAAAGAAAAGTGATCATATACATGTAACCAACTTGAGAAGAAATGAATACCACTTGAAATTACCAAGAAGTTTGCAAAACCTCTTTTCCCAAATCCGACTTTCTCCTTGTACTCAAGTTGCCACCATGATATCCAAGCACTCAAAATCGCACCCTGCATCATTTTTAGCATAAAACAAAAGCAGCTCATGTCAATAGTTACTTTGAGGCAAATCTCATAAGCATGGTAAAATTACAGAAATGGCACGGTCACACAGTAAGACTTTTCAATGTATTCTAGAACATTTTTCCTACACTACAGACAAACAAGTACGTCACTATCATCATTGGTCCCCACAAAATTTGGTGGAGATCCTCTCTAACGGCCTTGAGGGTCAGACTATTATTGACCCAACTAAATACCTTGTAATACTGATATCTTTTAAACATTTATCGGTGTTTTAAGAAATACCGTGTAATATCAAAAATTTTGGTAGTGCAGCCTTAGTTGGGTCAATAATAGTCTGACCTTGCATTTTCTCAGCATGAGCAGCCTCAACAATCTGAGGAGAAAACCTACTGAAACTCTGTCGAAATCATTGCTGTTTTCCGATTGGGTACGTCCTCTTTCTATTCTCTTTATCTTTTGTTGAAGGTTGATGATAGAGATAAGGTTAGAGAATATCGGTTGAACTTTGAAAGAGAGAGGGTTGAGAGAAGGGGAGAGAATCGTTTTTGAGTCTAGGTTGAGAAGAAGGTGAGTGTGAACCGAGGGAGAGGTTCCGAGAGGGAGAAAGAATGTGATCAGCACACATACGGTGGATTTTCTGGCTGGCTTTTAGGCTGCCACGAGTGAATAAGCCATGGGGACTACCTTATCAATGCTAATTAGTTTTATTAATTTTAATAGAATTTAATAGGGTCAAATTTTAGGAGCTATTTTTATATAGTTTAGATTATTATTGATATTATTAGTGATCTTATTAAAATATATTATTAGTGATATTATTAATTTTATTTTTTATTTAATATATAATATTTTCATAGTTTTTTTAATAGTAAATTAGAAAATAATATATAATATTAATTAAATTTAGAATATATGTATAGTCTTTTTAATAAACACTTCAAGCTATATCAAACTTGAATAGGACAAATTATAAGCGCATTTATAAACCGGTTTGACCTAGTAGAAATAAATGTTTTATCGAATTAAATAAAGTTGCATTTGAAATTAAATTTTAGGGTATTACTCTTTGCATTAGCATCCTTAATAGTGATCACCACTCTGGTGAAAAACCAATAATGTCCTTAAAATATTGAATTTAAACTTTGGACGAATTCAAAATGCAACCAATTTTCTTTCTTTTGGTCTCGTCTAGTATATAAGTTAACTTTTGAATTTTCTTGAAATGCATAATTTGTTTGATTTTGCATGTTGTGTTCTCGGAATTTGATTTCTTTCATTATGATATATTTTTCTAGTTTAATTAAAGTTAAAATGTCGGACAACTAAGAAAGATATGGCAGAGTATTCCAACAAAGAAAGTTAGTGCCACTCACTTTATTTGATGCAAAAGCATCATCTGCCCCAACATACTAATCTGTTGTTGTCGTTCTTGATGTTTTTTCAAAAGGCCCCTCACATATCTTACTATTCCATAATTATACATACTAAACACACTTCCTTCACAGTATACTGTTCTACAAATCTCTTCACATCCGACACGTCCACATCAATAGGAAATCCATACACATAAATTGTTTTACTCTTCCCGATCTTCAATACTATGCATCAACACAATTATCCAAAAATCATGAAATTCAGGGAAAAGAAACACATAACAGCCAATTTAAGAACAAGAAAAAGAAAGAAAGCCAAAAAACAAGAAAAAGTGAAAAGAGCATAAAGAAGAATGAACCCACACTCAAACTACTAAAAATGTAAACTTATCACAGAACAATGCGTAATTTCTTGAAATATACAACACTGCATTTTAATGATTGAATAGGTCAACTGCCACTTCCCACAACTATTCGGAGTCTGTGAAAAAGAGTTTTAAATTTGGTGATAACGTGATTAGTGATGGTGATGATTACTGACCTTGTGATATAGGCATTGACTTTTGAATTATTTCAGCTCTTTTACTTGGCTTGGGTCTGACACTGGGCTATTAAAATGTGTCCAGTCTCGACCCAAGCCAAGTAAAAGAGCTGAAATAATTCAGAAGGCAATGCCTATATTAGTAATCATCACCGATCACGTTATCACCAAATTTAAAACTCTTTTTCACATATTCCGAATAGTTGTGGGAAGTGGCAGTGTTGACCTTGCATAGACGGAAATTCATTCTTTCTCTCTTCTTCGTCTCTCCGCTTTCTCAAGGTCAGTCATCATCACCGATCACGTTCTCATGTTCTGTAATGCAAGATAATATTCAATAATCAAAATGCAGTGTTGTATATTTCAAGAAATTATGCATTGTTCTGTTATCAAGTTTAGATTTTTAGTAGTTTGAGTCGAGGTTCTTTCTTCTTTATGCTCTTTTCACTTTTTCTTGTTTTTTCGCTTTCTTTTTCTTGTTCTTAAATTGGATGTGTTTCTTTTATGAATTTCATGATTTTTGGATAATTGTGTTGATGCAGTAGTATTGAAGATGGGGAAGAGTAAAACAATTTATGTGTATGGATTTCCTATTGATGTGGACTTGTCGGATGCGAAGAGATTTGTAGAACAGTATACTGTGAAGGAAGTGTGTTTTCTATGAAGGTTAGAGTAGCCAAAAGGTGTACTAAAGCGTGTGCCATTATTCAATTCACTACTGCTAGACAGGCTGCATATATGATGTCCTTAGCGCTGTATTTGAAATACGAGGGCATCAATATAATCCTCCCAGAAATGGAAAACGATATTGATCCCAAGGCAGGAGAGAATGAACGCAGTATGGATGATGTGAAACTGTATTTTGGCTGTCCGATCTGAAAGATTGTCCGTTTTATGGAGAGAGGTGGGTGTTTATGTAGTTTTTTGAATTGAAATGAGAAAGTGGCTATTCACTATTTGCCATGGTGATAAGAAGTTCAAACTTGAACTTTCGTACCAGAACATTCGGAAGATTGAGTTACATCAACCACAGGGTAAAACTGTAAAGTATCTCCTGTTACAGGTTATTTAACTTAACTTTTATCAAGTGTTTTAAACTTCATTTCCCTTTTTGTTTTAAATATTGTTTTTCTGGTAACGTTTTTTGTTGCACTTAATGATGAATCTTATTTCTTTCTCTTCTGTTCCGAGTTAATTGGTGCTCCCCGGGTTTTTGAGCTTTATGTTCCTCCTTCAACCAGTGTATGTGATGATCCTTTGAAGAACTATTGTAAGGAATTTCCTGATGACCAATGGATCCGTAAAATAGATTTCACTCCTGGAAAGTGTATTGGGCAGTCTAAAGTTTTATGTCTCGAGCTTCCTAGTAACCGAGATTTACCCGATTTTAGGGAAAACTTTACACATTACGAGGAAACTGAGTACACGCTGGAGAATGGATCTCCTTTTTCCTGCAATCCGGATATTGTCCCTATGGTTGTTCCTCCTCCAACCATTCAAATTCCATTTGACATATTGTTCAAACTTAATTCATTGGTTCAGCATGGATGTCTTTCAGCTTCTAAACTCAATGATAATTTCTATTGTCTAGTCAATCCAATTAATATAAATGTTGAGTATATCGAGCATGCTTTAGAAAGGATGTACTTTTTGAAGGATTTTTATTATGAACATGCAGGATGGCCGAAAGATCAGTACAAAATGTACAGTAGTTCAAATAACCCGCTTCGGTCACCATCTATATAGTTGGATAACGGGTTGGTATATGTTCGCAGGGTTCAGATAACACCATGCAAAGCATACTTTTCTGGTCCAGAGATTAATGTCTCGAATCGTGTTCTCCGTCATTTCCATGAACATATTGATAACTTTCTCCGTGTTTCATTTGTTGACGAGGAGCTGGATAAATTATATTCAGCAGAATTATCTACACGTATTTCCGAGATTGGGAAAACTGAGATATACTATAGGATTCTTTCCATCCTTAGAAATGGCATAGATATTGGTGATAGGAAGTTTGAGTTTCTTGCTTACTCATCAAGTCAGTTGCGTGAAAACTCGCTATGGATGTTTGCTCCTACAACAACTGGAGTTAACGCCGAATCCATAAGGGAATGGATGGGAGATTTTAGCCAGGTACAAAGGAGTTGTGGCGGTTGATCCAAACTCATCTTGGAAGTTATCATTGAGGGAGAGCATGCACAAGTATAATTCAGAAAATGCAAAACTTGATGTTTTAGGTTGTAGAAAGTTTCAGCCTTGTTATCTGAATCGACAATTGATTACTCTCTTATCAACTCTCGATGTCAAGGACAGTGTTTTCGAGAAAAGACAGAAAGAAGCTGTTGATCAACTGAACACTATACTAACAGATTCAACAAAGTCACGCGAGGTTTTGGATTTGATGTCTTCCGGGAGGTCACTAATATTCTGAAGGAGATGCTTGTTTGTGGCTACAAACCTAACGTTGAACCATTTCTATCGATGATGCTGCAGACATTTAAGGCATCAAAATTGTTGGAATTGCGACAAACTAGGATATTTGTTCCAAACGGAAGAGCAATGATGGGTGTTCGGGATGAAACTAAAACCCTTGAATATGGTCAAGTTTTTGTTCAATATTCTAACAGGTTCAACACTCTTTCTTATGTAGTTGAAGGCAGGGTTGTACTAGCGAAAAACCCCTGCTTGTACCCGGGTGATGTTCGTGTTTTGGTGGCGGTTGATGTGCCAGATTTGCACCACATGATCGATTGTGTTGTTTTCCCTCAAAAAAGATCACAGGTAGATATGTTCTTCAATATCTCAACCATTATGCATGATCAACAAAATACTACATTTCTTTTGATATATTTGATATTTTAAAAGAATTTAAAAGAACATGATAAATACAATACTTTAATCTCACTTAATTAAGTTTTAAAAACATTTTATAGTGTTCCTATTGAAAAGGAAATTGGGATGTTGCTTCCCTCTATTGTCAAGTTTTTTATTTATTTTAAACTGTCTGTTAACATTGATCCTGATTTCTAATATCAGGCCACATCCAAATGAATGTTCGGGAAGTGATCTAGACGGTGACATGTACTTTGTTTGTTGGGATTCTGAATTGATACCACTTCAAATGACTGATCCAATGGAGTATGATTCTGCCCAACCTAAAGTATTGGATCATCACGACGTGGAGATTGAGGTACTCTCCTTTGAGTTTTACATCCATATGCATTCTTGTATTTTTTGTATGATTTTAGCAACTTGTGTAATGTGATTTTTGTAGCCGATATGACATTCTTTTATATTTTCATATACTTATCCACCCGTGCTATAGCTGATTTTGTAATGTGATCTGCAAAACTTCTTAACCTGTGATAACCTGTGTTATATGTACATAACTTGGTTTCATGGTGCAGGAGGTGGAGGTGTATTTTGCAAATTACTTGGGCAATGACAGTCTTGGAGTAATTGCTAATGCACACACTGTCCATGCGGATAAAGAGACTAAAAAAAGCAATGTCTGATACATGTGTTAGACTTGCAAAACTGTTCTCAGTAGCAGTTGACTCTCCGAAAACTGGCATTCCAGCTAAAATGCCCCGGAAACTTTTTGCCAAAGAATATCCAGACTTTATGGAGAAGCAGGACAAAACAACCTACAAATCCGAAAATGTAATAGGAAAACTTTTTAGAGAAATTCAAGGAATTTCAACAAGAGATGGTTCTATTACATCCTTCACACTTGAACTGGCTTTTAAGTCGTACGATCCTGACATGGAGTTTGACGGTTTTATGAATTATCTCGATGACGCCTTCTACCACAAATCCAATTATGACTACAAGTTGGGAAATCTGATGGACTACTACGGTATCAAAACTGAATCAGAAACCCTTACTGGGAATATCATGAAAATGTCGAAGTCTTTCACCAAAAAAAGGGGATGTGAATGCGATTACTATGGCTGTAAGGTCCCTAAGGAAAGAGGCGAGGAGTTGGTTCAATGACGAAGTAGATTCTGGAAGTGACGATGCATATGCAAAAGCTTCTGCTCGGTATTATGTTACTTACCATCATAGTTACCATGGTTTGTACAATGAAGGTATGAAGAGGACCATTTTCTAAGCTTTCCATGGTGTGTTTACCATTTGCTTGTCCTAATCAAGAAGGGAGAAACAAGAATGGGGATGCATTCTAGCATGGAGCAAAGTTTCAGTCGCGGATTGCGTCTTGATTAACAATTAGACAACTCTGGTATTGCATCTGGATTAACAACTCTGGTTTTAGTTATTAACTTCGCATGTACATACTTATGATGCAAACTCATCAGTGATATTATTATTCGTGAGTTTTTTTTCTATGTTTCTTATTTTGATCGTAAATATGACGAAGACTCATTAGTAGTATTATTCATGGTTTTCTCTATCAGCTTTGGTTAATTTGAGGGTTTTGGACATCATAGCTTGCAATGATGCTGTGACATTGTTGAGTTTATACATGGCAGATTGTTTTTAGTTTGTCCTTATGACAATGTTTGTTAGTTTTGTTGCTTTTATGAGGTTGATTGTGGTGTGCTGCTAAAACAGTTGGTGAAGTTTAGTTTTGGCATTGTAATGTCAATGTTCATGTGTAGCTGCTGCTAGGTTGGCTTATCATATTAGAAATTGGTGGCTGTGGTTTTCATTTGAAGTGTTTGACTTAGTTAGGGTTGATGACCAAGAGCTTGCTGCTGCACATGTTTTTGTCAAACTTTTCTTGACAAATTTAAATATTGCACTAATATTCTTGAAAAGAGCAAACTGTTTGTTTGCCTCAATTCTGTTTAGATCCTTGAGAGATAGTTTGTTTTGGTTGTTGACTAACTGAGTTTAGTGTTGGGTTATGTTAAGATCATGTGTCTGTTAGCCTTTAGTAGCCTGTTGGTGTTTGAGGTAGGTTGTTTGAGTTTAGATTGGTCTCTGCTGGTGTACATAAGAGAGAGCTGTTGCCATGAATTCATAACGGATTAGAGTCTCAACTTCTTTAGCATAATGCCTTGATGTTCAGCACTATCCAAGTTTGCTAGAAGATTGACCAACATTGATTCCCATCAGAATTCTGTTAGGATCTGTTAGGATCTGTTTAGCTTTTATGTTGATATCTTTATTCGTGAATAGGTCCAGCATTTGTTAAACTGTCAACTTTCTTTTGAGCACGCAACAATGCCCTTATCATGAATGTTTTGAAAATCTGCCATATTTTGCTTATTAGTATCATTGGCCCTTTTATTGGGAGGCTTGTGTCAACATTCTGTTAAGAGCCATTTGTCTTGACTTGTGAGCCTCAATCTAGAGTTGAGTTTTCTTGATAATCATTGGATATACCTACACTGCTGCTGCTTCTGTTTTCCAAACCAAATAACTATGCTATGTTCATATTGTTCTATAAATGTTACTGTTGCAAAGGTGCTGACTGTCTTATTTTCACTTTAAGTTTGTTAGCTTTTGATGCCATCCACTTTGTTCTCAAGTTACTACAGTTGGTGTGTATGAAGTTTGACTCATGGCTCTTAATAATTTGGTTGCTGTCTTAGAGTTGTTGATGCTATTGAATTGCAAAGTTCATAAAAGCACAATCTTCATCATCTTGCAACTCACATATTATTTTCTTGGTCTGAGTTTTTTTTGAGTAATTTTCTTGTTAGAACTCATTCAATACCATATGAGGAACTTGCTCAGATCATTGCCCACCTCTAATTGCATCTCTTTTAAATCTTGAAATCTCAAATGCATCTCAAAGTCCTTCATTGCATGTTCCTTCGAATTTCAGCGCATGTGCATCTTTTCAAATTTTGGTCAGTGTTGTTGCATTCCTCGTAAAAAAACAAGTGAGTTTGACTCAAATTTCACTAAAATTGGTTAAGAATTGAAGGCGTTAGGATCAAACCGTTTTTCAAATTTCCACTTGCATTTGCCTTGGAGCCTGCCCAGAAAATGTGCTTCTTTTGATACTTATCTAATTGGGATGGCTTAAAACATTGGAAGTATCACCACCCCCGTGGTTATTTGCCTTGCCTTAAGAACTTGCCATGCCATATGATTCTGCGTTTGACCCTCTACAAGGGAGCTTTTTATTTATTTTCCTGATTTTCACAACTTTAAACTTTTTTCCTTCTATCTCCATTATATTCCATACGCATGAGGTAGCAGGATTGATGCTATTTTGGGTCTATGACCCCAAGGTCTTGAGTTCAAGCCTTGGGTGAGACATTTCCTTTTTTTTAAACACTTGTTTATTTAATTTTTATTTAATTTCAAATTAACACAACTTCACCATTTTTAAATGATTCTTTTTGCATAAATCTTATTTTATTGCATACTTTCATAAAATGTTTAAAGAATTATAAAATCCCATTTTTAGAAACACTTTACATTAAAGAAAGTTATGATTCATTTTAGGATTTTCACCCTCCTATCTCTCATCTCTCATTTCTAAAACTTTTATCCCATTTGAGTTTAATTTGAGATGACATAAACTTGGCTTGTTGTCTCCCTTGTGTATTTAAGTTTGAATTTCAATTTTGCTGGTAAACATTTAAGTGGTTCATCTTTAAAAAAACATTTGAATTTCCCCATGAAGTATTGCACTTCTTTCTTACTTTGTTGTGACATTGTTTCATTGCCGATATGTGTGATGTTTGCTTATGCGGTTATGTCGCACCTCGAAAAATCACGGAGACATTTTGGAGAAACGACCCTCGCGCTAAAGGCACGAAATTGTGGTTCGACAAAGTCGCCACCGAACTTTATTTTTCCCGAATGAACGGGAGAGGAAAATATCGAGAAAACCTCTTAAAAAAGGAAGGAACTTGGCCGTCGCAACCTAATGTTCCTGGGTTCGGGAGTTGGTTACGCGAGGGGAAGGTATTAGCACCCCCCGCGTCCGTTGTACTCAACGGGAACCTCTTAATTCGAGTTGTGATGATTGTTAGCTAAGCATAATTCTTCTCTTCTCAATACTAAATACTAAACGATACGATAAAGGGATAAACGATAAGGGGAAAGGGGATGGTAAGAGGATAAGGTGCTCGCCAAGGATTGGGACCCTTGTGCCTACGTATGCTCATTCAGACGAGAATGAGAAATCAGAGCGTCGTAGTTCGACTACGGGAAAAGATGGGGGATGGATGGAAGATGGAGGAGATTGTGGAGAAAGGTAGAAGTGTTCTCGCCAAGATCATCACAATCTTGTGCCTACGTATCTTACATTCAAGAGTGAATGAAGAATCAGAGCGTTCGTAGTTCGTGGTAACAACCACGAAAAGGATACTAGGAAATGGAGGGGAGGTAGCTCGCCAAGATCATCACAATCTTGTGGCTACGTATCTTACATTCATACAAGAATGAAGAATCAGAGCAGTCGTAGTTCGTGGTAACAACCACGAAAGAAAACGAGATTGAATTGAGTTAGAAGGTGGGTACAAATGACCATTACTCGAAGCTTAAGAAAGACTTCTCGGACCCAAGTAATCGGGAGAGTGAACCAAAGACTTATAACTCTCTTTTTTTCATCTCGGAAGGAAATTTGTACTTGAAAGGGTGAGTTTGAACTGATGACAATTACTTGAAGCTTAAGAAAGACTTCTTGGACCCAAGTAATCGGGAGTGCGAACCAAAGACTTGGAACTCTCTCTTTTTCATCATGAAAAGAAGTGGTGTTTGAAATGAGTGGTTGGAATCGGACGACAATTACTCGAAGCTTAAGAAAGACTTCTCGGACCCAAGTAATCGGGAGAGCGAACCAAAGATTTGGAACTCTCTCTTTTTCATCACAAAAGAGGTTGTTTGAGTGGTATCTGAAAGGATGAGTAGGTGGATGATGTCGGGTTTTTAATGTTATTTAAAGGCGTCAATTGCTCACACATAAATAAGATAACTCGCATCCCAACAACCGAAAGCAAGCTCAAAGACTTGAACTCACTCTTTACACCTTGAAAAGAGTTAAATAGTTGTTAATTGATTGATAGTTTGTTATGAAAATCCGTTCGACGTTGGATCAAGGGTTTGACTCATTATCGTGTGCAAAATGTGTGGGAATGGAAACGGTTTGAGAAAAGGCTCGACGACGAGTCAAAGGTTTGGATTGAAAACGGAACCGACTTGACTTACGCATCAAGGGTCGAGTTGTGAGAAACGATACTAGTCCCTAAGGGTGCCCCCAATATCGAAACCACGGTGAAGTATGTGCAATAGGTTGATGGAGAATGCGTATGAGCACTCGACTTACGAGGTGTTTGAAAGTGGTTCAATGAAGAATCGAGAATTAGTTTGAAAATAGTTTGATCCTCTCTAGTCCCTATGGGTTCTCCTAGGAGATAAACCAATAATCAAAGAAATGCAAAACATACATCGGAATGGGAGAGGGGTACATGTAAGTTACACGGGATTGCACGAAATAAAAGGGTCTCATTGTCAGGTAGTCCAAGAGAAAGCCGTGTGTGCGCATTGTTGTTGCACCCTAAAATTTGACCAACTTTTCTTTACCTAGCTTATGTTTCATTTCATTCACATTAGCATTATCATTTGCATTTCATTGACATGTATGCAGGAGATCAGGAGGTATGATTACCAATCAAGAGCTATACAAGACTATGAAGCTAGCTAAGAAGCTCATTCAAGTGGTCAAGGGTTGATATCCTTGTCAGAGAAGTTAAAAGATCCTCAGAGAGAGTGGTTGAAACCAAGTGTGTAGGTCTCCTAACTTGAGAGTTGTAGAAAGCCATCAGATGATTCTGAAGCCATGAGGATGTACTTGAGGTCTTGAGAGAGCTCATGAGAAGTGTTGAGGATCACCTTGAGGCCTAGACAGGTCATTATGCAAGATTAAAAAGGCTCATCCATGAGTGGTGCAGCTAGGGTTTGACTGGGTCAACCCTAAGTCAACTGATGATTTGAAGAGGGTTGAGACCTAATTCAAGAGCCATGTGATCATCGATTGATACATTGATGTGTTATAAGGATGATTCCAAGGTCAACTCATCATGATTGAAGAGTTTGAGAAGTTTCAAGCTAGGGTTTCTAAGGCTTGACAGTGTAAAATCCCCTAGTTTGACCCCTATCTTCAAGGCAATTTAGCTCAAGATGTGATTGCCATCTCATCTTGCCCCCAACATGAATGTTGTAGATCATGATCTTAGCTTTAATTTGAGTGCTAGAAGTACTTGATAGAATTTGTAGAACTCAAGTTATGACTTTGACAAGTTACAGGGCATCTGAGGTATGTGAATTTGGAGCTTGAAAGTTGTCCAACTTGCATGAAACTTTTGCCCTAGAAGGATGATTCCTATGAACTTTTGGTCAACATGAATGTTGTTACTTATCTTCTTATCTTTCTAGAGAGTACTAGAAGTCCTTGATAGGATTTGTAGAACTCAAGCTATGGCTTTGACAAGTCAAGGGTATTTTGGTCATTTGGAGATTATAGGTCATTTCAAGCATAAGGCCATAACTCCTATTTGCAAGCTTCAAATGGGAAAATGTTCAACATCAAACTTGTTCAAAATGATGTTTTAAGGCTATTCAAGAGGTTATGAGAGGTTGGAATTGCTTGTAGCTCAAAGTTGCAAAAATGGCCTATAATAAGGATGATTTTCAAATGAACCAAAGATGGAAATTGGTATTTTTGATCTACATGTCCAAACCAAGGCATGTAATATGTCATTTTGATTCTAAAAAACATTTTAAGAACATTGACATTGCCACAATTTTGACTTGAGGTTTAGTTTGTGGACTTGCTTTGAAAAGTAGTTACTTACATCATAAGTAACATTTGCCAAACCACATGTGATTACAAGCTGCTAGCAGAATTGGTATGACCATGGCATGTGATTGAACTTTTCATGACATGAGAAATTGAATTTCTCATTAGAAGGATCTAGAGCTTTCTAGATCATCCATACATGCTCTATATATGATATAGAATTGGTTCAGATTGAAGGTTGGTGATAATTGAAGGAGAGAATAGAGATTGAGTGTGAAAAATTCTTGTTTGCAACTGAATTCGGTTACACCATTTTCTTCACTTTCCATCCATTTTCTTGATTGCAATCACTTCCATGGATGCTAGTGAATGATTCCAGATCATAACCAAGGCAAATTCGTGGCTGAATAGTGTTCTTAAGCTCAGATTTCTTCACCTGCAACTCAGAGTTGGTTCCAAGAATTCAGAGCATTTCCATCCATTTCATTGCGTACAGAAGCTTGGAATTGATTCATTGAAGGAGTCTGGAGCATTTGAGAGCTTGATTTGAAGGTTTACCACCTTTGTGCACGCGAAATTCTCAGGTTAGTAACTTTCAATCTCCAGCGTGAATTAGTTAGAATTAAGAGGAACTAGGATGTTAGATGCATTGAGGATTGATGTAGGAAGGTTTTCAGATCATTAATTTGAGAGTTAATGACCAATTAGGGTTGTTACCATTTTCGAGTGAGATTGTGTTCTTGCGAATCTTGAGGTTTTAGAGAGAATTAATGGTATGATTGAGTTCCTTGTGAAATTTGGGACAAGTTTCATCAAGGAATCGTGGCCAATGGTGGATTCTATGGCAAGTTAGGGTTGTGAGATGACGACCGGAGAATGTCACCAGCGGTGACTTTGGGCGCGCAGGTGGCCTGAGTTTCAGAGATTTGAATTAGGGAAGATGATCCCAGAGCCCTTGGATCATGGTTTGACTTGGACTAAAGACCTCATCCAACGGCCATGCGTGTTTCTAATTTTGTGAAGGATTTCTGAACTATAATGAAACGCAACGTTTCATTAATTTGCTGATTTTGGGCTTAGGCTGTTAATTGATAACCATACCCCCTTTGTGGCCCAGTCTGGGAAATGAACTGGATTGCCTTTCTATCTACACCACGCGCTTATCTTTTTTATTTTGATTTTCTTTATTTTTTTCATTTTATGCATGGTTAGTGATTAATTTATAAAAATTTGAAAAATGATGCAATTAATCCCATTCTTTTTGCATTGGATTCATAATAGGATCTAGTATTTTTTAGATAAAAAATATTATTATTCCATGCATTTTCTGATTTTATGTGCTTTTTTACATTTTTATTGATATTAAAATAATCATGGTTGATGCTTGATATTGTTGAATTTGGTTTGATCATGTGATGATGATTTTGGCCTTGATTTTTTGTGAGTAGCTAGCATAGATATGCATGCTCCCCATAGATGTTTATCACATTTTTGTGATAAATATAGGTGGTAGTTCTAGGTTGAAACTTTAGGAGCTCCATTTTTAGGGTTTATGGTTGATACCTTGTGATTTAGATTTTATTTTTGTAATTAGGTGGATGATTCAACCTCTGATTTTTGTAGGGTAGATTTATGATTGAATTAGGATACCTTAGGAATTTTTGTAGGAATTTTCAAGGTAGTTTTCTATTTTTGTTTGATTTTAGTTTAGATACTAACTTTAGATGATTCTAATGCACTAATCCAACTAGATTGACTTCCTTAGTTCCCTTAGATTAGGGTTTTCTCTTTACTTGTTCTTGGATGATGTTGAAGACAAGTTGAAGATGCATTGGATTGCTTGAAGAGCCTTGGATGTGAGGATCTTCCCTTCTTTTGGTGTAGTTTTGTTTAGGTGTTAAGATTAGGGTTTTGTAGGCAGAGCTTCTAGATAGATTCTCTTCCTTCATAAACATGGATGATGTGGATCACTTCCATTCTTCCCTATGATGTAAGGCCCCCTTGTAAAGGCCTCATACCTCCTTTGGTAGGATGTGTGGCTCTTTTCAAGTTGGTAGGACCTTTAAGGGTCCCCTTCTCTGATGATAGGATGCTTAGTGGTGACCTTTGGTCTTCACTCTGCTACCAATCATCCAAACTTTGCTCTTGATTGATGCATCTTTCTCCCTTGTTAGAGGATGGAGTTCCTTGCTTGAAGAAGATTGAAGGATGAAGTTGATACTTATTTGTGTTTGAAGATTACTCTGAGAGCTGAAGCTTGAAGATCAGGAAGAGCAAGTTGATACTTGTGAAGGAGAAAGAGCTGAAGCTTGAAGAAGAAGAAGAACAAGTTGACACTTGTGAAGAAGATCAAACTGAGATTGAGTGAAGAGCTGAGGCTTGAGGAATAAAGAATAATTTGATACTTATGTTGATGCACTGAGTCCCTGAAAAAACAAGTTGATACTTGCAGTTAGGAGTGAAGCCTAAAGGTGGAATTGACTGAAGAACTGAGGCTTGGAGAAGAGGGAATAAGTTGATACTTATGTTTGATGTGTTAGAAGCTTGTAGAAGCAAGTTGATACTTGCCATTGAAGATGATAGTCTTGAAGGGTAGTTGAAGTCTGAAGACTGGAGTGCTGTCAGGAGGTTGTTTTGCTGTGAAGCTGTAGGAGTGGTTGATCTACTTTCTTTCCTGTCTGTTTGCTTGCTGCGCAACTATATTGATGTGACCTGTTTGATTTGCTTGATGCATTAGAATAACTTCATGTTTAGATTGATTTAAGCTAGGAGCATGATTGCACTAGAGGTTGAGTTGCTCCCTCTGCTTGTATTTTTACTGTGTGGCTTTGCTTGCGGGTATTCGGTAGAGCCCAACTCCCTTGCCTATGTGGTTTGTGTTTGCTTGATAGCATGTCTTTCCTCTGTATGATTGCAGTTATTATGTTTTCTTGATAGCATGTTATTTCTTCCTGTATGATTACAATTATTCATATCTGGCTTGAGGTTGAGATGAGCTTGTGGAGGTTGATGCCCCACACACATTTCCTCCCTCACTTGCATTGCATGCATTTTACAGTCGCTTACTGTTTACTATTTAAGATGATGCTTTATCTGTTTCTGTTTATCATTGACATGATCCCCTAGGAATCTCACTTCCTTTGATAAGGAAGTGATGATTAGAACTTTAGGTTGAAACCTATGCATGATAACTTCTAGGAGTTCCCTGTTTCAAACCTCAACCATAGGATGAATCCTTGGCATGACAACATTAGGACTTGATAGTCTCCCTTTAGTTGAACCTGTTCGTTCTCTCTTCTCATCTCAAAACAAATCAAAATACAGTAATAAAGGTTAACTGACGTCGTACGTTACGAGCCTTAAGCTATCTGAGAAAGGGTTGTCGGAGAGTTTCTTTTCGACAGCTTGGATGTTTAGTATGGCACCCTTTGGGTGACATACGACGCATTCACTCTCAGGTCATAGTCTCTAGTGCGATATTGGTTGCAAACAACCATAAAAAATAGTTCTTTCATAAAAGACAGAAAACAAACTTCAAACCTTTTTGCCCCGTGGGCCCGTAATTCAAAGGAAAGCTTTTTTGAAGAAAAGAGTGTCGTTAACTCCCAGTTCTACCGCAAACGGTAACGCCTAAGTCTCCAAGGGTCGAGTTGCGTACACCAAACTGCTGGAACTGCTTGTTAACCCTACTCGATAAAACAAATGAATCTGAATTCCCGTAATCCGTATTAACCCGAACTACATAAGCTCTGATCTCTCATATCTGTTGAGAGTACGTAGGCACAATACTGATGTATTGGCGAGCCACCTTCCCCGTAACCCGTAGTTAGGCGAACTACGTTGACTCTGATTTCTCATTCTCTAATGAGAATACGTAGGCATAAAGTGCGACGCTTTGCCGAGTCATTTTCTTCTTAAGCCAGCCTTGATAGGTAGATAGATAAAACCAACCCGTCAGATAAACACAACAAGCGTGGATCCCATCGAGTACGATGGACGTGAGGGGTGCTAATACCTTCCCCTTGCGTAACCGACTCCCGAACCCAGACAACGGTTGCGATGACCTTGTCTTATACCTTTTTCGTCAGGTTTTTCCGATCGTTTCCTTTCCCGTTCTGAGGGATAAATAACGAAAGGTGGCGACTCTTCTGTTTTGCCGGCACCTTATTTTCGCGGTAGTGATAGCTGGCGACTCTGCTGGGGACTTGATAGTTTCCTGGGATCCAACGTCCCGTATGCGAGTCAGTTTGGGGATCCAACGTCCCCTGCGAGAGTCAATCCTAGCGCTTGTATGATTACTTGTTGGGTTGTGTTTATTTAGCGCATTTTTACTTCCCGCATTTTATTTTCAGTATGATATGATTATCTGTGCTGTTGTGGGAGGGGCATTCTGATGAGTGAGAAGCCAGACCCAGGCTTGAGTGTACTTAGCATTAGTTGTGGAAATTAGTGGGCGCGTGCTTGCTTTGCAGGCACTAGTGTCTCATGAAATCCACGCTCATGCGAGGTTCTCCCGGTTGACTTCTTTTTCAACCCTTTGGGTTGAGGGGGTTGTTGGTTTGGAGGATTGTCGACTCTGGGGACCGATCATTTGGAATTCAGCCGAGTGAGGCCGCTTCAGGAGATGGCGATGCCACACCTTCTGGGTATCGTATCATCCCTCTTGAATATCTGTGACGCTGATGACCGCATAGGATGTCGAACTTGTGTTAGTTTAGGTCCATACCTGTGAGCAGGGTTGGGTTTGTTGCAGGAAACCTTGACCTTCAGACTGCCTGGTTTTCTTGATAGTGAATCAGTTCTGTTGGTATCAAAGGTTCTCATCATCAGATATATTTGTTCTTGACAGAGCAGATTTATGGTCCTGTATCAAAGGTTCTCATCATCAGATATATTTGTTCTTGACAGAGCAGATTTATGGTCCTGTATCAGAGGTCCTTATTATCAGATATATTTGTTCTTGACAGAGCAGAGTTATGGTCCTGTATCAGAGGTCCTTATTATCAGATAGGTGTGTTCTTGACAGAGCAGATTTATGGTCCTGTATCAGAGGTCCTTATTATCAGATGCGTATTTGTTCTTGACAGAGCAGAGTTATGGTCGTGTATCAGAGGTCCTTATTATCAGATATGTGTGCTCTTGGCAGAGCAGATTTGTGGTCCAATATCAGGGTTTTTCTTCTCATCAGAGATAGGGTTGTTCTTGACAGAGCAGTGATTTGGTTTTATTGATACAGAACCTTCACCTTCATATCTTCAATAGCACAGTTTCCTTGATCTCCTGCTGCATGATTGCATTTTACATTGCTTTGCATACTCATTTGCATTTCATTAACGTGTGTCTGTGTTGCAGGTACCGTTTCCCCCGATTCAGGATTTCTTGCCTTCTATTGTGCTATTATGGGTTCTCAAAGGAAGACCGTGGCTTACAAACTCCCCACTCCTGATGTTGTTCAGCTGACCGGTTTGATTGCTTTAGCAGATGATTCTGTGAGAGATGAATTCAGAAAGTCTTATGGGAAACTACTCAGCCTGGTTCGTAAACCCTCTGTGTTTGAGTTGAATGGGTTGCACGCCCTGCTGCAGTTCTACGATCCTCCGTTGAGATGTTTTACTTTCCAGGATTTTATTCTCGCACCCACATTAGAGGAGTATGTTGATTTGTTAGGCATGCCTATCAAGAGTCAGATGCCCTTTGTTCATATGGATGCTGAGCCTAATCTGGCTAGTCTAGCCCCTTCACTTCATCTGGATGCCTCCAAGTTGGTTTTGTCTAGTTGGAATAAGGTTCCCGGGTTCTCCTTACAGTTTTTAGTGGGAAAGGCTCAGCAGTGCGCCAAAGACGGATGTTGGGTCGTGTTCAACCCCATTCTCACTTTGTGCATGTATGGCATCATTATGTTCCCCAATATGCCTGACTTTGTAGACTTTGATGCATTTCACATCTTTGCATTAGGGGATCCAGTCCCTACCTTGATAGGAGATGTCTACCATTCCGTCCACTACAAAAACGAGAACAGAAGGGGTAAGAATGTCTCGTGTTGTGTGCCCCTACTCTATAGATGGCTTGATAGTCACCTACCCAAGAAGGGTCCCTTTGTTTCGTCTGCAGCCACAGCTGAGTGGTCTGAGCGTTTGATGAGTCTATCAGCGGAGGATATTGCCTGGTTTGATAGAGATAGGTTGGGTACTGAGATCATCTTCAGCTGCAGCGGGTTTCCGAATGTGCCTTTTATAGGCAGGAAGGGTTGTATAAACTATAATCCATCCCTGCTGGTCCGACAGTTCGCTTATGCTTTGAGAGCTCCGCCGAAGGATGAAGAGGTGCAGGAATCTTTGTACCTCACTGGTCTTCTAGAGGGGGATATGTTATCTAAGCTTCAGCACGCTTGGAATGGTATCAGTAAGCGGGGAAAACCATTGCTGGGAAGGAGTAATAGCCAGGCCTACGCTCCATATGTGACTTGGATCAGAGCCAGAGCAGATATGATAGGGATGTCGTTTCCCCCTGCCAAGCCAGAAAGCCCTCTAGTGATTGAAGAGCCTACCACCGTGCCTATTCAGCAGCATAATCAGGTGTTAGCTGAGAGAGATGAGCTGAAAAAGGCAAATGAAGAACTGGAGAAAGAATTGGCTCGACTCAGAAGCGAGAGAAGTGAAGCCGTTCATTCTTTTAAGAGGCAGACAAAGCTGGTGAACTAGTTAGGGACAGATTTGACTAAGCAGATAGCTGAGCGTGAACGCTTAGGTCGAGACTTCAAAGCTGTCAACGATGTACTGGCCACTAAGAAGCAGCACTTGGATGAAGCGTATCGGAGAATATCCAAGTTTAATCAGCATTGGAAGGCTACCCTGGCCAACGGCAAGGAACGGGAGGATAAGCTGAAGCAACAGATCTCCAAGTTGAAAGCCTAGGTGAAGGCTAGTGAGAAAAGGTTTGACGAAGAAACCGCTCGCAGATATGCCGCTGAAGGCCAGCTCAATAAGGCTCTTGTTAACCTGAAGGAGCACAAACTGTCGTTCGAATCCAAGAAGCGGAAGTTAGAAGATTGTTTCGGCGAAGGAGCATGGGAAGACTCCGTGGAAGGTCTTCAGTACACTATTATGCAGAGAGAGTTACTCGTCGAAGGGTTGCTCACTCGGCTTGATCATCCAGAAACGAAGGGGTTGTTAGAAGAGTTTCGCGCCCGTGGCCGTACTTGACTATGTTTGTAATCCTTTTGTTTTGATCATTTTTGTATGCTGACCATCACCAGGCTTGTTGGTCGAGGTCATGCTATTGATTCTGCTTGTACTCAGTGACATTGTATACCGCCTTGATGGGCTTTCTTCGTATATATGAGATGTTATTTCCATGACTGGACTCAGACTTCTTATTATCAGCACTGGCACTTAGGATCGGGGGGAAATCTCCCTAACGCACAGACACACGTATGCATTTGCATAGCGAGCACTCTGTCGTTTTTCTAACCCTTTTGTGTATGCAGGTTGTTTCAAGTTGTTCCAGGATTGATCAGAGACCTATCCACCGCTATCCGACCAGAGCAAATCAAACCAGAGTTATGGAGCAAATGCAAACTGACGTTCAAGAACTCCGAGAAAGGATGGACCGCTTCATGGAGCTCATGCAAGCGGTCGCCAACGACCAGGATCAGCTCAGAACCTTGGTTCAGCCTCTGATTTCAAGGGTTGATAGCAATGGTGTACTCCATGGTGGGACTATGTCAACCCCTCCACCTGTTGAAACTCCTCAGAATGGCGTCCCCGCGACCGGGGGGAATGGCAGTGCCAACGACAATGTGATAGCTAACATGGGACTCAACGGTAATACGACTGGCGTCGGTAATGGAAATTTTGAAGCTAACAACGGCAATGCGGGTGTTGGAAATCTGTTTGGGCCTCAGCCGTGGTTAGAGGACCGTCAAGACGATGTGTTCTCTCAGAGAGGTGCTGAAGGGGAGCTGACTGCTGAAGCACGGCTAAGGTTTAAGGCACTCGAGGACAAGATGAGGAATTTCGAGAACCTGAACACTATGGGTGTTAACATGTCCAAGTTGGGACTGATTGCTGATTTCAAGGTGCCTCTCAAGTTCAAGGTACCCGACTTTGAAAAGTACAAGGGCACCACTTGCCCTCGCGTCCATCTGAGATCATATTACAGAAAAATGTCTGCTCACTCTAAGGACGAGAAGTTGCTGACGCACTTCTTTCAGGACAGTATGTCCGGGCCCTCCCTGGAATGGTACGTGAGTCTAGAACCTACCAGTGTGCGCACGTGGAAGGAACTTGCTGAAGCATTTGTGCACCACTACCAATATAACAGTGACTTGGCCCCGAACCGGGTCCAACTGCAGAATCTGTCACAAAGGAACAACGAAGGGTTCAAGGAGTACGCCCAGCGATGGCGTGAATTGGCAGCTAGGGTCCAGCCGCTGATGGTTGAATGCGAGCTTGTGGAAATGTTCGTAGCCACCCTCCCAGGGGTTTATTACGAGAAATTGGTCAGCAGTATGTCCGGAAGCTTCTCAGATCTCATTATCACGGGTGAGCACGTTGAAAATGGGATCAAACTGGGGAAAATTCAAGGTGATCTGTCCTCGGCTGGAGGAGGAAAGAAACCTTATAGTGGCAAAAGACGGGAAGGAGAGACGAGCGTCGTGTCCAACGCTCGAAAGAAAGGCAAAGGCCCTCACCAGCAGGTGGCCAGCATAACTATCCCGGCAGTCCAACAGCCACAGCAGCAGCAACCGAATCAACAAGGGTACAGAAAGTATCAGAACAGGGCACCTCTGTCGAGCCGTCACCTCGAGACTCCGCCCATGTCTTATGCTCAGCTATTACAAACTCTGCTCTAGTTACAGCTGATCCAGAAGAGAACCTTGGCTCCCTTGATAGGGGCACCTCCGCCAGGTTATGATGCGAATGCGACTTGCGAATTTCACTCAGGGGCACCAGGCCACACAATAGAAAATTGCAAAGCCTTCAAGCACAAGGTGCGGGACATGGTGGATGCTAAGATCATCAATTTCTCAGATAATGTGCCAAATGTCACGAAGAACCCTATGCCGAATCATAGGGGAGGTGGGGTAAATGCCGTTATTGAAGACGAGAGCTTAGATTTATTGACTGACGTCAGAGATCTGAAGACACCGCTTAGCTTCGTTAAAGCCAAGCTGATGAAAAGAGGTTACTTCCCAGGCCGTGGAGAGCTATGTATGTGCTGTGCGACTAGTCCTGATGAATGTGAACAGTTGATAGAAGGGATTCTGAATCTGATGACCGAAGGGATCTTGCAGTTTAGCCGAAGGGCCGAAAGCGGATCGGGAGAGGTAATGCTGAAGCAAGATGATGAGGTTGCCACCATCACCATCCCTCGTCGGACGATAACTATTTCTGCACCCAGACCACCCACGATTACCATCACCAAAGTTGGGCCGATACCCTTCGAAAGCACCAATGCTGTCCCATGGCATTATGGGGCAGACGTCTACTGCAACGGACAGAAGTTGGAATTAGAACCAGTTGGGTCGTCTGTGGATAACCTAGTGGGCGTTGGCGGAATTACTCGCAGCGGAAGAGTATTTGCTCCACCGGAGATTGTGGCGGACAAAGCTGATGCAACGGATAAAGGGAAGAGTAAGGTCGCTGAAGAAATCCCTCGTGGGGTAGAAAAAGACTTACTTGTTAAAGACGCCGAAGAGTTTATGAGGTTGATTAAAAAGAGTGACTACAAGATCGTGGATCATCTCCATCAAACACCCTCGAAAATTTCCATCCTGAATTTGTTGCTGTGTTCTGAGGCACATCGCAACGCGCTGCTGAAGGTTTTAAATGCCACGTATGTACCGCAGGAAATATCGGTAAACCAGTTGGAAGGGGTCGTAGCCCACGTGAATGCTGGAAATGGGTTAGGGTTTCACTGACCTGGAGCTGACGCCGAAGGGAAGGAACCACAACAGCGCCCTGCACATCTCGATAGAGTGTAGGGGAACGATTATGTCTCACGTGTTGGTAGACGCCAGGTCATCACTCAATGTTCTTCTGAAGAAAGCATTGATGAAGCTAGATACTCGCGGATTGATTTGCACACCCAGTGATCTGGTTGTGAAAGCGTTCGATGGAACCAAACAACATGTTTTCGGGGAGGTGACCCTGCCAATCCAAGTTGGGCCGGAAACGTTCGACGTCGTCTTCTATATTATGGACATCATGCCTGCCTACAGCTGTCTCTTAGGCCGGCCATGGATCCACTCTGCTGGCGCCGTGACCTCCACGTTGCACCAGAAGCTCAAGTACGCTGTCAGAGGCAGCATCGTGTCTGTATGTGGCGAGGAGGATATAATGGTGAGCCATTTGTCGTCCTTCAAGTATGTTGAGATAGATGGGGAAACTCATGAAACCCTATGTCAGGCGTTCGAAGCTGTTAAAGTCAAGAACGTAGCTCCTGTAATCACCGAGAAACCAGAGATGACTCTCTCTTCCTTCAAGGAAGCCCGGGCCGTTGTCCAAGCTGGATCTACCCCAGGCTGGGGGCAAATTCTGGAGATACCTAACAAGCAAGACAAGTTTGGGTTGGGGTATTCTCCTGCGGCTGAAGCCTCCTCTTCTAGCAGTGCGTCGCGAGGTAAAGGGCCGATCCAGTTTACCAGTGGCGGGGTGATATTTGAAAGTGTCAACGCGGTGTCTGAAGACGGCGAAGACAGCGACTGCGATCTGGACTCTTGGATCCAGCCAAGGAAACCAGGCGAGAGCCTTAACAACTGGTCCGTCAGGGATATCATCCAAGTGACAGGCAAAGAGTAATGATTTACTTTCTCCAATTGTTGTACAACCCTATGTCTTACCCGGGGCATAGTGGTTTTATTGTCAGGGCCTTGTTTGATTATGTACATGCATTTTACCAATAAATCAAAAGGCGTTTTTCTTCGTATTCAAATATTCTGATCTCTGTTATTCCTGTTTTATATTTGTTTTGAAAAACAATAAAATGGCAATGAGGTTTGTGCTAACCTGCATATCCTTGTTTTAAGCTTAACCCTTGTTATTGCAGGATCCACATAGCAGACGACATCGACTCTGGACCTTCTACGACTCACTTCGACTTCGATTGCCCGATCTATCAAGCCAAAGAAGAGATTGATGAAGACGAAGACCTTCCCGAAGAGTTGGCCCGCTTGTTGAAACAAGAAGAGAAAGTTATTATGCCTCACGAGGAAGAGATTGAGATCGTGAATCTGGGTTCTGAAGAACTAGTCAGGAATGTCAGGATAGGGGCTGCATTGCAGTGTGATGTCAAGCAGAGATTGGTCGAGATGCTAAGAGAGTATGGTGACGTCTTTGCTTGGTCATACGAAGATATGCCCGGGCTTGACACTGACATCGTGGTCCATCACTTGCCGCTGCGAGAAGATTGTCCTCCCGTTAAGCAGAAGCTTAGGAGGATGCGACCAGATATGGCCGTTAAGATCAAAGAAGAAGTGCAGAAACAGCTTGATGCTGGCTTCTTAGTGGTTACTACTTACCCTCCATGGGTCGCCAACATAGTGCCTGTACCGAAGAAGGACGGTAAGGTGCGAATGTGCGTCGATTATCGGGATTTGAATAGGGCGAGCCCTAAAGATGATTTCCCGCTGCCCCATATTGATGTGTTGGTCGACAACACAGCTCAGTTCTCCGTATTTTCGTTCATGGATGGCTTCTCCGGTTACAATCAGATCAAGATGGCGCCGGAGGACATGGAGAAAACTACGTTTATTACACCTTGGGGAACGTTTTGCTACAAGGTAATGCCTTTCGGTCTGAAGAACGGAGGGGCCACTTACCAACAAGCTATGGTTACTTTGTTTCATGATATGATTCATCATGAGATTGAATTCTATGTTGATGACATGATTGCGAAGTCCCAAACGGAGGAAGGACATCTGGTCAATTTGCTGAAGCTTTTTGAGAGGCTTAGGAAGTTCAGGTTGAGGCTGAATCCTAACAAGTGTACTTTCGGAGTACGGTCTGGAAAACTACTGGGGTTTATCGTGAGTGAAAGAGGCATTGAGGTTGATCCTGCGAAGATAAAAGCGATACAAGAGATGCCAGCGCAAAAAACAGAAAAAGAAGTTCGTGGTTTCCTGGGCAGGATAAAATACATTGCAAGGTTTATTTCTCAGCTCACGGCCACATGCGAACCGATGTTCAAACTACTAAAGAAAAATCAGGCGATTATCTGGAACGAGGATTGCCAGAAGGCATTTGATAAGATAAAATAGTATCTGCAGGAACCTCCAATCTTGATACCCCCAGTGGCCGGCCGACCCTTAATCATGTACTTGACAGTTCTTGAGAATAGTATGGGGTGTGCTCTCGGTCAGCATGACGAGACGGGCAGAAAGGAGCATGCCATCTACTATTTGAGTAAAAAATTCACAGACTGTGAATCTCGTTACTCGATGCTGGAGAAAACGTGTTGTGCACTAGCCTGGGCGGGCAAACATTTACGACAGTACATGCTCAATCACACCACCATGCTAATTTCGAAGATGGATCCGATCAAGTACATCTTCGAGAAGCAAGCGCTTTCGGGCAGGATTTCCAGATGGCAAATGGTATTGACGGAATATGACATTCAGTACGTTTCCCAGAAGGCCATCAAGGGGAGCGTATTGTCTGAATACCTTGCCGAACAGCCTATCGAAGATTATCAGCCGATGAAATTTGAATTCTCTGATGAGGATATCATGTTTCTCAAAGCAAAGGATTGCGATGAACCGTTGCCCAACGAGGGTCCAGACAGGAAATCCCAATGGAAATTGATATTTGACGGGGCGGTTAATTCTTACGGAAATGGCATTGGGGCGATCATTACGACTCCCCATGGATCCCATATCCCGTTTACTGCAAGACTAACGTTTCCGGTCACCAATAATGAAGCGGAGTACGAAGCATGCATCATGGGCCTAGAAGAAGCAATTGATTTGAGAATCAAGAACCTAGATGTATATGGCGACTCGGCACTTGTGATTAACCAGATTAAAGGGGAGTGGGAAACTCGTCAATCAAATTTGGTGCCGTACATGAATTATGCCAGAAGGCTGCTTCCGTTCTTTGATTGAGTGGAACTCCATCATGTGCCCAGAGCAGAAAATCAAATGGCTGATGCCTTAGCCCTGTTGGATTCGATGTATAAAGTCAATTTTTGGAATAAAGCTCCAAGAATTGTCCTGTCTCGTCTTGATAGACCTGCATTCGTCTTTGCAATCGAGGAAGCCTCCGACGGAAAGCCATGGTTCCATGATATCCAGACCTTCCTTATGACTAAGGAGTATCCCGCGGGAGCGTCAACCCAGGATAAGAAGACTCTGAGGAGGCTGTCTGGAAATTTTTATCTCAATCCTGATGGAGTTTTGTATAAAAGAAACCACGATCTCGTGCTACTCAGATGTGTAGATGAGAAAGAAGCGAGTATGCTCATGGAAGAAGTCCATGAAGGCACATTTGGTACGCACGCCGGCGGGCATGCTATGACAAGAAAGATCCTGAGAGCAGGGTATTACTAGATGACGATGGAGTCAGATTGCTTTAAATTCGCGAAGAGATGTCATAAATGCCAGATTTATGCTGATAAGATTCATGTGCCGCCGTGCCCGTTAAATGTCATGTCCTCCCCGTGTCCGTTCTCTATGTGGAGCATTGACATGATAGGTAAGATCGAGCCCACTGCATCTAACGGTCATCGCTTCATTCTAGTAGCTATCGACTACTTCACCAAGTGGGTGGAGGCAGCCTCGTACGCTAATGTGACCAAGCAGGTGGTGGCTAAATTCATAAAGAGGGACATCATCTGTCGATACGGAATTCCCGAGCGGATCATTACGGATAATGGTTCGAATATGAATAACAAGATGATGAAGGAGCTGTGCCAGAGTTTTAAGATTGAACACCACAACTCATCTCCTTACCGGCGGAAGATGAATGGCGCCGTTGAAGCGGCCAATAAGAACATCAAGAAGATTGTTCAGAAGATGGTTGTGACCTACAAGGATTGGCATGAGATGTTGCCATTTGCACTGCACGATTATCGTACCACGGTACGTACATCAACCGGGGCAACTCCTTTCTCACTGGTGTACGGTATGGAAGTTGTCTTACCGTTAGAAGTGGAGATCCCTTCTTTGCGAGTTTTGGTTGACGTGAAACTCGATGAGGCAGAATGGATTAAGATTTGACTAAACCAACTCAGCCTGATGGACGAGAAGAGGTTAGCATCAATTGCATATGGTCGTCTGTACCAAAGCCGAATGAAGAAAGCTTATGATAAGAAGGTGCGTCCTAGAAGCTTTCAGACGGGTGATCTCGTCCTGAAGAAGATTCTTCCTCCGCACTCCGATCACCGGGGCAAGTGGACTCCCAATTACGAAGGCCCGTACGTCGTCAGCAAGGTATTCTCGGGAGGAGCCTTGTTGTTATCCACGATGGATGGTGAAGATTTTGCATCCCCGGTGAACGTGGACGCGGTTAAAAAATACTTTGCTTAAAAAATGACCCGCTGGAAAGAAAAAGAATATCCAGGCAAAAATGGGGCATCCCGGCGAACCATAAAAAAGGAAAAAGGTTCGGGCAAAAATTAGGGATATAAAAGAAAAGAATGTACACCCGCAAAGTCGAAAACCTGGAAGGGCGACTTTGGAAAAAAAAGGGTATCCCGGTGAATCGAAAACCCGGAAGGGCGATTCAGGAAAAAGTTAGGGATTTGAAAAAGCAAATGACTGCGTTCCGCGTGTGGACTTTCATTGTTTAGTGGTTTGGAAGACCTGAGGGCCGTTTATCTGAGTCAATCTCTTCTGAAGCAGAAGCGTCGGAGAAGTATCGAAGTCGAGTGGGTCATAGAGGGATCAACTCATGGTGTTCGTCTTCGCCTCATTGCCGACATTTGTGTATATACTGATGTATATTTATGTTTTTATATTTGCGCGGTTTCCTCATTCCAGGAGCTTGCATCTGTTGTAAACCATTTTCACCCATTCAGGGGTTCGTTATCAATAAAATGTATACTATTCAGCTATTCTGTTTGTCTGTTTAGCATTTATCTGTTTTGTTTGCGAAAAATAACGCCAATGTTTTTGATAAAATGCGCATACATAAACTTACTGGCCTAGGCCACTGATTGTTGAAACAATGAATTACTTGAGCATCGTCACAAAATGACAACCTTGATAGGTCCCTTTGAGAAGGGTATCTTGTCTGTTTATTTGTGTTGTTGCAGGTGTAGCATGTACCAGGCAGTACGCTATATGCGTCCCCAGGCAGAGAAGATTCTCTCCCCAATCAGATGTATCCTGAAGGAACGTTATCTCCCCAACTGAGTCATATACTGAAGTGTGCAGCAATTGATAGTTCCAGACTGAAGTCTCCAGGAGAATTAAAATTCCCCACAGAGCCGTACTCTCCCTTGTAAGCAGGACGATTCCTTCTTCCCCAGCCGAGTGTGCAGATCCCCAAGAGAGCCGAGTCCTTGGAAAGCGTTCAGGCCATGATTGGTGCTCCCCAGTAGAGTGTTGAATAGCTGATGTTGTATTTCCCCGCCGGAGTCGTTATCTCCAGGAAGGTTTTAGCCGTGAAGGTCGTGCAGTTTATTTCTGCGATTGATATCGTTCCCTCGGCAGTTGTGGTTTGAATACCCAAATGAGCAGGTTCAGGTTCTCGTAGAGCTTTATTCCCCTGCAGCAGTCGACTGAAGTTCGTTTCCTCAGGCGAAATCCAATTGAGATTGGTGTAACTTCTTCTCCTCGGCAGGATGAGTCCTCCTCTCCCCCAGAGTGGTCCTTTCTCCTTGACAGGAGGATTCTCCCGTCAGCATTTATTTTGCTGATGGGGTCGTAGCATTGTGCATGATTGCATAGCATTTCCACCGCGTGAAGCATTGCACCATTGTCAAAGCATATGCATATGAAACATGAGCTAGGTCGTTACTGTTCTTGTTTTGCAAGTGTTCCTCCGCAGAATGGTTTGCTCAAGATGATTCTTGAATTCCCCAGCGAAGTGTTTGCTTAAGATGATTCTTAAAATCCCCTGTGAAGTCGCCAGAGAGGGTTGCTCAAGTTGATGCTTAGAGTCCCCGACAGAGTGTTTGCTCAGGACGATTCCTGAAATCTCCAGCAGAGTTATTGGTTCAAGATGATTTTTGAAGTCTCCGGCGGAGTTATTTGTCCAAGATGATTCTTGAAGTCCTCAGCATAGTTGATTCACCCCGAATGATTTCTGGATCCCCGAAGCAGAGTTACTTGATAGTTCTCTAGAATCCCCAGCGGAGATGCGTCATCCCCAACAGGTTTTAAACAGAAAAGTTGAAATTTTCCTTGAAGACTTGATGATTGAAGTCCGGCAGCGATGCCGAAACCCCAGACTTACTGATGAAGTCTAACTGCGATGTCGAAGCAGTTCTCTCAGTTGATGCGGAGTGCCTGATGGTAGAAGTTTGGATATCTCTATTTGGTTTATGATTGACCAAGAATTCTATTCCCGACTTGCTGATGAAGCCCGGTTGACGCCCGAAAATTCCTTTGAATGCCCGACGGCATGATTAACATTGATTGTTAAAAAGTTCCTAATGACCTGATGAGTCCCGAGGAATCCTTCTGTTGCCGCACCGCAGAATGTCTGACGTCAATATCAGCTATGTATCGCCGGTTACCGAGTGACCAGTGATCCCTTGATGACTTGAGGAAGAATATCTACAGCAAAATCAGATGACCATCCCGACGGAGATTTGAGATTAGACCGTTCATCGGTTACCGTGTGACCAATTCCCCAGCAGAGTTGCTGTACAACTGTCATGCTTAGTTTTTGAAGATGTGCCTACCAATCAAAGTATCGTTTACCTTGGCGGTGGCAGATCACCTGTTACCGTGTAACCAGTGATCCCTCGATGATTTTAGGATGCAATGATATTAGATAAATCAGAGAATCATCCTGACGGAGGTTCAGATCATTATTTCTCCAGCTAGTTGCCGTGCAGCCATCATTTCAGTTTCCGAAGAGATTTGTTCCCATCAGAGTACCGTGTACTGGTGCAGTTGGAAAATTTCCGGGTTTGTTGGTATTCAACCGTCTTTTACCTTGATTATTTGAGAGCCGTTTGCTTCTCACCCAGTCAGGTCCAAGCCGTTTGAATAGGGGCAGCTGTTGCACCCCAAAATTTGACCAACTTTTCTTTACCTAGCTTATGTTTCATTTCATTCACATTAGCATTATCATTTGCATTTCATTGACATGTATGCAAGAGATCAAGAGGTATGATTACCAATCAAGAGCTATACAAGACTATGAAGCTAGATAAGAAGCTCATTCAAGTGGTCAAGGGTTGATATCCTTGTCAGAGAAGTTAAAAGATCCTCAGAGAGAGTGGTTGAAACCAAGTGTGTAGGTCTCCTAACTTGAGAGTTGTGGAAAGCCATCAGATGATTCTGAAGCCATGAGGATGGACTTGAGGTCTTGAGAGAGATCATAAGAAGTGTTGAGGATCACCTTGAGGCCTAGACAGGTCATTATGCAAGATTAAGAAGGCTCAGCCATGAGTGGTGCAGCTAGGGTTTCACTGGGTCAACCCTAAGTCAACTGATGATTTAAAGAGGGTTGAGACCTAATTCAAGAGCCATGTGATCATGGATTTATACATTGAGGTGTTATAAGGATTATTCCAAGGTCAACTCATCATGATTGAAGAGTTTGAGAAGTTTCAAGCTAGGGTTTCTAAGGCTTGACAGTGTAAAATCCCCTAGTTTGACCCCTATCTTCAAGGCAATTTAGCTCAAGATGTGATTGTCATATCATCTTGCCCCCAACATGAATGTTGTAGAGCATGATCTTAGCTTTAATTTGAGTGCTATAAGTCCTTGATAGGATTTTTATAACTCAAGTTATGACTTTGACAAGTTACAGGTCATCTGAGGTATGTGAATTTGGAGCTTGAAAGTTGTCCAACTTGCATGAAACTTTGGCCCTAGAAGGATGATTCCTATGAACTTTTGGTCAACATGAATGTTGTTCCTTATCCTCTTAGATTTCTATAGAGTACTAGAAGTCCTTGATAGGATTTGTAGAACTCAAGCTATGGCTTTGACAAGTCAAGGGTATTTTGGTCATTTGGAGATTATAGGTCATTTCAAGCATAAGGCCATAACTCCTATTTGCAAGCTTCAAATGGGAAAATGTTCAACATCAAACTTGTTCAAAATGATGTTTTAAGGCTATTAAAGAGGTCATGAGAGGTTGGAATTGCTTGTAGCTCAAATTTGCAAAAATGGCCTATAATAAGGATGATTTTCAAATGAACCAAAGATGGAAATTGGTATTTTTGATCTACATGTCCAAACCAAGGCATGTAATATGTCATTTTGATTCTAAAAAACATTTTAAGAACATTGACATTGCCACAATTTTGACATGAGGTTTAGTTTGTGGACTTGCTTTGAAAAGTAGTTACTTACATCATAAGTAACATTTGCCAAACCAAAATTCAAGGCATGACCAAGGCTTCTTTCAATCCAAACACATCCAAAATACCATTAGGAGAGAAATTGGAAGAGAATGAGGGTGAATACAAGCTGCTAGCAGAATTGGTATGACCATGGCATGTGATTGAACTTTTCATGACATGAGAAATTGAATTTCTCATTAGAAGGATCTAGAGCTTTCTAGATCATCCATACATGCCCTATATATGATATAGAATTGGTTCAGATTGAAGGTTGGTGATAATTGAAGGAGAGAATAGAGATTGAGTGTGAAAAATTCTTGTTTGCAACTGAATTCGGTTACACCATTTTCTTCACTTTCCATCCATTTTCTTGACTGCAATCACTTCCATGGATGCTAGTGAATGATTCCAGATCATAACCAAGGCAAATTCGTGGCTGAATAATGTTCTTGAGCTCAGATTTCTTCACCTGCAACTCAGAGTTGGTTCCAAGAATTCAGAGCATTTCCATCCATTTCATTGCATACAGAAGGTTGGAATTGATTCATTGGAGGAGTCTGGAGCATTTGAGAGCTTGATTTGAAGGTTTACCACCTCTGTGCACGCGAAATTCTCAGGTTAGTAACTTTCAATCTCCAGCGTGAATTAGTTAGAATTAAGAGGAACTAGGATGTTAGATGCATTGAGGATTGATGTAGGAAGGTTTTCAGATCATTAATTTGAGAGTTAGTGACCAATTAGGGTTGTTACCATTTTCTGGTGAGATTGTGTTCTTGCGAATCTTGAGGTTTTAGAGAGAATTAATGGTATGATTGAGTTCCTTGTGAAATTTGGGACAAGTTTCATCAAGGAATCGTGGCCAATGGTGGATTCTATGGCAAGTTAGGGTTGTGAGATGACGACCGAAGATTGTCACCGGCGGTGACTTTGGGCGCGCAGGTGGCCTGAGTTTCAGAGATTTGAATTGGGGAAGATGATCCCAGAGCCCTTGGATCATGGTTTGACTTGGACTAAAGACCTCATCCAATGGCCACACGTGTTTCTAATTTTGTGAAGGATTTCTGAACTATAATGAAACGCAACGTTTCATTTATTTGCTGATTTTGGGCTTAGGCTGTTAATTGATAACCACACCCCCTTTGTGGTCGAGTCTGGGAAATGAACTGGATTTCCTTGCTATCTACACCACGCGCTTATCTTTTTTATTTTGATTTTCTTTATTTTTTTCATTTTATGCATGGTTAGTGATTAATTCATAAAAAATTGAAAAATGATGCAATTAATCCCATTCTTTTTGCATTGGATTCATAATAGGATCTAGTATTTTTTAGATAAAAAATATTATTATTCCATGCATTTTATGATTTTATGGGATTTTTTTACATTTTTATTGATATTAAAATAATCATGGTTGATGCTTGATATTGTTGAATTTGGTTTGATCATGTGATGATGATTTTGGCCTTGATTTTTTGTGAGTAGCTAGCATAGATATGCATGCTCCCCATAGATGTTTCTCACATATTTTTGATGAATATAGGTGGTAGTTCTAGGTTGAAACTTTAGGAGCTCCATTTTTAGGGTTTATGGTTGATACGTTGTGATTTAGATTTTATTTTCGTAATTAGGTGGATGATTCAACCTATGATTTTTGTAGGGTAGATTTATGATTGAATTAGGATCCCTTAGGAATTTTTGTAGGAATTTTCAAGGTAGTTTTCTATTTTTGTTTGAGTTTAGTTTAGATACTAACTTTAGATGATTCTAATGCACTAATCCAACTAGATTGACTTCCTTAGTTCCCTTAGATTAGGGTTTTCTCTTTGCTTGTTCTTGGATGATGTTAAAGACAAGTTGAAGATGCATTGGATTGCTTGAAGAGGCTTGGATGTGAGGATCTTCCCTTCTTTTGCTGTAGTTTTGTTTAGGTGTTAAGATTAGGGTTTTGTAGGCAGAGCTTCTAGATAGATTCTCTTCCTTCATAAACATGGATGATGTTGATCACTTCCATTCTTCCCTATGATGTAAGGCCCCCTTGTAAAGGCCTCATACCTCCTTTGGTAGGATGTGTGGCTCTTTTCAAGTTGGTAGAACCTTTGAGGGTCCCCTTCTCTGATGATAGGATGCTTAGTGGTGACCTTTGGTCTTCACTCTGCTACCAATCATCCAAACTTTGCTCTTGATGGATGCATCTTTCTCCCTTGTTAGAGGATGGAGTTCCTTGCTTGAAGAAGATTGAAGGATGAAGTTGATACTTCTTTGTGTTTGAAGATTACTCTGAGAGCTGAAGCTTGAAGATCAGGAAGAGCAAGTTGATACTTGTGAAGGAGAAAGAGCTGAAGCTTGAAGAAGAAGAAGAACAAGTTGACACTTGTGAAGAAGATCAAACTGAGATTGAGTGAAGAGCTGAGGCTTGAGGAATAAAGAATAAGTTGATACTTATGTTGATGCACTGGGTCCCTGAAAGAACAAGTTGATACTTGCAGTTAGGAGTGAAGCCTGAAGGTGGAATTGACTGAAGAGCTGAGGCTTGGAGAAGAGGGAATAAGTTGATACTTATGTTTGATGTGTTAGAAGCTTGTAGAAGCAAGTTAATACTTGCCATTGAAGATGATAGTCTTGAAGGGTAGTTGAAGTCTGAAGACTGGACTGCTGTCAGGAGGTTGTTTTGCTGTGAAGCTGTAGGAGTGGTTGATCTGATTTCTTTCTTGTCTGTTTGCTTGCTGCGCAACTGTATTAATGTGACCTGTTTGATTTGCTTGATGCATTAGAATAAGTTCATGTTTAGATTGATTTAAGCTAGGAGCATGATTGCACTAGAGGTTGAGTTGCTCCCTCTGCTTGTATTTTTACTGTGTGGCTTTGCTTGCGGGTATTCGGTAGAGCCCAGCTCCCTTGCCTATGTGGTTTATGTTTGCTTGATAGCATGTCTTTCCTCTGTATGATTACAGTTATTGTGTTTGCTTGATAGCATGTTATTTCTTCCTGTATGATTACAATTATTCATATCTGGCTTGAGGTTGAGATGAGCTTGTGGAGGTTGATGCCCCACACACATTTCCTCCCTCACTTGCATTGCATGCATTTTACAGTCGCTTACTGTTTACTATTTAAGCTGATGCTTTATCTGTTTCTGTTTATCATTGACATGATCCCCTAGGAATCTCACTTCCTTTGATAAGGAAGTGATGATTAGAACTTTAGGTTGAAACCTATGCATGATAACTTCTAGGAGTTCCCTGTTTCAAACCTCAACCATAGGATGAATCCTTGGCATGACAACATTAGGACTTGATAGTCTCCCTTTAGTTGAACCTGTTCGTTCTCTCTTCTCATCTCAAAACAAATCAAAATACAGTAATAAAGGTTAACTGACGTCGTATGTTACGAGCCTTAAGCTATCTGAGAAAGGGTTGTCGGAGAGTTTCTTTTCGACAGCTTGGATGTTTAGTATGGCACCCTTTGGGTGACATACGACGCATTCACTCTCAGGTCATAGTCTCTAGTGCGATATTGGTTGCAAACAACCATAAAAAATAGTTCTTTCGTAAAAGACAGAAAACAAACTTCAAACCTTTTTGCCCCGTGGGCCCGTAATTCAAAGGAAAGCTTTTCTGAAGAAAAGAGTGTCGTTAACTCCCAGTTCTACCGCAAACGGTAACGCCTAAGTCTCCAAGGGTCGAGCTGCGTACACCAAACTGCTGGAACTGCTTGTTAACCCTACTCGATAAAACAGATGAATCTGAATTCCCATAATCCGTATTAACCTGAACTACGTAAGCTCTGATCTCTCATATCTGTTGAGAGTACGTAGGCACAATACTGATGTATTGGCGAGCCACCTTCCCCGTAACCCGTAGTTAGGCGAACTACATTGACTCTGATTTCTCATTCTCTAATGAGAATACGTAGGCATAAAGTGCGACGCTTTGCCGAGTCATTTTCTTCTTAAGCCAGCCTTGATAGGTAGATAGATAAAACCAACCCGTCAGATAAACACAAAAAGCGTGGATCCCATCGAGTACGATGGACGTGAGGGGTGCTAATACCTTCCCCTTGCGTAACCGACTCCCGAACCCAGACAACGGTTGTGATGACCTTGTCTTATACCTTTTTCGTCAGGTTTTTCCGATCGTTTCCTTTCCCGTTCTGAGGGATAAATAACGAAAGGTGGCGACTCTTCTGTTTTGCCGACACCTTATTTTCGCGGTAGCGACAATTGTGTCCTAAACTACGCCTTGAGCAAAGTCAGGCACAAACTCGATATTAGGATACCTGCAAATGACCAATGATCCAACAGTCCACCAATTTGGCTTTTAGAATTTTGATAGTTTATTAGTATTTTCGAATATGGGTGAATGAGAATGAATAATATGAATATGAATATGGAAATATGAATAATATACGATAATATTTGACGAAATTATAAGCAATTAATATTTGACGAAAATTAAAGTTAGTGGTTAGTTTGGTTAGGAATTAAATCGGGACAAATGTAACGCTAAACCATCGTAGCTCGACTTATAATGAAAGTCAGTCTATAGGAGGCCGCATGAATTGATTTCCGTGCTTTGGACAAGATGGAGAAATGATATTGAGAACCATTTTCCAATTTAATTGTGTCGTACGGACAAAAGAAGGTGGGACCTCGTCTTAATTGCAAACAAAATGTCGATTAATCGAAGGTTGCCTATCACGATCCCAAAGTAGAAAAAATGACCCAAATGGTCATTCTCCATATATTTGAAATCGAGAAGGTTATCAACTTCGATAGACGACGCTTACAAATCGGAATACATCATAGGTCCAAGAAAGTCAAAATAAAATCGAAAAGAAGAAGAAATGAGGAGAGAAAAGAGGTGGTCTCGGATCCAACATTATTCATCAATAATTTGACTGGTAATGGATTACAGAATTTTCGTCATAGACCAAAAAATGATAAAAAGAAATAAAATGAATAAAAAATGGATAAAAATCGAAAATGAAAAGTTAAAAAGAAGTTGGTCTCGGGTTTGTTATTTTTCATCAATAATTTGATAAAAAAACAACTTTGAGGTCTCGTCATTGACCCTAAACACGATGGAAATGAATAGAAATAAAAGAAAATACAACCAAAAGTAAACCCCAAATATATTTACTAAAGACATCTTATAATATTAGTTGAGAATGTTAACAAAAAAAAGTGTACATAAATGAGATCTTAATAGAAGTTATCAAAAAGTTTTTAAGAAAATCATTTATAAAAACATTATATTAAAACTTCATCTTAGAAATTTATAAAAGAAAATTTTTTAAAAGAAAAGGAAGGGGGGGGGGGGGGGCGTCTGGACTCAGGAAGGTATGTGAATCAATGATATATTGGAATCATCATGGGCCTAAGCCCATTCATCCATTGGAACATGGTGCCCAAAAACACACATGGTGGTGATAAAAAACAAACACGGTCCAAAGCCCAGCGACACATACCAAACATAGAACCAAACGAAAGTTCTAAAAGTCAAACCAAATAAACTGAAGTTTTGATCACCATTAATAATATCAGGTCCAAGCAAAATGAACAAAGCGGCGAAAAGAAATCAGAACACCATTCTTCGATCCAATCTTTCCTCTTTTTTCCGGTTTCACTTCTTTCCAATCATCTATTCTCTTTTTGATTCTGTGTGTGTAAGGATGTTTGAGTGGATTGGAGGTTGTATAATGGTTAGGTTTGAAAATTAAGATCCGAAGAAGAAGAACATTTGGAGTGAAGGGCTTCTTCTTGAAAGTTTGAGGGAGGCTGCGAGTTTATGGGTTTCTGTAGAAAAGAGGAGAATTTTTAAGGTTATTTGAAGAATAGGGGGTTTGTTGGGGTTATGAAGATTTACATGGGTTTGGGTTTGTGGGTTGAAGACAGATTAGGGTGAAAGGATTTGATTGAAGGGAAAAGATTGGTTTTTTTGAAGATTTTGATGGAAAAGGATATAAGATTTGAAGGTTAGGGATGAAGATTAGTTTGGAATTTAGAGTAAAGGAGATGGAATGTGGTTTGAAGGGTTAGCGATGGAGGTGGAGGAATGGAGTTGTCACGGTGAGAATTGGATGCCAAATTATTAATTAATTTGAATCTTAATTCATTTAGTTCACCACCGGTCTTTTATTTGTCCAAAGGAAGGGAAAAAGATCAAATTACCCATAATGCAATGCAAATGCAAAAGCTAGAGAGTTATAGGTTCGGGGGTTGGTTAAACTTAGGGAAGGTGCTAGCATCCTAAGTTTCTGTAGTACTCTACAGGAACCTCTTGTTTTAATGTGTTTATTGCTAAGGGTTATCTGCTTAAGGATAAAAGACCTAGTGGTTTATTTCTAAGTATACTCGCCAAGACGTCGCATCTTGTGCCTACATATCCTGACGGGAATGGAATCAGAGTATTTGTAGTTCCCCCTAAAGGGTTTGAGGAACTTCTTGATTGTTGGTCAAAGTTCCAAAGGGAATAGGTTTGTTGATTGATTGATTCTAGGAGAAAAGATGAGTCGTCATCTTAAGGGAAAACACTCGACTTAACCACCACAACTTGTAGGAGATGGTCTTTGCGTCGTCTTGAGAGAAGGGCTCAAGCACTCGGATTTATCGACGAGTACGTCACTATCTCCCTCAAGCGGAAAAGATCTTATATCTCAATTGTATTGTTATGGGGAAGAAGATCTATTCCTCAACCGTCAAGATGACTAACATCTTATTCTCTGATAGTTTGATTAGGTTGGATGAGTTGAATTGGTTCTTCATCTAAGTTGTATAAGATAAAAGGTCATCCTTATGGGGTAGGATTTAAACTTAAATTGATCGTCTTGAACGGGATCAAGGATCAAATAGGGGAAAATGATGCAAGATGAGATGCATACGCACAAGTATTAAGTCATGCGCAGATTCTTCCTTTGGACATGCAATGCGATAAAATAAATTGTGGAAAGGTAAAGGCAAATAAATAAATCCATGCAGCATACAAAAGTGCTAAAAGATAAGTGTGAGAGTTGTGAATATTCAAATCGGTGCTACGAGATGGAAGCGTGTGCACTGAGTAAGTTGATGTGAGATTGATTTTAGGAAAATCATATTAGATTAGATGAATTGACTTTATGAGAAGGTTATTTGACTATTTTTTGGTGAGATTAATTTTAGGAAAAAGTTGGATAAGTTAGTTTTATTTATTTAATAAAAGTTAGATTATGAATCAATTAACTTGCTATTTAGACATAAAATAAGCAAATGATTAAAAAAGATTTTTATATTATTATGATTTTGGTTTAACTAGTGAATATAAATTATTTAAATTATGAAATTGTTTTCTTATAAAATACTCTTAATTATGAGGAAATGAGTTTTATTATTAAAAAGAGAATAAAATTATATTTAAGGATTAAAAAAAATAACTAAATTGAGTTGTTTTAAAAAAGTTAATTAAATTAAATAAAGAAAAAGATTAATTAATTAGAAATTTAATTTAAAAGGACATTAGTTAATTTTATAAAAAAGGTTGATTAAGGTTAATGATTAATTAAAAAAACTGATTAGGTGGTTAATTAAGGTGGTTAAGTGGGATTAAGGGGTTAACTGGTGAGGTGATACGCAGGTCTGGGGGTGTACCGTAGGCATGCATGGTGAGGCGTGTGATGAGAATCAAGGGCGTGATGAGTGGTGTATGATGAGTGGTGCACATCAGTTAGTGTGTGTGTGCAATATGTGCGATTACAAGGATACAAAGCAACAATAAAAATAAAAATAAAAACCCTAAATCCCCCAATTCATCCCCTTTCCGCCGCATGCTCTCTTCTTCTCTTATTCTTCAATTCCCGTCCCCATTCCTTCAATCCTCTCTTCTCTTTCCCTTTTCTCATCTTCTTCCATCGCCTCTTCACGCTATCCTCTTCTCCACTTATCTCCTCTCAGCTTCAGTTCATGCTACTTCTTTTACTTCGAAATTCTGAAGAAAAAAAACAAAAACATCAAAAATGTTAATCGACAATGGCAAATCCTACAACAGTGGCTTCTTCTTGTAGGTTCAATGATGGATGGCCAGCAAGGATGATGAGCAACGGAGCGGGTTTGGGGGTGTGGCGATTTCCGGTGGAGGTTTGATCGGCGATAGATTCGCGGCAAAGGTTGAGGGTTTGGATCGATTCTGCGGTGGAGCTTGTAACAAGATAAGTTCTTATTTTTCTACAAAAAAACTTTAAGGTTGGATTTAGGATTTTTCGTATTATTGTGCTCCTTTGTGTTTGCTGTTTAGGAATGGATTTGTGTGGACGTCCCCTATTCTGTGAGTCTGATTCAAATTTATAGACCCTGATGTTTTTGGAAAGAGACATCCTTCTTTATGACTTTGAAAATCGTTTCTGCTTTTGCAAAAATCGTGTCTACAATTCTCCTATTTGAATATGTTGATGATTAATAAGTTTCCTTCTTAACAGGGACATGTCGGTGGCTGCTTTGGAAAGAAATCAAGAAATGTCTGGTATTCTCCTTTTAGACCCCTTCCCTCGATGCTTTCCCCCTTCTTTTATACACGCGTTTACCATCATAAAAACCTGTTTGGAAACTCCATTAATGTTGTCCTGGACATGTTGAGACTCCATTTGGAAAGGAAATAAGTTGTCGTTAACACGCTTTCATGTTAATAATATTGTTTCCACTTCTGTTGAAACATGTCTCACTTTGTCTTTAATGTAGGTAGTAAAGTTTGATGGATTGTTGGGGGAAGTATTTTGGGAAAAACAAAACCAATGATGGTGTTTCCTCTTCCATCTGGACACAGTCTACACCTTCTGGTTAAATTTGTTCAGGAAAAGTTGAAGCCCTCATTCCTCCTGTCCTTGTTTAGGTCACTTGATAAATTTGGAGGAATTGGATTTCCATGGATGCTCATTGCAGCTACAGGCCGCACAGAAGGAAATTAGGAAAAGTCAATGTATTTAAAGCAACTTTCAATATCACTTTATTCATATGTCAAGATTTTAGTATTGGGGACCTTGGCGTTGCTTTCTCTTTGACTGATGTTTGGTCGTTTATAGGTGAAGATACTGGCGATTGACGACTTCATCGTTATAGCAGCATTTGAGCGGTCAAGTGATATGCTCTTCAACTACCTCTCAGCTTGATGTCTTCTGGTATAACCGAGAGATTCCCGTAGCCTGGGATTTACTGCTGGTGGCGACATTACCACGTAATGCGGTAAATTACGGAGAACTCTATCACTTTCCAAATGGATTTCTTCTTGAATTAACTTTCTCTGAACATTGCTGTTAGTTTTGACAGGTTGTGTTTGTTGGAACCTTGACCCACACGTGGTTTTTAGAAGCTAGAGAATGTCACAAAAATGGGGTATCCGAGGTGCTCTGAGCAACATAGTGGGTAATACACTTGTCCCTGCTTCTGTTTTCCATTCAAACAAACCTTAATGATGCTGGTTGTTATGCAAAACTTAATTACTTCCTGATTGAACAAGCCAAGTTTGCGGAAGAGGAGTTTGAAACTGTTGCGGAATTTGACGATGGTGGTCATTTAATGTCCAGTTAATTGCCACAGATCCTGCACGGTGTCGTACCTCGAAAAATACGATCCTCGCGATGGCCACGGAAAATACGTTCGAACAGAGTCGCCACCTAACTTTATTCATTCCAAGGATGGAATAGGAAAATATCGATAAAACCTTAAAGGAGATAAGAACATGGTCATTGCAACCAATATTCTAGGTTCGGGAGTCGGTTACGCAGAGGGAAGGTATTAGCACCCTCTATGTTCGTTGTACTCAACGGAAACCTCTTGATCGATTCGAGAGTAAAGTTAGCTATGCTTGTTTGTTTTCTTCTAAGGTTTCTCCTATAGGGGGAAATGGTGGTTTAGATAGGGTGCTCGCCAAGGATTGGGACCCTTGTGCCTACGTATCTTCACTTGCAAGAAGTGGAAAATCAGAGCATTCGTAGTTCGGGGGACTACGGGAAAAGGAGGGGATTGTGCTCGCCAAGATCATCGCAATCTTGTGCCTACGTATTCTCATTGATAAATGAGAAATCAGAGCAGCCGTAGTTCGGCTAACTACGGTAAAAGGGTTTGGTATGTGAACGAGTGTTTAGGTCGCATTCTAACTGCTAAACGTTGGCTTGTCTGCTCGCTAGGGGAGGCTGAAGCACGAGTTTGTTATGCGCGGAAGAAGGGACTAAACAATGTTCTTTGGTAAAAGGTATGGGAACCTAAAGGTGGGAAAGGAGGAAAAGTGGAAAAGTGCTCGCTAGGATCATCGCAATCCTATGCCTACATATTCTCATTGATAAATGAGAAATCAGAGCAGCCGTAGTTCGGCTAACTACGGGAAAAGGTTTGTGTTTGGAATGAACGAGAGTTTAGGTCGCATTCTAACTGCTAAACATTGGCTTGTCTGCTCGCTAGGGGAGGCTGAAGCACGAGTTTGTTATGCGCGGAAGAAAGGACTAAACAATGTTCTTTGGTAAAAGGTATGGGAACCTAAAGGTGGGAAATAAAGAAAAGTGCTCGCTAGGATCATCACAATCCTATGCCTACGTATTCTCATTGATAAATGAGAAATCAGAGCAGCCGTAGTTTGGCTAACTACGGTAAAAAGGTTTGAAGATGAACGAGTGTTTAAGTCGCATTCTAACTGCTAAACGCTGGCTTGTCTGCTCGCTAGGGGAGGCTGAAGCACGAGTTTGTTATGCGCGGAAGAAGGGACTAAACAATGTTCTTTGGGAAAGTATTTAGGTTGGAGATCGCACGAGGGCGAGGAATTCGTGTTTATCGTGTTGGATGTTTTGGTTAGAAGATATATTTGAATAGGTTTATAGTTTCGATCGTACGGGGACAAGAAAAGAGAGTTGGATTGGTTGAATATTTTAAAGGAGAATGACGACTACTCGATAAACGAGACGTCAGTCTTGCAATCAATTAGTCGGGATATCGTTGGAATGCTAGATCCCAACGACACCTTTTTCATTCAATTAATTAGGAAAATATATTTGAATGGACAATGGCGGTATTTGTCCAAATAGTTAGGGCACGTGTTTTATGGACGAAAAGTCGAGCAACTCACAACCTAAAGCGTACGCCCCAAGAGTAGTTACTCAAGAATTCAAGGAGTGCGAGACTCCAAGAACTCAGTTCTTTCGTAATTTAATTAAGAAAATAGTTTGAATTTGACGTACGGTTTAGAAACATACTAGGGTTTAGACTGGACCGCACGAGGATGAGGAACGAGGTTAGACGGGTTGAAAATTTAGGAGGAATGACGACTATTCGATAAGCGAGACGTCGGCCTCATAATCAACTAGTCGGGATATCATTGGAATGCTAGATCCCAACAATACCTTTTTCATTCCATTAATTATGAAATATGTTTGTTGGACAGTGAATGTACTTGTCCAAATAATTATAGGAAGTGTTTTAGGAACGAAAGTTCGAATGATATACTGTTCGAGGTGTACACCTCGATAGTAATCATTCTCGAATTCAAGGAATGCACGACTCCAAGAACTCGATTCTTTCGTGAATTAATTTAGAGAAATAATTTGAATGGATTAGCGTACTCGAACTAGGTGCACTAGATATTCTAGAAATGTAAGATCAAAAGGAGGTTACAACCCAAGGTGTACACCTTGAGAGCAATCCCTCGAGAACTCAAGAAGTGCTAGACCTCAAGAGAATAGTTTGTTTTATAAAAAAAAATACTCGAGGTGAGTCGAGGTTTGAATTTAAATTTTAAGCGTGTGTACTAGCAAAATGGGCTAGTCTTCTAAGTGACCAATTAGAAATAATTGATCAAATAGGTGTCACTGTAAGGATGTCCAGGATTAAGCTTTAAAATATTGTGTATGGTGATCGAGAGTAGAAGATAATTTAACTAATCGAGAATTTATTTTAAAAATTGTTTAAAAGTTTCAAAAATAATTGAGCATTCAAAAATCGACGAAACGACCACAACTCAAGGCGTACGTCTCGAGAGTAGTTGTCTGGAAATTCAAGGAAGGCGAGATCCAAGAATTCAATTGTTTTGAAATGTGTTTTAGAAAGATAGTTTTAATTTCATTAAGAAAAATAGTTTTAAATTTTATATATAAAATAAATCAATTGCAAAAAGTTTTGATTTGAGAAAAGGTAATCATTATTAATTGTTTTAAAAAAATATTTAATATCTTAGAAAAATATTTTAACTTAATTAACAAAGTATAGTTTTATAAAAGTTTAATATTTAAAATATTTATTTGGTCATGATTTTGAAATATATTTGAAAAGAATAATTTGAGTTTTCTTATAATAATATCTAAGAGTAATTTCAATTAATTTGAGTAACAAAACGTTTTGGAAACCGAAAGACGGAACAACCACAACTCAAGGGCGTGCGCCTCGAGAGCGGTTGTCCAAGAACCCAAGGAGTGCTAGACCCCAAAAGCCCACTACTTTCGATAAATTAATTTAGGAAAACATTTTAAAAACAAATTGAATTAAAATATTTAAAATTTAATTAGGACTAGAAAATTTGACATTTGTATCAATATTCAACACGATGCGTCGAGTAGACCACAATATAATTGAAGCAAGTCATAAACTCACACAACACATCATGATAATATGCAATATTCACAATGATTCATGGTGCAGCTGACGATTGAATTAAACTACACACAAAACAACATGCACTTAACGCCATGAAATCGATTCGCAAAACGGTAGCAACTCAATCATATATTTTACAGCCTTTGATAACAACGTATCACGAAAATTAGTGCAAAATAATGCCACTACAATCCAAATGTGTTTACGGTTTCAAGTCACCATTTTGGAATAGAACCAAACTTATCAGAATCAAATGCCTAAAGGAACAAACACATTCAAATAATAATATTTAGAATGATAGGAGACAACAGCCACAAATTACTCACTATAAACCAACTCGACATGTGTCTAAAACGTTTTACTAGGCATAGTAGTATCAACACAAAGGATCCAATATGTCCAGTTTGAGCACAACAACAGCTAGATATAATTTACTAACCAAGAACTAAAATTGTTAATTCAAAACAACAGCTTGAATATTAACGACGTCACGTCGGATATTCGACAAAGTTTTAGAACAAAAACAACCACAAAATGCCTTGAAAACAAAGATAAATACATCGAATCTCCAGTAGCAATCAAGCCTAATCGATATACAATTGAACCAAAGAACAAGGATTCAAGGATTTACCGATGCCGTATAACCAGAGTGAGAGCTGCCACAAGATTGTTGAAGATGAGGCTGTTGCCGATTGTGTTGGGGTAGTTGCAATAAGGATGCTTTGCAAGTTGTCGGAACCATTGAGTTGTAACATCGTGATGAGAAATTCAGTAGCGTGTTACTCTTCCTTTCATTCATCAAGCCAGCGTTTCATCCCTGTAATCACAAATCTGAAACCTCCTTGCAACCTGACCAAATCAGCAAGGAAACAACAGGTACAACTTAATAAAATCTGTCAAAACAAATCGAAAATGACCAAAGCTGTATAGTGAGCCTGTAGCTTGTCCCTCATTGGATCTTATCATCCTGAAAATTCAATACTTTGAAACCGAAGGTATCCCTGCTGAGTTCGACAGATTTTCCACGAGATATATACATCATAGTCGGCAAACAAAAAAGTAATATGACATCAACAACGTTTTTGCAATAGAAATTGAATCGAAAAAGTCATAGCAACAAGATTCAGACCGGCTACGTGATTGAAATCAAACTCAAACCAGGATCCACAGAGTAACAATCTTTATAACATTCACACAGGCGACACAGTATAAGCCCATCAGTTTCGATTTATTAATCACGACAAATCTTCAGAGAGGAGCTTGATTTGAATCACGACGCATTAGTTGCTGCGAAACTTGCTATGTTGTTATCGTGCTGAGATTGTTTGAACTGTTGTGTTGCGGTCGAAAATGAAAGCCAATAACGTCGGAACCGCAACACACTTTCCATTCTGATACCAGAAACCTGTTACTGCTTTAGTCAAACCGACATGCTCCGTATTGTTCCAATTACGCACATGAATCAAGTTTAAACCCTGCATAGAAATTAACAACATCCAAACAGAAATCGAAAACATAATTTGGTGAAAACAAAATCCACGAAAATAAAGTTGAGCTGAAGGTGCGTTTGAAATTGCTGTTGCTCAAAACGGTCCTCATAAAGCACTGCTCGCTGTCGCTTGCGCGAAAATAAGGTGCCGGCACAACAGAAGAGTCGCCACCTTTCGTTATTTATCCCTCAGAGCGGGAAAGGAAACGATCGTAAAAACCTAACGAAAAAGGGTAAGACAAGGTCATCGCAACCATTGTCCGGATTCGGGAGTCGGTTACGCAAGGGGAAGGTATTAGCACCCCTCACGTCCGTCGTACTCGACGGGATCCTCGCTTGTTGTGTTTACTTGGACGGGTTGGTTTTAATCTATCTACCTATCAAGGCTGGCTGAAAAAGAAAAGAAAAATGACTCGGCAAAGCGTCGCACTTTATGCCTACGTATTCTCATCAAAGAATGAGAAATCAGAGTCAACGTAGTTCGGCCTACGAAGGGTTATGGGGGAAGGTAGCTCGCCAAAACATCGCCATCTTGTGCCTACGTACTCTCAACAGGCATGAGATATCAGAGCATACGTAGTTCGGGAAACTACAGTTTATTTCCTGTTTTTTACGAAAGAAGTGTTTTTTTTATTGTGTTTGCGATTTCAACCGCACTAGAGACTATGACCTGAGAGTGAATGTGTCGCATGTTACCCAAAGGGCACCATACTAAACATCCAGACTATGGAAAAGAAACTCTCCCACAATCCTTTCTCAGATAGCTTAAGGCTCGTAACATACGAAAGAAATCATTCATGATTACCGTATCTTAAACTGTTTTGAGAGGAGAAGAGAACATGCCCAACTAGGAGGGAGACTATCAAGTCCTACTGTTGTCATGCCATGGATTCATCCTATGGTTGAGGTTTGAACAGGGAACTCCTAGAAGTTGTCATGCATAGGTTTCAACCCAAAATTCTATCATCAAGTCCTTATCAAAGGAAATGAGAGTCCTAAGGGATCATGTCAATGATATACCAAAACAGACAAAGCATCAGCTTAACAGTAAAATGCATGCAATGCAAGTGAGGGAGGAAATGTGTGTGGGGCTTCAGCCTCCACAAGCTCATCTCAACCTCAAGCCAGAATGGATAACAGTAATCATACTGAAATATAAAACAACATGCTATCAAGCAATAAACAGTAAACTGCAATCATACAGATAAAATGAAATGAAATGCCATCAGACAAACAAACCACATGGGCAAGGGAGCTGGGCTCTACCAAATACCCGCAAGCAAAGCCACACAGTAACAATACAAGCAGAGGGAGCAACTCAACCTCTAGTGCAATCATGCTCCTAGATTCTATCTATTCTAGATATGAACTTATTCTAATGCATCAAACAAGTCAAACAAAACACATCAATACAGAAAAGAAAAGAAAGCAACTTCTCTCTCAACTCCAAGCTTCAGCTTTTCCAACAGCAACTCAGTCTTCAGACTCAATCACTTGACAAATATCAATTGCTTTTCTAGGTTTCAACCCTACAAAATAAGTTTCAACTTATCTTCTCCTTCTAAGCTTCAGCTTCTTGATCAGCTTCACCTTCAGGCTGCACTATCAATCATGAGTATCAACTTGGCTCCTTCAGGATCTTCAGGTGTCAAAGTAAGTATCAACTTCCTTTATTCTTCAAGCTTCAGCTTTTCAGAAATGATCTCAATCACTTAGAAGTGTCAACTTCATCCTTCAGTCTTTACTTCATCTTCAGGGGTCTTCAAGTATCAACTTGCTCTTGTTGCTCTTCAAGCTTCAGCTGGAATGGCAATATTCAAGGATTCATCCTCTTCAATACTCTTCAATGAAGTCTTCATCTTCAAACTCAAGCTCAACATCTCTCAAGACAATCAAACCAGAGAAAATCACTTACTGGATAAGCTGGGGGATATTGAACTGCTTATTGACCACCAAAGGTGACCTTTAAGGGTTCAACATCAACGGAATGGTTCCCTCAAAAGTTCTACTTCCTAGGTACATCACTTATCCCTCCAAAGGAGAGAGGTGTATACCATGGAAGGACTTTGAATCATAGGGAGGAATGGAGGTGAAAGATACCATCCATGTTTAAGAAAGAAGTTATCTAAGCCTAAACTCTTCCTAATCCCTAACCCTAAAACAACAACAAAGACAAATAAAATCAAGCTCTCAAGCTCCTCAATGCATCTTCATGTCTTATACTATGCTCCTCAATGCTCCTTAGAACAAGATCAAGCTCTCCAAGCCCACAAAGCAAAGCAAACTAAACTAAAGCAAACATGCCCTAAAGGCAACACAAACAATCAACCAATACAAAAATCAACTAAAAATAGCATACTACTATATTAAATCCTAATATAATTTCTAAGGGATCCTGCATACCTACCCTTAATACCCATATATGTCCCATAGTCTAACTTGTCCTAAAAACCCAAAATCTAAAGTTATTATGGACCTATGTTGAAGTTTTAACCTAATTCTACACAACCTAATAGCATCTAATCAAAACTATCCTAAAAATCATCACAAAAATATGGAATTAATCCAAGGGGAAGCTAAGACATACATCTAACTATTCTAAAAAGATTGACCTAAAAATACTAAGGGAGCTACCTAAACTAAATTCTACAAATTCATATATCAACTTAAAAGAATTAAAAAACAATTAAAGAAGAAAATATGCAAAAAATACTAAAATGCATGATATGGAAAATGTTTTTATTTTATATTTTTCTAGACAGAAATATGAAAAGGGAGAAAAAACTCCCATTAAAAAATATTGATTTTCCATTTTATTATGAATTTTCAAAGTATGAGAAAATTTGGAGAAAAATAAAAGTGAAAACATGAAAAAAGGGGTGCAGATAGTAAACAGATATAGCACAATCCACGCTTGGGCCCAGACTGGGGGGTGTGTATAGAAATACGCTAGGCCTAATATTACAATCAGAAAACAATAAGAAAATAAAAAAGAAAAAGAAAAGCCAGTGGTGCGAAAAGAAATAAATTATAGTTCAAAATGGAATTGGGCCATGAAGAGGGGTGTGGGTATCAAAGATTCACTAAGCCCAGGATGCCAGGTTTTAATGAAACGCATCATTGCGCTGCTTTCAGAAATTCCCTCCTAAAACGAGATTAAATCCTACGCGTTGGATCAGGTCTTGAGTCAAGGTCAGCGCGTGCATCCAACGGTTAAAACATCATCCCTAACCTCCAGCTAGGGTTTCTGCAACTTCCATTAAAATTTAAAGTCCATGCACCAAACTTCCTCCAACTCGTGTGCACTCATTTCTTGACCAAATTCAAAAATGTAAAACACAATCTTGCTTATAATTTCACCCTGATCACGCCTATGGTCTTGGTTTTCATTGAAAGATCCTCTATCACCAAACTCGAAGGTGAATCCAAACCAATCTCAAAATATGATCCATACTCAACTTCAACCAAACTTAAATTTCTTTACATCAAAATGATCCTTGCATTACACTAATTAAAATCAGCTAATGGTCTTGCATTATCACTCACAAAATCACACGTTCTTGCTCCATCAAGAAATGGCATCCATGAATGAAACTTCACCAATTACTCCCAAACTCATCAGAATTGATCACCTAATTGTCTCTAACAAATCTACACTAGTAACTTAACCTAACCATGCCTAGATTATGAGATGAAAGGGATTTTGCATACCTGGTAATTGGTTATGGCAGTGGTAAATCTTCTCTTCAGGCCTTGCAACTCTTCAAGAGTGACCCTTGGACGATGAATCTTCTTTTGTTTGCAAAAGAATGGATGTAGCAAGCTTGTATCCTTGAATTCGAATGTGATTTGCTTTCTTGCAATTTCCAATGGCAACCTTCAAATCTTCATGGATGGAGCTTCAAACCAGTATGCATATACTCAGAAAGATATATGGAGAAGGTTTGTGAAGAAAAAATGGAGGGAAATGAAGAAGAATGAAGAGCTTGAATGTGATTTGCAATGGAGGAATTTGAATCTCACTCTCTCTTCTCTACACCAATTAACACCAACCTTGCATCTGAGCAAGTTGTATTCATCTTATAGAGTGGTTTAGAAACCTCTAGAACCCCCTAGAACAATCCAATGAGAAATTCATCTTTTCATGTCATGGTATTTTGAATTCACATTCTCCTTACATGGTATCTCATGCCAAGCTTCATGTAACTTCCCATTCTGACTTGAATTTATCCTCACATGAGATTTAGGGTTAGTTACAATGCATATCTTCCTTGTTTATTGAGTTTTGCCTTGTTTTGGTTTGGTACCTTAAGATGCAAGTGATCAAATTCCAAAGCAGCCCTATGATGCAAGCCTCAAATCAAAATTGTGGCTGAACCATTGTTCTTAGAATGTCATTTGGAGTCAAAATGACCTATTACATGACATGGTTTGGACTTATAGCTTGGGATTTCCATTTTTCAAATTCACTTGAATTAACTTATACCTCATTTTTAGGCCATTTTTATCACTTTTTGATATGAGCCTTTTCAACATCTCATGACCTCCCTACTAGCCTTAAGACATCATTCTAAGCAAGTTTTATGTTGAAGATTTTTCCATTTGAAGCTTGGAAGTAGGAGATATGGCCTTATGCTTGAAATGACCTATAACTTCCAAATGACCAAAATGCCCTTGGCTTGTCAAAGCCATAAGTTGAGTTCTACAAATTCTATCAAGTACTTCTAGTACTCTCTAGAAAGCTACGAAGATGCTCTTCAACAGTCATGTTGACCAAGAGTCCATAGGATTCATCCTACTAGGGCAAAAGTTGTCTGCAAGTTGGGTGACTTTCAAGGACCCAGATTCACATACCTCAGATGACCTGTAATTTGTCAAAACCATAACTTGAGCTCCACAAATCCTATCAAGGACTTCTACTACTCAAATTAAATCTAAGAACAAGATCTACAACATTCATGTTATGGGGAAGATGAGATGATAATCACATCTTGAGCTAAAACTGCCTTGAAGATAGGGATCAAACTAGGGGATTTTACACTGTCAATCCTTAGAAACCCTAGCTTAAAACTTCTCAAACTCCGCAATCATGATGAGGTTGTCTAGGAATTATCCTTATAGTATCTCAATACATCATTCCATGATCACATGGCTCTTGGATTAGGTCTCAACCCTCTCCAAATCATCAGTTGACCTAGGGTTGACCCAGTCAAACCCTAATTCCACCACTCATGGTTGAATCTTCTGAATTCTTGTATAATGACCTCTCTGGGCTTCATGATGGCTTTCAAGACATATCACAAGCTTTCTCAAAGCTTCAAGTTCATCCTCATAGTCTTAGAATCATCTGAGGAGCACCCACAACTTTCAAGTCATGAGGCACACAACCTTGGTTTCAACCAATTCCTCTGAGGATTTCTTGAGTTCTCTGACAAAGGTATCAACCTTTGAACATTTGAATAGCCCTCTTGGCTAGCTTCAAAGTCTCACACAACTCTTGATGGGTAAATAAATGTTGGTCAAATTTTGGGGTGCAACAGCTGCCCTTATTCAAACGTCTTGAACCTGACTGGGTGAAGAGCGAACGGCTCTCAGCCAATCAAGGTGCGAGACGGTTGAATACCGATAAACCCGGAAATTTGCCAACTTCTCAAGTACATGGTACTCTGAGGGGAACAAATCATCGAACACTGAAATACTAGCTGCACGACAACTAGCTGGAGAAATACTGATCTGACATCGCCGTCAGTTATCCATATTAAATTCTATTGATATCGTCATCAGACAACCAAAACACCCAACATCGCCGCTGGAAGACTAAATCACCTGACATCGCTGTCAGAAACAAACATACCCAACATCGCCGCTGGCACACCAACATCCAACATCGCCGCTGGAGAACTAAAAGATCTGACATCGCCGTCGGAAACAAAACACCCAACATCGCCGCTGGAAGACTAAATCACCTGACATCACCGTCAGACCCAAACATCCAACAGCACCGCTGGAAACAAACACCTGACATTGCCGCCAGAAACACTATAACTCTGAGGAACACTCGACATCGCCGTTGGACAAACATCCAACATCGCCGCTGGAGACAAGCATAGTCTGACCTCGCCGTCGAACAACCAAAGTACCCAACATCGCCGCTGGAAAACTAAAGGATAATCTAACATCGCCGTCAGAAACAAACATCCAACATCGCCGCTGGAAAACTAAATCAACTTGACATCGCCGTCAAGAACAAAACATAACCCTGGGAAACACTCGACATCGCCGTCAAGTACTCAACATAATCTGACTTCGCCATCAGAAACAGATATCCAACCTCGCCGCTGGAAAACTAAATCATCTGACATCGCCGTCAGACCACTAAAGCACCCAACATCGCCGCTGGAAAGCTAGAGAACATGACATCGCCGCCAAAAACAAACATAACTCTGAGAGACACTCGACATCGCCGTCGAACAAACATCCAACATCGCTGCTGGAAACAAACACCTGACATCGCCGCCAGAAACACTATAACTCTGAGGAACACTCGACATCGCCGTCGGAAACAAACAAATATCCAACATCGCCGCTGGAGGACCACCTGACATCGCCGCCAGAACCAAACAAATATCCAACATCGCCGCTGGAGAACTCAAAATAGTCTGACCTCGCCGTCAAAAACAAACATCCAACATCGCCGCTGGAAACGAGCATGATCTGACCTCGTCGTCAAAACAAATATCCAACATCGCCGCTGGAGAACTAACATAATTCTGACCTCGCCGTCAGGATGAAGAAACTTCATTGGGGAATGGGTCACACGGTAACCGGTAGTACATAGTCGATCATGCCATCAGGCATTCAAAGAACACTGTCGGGCATCAGCCGGACTTCAACCATCAGGTTGATCATGCCATCAGGAATTCCGCATTACTGTCAGGCATCAGCCGGACTTCATCAGCAAGTCGGGAATAGGATTCTTGGTCAATCATGAGCCAACTGGGAATATCTAAACCTCTGCCATCAGGCACTCTGCATTAGCTGAGAGAACTACTTCATTAACACGGTCAGACTTCAATCATGGAGTCTTCAAAGGAGGTTTCGACTTCTCCGTTAGAAAACCTGCTGGGGAGGACGCTTCGCCGCTGGGGAAACTGGAGAACTATCAAGCAACTCCGCTCCGGGGGTCCAGAAATCATTCTGGAGGAATCAACTCTGCTGAGGACTTCAAGAATCGTCTTGAACAAATAACTCCGCCGGGGACTTCAAGAATCATCTTGAACTGATAACCATTCTGAGCAAATGCTCTGCTGGGGATTCCAGGAATCATCCTGGGCAACTCTTGCCGGGGACAAGCCAATCATGGCTTGAGCAACTTCCAAGGATTCGACTCTCTTGGGGCTTCAGGAATCATCCTGGGCAACCTTCACTGGGGACGCTACTGGGGAGCTTAAGAATCATCTTAAGCAAACGGCCCTGCTGAGGAATTCAAGAATCATCTTGAACTGAAGACTTCGCTGGGGATCTCAAGAATCATCTTGAGCAAGCGACTTCGTTGGGGAGAATGTCAGGAATCATCTTGAGCAACTGATCCTTCGGCGGAACACCTGCAAAACAAGAACGGTAACAACCTGGATCATGTTTATTATGCATATGCTTTGGCGCCGTGCTCCACATGGTGGAAATGCCATGCGTTTATGATAAATGCTATGCAATCATGCACAATGCTGCGATCCCGTCGGCAAAATAAATGCCGAGGGGGAAATCCTCCTGTCAAGGAGAAAGAACTACTCAGATAGAGGAATCATCCTGCTGAGGAGAACATGGTCACACCAATATCAATTGGACTCCGCAGGGGACACAACTTCAGTTGACTGCTGCGGGGAAAACAACTTCAGTTAACTACTGCAGGGGAACGAAGCTCTACGAGAACTAGGACCTGTTGAGAGAAAGCGATGTCAATCGCGAGAGTAAACTGCGTGGCCTTCATGGCTACTCTTCTGGGGATGATAACTCTGTGGGGAAACAACTTCAGCTGCTCCACACTCCACTGGGGAAAAACCAATCATGGTCTGATCAACTTCCAAGGATTCAGCTCTCTTGGGTATCTGCAAACTCGGCTGAGGAAGGAGAAATCGTTCTGCTTTGCTGGAGAGAGTACAACTCTGGGGGAAATACAACATCACCTGTTCAATGCTCTGCTAGGGAAAACCACTCATGGTCCCAACTGCTTCACTGGAGAGAGTACGACTCTGATGAGGAATTTCAATTCCGCTGGGGAAGAAGGAACCATCCGACTTCGGGGGAGAGTACAACTCTGCAGGGGAATACAGCATCAGCTGTTCCAACACGCTACTGGGGAAGAGGGAATCATCCAACTTCGGGAGAGAGTACAACTCTGGTGGGGAATCTCAATTCCGCTGGAGACTTCAGTCTGGCACCATCAGTTGCTGCATACTTCGGCGTACGCATAGTTTCCTACGAAACCTGCACTTGTGACCCGGTGCGGGGGAAAGAAATCATGCTTCGGCGCATGACTCAGCTGAGGAGGTGACGTTCCTTCAGGATGCGTCTGCTTGGGGAAAGAGAATCATCTCTGCCTGGGGAGACATATCAATGCTCACAGTCTCGTGTTCAGACTCTGCGGGGAGAGGCTACTGAACTCTGCCGAAGAAGGAGGAATCATCCTGCTTCGCGACGCGCACGGCGCACTGCTTGGAATATGATGCACCTGTAACAACACAAACAAACAGATAAGATACCCTTCTCAAAGGGACCTATCAATGTTATTATCTCGTGACAATATTCAGGTAATTAATTGTTTCAACAATCAGTGGCCTAGGCCGGTAAGTTTATGTATGCGCATTTTATCAAAAACATCGACGTTCTTTTTCGCAAACAAAACAGATAAATGCTAAACAGGCAAACAGAATTGCTGAATAGTATGCATTTTATTGATAACAAACCCCTGAATGGGCAAAAATGTTTTACAACAGATGCAAGCTCCTGGAATAAGGAAGCCGCGCAAAAATAAAACATAAATATACATCAGTATATACAAATGTCGGCAACAAGGCGTAGACGAACACCATGAGTTGATCCCTCTAAGACCCACTCGACTTCGATACTTCTCCGACGCTTCAGCTTCGGAAGAGATTGATTCAGATAAACGGACCTCAGGTCTTCCAAACCACTAAACAATGAAAGTCCACACGCGGAACACAGTCATTTGCTTTTTCAAATCCCTAAATTTTGCGTGAACCGCCCTTTACGGGTTTTCAGTTCACCGGGATACCCTTTTTTGCCGAAGTCGCCCAGTGTAGGTTTTCGACTTCGCGGGTGTACATTTTTTCAATTTATATCCCTAATTTTTGCCCGAACCTTTTATTCTGTTTTTGGTTCGCCGGGATGCCCTTTTTTTGCCTGGACTCTCCTTTTTTGTCCAGCGGGTCGCTTTCAAGCAAAGTATTTTTTAACTGCGTTCGAGTTCACCGGGGATGCAAAATCTTCACCATCCATCGTGGATAACAACAAAACTCCTCCCGAGAAGACCTTGCTGATGACATACGGACCTTCGTAATTCGGAGCCCACTTGCCCCGGTGGTTGGAGTGTGGCGGAAGAATCTTCTTCAGGACGAGATCACCCGTCTGAAAGCTTCTAGGACGCACCTTCTTATCATAAGCTTTCTTCATTCGGCTTTGGTACAGAAGACCAAATGCAATCGATGCTAACCTCTTCTCGTCCATCAGGCTGAGTTGGTTCAGGCGATTCGTAATCCATTCTGCCTCGTCGAGTTTCACATCAACCAAAACTCGCAAAGAAGGAATCTCCACTTCTAACGGTAGGACAACTTCCATACCGTACACCAAGGAGAAAGGAGTTGCCCCGGTCGACGTACGTACCATCGTACGATAACCGTGCAGTGCAAACGGCAGCATCTCGTGCCAATCTTTGTATGTCACAACCATCTTCTGAACAATCTTCTTTATGTTCTTGTTGGCGGCTTCGACGGCGCCATTCATCTTCGGCCTGTAAGGAGATGAGTTGTGATGTTCAATCTTGAAGCTCTGGCACAGCTCCTTCATCATCTTGTTATTCAGGTTCGAACCATTATCAGTAATGATCCGCTCGGGAATTCCGTAACGACATATGATGTCCCTCTTTATGAATTTAGCCACTACCTGCTTGGTCACATTAGCATACGAGGCTTCCTCCACCCACTTGGTGAAGTAGTCGATAGCTACCAGAATGAAGCGATGACCGTTGGATGCAGTGGGCTCGATCTTGCCTATCATGTCGATGCCCCACATGGAGAACGACCACGAGGAGGACATGACATTCAACGGGCACGGCGGCAAATGAACTTTATCAGCATAAATCTGGCATTTATGACATCTCTTCGCGAATCTGAAGCAATCCGACTCCATCGTCAGCCAGTAGTATCCTGCTCTCAGGGTCTTCCTCGTCATAGCATGCCCGCCGGCGTGTGTACCAAATGTGCCTTCATGGACTTCCTCCATGAGCATACTCGCCTCTTTCTCATCTACACATCTGAGTAGCACGAGATCATGGTTTCTCTTATACAACACTCCATCAGGATTGAGATAAAAGTTTCCAAACAGCCTCATTAGAGTCTTCTTATCCTGGGTTGACGCACCCGCAGGATATTCCTTAGTCATAAGGAAAGTTTGGATGTCATGGAACCATGGCTTGCCGTCGGCGGCATCCTCGATTGCAAAGACAAATGCCGGTCTATCAAGACGCGAAAGCACAATTCTTGGAGCCTCATTCCAAAAATTGACTTTATACATTGAAGCCAACGTGGCTAAGGCATCAGCCATCTGATTTTCAGCCCGGGGTACATGATGGAGCTCCATTCGATCGAAGAACGGAAGCAGCCTCCTGGCATAATTCATGTACGGCACTAAATTCGATTGACGAGTCTCCCACTCCCCTTTAATTTGGTTGATTACAAGCGCTGAGTCACCATATACGTCTAGATTCTTGATTCTCAAATCAATCGCCTCTTCTAGACCCATGATGCATGCTTCGTACTCCGCCTCATTGTTGGTGACTGGAAACGTCAGTCTCGCAGTAAACGGGATATGGGATCCGTGGGGAGTCGTGATGATAGCCCCGATACCACTTCCATAGGAATTAACCGCTCCATCGAATATCAACTTCCACTGGAATTTCCTATCTGGCCCCTCGGCGGGCAACGGCTCATCGCAATCCTTCGCTTTGAGAAACATAATATCCTCGTCAGGGAATTCAAATTTCATCGGCTGGTAATCCTCGATCGGCTGTTCGGCAAGGTAATCAGACAATACGCTTCCCTTAATGGCCTTCTGGGACACGTACTGAATATCGTATTCTGTTAACACCATTTGCCATCTGGCAATCCTACCTGAAAAAGCCTGCTTCTCGAAGACGTACTTGATCGGATCCATCTTTGAAATTAGCATAGTGGTGTGATTGAGCATGTACTGTCACAAACGTTTGGCAGCCCAAGCTAGTGCACAACACGTCTTCTCCAACATCGAGTATCGAGATTCACACTCAGTGAACTTTTTACTGAAATAGTAAATGGCATGCTCCTTTCTGCCCGTCTCGTCGTGCTGACCGAGAACACACCCCATACTATTCTCAAGAACGGTCAAGTACATGATTAATGGCCGTCCAGCCACTAGGGGTATCAAGATTGGAGGTTCTTGAAGATACTGCTTTATCTTATTGAATGCCTTCTGGCAATCCTCATTCCAAGTAATCGCCTGATCTTTCTTTAAAAGCTTGAACATCGGTTCACATGTGGCTGTGAGCTGAGAGATAAACCTTGCAATGTAGTTTATTCGGCCCAAGAAACCACGAACTTCTTTTTCTATTTTCGGCGCTGGCATTTCTTGAATGGCTTTTATTTTCGCAGGATCAACCTCGATACCTCGTTCGCTAGCGATAAACCCCAGTAACTTTCCAGACCGCGCTCCGAAAGTGCATTTGTTAGGATTCAGCCTCAACCTGAATTTCCTAAGCCTCTCAAAAATCTTCAATAAGTTGACCATATGCTCTTCCTTCGTTTGGGACTTCGCAATCATGTCATCAACATAGACCTCGATCTCATGATGAATCATATCATGAAACAAAGTTACCATTGCTCGCTGGTAAGTGGCCCCTGTGTTCTTCAGACCGAAGGGCATTACCTTATAGCAAAATGTTCCCCAAGGGGTGATAAACGTCGTTTTCTCCATGTCCTCCGGCGCCATCTTGATCTGGTTGTAACCGGAGAAGCCATCCATGAACGAAAACACGGAGAACTGGGTTGTGTTGTCGACCAACACATCGATATGAGGCAACGGGAAATCATCTTTAGGGCTCGCCCTATTTAAATCCCGATAATCGACACACATGCGTACCTTACCGTCCTTCTTCGGTAAAGGCACTATGTTGGCGACCCACGGAGGGTAAGTGGTGACCGCTATGAAGCCAGCATCGAGCTGTTTCTGCACTTCTTCTTTGATCTTAACGGCCATGTCTGGTCTCGTCCTCCTAAGCTTCTGCTTGACGGGAGGGCAATCTTCTCGTAGCGGCAAGTGGTGGACCACGATGTCCGTGTCAAGTCCGGGCATATCTTCGTATGACCAAGCAAAGACGTCACTATACTCTCGAAGCATCTCAACCAATCTATGTTTGACATCACTCTACAATGCAGCCCCTATCCTGACATTTCTGATGAGCTCTTCAGAACCCAGATTTACGATCTCAATCTCCTCCTCGTGAGGCAGAATAACCTTTTCCTCTTGTTTCAACAAGCGGGCCAACTCTTCAGGAAGGTCTTCATCTTCATCAATCTCTTCTTCGGCTTGGTAGATCGGGCAATCGAAGTCGAAGTGAGCCGTAGAAGGTCCAGAGTCGATGTCATCTGTTATGTGGATCCTGCAATAACAAGGGTTAAGTTTAAAACAAGACTATGCAGGTTAGCACAAACCCTATTGCCATTTTACTGTTTTTCAAAACAAACATAAAACAGGAATAACAGAGATCACAATATTTGAATACGAAGAAAACGCCTTTGATTTATTAACAAAATGCATGTACATAATCCAACAAGGCCCTGACAATAAAACCGCTATGCCCCGGGTAGGACATAGGGTTGTACAATGATTGTAAAAAGTAAATCATTACTCTTCACTTGTCAGCTGGATGATATCCTTGATGGTCCAATTGTTGAGGCGCTCGCCCGGCTTGCTTGGCTGAATCCAAGAGTCGAGATCACAATCGCTATCCCCGCTGTCTTCAGACGCCGCGTTGATGCTTTTAAAAATCACTCCGCCACTGGTAAATAGGATCGGCCCCTTACCCCGTGACGCGCTGCTAGACGAAGAAGAAGAAACTTCAGCTTCAGGAGAATACCCCAATCCAAACTTATCCTGCTTGTTCGGTATCTCCAAAATATGCCCCCAGCCTGGGGTAGATCTGGCTTCGACAACGGCCCGAGCTTCTTTGAATGAGGAGAGATTCATCTCTTGCTTTTCTGTGACTACAGGAGCTACCTCTTTCACTTTAACGGATTCAAATGCCTGGCAGAGAGTTTCATGGATTTCGCCATCCATTTCAACATACTTAAAGGATGACAAATCGCTCACCATTATGTCTTCCTCACCACACACGGTTACTATGCTTCCCCCGACAGCATATTTGAGCTTTTGGTGCAACGTGGAGGTCACGGCACCAGCAGCATGGATCCATGGCCGGCCCAAGAGGCAACTGTAGGAAGGCATGATGTCCATGATATAAAAGACCGTGTCAAACGTTTCCAGGCCAACTTGGATCGGCAGGGTTAACTCCCCGAAAACGTGGCGCTTAGTTCCGTCAAACGCTTTCACAACCAGATCACTGGGTGTGCAAAGCAATCCACGAGTGTCCAACTTCATTAATGCCTTCTTCGGAAGAACATTCAGTGACGAACCCGTGTCCACCAGGACGTGCGACATGATTGTGCCTCTGCACTCTATCGAGATATGCAAGGCGCTGTTGTGATCTCTCCCTTTAGGCATCAGCTCTAAATCTGTGAAACCTAGCCCATTGCCAGCGTTAACGTGGGCTACCACCTCTTCTAGCTGATTCACCGATATCTCTTGCGGTACGTAGGCAGCGTTCAATACCTTCAGTAACGCGTTGTGGTGCGCTTCAGAACACAGCAACAGGTTGAGAATAGAAATCTTCGAAGGCGTCTGATGAAGATGGTCTACAATCTTCTAGTCGCTCTTTTTGATTAACCGCATAAACTCCTCGGCAACTTTGACCAGCAAATCCTTCTCTACCCCGCACGGGGCCTCTTCGACGACTTTGCCTTTACCCTTATCGGCTGCATCAGCTCTGACCGCTTTCTCTGCCACGACTTCCGGCGGTGCAAACACTCTTCCGCTACGGGTAATACCACTGATTCCTGCGAGATTCTCCACAGTCGACCCATACGGCTCCAGCTCTAACCTCTGACCGTTGCAATAGACTTCAGCTCCATAATGCCACGGAACGGCGTTAGTGCTCTCGAATGGTATTGGCCTAGCTTTGGTAATAGTGATTATGGGCGGTCGGGGCGCAGAAATAATTATTGGTTGGCGAGGAATGGTGATGGTGGCGACTTCATCGGCCTGCTGCAACACTACCTCTCCTGATACACTTTCAGCCCTCCGGATGATCTGCAAAATACCCTCAGTCATCAGACTTTGGATTCCTTCTACCAGCTGCTCACATCCATCAGAATGTGTAGCACAGTCCATACATAACTCTCCGCATCCTGGAAAGAACCCTTTCTTCAACAACTTAGCTTTGACGAAACTAAGCGGCGTCTTTAGGTCTTTGACATCGGTCAACAGATCTGCACTCTCTTCTTCGATAATGGCGTTCACGCCGCCTCCCCTATGATTCGGCATAGGGTTTTTCGTAACATTGGGCACATTATCGGAGAAGTTGATAATCTTGGCATCTACCAGGTCCTGCACCTTGTGCTTAAAGGCTTTGCAGTTCTCGATTGTATGGCCAGGTGCCCCTGTATGGAAATCGCAAGTGGCATTTGCGTCGTACCCTAGTGAAGGTGCCCCTGTCAAGGGAGCCATCGCCCTCTTCTGAACCAACTGAAGCTGAAACAGAGTCTGCAAGAGTTGCGCGTACGACATAGGCGGTGCCTCGAAGTGACGGTTTGTCGAAGGTGCCCGATTATGGTAGTTTCTATATCCCTGGTGATTTGGTTGCTGCTGCTGCTGCGGAGCTGCTGGGATATTTATACTGGCTATCTGCTGCTGAGGGCCTTTGCCCTTTCTCCGAGCGTTGGTCACAGCACTCGCTTCTCCTTCTCGTCGTTTACCAGCATAAGGTTTCTTTCCACCTCCTCCAGCTGAGGAGGACTCGCCTTGGATTTTCCCGATCTTGATACCATTCTCGACGTGCTCGCCCATGGTAATGAGAGATGAGAACGTCCCAGACATACCACTGACTAACTTTTCATAGTAGACCCCTGGGAGGGTAGCCACAAACATCTGCACGAGCTTGCGCTCAACCATCGGCGGTTGAACCCGAGCAGCCAACTCACGCCACCGCTGGGCGTACTCCTTAAATCCTTCATTATTTCTCTGCGACAGGTTCTGGAGCTGGACTCGGTTCAGGGCCAAGTCGCTATTGTACTGATAGTGGAGGACAAACGCTTCAGCGAGATCCTTCCAGGTGCGCACGCTAGTGGGCTCCAGGCCCATGTACCATTCGAGGGATGGCCCAGAAAGACTATCTTGGAAGAAGTGCATCAGCAACTTCTCATCTTCGGAATAGGCAGACATCTTTCTATAGTACGATCGCAGGTGGACACGAGGGCAAGTGGTGCCCTTATATTTCTCAAAGTCAGGCACTCTGAACTTAGGAGGTACCTTGAAATCAGCAATTAACCCCAGCTTGGACATATCAACGCCCAAAGTATTCTGATTCTCAATGTCTCTCATTTTATCTTCAAGTGCTTTGAACCTGAGCTGCGCTTCAGCATTCAGCTCCCCTTCTGCACCTCTTTGAGAAAACACATCATCCTGATGATCCTCAAGCCACGGTTGAGGCACCAACAGATTCCCGACGCCAGCATTGCCGTTGACCGGCCCGATGTTGACATTAGCTCCCAGACTCTCATTACCGACGCCCGTCGTATTGAGTCCGATGTTGGCCATCACATTGCCATTAGCACTACCGTTACCCCCGGCCACGGGGACACCATTCTGCGGAGTATCAACTGCTGGAGGAGTAGGCACGGCCCCGCCATGAAGTATGCCGTTGCTATCAACCCTGGAGATCAAAGGCTGAACCAAAGTTCGGAGCTGGTCCTGACCATTGGCGACCACCTGCATAAGCTCCATAAAACGATCCATCCTTTCGCGGAGCTCCTGGACATCTGTCTGCACTTGATCCATAATCCTAGTCTGATTAGCTCGAGTTGAATACGGTGAATTAGTCTCTGATCAATCCTGGAGTCACTGGAGACAGCCTGGGACCTGTAAACCTGAAAAAACCTATAAACACTAAAGGTTAGGAAAAACAACAAAATGTACGCCGTGCAAATGCTTCATGCAGATGCATGCGTGTGTCTGTGTGTTTGGGAGATTTCCCCCGATCCTAGTGCCTGAGTGCCAGTGCTGATAATAATAATAAGAAGAAGTCTGAGCCCAATCATGGAAACATCAATCTCATATATAAAGGAAAGCCTATCAAGGCAGTACATAGCATCAGCGAGTACAAGACAAATCAACAGCGTGACCTCAGCCAACAAGCCTGGTGATGGTCAGCATACAACAAAGATCAAAACAAAAGGAATACAACTAGTCAAGTACGGCCACGGGCGCGATACTCTGCTAATAACTCCTTCGTCTCTGGATGATCTGGCAAAGTGAGTAACCCCTCGACGAGTAGTTCCCTCTGCACAATGGTATACTGAAGTCCCTGAACTGAACTTTCCCATGCTCCTTCGCCGAAGCAATCTTCTAATTTCCGCTTTTTGGACTCAACCGTCAGCTTGCGCTCCTTCAGGTTAGCGAGAGCTTTGTTGAGCTGGCCTTCGGCGGCGTATCTGCGGGCGGTTTCTTCATCAAACCTCCGCTCACTGTCCTTCACCTCGGCTTCCATCTTGGAGATCTGCAGCATCAGCTTATCTTCCCGCTCTTTCCTGGTGGCCAGGGAAGCCTTCCAGTGCAGGTCGAACTTGGATATCCTCCGATATGCCTCGTCCAAATGCCGCTAGTACGTCGTTGACAGCCCTGAAGTCTTGACCCATGCGTTCACGCTCGGCAATCTGTTTCGTCAGGTCTGTACCCAGCTGGTTCACCAACTCTGTCTGCTTTTTGAAAGAGTGACGGCCTCGTTCCTTTCGCTTCGAAGCTGAGCTAACTCCTTCTCCAGTTCCGCGTTCGCCCGCTTCAATTCATCCCGCTCAGCTAATACCTGGTTATGCTGATGAATGGGCACAGTAGTAGGCTCTTTGATTGTTGGAGAACTTTCTGGCTTGGCATGAGGAAACGACATCCCTATAGCATTGGCCTTGGCTCTGATCCATGCCGTGTACGAAGGGTAGGCTTGATTGTTGCTTTTTCCCAGCAAAGGCTTTCCTCGCTTACTGATACTATTCCATGCACGCTGAAGCTTGGACAACAGATCCCCCTCTAAAGTACCCGTGAGGTACAGAGATTCCTGTACCTCTTCCTCCTTCGGCGGAGTTCTCAAAGCATACGCGAACTGTCAAACCAGCAACGACAGATTGTAGTTTATGCAGCCCTTTCTACCTATCAGAGGCACATTAGGAAACCCGCTGCAACTGAAGATCACCTCAGTACCCAACCTGTCTCTGTCGAACCAGTCAATATCTTCTGCCGATAAACTCATCAGACGCTTAGGCCACTCGGCTGTGGCTGCAGACAAGACAAAAGGACCCCTCTTGGGCAGATGGCTATCAAGCCATTTGTACAGCAAGGGTACGCAGCATGAGACATTCTTCCCCCTCCTGTTCTCATTCTTGTAGTGGACTGAGTGATAGACATCTCCAATCAAAGTAGGGACTGGATTCCCTGAAGCAAAGATGTGAAACGCATCAAAGTCTACAAAATCGGGCATGTTGGGGAACAGGATAATGCCATATATGCATAGAGCGAGGATGGCATTGAACGGATCCCAACATCCGTCCTTGGCACACTGTTGAGCCTTGACCACCAGAAACTGCAAGGAGAACCCAGGAACCTTGTTCCAACTAGTCAATACTAACTCTGAGGCGTCCAAATGAAGTGAAGGAGCTAAACCATCCAGATCAGGCTCAGCATCCATATGAACAAAAGGCAACTGCCTTTTGATAGGCACACCTAGCAAGTCAGCATACTCTTCCAGCGTGGGTGCGAGAACGAAGTCCTGAAAAGTGAAACATCTCAGCGGAGGGTCGTAGAACTGCAGCAGAGCATGCAACCCATTCAACTTGAACGCAGAAGGCTTACAAACCAAACTGAGCAACCTGCCATAAGATTTTCTGAACTCATCCTTCACAGAATCACCTGCTAGAGCTATCAAACCAGTCAACTTAGCCACATCGGGGGCAGGGAACTTGTACGCCACTGTTTTCCTGAGAGAGCCCATAACAATACGATAGGAGGCAAGAAATCCTGGATCGGGGAAAACGGTACCTGCAACACAGACACACGTTAATGAAATGCAAATGAATATGCAAACTAATGCAAAATACAGTCATGCAATAATATATCCGGGTAGCTGTCGTTGTGGAGATTCTGTATCAACAAAACCACGACCACTGATGAGAAGAAAACCCTGGTGTAGGACCACAAATCTGATCTGCCAAGAACAACCATCTGATAAGACCATATACACAGGATCATAATTCTACTCTGTCAAGAACAAATGTCTGATAATAAGGACCTCAGATGTAGGATCAAGAAATATCTGCTGATGAAGTCTTCAGACCCCAAATCAAAAATTTGCTCTATCAAGAACAAACATACAGCTGCTGATGAGATCTTCAGACCCCACTCAAAATCTGCTCTATCAAGAACAAACAACATCTGCTGATGAGATCTTCAGACCCCACTCAAAATCTGCTCTATCAAGAACAAACAACTGATGACAAAACTCTGCTCTATCAAGAACAAACATACACCTGATGATAAGATCCTTTGATCAAACCCTGCTCTATCAAGAACAGACAAATCTGCAACTGAGAAACCCTGGTACCAACAAAACTGATCCACTATCAAGAAAACCAGGTAGTCTGAAGGTCAAAGTTTCCTGCAATAAGCCCAATCCCACTCACAGGTATGGACCTAAACTGACTCAAGGTACGACATCCTATGCGTTCATCAGCGTCACAGACTTTCAAGAGGGGTGATACGATACCCAGAAGGTGTGGCATCACCAGCTCATGAAGCGGCCTCACTTAGCTGAATCACAAATGATCGGTCCCTAGAGTCGACAATCCACCAAACCAGCAACCGTCTCAACCCAAAGGGTTGAAAGTGAAGCCAACCGGATGAACCTCGTCTGAGCGTGGATTTCATGAGACACTAGTGCCTGCAAAGCAAGCACGCGCCCACTAATTTCCACTCTAAGTCTATGGTGCACTCAAGCCTGGGTCTGGCTTCTCACTCATCAGAACTCTCATCCCACAACAGCACAAGTAATCATATTATACTGAATATAAAATGCGGGAAATAAAGTGCGAGAAGTAAAATGCGATAAATAAACGCAACCCAGCAGGTAAACATACAAGCGTTAGGATTGACTCTCGCAGGGAACTGATGGGTTGTCCCCAGCAGAGTCGCCAGCTGTCGCTTGCGCGAAAATAAGGTGTCGGCACAACAGAAGAGTCGCCACCTTTCGTTATTTATCCCTCAGAGCGGGAAAGGAAACGATCGGAAAAACCTAACGAAAAAGGGTAAGACAAGGTCGTCGCAACCATTGTCCGGATTCAGGAGTCGGTTACGCAAGGGGAAGGTATTAGCACCCCTCACGTCCGTCGTACTCGACGGGATCCTCGCTTGTTGTGTTTACTTGGACGGGTTGGTTTTAATCTATCTACCTATCAAGGCTGGCTGAAAAAGAAAAGAAAAATGACTCGGCAAAGCGTCGCACTTTATGCCTACGTATTCTCATCAGAGAATGAGAAATCAGAGTCAACGTAGTTCGGCCTACGAAGGGTTATGGGGGAAGGTAGCTCGCCAAGACATCGCCATCTTGTGCCTACGTACTCTCAACAGGCATGAGAGATCAGAGCATACGTAGTTCGGGAAACTACGGTTTATTTCCTGTTTTTTACGAAAGAAGTGTTTTTTTATTGTGTTTGCGATTTCAACCGCACTAGAGACTATGACCTGAGAGTGAATGCGTCGCATGTTACCCAAAGGGTACCATACTAAACATCCAGACTGTGGAAAAGAAACTCTCCCACAATCCTTTCTCAGATAGCTTAAGGCTCGTAACGTACGAAAGAAATCATTCATGATTACCGTATCTTAAACTGTTTTGAGAGGAGAAGAGAACAGGCCCAACTAGGAGGGAGACTATCAAGTCCTACTGTTGTCATGCCATGGATTCATCCTATGGTTGAGGTTTGAACAGGGAACTCCTAGAAGTTGTCATGCATAGGTTTCAACCTAAAATTCTATCATCAAGTCCTTATCAAAGGAAATGAGAGTCCTAAGGGATCATGTCAATGATACACCAAAACAGACAAAGCATCAGCTTAACAGTAAAATGCATGCAATGCAAGTGAGGGAGGAAATGTGTGTGGGGCTTCAGCCTCCACAAGCTCATCTCAACCTCAAGCCAGAATGGATAATAGTAATCATACTGAAATATAAAACAACATGCTATCAAGCAATAAACAGTAAACTGCAATCATACAGATAAATTGAAATGAAATGCCATCAGACAAACAAACCACATGGGCAAGGGAGCTGGGCTCTACCGAATACCCGCAAGCAAAGCCACACAGTAACAATACAAGCAGAGGGAGCAACTCAACCTCTAGTGCAATCATGCTCCTAGATTCTATTTATTCTAGATATGAACTTATTCTAATGCATCAAACAAGTCAAACAAAACACATCAATACAGAAAAGAAAAGAAAACAACTTCTCTCTCAACTCCAAGCTTCAGCTTTTCCAACAGCAACTCAGTCTTCAGACTCAATCACTTGACAAATATCAATTGCTTTTCTAGGTTTCAACCCTACAAAATAAGTTTCAACTTATCTTCTCCTTCTAAGCTTCAGCTTCTTGATCAGCTTCACCTTCAGGATGCACTATCAATCATGAGTATCAACTTGGCTCCTTCAGGATCTCCAGGTGTCAAAGTAAGTATCAACTTCCTTTGTTCTTCAAGCTTCAGCTTTTCAGAAATGATCTCAATAACTTAGAAGTGTCAACTTCATCCTTCAGTCTTTACTTCATCTTCAGGGGTCTTCAAGTATCAACTTGCTCTTGTTGCTCTTCAAGCTTCAGCTGGAATGGCAATATTCAAGGATTCATCCTCTTCAATACTCTTCAATGAAGTTTTCATCTTCAAACTCAAGCTCAACATCTCTCAAGACAATCAAACCAGAGAAAATCACTTACTGGATAAGCTGGGGGATATTGAACTGCTTATTGACCACCAAAGGTGACCTTTAAGGGTTCAACATCAAAGGAATGGTTCCCTCAAAAGTTCTAGTTCCTAGGTACATCACTTATCCCTCCAAAGGAGAGAGGTGTATACCATGGAAGGACTTTGAATCATAGGGAGGAATGGAGGTGAAAGATACCATCCATGTTTAAGAAAGAAGTTATCTAAGCCTAAACTCTTCCTAATCCCTAACCCTAAAACAACAACAAAGACAAATAAAATCAAGCTCTCAAGCTCCTCAATGCATCTTCAAGTCTTCTACTATGCTCCTCAATGCTCCTTAGAACAAGATCAAGCTCTCCAAGCCCACAAAGCAAAGCAAACTAAAGCAAACATGCCCTAAAGGCAACACAAACAATCAACCAATACAAAAATCAACTAAAAATAGCATACTACTATATTAAATCCTAATATAATTTCTAAGGGATCCTGCATACCTACCCTTAATACCCATATATGTCCCATAGTCTAACTTGTCCTAAAAACCCAAAATCTAAAGTTATTATGGACCTATGTTGATGTTTTAACCTAATTCTACACAACCTAATAGCATCTAATCAAAACTATCCTAAAAATCATCACAAAAATATGGAATTAATCCAGGGGGAAGCTAAGACATACATCTAACTATTCTAAAAAGATTGACCTAAAAATACTAAGGGAGCTACCTAAACTAAATTCTACAAATTCATATATCAACTTAAAAGAATTAAAAAACAATTAAAGAAGAAAATATGCAAAAAATACTAAAATGCATGATATGGAAAATGTTTTTATTTTATATTTTTCTAGGCAGAAATATGAAAAGGGAGAAAAAACTCCCATTAAAAAATATTGATTTTCCATTTTATTATGAATTTTCAAAGTATGAGAAAATTTGGAGAAAAATAAATGTGAAAACATGAAAAAAGGGGTGCAGATAGTAAACAGATATAGCACAATCCACGCTTGGGCCCAGACTGGGGGGTGCGTATAGAAATACGCTAGCCCCAATATTACAATCAGAAAACAATAAGAAAATAAAAAAGAAAAAGAAAAGCCAGCGGTGCGAAAAGAAACAAATTATAGTTCAAAATGGAATTGGGCCACGAAGAGGGGTGTGGGTATCAAAGATTCACTAAGCCCAGGATGCCAGGTTTTAATGAAACGCAGTGTTGCGCTGCTTTCAGAAATTCCCTCTTAAAACGAGATTAAATCCTGCACGTTGGATCAGGTCTTGAGTCAAGGTCAGCGCGTGCATCCAACGGTTAAAACATCATCCCTAACCTCCAGCTAGGGTTTCTGCAACTTCCATTAAAATTCAGAGTCCATGCACCAAACTTCCTCCAACTCGTGTGCACTCATTTCTTGACCAAATTCAAAAATGTAAAACACAATCTTGCTTAGAATTTCACCCTGATCACGCCTATGGTCTTGGTTTTCATTGAAAGATCCTCTATCACCAAACCCGAAGGTGAATCCAAACCAATCTCAAAATATGATCCATACTCAACTTCAACCAAACTTAAATTTCTTTACATCAAAATGATCCTTGCATTACACTAATTAAAATTAGCTAATGATCTTGCATTATTGTCGCTACTGCGAAAATCGGCGCCGGCTGAACAGAAGAGTCGCCACCGTGCGTTATTTATCCCACGGGAGGGAGAGGAAACGCTCAGAGTAAACCTCGCACAACACGGGAAAGGTATGGTCGTCGCAACCAAAACCTGGATTCGGGAGTCGGTTACGCAAGGGGAAGGTATTAGCACCCCTCACGTCCGTCGTACTCGACGGGATCCACGCTTGTTTTCGGGTATGGGTTATTATTCTATCTAAACTATAGGTCAAGGGTTAAAAAGAAAATAAAATGAAAATAAAAATGACTCGGCAAAGTATCGCACTTTATGCCTACGTATTCCCGTTTGGAATGAGAAATCAGAGTCAACGTAGTTCGCCTACCTACAGGAAAGGAGGGGAAGGTTGCTCGTTAGGACATCGCATCCTATGCCTACGTACTTTCATACAGCATGAAAGATCAGAGCAAACGTAGTTCGGGCCACGTACGACATAGGTCTGTCCTGATTGATTTTATTCCTTCTGAAAAAGGTTTTCCGATTAGCAGTCCCGGCGGACAAAAATGACGTCTTGATGAGTTCACCTTCTTTTACGGAAGAAGTGTCTTTTATTGTGTTTGAAATCTTTATGTGTTTTTCTGTTTGTTTTGAGAAAGAAAGAGACAGAACTCTAACCTACGGTTGCGAAGGGAAACAAACTAATCTAATGTTATCATGCATGGGTTAAGACCTAGTGTCTATCATGCTCCTCTCTTGCGCAGAGAGAAACAGAGATCCTACGGGATAGGCAGAAACAGAAACAATATCAGATATATACAGTAAAGCAGTAAAATGCATGGGTGCAACAATACAAGCGAGGCAAGGGAGTCCCACTCAACCTCGAACCTAGAAAACAATAGGCGAAAATGAACAGGATTCACTTTCAACCCAACATGGTAAACAGCGAACAATACAGTCAGGAAAACCAATCAATACATCAAGAAATGAAATACAGCAAAAATAAACACAGCATCAGCAGCTCTGAATCAACATCTGGCTCCAAGTAATCTCCAATAAGCTACAGGCTTCAACAAGCATCAATCTCCGTCTTCATGGCCTTCAGGTAAGGGCTTTGATCATCAGTCTTCTATCTGCAAGGGCTTTTCCTCAAATTCAAACCTCCAGGATGAGGGATCAGTCACAAGAATGAATTGGGTGTTAAGCAATCAGTTGACTACCAAAGGTGGTGAACAGACTGCTTCTAACACATATGACATTGTCTCTCAAGAGTTCTATCTCTTATACACTATCACCAAGCCTTCCAAAGGAAGGGGGTGAGTGTCTTAGAGAGACTCTGAATCACAGAGAAGAATGGATGCAGACAAGGCAATCCATGTTTGAGAAACAAGCTTTCTAATCTAGAGCTCTACCTAGCTCCTAAACCCTAGTCTCCTCAGCATCTGCTAGCAAGAATCTCCTCTTCAACTCTGGAAGTTGATCTTCAATCTCTGGATCTCCAATGGCTTTCATCTCCTCAAGTCTTCAGCTCTCCCAAATCCCCAGACAATCCCAATACCCACACAGACAAGCAACAATCCCCAGAGGGCACACCACACCAGTCAATCAGATATATACAGTACATTAATAACAGTAGGGGAATCCTGACTTTTTCTAAGGGGATCTAATAACTACCCATAGCCCCTATAGTCCCATAGCTAACCTGTTCAATCTTTAAGTCCTAAGGGAACTGATTCTATTCTCCTAAGTCATCACCTAAAACCCTAGTTTGTTCATGTTATGCACACCTACACTAAGCACCAAAAATTAATTTCTAAAAATGGGAACTAAGTTGTATCTACAAGTTTAATGTCTAAACTAAACAACCTAAAAAGAATGGGCAAAAATATTGAAGCAATTAATAGAACAAAAAATAACAAAATCATGCATGAAATGAAACTATTTAAAATGCTATTTATTTGGAAAATATGGGAAAAATATCAAATAAAAAATAAAATGCAATTTTTATTTTTTATAATTTTCTTGACTCTTTAAAGAAAATAATGCAAAAAGAATGAATTAAAAATATGCAATTTCTAATTTATTATGAATTTTCAAAAATGAATGAAAAATAAAAAGAAATTAAGAAAAGAAAATAGAAAGAAATAAAGGGAGGGGGTGAGAAAAGTAAGAAAAGCAAGTTCAGCGCGTTGGGCCCATCAAATTGGGGGGTGCGAATAGCTGTCTGAGCCCACTTTCCCCCACTAAATGAAACGGTGCGTTTCAGTTTTTAAAATTTCCCACCAAATCTCAGGTTAAACGTGGAACGTTAGATGAGTCCTTCAGTCAAAAGTCAAAATGAGATCGTGTGGCTCCTGACCCTTCTTCAACCTCCAGCCACTTAGGGTTTCAGAAAACCCTTCATGCACGAAACTTCCACTCGATCTTTCTCCATGCTCCCTCGATGAAAATGAAAAATTCCAAGCCCTAAAATAATCTACTAAACACAAGGAATCCATGCCTGGTCCTAGTTTTGGCTAACTCTCCTTGTGGATCCCAAACAGAGGGCACGAAAACCAGGGTTTACCATACTTGTCTGATGTCAGCTTTGCCAGAATTCAAACCTGATGATCTACAGTTACTCTACATACTTTCCTCATCATTCTATGCCTCATCATATCAATTATAATCCACTACACAGCTTGTTCTTGAAGCTAGCAGAAATGGTGACCTGCCATGGATCTTCACAAAACTATCCCTAAATCTCAAGAATCATTCCCCTATGGTCTCTAAACACTCCTATCCTAACCACATGATCTACAACAGCATAAATGAGGAGATTCGAAAGATTATGCTTACCTTGCAAGTGATGATGGCAATGGTGGTTAGACTCCAACCCAAGCCTTGATACTTGCTGAAAGTGATCTTCAATGAGTGTGTATGCTTCTGTTTGCAATGGTTCTTGATCAATCTTTGTGAATCACTCTATTCCACTCTTCATGCAAGTTGGAGTTTGAACTTGGATCTCCTTTTCCAGCCACGAATTCCTTCCACTTTCCTTTGCCAAACACTCTAGGATGATGGTGGATGATGATGATAACAGCAATTGGAATGGTAGATGAAGTTTTAATGGAGTTTGGATGAAAATGCAACTTGGAGTGAAGAAGATGAATGGTACAATTCTTGATCAATTCAGCCAATTCTTGATGTGAATCATAGTGTTTGAATGATGATGATGAAGATTCAATCAACAAATGTAAGAATTGAGGGAGATTATGGAGAGTTTGTGAAGCTTATGCAAATTGAAGAAAGTGTGGAAAATTTGGGGTTTTGAACAAATGGAATCACCAACCCTTGCATGAACCAACTTGTATGAATATATAGATGAGGTTAGAACCTCCTAGAAACTTGGAGAAGTTTCCCTTGCACAAATTCCCTTGAAATTGGTTAATGTTTCTTTCATTGTAAGCAACCATGGATAACTCTCAAATTATGAACTAAACTCAAAATTCTACTTTAGCCAATGTCTTTAAAATGCCCTTTCCATTCAAAATGACCTATAATTTTGCTTCATTTGGCCAAGATATGAAAAATCTCATTTTTAAGGCCATTTTTATTCATTAAATTCAACAATTTTGAAACCTTGTGCTATGAATCTTTCCAATCTCTCATGGTCACTTTTATAGACTCAAAATGTCATTTGGAGCAAGTTTGATGTTGTAAGTTTTTCCATTTGAAGCTTCCTTGTATGAGTTTTGGGCATAGGTTAAAATGACCTGTAATTCACAAATGACCAAAATACCCTTTGCTTGCCAAGACCATAAGTAGAGTTCCACACATCAGATGGAGGCATACCATACCATTCTAGAAATCTAAGACAATAAGGAACAATTCTTATGTTGACCAGAAATCCATTTGAAATCTCCTTGAGGGGTAAAAATGGCTTGGAAGTGAAGTCACTTTCACAGACAAAATTTCAGATACCTCAGATGACCTGTAACTTGCAAGGACCATAACTTGAGTTCTATAAATCTCCTTAATGTCTTCCACCACTCAAATTAAAGGTCTTGAGATCCTCTACAAGTTTCATGTTGGCCAAGGATCCATTTGACGCTTTCATTTTGACTTATCTTGCTTGGAAATTTGACCTAAACTAGGGGATTTTACATAGAAACCCTAATTTAGACCCTCCTCTTCTCCTTGATTTCTCTTGATTTCTTCTTAGCATAACAACATATCCTTATTCTCCATGTCAACTGATGAACCCCACATCTCTCCAATGGCCCTTAATGCCTTTCAATCAGTCAATTGACCTAGAGTTAACCCAGGGTTGACCCTGATGAAACCCTAGTTGACTGTCTTCAACTGCAAACCTTGTGATCACATCAACAACTTGTTTTCTTCTCCAAATGACTTTCTAAGTCCTCCAAGATGTCTAGATACTCCCCATGCTCAGCCCACAGCTCACAATTTCTTTGTTGATCCTCAGACACCCTCAGTTAGGAGATATACTCAATGCTTGATTCACTGAACTCCCTGCTTTCAAATTCTTTTCTGATGACTTGAATGAGATTGAATTAGGATAATAACCTCTTGATAGGCCTCTAGAGATGATAACAATGGTTGGTCCCCTGTTGAATGACTTGCTATGCTTATGCTATGCAGATGAGTAACTTATGTACATGACTCTTTATGCAAATGCTAATGATATTGAAACATAAACCAAGTGAATAAGGTTGAGCAAATTTTTAGGGTGCAACAGCTGCCCCTATTCAAGCGACTTGGACCCGATTGGGTGAAGAGCCCGGAGCCTTCAGACATTCGCGGTACGAGACGGTTGAATACCAGTGAAACCAGAAATTTGCCAACCGCAGAAATAAACTGCGCTCCTGTTTGGGGAACGACATTCATCAGCTGAATCTGACTGTTATGACAACCCACTGGTCTCGCGCGACCGTGCTAGGGATTATTTTCATCGTTCTGAAAAAGATTCTATCATCGCAGAGACAGAACACTGTCCACGCAAGGACGCCTGCTTCGTCGATTTGGAAAACCTCAATAACTTTGCTGGGGATGGCTCGTCTACCTTCTCGTCAGAAATAAATTCTCCACGTTGGGAATAAACTCTTTCGCGTTAGGAATAACACCGTCCACGTTAGGGCTAACACCGTCCACGTTAGGAATAACATCATCCACGTTAGGACTCACCTTTCCACGTAAGGAATCCATCTCCTTCTTCCACGCTAGGAATAACTTCTTTGATCTGTCCGCGTCAGGACTAAACTTTTCCACGTAAGGAACACACTTTTTCTTTCCACGTCAGGAATACAAGCCTCTTTTCCACGTTGGCGATCAATCTTGATATGTCCGCGTAAGGACTCAATTTTTCCACGTAAGGAATAAACTCGTCTTTCCACGTAAGGAAACCATTTTTCTTCCGCGTAAGGAACGCTCTTGATATGTCCACGTAAGGACTCAATCTTTCCACGTAAGGAATCATCATTTTCAAACTTTCCACGTAAGGAATCTTCATCTTTAAACTTTCCACGTAAGGAATCTTCGTCTTTCCCCGTTAGGAATACAACTCGTCTTTTCTGCACCTGTCCACATCAGGACTGAAGTTGCTTTTCCACGTAAGGAACTGAAGCTTCTCTTTCCACGTAAGGAATAACCTTATCCACGTCGGGACTCACATTTCGTCTTGATTTGTCCACGTCAGGACTCACCTCTTGACTTGCTGAGGAAATAAAACATGTCCACGTCAGGACTCACACTTCGCCCACAACACGAAGAAGGATAAATTTGGTCCGCGTCAGGACTCTCGTATCTTGTCATCACAAAGAACTAAAAACTCGTCCACGTCAGGACACCCACTTCACCATTACGAATAAAGCTATCTGCTGGAAATAAATTGTCCATGTCAGGACACCAACACGAAGAGTAACCCACTTTTGTCCACGTCAGGACTCCACACTCAATCAAATACTGAGAACTCGATCCTGTCCACGTTAGGATTAACACACATCGTCAACTCGAGGAAATGTCCACGTTAGGACTCCACATTCCAACAATCTTCTCTAGCACAAAGAAAACCCGTCAATAAAATTGTCCACGTTAGGACTCATCCTTCCATTGATCCGCAAATTTCTTATCACTGACGTTACAGCAACTTTGAGGCTGACTCTACTGGGGACATTTGGAAACCAAACCTCCGGACGCCTGTTCTGATAACCGGCGGTAGCCTCTGAGATTCTGATTCATGCATCCTTTGAATGCTGACGTAACAACAACTTTGAAGGAAACAGTCCGCTGGTCGGACTAGAGCAACTTCAACAGGAAATCCTGGCGGGGAAATAAGTAACTCTGCTTGGGGACAAAGAGAAACTCATCCTGCTGACTCTGTGGGGAGTAGTGCCACAACTGACACCTTGTCGAACGTCTCACGCCGAGACTTTGAACGTTTATTGATTCACCTGAGCAAGGGCTCTCTCTTCCTGCAAAAGAAACAATACTTGAAACAAACGGTTAGCCAACCTAGTTTATGTTTCAAAAATGCGTATGTTTGACGGCGATGCAATGCTCCCGTCGACATGGAAATGCTGCGCTTTTCTTTGGTTAATACAAGTATGACATTATATGCTGATGCGAATGCAGACTCGAACTACTGGGCACAGGAGCTGTTTCAGCAAAATGAATGCTGAAAATAAATGCCAACGCTGCTGGGGATAGCCAGGTGCTACAGAATCATTCCAGCAAAATAAATGCTGGAAGAGTAAAGTCGACTCATCTGGGAAATTGGGAACTTAAACCAAACACCTCATTGAAGTACCACCCTGCTGGGGGATATAACTCTGCTAGGGAACAACAGATGCGCCCAGTATGATTGAACTTCTGCGGGAAAGTGAACGGGTATCACGGTATTCTGACAAAATAAATGCCATGACCCACACCAACTCTGCCGGGGAGAGCCTTAATCTTTGAGTTCCACTGGGAGGAATACTTGCTGAGAAGAGAATTCCGCTGGGGATGGGATGATTATCTTGGGAAAATCAATTGGCTCCGCTGGGGGAGTGTAAATAACCCTGCGGGGAAAGGTAAACTGCCTGACTACAGCTCACAAATATTAATCTGCTGCGGCTAAACCAATCTGCTCGAAATAAGGGAATCCTTTTGGGGGACACCATACTGTCTGAATACAGCCTTACGATTTTGGAATCGTCAATTCTGTTGAGGATAAATGACTTTGCTGGAGCATGTCCTCTTGGATAGGCTACGACTAGCTGGGGAACCCTATCCTTCTTCAGGAAGAACATGCATGACCTGCGTGAGGGTCGAGTCTTTCGTTAACGCAATCTTTTGATCCTCTTCCTCGTACGGCTATGAAACCTGCAACAACACAAACAAGGCAAGACAAGCCTATGCAACCAAATCGATTCAGGTTAGCGACGTTATTTTCAGTTAATTCGAAGCTTTAGCAATTGTTGGCAAGGGCCAGTGACATTATACGCATGTTAGTTTCAATAAACTTAGGCGTTTTATCGTGCACAAAACAGTAAAGAACCAGCATCAAGTACTGAATAACATATTTTATTGATTGGGCCCCTGAATGGGCGGAGTTTTGTACACGGGATGTAACTCCTGAAAAGAGGAAGCTACGCAAAGCAAATATACAAGTATGCACAAGAAGCATAAATATATTGACAAATTAAATTTGTACACATGTCGACAACGGGATGCAGACGAACACCACGAACTGATCCTCCTATGACTCATCCGACTCTAATGCTTTCCCGGTATTCACACTTCTGTGGAGATTGTATCAGATAACCGATCCCTTAGGCATTCTCCCGCACTGATGCTCATTGCAATCTCAAATTCGGACCGCAGTCATTTGCTTTTCAAATCCCTAACTTTTGCGTGAACCGCCCTTTACGGGTTTTCAGTTCACCGGGATACCCTTTTTTGCCGAAGCCGCCCAGTGTAGGTTTTCAACTTCGCGGGTGTACATTTTTTTTCAATTTTTATCCCTAACTTTTTCCCGAACCTTTCATTCTGTTTTTGGTTCGCCAGGATGCCCCATTTTTGCCTGGACTCTCTTTTTTCTGTCCATCGGGTCTATTTTAAGCAAAGTATTTTTTAACTGCGTCCGAATTCACAGGTGACGTAAAGTCTTCTCCTTCCATGGTGGATAACAACAACGCTCCTCCTAAAAAGACTTTCCTGACAACGTATGGCCCTTCGTAGTTGGGGGTCCACTTGCCCCTGTGATCTGCTTGCGGCGGGAGAATCCTTTTCAGCACAAGGTCGCCCGTCTGAAAGCTCCGCGGATGTATCTTCTTATCATATGCTTTCTTCATTCGGCTCTGGTACAAACGACCGTATGCTAGAGAAGCTAGCCTCTTCTCATCCATCAAACTCAGTTGGTTCAACCTGTCTTTCACCCATTCTGCCTCGTCCAGCTGAACGTCTCGCAATACCCTCAGAGAAGGGATCTCAACTTCCAATGGTAATACCGCTTCCATTCCATACAGAGCAAAAGGTACCGTCGTACGATAACCGTGCAGAGCAAAAGGTAGCATCTCATGCCAATCCTTATAGGTCACCACCATTTTCTGAACGATCTTCTTGATATTCTTATTGGCTGCCTCAACCGCGCCATTCATCTTGGGTCGGTAAGGGGAGGAGTTGTGATGCTCGATCTTGAAATTCTGACAAAGCTCCTTCATCATTTTGTTGTTCAGGTTCGAACCGTTGTCCGTGATTATCCGCTCGGGAATCCCATATCGGCAAATGATATCTCTCTTGATGAATCTGACCACCACTTGCTTCGTTACATTTGCGTATGACGCCGCTTCTACCCATTTGGTGAAATAATCGATTGCCACTAGAATGAACCGATGCCCGTTAGAAGCTGTCGGCTCGATCTTTCCGATCATATCGATTCCCCACATCGAGAATGGCCATGGCGATGACATCACATTCAGAGGACTTGGAGGCACATGGATCTTGTCAGCATAGATTTGGCACTTGTGGCACTTTCTTGCGAACTTGAAACAATCAGTTTCCATGGTCAGCCAAAAATAACCTGCCCGCAGCAGCTTTCTCGTCATAGCATGTCCTCCAGCATGCGTACCAAAGGTACCTTCGTGTATTTCCTCCATGAGCAACCTTGCCTCTTTCTCGTCTACACAACGCAACAGCACCAAGTCGTGGTTTCTTCTGTATAAGACGCCATCCGGGTTCAAATAGAAATTACCCGCTAACCTCCTGAGAGTCTTCTGATCTTGACTGGATGCCCCAGCCGGATACTCTTTATTCTTCAGGAAATTAAGGATGTCAAAATACCACGGTTTGTCGTCGGATGCTTCATCAATAGCAAATACATAAGCTGGTCTGTCAAGCCGAGAGATAATGATTCGGGGAGCCTCGTTCCAGAAGTTGACTTTGTACATGGAAGACAAGGTGGCCAGGGCGTCCGCCATTTGATTCTCTGCCCGCGGTACGTGATGCAATTCAACCTTGTCGAAGAAAGGCAACAATCTCCTTGCATAATTCATGTAATATATCAAGTTGGGCTGACGCGTCTCCCATTCCCCTTTGATCTGATTCACCACCAGAGCTGAGTCTCCGTATACGTCCAGATATTTGATTCGCAAATCAATGGCTTCTTCAAGCCCCATTATACAAGCTTCGTATTCGGCTTCATTATTGGTAACGGCAAAGGTCAATCGGGCAGTAAACGGGATATGCGACCCGTGTGGCGTGGTGATGATTGCCCCTATTCCACTGCCGTAAGCATTCACAGCTCCATCAAATATCATCTTCCATTTGGAACCCAACTCTGGTCCTTCGTCTGGCAACGGCTCTTCACAATCTTTCATCTTAAGTTACATGATATCCTCGTCAGGAAAATCAAACCTCATCGATTGATACTCTTCAATAGGCTGCTCCGCCAGATACTCAGACATCACACTCCCCTTTATAGCCTTTTGCGAGACGTATTGGATGTCATATTCAGTCAAGACCATCTGCCAACGGACAATTCTCCCTGACAACGCCTGCTTTTCAAATACATATTTGATAGGATCCATCTTTGAGATGAGCATGGTTGTATGATTCAGCATGTACTGCCTCAAACGCTTGGCGGCCCAGGCTAGCGCGCAACAAGTTTTCTCTAGCATTGAATACCGAGACTCGCAGTCTGTAAATTTCTTACTCAAGTAATAAATCGCATGCTCTTTTCTCCTTGTCTCGTCATGTTGACCGAGAACACAACCCATGCTTCCCTCAAGAACCGTCAAATACATGATCAAGGGTCTACCTGCCACTGGGGGTATCAAAATAGGAGGCTCCTGCAAATACTGCTTTATTTTATCGAACGCCTTTTGACAATTTTCGTTCCACGTAACAGCTTGATCTTTCTTCAACAGCTTGAATAATGGTTCACACGTGGCCGTTAGGTGAGATATGAACCGAGCAATGTAGTTCAACCTCCCTAAAAACCCGCGCACCTCTTTCTCTGTTTTAGGCGTCGGCATTTCTTGAATCGCTTTTATTTTAGCAGGATCGACCTACATTCCTCTTTCACTTACGATAAACCCCAGCAGTTTACCCGATCTCACCCCGAAGGTGCATTTGTTAGGGTTCAGCCTCAGCCTGAACTTCCTAAGCCTTTTAAATAACTTCAGCAGATTCACCAGATGCTCTTCCTCCGTCTGGGATTTGGCAATCATATCGTCAACATAAACTTCGATCTCTTTATGCATCATGTCATGGAAAAGAGTCGTCATCGCACGTTGATATGTTGCCCCAGCATTTTTCAGACCAAAGGGCATCACTCTATAGCAAAATGTTCCCCAAGGCGTTATGAAAGTAGTCTTCTCCATATCCTCTGGCGCCATTTTAATCTGGTTATAGCCTGAAAAGCCATCCATGAAGGAGAATACGGAGTATTGGGCAGTATTATCAACTAACACGTCAATGTGAGGAAGTGGAAAATCGTCTTTTGGGCTTGCTTTATTCAAATCCCTATAATCCACGCACATTCGAACCTTGCCATCTTTCTTTGGCACTGGTACGATGTTAGCAACCCATGAGGGATACTTAGTCACAGCCAGGAAACCAGCGTCCCACTGTTTCTGAACTTCCTCTTTGATCTTCACTGCCATATCTGGTCGAGTTCTGTGAAGTTTTTGCTTGACTGGCGGGCAATCTTCTTTCAGTGGCAGGCGATGCACAACCATATCTGTATCGAGCCCTGGCATATCTTCATACGACCAAGCGAATACATCATTATACTCTCGAAGCATTTCAACCAGTCTTCGCTTGATATCGCCCTGCAGCGCGGCTCCGATACGAATATTCTTCTCAACCCCTTCTGACCGCAAGTTGATAATTTCGATGACCTCGTCGTGAGGCAGAATGACTCTTTCCTCTTGCTTCACCAACCAAGACAGTTCTTCGGGAACGTCACTATCTTCGACAACCTCTTCTTCGGCCTGAAATACCGGGTGCTCGAAGTCGGGACGAGTCATAGGTGGTTTAAGGATGTCATCTGAAAATGTTATCCTGCAAAAGGAATGGTCAAGTGCTTCAAAATGCGTAGAAAGCGAATAACCACGTTGCCTTTTTATTGAAAAATATAAAACAAGAAAGACAGGGATTATAGTATTTGCACATGAAAAAACGCCATTTATTTAATGATTAACACGCAATGTTTATAACAACACAGCCCTAAGCAAATCACGATGCCCCGGGCAAGACATCAGATTATTCAACAATTAATAAAGCAAAGCATTACTGTTTAAGAGTCACAGGAACAAGCTCCTGAATAGACCAGTTGCACAGTCCTTGTCCTGGCGTGCTTGGCTGAATCCAGGCATCCATATCACAGTCGCTGTCTCCTTCATCCGATTCCGAAGCAGCGTTGATGGTTTCATGACATACTCCACTGGCAGAGATGGTAATTGGCCCTCTGAAACGGGGCGCTCCCACAGCAGGTACTGACGATGATGGTTGGTATCCCAGCCCGAACCGGTCCGTCTTTACAGGAATGTCCAGCACTTTGCCCCAGCCCTTGGCTTCTCCTGCTTCCACTAGAGCTTGAGCTTCTTTATACGATGAGACGGCTATCTCTGGCACTTTGCTCGGCCCGGGACCTTTGTCCTTGATGCGCAACCCTTCAAATGCCTGGCAGGGTGTTTCGTGGATCTCTCCGTCGACCTCCACATATTTAAATGACGATAGATGGCTGACCAGGATGTCCTCTTCTCCGCATACGGTGACTACGCTGTCTCCCACCATATATTTCAACTTCTGATGTAGGGTAGACGTGACTGCCCCCGCCCCATGAATCCAGGGTCTTCCAAGCAAGCAGCTGTACGCAGGCTGTATATCCATGATATAAAACTCAGTTGCAAACACCTCTGGCCCCACCTGTAGAGGCAATGTGATCGATCCAAAGATTGTTCTCCGCGTGCCGTCAAACGCTCTGACTACCAAGTCACTGGGCGTGTACAAGATTCCTCTAACATCCAGCTTCATCATCGCCTTCTTAGGCATCACATTCAAAGACGATCTGGTGTCGACCAATACATGCGACATTACTGATCCTCTACACTCAACAGATATGTGCAGTGCCATATTATGATCTCTCCCTTTCGGGGTCAAATCGAAGTCGGTAAAGCCCAAGCTGTGGCCTGCATTCACATGTGCCAACACTCCTTCCAGCTGATTCACGGAGACGTCTTGAGGTACAAAAGAAGTATCCAGGACTTTCAGCAAAGCATTTCTGTGAGCTTCCGAACACAAGAGCAATGACAGGATAGATATTTTGGACGGCGTCTGCTGCAGATGCTCCACAATCTTATAATCACTTTTTCGAATCAAGCGCATGAACTCCTCTACATCTTTCAACGCCGATTCTTTTTCGCTTGCTTGCACTGGGACACTCTCAACCATCTTCCCTTTTCCTTTAGCTAGTCTCTCGGCCTCCACTTCAGGGGATATAAAGATCCTACCACTCCTTGTCATACCTCCCGAACCAACAACATTATCCACAGTCTCGGCTGGCTGCTTATTAACATCAATCTTTATCCCGTCACAATACACCTCTAACCCATATGACCATGGGACTGCTTTCGTGTTCTCGTACGGGATCGGCCCGGCCTTAGTTATGGTGATCGGTGGTCGCTGAGCTGGTGCTGCAATAGTGATTGTCTTTCGAGGAATCGTCACAGTGGCCACATCACTCTGATCATCTGCTATTGCCCCTGCGGGCTCTTCGATTGCTGCACGGTCAAACTGTAATATGCCTTCATCAATTAAAGCCTGAATGCCTTTCTTCAAATCATCACACCCCCCAGCTAGGGTCCAACATTCTAAGCAATACTCGTCACACCCCGGGTAGACACCCCCTTGTAACAGTCTGCTTTTTACCTCGCTCAGCGGCGTCTTTAAATCTTCAACATTCATAATCAGATTCAACCCTTCCTCAGTCAGAATGGCGTTTGCCCCGTGATTAGGCATGGGCTTCTGCACTATATTCGGACCTGCCGTTCCGAAATTGATAGTCTTATTGTCCAAAAGATCCTGCACAACATGCTTAAAAGCATGGCAACCCTCTATATCGTGGCCCGGCGCCCCAGAATGAAACTCACATTGCCTGCTTGCATCGTAACCAAATGGGGGAGCTCCCGTTATCGGTGCCAGAGTTCTTTTCTCTACCAGGTTCAATCCCAACAATGTCTGCAACAAATCTGCATAGGTTGAGGGAGGCTTCTCAAACACTCTTCTCGGTTTGCCACCCTGGAATCTTCGCTGAGCCTGCTGTGCCCCCTGCTGAGGCTGCTGCTGCTGCATTGGCTGCTGCTGAGACGGTTGTTGTTGCTGAAGTGGTTGTTGCTGGTACGGGATAGTAACACTCGCCACCTGCTGCGGCTGATGATATTGGTTTCGTCCCCTGCCTCGGCCTCGGCCTCCAAATACTGCGCTTGCCTCGCCCTGACGGCGCCCACCAAAAGCCTTCCTATTACTGCCAGATGCAGTCGATTCCTCAACCTGGAATTTTCCTTGCTTAATGTTACGCTCAATCTTTTCTCCCATCAAAATTAGGTCTGAAAAACTGGCCAGCGACGTGTGAAACAGCATGTCATGAAACAAGCCTGTGAATGTGCCGACGAACATGTCATTCATTTCCTTGTCTTCTACAGGAGGACGGACCCTGGAAGCCATATCGCGCCACCTTTGCGCGTATTCTTTAAAGCTCTCCCCCTTCTTCTGAGACAGCCCGGCCAATTGGACCCGATTGGGCGCCAAATCGCTGTTATACTTGTAGTGAGCTACGAACGCCTCTGCCAATTGCTTCCATGTCTTGATATTAGTTGGCTCCAACCCCATATACCATTCTAGGGAAGGGCCTGACAAACTATCTTGAAAGAAATGCATTAGCATTCTTTCATCAGTTGAGTATGCAGACATCTTTCTGTAATAAGCTCGTACATGCACTTTCGGACACGTGTCCCCTTTATACTTATCAAACGCAGGAGCTTTGAATTTAATTGGCACCCTCAAGCCAGGTACCAGCCCCATTGTTGCCATGTCCAAGCCCACAGCGCTTTGGTTTAGGACCCCCCTCATCTGCTCTTCCAGCATTCTGATCTTCTGGGAGTCATCCATCGGCCCTTCGAAACCTCCGCCGGAGAAAGCGTCCTCCTGCTGATCTTCTTGCCACATACCATTTCCAGCTCCATACCCATCATATCCAATATTACGTCCAGCCCTGACCTGATTCATCCCCGGACCTCGGCCTCTGTTGCCGTATCCTTGAACACCTCCAGCAGGCCCAAAAGCCATAAACCTCGCGCCGTTTCCATTTCCAAAACCTCCGTAACCCTTATTGGTCGCACCATAACCATCTTGCCCAAAGCCTTGAGCGTTGAAACCATACTTCCCAGCGTTATCGAATCCCTGATCGTTGAACCTGAATCCAGCATTGCCAAAGCCGTTGCCTCCCATATTATCACCCAAATTGATGTCACCAAGCCCAACGTTATGGACAACAGTCTCATTCCCAACTCCGACGTTACCATTCACAGCGGCGGTAGCGTTGTTGACATTAGCGGCAGGTATATTGGCTACGGGTGGAGCCACTGGCGTGGGAGTGCCGTCTCCATGAACAGTATCGACTCGTACAGACTGATGATCCTCGTTACCGTGACCAGCATTTCGAGCCAACAGAGGTTGGACCATGGCTTGCAGATTTTCCTGACCCTTTGCAATAGCTTCCATGGTCTGCATGAAGAGAGCGAGCTTCTCACGCACATCTTGCATCTCGTTCTGCATTTGATCCATTATTCTTCGACAGCTGGTGCAGGTAGAATAGCGGTGCGGGTGTTGATCTGCAATCCTGGAAAGTACCTGATACAGAGCATGAAATAAGATACCATCCAATGATTACCTGTAATGCAATATGGATATGAATGCAATGCAATGTGTCTGTGCATTAGGGAAGTTCATTCCCCCAGTTCTAGTGTGAAGGTGCCAGTGCAGTGACAGTGCTTATCAATATAAAGATCGGAACTGAATCACAGAAAGCCTCATATATTGCTGAGAAAAACCAGAATACAATGTCGCTGAGAGTACAACAAGAAGGCATGACCTCAACCAACAGTCCTGGTAATGGTCAGCACTGTGCAAATAAAGCATACAAGTTACTACATGAAGTGATCAGATCCTCCCATAGGTCTGGTACTCTTCTATAAACTTCTTGGTCTCTGGATGACTTGGTCGATCAAGCAGCCCTTCAACAAGTTGGTTTCTCTTCTTAAGAACGCGGCACACGTCTTCAACAGTTTCTTCCCATGTCGCTTCTCCGAAGCAATCTTCTAGTTTTCGCTTTTGAGACACAGCTTCATCTCTGCATTTGATTGCCTTGTTCAGTGCATTCTGGACACTATACCGGGTCATCACTTCTTCCTCACACTTCTTGATGCTAGACTTCAACTTCTCTTCGAGGTCGGAGATTTGCTGCTTCAGCTTATCTTCCCTCTTCTTATTGTTGGTGAGTGTAGCATTCCAAGTCTTATTGCAAGAAGAGATCTCTCGGTGTGCTGCGTCGAGCGCCTTCTTTTTGGATTCCAGCATGTCATGGGAGCTTCTGAACTCTTGCCCCAGACGTTCGCGCTTTTTCTTCTCCTCAGTCAACTCAGCCCCTAACCTGTTTAACAGCTCGATTTGTTGTTGGAAAGCATATACGACCTTGTTTTTCTCACTGCGTACCCGAGCTAGCTCTTGCTCTAACCCTTCGTTGATCTTCATCAAGGCTTCTTTTTCTCTCACAACTTGCTCATAGGCTCCCCTAGAAACAGTAGTTGGCTCTTCTGCCGGAATAGGAACAATGACGGGTGCAGCTGGAAATGGCATTAATAACTGACTTGCTCTTTCCTGGATCCAAACTTGGTATGGCGCATAAGCCTGGAAATCGTTCTTACCCAATAGTGGCTTCCCTTTGCGGTTAATACGTGTCCAGGCATGCTGCAGCTCAGCCAGCAATTCTCCCTTCAAATCACCTGTGAAGTACAGAGATTCCTGTACTTCCTCCTCCTGAGGTGGATTCTTCAGTGCATATCCGAACTGGCGAATGAATAGAGAAGGGTTGTAATTGATACACCCTTTTCTTCCTATCAGCGGCACATTAGGGTACCCAGAACAACTGAAGATGAGCTCAGATCCCAACAGGTCTCGATCAAACCACTCCATATCTTCCGACGATAGCCTCATCAGGCGCTCTGGCCAACCAACTGGGACTGTAGTCTCTGCAACAGATCTTCTCTTAGGAAGGTGGCTCTCAAACCACATACTCAGCAAGGGTACACAAAGATGAACATTCTTTCCTCTCCCTTTCTCATTCTTGTAATGCAGTGAGTGATAGAGATCTCCGAGTAAGGTAGGTACAGGATTACCAGCGGCAAACAAGTAGAAGGCGTCGAAGTCCACAAAATCCGGTATATTGGGAAACAAGACTATGCCATAAATGCACAAGGCCAACACAGCATTGAAAGCAACCCAGCACCCGCTCTTGGCATACTCTTGGGCTTTGCCAACTAAGAACTGGAGTGAGAAGCCTGGAACTCCACGGGAAACAGTAGTCACAAGTTCAGAAGCATCAATATGCAAGGCTCTTGCCAAATCCTCCGGCTTGGGCTTGGCGTCATAATGAATGAATGGAACCTGGTTCTGCACGGGCAGCTCAACATACTCAGCGTATTCCTCCAGGGTTGGTCCCATAATAAAGTCAGAGAACGTAAAGCACCTCAGAGCAGGGTCGTAGAATTGCATCAAAGCATACAACCCATCCAACTCTACCTCTGTAGGTTTACACACCAATCTCAGTAGTCTACCATAGCTCATCCGGAAGCTCCTACGAACACCCTCATCAGCAAGAGAGATCAACCCCAGTAGTGGAACAATATCAGGAGTAGGCAATTTGTAAGCAACTGTTCTCCTTAAGCTAGTCATGATCAAACACTCAGAAGTCCGGACACTAGAACTCGGGAAATGCAAATGCACCTGCAGCACAGACACACGTTAGTGAAATGCAAATGGTAATGGATATGCAGTAATGCAATGCAAGCAACATGCAACAGGGACCAAAGCTGTAGCTGAATAGCCTGAACCCTATCAAGAAAGTCCCAGACCCTCCAGAAGTCATCCAATCCTGGTCTCGGATAGACCTCAAACAAAACTCCAATACTGGTCTCTGATAGACCCCATAATCATAACCTGAATGGTCTCTGGCAGACCTCAAATCATATCTCCCACTGGTCTCTGACAGACCTCAGAACACATCTCCAAATAGTCTCTGATAGACCTAGGAACACACCAACTGGTCTCTGACAGACCTTAGAACACATCTCCACCTGGTCTCTGACAGACCTTAAAACCCTCCATAAATATCCAGGATCCTGATCAAGAAACAAACCGGTGGTCTGAAGGTCTAGTTACCTGCATAACCCTGAATCCCCTCACAGGTGGGTGGCCCTATACAAGGTACGGCATCCTATGCGGTCGTCGGCGTCACAGACTTTCAGGGTTGATGATACGATTCCCAGGAGGAGTGGCATCATCAATCCCTGAAGAGGCCTCACTTAGCCAACTTCCAAATGATCGGTCCCCAGAGTCGACAATCCAACTAACCAACAACCCACGCCAACCAAAGGAAGGGGCAGGAGGCCAACCAGAGGAACCTCGTCATGGGACACCAAAGCAAGCAAAGCAAGCGGGCGCCCACTAATTTCTACTCTAATTCTAGGTGCACTCAAGCCCAGGTCCGGCTTATCTCTCAATATCAGAACACCCGTCTCACCCCAACATACAGCAACAATAATCAATATATAAAGCTGAAAATACAGGGTTAGAAATATAAATCCATACAAAATCCTCGACGGGAAAACAAGCGCTAGGATTGACTCTCTTAAGGGACGTTGGATCCCAAATGCATAAGAACTATCGCAGTCCTTAGCAGCCAGGGGACGTTGGATCCCCAGCAGAGTCGCCAGCTGTCGCTACTGCGAAAATCGGCGCCGGCTGAACAGAAGAGTCGCCACCGTGCGTTATTTATCCCACGGGAGGGAGAGGAAACGCTCAGAGTAAACCTCGCACAACACGGGAAAGGTATGGTCGTCGCAACCAAAACCTGGATTCGGGAGTCGGTTACGCAAGGGGAAGGTATTAGCACCCCTCACGTCCGTCGTACTCGACGGGATCCACGCTTGTTTTCGGGTATGGGTTATTATTCTATCTAAACTATAGGTCAAGGGTTAAAAAGAAAATAAAATGAAAATAAAAATGACTCGGCAAAGTATCGCACTTTATGCCTACGTATTCCCGTTTGGAATGAGAAATCAGAGTCAACGTAGTTCGCCTACCTACAGGAAAGGAGGGGAAGGTTGCTCGCTAGGACATCGCATCCTATGCCTACGTACTTTCATACAGCATGAAAGATCAGAGCAAACGTAGTTCGGGCCACGTACGACACAGGTCTGTCCTGATTGATTTTATTCCTTCTGAAAAAGGTTTTCCGATTAGCAGTCCCGGCGGACAAAAATGACGTCTTGATGAGTTCACCTTCTTTTACGGAAGAAGTGTCTTTTATTGTGTTTGAAATCTTTATGTGTTTTTCTGTTTGTTTTGAGAAAGAAAGAGACAGAACTCTAACCTACGGTTGCGAAGGGAAACAAACTAATCTAATGTTATCATGCATGGGTTAAGACCTAGTGTCTATCATACTCCTCTCTTGCGCAGAGAGAAACAGAGATCCTACGGGATAGGCAGAAACAGAAACAATATCAGATATATACAGTAAAGCAGTAAAATGCATGGATGCAACAATACAAGCGAGGCAAGGGAGTCCCACTCAACCTCGAACCTAGAAAACAATAGGCGAAAATGAACAGGATTCACTTTCAACCCAACAGGGTAAACAGCGAACAATACAGTCAGGAAAACCAATCAATACATCAAGAAATGAAATACAGCAAAAATAAACACAGCATCAGCAGCTCTGAATCAACATCTGGCTCCAAGTAATCTCCAATCAGCTACAGGCTTCAACAAGCATCAATCTCCGTCTTCATGGCCTTCAGGTAAGGGATTTGATCATCAGTCTTCTATCTGCAAGGGCTTTTCCTCAAATTCAAACCTCCAGGATGAGGGATCAGTCACAAGAATGAATTGGGTGTTAAGCAATCAGTTGACTACCAAAGGTGGTGAACAGACTGCTTCTAACACATATGACATTGTCTCTCAAGAGTTCTATCTCTTAGACACTATCACCAAGCCTTCCAAAGGAAGGGGGTGAGTGTCTTAGAGAGACTCTGAATCACAGAGAAGAATGGATGCAGACAAGGCAATCCATGTTTGAGAAACAAGCTTTCTAATCTAGAGCTCTACCTAGCTCCTAAACCCTAGTCTCCTCAGCATCTGCTAGCAAGAATCTCCTCTTCAACTCTGGAAGTTGATCTTCAATCTCTGGATCTCCAATGGCTTTCATCTCCTCAAGTCTTCAGCTCTCCCAAATCCCCAGACAATCCCAATACCCACACAGACAAGCAACAATCCCCAGAGGGCACACCACACCAGTCAATCAGATATATACAGTACATTAATAACAGTAGGGGAATCCTGACTTTTTCTAAGGGGATCTAATAACTACCCATAGCCCCTATAGTCCCATAGCTAACCTGTTCAATCTTTAAGTCCTAAGGGAACTGATTCTATTCTCCTAAGTCATCACCTAAAACCCTAGTTTGTTCATGTTATGCACACCTACACTAAGCACCAAAAATTAATTTCTAAAAATGGGAACTAAATTGTATCTACAAGTTTAATGTCTAAACTAAACAACCTAAAAAGAATGGGCAAAAATATTGAAGCAATTAATAGAACAAAAAATAACAAAATCATGCATGAAATGAAACTATTTAAAATGCTATTTATTTGGAAAATATGGGGAAAATATCAAATAAAAAATAAAATGCAATTTTTATTTTTTATAATTTTCTTGACTCTTTAAAGAAAATAATGCAAAAAGAATGAATTAAAAATATGCAATTTCTAATTTATTATGAATTTTCAAAAATGAATGAAAAATAAAAAGAAATTAAGAAAAGAAAATAGAAAGAAATAAAGGGAGGGGGTGAGAAAAGTAAGAAAAGCAAGTTCAGTGCGTTGGGCCCATCAAATTGGGGGGTGCGAATAACTGTCTGAGCCCACTTTCCCCCACTAAATGAAACGGTGCGTTTCAGTTTTTAAAGTTTCCCACCAAATCTCAGGTTAAACGTGGAACGTTAGATGAGTCCTTCAGTCAAAAGTCAAAATGAGATCGTGTGGCTCCTGACCCTTCTTCAACCTCCAGCCACTTAGGGTTTCAGAAAACCCTTCATGCACGAAACTTCCACTCGATCTTTCTCCATGCTCCCTCGATGAAAATGAAAAATTCCAAGCCCTAAAATAATCTACTAAACACAAGGAATCCATGCCTGGTCCTAGTTTTGGCTAACTCTCCTTGTGGATCCCAAACAGAGGGCACGAAAACCAGGGTTTACCATACTTGTCTGATGTCAGCTTTGCCAGAATTCAAACCTGATGATCTACAGTTACTCTACATACTTTCCTCATCATTCTATGCCTCATCATATCAATTATAATCCACTACACAGCTTGTTCTTGAAGCTAGCAGAAATGGTGACCTGCCATGGATCTTCACAAAACTATCCCTAAATCTCAAGAATCATTCCCCTATGGTCTCTAAACACTCCTATCTTAACCACATGATCTACAACAGCATAAATGAGGAGATTCGAAAGATTATGCTTACCTTGCAAGTGATGATGGCAATGGTGGTTAGACTCCAACTCAAGCCTTGATACTTGCTGAAAGTGATCTTCAATGAGTGTGTATGCTTCTGTTTGCAATGGTTCTTGATCAATCTTTGTGAATCACTCTATTCCACTCTTCATGCAAGTTGGAGTTTGAACTTGGATCTCCTTTTCCAGCCACGAATTCCTTCCACTTTCCTTTGCCAAACACTCTAGGATGATGGTGGATGATGATGATAACAACAATTGGAATGGTAGATGAAGTTTTAATGGAGTTTGGATGAAAATGCAACTTGGAGTGAAGAAGATGAATGGTACAATTCTTGATCAATTCAGCCAATTCTTGATGTGAATCACAGTGTTTGAATGATGATGATGAAGATTCAATCAACAAATGTAAGAATTGAGGGAGATTATGGAGAGTTTGTGAAGCTTATGCAAATTGAAGAAAGTGTGGAAAATTTGGGGTTTTGAACAAATGGAATCACCAACCCTTGCATGAACCAACTTGTATGAATATATAGATGAGGTTAGAACCTCCTAGAAACTTGGAGAAGTTTCCCTTGCACAAATTCCCTTGAAATTGGTTTATGTTTCTTTCATTGTAAGCAACCATGGATAACTCTCAAATTATGAACTAAACTCAAAATTCTACTTTAGCCAATGTCTTTAAAATGCCCTTTCCATTCAAAATGACCTATAATTTTGCTTCATTTGGCCAAGATATGAAAAATCTCATTTTTAAGGCCATTTTTATTCATTAAATTCAACAATTTTGAAACCTTGTGCTATGAATCTTTCCAATCTCTCATGGTCACCTTTATAGACTCAAAATGTAATTTGGAGCAAGTTTGATGTTGTAAGTTTTTCCATTTGAAGCTTCCTTGTATGAGTTTTGGGCATAGGTTAAAATGACCTGTAATTCACAAATGACCAAAATACCCTTTGCTTGCCAAGACCATAAGTAGAGTTACACACATCAGATGGAGGCATACCATACCATTCTAGAAAGCTAAGACAATAAGGAACAATTCTTATGTTGACCATAAATCCATTTGAAATCTCCTTGAGGGGTAAAAATTGCTTGGAAGTCAAGTCACTTTCACAGACAAAATTTCAGATACCTCAGATGACCTGTAACTTGCAAGGACCATAACTTGAGTTCTATAAATCTCCTTAATGTCTTCCACCACTCAAATTAAAGTTCTTGAGATCCTCTACAAGTTTCATGTTGGCCAAGGATCCATTTGAAGCTTGCATTTTGACTTATCTTGCTTGGAAATTTGACCTAAACTAGGGGATTTTACATAGAAACCCTAATTTAGACCCTCCTCTTCTCCTTGATTTCTCTTGATTTCTTCTTAGCATAACAACATATCCTTATTCTCCATGTCAACTGATGAACCCCACATCTCTCCAATAGCCCTTAATGCCTTTCAATCAGTCAATTGACCTAGAGTTGACCCAGGGTTGACCCTGATGAAACCCTAGTTGACTGTCTTCAACTGCAAACCTTGTGATCACATCAACAACTTGTTTTCTTCTCCAAATGACTTTCTAAGTCCTCCAAGATGTCTAGATACTCCCCATGCTCAGCCCACAACTCACAGTTTCTTTGTTGATCCTCAGACACCCTCAGTTAGGAGATATACTCAATGCTTGATTCACTGAACTCCCTGCTTTCAAATTCTTTTCTGATGACTTAAATGAGATTGAATTAGGATAATAACCTCTTGATAGGCCTCTAGAGATGATAACAATGGTTGGTCCCCTGTTGAATGACTTGCTATGCTTATGCTATGCAGATGAGTAACTTATGTACATGACTCTTTATGCAAATGCTAATGATATTGAAACATAAACCAAGTGAATAAGGTTGAGCAAATTTTTAGGGTGCAACAATTATCACTCACAAAATCACAAGTTCTTGCTCCATCAAGAAATGGCATCCATGAATGAAACTTCACCAATTACTCCCAAACTCATCAGAATTGATCACCTAATTGTCTCTAACAAATCTACACTAGTAACTTAACCTAACCATGCCTAGATTATGAGATGAAAGGGATTTTGCATACCTGGTAATTGGTTATGGCAGAGGTGGTAAATCTTCTCTTCAGGCCTTGCAACTCTTCAAGAGTGACCCTTGGATGATGAATCTTCTTCTGTTTGCAAAAGAATGGATGTAGCAAGCTTGTATCCTTGAATTCGAATGTGATTTGCTTTCTTGCAATTTCCAATGGAAACCTTCAAATCTTCATGGATGGAGCTTCAAACCAGTATGCATATACTCAGAAAGATCTATGGAGAAGGTTTGTGAAGAAAAAATGGAGGGAAATGAAGAAGAATGATGAGCTTGAATGTGATTTGCAATGGAGGAATTTGGATCCCACTCTCTCTTCTCTACACCAATTAACACCAACCTTGCATCTGAGCAAGTTGTATTCATCTTATATAGTGGTTTAGAAACCTCTAGAACCCCCTAGAACAATCCAATGAGAAATTCATCTTTTCATGTCATGGTATTTTGAATTCACATTCTCCTTACATGGTATCTCATGCCAAGCTTCATGTAACTTCCCATTCTGACTTGAATTTATCCTCACATGAGATTTAGGGTTAGTTACAATGCATATCTTCCTTGTTTATTGAGTTTTGCCTTGTTTTGGTTTGGTACCTTAAGATGCAAGTGATAAAATTCCAAAGCAGCCCTATTATGCAAGCCTCAAATCAAAATTGTGGCTGAACCATTGTTCTTAGAATGTCATTTGGAGTCAAAATGACCTATTACATGACATGGTTTGGACTTATAGCTTGGGATTTCCATTTTTCAAATTCACTTGAATTAACTTATACCTCATTTTTAGGCCATTTTTATCACTTTTTGATATGAGCCTTTTCAACATCTCATGACCTCCCTACTAGACTTAAAACATCATTCTAAGTAAGTTTGATGTTTAAGATTTTCCATTTGAAGCTTGGAAGTAGGAGATATGGCCTTATGCTTGAAATGACCTATAACTTCCAAATGACCAAAATGCCCTTGGCTTGTCAAAGCCATAAGTTGAGTTCTACAAATCCTATCAAGGACTTCTAGTACTCTCTAGAAAGCTAAGAAGATTCTCTTAAACATTCATGTTGACCAAGAGTCCATAGGAATCATCCTACTAGGGAAAAAGTTGTCTGCAAGTTGGGTGACTTTCAAGGACCCAGATTCACATACCTCAGATGACCTGTAATTTGTCAAAACCATAACTTGAGCTCCACAAATCCTATCAAGGACTTCTACTACTAAAATTAAAGCTAATAACAAGCTCTACAACATTCATGTTGTGGGGAAGATGAGATGACAATCACATCTTGGGCTAAAACTGCCTTGAAGATAGGGATCAAACTAGGGGATTTTACACTGTCAATCCTTAGAAACCCTAGCTTAAAACTTCTCAAACTCCTCAATCATGATGAGTTGGTCTAGGAATCATCCTTATAGTATCTCAATACATCATTCCATGATCACATGGATCTTGGATTAGGTCTCAACCCTCTCAAAATCATCAGTTGACCTAGGGTTGACCCAGTCAAACCCTAATTCCACCACTCATGGTTGAATCTTCTGAATTCTTGTAAAATGACCTCTATGGGCTTCATGATGGCTTTCAAGACATCTCACAAGCTTTCTCAAAGCTTCAAGTTCATCCTCATAGTCTCAGAATCATCTGAGGAGCACCCACAACTCTCAAGTCATGAGGCACACAACCTTGGTTTCAACCAATTCCTCTGAGGATTTCTTGAGTTCTCTGACAAAGGTATCAACCTTTGAACATTTGAATAGCCCTCTTGGCTAGCTTCAAAGTCTCACACAACTCTTGATGGGTAAATAAATGTTGGTCAAATTTTGGGGTGCAACACTCGCCAAATATAGAACAACACTATCATGAAACTATACCACCACTGATGATGTATCACTTGCTAGACTTGCTAAAAGAAAATCACAACAAAATAATGTAAGATTAGTGACACACCTTGAACCACATAACAACCACATACCACCACGCCATGCGTAATTATGAGTACGCAGAGAACTCAACAAAACAAAATTAAAGCCAACATTTTAAAATAAACAAAGTGACTAATATGGACCGCGTTTTAATGATGTATCGAAGTAGAAAACAAACACACATTAGCAACTTATCATAACACAAAGTGTCTCAATATCACAAACGTGACGAAAATCCATTAAACCGCAATAGATTTACAAACAACAATCACCTAAAATTGTACCACACAATAGCTACAAACCAGACCTGTAATCACAGGTAGACCCCAACATAGTAGTGACATAAGATCAGTCCAAAAAACTATAAGTATTAATAACAGGTGATAAATAGAAAACTAAAACAGGCCCGCAAACGACAATAGGAAATTAACGGTACTATAAGGAAACACAATAGAATCTAAGTAACAATATATAGCATTCCAATAGAAATATAAATTTGGTTTGTAAGATTATCGACATGAATAGAACAACATACGCAAGCTAGCGGCGTATCGCGATGCTAACACAAAATAGAACTAAGATACATAAAGACAACCCTACCCAGAGCCATTAATATTGACATTTAAACCAGCTTGAAAAGAAAAAAACAGAACAACATTCATATGCATACAGTCACAAACATTGAACTGCAGCAGTACTATGCGCCTATCATTGCGACCATATCACACCATCAAAAAGGTCCAGAAAAGTTTGTAGGAATATAAATGATAAACAAAAATAAGTGAAGTAGGAATCAAGATGGATTTGAATCGAAACTGTTACCCAATATTAAGAGTTGTCTTTGTTGCTGCTCACGGCCGTTGTTGCGGCCAGAAAAATGAAAACCAATGTCGAAACTACGACAATTCGCACTAACTGTCGGCTGCTGCTAGCTGATATTTGGTGTTCGAGACGGTGTCGTGTGAGCTCACGTTATTGTTATATTGTCGCTTTTGAAGTCGCCTGAATATGCGAAGAGTTGGTGCGAACTCGAGCCACTATGTTGTCGTTGTAGTCGTGAAGGTGCAAATCTTCAATCTTGTTATTGCTTTCACGGAGCTTGGAAACGGAAGGTAACGCAACCTTGGTGAACACGAAGGATGTGCAATGGTTTCTGTTTTGCCGGAGAAACGAGATTGGCCGGTCGGAAATTGTAGTGGGGTTTTGGTTTACGTAGTGGCGGAAGAACAGAGGAAAAGAGTAAAGGAGATGGTTGTGAAGGAGAGGACGATGAGAGGGATTTTTGTGGGCGATCTCCGGCGGAGGTGTTGTGAGATTGAGGGTGGCGGCAAAGAACTTGGAAGATGAGGGAAGAAAAACGGCTAGGGTATTCAAAAATTGGGCGGCTAGGGTTACCCTTCAAAATTCGGGATCCCATGAACAGTGTAGGGTTCCCTATTTATCCTAAAAAAACCAACCCTAATCCAAATTGCCACCGTGTTTTCATTCTCTTCCAATTTTTATTATTATTATTTTTTCTTTTTCTTTTATAATTAACTAATTCATATAATTCTAAATTAATTTCTAATAAATAAATAAAAACCTATCAATAATTCAAAATTAACAATTTAAATCTCTAATTTAATCAATTAATAAAAATAACAAAACTACTTATATTTTTTAAATGAAATTCTAATTTAATTAATAAAAATAAATAAAAAAAAAGTCTAATCCTATTTCTAATTAAAAAATCTATTCTAATTTTAATTATTTTTAAATTAAAACTTTATTCTAGTTAATTAATATTACAAATATATTACATTATTTAAAATAAAAACAAAACGATTAATAAGTAAAAATGCCACGTGTCACAGACTTATTGGGCAACAAGGCGAAATTGTTTATTTTTGCTAAAAAAAAACGTTACACTGTACAAGCGAAGTAAATTGAAAAATGAAGTCCGGTAAATGAAAATTTTGAAAAGGTAGGACAAATTTGGGGTATGACACACGGTCGGATTCGTCATGTTCCAACCTTTCGTTCACCACTACACTTGCATCAAGTTTCACAAGTTCCCTTTGAAGTAATCACAAACAAAAGTAGCCCTGCTTCTTCTTTTCAGCCACATTCTTACTAAGTGAAGTAACATCACCACAACAACTCTCAAGTGTAATTTTGTGATGGATTCCGGTTTCAAAGGCTCCAAGGCATATCTTATTGCACATGTAATAGAAAAACTAGGAACTCTGTTTTTCTTATTTACAGTAATTGTAATTGAAGTGGTTCACTTCCGGTTCGGTACCAAACTGCCAGTTAGTGGTTATAAATACTAGGTTCTTGTATCAATTGGACGGACCTTTTAATGACCAGCTGTTGGGTTCATATCCATACTGGTGAAATGCGGACGGATCAAAACGGTGCTAGGAACCAAATGCCTACTCGTTGAATTTCTGTTATTGCAATAATAATGCTCACACAGTTATCTAATAATTAGCCATGCAAATTGGTCACGTTAATAGAGTAATATAGAGTAATACGTCGTAGTAATTTTATGCAGCCATACATTGTTAGTTAATATTCCAATCATTTTGTCAAAAAGGTCTGAGATATTGCCAAGCCGTAAGCTATATGGTCCAAAAATAGAAAAGCTGGAAAAGGCAACCTCAACATAAGCTCTTCAATAACTTAATTAATAGTAGCAAGTATTTACTCCCTCTATATGATGAAGTTCTTGATATGAACCAATTTCACTCATAATAAAACCAACTCTTTGCAAATAAAATTCGTGAATATGGCAACTTGGACGAATTTCAACATAGCTGGAAGCTTGAGCATTCATATTTTGTCAAGATTCATGAATTTCCTTCAAAGTGTTCCTTGCCAAGACTTGGTTCACTATCTTATCCAAACTTACCATCTCAAAACAAATTTCAAAAACCCCCATTAAGAAAGTCCCAATTTCTCTTCAAGAATTTATATGATGTTTTAGCTTCATGAATGAGAAAAAGATTCAGATAACGATGATACTTGGTACGCGAACCACGCCCTTGAGAAAAGCCTTCGAAAATAATGACACAACTTGCAACTTGCCAAGAAAATCCCAACCACATCTACTGACCATGTCCACAATACAAAAGAGAACCATAACTTCTGAGGTATATACTAAGTGAGTAAATGGCTTGAGTCCTAGGAGAAATATTGAAGAGGACGATCTTGATCCTTAAAGAGGGTATACTTAAATCCTAGTCCTATAATCTGTGAGAAAACCAGTTGGGAAACCTTAGGAGCTCCTTGAATTGGGCGCGAGGGGTCATTCCCTGAACTAATCGATTGCGAGAGTGAATGCTATCTCCTCTTGAGATTACTGCATCTACACAAATTGGTTACCTGAAATAAACACGCCCACAAAAGCAAAAGATATCATACAAGAAAGAAGAAAAAAAAGAAGGTGGGATCTTAAGGTCAAAAATTAGGGTGTGACAGGAGTGAGGCGCTGTTGAATAACAGGGTAGGGGTTTTGGCTGTTGTTTAGAGGATGAAGGAAGGGATTTAAGTTGAAGGAGAGGATGAAGTTTTTAAAGTGTGGTCTTTGCCGCAGATTCTCTTGTAGCAGAATTTTTTTGGAGGTTCTTTATTCTGAGTCCATCTCCCCTTCTTTCTCTTCTGCATTTTGCTTTTATAGATGGAATAGAGGGCCTTGGGAAAGGATTTACGTTGCTGCTGCAATTTTGTTGTGCTACGAATTTTTGCAGGTACAGAACAACGCATTATTTGCTGTTGGAGCCTCATATTCACCTTGTCATTTCCTTTATTCTGTGGTGGTGTGTTGGTGTACGAGTTGTACCTTTTACTCATGAAATGAGACTAGTTTTGTTGCGTAACATTGCGGGTGGTTTGTGACAGGTAAGGGGCATCGCATACGGAACAACATCATGTTGCTTTTGTGAAAAATGTCGCAGCTGGTGTCTTTTCGTTTCACCACTTTTATTTTCCTTTTCTTCTTCAAATTTTGTATATTTTTCACTGTCCTGATTTCCTCTACTCCTTTTTTCACGTAGCAGGTTATTGGTGTTGTCATTGCTATTGTGTGGAGAGAAAAATAGTGGATTGTTGCAGTGTACTATTTGATGCGCTTGTTGCACCCCAAAATTTGCCCAACCTTTTTCTTTAACTGACTTTTGTTTCATTTCATTTTCTTCTAGCATTTGCATTGCATATCATTAAGGTCATCAAGATTTTTGAACCTAAACAAGGGGTTTACTCAAGCATGAGTGGTCATTAAGGTCATCAGGAGGTGGTTAAAGTTTTGTGAAAGAATTAATGGGTGTATGTGGAATATCTCCTAACTTGGAGACTAGTTGAAGATCATCAGAGGATTGTGAATTCATGATTATGGATATGGGATGCTGAGAGAGCTCATTGATTGTTTTGAGAGCCATGTTGGAGCTTGTTCAAGTTGTTGTGTCATGTGGAAGAAGCCACAGTCAATGGTGGTGCATCTAAGGTTTTCATCTGGTCAACCCTCAGTCAATTGTGAAATTGAAGGAGATTAAGACTCAATTCCAATTCTTTATGGTAATGGAATGTTATGTTGAGATGTACAATATATCATTTCAAGATCAAACCAATAAGAATCAAGAGTGTGAGAAGTTGCTAAATTAGGGTTCTCAGTGTAAAATCCCCTGTTTAGTGTCCAACTTCAAGACCACATACCTCAAGATAAAAGTTTTATCTCATCTTGACCCTAACATGAAACTTGTAGAGAATGTTTCTAGCTTTATTTTGGGTACTATAAGTCATTCATCTGATTTCTAGAACTCAAGTTATGATGCTGGCAAGTTACAGGTCCTCAGATGAATGTGATTTTGGTCAACAAAAGTCAACCAACTTCCAAGCCACTTTTGACCTAGAAGTATGTTTCTCCTAACTTTGACCTAAACATGAAAGTTTTTCCTCATGATCTTAGCTTTCCAAAGAGTACTAAAAGTCCTTCATCTGATTTGTAGAACTCAAGTTATGAGGCTTGCAAGGTAGGGGTATTTTGGGAAAGTAGGATTACAGGTCATTTTCGTTATAGGTCCATTTCACTATCTTGCACACTTCAAATGAAATATTTCTCAACATGTAACTTGCTCCAAATGGGGTCATTTGCTCAACCAAACATCAAGGAACCATTGATTTGGCTTAGATGGAGGATTGGATGAAGGAAGTTCCATGAAAAAGTCATTAAAAACCCAAAAATCAAATTAAATCATATTGGACCAATTTTGTGCAAGTTTGTGCATATTTTGAGTGCAAATCACATTCTAAACACAATGGGATTTTCATAATTGCAAGTTTAGGTTCAAAATCATGACATTCCACATGTTACTTCAAGCTTAAGTTACATGATCAAATTCAACCATAGGATCAAAATTGAGGAGCAATTCTTGGCCACTTGATCAATTCACACTACCAGCAAGCTGAATGAGTGAATTTCCAATCCTAACAGCTCCATTTTCGTGTGCATTTTGGAGGCTCCATGTGCAATTTTTTTGGATTTCCAATTGGGCTAAGCAAGCTTTAATTGGGCTTCAAAGTGATCAATATCCATCATATTTAACTTCAGGATCATTCATAAGTCATCAGAATGAATTTTGGTGAAGAATTGATCAAGAACACACTTGGAGAAGGTGACGGAAAAGTGAAACACGAATATCCAGATTTAACCAATTTCAAGCCAAATTAAGCACGTCTAAGGATTCAATGAAGATCAAGGAGTGATTCTAGTTGGTTTTCATTAAGCTTCATCAAGGAACAAGGCTCAGTGGAAGCTCTCCACTAGGTAAGCTTCAATTCAACTTATCTCTCTGTATGTGATGTGACCGATAAATAGCAAGTATACTATTTTAATACCGATGTAGTAATAATTGGGGTTATCCCTGTATCGATCTCTGAGGACTGCGTGTAATTGTTTAGGTAAAAATTGTTATTTCAATCAGACAAAATAACCTTGGGTTTTGTTTCGGGTTTTCAAAAGGAAAAAGCAGAATGATAAAATTATTTTAATGATTAAGAGAAAACATGCTAGGGGAAGTGTATGAATTGCTTATAACGAACCCTGGAGTAAAATAATAAGACTTCTCACAAGACCTTAATTTTTACTGCACCTCAAAAGTGTTTTTCTTAAATTCCTTAACTGAAAAACCTTTGATATTCTTTCTTGACCCTAATTCCTTAGCAGTCAAGGAAAGACATCAAGCAATAGTTCTGACAAAGGGTTTTTACAATCATTATAGGATATCCCTATTCCTAGGCAATATTCACTGTAATGTGTTATACAAAGTAATCGATCGGTTTTCCAGGCCAAATCCCTAATCGTAAATCGTTCCCAATTTATACGATCCTTTAAAAGTCTAAACGAATTGCATAACAAAAATATTAAGGAATGAACAAAATCTCATTAAGAAATGCAACAGAGGTTCATTACAACACAATTGTGGGACACCCCCTAGCAATGGGGGTTTTAGCTATTCATAGTATTCGATAAAAACAACATGGTAAATAGAAACATTACAATGGTATTAGGAGTGAATTCGATCTTCAATTTCTTCCGAGCATGAAAATCTCCTTATCCTCCCAATTCTCCAGAGCGTCAATCCTTAGTTGTCTTTTTCTTCGTACCATCAAAAAGTCCCTTCTCCTTTATCCAAACACGTATCAAATAGTCTCAATTCAAACTCAGCACCAGGGAAATACCTACAATACCCTCAGGGATCACAAGAGTAAAAAATACAAGAAAAATAAGAAATAAAGCGCTTCAACCAACACGAGCCGTGTCACGCAACACGGGCGGCCGTGTTGGCTTCCATATATATATAATCACGTGAAATTTTCAAGTCCCAGGTGTCCTGACACGGTCCGTGTCGTGTGACACGGGTGGCCGTGTCAGGCCACTGTTTTTCACCAAAAATCACCTCTTCTGAGCACATCCTGACATGGGCCGTGTCACACGACACGAGCACCCGTGTCAGGCCCCTGGTCCACTTCAAACTCTTCTAACTTCTTGCTGTTTTCCCCCGATTTTTGTTCTAATTCTCCTTTATTGATTACCTGAACTTAGAAATAGTGAAAACACCAAACCAACACGTAAAATGTACTAAAAACAAATAAAACGCGACAAGATATAAGAAATGATTAACAGAAACAAGAGGTAAAATATCGTATAAAAAACCACTGATCAAACTCCCCCAAACTTAAACCATTTCTTGACCTCAAGCAAAAAGCTTGGATAAATACTTTCAAATCAAACAGCACATCAAGTGAGAGGTTCAGGGTGTAAGGCGTGTCAATACTCATACGTGAGTCTTAGTTCTGATCGGCTCAAACCAGCTCCCTCGGTACTCATCTGTTAACGGAGGCATTAAATGAACACACACTGCAGTAAAACCACGAACCTAAATCCCCCTTTCGGCCACCTCTCCAACTATGCTTTGGGCTTAAGTCGTTTCTTCTATTTTCAACCCCTTTCGTTCGGATAATCAGATTAAGGCATGTAGAGTTCTACTCGAGACTTTTTTCCGTGGAACCTTAATTCTTTTTTTTCTCGCTCACAGGCGTTTATTAATCTACTTTGGGATGAACTAATCAGGGAATACTTCTCAAATCCAAGTACTATGGCACAAACATACACGTTGGACTCGTTTCCTTACTCTGAGGAACCTAGGGTGTTCAAATTCTCCCTCAATTTCCAAACTTCCCAAGTTCCTTAGTTAAAAATTCTCTTCCCTTGAAATTTAAATACTTCCTTGACTACCTTACACGCAAACCATTCTCCTGGAAAATTTTTACAGTCTTTGTAGGGGTGAATTCGACGTGATTCTTACCGAGCTTAAAATAAAACAGTATTTAAATTGACCATTCAAAATGGTAAAACCTCCCCCAAACTTGAACTAAACATTGCCTCAATGTTCAAGAACAAGAGAGGAAGAGGTGTACTCACAGAGATCCTCACATAGGGGTCGACATGTAATTCAACACCTCTTTGCTCCTTCCACGTTTTCCCTTGCGAATTTTCGTTATTCTTGCAAAAACAATAACAACAAAAGAAACAACATCAATTCTTAAAATCTGTGGGTTGCCTCCCACACAGTGCTTCGTTTTACGTCGCATGGCTCGACGGTCGAGGCCCCATTGTTATGGGGGATACTTCAGCCTCCATACTCTATTACTTGACTTCTTCGCAACCGAATATTTCGCAGGTTCAGAGATAAGAGCAACATGAAGTGGTTTTGATCATTCTTCTTTCTTAGTTGTGTTAATCTTCCCAACTGACGGTTTAACATCTTTCTCCTTACCTTTCTTCTTCACCTCCACTGCCTTTAAATTAATTTTGTCATCAAAAGATTTCAAAGTGATCGTACCTGTTTCCACATCAATATTGCACCGACTAGTAAGCAAGAACGGTCGACCAAGTATGATCGAAGTCTCTTAATCTTCTGGAATATCCATGATTTTAAAGTCAACTGGAAAGTTGAATCTATCGATCGTCACCAGAACATCCTCTGCTTGCCCATATGCCATCTTAGTTGTGTGGTTGGCAAACTTCAAACTTGTTCCCGTATCGCTCACCTTTCCAATATCCAACTTTTTAAAATTGATAACAGCATGAGACTCACACTAGCACCTGAATCAATTAGGACTCTCTTAAAAGTTCGATCTTTTATAGTACAAGGGATTACCACTGGTCCAGGATCCTTCCTCTTGATGGGGATTCTATTTTCTTGCGATATTTCCTTACACTGCTCAGTTGTGATCTTCGAGTATTCACCTACTGATCTCTTTTTACCTATAACCTCTTTCATGAATTTCTTGTATAAAGGCATTTTCTCGAGTGCTTCAAAGAACGACATGTTGATTTCCAATTTATTGAGCATTGCACTGAACCTTCCAAAGTCTTTCTCTTTCTGATCCTTCTTTGTAACTCTTTAAGGGAACGGTAGTTTGATTTTCGGTTTAACCTCCTCTTTCTTTTTCTCCCCAGTTGATTTTTCCAATAGTACAGCTTCTTCCAGTTCTTTCACTCTTTCTCTTACCTCAAGCTCCACCTCTATACATTCATCCTCCTTTGTTTCTTCTTCTTCTAACATTTTCTGATTTCTTGTTGTGACAGCATTGATACTCTCTTGGTTTTACGCATCCGGTACTGTCACACTCGGGAGGGTTCCTTGAACGTGTGTTGAGAGGTGTTGGTCTATCTGCCCCATTTGCGACTCAAGATTTTAGATGGAAGTTGTTTTATTCCTTTGCACATTACGGGTCTCTTCTTGGAATTGCATACTTTGAGCTGCCATTCTTTCAATAGCTAACTCCCATTCTGCTTTTTGAGGAGCTATTGTTGTTACGGGTGTGGAGGTTGGTTTGGGTCTTTTCAGGAGAAGTTAGGATGAGTCTTCCATCTTGGATTATATGTCTGGGAATACGAATTGTTCTGCCTCATAAATTTTATCTCTTCGATTTGTTGAGCAGTAGCAAGACAATGCACAGTAAAATGGGGACCATTACACACCTCACAAGTCACAGCTTGGACCGGTTGAACTTGAGCTACAGTTTTAGTACTCACATTCATCCCCTTAAGCCTCCTTTTTAATTCAACCTTGATTTGAGCTTCCATGTTCACAACTTGTTCTGCCAGCTTCAAACCAATCTTACCTTCTGGTTGGTTCACAGTGCGATCATACAACTCAAGATGCTCATTGGCGGCAATTGCTTCTATGATCCTCTTGATACCAGTGGCTGTTGAGAAATTAGTTGAGCCACTAGCAGCAGTGTCTATAAGCTGTTTTGTCTTGAGTTGTAAGCCATTCATAAAATTCTGCATCTGCTCAGTGGCATCCACGTTATGAGTAGGACATGCGGTCAGACACCTCTTAAACGTCCTATATGCATCTCCTAGAGATTCCCCTTCTTTTTGTTTGAAATTGACAATGTCATATCTCTTTCTAATAAATACTGAAGCAAGGAAATACTCGTTAAAGAATGCAGTTTCCATCTCTCGCCATGTGGTAATACTCCCAGCTGGAAGTGAATAGAACCATTCTTCCGCATCGTCAGTCAGTGTGAACGGAAATATAACCAGTCTCTTGGCCTCTTCGGAATGGCCTTCTATCTTCAAAGATGTGGTGGTAGTTAGGAATCTCTGTAGGTGCTTGTTTGCATCTTCATTGATTCTTCATGCGAAAGTCTTGCTCTCCAACTGGCGAATGGTGGAAGGATGAAGCTGAAAGTGGGCCACATTCACTGGTTGATTTACGATGGTCATCCGGTTTAGTTGAGCATTGGCCCCTCCATAGTCTCCCAAAAGTCTTTCAGCTGGAGGTGGGTCTCCGTTCATGATGAAAGTTTCGAGCTCTGTATCTGTGCTCGAATCTATATTTTCGAAAAGAATCACAACTTCTTCTTCGTTCTCTGAAATTTATGTTCCTGAGTTTGAAGCTGTCAATGTTTCCAGCTTAGCTTTTCTACGTCTGGAGTGCAACAATCTTTCAGGTTCTGAGTCAAAAGCAAATAAAGCTGAGGTCTTACCTCGCATACACAGGTTAGGAAATTATTAGTAATAACAAAAATATAATAAACAAACAAATAACTTAAAATTTTAGTCACAGAGTGACAAAATTCTAATTGAACTAACAAAGTACGTAAAATTTTGGCAGTCCCCACCAACGGCGCCAAAAACATGACCGGTAAATAGCAAGTGTACTATTTTAATACCGATGTAGTAATAATTGGGGTTATCCCAGTATCGATCTCTGAGGACTGCGTGTAAATTTTTAGGTAAAAATTGTTATTTCAATAAGACAAAATAACCTTGGGTTTTGTTTGGGGTTTTCAAAAGGAAAAAGCAGAATGATAAAATTATTTTAATGGTTAAGAGAAAACATGCTAGGGGAAGTGTATGAATTGCTTATAACGAACCCTGGAGTAAAATAATAAGACTTCTCACAATACCTTAATTTTTATTGCACCTCAAAAGTGTTTTTCTTAAATTCTTTAACTGAAAAACCTTTGATATTCTTTCTTGACCCTAATTCCTTAGTAGTCAAGGAAAGACATCAAGAAATAGTTATGACAAAGGGTTTTTACAATCATTATAGGATATCCCTATTCCTAGGCAATATTCACTGTAATGTGTTATACAAAGTAATCGATCGGTTTTCCAGGCCAAATCCCTAATCGTAAATTGTTCCCAATTTATACGATCCTTTAAAAGTCTAAACGAATTGCATAACAAAAATATTAAGGAATGAACAAAATCTCATTAAGAAATGCAACAGAGGTTCATTACAACACAATTGTGGGACACCCCCTAGCAATGGGGGTTTTAGCTATTCATAGTATTCGATAAAAACAACATGGTAAATAGAAACATTACAATGGTATTAGGAGTGAATTCGATCTTCAATTTCTTCCGAGCATGAATATCTCCTTATCCTCCCAATTCTCCAGAGCGTCAATCCTTAGTTGTCTTTTTCTTCGTACCATCAAAAAGTCCCTTCTCCTTTATCCAAACACGTATTAAATAGTCTCGATTCAAACTCAGCACCAGGGAAATACCTACAATACCCTCAGGGATCACAAGAGTAAAAAATACAAGAAAAATAAGAAATAAAGCGCTTCAACCAACACGGGCCATGTCACACAACACAGGCGGCCGTGTTGGCTTCCATATATATAATCACGTGAGATTTTCAAGTCCCAGGTGTCCTGACAAGGTCCGTGTCATGTGACACGGGTGGCTGTGTCAGGCCACTGTTTTCAACCAAAAATCACCTCTTCTGAGCACATCCTAACACGGGCCGTGTCACACGACACGAGCACCCGTGTCAGGCCCCTGGTCCACTTCAAACTCTTCAAACTTCTTGCTGGTTTCCCCCGGTTTTGTTCTGATTCTCCTTTATTGATTACCTGAACTTAGAAATAGTGAAAACACCAAACCAACACGTAAAATGCACTAAAGACAAATAAAACGCGACAAGATATAAGAAATGATTAACATAAACAAGAGGTAAAATATCATATATAAAACCACTGATCAAACTCCCCCAAAATTAAACCATTGTTTGACCTCAAGAAAAAAGCTTGGATAAATACTTTCAAATCAAACAGCACATCAAGTGAGAGGTTCAGGGTGTAAGGCGTGTCAATACTCATACGTGAGTCTTAGTTCTGATCGGCTCAAACCAGCTCCCTCGATACTCATCTGTTAACGGAGGCATTAAATGAACGCACACCGCAGTAAAACCATAAACCTAAATCCCCCTTTCGGCCACCTCTTCAACTTTGCTTTGGGCTTAAGTCGTTTCTTCTATTTTCAACCCCTTTCGTTCGGATAATCAGATTAAGGCATGTAGACTTCTACTCGAGACTTTTTTCCGTGGAACCTTAATTCTTTTTTTTCTCGCTCACAGGCGTTTATTAATCCACTTTGGGATGACTATAGAGATTCAACCGCCGTTAGGCAAAATAACCGGGTGAGGGTTACCCAACTTAGAAGGACGGGTTGTCTTTACCGTCATTATTCAACTTTTTTTCCTGGTGCCACAAGTTATTCTCAAAATCAATATGCAATTCTTTCAATCATGCCAGGCTATCACAATGAACTAATCAGGGAATACTTCTCAAATCCAAGTACTATGGCACAAATCTACACGTTGGACTCGTTTCCTTACTCCGAGGAACCTAGGATGTTCAAATTCTACCTCAATTTCCAAACTTCCCATGTTCCTTAGTTCAAACTTCTCTTCCCTTGAACTCTAAATACTTCCTTGACTACCTTACATGCAAACCATTCTCCTGGAAAATTTTTACAGTCTTTGTAGGGGTGAATTCGACGTGATTCTTACTGAACTTAAAATAAAATAGTATTTAAATTGACAATTCAAAACGGTAAAACCTCCGCCAAACTTGAACTAAACATTGCCTCAATGTTCAAGAACAAGAGAGGAAGAGGTGTACTCACAAAGATACTCACATAGGGGTCGACATGTAATTCAACACCTCTTTGCTGCTTCCATGTTTTCCCTTGCGAACTCTCGTTTTTCCTGCAAAAACAATAACAACAAAAGAAACAACATCAATTCTTAAAATCCGTGGGTTGCCTCCCACTCAGTTCTTCGTTTAACGTCGCATGGCTCGACGGTCGACGCCCCATTATTATGGGGGATACTTCAGCCTTCACACTCTATTACTTGACTTCTTCGCAACCGAATATTTGGCAGGTTCAGAGGTAAGAGCAACATGAAGTGGTTTTGATCATTCTACTTTCTTAGTTGTGTTGATCTTCCCAATTGACGGTTTAACATCTTTCTCCTTACCTTTCTTCTTCACCTCCACTGCCTTTAAATTGATTTTGTCATCAAAAGATTTCAAAGTGATCGTACCTGTTTCCATATCAATATTGCACCGACTAGTAAGCAACAACGGTCGGCCAAGTATGATCGAAGTCTCTTCATCTTCTGGAATATCCATGATTTTAAAGTCAACTGGAAAGGTGAATCTATCGATCGTCACCAGAACATCCTCTGCTTGCCCATATGCCATCCTAGTTGTGTGGTCGGCAAACTTCAAACTTGTTCCCATATCGCTCACCTTTCCAATATCCAACTTTTTGAAGATTGATAACAGCATGAGACTCACACTAGCACCTGAATCAATTAGGACTTTCTTAAACGTTTGATCTTTTATAGTACAAGGGATTACCACTGGTCCAAGATCCTTCCTCTTGATGGGGATTCTCTTTTCTTGCGATATTTCCTTACACTGCTCAGTTGTGATCTTCGGGTCTTCACCTACTGATCTCTTTTTACCTATAACCTCTTTCATGAATTTCTTGTATAAAGGCATTTGCTCGAGTGCTTCAAAGAACGACATGTTGATTTCCAATTTGTTGAGCATTGCACTGAACCTTCCAAAGTCTTTCTCTTTCTGATCCTTCTTTGTAACTCTTTGAGGGAACGGTAGTTTGATTTTCGGTTTAACCTCTTCTTTCTTTTTCTCCCCAGTTGATTTTTCCAATAGTACAGCTTCTTCTGGTTCTTTCACTCTTTCTCTTACCTCAAGCTCCACCTCTATGCATTCATCCTCCTTTGTTTCTTCTTCTTCTAACATTTTCTGATTTCCTTTTGTGACAGCATTGATACTCTCTTAGTTTTCGGATTCAGTACTGTCGCACTCGGGAGGGTTCCTTGAGCGTGGGTTGAGAGGTGTTAGGCTATCTGCGCCATTTGCGACTCAAGATTTTTGATGGAAGCTGTGTTATTCCTTTGCACATTACGGGTCTCTTCTTGGAATTGCATACTTTGAGCTGCCATTCTTTTGATAGCTAACTCCCATTCTGCTTTTTGAGGAGCTTGTTGTTGTTACGGGTGTGGAGGTTAGTTTGGTACTTTTCAGGAGAAGTTAGGATGAGTCTTCCATCCTGGATTATGTGTCTGGGAATACGAATTGTTCTGCCTCAAAAATTTTATCTCTTCGATTTGTTGAGCAGTAGCAAGACAATGCACAGTAAAATGGGAACCATTACACACCTCACAACTTACAGCTTGGACCAATTGAACTTGAGCTACAGTTTTAGTACTCACATTCATCCCCTTAAGCCTCATTTCCACTTTAGCCTTGATTTGAGCTTCCATGTTCACAACTTGTTCTGCTAGCTACAAATCAATCTTACCTTCTGGTTGGTTCACAGTGCAATCATACAACTCAAGATGCTCATTGGCGGCAATTGCTTCTATGATCCTCTTGATACCAGTGGCTGTTGAGAAATTAGTTGAGCCACTGGCAGCAGTGTCTATAAGCTGTTTTGTCTTGAGTTGTAAACCATTCATAAAGTTCTGCATCTGCTTAGTGGCATCCATGTTATGAGTAAGACATGCGGTCAGACACCTCTTAAACCTCTTATATGCATCTCCTAGATATTCCCCTTCTTTTTGTTTGAAATGGACAATGTCATATCTCTTTCTAATAAATACTGAAGCAGGGAAATACTCGTTAAGGAATGCAGTCTCCATCTCTCACCATTTGGTAATACTCCCAGCTGGAAGTGAATAGAACCATTCTTCCGCATCGTCAGTCAGTGTGAATGGAAATATAACCAGTCTCTTGGCCTCTTCGGAATGGCCTTCTATCTTCAAAGATGTGGTGGTAGTTAGGAATTTCTATAGGTGCTTGTTTGCATCTTCATTGATTCTTCCTGCGAAAGGCTTGCTCTCCAACTGGCGAATGGTGGAAGGATGAAGCTGAAAGTGTGACACATTCACCGGTTGATTTACGATGGTCATCCGGTTAGGTGAGCATTGGCCCCTCCATAGTCTCCCAAAAATCTTTCAGCTGGAGGTGGGTCTCTGTTCATGATGAAAGTTTCGAGCTCTGTCTCTGTGCTCGAATCTATATTTTCGGAAAGAATCACAACTTCTTCTTCGTTCTCTGAAATTTATGTTCCTGAGTTTGAAGCTGTCAATGTTTCCAGCTTAGCTTTTCTACGTCTGGAGTGCAACAATCTTTCAGGTTCTGAGTCAAAAGAAAATAAAGCTGAGGTCTTACCTCGCATACACAGGTTAGGAAATTATTAGTAATAACAAAAATATAATAAACAAACAAATAACTTAAAATTTTAGTCACAGAGTGACAAAATTCTAATTGAACTAACAAAGTACGTAAAATTTTGGCAGTCCCCGGCACCGGTGCCAAAAACTTGACCGGTAAATAGCAAGTGTACTATTTTAATACCGATGTATTAATAATTGGGGTTATCCCAGTATCGATCTCTGAGGACTGCGTGTAAATTTTTAGGTAAAAATTGTTATTTCAATCAGACAAAATAACCTTGGGTTTTGTTTGTGGTTTTCAAAAGGAAAAAGCAGAATGGTAAAATTATTTTAATGATTAAGAGAAAACATGCTAGGGGAAGTGTATGAATTGCTTATAACGAACCCTGGAGTCAAATAATAAGACTTCCAACAAGACCTTAATTTTTATTGCACCTCAAAAGTGTTTTTCTTAAATTCCTTAACTGAAAAACCTTTGATATTCTTTCTTGACCCCAATTCCTTAGCAGTCAAGGAAAGATATCAAGCAATAGTTATGACAAAGGGTTTTTACAATCATTATAGGATATCCCTATTCCTAGGCAATATTCACTGTAATGTGTTATACAAAGTAATCAATCGGTTTTCCAGGCCAAATCCCTAATCGTAAATCGTTCCCAATTTATAAGATCCTTTAAAAGTCTAAACGAATTGCATAAAAAAAAATATTAAGGAATGAACAAAATCTTATTAAGAAATGCAACAGAGGTTCATTACAACACAATTGTGGGACACCCCCTAGCAATGGGGGTTTTAGCTATTCATAGTATTCGATAAAAACAACATGGTATATAGAAACATTACAATGGTATTAGGAGTGAATTCGATCTTCAATTTCTTCCGAGCATGAAAATCTCCTTATCCTCCCAATTCTCCGGAGCGTCAATCCTTAGTTGTCTTTTTCTTCGTACCATCAAAAAGTCCCTTCTCCTTTATCCAAACACGTATCAAATAGTCTCAATTCAAACTCAACACAAGGAAAATACCTACAATACCCTCAGGGATCACAAGAGTAAAAAATACAAGAAAAATAAGAAATAAAGCGCTTCAACCAACACGGGCCGTGTCACGCAACACGGGTGGCCGTGTTGGCTTCCATATATATAATCACGTGAAATTTTCAAGTCCCAGGTGTCCTGACACGGTCCGTGTCGTGTGACACGGGTGGCCGTGTCAGGCCACTGTTTTCCACCAAAAATCACCTCTTCTGAGCACATCCTGACACGGGCCGTGTCACACGACACGAGCACCCGTGTCAGGCCCCTGGTCCACTTCAAACTCTTCCAACTTCTTGCTGTTTTCCTCCAGTTTTGTTCTGATTCTCCTTTATTGATTACCTGAACTTAGAAATAGTGAAAACACCAAACCAACACGTAAAATGCACTAAGGACAAATAAAACGCGACAAGATATAAGAAATTATTAACATAAACAAGAGGTAAAATATCGTATAAAAAACCACTGATCAAACTCCCCCAAACTTAAACCATTGTTTGACCTCAAGCTAAAAGCTTGGATAAATACTTTCAAATCAAACAGCACCTCAAGTGAGAGGTTCAGGGTGTAAGGTGTGTCAATACTCATACGTGAGTCTTAGTTCTGATCGGCTCAAACCAGCTCCCTCGGTACTCATCCGTTAACGGAGGCATTAAATGAACACACACCGTAGTAAAACCACGAACCTAAATCCCCCTTTCGGCCACCTCACCACCAATGCTTTGGGCTTAAGTTGTTTCTTCTATTTTCAACCCCTTTCGTTCGGATAATCAGATTAAGGCATGTAGAGTTCTACTCGAGACTTTTTTCCGTGAAACCTTAATTCTTTTTTTCTCGCTCACAGGCGTTTATTAATCCACTTTGGGACGACTATAGAGATTCAACCGCCGTTAGGCTAAATAACCAGGCGAGGGTTACCCGACTTAGAAGGACAGGTTGTCTTTACCGTCATTATTCAACTTTTTTTTTGGTTCCACAAGTCATTCTCAAAATCAATATGCAATTCTTTCAATCATGCCAGACTATCACAATGAACTAATCAAGGAATACTTCTCAAATCCAAGTACTATGGCACAAATCTACACGTTGGACTCGTTTCCTTACTCCGAGGAACCTAGGGTGTTCAAATTCTACCTCAATTTCCAAACTTCCCATGTTCCTTAGTTCAAACTTCTCTTCCCTTGAACTCTAAATACTTCCTTGACTACCTTACACGCAAACCATTCTCCTGGAAAATTTTGACAGTCTTTGTAGGGGTGAATTCGACGTGATTCTTACTGAACTTAAAATAAAATAGTATTTAAATTGACAATTCAAAACGGTAAAACCTCCCTCAAACTTGAACTAAACATTGCCTCAATGTTCAAGAACAAGAGAGGAAGAGGTGTACTCACAGAGATCCTAACATAGGGGTCGGCATGTAATTCAACACCTCTTTGCTGCTTCCACGTTTTCCCTTGCGAACTCTAGTTATTCCTGCAAAAAAAATAACAACAAAAGAAACAACATCAATTCTTAAAATTCGTGGGTTACCTCCCACGCAGTGCTTCGTTTAACGTCGCATGGCTCGACGGTCGACGCCCCATTGTTATGGGGGATACTTCAGCCTCCACACTCTATTACTTGACTTCTTCGCAACCGAATATTTGGTAGGTTCAGAGATAAGAGCAACATGTAGTGGTTTTGATCATTCTTCTTTCTTAGTTGTGTTGATCTTCCCAACCGACGGTTTAACATCTTTCTCCTTACCTTTCTTCTTCACCTCCACTTCCTTTAAATTGATTTTGTCATCAAAAGATTTCAAAGTGATCGTACCTGTTTCCTAATCAATATTGCACCGACTAGTAAGCAAGAACGACCCGCCAAGTATGATCGAAGTCTCTTCATCTTCTGGAATATCCATGATTTTAAAGTCAAATAGAATGGTGAATCTATCGATCGTCACCAGAACATCCTCTGCTTGCCCATATGCCATCTTAGTTGTGTGGTCGGCAAACTTCAAACTTATTCCCGTATCGCTCACCTTTCCAATATCCAACTTTTTGAAGATTGATAACGGCATGAGACTCACACTAGCACCTGAATCAATTAGGACTTTCTTAAAAGTTCGATCTTTTATAGTACAAGGGATTACCACTGGTCCATGATCCTTCCTCTTGATGGGGATTCTCTTTTCTTGCGATATTTCCTTACACTGCTCAGTTGTGATCTTCGGGTCTTCACCTACTGATATCTTTTTACCTATAACCTCTTTCATGAATTTCTTGTATAAAGGCATTTGCTCGAGTGCTTCAAAGAACGACATGTTGATTTCCAATTTGTTGAGCATTGCACTAAACCTTCCAAAGTCTCTCTCTTTCTGATCCTTCTTTGTAACTCTTTGAGGGAACGGTAGTTTTATTTTCGGTTTAACCTCCTCTTTCGTTTTCTCCCCAGTTGATTTTTCCAATAGTACAGCTTCTTCCGGTTCTTTCACTCTTTCTCTTACCTCAAGCTCCACCACTATGCATTCATCCTTCTTTGTTTCTTTTTCTTCTAACATTTTCTGATTTCTTGTTGTGACAACATTGATAATCTCTTAGTTTTTCGGATTCGGTACTGTCGCACTCGGGAGGGTTCCTTGAGCGTGTGTTGAGAGGTGTTGGCCTATCTGCCCCATTTGCGACTCAAGATTTTTGATGGAAGCTGTGTTATTCCTTTGCACATTACGGGTCTCTTCTTGGAATTGCATACTTTGAGCTGCCATTCTTTCGATAGCTAACTCTCATTCTGCTTTTTGAGGAGCTTGTTTTTGTTATGGGTGTGGAGGTTGGTTTGGGTCTTTTTAGGAGAAGTTAGGATGCGTCTTCCATCCTGGATTATATGTCTGGGAATACGGATTGTTCTGCCTCAAAATTTTCATCTCTTCGATTTGTTGAGCAGTAGCAAGACAATGCACAGTAAAATGGGGACCATTACACACCTCACAACTCACAGCTTGGACCGGTTGAACTTGAGCTAAAGTTTTAGTACTCACATTCATCCCCTTAAGCCTCCTTTCCACTTCAGCCTTGATTTGAGCTTCCATGTTCACAACTTGTTCTGCTAGCTTCAAATCAATCTTACCTTATGGTTGGTTCACAGTGCAATCATACAACTCAAGATGCTCATTGGCGGCAATTGCTTCTATGATCCTCTTGATACCAGTGGCTGTTGAGAAATTAGTTGAGCCACTGGCAGTAGTGTCTATAAGTTGTTTTGTCTTGAGTTGTAAACCATTCATAAAGTTCTGCATTTGCTCAGTGGCATCCATGTTATGAGTAAGACATGCGGTCAGACACCTCTTAAACCTCTTATATACATCTCCTAGAGATTCCCCTTCTTTTTGTTTGAAATTGACAATGTCGTATCTCTTTCTAATAAATACTGAAGCAGGGAAATACTCGTTAAGGAATGCAATTTCCATCTCTCGCCATGTGGTAATACTCCCAGCTGGAAGTGAATAGAACCATTATTCCGCATCGTCAGTCAGTGTGAACGGAAATATAACCAGTCTCTTGGCCTCTTCGGAATGACCTTCTATCTTCAAATATGTGGTGGTAGTTAGGAATATCTATAGGTGCTTGTTTGCATCTTCATTGATTCTTCCTGCGAAAGGCTTGCTCTCCAACTGGCGAATGGTGGAAGGATGAAGCTGAAAGTGTGCCACATTCATCGGTTGATTTACGATGGTCATCTGGTTTAGTTGAGCATTGGCCCCTCCATAGTCTCCCAAAAGTCTTTCAGCTGGAGGTGGGTCTCCGTTCATGATGAAAGTTTCGAGCTCTGTCTCTGTGCTCGAATCTATATTTTCGGAAAGAATCATAACTTCTTCTTCGTTCTCTGAAATTTATGTTCATGAGTTTGAAGTTGTCAATGTTTCCAGCTTTGCTTTTCTACGTCTGGAGTGCAACAATCTTTCAGGTTCTGAGTCAAAAGAAAATAAAGCTGAGGTCTTACCTCGCATACACAGGTTAGGAAATTATTAGTAATAACAAAAATATAATAAACAAACAAATATCTTAAAATTTTAGTCACAGAGTGACAAAATTCTAATTGAACTAACAAAGTATGTAAAATTTTGGCAGTCCCCGGCAACGGCGCCAAAAACTTGACCGATAAATAACAAGTGTACTATTTTAATACCGATGTAGTAATAATTGGGGTTATCCCAGTATCGATCTCTGAAGACTGCGTGTAAATTTTTAGGTAAAAATTGTTATTTCAATCAGCCAAAATAACTTTGGGTTTTGTTTGGGGTTTTCAAAAGGAAAAAGCAGAATGATAAAATTATTTTAATGATTAAGAGAAAACATGCTAGGGGAAGTGTATGAATTGCTTATAATGATCCCTAATCGTAAATCGTTCCCAATTTATACGATCCTTTAAAAGTTTAAACGAATTGCATAACAAAAATATTAAGGAATGAACAAAATCTCATTAAGAAATGCAACAGAGGTTCATTACAACACAATTCAGGGACACCCCCTAGCAATGGGGGTTTTAGCTATTCATAGTATTCGATAAAAACAACAAGATAAATAGAAACATTACAATGGTATTAGGAGTGAATTCCCATCTTCAATTTCTTCCGAGCATGAAAATCTCCTTATCCTCCCAATTCTCCAGAGCGTCAATCCTTAGTTGTCTTTTTCTTCGTACCATCAAAAAGTCCCTTCTCCTTTCTCCAAACACGTATCAAATAGTCTCAATTCAAACTCAGCACCAGGAAAATACCCACAATACCCTCGGGGATCACAAGATTCAAAAATACAAGAAAAATAAGGAATAAAGCGCTTCAACCAACACGGGCCGTGTCACGCAACACGGGCGACCGTGTTGGCTTCCTGATAAATAATCACGTGAAATTTTCAAGTACCAGGTGTCCTGACACGGGACGTGTCGTATGACACGGGCGGCCGTGTCAGGCCACTATTTTCCACCAAAAATCACCTCTTTTGAGCACATCCTGACACGGGCACCCGTGTCAGGCCCCTGGTCCACTTCAAACTCTTCCAACTTCTTGCTGTTTTCCCCCGGTTTTTGTTCTGATTCTCCTTTATTGATTACCTGAACTTAGAAATAGTGAAAACACCAAACCAACACGTAAAATGCACTAAAGACAAATAAAATGCGACAAGATATAATAAATGATTAACAAAAACAAGAGGTAAAATATCGTATAAAAAACCACTGATCAAGATGCATTAGCACACCATTTTTGCATGATAATGACCTAGAAAATGTGTAGATTAATTCCAACTAAAATTGACTAGAATTGGTGATGGTTTATGTTTTTAACTTCAAACTTGTTGTTTGCGATTTGGCTTGATTATGAACTGAAACTAAAAATAAACCATGGGTTTGAGATCAGTGGAGCATGTAGATGAATTTTGACTATTCATTTGTGATTTTTGGCTCAGCTTTTCTTCACCTGCGTTTTCACTATGAATTTGGTTATTTGTTTCACCGGAGAAAACGACCGGAGCCGTCGTGCTCCGGCGTCTGGTTCTCCCTCCTAATTTTAAATCTCACCTGAACACGTGGCTTGCTTTATTCCCTTGGATTGAATGGCGTTTTTTATCTCATGGCCACAAACACGCCTCACCGTGTGCTTCTTTTGACCGCACCACACGCAATACCTCCAAAACGTTGCGTTTCATTAAATGCCTTTTGGACTGGGCTTTTAATCTCTATTCCCACCCATGCAAATGAGCCCAGCTGGATTTCAACGTGAATGGATTGCTATTGGCACCAATTCTTTTCCCTTTTCTTTTTTTCCCCTTTTCATTTTTCTTTTTATTTCTGTTTGCATTTTAAATCAAATAAAATACTTCTAATAATCCAAAAATTCCACAAAAATAGTTTATGGACACCTTGAAATGTCTATTATTTTTAGGAAAATTTTATTTTATTTTTTGGATTTATTTTGAATTAAAATGTGATTGTTGGATTGGAAGTGTTTTAATTGAACTTTTTCTTGACATGTCTTTGTTCTTGACTTGTTTCTTCCATCTCCTTTTGATCCAATGACTAAAAATTCATCCTCATATCCACGATGAGTTGATGAATTTTTTAGGACCATTTTTCCCTTGTTGGTTGACTTTTAGGTTGACTTTTGTTGCATTTCATTTGACCCTCGACAATCTTCATTCACAATGGGACACCCTTGTGAATCAATTTCTTTGGTGGTGTTGTGAATTGATTTTGATTGTGATTTCTTGGCCTCTGTTTTCCAACATGTTTATGGACTTTGTGCATTTTATTTGATCATTTTTGAACCATTTTCCTAATTTTGAGGTAACTTGCAACTCAAGTTACCTCCAAGGGATGTTCATACATACACATTGACCTAGTTTGTCTTGGAGATGACATTTTTGGATCCTTTGAGCCCTCAATGCCTTTTGGTTCATGTTGCTAACATGTTAAGGATGATTCTTGCTCATTTTTAGGTCATGACATTAGGTTTTGCTTGCTCATTTGGTTGTTTTCTTTTGAGTTTCCAATTAGGGTTTCCATGTGTGCTTTGCTTGCATTCCTTTGTGTTTATGCTTGCATTCTCTTTGGATGTGTTTGCTTTTTCTTTTGAGTTCTCTTCTCTCATCTCCCATTATGTCCCATGACCTTGGAATATCATTTAAGGTGGCTTAGTCCCTCCTTAGGAGGTACTTGAAGCATACCTAAAATGATGAATCCTTGAGGACTCCTTTGTGCTTCTTTTGCACTTTGCTTGTGATGTTTATGGTTGAGTGCATATTATGAGTTCCTTGATGTCCTCATATAGCATCCTATCCTCACTTTTGTTTTGAACTTTTTCTCCTTTCATTTGGTTTGGCTTTTGGCACTTGTGGTTGATGTTGTTTGACTTAGGTCATTTCATCCCACTTTTGGTACATTCTTGTGTGGTTTCTTCTTGTTGTTTGATCTCCTTTTTGTGCATTTATTTCTCTTTTCTTCTTTTACATTCTCATATGTATGCTTGAGGTTGAGATGAGCTTGTGGAGGCTACTGCCCCACACATATTTCCTCCCTCAATTTCATCTTACTTGTGCATTCTATGTTTGCATTCTTGCATTTTTATGTTCTTTTTTCCTCTTCTTCTTTTGTCTATCTTTCCCTTAGGATCTCTAATCTCTCTTCTTCAAGAGAGGTTATGATAGACATTAGGTACTTAACCATGCATGATAACATTAGGTAGTTCCCTTGTGTATTCCAACTTTAAGTCCACATTGCATGATAACTTTTAGGATTGATTAGTCTCTCATTAGTGGTCCTTTCTTCTCTTCTCATCTTCATAAAATCTTAACATACTTAATAAAGATAATGGATGTTGTGCCATGAGCCTCATACTTGGGAAATGGTGATTGTGGGGATACCTCTCAATTGCCTAGAGTGTTTAGTATATGTCCTTAGGACGATATGCGACGCATTCGCTCCTAGGTTTTAGAGTTTAATACAACATACATTATAAACACTCAAATTCAAAACACTTCTTATCTAAAACACACAAAAATACTTCAAACCTTTGTCATCCTTCGGGATCTTAATCAAGGAAAATATTTTCAGATAAAAGAGTGTTGTTAACTTTTAGTTCTATCGCAAACAGTAACGCCTAAGTTTCCATTGGTCGAGCTGCATACACCAACTGCTAGAACTACTTGTTAACCCTACTCGGGCCTAAAAAACTTTTGAACCAACCTGTGTTCCTTTTAGCCCAAACTACGTTTGCTCTGATCTTTCATACCAGATGAAAGTACGTAGGCACAAGAGCGACATCTTGGCGAGCAACCTTCCCCCCTTTCACCCGTAGTTAGCCGAACTACATTGACTCTGACTTTCCTATTGCATGAGGGAATACGTAGGCACATAGCGGCGATGCTCTACCGAGTCTCTTTTTTCTTTTCCTTTGTCCTTGACCATTAGCATAGATAGTTTCAACACACCCTTTTAGATAGACAACAATGCGTGGATCCCGTCGAGTACGACGGACGTGAGGGGTGCTCATACCTTCCCCTTGCGTAACCGACTCCCGAATCCAGACTTGGTTGCGATGACCTTATCTTTCCCTTTTTCGTCAGGTTTTTCCGATCGTTTCCTTTCCCTCTCGTTGGGATAAATAACAAAAGGTGGCGACTCTTCCATTTTCCATCGGGTGTTTTTCGCAATTGCGACAGCGCTGGGGATTTTTTCCTCAAGAACTAGGTGGTCCCTTCTTAGGAATTTACTACTGAGCTGTGAATCAAATGTGTACAACTCGTGACCGTTGGCATACGAGATTGTTGTTTTTCGCAGCCTAGTGCAACATGTTCCTTTATGGTGGGTCATGGTTTGGGGAGCAGTAGTGATACACATAGGGTGCGAAATGTGTGTATTTGAAAAAAAATTCAACTCTTCTTCGTATGATAAACTTCTGTTTTTATAGAGATTTAATAGATATGGGCTGTAAAGAAGAGAAGAAAAAAACTTTCATGAATTGTAATCATGTTTCATTCACTTTCATTTGTAAAAAGCCCAAACTGATTATTATTTTTGTAATATTTGGACTCATGGCAACATAATGAATTTATAATACTCTTTGGCACCCTTTTATATGGACCTTGGTGGGCTCAAGAATTTCGAAATAGACTTTTGGCTATTTTGTTTGAAACAAAAAGAAAAGATCATGAATTCATAACGATAATTTTTGAATAAAAGTTCTCTTCTTGACGAACCATTGCAAGGAAATGGCCTATATCTTGAAATTTTATTTAACCAGTCAAAATCTCATTGCTTCACCAAATAAAATTCATAACGTAACTTGAAGAAATTCTTCATGCCTTGAAAATGCTCCGAACTTTGCATTAATTAACTCAATCATGAATTTTCAATAAGATTTGAACTTAAATTGAAGAATACTTGAAGCAAAAGCAACTCAACTAGCAATCCACTTGAAATATCGCCTAAAACGAAACTGAGATAAGATCTGAGATTAGCTGGATCAAAGCCTTAAAATAACTCACACCATATGTCTTAAACCAATGTTTAACTATATCATTTAAAATCCAGTTGATCATATCTCGATTGTTCGACCATAAATACGTAGGCTCATCTTTCCTTTAACATACTTTGCAAATGCTTGTGATCATATTAAACACCACCACAACAAACCCCATGACCTGAGAAGTCTTCAGAGAATCATGGCCCCAGGCCAAATGATCATCTTAGAAAATAATCATCAAGCACCGCCATTATTTGTGATAAGAACAATGAGAAAGGTAGGACAAATTTGGGGTATGACAGGTTACATATGATATCCTTTACCTTTACCCTTTATCCTAGCCTTAGGATCTGAGTCGCCGTACTCATGTTTAGCGTCCCGCCGAGGACATTCTCTACCATAACAATATCAACATAGATTCAGGAGTTGCCGCACTCCATGTAAGTACTTCCCTATGAATTCTTACATCCACTTGGAACCTTGACCACAGTCAAAAGTTCCTTACCCCTAGTTAGGGGAACTACGAACGCTTTGATTTCTCGTTGAGAATACGTAGGCACAAGATGCGATTTCTTGGCGAGCTCACTAACAACTAACTTCTTGTTAACATTTTACAACTGAAGATTGGAGTCTCCGTGCTCCAGGTAGTTGTCCTGCCGTGGACATTTCCCGTGTTTACCTTTGCCATAGGACTTGGAGTCGTCGTACTACATTTGGTCGTCCCGCCGTGGACATTCCCTTCCTTGCTAACTTAACATAGTTTAGAGTCACCACACTCTATGTAGATGTCTCACCATAAACATTTACTTGCCCCCCGGAACCTTGACCACAGTCAAGAGTTCCTCACCCCTAGTTAGGAGAACTACGAACGCTCTAATTTCTCGTTGAGAATACGTAGGCACAAGATGCAATTTCTTGGCGAGCTCACTAACAACTAACTTCTTGTTAACATTTTACAACTTAGGATTAGAGTCGCCGTGCTCTAGGTAGTTGTCCCGCCGTGGACATTTCCCGTGTTTACCTTTTCCATAAGACTTGGAGTCGTCGTACTCCATCTGGTCGTCCCGGCGTGGACATTCCCTTCCTTGCTAACTTAACTTAGTTTAGAGTCACTGCACTCTATGTAGGTGTCTCACTGTAGACATTTACTTGCCCCCTGGAACCTTGACCATAGTCAAGAGTTCCTAACCCCTAGTTAGGGGAACTACGTGTAATTCTGGAAAGCACAAGGATGTTATAACATCCACGGTAACACAAACTATTGGAGTAATTAAAATGCTGTAAAGGAAAGCAATAAATAACACAGTAATTGTTCACCCAGTTTTGTGTCAACAACACTTACATCTGTGGGCTACTAAGCCAGGGAGGAACTTCATTATTAGTAGAATTAATTCAGAGTCAAACAACACAGTTTGCACTCCTCACTTAAAACTTACCCAATGACACTTCAGCCGAGAGACACTCTAGACCTGAGTATTCCCACTCACTCCCCCTCAATCACACCAGTGATATCAATACAGGATTGCAGATTAAATATGAAGACTCACTTCAAACACACCTTGATCTTGCTTCACAACTTTGATCAAGGACACTTACTCTTGCTTAACAACTTTGAGTAAGACAATGAACACACATGTTCATACATAATAACCAGAGAAATTCTACAGCTTACAATTGCTTGGCCCACAAGGAATTCTAAGATTCCTAGACGCACGTGAAGAACAAGGTTTTTTCACTCACACATCACCCTCTCCAATCTCTGTCTTGAAGCTCTCTCTTCAAGCTCTGCCCATTAGGAATGATCCTTCTGCTATTTATAATAGCAGACCTGCTTTGGGCCTTGGTAGAGAATTTAGGTTTACACAAGTTAAACCTTTCTTCATGAAGTTACACACTTATCATTAGGTTAGAAGTCTTCTAAGTTATCATTAGCAATACCTGTTATGTTTCCTGAAATAACTATGCTTCCTGGATTGTTTCCTGAAGTATAGCCTGAGCTAATAACAGAAAAACAAACCTGCGTGCCCTGATGTCATACGATCAATGTTATGACATTCAGTCATGACATTCAACTTCACTTACTTTCATCTTTCCCTGCATAATACTCTTCATGTATGTCCTAACCTCAGTTATGACATTCATATACACTCTAGTGTTTAGCCACAAAATGTAGCCAATCAAGAGCATCTACAAACTCCCCTTTTGGCAAATTTTTGGCTAAAACACCCTGTTAACATATTAGAGTTTACAAGCAGCAGAAGTCTATTATATAACCTATCATGCAGGAAAGCCACTAGCTACACTATCAGAATTGTTTACACACACTCACAGTGTTAGCTCTCAGGATCAACCTGTTCACAATACCATCTGTTATTCAACACTACAGATGTCTAATATATTGAGTAAAACTCTGGGTTACTCCCCCTCAACTGATGTACTTATCAGCTGGGCACACAACTAGTAAGTATTCCTGCATTCACACACAATACCGAAACATTCAGGCAGTCCTGGATGTCAAGACATTCTGGATAACATCCTGAAGTCACACATTCTTGTGCTACTCCCCCTGAAGAGTTACACACTACTCACATTCTGCTAACATCTTGCAGACACACACACCTAAGCAGCAGCTAGATGCTCACACATTCTGCACTCAACCTGCAAGCATGTTTACTTTATATACACAATAGCACATATGCTCATGAGCAGCAACACTTGTTCTTTCACAATTTTAGCAGCAACTCAACCAAGTATTCAACCAAGTCTTCAACCTGGTCTTCAACCTTCTGCTGTTATCTAACACTCTCTCCCCCTTTTTAGCCACAAATTAATATCAAACTAATAACATAGTATAGATCATAATAGGTAACATTACACATGTTTGGGGTCATTACAAAACTGCTCATGAAGAGCATGACAAATTCATGTTGTTCTAATAGAATAAGTCTAACACAAGATCAAACAAAATGCAAATCAAAACAACAACACATCTTCCTCATCAGCTCAACAACCTTTGACCTGAGCCCCACAGCAGTCTATCAGCACAAATCATTCTTCCTCCTCAGAGGCAGAACTGGAACTAATGGCATTAGCACCAGTTGAGACATTCTTTTCAGAATCTTCACCTGACATACCTACACCATCTATATCTGCTGTATTTCTTTCAAGGCTTTGAAGCAAAGATTCTAGCTTGATCTTTCTTTCAGGCCCTCAACTGACTTTGTGAATTTTCACATTGAGTAGCCTTGAGACCTCTTGTAACCATGTCAGCACCATGTAGGTCAGAATCACCAACCTTCACACAAGCCTTTTCAACTTGATACACGTCATCCCTGTGCATGGCTCTCTTGAACTAAATGGAGTTCATATTGAAGTTTCTCAGAGTGTCACAGAACAATTTCATGGCATCCTGAGTGACATTGCCTCTTTTATGCTAATCACCTTTCATGGACTCCATTAGGTTCTAGTATAGTATATCTAGATTTCTATGATGACCATTCTTTGAATGTCCATCCTTGGCTTGCCTACCAGTCTCACATTTGCCATAGTCTGTTCTTCCATCTAGAGGAAACTTAGGAATTCCTCTTACTGATTCCTTGGTTATGGTCTTCTTCATCCTTTGAAGATGTCTACCTTTCTCCAACCAAAGTTGATCCTTCTTTTCTTCATTGACCAATACATTGAGGTTACTTCTAGACTCCCATAGATAGCAGTTGTTCTTGGCTCTAGATCCCCTCAAAACTTCCTTACCTTCTTCATTGGTGACAACACATTCATCCTTAGTGAATTTTACACTGAAACCTTGATCACAGAGCTGACTGATAATGATAAGATTAACAGTCAGTCCTCTAACCAACATGACGTCATCCAGTCTTGGGAAACCAGGACACTCTAGTTTTCCAGGACCTTTGATTTCTCCTCTAGCTCCATCACCAAATGTTACATGACTTGAGGAATGAGGTTTGAGATTTACCATAAGATTTTCTATTCCAGTCATATGGATGAGGTTTGAAATTTTCTCAAGTTTACAATTCAACAGGTTGACCTCACTGTTAAGTGAGTCTATTGTTGCAAGATGTTCCTTCTTCTTAGCCTCCAAATTCTTAATTATCTTTTTTTTTTATTTTCTCCTTGTTGGCATACCTCTGCACTTCTGAAACACAACTGTTTGTATAAAGCTGCAAGCTCATCAAATTCAGCTCATCCTCACTTAAGTCATCATCAGATGTGCATACAGTATTTAGAACAGTGATATGTTTGGCAGACTCCTTTTCTGATCCACTTTCAGAGTCTCCACCAGACCAGGTTACATTTAGGCTTTTCTTCTATTTCTTTAGATAGGTGGGGCATTCAGTTCTATTATGTCCACATCCCTCACATTCAAGGCATTGAACTCCTTTTCCTTGGTTGGACTTTTCTTCAGATTTAGCCCTTTTGCTAATGTCAGATGGGATAAACTTGTCACCAGCTCTACCCTTCTTATCCACCCTTTTCATGAGTCTGTTGAATTGTCTCCCAAGCACAGCTACAACTTCTGAGAAATTCTCCTTGATGTCTTCATCTGAATCCTCTGTAGTGTTTGATACAAAAGCTATGCTTTTGTTCTTCTTCTCCACAGCCTGATCACACATGCCCATCTCAAATGTTTGGAGAGAACCTATGAGTTCATCCACCTTCATGTTGCATATGTCTTGAGCTTCTTCAATGGCAGTGACCTTCATGGCAAACCTTTTAGGAAAAGATCTGAGAATCTTCCTCACAAGCTTTTCTTCAGACATCTTTTCTCCCAAGGCTCTTGAGGTGTTGGCTATCTTAAGAATAGTCATGTAGAATTCATGAATAGTCTCATCCTCCTTCATCCTCAAACTTTCAAACTTGGTGGTCAGCATTTGAAGTCTTGACATCTTGACTTTAGAGGTTCCCACATGAATTGTTTTGAGAGTATCCCAAACCTCTTTAGCCAGCTCACAATGATGCACCAGTCTGAAGATGTTCTTGTCTATACCATTGAATAATGCATTCAAGCTTTAGAGTTCCCAAGAGCCAAGGCTTCTTGCTCTTTGGTCCATTCTTCTTCAGGTATAAGTACAAATAATCCATCTTTATCAGTCTTCACTGGATGTTTCCAGCCAGAGTTTACAGCTCTCCATGCCTTGTTGTCTAGAGAATTTAAGAAGGCAATCATCCTAGGTTTCGAATAGTCATAATTAGATCCATCCAGAATTGGTAGTCTATTTGTGAATCCTATATTTTTATCCATAGTACCATAATTTATCTTCCCTAGATCTCACCCAGAAATAAACAGGCAGGGTGCCTGCTCTGATGCTAATTGTAATTCTGGAAAGCACACGAAGGATGTTATCATGGATGTTATAACATCCACGGTAACACAGACTATTGGAGTAATTAAAATGTTGTAAAGGAAAGCAGTAAATAACACAATAATTGTTATTTCACTCACACATCACACTCTCTAATCTCTATCTTGAAGCTCTCTCTTCAAGCTCTGCCCGTTAGGAATGATCCTTCTGCTATTTATAAATAGCAGACCTGCTTTGGGCCTTGGTAGAAAATTTTGGTTTACCCAAGTTAAACCTTTCTTCATGAAGCTGCACACTTATCATTAGGTTAGAAATCTTCTAAGTTATCATCAGCAATACCTGTTATGTTGCCTGAAATAACTATGCTTCCTGGATTGTTTCCTGAAGTATAGCCTGAGCTAATAACAGAAAAACAAACCTGCGTGCCCTGATGTCATACGATCAATGTTATGACATTCAGTCATGACATTCAACTTCACTTACTTTCAGCTCCTGCATAACACTCTTCATGTATGTCCTAACCTCAATTATGACATTCATATACACTCTTATGTTTAGCCATAAAATGTAGCCAATCAAGAGCATTTACACTACGATTGCTCTGATTCCATTCCCGTTAGGATACGTAGACACGAGATACGATGTCTTAGCGAGCATACTTTGTATATACTTTAGATCTTTACCTTAGCACTTTTCCCTTAGCAAGAAACTTTAGCATAACACAAATACTAACAAGAGGTTCCTGTAGAGTACTACAGATGTTTAGGATGTGAAATACCTACCATAGGCATAACCAACCCCCGAACCTTTAGATCTCTTAGCTTTGTTGTTACGTGGCGCACTTAAGGTTTTTCTTTCTTCAAACCTTTCCTTTGGATAAATTAAATTCCGGTTGTGAATTTAAGAATTAAGATTCAGGTAAATCAATAGCTTGGTATTGTTGCACCCCAAAATTTGACCAACATTTATTTACCTAGCTTGTGTTCATTAGCATTATCATCTGCATTTCATTGACATGTGTGCAGGAGATCAAGAGGTATGAGTACCAATCAAGACTTTGAAGCTAGCCGAGAAGGTTATTCAAGTGTTCAAGGGTTGATATCTTTGTCAGAGAAGTTAAGAGATCCTCAGAGAGATTGGTTGAAACCAAGGTTGTGTGCCTCCTAACTTGAGAGTTGTGGGAGCTCCTCAGATGATTCTGAGGCTATGGGAATGGACTTAAAGCTTTGAGAGAGCTTATTAGATGTCTTGAAAGCCATCATGAAGCCTAGAGAGATCATTGTGCAAGAATAAGAGACCTCAGCCATGAGTGGTGCAGTTAGGGTTTGACTGGGTCAACCCTAGGTCAACTAATGATTTGGAGAGGGTTGAGACCTAATCCAAGAGCCATGTGATAATGGATTGATGCATTGAGATGCTATAAGGATGATTCCAAGATCAACTCATCATGATTGAGGAGTTTGAGAAGTTTCAAGCTAGGGTTTCTAAGGCTTGACAGTGTAAAATCCCCTAGTTTGACCCCTATCTTCAAGGCAGTTTAGCTCAAGATGTGATTGCCATCTCATCTTACCCCCAACATGAGTGTTGTAGAGCTTTCTCTTAGATTTAATTTGAGTACTAGAAGTCCTTGATAGGATTTGTAGATCTCAAGTTATGACTTTGACAAGTTACAGGTCATCTGAGGTATGTGAATCTGGGGCTTTGAAAGTCACCCAACTTGCATCCAACTTTTACCATATAAGGATGATTCCTATGAACTCTTGGTCAACATGAATGTTGTTCCTTATCTTATTAGCTTTCTAGAGAGTACTAGAAGTCCTTGATAGGATTCGTAGATCTCAAGTTATGACTTTGACAAGTCAATGGCATTTTGGTCATTTGGAGATTATAGGTCACTTCAAGCATAAGGCCATAACTCCTATTTCCAAGCTTCAAATGGAAAAATCTTCAACATCAAACTTGCTTAAAATGATGTTTTAAGGCTATTAAGGAGGTCATGAGATGTTGAAAAGGCTTGTAGCTCAGAATGGTAAAAATGACCTAAAATGGAGGCATAAGTTAAATAAGTCAAAGTTGGAAATTGAAATTTCCAAGTTACACATCCAAACCATGGCATGTAATAGGTCATTTTGCCTCTAAAAAGCATTTTAAAAACAATGGTTCAGCCACATTTTTGATTTGAGGTTTAGATCATGGACTTGCTTTGGAAAATGGTTGCTTGCATAATGAGGTACATATGCAAAACACAAGGAAACTCAATACACAAGCTAGCTAAGTATCTTAACACCTCATATATCTCATCTAAGGAGATTTTCCAGTCAGAACCAGTTGCAGCAAGAGGCATAGCATGAGATAGCATGTGAGATGAGATGAAATCAAAAACTCATGGCATGAGAATCCCAAATTCTCATTGGATGATTCCAGAAGGTTCTAGATGGATTAGAATCATCCTATATAGTGTTTAGAACTTGCTTAGATGCAGGGTTGGTGAGAGATTAGAGAGGAGAGTGAGATAGCCATTTCAATTTCTTCCATTGCAAGTTGAAATCAAATTCTACTTTCCACACCATTTCCATTGCTTCTTTCAATCCCAACACCTTCCATTGATCATACTGAATGTGTGCATACCAAATTTAGGGCAAGATCATAAAGAATTGAAGAGTTAGCTTTTGGATTTTGGGAGCTGCAAGTCACCATCGAGTTTGGAGATTCAGGCTTTCTTGATCAAATCTTTTGCAAACAGAAGTTTTATCATCAATCAAGGAAGGTTTCTGAAGAGTTTGAGAGGTTGAAGTGGAGGTTTGACCTATCTGATATTCAAGATTTGAAAGGTTTGTAACTTTTCTTCTACACCCTAATTTAAGCATAATTAGGTAGATTTGTTAGGTTAGAATGGTTAGAGACAAGTAGGAGATGGATTCTGGGAAGTTTGAGATCATTTGGTGAAGTTTGAGTTAGTGACACCATTTTTGTTTTGATCAAGAACACGATGGATAGTGAGCTATAACAGGAGTTTGATATCAAGAATTAACCAGTGTGAGGTGGTGATCATTCTGAGGTAGTCAATTTCAAGAATAGTCAGAATTGAAGTTTGAGCATAGTTTTGATCTTGGATCGGGTTTAGAGATTGAGGATGATTCTTTGAATTCTAAGGCCATGGTTGTATTCAGGGTTGAATTTAGAGCAGTTAGGGTTTTGAACCATGGATTTTGGTTGAGTTTGGATGGAGTTCGAGTTAGGGATTTGAAGCTCTGTTCATGGAGCTTTCCCTCCATTTCCATGGCTGGAGGAAGAAGACGACTCCATGGCCGTCAGATGCACAAGGACTTGTTGACTCTATCTTGATCCCACGGCTGTGATTTAATTTCATGTTTGAAGGGAAGTCTGAAGACAACCAAAACGTAGCGTATCATTTAATCTCTGGTCTTGGGCTTTAGTGGATTTTGATAGTCACACCCCCTCTCATGGCCCAATCAGGAATTAAACTGAATTTCTTTACTTAATGCACCGTGGATTTTTCTTTTTCTTTATATTTTCTGAATTGATTTTCTGATTAAAGACTGGGCCTAGTGCTTTACTAATAACACCCCCATTTAGGGCCCATTCCCATAATGAACTGCACTGAATTGCTATCTGCACCAATATTTTCATATTTTAATTTCTTTTTCTCCATTTTATTTTAATTTTTGAAAAATCATATTAAATAGAAAATTAATGATTTTTGCATGGGGATTTTTTCTCCTATTTCATGTTAATGTCTAGAAAATTATAAAATCAAAACATTTGCATTTCATGCATTTTTAATAATTTTTTGTGTATTTTCTCTCTTAATAGTTTTTAATTCATTTTATGTTGATGCATAGATTTGTAGAATTTTGTTTAGCTAGTTACCTTTGAATTTTTAGGCCATTCCTTTTAGGATAGTTAGACTAGGACTTTAGCTCCCCTCTGGATTTATTCCATAATTTTGTGATTAATTTTTGATTAGTTTTGATTAGATGACTTTAGGTTGTGTAGATTTAGGTCAATCCTTAACATATGTCCACAATAACACTAGAATTTTGGGTTTTTAGGTCAAGTTAGACATTGGGACATATAGGGTATTAAGGGTAGTCATATAGGATCCCCTAGAAATTATATTAGATTTTAATATAATAGTATACTATTTTTAATTGATTTTTGTAGTTGATTGTTGTTTGTGTTGCCCTTATGGGTTTGTATTTTGTGTTGCCTTGCTTTGTGGGTTTTTGCTTGGCTTGGTGGGCTTGGTCTTGCTTTGAGGAGCATGGAGGAGCATAGTAGAAGACATGAAGAATTGAAGAAAGAGCTTGAGATCTTGAAGACTTGTTTGTTTTGTTGTTGTTTTAGGGTTAGGGATTAGGAAGAGCTTAGACTTAGTTGATTCCTTTCTTAAACATGGATGGTATCTTTCACCTCCATTCTTCCCCATGATTCAAGGTCCTTCCATGGTATTCACCTCCCTCCTTTGGAGGGATAAGTGATGGTACCTAGGAAGTAGAACCTTTGAGGGAACCATTCTTTTGATGTTAAACCCTTATAGGTCACCTTTGGTGGTCAATGAGCAGTTTAATATCCTAGCTTATCCAGTTAAGTGATTTCTCCTGGTTGGAGTATCTTGAGAGATGTTGGGCTTGAGAGTGAAGATGAAGACTTCACTGAAGAGTGTGGAAGAGGATGATTCCTTGAGCATTGCCATTGCAGTTGATACTTGAAGACCCAATGAAGATCCAGTAAAGACTGAATGAAGAGCTGAGGCTTGAGAAAGACTGAAGGATGAAGTGGACACTTCCAAATGATTAAAGACTACTCTGAGAAGCTGAGGCTTGTAGGAAGAGAAGACCAAGTTGAGACTGGAAGAGCAAAGAGAGCTGAAGCTTGAAGATCAAGTTGATACTTGTGGTTAAGAGTGAAGCCTGAAGGTGGAGCTGACTGAAGAGCTGAAGCTTGGAGAGGAAGATAAGTTGAGACTTATGTTGAAGGGTTGAAACCTGGAGAAGCAAATTGATATTTGTCAAGAGTGATGGAAGTCTGAAGACTGAGTTGCTGTCAGAAGAGCTGAGGCTTGGAGTTGAGAGAAGAGCTGTTGATCTATTTCTTTCTTGTCTGTTTTCTTTTCTGTATTGATGTGCCTTGTTTGACTTGCTTGATGCATTAGAATAAGTTCATATCTAGACTAGACTTTAATCTAGGAGCATGATTGCACTAGAGGTTGAGTTGCTCCCTCTGCTTGTATTGTTACTGTATGGCTTTGCTTGCGGGTATTCGGTAGAGCCCAGCTCCCTTGCCCATGTGGTTTATTCTGCTTGATGGCATTCTATTTTCTTCTGTATGATTGCAGTTTACTGTACTTTGCCTGATAGCATATTGTTATTTCTGTATGATTGCTGTTATTCATTCTGGCTTGAGGTTGAGATGAGCTTGTGGAGGCTGCTGCCCCACACACATTTCCTCCCTCACTTGCATTGCATGCATTTTTCAGTCATTTACTGTTTACTGTTTAAGCTGATGCTTTATCTGTTTCTGTGTATCATTGACATGATCCCTTAGGAATCTCACTCCCTTTGATAAGGAAGTGATGATTAGAACTTTAGGTTGAAACCTATGCATGATAATTTCTAGGAGTTCCCTATTTCAAACCTCAACCATAGGATGAACCCTTGGCATGACAACAGTAGGACTTGATAGTCTCCCCGTAGTTGAGCCTGTTCTCTTCTCATCTCAAAACAACTTAAGATACAGTAATCATGAATGATTTCTTTCGTACGTTACGAGCCTTAAGCTATCTGAGAAAGGATTGTTGGAGAGTTTCTTTTCAACAATCTGGATGTTTAGTATGGCACCCTTTGGGTGACATGCGACGCATTCACTCTCAGGTCATAGTCTTTAGTGCGATTGAAATTGCAAACACAATAAAAAACACTTCTTTCGTAAAAGACAGAAAACAAACTGTAAACCTTTTTGCCCCGTGGGCCCATAAGTCAAAGGAAAACTTTTCTGAAGAAAAGAGTGTCGTTAAACTTCAGCGCCAACGCAAACAGGCTTTGTCCCTAACTGCTGGAACTGTTGTTTAGCCCTACTCGGTAAAACAGATGAATCTGAATCCCCATAATGCACAGTTTCCCGAACTACGTAAGCTCTGATGTCTCATGCTTGTTGAGAGTACGTAGGCACAATACTGATGTATTGGCGAGCCACCTTCCCCGTAACCCGTCGTAGGTCGAACTACGTTGACTCTGATTTCTCATTCTCTGATGAGAATACGTAGGCATAAAGTGCGACGCTTTGCCGAGTCATTTTCTTTTCTTTTTAAGCCAGCCTTGATAGGTAGATAGATAAACCAACTCGTCCAGTAAACACAACAAGCGTGGATCCCGTCGAGTACGAAGGACGTGAGGGGTGCTAATACCTTCCCCTTGTGTAACCGACTCCCGAACCCAGACAACGGCTGCGACGACTTTGTCTTACCCTTTTCGTCAGGTTTTTCCGATCGTTTCCTTTCCCGCTCTGAGGGATAAATAACGAAAGGTGGCGACTCTTCTGTTTTGCCGGCACCTTATTTTCGTGGAAGCGACAGCTGGCGACTCTGCTGGGGACCGAACCCAGAATCTCTGGTTCTCCAGTTCCCCTGCGAGAGTCAATCCTAGCGCTTGTATGATTACTTGTTGGGTTGTGTTTATTTATCGCATTTTATTTCCCGCACTTTATTTTCAGTATGATATGATTATCTGTGCTGTTGTGGGAGGGGCATTCTGATGAGTGAGAAGCCAGACCCAGGCTTGAGTTGACATAGCATTAGTTGTGGAAATTAGTGGGCGCGTGCTTGCTTTGCAGGCACTAGTGTCTCATGAAATCCACGCTCAGACGAGGTTCTCCCGGTTGGCTTCTCTTTCAACCCTTTGGGTTGAGACGGTTGCTGGTTTGGAGGATTTTCGACTTTAGGGACCGATCATTTGTGATTCAGCCGAGTGAGGCCGCTTCATGAGCTGGTGATGCCATACCTTCTGGGTATCGTATCACCCCTCTTGAATGTCTGTGACGCTGATGAACGCATAGGATGCCGAACTTGAGTCAGTTTAGGTCCATACCTGTGAGCAGGGTTGGGTTTATTGCAGGAAACTTTGACCTTCAGACGACCTGGTTTTCTTGATAGTGGATCAGTTTTGTTGGGATCTGAGGATCTCATCTGCAGATATATGTTTGTTCTTGATAGAGCAGGTTTTGATCAGAGGATCTTATCATCAGATGTGTATTTGTTCTTGATAGAGCAGGTTTTGATCAGAGGATCTTATCATCAGATGTGTATTTGTTCTTGATAGAGCAGGTTTTGATCAGAGGATCTTATCATCAGATGTGTATTTGTTCTTGATAGAGCAGGTTTTGATCAGAGGATCTTATCATTAGATGTGTATTTGTTCTTGATAGAGCAGGTTTTGATAAGAGGATCTTATCATCAGATGTGTATTTGTTCTTGACAGAGCAGGTTTATGACTGGGGTCTGAGGATCTCATTATCAGATGTTTGTTCTTGATAGAGCAGAGTTTTGGTCATCAGTTGTGTGTTCTTGATAGAGTAGATTTCTTCGTCCTGTATCAGAGGTCCTTATTATCAGACGTTTGTTCTTGACAGAGCAGAATTATGGTCCTATGTATATGGCCCCATCAGATGGTTGTTCTTGACAGAGCAGATGTGTGGTCCGATACCAGGGTTTTCTCATTATTAGATGCAGTGGTTGTTCTTGACAGAGCAGCGTCATGGTTTTGTTGATACAGAATCTCCACAGCACAGCTGCCTTGATCTCCTGCTGCATGATTGCATCTCACATTATTTTGCATACTCATTTGCATTTCATTAACGTGTGTCTGTGTTGCAGGTACCGTTTTCCCCGATCCAGGATTTCTTGCCTCATATTGTATTGTTATGGGTTCCCTGAGGAAGTGATGGGCTAAAGACGTGTCTACTTATGCGTCTAGCGGTATCTTACTGCAAGTGCACAGCCTATCGAAGTAATATTTAAGATTATCGATCCACAGGGATTCTATTGTTACTTAGTGCTAGATGAACTTCTAGTTTAGCTAAGGCGAAATGGTTGTCACGATTGTTGTTGGTTTTTAATACTATTAAAGACGGAATTAGATTTAAGTTTTTAATAAAGTAATACTAAGGCGGTCGGTATGTAACTATACTAACTTAGGTGGGTCAATCTAACCTAGGCTTATAAAGATGTTCACTTAATCTATTCGGTAGAGATTACTAGTTTAAATACCCTCAACTCACACTCTCGTGGTCTTATATCAGATCTTATCCCTAAAGCCCTATGCCTGCTCTCGCTAGCCCATAAGTGTTTAGAGGTAATTTTTGGAAACTAAATAATTCTAATTTATCTTAAAGCGCTCTCGCTGTGTTTAATTTAAATGCCTAACTTTAGCTATCTGGTTAAAATCTCACACTCTCGTGGTCTTGACCCAACCTAATACCCTTTTCTTACTCTCATAACGAAAAGGTCTATTTCAATTAAAAAGTATCGGCCAGAATGTTAAGTGATTAATTATTTTCAGCCTATGGTTATATTTTACCGGTTAAGTTTGTTATAACTACATACCGCCCTAAGGTGTTTAGCTACTCATCGAGGTTGAACCAGACAGAGAATTAAATAATAACTTACTCATGGCAGAAAAATAAATAGACATTATAATTAAATTAAATTGCAATAAATTGAAAAACCTGATTGACAATTATTTGAGCAGACTCCTTCTTCCACAGACCGGAAAGCTTGGAGTAGGCGGAAATTAAAAATAAACGAATGCTGAAGGTTTAGAACAAATAAATGTATAACAATTTCCTGATGTTGGAAATTGTTATGCGGTTGGTTTGGATACAAATAAACGAGGCAGAAAATAAAATAATGCTGGAATGGAAATGCTGGTTCGTAAGGTAGTTCGGCAGAGCTTCCGCAGGAATTTTGGATAATGAAGTCTGTCCTTGAGTTCACAGAGCTTGTACTATTTATAGAGTCTTTAATGGGCTGGATTCTTGGTCCCTTCTTGCATGGGCCTTGCTGAAGTTGTTGAGGAAATGCTGGAACGTGGCAACAAAAATGGGAGAAGTGGTCTTCACGTGCTGCCTTGACGTAGTCTGAGTCAAAACCAAGTTTTATCCTTGTCACGGGCGTGACAAGGTCTTCACGTTCGTAATTTGAGGATTTTAAGTGTCACGGTCGTGACCACTCCCTTACGGTCGTGATGGCCCAAATTGGGGTGTCACGGTCGTGACACCCTTGTAACGATCGTGGCTGCAACAAATTATGCAGTCTTTTTGCAGGCTTCTGCCTTTCTTCATCTCCTTGTGGTCTCTTTTGTTCCTTTTCTCTTAATTCATGATTCGGCTTCACATAACGATGTACCTGCAAAATAGTAAGAAAAACTCGAGAAATCGAGTGTTAAAACGGTGAATGCGCGATAAAACGTCAATGAAATCTAGCGATATAATCGATGCGTTTTCTTGTTATCAAACTTCCCCAAACTTAAACCTTTGCTTGTCCTCAAGCAAATAGTCGGTTGAAAATCGGCGGACACGAATTTACTCACGCATACTCATAACAAACCGTACGGTGGATCGTTTTGTCGGATACTCCGGTACTTTGATAGAACACTACCGATACACTAATGACACAAGCAACAAGCTATGTCGTCGAATTCCCGTTAAACGAAACAATCGGCAATCACATTACGATTTCACCTAGAGTTTTCCGATCTTATTTCGCCCGGTTTCGTTCTAGCGCAGTCACATTAAGCCCTTTGCCTTAGCACGCACGTAGTGGAGTAGCCGGTTAGCGATTTTGATCCTTTTTGAGCACGGGGTCTGGTACACGAGTGTGGTAACCCTACATATTTTATCCGATTTGGAGGTTGTGGGGGATCGAGCCGTAGCACGCCCTACCGAGTTCAGAACCAGTACCTCTGAACCAACTCGCAACGGATTCCTTCTCATATTTCTCGTTTCTTATATGCGACCGTGTACTTTGGTGCAATTTCTTTTCATTTTTTGCATCGAGATATGAAGGATCATTATTGATTAGGCATCAAACGCTTATATTCATCGGCTCCCCACGTGGTTTGTGTTCAGGCGGTGCTGACTGCTAGTATAAACTACTGGGGGTTACTTTCGAACTGAAACTAAAGGTGTACTCGCAATGGTAATCGGGATGGAATTGCTTAGGGAGTCAAAGATGTCAAGATTGTATTGGTCTTGTTTAATCGTTCCCGACTTCCTAGTTACGATTCTGTAGGTGAGTCGGGTAATGCGAATAATTAAAGATTTTTCTGGTATAGCTTAATAATCGGGGAAAGCTCGAAATTAAAGAAAATAGCGCAAAGATTTGCTCATTTCATTAATTTGCTAAAAGAAATACAACGGAATTGAAAGTACAACGAAATGGAAAAGTGCGGAAATGAAAGGTACCTCTCCCACACTATATCAGACATTGTCCTCAATGTTGTGATATAAATGCGGTACAAATACAATACAAGACTAAAACGAAAAACAAACATAAAGGTAAACTATGGCTGCTGAGGACCGCGGGCTCGGCCTCTGGTGCGAGAGCGGCGTCTGGAGGGAGTCGCGTCAGGATCAGAACCGGTGCCGGAGGTAGCAGTAATGCTAATGCGGAGCGCTTCTAGCTCGCTGAAAAGTTCTCCAAACCGCTCATTAGTGGCCTCCTGGTTTGCAGCAATAGTGCCGAGTAAAGCATCATATTGCGCCTTCTGCCTTCGCTCCAGTGCGACGTTCATCTGGTTCTGCTGATGAATCGCAAGGAGGACTTCCTCAAGTGTAACTGCGGGAGAAGGGGGCTGTCGGGTAGATGTCTCTGGGATATCCTGGACAGGCTCAGCTGCATCCATAGCGTCCTGCATCTCGTCCATTGGAGCGTCTGCCTGATCATCATGAACCGGGACGTGATCGGCAGCAGCAGGTAAAACAAAGAGCCAGTTGGCTCGGTTGGATGGATCGATGCGGGTGCGGGACGGCAGAGTGATGTGGTGGAAAATGGTGCCATTGACAACAGGGCTATACCTGTCATCTTCTCGCTGCGCGATCAGGTGGGCGGACCTGCAGTAGCTCTTGGTCAGGAATTCGGCGGCTAGGTGAGGCTGATTAATGAGCGCGTCACCAAGCCCCAACTGAATGGCGAGGGCGGTGACAATGTCGCCGATGAAGAACGGGGAGGAGCCTCTGTGCGCAATGGCCTGGATGTGATGAAGCATGAAAGGGGAAACGTTGATCGGCTCATCATTAAGCGCGCAGCGTAAGAACAGAAGCTCCTTGGAGTTGAGCTTATGGTTGCTTTCTCTAGCGAAGATTGTGTTGCAGATGACCCGGTGAAAATAGCGGATCGCCGGGTTGTGGATGTGTGTGGCGTTGAGGCTCTGGAAGGTGGATGCATGGGTGTTGGTTAAGTCGTGCCATAAAGTGAAAGCTTGTTCACTAAAATTATCGGGCACGCGACGGTGGGCTTCAGTTCCGTGATCGAAGCCTAACAACTCAGCTATCCTGGTTTGCGGAAGATTGAACTCTTGGCCGTGCAATCGGAATGTTGCGATGCCGGTGAGCTGACTCTGAGAACCGGGAGGGGTGATGTAGCTGTAAGAGCTTAAGAACTCCAGCGTCAGAAGTTCGAATGTGGGCTGAGGTTGACGGTAGAGATCCCACAGACCGACCTTTTGCAGTAGGCTTTGAACGCTGGCCAACATTCCGAGTTCCTGCAGACAGTCAGTGGCAATGTAGCGGGTAGGTTGCACACCGCGGTTTTGGAATCGGATGAAACGGTCTCTCTGGGTTACTCCAGCTTCACCTTCTCTAAAAGTGATGGAATCCATAGCATGCAAGAGTGAAGAGTGAGGGAAGAAGGTTTTTGTGAGGTTTTGTGAGAAAAATGGTAGAATGAGGGAGATAGAGGTTCGGGTTAAATACGGGAGAGTGTTAATGAGATGGGTTATGATAATGGGAGTTTAATGAGGGTAATGGGGAGGTTACGGCGGTTAAGGAAGGAATGGGTAGTTTTTGGGTAGGTTATGGATGGAGAAGAAGAGGAGACACGATGAGAAACAGTTCTGTTTCTCACGATTCCTGTAATAGAGGGTCGTCACGGTCGTGACAGGGGCGTGACGGTCGTGACACGCTAAATGAGCACGTCACGATCGTAAGATAGGTGTGACGACCGTGAGGGCCTGCTTGCTGAATAATTCCCAGAAAAGATCATTTTCTCACGTTATTCATAAATTAATAATAATTTATTTTCTTTATTAACACTTATATTAAAGAAACACCATATTGTATATAAATTTGCAACACAGTATTATATGAACTTGCATGAAAGATTGTATACATGAAATAATGCAGGCATAACAGTGTATAGAAAAAATATATAAGTTGCTAAAAATGGAGAAATAATTGAAATTAAAGGTGCATTGCATAAAGAAAGAAGAAGAAAGAAAAAAAATGAAATTACAAAAACGGAAATTACGGTATGAAATTGTTGCGAAAGATAAATTTAACTAGAAACGAAAACAATGAGAAAAAAAATAAACTAAATCACTTATAGCCTTTTCAAAGGCGTTTCTTCAGGTCTTCGATGGCGGAGTCCAAATGATAGAATTGTTCGCAGGCCATGTCAGTCAATCCTATAATGTCCAATCGCATGCTCTTAATGTCTTCTTTGAATAGGTTAATGTCAGTTTGGTAGGCATTGAGAGTGTTCATGATGTTTTGTAAGTTGTTAGCATACTCTCCTTGATTCACTTCAGGGGTTTCATGTACTTTGTCAGTTGGGTCAATGTCATGGTAACCAGGAGGTGTCTCAGGGTCAGTTTCAACAGCGGTCATTATATCATCTGTTATCCTGTGAGACTGAGGTGTTTCAGGAGTAGCTGGATAATCAGGTGGGTTTAACTCATACAGCCAGTTATCCTTATTGTGAACACTTACTCTAGCATGATTAGGCAATGTGAACAGGGTTACTACTTCGTTCCGGATTAGGTACTCAAAAGGTGGGCGTCCTAAATTCCTTATGATATGTCTATTGAAGCAGAATTTAAGATTCATAGGGCGGATTGTTCCTAGACGGTTGCACCTGTCCAGTTGGTACCTAAGTCCTATGGCATCAGCAATCATGGTTACAAGACCTCCTACTAATATAGGTAATTCAGGTTCTTCTTGGATGCGGGTGAAGGTTTGCATCATGAAAGGTACACCATTAACAGACTGTCCATTAGTGAAACATGACATAATAAATACTTCATCTTTAGAAACTCCGGTAATGTTTTCTTCTTTTCCAAAGAAGGTGTGGGCAAGGAATTTGTGGAAGTAACGGAGAGCAGGATTATGGATCTCATCATTATTCATGTTATTTGGTTCAGGGTGGTAGTTTCCGGTTAGAGTTCCCCAAAAGAAGTCTAGCTCCACATCCATCAATTCTACCTGTGTGGTAGTAAAAGCAAATGGTCCACTAGGGAATCCTAACAAGTCAGCTAGTTCTTTATGGCTAAAGTCGTATTCTATTCCAAATAGGCGGAAACTAATAAATCCTTTCCTAAATCCAAAACCACGCTCAGGTAGGTAAAGTAAGGAGCTAAGGAACTCAAGGGTAAGCTCGCGGTAAGTCACAAACTTATGTTGGATCAATGCATTCTCCCATCCGAGTCGGTTGAACAAGTACATGACACTATCATGTATACCTAGGGTTTCCATAGTCTTATCATCTGGGTACAGGGTCAAATCCATTTGCCTCTGTGATAACTCTTCGAACTTCATTCTTTGGTTCCTACCTCTAAATTTGGTTTCCATATAGTTAATCGGTTGGTTAGCCATGGTCAGTGCAAATATGGGGGAAACAAATCAGTGGAAAAGACTTTAGAAAATCTGTAAAAAGTGATTTAAGATAAAAATAAGAAAATGAAATGCTTAATGTAATGGCGATAATAGTAATGTAAAATAAAACTGACAAAACAACTTAAACAAATAGTAGAAACGATCAATAGCAATGCTCTAAAAGAAAAGAATAGTTTAAAATAAGTAAATAAGTGAATGGGTTGCCTCCCACTAAGCGCTGTTTTTATTGTCAAAAGCCTGACGTAATGCTTTGGTTTAGATTAATCATGGGAATTAGTGGACAATTCTAAAAGCTTTAGATTATTCGCATAATCTCTATTTTCAACTTTATGATAGTGTTTTAGACGTTGTCCGTTTACTATGAATGGTTCACTATTCTTACCCTTAATTTCTATTGCTCCACTTGGGAATACTTTAGTTATATCAAAGGGTCCTGACCATCTAGAATTTAATTTTCCAGGAAAGAGCCTAAGTCTTGAATTAAAGAGGAGTACAACGTCTCCCACACTAAATTCTTTCCTAGATAGGCGTTTATCATGCCATCGCTTGGTTCTTTCTTTATATATCTTAGCATTCTCATATGCATCTAACCTTAATTCTTCTAATTCGTTAATGTCTAGGATTCTCTTTTCTCCTGCAGCATTATAGTTTATATTGAGAGTTCTGATCGCCCAATAAGCTTTGTGTTCTAGTTCTACTGGGAGGTGACAAGATTTTCCATAAACTAGTTTGAAAGGTGTAGTACCTATGGGTGTCTTGTAAGCGGTCCTATAAGCCCATAAAGCTTCATTAAGTTTAGATGACCAATCTTTCCGAGATATGGCGACAGTCTTTTCTAAGATTTGTTTAATTTCTCTGTTTGAGACTTCGACTTGTCCACTTGTTTGTGGGTGATATGGTGTAGCCACACGGTGTCTTACTCCATATTTAGATAGTAATTTGTCAAAGATTTTTGAAATGAAGTGCGAGCCACCGTCACTTATGACGAGTCTAGGCACACCAAATCTGGGAAAGATTATATTTTTGAAAAGCTTTATTACTACTCGTGTATCGTTTGTAGGAGAAGCTATGGCTTCAATCCATTTCGAGACATAGTCAATAGCTACGAGTATGTAATTATTACCGAAAGACGATGGGAATGGTCCCATGAAATCTATTCCCCAGACGTCGAAGATTTCTACTTCTAAAGTTCCCTTTTGGGGCATTTCATCTCTTCTTGAAATATTGCCAGTGCGTTGACACCGGTCGCAATTTATAACGGCGATGTGGACATCCTTCCATAGATTAGGCCAGAATAAGCCGGCTTGCAAGATCTTTGCACAAGTCTTGGAAGTGCTTGCATGTCCACCATAAGTAGATGAATGGCATTGAGCAATGACATCTTCTATTTCTTCTTCGGGAATACATCGGCGAAAGATTCCATCTGGTCCTCTTTTGAACAATAATGGTTCATCCCAATAGTAATGTTTCAGGTTATGAAAGAATTTCTTTTTCTGCTGATAGGTTAGATCGGGTGGAAGAGCTCCTGCGGCTAGGTAGTTGACAATGTCAGTGTACCATGGCAGTCCTACAGTTGTCTGTATTGTTTCCACGGGTTCTGGTTCATTTATGTCTAACTGCGCTAGGTCGCTTCCTATTTGTGCTATCAGCTGTTCATACGGAAAATCATCGTTAATCGACACTTGTTCGGGTTTAATACCTTCTATTCTAGATAAATGGTCCGCTACGACGTTTTCAGTACCTTTTTTATCTTTTATTTCTAGATCAAACTCTTGTAAGAGTAAAATCCATCTTAAGAGTCTTGGTTTAGCATCTTTCTTAGTTAATAGATATCGGATAGCAGCATGGTCTGTGTAAATGATTATTTTCGCTCCAACTAGGTAAGAGCGGAATTTGTCAAGCGCAAAGACAACTGCTAGCAATTCTTTTTCTGTAGTGGCGTAGTTCATCTGGGCAGAATCCAAGGTTCTACTGGCATAGTAAATCGCATGGAGTTTCTTTTCCTTTCTCTGGCCCAGGACTGCGCCTACAGCATAGTCACTCGCATCGCACATGATTTCAAAAGGTAATCTCCAGTCAGGGGGTTGCATGATTGGTGCGGTGATGAGGGCTGTTTTTAGAGTTTCGAATGCTTGAAGACAATCTTCATTGAATATGAACTCAGCGTCTTTCATTAATAAACCAGTAAGAGGTTTAGTGATTTTCGAGAAATCTTTGATGAATCATCGGTAAAAACCGGCGTGTCCTAAAAAGCTTCGTATTTCTCGAACGGTTTTAGGGGGTTGAAGATCTTTTATTACTTCAATCTTAGCTTTATCAACTTCGATTCCCTTGTCGGATATTACATGACCTAATACTATTCCTTCGTTTACCATAAAATGACATTTCTCCCAGTTAAGCACGAGATTTACTTTTACACATCTTTCTAACACCATTTCTAAATTCGATAAGCATCCTTCAAAACTTTGCCCGCATACAGAGAAGTCGTCCATGAACACTTCCATGATGTTGTCTATAAAATCTGCGAAGATTGACATCATACATCTTTGAAAGGTTGCAGGAGCGTTGCATAATCCAAAGGGCATTCGCCTATAAGCGAACGTTCCATAAGGACATGTGAATGTAGTCTTCTCTTGATCATCAGGATGGATAGGGATTTGGAAAAATCCTGAGTAACCGTCAAGGTAACAGAAGTAAGAATGCTTGGCTAATCGTTCTAACATTTGATCTATAAAAGGTAGTGGGAAATGATCTTTTCGAGTGGTTTTGTTTAGCTTACGATAATCTATGCACACTCTATATCCCGTCACTACTCTTTGTGATATCGATTCGCCTTGAGCGTTTTTCACAACAGTGATACCTCCTTTCTTTGGCACTACATGTATTGGACTAACCCATTCACTATCAGAGATTGGGTATATTATCCCGGCATCTAATAATTTCTTAACTTCTTCTTTTACTACAGTGCTAAGGGTTGGGTTAATTCTTCTTTGAGATTCTCTGGAGGTTCTGCAATCTTCTTCTAGCAGAATACGATGCATGCAAACTGAAGGACATATTCCTTTGAGATCAGATATGTTATATCCTAATGCAGTTGGATATTTCTTCAAGACATCTAAAAGTTTCTTTGTTTCTATAGTTCCTAAACTGGAATTTACTATAACTGGTCTTTTACATTCAACGTCTAAGAATTCGTACCTTAGGTTATGAGGTAAAGTTTTTAATCCTAATGTAGGTTTATCTTTACTTGGCATGGGATCCGGTGTAAGTGCTAAACTTTCGCTTAGACTATCATCCTGATACGATTTTTGCCAATTATCATCTTCGAAAATCGGAGGGATTTGAATTTTCATTATTTCAGAATAAGTGGTCTCCTTCAGTTCCATTTCTCTTACACATTCGTCAATTACGTCCATTAGATAGCATGTATCCTCTATAGCTGGTGATTGTAAGAATTGTGTTAAAACAAATTCGACTTTCTCTTCACCTACTTCAAAGGTTAGCTTTCCTCTTTTTACGTCTATTATAGCTCCGGCGGTAGCTAAGAATGGTCTTCCTAGTATGATAGGTGTAGTGGAGTCTTCAGAGATGTCCATGATTATAAAATCAGTAGGAATGTAGAATTGTCCTATACGTACTGGGACGTTTTCTAGTATGCCTACAGGATATTTAACAGAGCGATCGGCTAGTTGAACAGACATTTTAGTTGGTCTTAGGTCTCCCATGTCTAGCCTTTTGCAAATAGTTAAGGGCATCACACTGATACTGGCTCCTAAATCGCATAGAGCTTTGTCAATGACGAATTTTCCTATTACACAGGGTATAGAGAAACTTCCTGGATCTTTTAGCTTAGGAGGCATGTTATTCTGAATTATGGCGCTACACTCGGCAGTAAGTGTAACTGTTCCGTTATCCTCTATCTTTTTCTTATTGGATAAGATCTCTTTTAAAAACTTAGCATACGAGGGTATTTGGGTAATTGCTTCTGTAAACGGAATAGTAATATTCAACTGTTTCAGAAGTTCGACAAATTTCTTAAATTGACCCGTCGTCTTGGAACTTACTAATCTTTGAGGGTACGGAATTGGTGGTTTATAGGGTGGTGGAGGCACATAAGGTTGTTCTTTCTCCACTACCTCTCGACTTTCATCTTCCTTTTCTTCTGGATCATTCACCACTTCAGTCGGTTTATCCGGTTTTTGGTACATGGCTGGATTGTCAAGTCTTGGATCGGTAGGTCCGTCAAGTTCCTTGCCACTTCTTAATATTACAGCGTTAGCATGTCCTTTCGGATTAGGTTGAGGTTGTCCAGGGAATACTCCAGCTGGTGCAGCAGTAGGTGCTTGTTGTTGAGCTACTTGTGAAATCTGAGTTTCAAGCATTTTGTTATGTGTAGCTAATGCATCTACCTTGCTCACTAATTGTTTAATCTGCTCGCTAGTGTGAATATTTTGGTTTAAGAAGTCCTTGTTTGTCTGAGATTGGCTAGCTATAAAGCTCTCCATCATCAATTCAAGGTTCGATTTTCTAGGGATGTTAGGAGCAGTCTTTTGATATCCTGGTGATGTAGCTGGTGCTTGACCTGGTGCGTAATAAGCATTGTTATTCTTATAGGAGAAGTTCGGATGATTCTTCCAACCTGGGTTGTATGTGTTTGAGTAAGGGTTTCCTTGAGCATAATTCACTTGATCAGTGGGAGTTCCTGTCAATAGTTGATAATCAGAAACTTCGTGTCCTGGGACTCCACATAACTCACAGTTAGGTGTTACTGCAGCCACGGTGGCTGCAGGTGTTATGGCCAAGTTATCGATCTTTTGGCTTAGTTGGTCAAACTTCGCATTGACTTGGTCCATACTACTTACTTCGTACATACCTCCCTTTGTTGGTTTCTCAGTTGCGACTCTCTCGCTTCCCCAAAGGTAATGATTTTGAGCCATACTTTCGATAAGTGCATAGGCATCTCTATATTCTTTGTCCATCAATGCACCACCCGCGGCAGCGTCAATTGTCATTCTTGTATTGTACAAGAGTCCATTATAGAAGGTATGGATGACCATCCAGTCTATTAATCCATGATGTGGACAAAGTCTAAGTAGATCCTTATAGCGTTCCCAAGCTTCGAATAATGATTCACTTTCTCTTTGCTTAAATCCGTTGATCTGAGCTCTCAGCATAGCTGTCTTGCTAGGTGGAAAATACCTATTCAAGAAAACTTTCTTAAGTTCTGCCCACGTAGTTACTGAGTTCGAAGGCAGAGATTGAAGCCAAGCTCTTGCTCTGTCGCGAAGTGAAAAAGGAAATAAACGTAGTCTAATAGCTTCTTGGGTAACTCCATTGGCTTTTACGGTATCTGCATATTGCACAAAGATCGAAAGATGAAGATTCGGATCCTCGGTAGGATTTCCGGCGAATTGATTTTGTTGCACGGCTGATATCAACGAAGGTTTTAGTTCGAAATCATTTCGGTTGATAGCCGGCGCTGCAATGCTTGAATGCGGTTCACCTTGCGAAGGATTAGCGTAATACTTGAGTGGATGAGTTTGTTCTTCAGCCATCCCTGCGTCTTCTGATTTTATGACTGGTTTAGGCGGATCTAATTGAAGATCTGGAATATTGGAATTATTTTCGAAATCGAATATACGTCTTCTTACGTGTAAGAAGCGCTCCGATTCAGGGATTAGAGGTTGCAAGTCTTCGCTTTTAGAGCGAGTACTTGGCATACACTCGGAGATTAGATTAAATTAAATAGTTGATACCTTAGTCTAGACAATGCTACCTAAATGCACTAGTAACTAAATTAAGGAATCCCCGGCAACGGCGCCAAAAACTTGATGGGCTAAAGACGTGTCTACTTATGCGTCTAGCGGTATCTTACTGCAAGTGCACAGCCTATCGAAGTAATATTTAAGATTATCGATCCACAGGGATTCTATTGTTACTTAGTGCTAGATGAACTTCTAGTTTAGCTAAGGCGAAATGGTTGTCACGATTGTTGTTGGTTTTTAAGACTATTAAAGACGGAATTAGATTTAAGTTTTTAATAAAGTAATACTAAGGCGGTCGGTATGTAACTATACTAACTTAGGTGGGTCAATCTAACCTAGGCTTATAAAGATGTTCACTTAATCTATTCGGTAGAGATTACTAGTTTAAATACCCTCAACTCACACTCTCGTGGTCTTATATCAGATCTTATCCCTAAAGCCCTATGCCTGCTCTCGCTAGCCCATAAGTGTTTAGAGATAATTTTTGGAAACTAAATAATTCTAATTTATCTTAAAGCGCTCTCGCTGTGTTTAATTTAAATGCCTAACTTTAGCTATCTGGTTAAAATCTCACACTCTCGTGGTCTTGACCCAACCTAATACCCTTTTCTTACTCTCGTAACGAAAAGGTCTATTTCAATTAAAAAGTATCGGCCAGAATGTTAAGTGATTAATTATTTTCAGCCTATGGTTATATTTTACCGGTTAAGTTTGTTATAACTACATACCGCCCTAAGGTGTTTAGCTACTCATCGAGGTTGAACCAGACAGAGAATTAAATAATAACTTACTCATGGCAGAAAAATAAATAGACATTATAATTAAATTAAATTGCAATAAATTGAAAAACCTGATTGACAATTATTTGAGCAGACTCCTTCTTCCACAGACCGGAAAGCTTGGAGTAGGCGGAAATTAAAAATAAACGAATGCTGAAGGTTTAGAACAAATAAATGTATAACAATTTCCTGATGTTGGAAATTGTTATGCGGTTGGTTTGGATACAAATAAACGAGGCAGAAAATAAAATAATGCTGGAATGGAAATGCTGGTTCGTAAGGTAGTTCGGCAGAGCTTCCGCAGGAATTTTGGATAATGAAGTCTGTCCTTGAGTTCACAGAGCTTGTACTATTTATAGAGTCTTTAATGGGCTGGATTCTTGGTCCCTTCTTGCATGGGCCTTGCTGAAGTTGTTGAGGAAATGCTGGAACGTGGCAACAAAAATGGGAGAAGTGGTCTTCACGTGCTGCCTTGACGTAGTCTGAGTCAAAACCAAGTTTTATCCTTGTCACGGGCGTGACAAGGTCTTCACGTTCGTAATTTGAGGATTTTAAGTGTCACGGTCGTGACCACTCCCTTACGGTCGTGATGGCCCAAATTGGGGTGTCACGGTCGTGACACCCTTGTAACGATCGTGGCTGCAACAAATTATGCAGTCTTTTTGCAGGCTTCTGCCTTTCTTCATCTCCTTGTGGTCTCTTTTGTTCCTTTTCTCTTAATTCATGATTCGGCTTCACATAACGATGTACCTGCAAAATAGTAAGAAAAACTCGAGAAATCGAGTGTTAAAACGGTGAATGCGCGATAAAACGTCAATGAAATCTAGCGATATAATCGATGCGTTTTCTTGTTATCAGGAAGACCGTGGCTTACAAGTTCCCTGCCCCTGATGTGGTTCGGCTGACCGGTTTGATTGCTTTAGCAGGTGATTCTGTGAGGGATGAGTTCAGAAAATATTACGGCAAGTTGCTCAGTTTGGTTCGTAAACCTTCTGCGTTCGAGTTGAATGGGTTGCACGCTCTGCTGCAGTTCTATGATCCTCCGTTGAGATGTTTCACTTTCCAGGATTTTGCTCTCGCACCCACGCTAGAGGAATATGCTGATTTGTTAGGTGTGCCTGTCAAGAGGCAGATGCCTTTTGTTCATATGGACACTGAGCCTGATCTGGCTGGTTTAGCTCCCTCACTTCATCTGGATGCCTCCGAATTGGTATTGACTAGTTGGAATAAGGTTCCTGGTTTCTCCTTGCAATTTTTAGTGGGAAAGGCTCAGCAGTGCGCCAAGGACGGATGTTGGGTCGCGTTCAACGCCATCCTCGCTCTGTGCATATATGGCATCATTATGTTCCCCAATATGCCCGATTTTGTAGACTTCGACGCATTTCATATCTTTGCATCAGGGAATCCAGTCCCTACCTTGATAGGAGATGTCTACCATTCTATCCACTACAAAAACGAGAACAGAAGGGGCAAGAATGTCTCATGTTGTGTACCCTTGCTTTATAAATGGCTTGATAGTCATCTGCCCAAGAGGGGTCCTTTTGTTTCGTCTGCAGCCACAGCTGAGTGGTCCGAGCGTCTGATGAGTTTATCTGCAGAGGATATTGACTGGTTTGACAGATATAGGCTGGGTACCGAGATTATCTTCAGCTGCAGCGGGTTTCCAAACGTACCTTTGATAGGCAGGAAAGGCTGTATAAACTACAATCCGTCTTTGCTGGTCCGACAGTTCGTGTAACACCCCCTTTCTATACCCCAAATAAATTAGATAAATCAATTAGGCACATAGAAAATTTATTTCATCAGAGTTTGATTAAAACATGGTATAAAAGAGGCGCATCACATTATCATGAAATTAAACACATACGATACCTGCTCAAAATAGATATGCAACAATGGGTAACCCACATCTCAATATTTAGAATAAAGCGGAAACATCCAAATATTGAATCGATCTCATTCATAAAAGTATATACAACCATCAGTTAATTCATGTTTTACAACGTATCCACAACAGATACATACACATATGTATCACAAAAGAATCAAAACAAATGCAACTCCAAAAGAGTCAAAGGCTTCCTAACTACCCAGATGTTACATATCAGAGCCATTGACCAAAAAGAATGAAGACATCGCTTCACAAAAGAACCTCCAGCTTCCTACTCTGCAATGCCTCATAGAGCATTATAAAACAGCAGAAGGGTGAGAAACAACATCATAACAGTTAATGCATAAAATTGTATATATACATAACTCCATAATTATACAAGTTATACTCAAATTATGTTCTCACCACATTAAGCATATACAAATAATCATGTCTCTACACATACACATGAACATTCACTATATTTCCTCCAAACAATCACATATAACATACACAGTTATATTCACACAACCAATGCATCATACACAGATGACTCATGCAACTCATAGAGACCGACACACGACTCTATGCAGATGCAAATGCGGTACCGACTCATTCAACAAATTCCCTAAGGAATCGAGTATTCAGCAGATCCTCCACGGGATCAAGTACTCAGCAGATTCTCCACGGAATCAAATATTCATCAGATTCTCCACGGAATCGAATATTCAGCAGATCCTCCACGGGATCAAGTACTCAGCAGATTCTCCACGGAATCAAATACTCTAACCAATCCTCCACGGGATTACATGTTATGACCGATTCTCCGAGGAATCACACAATGCAACCGATTCCCCAAGGAATCAAATATAACCATCGTATCATACGAGGTTCTGCAAATCCTCCGAGGGATCAATCGACACAAAAATGCATACTATGCTCACAAACATATTCATTGCATTTATCACATACATAGCATATATCTATCACGCATTCACATTATACACCATTTCACACAAGGTTTACATACCTATTAATCCATCAATGCATTTCTATCTAATTCGAGCAAACGCACAACATTATCAAACGATTAAGATTCACAATCGGCTCCATAATCTAGGATTCACGCCTTTCGGCCACCCACAACACAACATGTTGAAACAGTTCACACATCAATCATTCATATAGGCATTAATCATAATTGAATCAATCAAACATCATGTCATGAACAAACAGTAAAACAAATAACACTGCCAGGTTCGCCAACCTTCGCCTGGCGAAGCCACGCAGCGAATGCTCGCTGGCCTTCGCCTGGCGAACTCCCCAGCGAAGTCCACTGGGAGTAATTCTGGAATTACTCGCTGAGGCTCGCTACCCACTCGCCTGGCGAACCTTCGCCAACTAACCTCGCCTGGCGAACTTGCCAGCGAATACAGGATATTAGCTTCTGACTTGCTTCGCTACAGCTCGCTGGGCTTCGCCTGGCGAAGCTTCGCTGCCATTCGCCTGGCGAACTTGCGAAGACAGAACTTCCATGGCTGTCTCAAAGCCCAAACTCCACACAACCAACCGATTAAATCCAAACCAGTCACATTAGCACAACCCAACCATCACCCGACTAAACTACATCGTCTAATCCGAGTTCTAACCGATTAAAACCTCATTCTACTCACAAAACCAACTTCTAACCTAAGTGGAAAAAGAGTAGAAACTCTACAAAATCCACACACATACACATACAATCATACACATTAAAGAGATGATGGAGTTTCACACCCTTACCGATCGATTGCAAGCTTTGGTGATGATCCCTTGATGATTCTAGGTTTTCCTCTCCACTTTCTCTTCTCTTTCTCTTCTCCTCTTTTCTTTCTCTTGTTTTTCTTCTTATGTTACTATCTTTCTTTCTTTTTTCCTCTCTTATTCTATTTCTATCTCTATTTCTTTCTTCTCAAATTCTTTCCAACACTTACCAATCAATTCTCACACTAAAGTGCTAAATGTCTAAAATGCCCTTTTTACTCTAATTCCTCGAAAACTCTCCGAATCGGTAAAATAGATAAAATAAGCAAACACCACATAATAACAATATATAATTTCTCAATTTAAACAAACATCAATTAAATAAATTAAAAGACTCAACAATTAATGGGAATTCAGAATCGGGGCGTTACAGTTCGCCTACGCTTTGAGAGCTCCGCCGAAGGAGGAAGAGGTACAGGAATCTCTGTACCTCACTGGTCTTCTAGAAGGGGATCTGTTATCCAAGCTTCAGCGCGCTTGGAATGGTATCAGTAAGAAGGGAAAGCCATTGCTGGGGAGAAGCAACAATCAAGCCTACCCTCCGTATGTGACGTGAATCAGAGCCAGAGCAGATGCTATAGGGATGCCGTTTCCTCATGCCAAGCCGGAAAGCCCTCCAATGATTGAAGAGCCTACTATTGTGCCCATTCAGCAACATAATCAGGTGTTAGCTGCGAGATGAATTGAAGCGGGCAAATGAGGAACTGGAGAAAGAGTTGGCTCAGCTACGAAGCGAGAGGAACGAAGCCGTTCATTCTTTCAAAAGGCAGACAGAGCTGGTGAACCAGCTAGGTACAGACCTGACTAAGCAGATAGCCGAGCGTGAACGCATGGGTCAAGACTTCAAAGCTATCAACGACGTACTAGCAACGAAGAAGCATCACTTGGACGAAGCGTATCGGAGGATATCCAAGTTCAACCAGCACTGGAAGGCTTCCCCGGCCACCAGGAAAGAGCGGGAGGATAAGCTGATGCTACAGATCTCCAAGCTGGAAGCCCACGTGAAGGATAGTGAGAAGAGGTTTGATTAAGAAACCGCTCGCAGATACGCTGCTGAAGGCCATCTCAACAGGGCTCTCGCTAACCTGAAGGAGCGCAAACTGACGTTTGAGTCTAAGAAACGGAAGTTAGAAGATTGTTTCGGCAAAGAAGCATGGGAAGGTTCGGTCGAAGGACTTCAGTATACCATTGTGCAGAGGGAATTACTCGTCGAAGGGTTACTCACGCTGCCGGATCATCCAGAAACGAAGGAGTTGTTAGAAGAGTATCGCGCCCGTGGCCGTACTTGACTATTTATATTCCTTTTGCTGTGATCATTGTTGTATGCTGACCATCACCAGGCTTGTTGGCTGAGGTCACGCTGTTGATTCACCTTGTACTCGCTGATGTTGTGTACTGCCTTGATGGGCTTTCTTTATATATGAGATTGTTATTTCCATGATTGGACTCGGACTTCTTCTTATTATCAGCACTGGCACTCAGGCACTAGGATCGGGGGAAATCTCCCTAACACACAGACACACGTTTGCATTTGCATGAAGCATTTGCATAACGAGCACTTTGTTGTTTTTCCTAACCCTTTTGTGTTTTAACAAGTTGTTTCAGGTTGTCTCAGGTAGTTCCAGGATTTATCAGAGACCTATTCACCGCTATCCGACCAGAGCTAATCAAACCAGGATCATGGAGCAAGTGCAAACTGATGTTCAGGAACTCCGCGAAAGAATGGATCGCTTCATGGAGCTCATGCAGGCGGTCGCCAATGGCCAGGATCAGCTCAGAACTTTGGTTCAGCCTTTGATTTCGAGGGTTGATAGCAATGGCGTACTCCATGGTGGGACTGTGCCTACTCTTCCACCAGTTGAAACTCCGCAGAATGGTGTTCTCGTGACCGGCGGAAACGGCAGTGCCAACGGCAACGTGATGGCCAACCTGGGACTCAATACGATGGGCGTCGGTAATGGGTGTCTGGGAGCTAATGTCAATGTCGGGCTGGGCAATGGCAATGCAGGCGTCGGGAATTTGTTCGGGCCTCAGCCATGGCTAGAGGATCGTCAGGACGATGTGTTCTCTCAGAGAGGTGCTGAAGGGGAGCTGAATGTTGAAGCACGGCTTAGATTCAAGGCACTTGAAGATAAGATGAGGGATATCGAGAATCAGAATACTTTGGGCGTTGATATGTCCAAGTTGGGACTAATTGCTGATTTCAAGGTGCCTCCCAAGTTCAAGGTACCTGACTTTGAAAAGTATAAGGGCACCACTTGCCCTCGTGTTCACCTGAGATCGTACTACAGGAAAATGTCTGCTCATTCCGATGACGAGAAGTTGCTGATGCACTTCTTTCAAGACAGCCTTTCCAGGCCATCCCTCGAATGATACATGAGTCTGGAGCCTACTAGTGTGCGCACGTGGAAGGATCTTCCTGAAACATTTGTGCACCACTACCAATACAACAGCGACTTGGCCCCGAACTGAGTCCAGCTGCAGAATCTGTTGCAGAGGAACAATGAAGGGTTTAAGGAATACGCCTAGCGGTGGCGTGAGTTGGCAGCTAGGGTTCAGCCGCCGATGGTTCAACGTGAGCTCGTGCAGATGTTTGTAGCCACCCTCCCAGGGGTTTACTATGAGAAGTTGGTCAACGGTATGTCTGGGACGTTCTCATATCTCATTATCACGGGTGAGCACGTCGAAAATGGGATCAAGATCGAGAAAATTCAAGGTGAGTCATCCTCAGCTGGGGAAGGCGGAAAGAAACCTTATGCTGGAAAAAGACGGGAAGGAGAAGCGAGCGTTGTGACCAACGCTCGAAGGAAGGGTAAAGGTCCTCACCAGCAAGTGGCCAGTATAACTATCCCGGCAGTTCCACAGCAGCAGCAGCAGCAGCCGCAACCGAATCAACAGGGATACAGGAAGTATCAGAATCGGGCACCCTTGTCGAACCGTCACCTCGAGACACCGCCCATGTCGTACGCGCAACTATTGCAGACTTTGCTTCAGCTACAGTTGATCCAGAAGAGAACGCTGGCTCCCTTGACAGGGACACCTCCACCAGGGTACGACGCGAATGCCACTTGTGAGTTTCATTCAGGGGCACCAGGCCACACAGTAGAGAGCTGCAAAGCCTTCAAGCACAAGGTGCAAGACATGGTAGATGCCAAGATCATCAACTTCTCCGATAATGTGCCAAATGTCACGAAGAACCCTATGCCAGATCATAGGGGAGGTGGTGTGAACGCCATTATCGAAGACGAGAGTGCGGATTTGTTGACTGACGTCAGAGATCTGAAGACGCCGCTTAGCTTCGTTAAAGCTAAGTTGCTAAAAAGAGGGTTCTTTCCAGGTTGTGGAGAGCTATGTATGGACTGTGCCACACGTTCTGATGGATGTGAGCAGATAGTAGAAGGAATTCAAAGTCTGATGACTGAAGGGATTCTGCAGTTCAGCCGGAGGGCTGAAAATGGATCAGGAGAGGTAGTGTTGAAGCAAGATGATGAGGTCGCCACCATCACCATCCCTCGCCAGACGATAACTATTTCTGCGCCCAGACCGCCCACAATTACTATCACCAAAGCTGGGCCGATACCCTACGAGAGCACTAACGCCGTCCCGTGGCATTATGGGGCTGAGGTTTACTGCAACGGACAGAAGTTGGAGCTGGAACCGTTTGGGTCGACTGTGGAGAACCTGGCGGGCATTAGTGGTATTACTCGCAGCGGAAGAGTGTTTGCACCACCAGAGGTCGTGGCGGATAAAGCGGTCAGAGCTGATGCGGCCGATAAAGGTAAAAGTAAAGTCGTTGAAGAGATCCCACGTGGGGCAGAAAAAGACTTGCTTGTTAAATATGCCGAGGAGTTTATGCGGTTGATTAAAAAGAGTGACTACAAGATTGTAGACCATCTCCATCAGACCCCTCGAAGATTTCCATTCTGAACTTGTTGCTGTGTTCTGAAGCACACCGCAACGCGCTGCTGAAGGTGTTGAACGCCGCATATGTACCGCAGGAAATATCGGTAAATCAGCTAGAAGAGGTCGTAGCCCACGTGAATGCTGGAAATGGGCTAGGTTTCACAGACTTGGAGCTGACGCCGAAAGGGAGGAATCACAATAGCGCCCTGCACATCTCGATAGAGTGTAGGGGCACGATTATGTCGCACGTGTTGGTGGACACGGGTTCGTCGCTTAATGTTCTTCCGAAGAAGGCATTAATGAAGTTGGATACTCGTGGAGTGATTTGCACACCCAGTGATATGGTTGTGAAAGCGTTCGACGGAACTAAACAACATGTTTTCGGGGAGGTGACCTTGCCAATCCAAGTCGGGCCAGAAACGTTCGACGCGGTCTTTTATATTATGGACATCATGCCTGCCTACAGTTGTCTCTTGGGCCGGCCGTGGATCCATGCTGCTGGTGCCGTGACCTCCACGTTGCACCAGAAACTCAAATATGCTGTCGGGGGTAGCATCGTAACAGTGTGTGGCGAGGAAGACATAATGGTGAGCCATTTGTCGTCCTTCAAGTATGTGGAGATGGATGGCGAAATCCATGAGACTCTATGCCAAGCGTTCGAAGCTGTCAAGGTGAAGGACGTAGCTCCTATAGTCACTGAAAAGCCAGAGATGACTCTCTCTTCCTTCAAGGAAGCCCGGGCCGTTGTTCAAGTCGGATCTACCCCAGGCTGGGGGCGAATTTTGGAGATACCTAACAAGCAAGACAAGTTTGGGTTGGGATATTCTCCTGGAGCTGAAGCTTCTTCTTCTTCTAGCAGCGCGTCTCGAGGTAAAGGGTCGATCCAGTTTACCAGTGGCGGAATGATTTTTGAAAGCATCAACGTGGTGTCTGAAGACAGCGGGGATAGCGACTGTGACCTCGACTCCTGGATCCAGCCAAGCAAGCCAGGCGAGGGCCTCAACAATTGGTCCGTCAAGGATATCATCCAGATGACAAGCGAAGAGTAATGATTTACTTTTTCAATCATTGTACAACCCTATGTCCTACCCGGGGCATAGTGGTTTTATTGTCAGGGCCTTGTTGGATTATGTACATGCATTTTGTTAATAAATCAAAGGCGTTTTCTTCGTATTCAAATATTGTGATATCTGTTATTCCTGTTTTATATTTGTTTTGAAAAACAATAAAATGGCAATGGGGTTTGTGCTAACCTGCACATCCTTGTTTTAAACTTAACCCTTGTTATTGCAGGATCCACATGACAGATGACACCGACTCTGGACCTTCTACGGCTCACTTCGACTTCGATTTCCCGATCTATCAAGCCGAAGAAGAGATTGATGAAGACGAAGACCTTCCTGAAGAGTTGGCCCGCTTGTTGAAACAAGAGGAAAAAGTTATTCTGCCTCATGAAGAGGAGATCGAGATCGTGAATCTGGGTTCTGAAGAACTCGTCAGAAATGTCAGGATAGGGGCTGCACTGCAGAGCGATGTCAAGCAGAGATTGGTCGAAATGCTGAGAGAGTATAGTGACGTCTTTGCTTGGTCATACGAAGATATGCCCGGACTTGACACGGACATTGTGGTCCACCACTTGCCGCTGCGAGAAGATTGTCCTCCCGTTAAGCAGAAGCTTAGGAGGACGAGACCAGATATGGCTGTTAAGATCAAAGAAGAAGTGCAAAAATAGCTTGATGCTGGCTTCTTAGCGGTCACTACTTACCCTCCGTGGTTCGCCAACATAGTGCCTGTACCGAAGAAGGACGATAAGGTACGCATGTGCGTCGATTATTGGGATTTGAATAGGGCGAGCCCTAAGGACGATTTCCCGCTGCCTCATCTCGATGTGTTGGTCGACAACACAGCCCAGTTCTCCGTGTTTTCATTCATGGATGGCTTCTCCGGCTACAATCAGATCAAGATGGCGCCGGAGGACATGGAGAAAACTACGTTTATCACTCCTTGGGGAACATTTTGCTATAAGGTAATGCCTTTCGGTCTGAAGAACGCAGGGGACACTTACCAACGAGCAATGGTTACTTTGTTTCATGACATGATTCATCATGAGATTGAAGTCTATGTGGATGACATGATTGCGAAGTCCCAAACGGAGGAGGGACATCTGGTCAATTTGCTGAAGCTTTTTGAGAGGCTTAGGAAGTTCAGGTTGAGGCTGAATCCTAACAAGTGTACTTTCGGAGTACGGTCCGGAAAGTTACTGGGGTTTATCGTGAGCGAAAGAGGCATCGAGGTTGATCCTTCAAAAATAAAAGCGATACAAGAAATGCCAGTGCCAAAAACAGAAAAAGAAGTTTGTGGTTTCCTGGGCAGAATAAACTACATTGCAAGGTTTATTTCTCAGCTCACAGCCACGTGTGAACCGATGTTCAAGCTTTTAAAGAAAGATCAGGCGATTATCTGGAACGAGGATTGCCAGAAGGCGTTCAATAAGATAAAGCAGTATCTACAGAAACCTCCAATCTTGATACCCCCAGTGGCTGGACGGCCATTAATCATGTAGTTGACAGTTCTTGAGAATAGTATGGGGTGTGTTCTCAGTCAGCACGACGAGACGGGCAGAAAGGAGCATGCCATTTACTATTTGAGTAAAAAGTTCACTGACTGTGAATCTCGTTACTCGATGCTGGAGAAGACGTGTTGTGCACTAGCCTGGGCTGCCAAACGTTTACGACAGTACATGCTCAATCACACCACCATGCTAATTTCGAAGATGGATCCGATCAAGTATGTCTTCGAGAAGCAAGCGCTTTCAGGCAGGATTGCCAGATGGCAAATGGTGTTGACGGAATATGACATTCAATACGTTTCCCAGAAGGCCATTAAGGGAAGCGTATTGTCTGATTACCTCGCCGAACAGCCGATCAAGGATTACCAGCTGATGAAATTTGAATTCCCTGATGAGGATATTATGTTTCTTAAAGCGAAGGATTGCGATGAACCGTTGCCCGACGAGGGGCCAGATAGAAAATCCCAGTGGAAATTGATATTTGACGGGGCGGTTAATTCCTACGGAAGTGGCATAGGGGCGATCATCACGACTCCCCACGGATCCCATATCCCGTTCACTGCGAGACTGACTTTTCCAGTCACCAATAATGAAGCGGAGTACGAAGCATGCATCATGGGCCTAGAAGAGGCAATTGATTTGAGAATCAAGAACCTAGACGTATATGGTGACTCGGCGCTTGTGATCAACCAAATTAAAGGGGAGTGGGAGACTCGTCAATCAAATTTGGTGTCGTACATGAATTATGCCAGAAGGCTGCTTTCGTTCTTTGATCGAGTGAAACTCCATCATGTGCCCAGGGCTGAAAATCAGATGGCTGATGCCTTAGCCATGTTGGCTTCAATGTATAAAGTCAATTTTTGGAATGAAGCTCCAAGAATTGTCCTTTCTCGTCTTGATAGACCTGCGTTTGTCTTTGCAATCGAGGAAGCCGCCGACGGCAAGCCATGGTTCCATGATATTCAGACCTTCCTTATGACTAAGGAGTATCCTGCGGGAGCGTCAACCCAGGATAAGAAGACTCTGAGGAGGCTATCTGGAAATTTTTATCTCAACCCTGATGGAGTTTTGTACAAAAGAAACCACGATCTCGTGCTACTCAGATGTGTAGATGAGAAAGAAGCGAGTATGCTCATGGAAGAAGTCCATGAAGGCACATTTGGTACGCACGCCAGCGGACATGCTATGACGAGAAAGATCCTGAGAGCGGGATACTACTGGCTGACGATGGAATCAGATTGTTTTAAATTCGCGAAGAGATGTCATAAATGCCAGATTTATGCTGATAAAGTTCATGTACCGCCGTGCCCGTTAAATGTCATGTCCTCCCCGTGGCCGTTCTCCATGTGGGGCATCGACGTGATAGGCAAGATCGAGCCTACTGCATCTAACGGTCATCGTTTCATTCTGGTAGTTATCGACTACTTCACCAAGTGGGTGGAGACAGCCTCGTATGCTAATGTGACCAAGCAGGTGGTGGCTAAATTCATAAAGAGGGACATCATCTGTCGTTACGGAATTCCCGAGCAGATCATTACTGATAATGGTTCGAATCTGAATAACAAGATGATGAAGGAGCTGTGCCAGAGTTTCAAGATTGAACACCACAACTCATCTCCTTACTGGCCGAAAATGAATGGCGCCGTTGAAGCGGCCAATAAGAACATCAAGAAGATTGTTCAGAAGATGGTTGTGACCTACAAAGATTGACACGAGATGCTGCCATTTGCACTACACGGTTATCGTACAACGGTACGTACGTCAATCGGGGCAACTCCTTTCTCCTTAGTGTACGGTATGGAGGTTGTCCTACCGTTAGAAGTGGAGATCCCTTCTTTGCGAGTTTTGGTTGATGTGAAACTCGACGAGGCAGAATGGATTACGAACGGACTGAACCAACTCAGCCTGATGGACGAGAAGAGGTTAGCATCGATTGCACATGGTCGTCTGTACCAAAGCCGAATGAAGAAAGCCTATGATAAGAAGGTGCGTCCTAGAAGCTTTCAGACGGGTGATCTCGTCCTGAAGAAGATTCTTCCTCCACACTCCGATCACCGGGGCAAGTGGACTCCCAATTACGAAGGTCCGTACATCGTCAGCAAGGTCTTCTCGGGAGGAGCTTTATTGTTATCCACGATGGATGGTGAAGATTTTGCATCCCCGGTGAACGCGGACGCAGTTAAAAAATACTTTGCTTGAAAGCGACCCGCTGGACAATAAAAAGAGAGTCCAGGCAAAAATGGGGCATCCCGGCGAACCATAAAAAAGGAAAAAGGTTCGAGCGAAAATTAGGGATATAAATTGAAAAAATGTACACCCGCAAAGTCGAAAACCCGGATGGGCGACTTTGGCAAAAAAGGGTATCCCGGTGAACTGAAAACCCGCAAAGGGCGGTTCACGCAAAAGTTAGGGATTTGAAAAAGCAAATGACTGCGTTCCGCGTGTGGACTTTCTTTGTTTAGTGGTTTAGAAGACCTGAGGGCCATTTATCTGAATCAATCTCTTCTGAAGCTGAAGCGTCGGAGAAGTATCGAAGTCGAGTGGGTCATAGAGGGATCAACTCATGGTGTTCGTCTACGCCTCGTTGCCGACATTTGTATATACTGATGTATATTTATGTTTTTACTTTGTTTGCGCGGCTTCCTCATTCCAGGGGCTTGCATCTGTTGTAAAGCATTTTTACCCATTCAGGGGTTCGTTATCAATAAAATGTATACTATTCAGCAATTCTGTTTGCTTGTTTAGCATTTATCTGTTTTGTTTGCGAAAAAGAACGCCGATTTTTTTGATAAAATGCGCATACATAAACTTACTGGCCTAGGCCACCGATTGTTGAAACAATGAATTACTTGAACCTTGTCATGAGACAATAACCTTGATAGGTCCCTTTGAGAAGGGTATCTTGTCTGTTTGTTTGTGTTGTTACAGGTGTAGCATATTCCAGACAGTGCGCCGTGCGTATCCCTAAGCAGGATGATTCCTCCTTCTCCAGCAAAGTTCAGCAGCCTCTCCCTGCAGAGTCTGAACCCGAGATCATGAGCATTGATATGTCTCCCTAGGCAGAGAAGATTCTCTCCCCGATCAGATGCATCCTGAAGGAACGTCATCTCCTCAGCTGAGTCATTCACCGAAGTGTGCAGCAGTTGATAGTCAAGACTGAAGTCTCCAGCGGAATTGAGTTTCCCCACAGAGTCGTACTCTCCCCAGCAAGTAGAATGATTTCTTCTTCCTCAGCCGAGTTTGCAGATCCCCAATAGAGCCGAGTCCTTGGAAGCCGCTCAGGCCATGATTGGTTTTCCCCAGTGGAGCGTTGAATAGCTGATGCTGTGTTTCCCCGCCGGAGTCGTTGTCTCCAGGAACGTTAGCCGTGAAGGCCGTGCAGTTTATTCCCGCGATTGACATCGCTTTCCCTCAGCAGGTCCAGGTTCTCGTAGAGCTTCGTTCCCCTGCAGCAGTCAACTGAAGTTCACTTCCCCGCAGCACCCGATTGAGATTGGTGTGACTTTGTTCTCCTCAGCAGGATGATTCCTTCCCCCTATCTGAGTGGTTCTTTCTCCTTGACAGGAGGATTCTCCCTTCAGCATTTATTTTGCTGACGGGATCGCATCATTTTGCATGACTGCATAGCATTTATCACAAACGCATAGCATTTCCACCGTGTGGAGCGTCGCGCCATTGCCGAAGCATAGGCATACTAAACATGATCTAGGTTGTTACCGTTCTTGTTTTGCAGGTGTTCCGCCGCAGAATTAATTGCTCAAGATGATTCTTGAATTCTCCCCAACGAAGTCGCTTGCTCAAGATGATTCTTGAATTCCCCAGCAAGGTCGTTTACTTAAGATGATTCTTAAAATCCCCAGTGCAGTCTCCAAAGTTGGTTGCTCAAGTTGATGCTTAGAGTCCCCGACAGAGTGTTTGCTCAGGATGATTCCTGAAATCTCCAGCATAGTTATCGGTCCAGGATGATTCCTGAAATTCCCTGGCGGAGTTATTTGTCCAAGATGACTCTTGAAGTCCTCAGCAGAGTTGATTCATCCAGAATGATTCCTGGATCCCCAAAGCAGAGTTACTTGATAGTTCTCCAGAATCCCCAGCGGAGATGCGTCATCCCCAGCAGGTTTCTGAACAGCGAAGTTGAAACTTCCCGCGAAGACTTGATGATTGAAGTCCGACCGTGTTAATGAAACAGTTCTCTCAGCTGATGCGGAGTGCCTGACGACAGAAGTTTGGATACCCCCCAATTGGTTCATGATTGACCGAGAATTCTATTCCCGACTTACTGATGAAGTCCGGCTGATGCCCAAAAATATCTTTGAATGCCCGACGACATGATCTAACCCAATTGTTGACCTGATGAGTCCCGAGGAATCTTGATGCTTGATGACATGATCGACCATGTATTACCGGTTACCGTGTGACCAATTCTCCAGCTAGTTGCCGTGCAGCTAATATTTCAGTTTTCGAAGATTTGTTCCCATCAGAGTACCGTGTACTTGTGCAGTTGGCAAATTTCCGGGTTTATGGGTATTCAACCATCTTTAACCTTGATTGTTTGAGAGTCGTTCGCTTCTCACCCAGTCAGGTCCAAGCCGTTTGAATAGGGGCAGCTGTTGCACCCCAAAATTTGACCAACATTTATTTACCTAGCTTGTGTTCATTAGCATTATCATCTGCATTTCATTGACATGTGTGCAGGAGATCAAGAGGTATGAGTACAAATCAAGACTTTGAAGCTAGCCAAGAAGGTTATTCAAGTGTTCAAGGGTTGATATCTTTGTCAGAGAAGTTAAGAGATCCTCAGAGAGATTGGTTGAAACCAAGGTTGTGTGCCTCCTAACTTGAGAGTTATGGGAGCTCCTCAGATGATTCTGAGGCTATGGGGATGGACTTAAAGATTTGAGAGAGCTTATGAGATGTCTTGAAAGCCATCATGAAGCCTAGAGAGATCATTGTGCAAGAATAAGAGACCTCAGCCATGAGTGGTGCAGTTAGGGTTTGATTGGGTCAAACCTAGGTCAACTAATGATTTGGAGAGGGTTAAGACCTAATCCAAGATCCATGTGATCATGGATTGATGCATTGAGATGCTATAAGGATGATTCGAAGATCAACTCATCATGATTGAGGAGTTTGAGAAGTTTCAAGCTAGGGTTTCTAAGGCTTGACAGTGTAAAATCCCCTAGTTTGACCCCTATCTTCAAGGCAGTTTAGCTCAAGATGTGATTGCCATCTCATATTACCCCCAACATGAGTGTTGTAGAGCTTGCTCTTAGCTTTAATTTGAGTACTAGAAGTACTTGATAGGATTTGTATATCTCAAGTTATGACTTTGACAAGTTACAGGTCATCTGAGGTATGTGAATCTGGGGCCTTGAAAGTCACCCAACTTGCATCCAACTTTTTCCCTAGAAGGATGATTCCTATGAACTCTTGGTCAATATGAATGTTGTTCCTTATCTTCTTAGCTTTCTATAGAGTACTAGAAGTCCTTTATAGGATTTGTAAATCTCAAGTTATGACTTTGACAAGTCAAGGGCATTTTGGTCATTTGGAGATTATAGGTCACTTCAAGCATAAGGCCATAACTCCTATTTCTAAGCTTCAAATGGAAACATCTTCAACATCAAACTTGCTTAAAATGATGTTTTAAGGCTAGTAAGGAGGTCATGAGATGTTGAAAAGGCTTGTAACTCAAAATGGTAAAAATGACCTAAAATGGAGGCATAAGTTAAATAAGTCAAAGTTGGAAATTGAAATTTCCAAGTTACACATCCAAACCATGGCATGTAATAGGTCATTTTGACTCTAAAAAGCATTTTAAAAACAATGGTTCAGCCACATTTTTGATTTTAGGTTTAGATCATGGACTTGCTTTGGAATATGGTTGCTTGCATATTAAGGTACATATGCAAAACACAAGGAAACTCAATACACAAGCTAGCTAAGTATCTTAACACCTCATATATCTCATATAAGGAGATTTTCAAGTCAGAACCAGTTGCTGCAAGAGGCATAGCATGAGATAGCATGTGAGATGAGATGAAATCAAAAACTCATGGCATGAGAATCCCAAATTCTCATTGGATGATTCCAGAAGGTTCTAGATGGATTAGAATCATCCTATATAGTGTTTAGAACTTGCTCAGATGCAGGGTTGGTGAGAGATTAGAGAGGAGAGTGAGATAGCCATTTCAATTTCTTCCATTGCAAGTTGAAATCAAATTCTACTTTCCACGCCATTTCCATTACTTCTTTCAATCCCAACACCTTCCATTGATCATACTGAATGTGTGCATACCAAATTTAGGGCAAGATCATGAAGAATTGAAGAGTTAGCTTTTGGATTTTGGGAGCTGCAAGTCACCATCGAGTTTGGAGATTCAGGCTTTCTTGATCAAATCTTTTGCAAACAGAAGCTTTATCATCAATCAAGGAAGGTTTCTGAAGAGTTTGAGAGGTTGAAGTGGAGGTTTGACCTATCTGATATTCAAGATTTAACAGGTTTGTAACTTTTCTTATACACCCTAATTTAAGCATAATTAGGTAGATTTGTTAGGTTAGAATGGTTAGAGACAAGTAGGAGATGGATTCTGGGAAGTTTGAGATCATTTGGTGAAGTTTGAGTTAGTGACACCATTTTTGTTTTGATCAAGAACACGATGGATAGTGAGCTATAACATGAGTTTGATATCAAGAATTAACCAGTGTGAGGTGGTGATCATTCTAAGGTAGTCAATTTCAAGAATAGTCAGAATTGAAGTTTGAGCATAGTTTTGATCTTGGATCGGGTTTAGAGATTGAGGATGATTCTTTGAATTCTAAGGCCATGGTTGTATTCAAGGTTGAATTTAGAGCAGGTTAGAGTTTTGAACCATGGATTTTGGTTGAGTTTGGATGGAGTTCGAGTTAGGGATTTGAAGCTCTGTTCATGGAGCTTTCCCTCCATTTCCATGGCTGGAGGAAGAAGACGACTCCATGGACGTCAGATGCACAAGGACTTGTTGACTATATCTTGATCCCACGGCTGTGATTTAATTTCATGTTTGAAGGGAAGTCTGAAGACAACCAAAATGCAGCGTATCATTTAATCTCTGGTCTTGGGCTTTAGTGGATTTTGATAGTCACACGCCTTCTCATGGCCCAATCAGGAATTGAACTGAATTTCTTTACTTAATGCACCGTGGATTTTTCTTTTTCTTTATATTTTCTGAATTGATTTTCTGATTGAAGACTGGGCCTAGCGCTTTACTAATAACACCCCCATTTAGGGCCCATTCCCATAATGAACTGCAATGAATTGCTATCTGCACCAATGTTTTCATATTTTAATTTCTTTTCTCCATTTTATTTTAATCTTTAAAAAATCATATTAAATAGAAAATTAATGATTTTTTCATGGGGATTTTTTCTCCTATTTCATGTTAATGTCTAGAAAATTATAAAATCAAAACATTTGCATTTCATGCTTTTTTAATAATTTTTTGTGTATTTTCTCTCTTAATAGTTTTTAATTCATTTTATGTTGATGCATAGATTTGTAGAATTTTGTTTAGCTAGTTCCCTTTGAATTTTTAGGCCATTCCTTTTAGGATAGTTAGATTAGGACTTTAGCTCCCCTGGATTTATTCCATAATTTTGTGATTAATTTTTGATTAGTTTTGATTAGATGACTTTAGGTTGTGTAGATTTAGGTCAATCCTTAACATAGGTCCACAATAACACTAGAATTTTAGGTTTTTAGGTCAAGTTAGACATTGGGACATATAGGGTATTAAGGGTAGTCATATAGGATCCCCTAGAAATTATATTAGATTTTAATATAATAGTATACTATTTTTAATTGATTTTTGTAGTTGATTGTTGTTTGTGTTGCCCTTATGGGTTTGTATTTTGTGTTGCCTTGCTTTGTGGGTTTTTGCTTGGCTTGGTGGGCTTGGTCTTGCTTTGAGGAGCATGGAGGAGCATAGTAGAAGACATGAAGAATTGAAGAAAGAGCTTGAGAGCTTGAAGACTTGTTTGTTTTGTTGTTGTTTTAGGGTTAGGGATTAGGAAGAGCTTAGACTTAGTTGATTCCTTTCTTAAACATGGATGGTATCTTTCACCTCCATTCTTCCCCATGATTCAAGGTCCTTCCATGGTATTCACCTCCCTTCTTTTGAGGGATAAGTGATGGTACCTAGGAAGTAGAACCTTTGAGGGAACCATTCTTTTGATGTTAAACCCTTATAGGTCACCTTTGGTGGTCAATGAGCAGTTTAATATCCTAGCTTATCCAGTTAAGTGATTTCTCCTGGTTGGAGTATCTTGAGAGATGTTGGGCTTGAGAGTGAAGATGAAGACTTCACTGAAGAGTGTGGAAGAGGATGATTCCTTGAGCATTGCCATTGCAGTTGATACTTAAAGACCCAATGAAGATCCAGTAAAGACTGAATGAAGAGCTGAGGCTTGAGAAAGACTGAAGGATGAAGTGGACACTTCCAAATGATTAAAGACTACTATGAGAAGCTGAAGCTTGTAGGAAGAGAAGACCAAGTTGAGACTGGCAGAGCAAAGAGAGCTGAAGCTTGAAGATCAAGTTGATACTTGTGGTTAAGAGTGAAGCCTGAAGGTGGAGCTGACTGAAGAGCTGAAGCTTGGAGAGGAAGATAAGTTGAGACTTATGTTGAAGGGTTGAAACCTGGAGAAGCAAATTGATATTTGTCAAGAGTGATGGAAGTCTGAAGACTGAGTTGCTGTCAGAAGAGCTGAGGCTTGGAGTTGAGAGAAGAGTTGTTGATCTGTTTCTTTCTTGTCTGTTTTCTTTTCTGTATTGATGTGCCTTGTTTGACTTGTTTGATGCATTAGAATAAGTTCATATCTAGACTAGACTTTAATCTAGGAGCATGATTGCACTAGAGGTTGAGTTGCTCCCTCTGCTTGTATTGTTACTGTATGGCTTTGCTTGCGGGTATTCGGTAGAGCCCAGCTCCCTTGCCCATGTGGTTTATTCTGCTTGATGGCATTCTATTTTCTTCTGTATGATTGCAGTTTATTGTACTTTGCCTGATAGCATATTGTTATTTTTGTATGATTGTTGTTATTCATTCTGGCTTGAGGTTGAGATGAGCTTGTGGAGGCTGCTGCCCCACACACATTTCCTCCTGTAACCCGGTGAACTGACTTTAAACAATGTTGCGGATAGCAAGAGTCGCCACCGACTTTTATTTTATCCATAAGGAAAGGTTATAAAAGAACAGGAAAGACCTTAGAGAATATTTTGGGTCCGGGGGGTAGGTTATGAAAAGGGAAGGTGTTAGCACCCTTTTCATCCATGGTTATCCATGGGCTCTTAGGTACTTAAGCTCACTTTTGAATTGTTTTGAAAGTGTAGTGTGTGAATAGCAAAAAATTTCAGAATAGTTTAATAATAATCCGTGTATGGATGTGAAAAAAACTTGTTTGAAAATTTTGTTGGAAATTTGTTTAAGTGTGAAAAAGTTTTGAAGTGAGCAAGTATCTAGGAGTAGCCTACCCTAATGTTTTAAGGTCTTTCTTATTCTTTATCCTTTCCTTAGTAAGACTATCCCTACTATAATGGAGTAGGTAGTCCTTACTTTGGATGTTAAGGGACATGTGAGGGACAATTTGACTTTGAAGGCCATTGTGGGATGTAATAAGCACATATAAGGGACCATCATCATTTTTCGAAAGGGACTCGATTCGTAAAGGCAACCATAAGGGACTTTGATGATTTTTCTATTTGAGGGACTTGCTTTATACACCCCACTTAACCATTATTCGTAGGCAACTTGAGGGATATCCTTAGGAAGTGAGACGGCGATTAAAATCGACTTACGTGTGTGACGTGTTTATTTTAATTATCTTTATTTAAAAGTGATCTAAATTTATTTTAATATTACATACATGTTGTTACACTCCCTAATTACTAACCATAATAATAATTAAATAATTAAACAACTTTACATCCAAGAAACAATTACAAAATAATAAGCAAAATAATTAAATAGCAAAGATAAATAAAATATAAATAAGCAATAATAAATAATAAAGGGGGTTAATTCTAAGTTTACTCGGCAAGACATCGCATCTTGTGCCTACTGTTGCACCCCAAAATTTGACCAACCGGGTCTCGCATTCGGCTCGATGTTTCGACGCATAACCGCATTCGCATCTGCATATCGCATACATTGCATTTTCCATTTGTTTGATTTTATCAGGGATCACAGCTCCCGTCTCGTGTTTCAGGTGTTTTTGATCAGTAGAATCGATTTTTGGGATATTTCGGTGCCCGTTTATTTTTACCGATTATTTTTGTCGTTCGGTGCTCATTTTGTCCCTCTGGGAATTATCGGGATTTTTCTGGATTTTATAGGATTTTTTAGGGTTTAAATAGCTTTTAAATCATTTTTTAGGATTTAATAGAATTTTTGATATTTTTAATTCTTTTTAAATCATTTTTTAAGCATTCTTTAGAATATTAATAGAATTTAATGGCTTTTTTTTAGAGCATATTAGGTGGAGTTTAATATTTTTAAACAATAAAGAGTAATGTAGAAATTAATAGATTTTAAATAGTTTTAATCTTCATTTTTTAGAATAATAGATAGATTTTTCTTTTAATAGTCTTTAATAGATATTATTGATTTTCTTTTATAGAAATAATAAATAGATTTTTCATAAATAGATTTTTCATATATTAGATATTAAATAGGAATTAGATGTTTTTATTTTTAGAATTTAATAGTGGGATTTTATTAGTGGGTTATTAGTTTTTAATTGAGATATTAATCATAGTTAGTTAATTAGGATTAGATTCTAATCAGTTTTTCATTATTAACTTTTTATCCAGATTTTTCAGGTTTTTGGAGTCCATATATCTTTTTTTTCGCTGGGCCCAAAATCCAACTCGCAGCCCAATTCTTTTTTCTGTCCAAATGATTCAGCAAAAAAAGCCCATCCAATTGTCCAAATGTCCAGAAAATATCAGAAAATAATCCAGAAGCGTCCACCACTATCCAGCGTCTTCTAGAATGTTCCAGAGAGCGCCAGAAAGCTTCAGCTTTAAATAGCATGCAGTAACACGTGTCCAAAGGAGGAGGACCCACTTCGCTGCACACACACACGCCACGTATCCCCTTCAGAACCCTCTCTCTCAGCCACGCATGCTCCCACGTGGAGGGCATGCAGCCCTCTCCTCCACTTCCTCTTCCACGCGTCCAGTCCTCATCCTTCGCCTGAGAACGCCACCGGCCGGCCTGCATGGCCGGCGGCAACCATACCGTCGCCGGAAAGCCCCCAACAATCCCAGAATCCGGTCGCCTCCTTCATCTCCCTCGATCTCCATCGTTCTCAACCATCAACCACCAGAAATCTCCGTTCAACAATCATCATCCCTCAACAGCAACTTCATATCAAGCTCTCCCCAGAAATTTCTTCAAGATTCAACCGATCAACATGTCAAGATTCTCCAGAAAAAACCTCCAGAATGTTCATCTGAATTCGTTGGATCTCCATCCAAAATCCATCAGTAACTGCTTTTTCAAGAACATCCAACAACACGTTCATCATGTTCATCGTCCATCAAGGATTTTCAGCGATCCAGACTCTTCATCAAGACTCATCAATAACTCATCAAAGATTTCCCAGAAATCTTGAAATGGTCATCATCTTCAGAAACGCCTCGTCAAGCTTCAACGTTTCTTCTTCAAATTCTTCAACTGACCTTCAACATCCTCAGCTTCAAGTACGTTCATCCAGATGGACTCAGATCTGGTTTTCGTAAGCTTCACAAACTTCATCGTGGTTCTTCAAGATTCTCCATCGTCTCCAGATTTCAACCGTGTTCAACAAACTCTCAGAATCCACAAAAGCCTTCATCAGAGCACTCATCAACAAATCTTCAACGAACCTTTAGCCACCTTCAAGATATCCTCCATATGCAATCTACTCCAGATCTTCAAGATCGTGTTTGAGCGAAAGAAGAGATTGATAGAGAGAATGAGTTTGGGAGAAAGATTGGGCACGAGACTAAGGAATGATGTTTGGACGGAGGAGAGGGAGAGGCTGAGAGAAGAGAGGACGAAGGAAGAGGACGGCGGCGGCGGAGGAAGTTAGAGAGTGGATTAGGGTTTTCTGTTCTGAGAGTGAAGCAAGGAAGACGAGGAGGAGAATGGGCCTCAGGGCCCAATTACAATTTTTTGGGGAGACTCTACCCCCCCCCCGTTTTTGGCTGAGACTGGGCTGGGCCCAGTGAAACCTGCTAACACCACATCCCCAGACTGCTTCTACGCCCCTGCGGTTTTTTGGAAGAAAATTGGGCTGGGCCCTTCAGTTTATTTTCATTTTTGCTGATCACTAACCCCTGTAATAGCCATATACACCCCCAGCCCCTTTCTTTGAATTTTCTACTTTTATTATTTCTTTTTTTTAGAAAATTATGAAAAGAAAAATATCAAAAGAAAAAAAGAAATAGAAAAAAGAAATAAGAAAGAAAATATTATGAAAATAGAGAAAAAGAATTTGAAGAGAAAAAAAGAAATAAAGAAGAAAAAAAGATATTTGAAAGTGGAGAAAAATATGAAAAAAGCATAAAAGAAAAAATCTTTGAGAAAAAAAGAAGTGAAAAGAAATATTGTTGAAAAATAAAGAGAAAAATAGAGAAGAAATAGAGAAAAATATTTTGAAAAAAAGAAAAAATATTAAAGTGTCGATTTAATATTTTTAGAGTTCATTTTCTTTTAGGGATATTTTCGTAGACTTTATGTTACGACTTTTAGGATAGAATTAGAGGCCCATTTGTTAGGGGGCTATTTTCATTCGATTTTTTCAAAAGAGAATAGGATAGCGTTTCCTAGGAGATTTATTTCAGTATTCAACTCATTGTAATCATTTTTCAGAGATGAATAAAACGAGATTTGAGCTGTGGTCCGATAGTAGCCGAACTACAGCTGCTCTGATTCTTCGTACCAGACGAAGATATGTAGGCATAGGATGCGATATCCTAGCGAGCACACTAACGACTAACTTTTGTTCTCTCGCGGCTGTGCGATCGAGACTTTCCCGCTGACGATTAATCGAGTACCCCTTTTTCTCTCTTGCCCAAGCGCATTTGAGACTCAACCATAGTTTTGACCATAGGTTCCCGACCCTGTGAAGCCAGTTGTTTTTCTCACTGCTGTGGGAGAATGTTTGTTTAGCCGTAGTTAGTCTGAACTACGTAAAGCTCTGATCTTCCATCCAGTGGAAGTACGTAGGCACAAGACGCGAGGTCTTGGCGAGCCAATTTTCCCTGTAGTCCCGAACTACGTTGACTCTGACTTTCTCTCTCGAGAATACGTAGGCATAGAGTGCGACGCTCTATCGAGTCAATTCCCTTCCGTTTAGATTTAGCAGCCGTAGATAAGATTGTTTTGCATCCAGTAGACAACCCAAGCAAGCGTGGATCCCGTCGAGTACGACGGACGTGAGGGGTGCTAATACCTTCCCCTTGCGTAACCGACTCCCGAACCCAGGCTATGGTTGCGATGGCCATACCTTTTCCCCGTTTTTGCGAGGTTTACTTCGAGCGTTTCCTTTCCCGCTCTGAGGGATAAATAACGCACGGTGGCGACTCTTCTGTCAGCCGGCGCCGATTTTCGCAGTAGCGACAGCTGGCGACTCTGCTGGGGACTGCGATAGTTCCCCATGCATGTGGGATCCAACGTCCCCTAGAGAGAGTCAATCCTAGCGCTTGTTTGCTTGTCTATTTGGGGCTTATTTATCGATATTATCTGTTGCTGTTGGGGTGTTACGGGTGTTCTATGATTGAGATAAGCCGGACCTGGGCTCGAGTATGAGTATACACCTAGATATAGTTGCGGAGAAGTAGTAGACGAACCTGTCTGCTGAGCAGGCGCAGTTCCCTACGAAAATTCGCACTCGGACGAGGTTCTCGCAGAGGTGCTCCTTTCCGGTCCTGAGGATCTGAGGGGAGTCCAGACGTGAGGATTGTCGACTCTGGGAACCGATCATTTGGAAGTTAGCTAAGTGAGGCCTCTTCATGAGATGACGATGCCACTCCTTCTGGGAATCGTATCATTCCTCATGAAAGTCTGTGACGCTGACGACCGCATAGGATGCCGTACCTTGTCAGATATAGGTCCATACCTGTGAGTGGGGGGTTTTTTGTGCAGGAAACTTGACTTCCAACCTACCCGTTATTCTGGTCTTCTTTTCAGAGAACGTCTCCGTTAGCAGCGCAGCAGTATTCAGATTTTGTGTGGGGCTGTGGTCCCATTGTTTGCTGCATTTTGCATATCATATGCATATCAGTGTTGCATTGCATATCATCCTCCAGCTAGCCAGAGTTCTGATCCAGCCTTTGTTTCCTGAAGGTGATTACCCAGAGTTTGGATTGAGCAGCTGTTGATTGTCAGAGACCTACTTAGGGGTTGAGTAGATTTGAGCAGAATCAAGTGTCGAAGTCAGCTGAAGATTATTGGTAGCCATGTCTGAGGGCAATTTCCAGTCTCCTAACACCTTGACAGGGTTCACTATGGCGTCCAACCCTCTGTATGATTCCATGGAAGATTTCCCGCAAGTGAACAACGTTGCTGCAGACCAAGTTGTACAGCCTTCTGTTGAGAACCGAGATCGACATGAGCAGTTTGTTGCCCAGAATGAGCGTCCTCCTCCTGTCAACAATCAAAGTGTTGCTTTCCCTGTGATGAATTACCGGAGAGATATTCCAGCAGCTGGGATGGTAGATCCAAGAGCCCTTGGCGATGGTAGAAGAGTCCGAGTGTTGGAAGAGCAAATGAAAGCTTTGAAAGCCAAAGATGCTGTCAACCTGGATGCTGTAGGCATGTGTTTGGTTCCTGACCTGGTGTTGCCTTACAAGTTCAAAGTGCCGAAATTTGAGAAGTACACGGGAGATAGCTGTCCAAAGCTGCATTTGATGATGTTCTGTCGAAGAATGACTGCGTTTGTGCGAAATGATAAGTTGATGATCCATTGCTTTCAAGATAGTCTGACTGGGGCATCTTTGAGGTGGTATATGCAGTTAGAGAGGAATCAGATTCAGTCATGGATGGATTTAGCCAGAGCTTTTCTGAAGCAGTATGATTACAACCTAGACATCGCTCCTTATCGCATGCATTTGCAAGAGTTGTCTCAAGAGATCAATGAACCGATCAGGAAGTATGCTCAGAGATGGAGAGAATTTGCTGCTAAAGTGCGTCCCCCGCTGTTAGATCAAGAGCTGGCAAGTATGTTTGTGGATTCCCTACAATATCCGTACTTCAAAAGATTGCTCGGAATTCCGGCAAGTTTCTCTGACGTGGTAGCATTAGGAGAACGCCTTGAGTACTCCATAAGAATGGGGAAAATTCAGATTACTTCATATGATCAAGCTGGTGAAATTGAATACCCTTGTGACTATCAGAGTGAAGAAGAAGTGGTGATCAACTCAGTCATGCCAAGGGTTGAATATCCTCGAAGCGAATCAGTGAATTTTGTTGGTTCATCATCTTATCAGAGATCAGTACCTCCCGTGGCTTATTATACTGAACAGACAGCCGTGCCTGGGGCACTCTATCAGGAATCTTATGTCGCTTCCATTGCAAATCAGCGAGCTCGTGACCGAGGTTATCAGAATCAGCGTCAGAATCAGAACAGACCTCGCAACAATTTGGAACGAAGGAAAGCTCCTTTTCACCCAGTGCCGATGCCGTATAGCCAGTTGCTACCATCTTTGATCCAGAAGTCTTTGGTGGAGCCGAAAGCTCTTAAGCCAGTTCCAGAACCTTACCCTCCTGGGTATAATCCCCACGTTCAGTGTGGTTATCATGGTGGCTCACCGGGGCATTCAACCGAAGATTGTAAAGCATTTCAGGCGAAGGTACAGCAGTTGATTGACCAGGATCGCATTTCCTTTCGAGAAGGATTTCTGTTTGTTCATCCCTAACCGCTCAGCTGTCTAAGCTCGTAGACTCAGAAGGGTGTTCCCCAGCAAAAGCCAGTGGTTCAGACAGGCAGGCGCCTCAGCATTGGCAGTCCTCAGACTTTATACATCATTTGCATTTGTAGTTTCTTTTTCTGTTAGTTACTACCTGCTTTTAACATTGTATGTTTTGAATGGTGATAATAATAAAGTGATTATGCATTTTTCTGAATTAATCATGTCGTTGTCGCTCATTTACTGCATTGCACTGACACTTACATTTTATTCTCTCCATTTTTTCGCTGTGACTAGCAAAGTTAGGAGGGAGGATGATGAAACTGAAACTCATAACCAATGATTGTATGCCTTCAGATAAGACCGTACCGATGACGTACAAGGCATTGTTTCAAATTCCCCAAACACTGGAGATATAAGGAGTTAGTCCCTTGCCAACCACTTCGAGCCAGGAAGTAGAAGTTTTTTCGGACTTTTAAAACCCTCACATCTTAACCCGGGGCAGGGTAGTTGTCAGTTAGCTTGACCGAGCATTCAAGTCTTACAGAGGAGTGTTGCCTTTCAAGGACCAATCAGTTGATACCTTTCAAGAGGTCAAACCTCACCAATCAGGGGTGAGACAGTTACAATCCTTTTGAAGCAATCAAGACAACCAGTGTCGCACGACTTTGTTCCAAAAGAAAGAAAGAAAGAAAGCCCGCTAAGTAAAAAGATGAGAAAGCTAATACTTAGGCAAAAATTAGGGCATCCCGCTGGACTTCAAAAGAAATCGAAAAGAACTCAAAATGAGTCAGTCCAGGCAAAAATTAGGGAATCAAAAGAACGAAAAAGAGGGGACATAAAAAGAAAATTTTCCCCAGCAAATCACAAAGTCGTGTACACAGACACCAGAAGCGAAGAAGGAGTAACTATCACTCTAGAAGAAAAGCTTGTGACTCCTTAACTGAAGGTTTTACCATTCAACATACTTCTCGAAGAGGCGAGTGCTTGTGCCAGGTTAACTGAACCTTAGGATCGGAGATCATCACGTAGAAGGGGTGGGTACAAATCAAAATTTGAGCCGAATATCCTTTGTTTCACGAACCGTGAACCCGACCACGATACAACCCTCAAAAGACCTAATTGAGGTAGGGCTAGTCTGAAGCGCATTACGATAAGGTCGAGTAATCTGACTCCTTCTTGACTTGCTAGTCACATCTTGGTTGTATTTTCACTGACCACGTAAGCACTGCGTTTGAACTTTGGTCCATTCGTCACTCTCAATCATATGCATATAAATGAGTGACAGCTCAAATTTTTTTTTCAAAATCTGCATAACCATTGCATTAAGATTACCATTCGTGAACAGACGATTCTAATTGCAGGTTAGTAGTTGGCATGAAAGAAATTCCACCAGAGAATAATCAAGCAGGACTGAGTAATCCAGCAGTCTGAACCAGAATGGTGTATGTTGTGAAGACTTGTGAATCAGGGGCATTATCTTCCAGTAAGTCCAGTATCAGCCAGTCTGAGGACAAGTCCCGAAGTTCCAGTTGAGCAGGGGCAGTTTGTTTGAGAAACAGTTGATCAGAAGGGAGTCTTCTCGAGAGCCAATCAGGGGCAGCTATTCAGAGCGTTGAGATTTGAAAGCAGATGCTTCCAGTGGATAATCAGATCGGGTTGAGTCGCTAGAACGCTCATTCAGGGTCAAGTCATCGCTGAGAATGTTGAAATCAACTGGGTTGTTAGGTGTTTAATTGGAGATTGAATTCTTTTGTCGTGCAGATGCCGGGGCAAATATTCTCGAAGTCTTCTCGTAGCAAGTTGTTCAGAGCAGGTATTCCTAAGAGTTAGATTGGGGCAAGTTGAATTGTACTGGAGCAAGTTTTGCAAGCCAGTCTTTTTATCCCCAGCTGAGTGTACTGGGGCAGGTTGTTCAAGGCAGTTTGTTTATCCCCAGCCAGAGTTGAGTATCGGGGAATCATGTCGATACCCTTATCGAAAACCTTTCAAATAAGAAGGTCTTGTTGTCATTGGATCATTATCCTGCAGTTTAAACATGTTGCGTGTCAGTAACCAGTCGTTTCCAAAGTCCAGTTCTCGCCTGGCAAATCGGTAACCAGTTCTCGTCTGGCCCACCATCCGTAAGCAGCAGTTCCCGTCCTGGTGCAGTTTATTGTAAGCAGCAGTTCCCGTCCTGGTGCAGTTTATTGGTAACCAATTCTCGTTTGGTCACCGTTTCTCCAAGTGTTGTATCAGTTCTCGCCTGGTACATGTCATCGCGTAATCAGTTCTCGTGAGTTTTAACCCGAGTGTTATACCAGTTCTCGCCTGGTGTACGTTAGCTTTCAGCCAGTTCTCGCCTGGTTGTCTATACCTCAGCTTGTTGTCCAGTCAGCCCGTCTGGTTCAAAAACACAAAAATCAATTTTCCTAACCTATTTTCCTATCAGTTCTCGCCTGGTAGTCTACCTTTGAATGCTAGTTCTCGTCTAGTATTTTCCATTCCATTGTGTACATAGTCCATGTTTATTCTAAATCAGAAAAGCACAAAAAAAAAAAAACCTAAAAGAGATCTGACACAATATTTCCCAATGACTCGCATGTCGTCATGTTCCCCGATACGAAGCTCAACGGATACCAGTGCTCCGAGTAATGTTTGAATTTCTTGTGGATGTTGTTAAATCAGAATTGCCACTCTTCAGCAGATGAAAGTTGCTTATTATCCCCGGAAGAGTCGAGATTGTCTTTTACCCTGTATCAGAGTAGGATCAGGAGTATCTTCAGCAGATTAAGATTGATATCCTGGATAGTAGGAGCATTTCCAGCAGTGTGCTGCGCGTAATCAACCTCAGTTTGGGTCAATCCCCGCAGAGCGCAATCAGTTGCCAATGGTTTGAAGAAAGCATCCCCGAGCAGAGTTCTCTTTCTTTCCCAGTGAAGTCGTCAAGCAGGGTTGCCTTTTCATTTCTCAAGCAGGACGGTTATCCTCAGCGGATTTGATTTCTCGTTTCTAGCATTTATTTTGCTGAGATGGTTCTGTGACTTCAGGTCATCCCCAGTAGAGTTGACGTTTCCTTCGGCATTTATTTTGCCAAGTGGTTTTCAGACCCGGTGTTCTCTGGCAGCTCGAGCCTGCATTAGCATTTGCATATATAGTCATAGCATTTATACAAGCATATAGCATATCCATGCCGTCTGGGCCTCGCATTTTCAAACAAAACGCATAGCATTTACATATCATATAGGACATTGCATCATTTCAAGCATACGCATGTCGAAACATAGACCAAGATGGTTACCTATTGGATTTCGAATTTGTTCACCTGCAGAGTTGTGTGGTTCAGCTTCTTGTCTTCCCCAGCGGAGTGATTCTTCATATTTGGGTGTTACGTCAGCATCGGAAAAAACAACAACAACAACAACAAAGATTGACATATATCAGACTTCTGAAGCTGCCCCCTTTGTCAAAACAGGTGCCAGGCAGTTCCATTCAGAGTTCCTCAGGAGAATTGTCCTCAAGTTCGCAATGAACTGTGAGTTGACCAGATTTGATCCCATGAGAGAGATGGGAATCAAGGTGTTTGCTTTATGAAGCATTATTTCAATACTTGTGGCGTCACACAGGTGTTGAGAAGGAGAAGAAAATTGTATCAGAAAATTGACCAGATGTTGCCGTTACAACCAAACTTCAGTTTATTGGAAGTTATTCCTCAAGCAATTTTGCAGTATATTCTTGCGGTTGGCAAATTTCAGGGTTCCATTTGTATTCAACCGTCATCTACCTTGAATGTTTGAAGGCTGAGCGCTCTTCACCCACTCAGGTCGAAGCCGCTTGAATAGGGGCAGCTGTTGCACCCCAAAATTTGACCAACCGGGTCTCGCATTCGGCTCGATGTTTCGACGCATAACCGCATTCGCATCTGCATATCGCATACATTGCATTTTCCATTTGTTTGATTTTATCAGGGATCACAGCTCCCGTCTCGTGTTTCAGGTGTTTTTGATCAGTAGAATCGATTTTTGGGATATTTCGGTGCCCGTTTATTTTTACCGATTATTTTTGTCGTTCGGTGCTCATTTTGTCCCTCTGGGAATTATCGGGATTTTTATGGATTTTATAGGATTTTTTAGGGTTTAAATAGCTTTTAAATCATTTTTTAGGATTTAATAGAATTTTTGATATTTTTAATTCTTTTTAAATCATTTTTTAAGCATTCTTTAGAATATTAATAGAATTTAATGGCTTTTTTTTAGAGCATATTAGGTGGAGTTTAATATTTTTAAACAATAAAGAGTAATGTAGAAATTAATAGATTTTAAATAGTTTTAATCTTCATTTTTTAGAATAATAGATAGATTTTTCTTTTAATAGTCTTTAATAGATATTATTGATTTTCTTTTATAGAAATAATAAATAGATTTTTCATAAATAGATTTTTCATATATTAGATATTAAATAGGAATTAGATGTTTTTATTTTTAGAATTTAATAGTGGGATTTTATTAGTGGGTTATTAGTTTTTAATTGAGATATTAATCATAGTTAGTTAATTAGGATTAGATTCTAATCAGTTTTTCATTATTAACTTTTTATCCAGATTTTTCAGGTTTTTGGAGTCCATATATCTTTTTTTTCGCTGGGCCCAAAATCCAACTCGCAGCCCAATTCTTTTTTCTGTCCAAATGATTCAGCAAAAAAAGCCCATCCAATTGTCCAAATGTCCAGAAAATATCAGAAAATAATCCAGAAGCGTCCACCACTATCCAGCGTCTTCTAGAATGTTCCAGAGAGCGCCAGAAAGCTTCAGCTTTAAATAGCATGCAGTAACACGTGTCCAAAGGAGGAGGACCCACTTCGCTGCACACACACACGCCACGTATCCCCTTCAGAACCCTCTCTCTCAGCCACGCATGCTCCCACGTGGAGGGCATGCAGCCCTCTCCTCCACTTCCTCTTCCACGCGTCCAGTCCTCATCCTTCGCCTGAGAACGCCACCGGCCGGCCTACATGGCCGGCGGCAACCATACCGTCGCCGGAAAGCCCCCAACAATCCCAGAATCCGGTCGCCTCCTTCATCTCCCTCGATCTCCATCGTTCTCAACCATCAACCACCAGAAATCTCCGTTCAACAATCATCATCCCTCAACAGCAACTTCATATCAAGCTCTCCCCAGAAATTTCTTCAAGATTCAACCGATCAACATGTCAAGATTCTCCAGAAAAAACCTCCAGAATGTTCATCTGAATTCGTTGGATCTCCATCCAAAATCCATCAGTAACTGCTTTTTCAAGAACATCCAACAACACGTTCATCATGTTCATCGTCCATCAAGGATTTTCAGCGATCCAGACTCTTCATCAAGACTCATCAATAACTCATCAAAGATTTCCCAGAAATCTTGAAACGGTCATCATCTTCAGAAACGCCTCGTCAAGCTTCAACGTTTCTTCTTCAAATTCTTCAACTGACCTTCAACATCCTCAGCTTCAAGTACGTTCATCCAGATGGACTCAGATCTGGTTTTCGTAAGCTTCACAAACTTCATCGTGGTTCTTCAAGATTCTCCATCGTCTCCAGATTTCAACCGTGTTCAACAAACTCTCAGAATCCACAAAAGCCTTCATCAGAGCACTCATCAACAAATCTTCAACGAACCTTTAGCCACCTTCAAGATATCCTCCATATGCAATCTACTCCAGATCTTCAAGATCGTGTTTGAGCGAAAGAAGAGATTGATAGAGAGAATGAGTTTGGGAGAAAGATTGGGCACGAGACTAAGGAATGATGTTTGGACGGAGGAGAGGGAGAGGCTGAGAGAAGAGAGGACGAAGGAAGAGGACGGCGGCGGCGGAGGAAGTTAGAGAGTGGATTAGGGTTTTCTGTTCTGAGAGTGAAGCAAGGAAGACGAGGAGGAGAATGGGCCTCAGGGCCCAATTACAATTTTTTTGGGAGACTCTACCCCCCCCGTTTTTGGCTGAGACTGGGCTGGGCCCAGTGAAACCTGCTAACACCACATCCCCAGACTGCTTCTACGCCCCTGCGGTTTTTTGGAAGAAAATTGGGCTGGGCCCTTCAGTTTATTTTCATTTTTGCTGATCACTAACCCCTGTAATAGCCATATACACCCCCAGCCCCTTTCTTTGAATTTTCTACTTTTATTATTTCTTTTTTTTAGAAAATTATGAAAAGAAAAATATCAAAAGAAAAAAAGAAATAGAAAAAAGAAATAAGAAAGAAAATATTATGAAAATAGAGAAAAAGAATTTGAAGAGAAAAAAAGAAATAAAGAAGAAAAAAAGATATTTGAAAGTGGAGAAAAATATGAAAAAAGCATAAAAGAAAAAATCTTTGAGAAAAAAAGAAGTGAAAAGAAATATTGTTGAAAAATAAAGAGAAAAATAGAGAAGAAATAGAGAAAAATATTTTGAAAAAAAGAAAAAATATTAAAGTGTCGATTTAATATTTTTAGAGTTCATTTTCTTTTAGGGATATTTTCGTAGACTTTATGTTACGACTTTTAGGATAGAATTAGAGGCCCATTTGTTAGGGGGCTATTTTCATTCGATTTTTTCAAAAGAGAATAGGATAGCGTTTCCTAGGAGATTTATTTCAGTATTCAACTCATTGTAATCATTTTTCAGAGATGAATAAAACGAGATTTGAGCTGTGGTCCGATAGTAGCCGAACTACAGCTGCTCTGATTCTTCGTACCAGACGAAGATATGTAGGCATAGGATGCGATATCCTAGCGAGCACACTAACGACTAACTTTTGTTCTCTCGCGGCTGTGCGATCGAGACTTTCCCGCTGACGATTAATCGAGTACCCCTTTTTCTCTCTTGCCCAAGCGCATTTGAGACTCAACCATAGTTTTGACCATAGGTTCCCGACCCTGTGAAGCCAGTTGTTTTTCTCACTGCTGTGGGAGAATGTTTGTTTAGCCGTAGTTAGTCTGAACTACGTAAAGCTCTGATCTTCCATCCAGTGGAAGTACGTAGGCACAAGACGCGAGGTCTTGGCGAGCCAATTTTCCCTGTAGTCCCGAACTACGTTGACTCTGACTTTCTCTCTCGAGAATACGTAGGCATAGAGTGCGACGCTCTATCGAGTCAATTCCCTTCCGTTTAGATTTAGCAGCCGTAGATAAGATTGTTTTGCATCCAGTAGACAACCCAAGCAAGCGTGGATCCCGTCGAGTACGACGGACGTGAGGGGTGCTAATACCTTCCCCTTGCGTAACCGACTCCCGAACCCAGGCTATGGTTGCGATGGCCATACCTTTTCCCCGTTTTTGCGAGGTTTACTTCGAGCGTTTCCTTTCCCGCTCTGAGGGATAAATAACGCACGGTGGCGACTCTTCTGTCAGCCGGCGCCGATTTTCGCAGTAGCGACACCTACGTATCCTTACGGGAGTGGAATCAGAGTAATCGTAGTTCCCCTCAATAGGGAGGTTAGAAACTTCTTGACTGTGGTCAAGGTCTCAAGGGGAATAAACGCATCTTAAGGACACGCTTACGTGGAGTGTAGAAACTCCAAATCTCTACGTTGAAATGTTAAGTTGTAATTAGGGTTAAATTAGGGATTCCACGGCGGGAAACCCTAAAATGAGCGCGGCGGCTCTTTGACCTAATGCTAAGGGTAAAATTGTAATTTTGCCTGCGGCGAGGCATTTGTGAAAATTAGGGTTTGTAGTTTGTAGTTTTGAGGATTTGAAATTGAATGTGTGAAGTTTTACGGACTATTGGCGCGGCGGCCAAACAGTTAGACCTAACCTTCGGATGTGTGCAATGTGACAGAAATAATAGTAAACGCGTGAATCATGCAAACAGAGAGATAATGTCAGAATTTAAACCATGCAAGCAGAAATTTAAAGGCAGAATTTAAAGAGCGATTGTTAAGTTCGCGAGGTTACATGAGAGGAGCAGATACAATATGATAATGAAATTTGAATTGAACAATAATAAAATAAAATAAATAACGGTTCTAGTTATTATTTAAAAAAAAAGATTTTAGTTATTATTTTAAATTTATCTAAAAAAAAAAGTTTTTCTTAAAAATAATAGGTTTTCATATTAATTTGGAAAAGATGTTAATGTTATTTATTTTAAAAAACAGATTTTTATATTATAACAAATTTTAATAAATTAATGATAACAATAATAATAATAATGGTAATAATAATGATAATAATGATAATAATAATGATAATAATAATAATAATAATAATAATAATAATAATAATAATAATAATAATAATAATAAAGCAATAATGAATTTTAAATGTGCCAAATAACCCAACAATGTTGCTAACGCAGAAATGCGCTCATCGCAACCAGATCTAAATCGGACGAAACAAAATTTATCGCAAAGAAAAAGAAATTAAGCAAAAAATAGTATTATTGCTCACACAAAAATGCGATCATCGCAACCAGATCGAACTAACACAAATGTCACGCGTCATGCACACAAATGTGCAAACATCGTATCGACATAATTCGATCAAAAATCTTATATATATAAACTCTAACAATTTAAAAATTATATATATATAAACGTAACAGTAATAGATAAAGAAAAAGAAATAACGGTAATAGATGAAGAAAAAGAAATAACAGTAAAAGATGAAGAAAAAGAAACAACAGTAATAGATGAAGGAAAAGAAATAACGATAAACGATGAAGAAAAAGAAACAATAGTAATGGATGAAGAAGAAAACTAAATAACGGCAAACGGCACTCACTCCTCTTAGGTTTTTTTCATTCTCCCCCTTTTTTCCAACAAGGCAACACATGTATATATAGGGAACAAATTAGGGTTAACACCAAATTGTCAATAATGTCCCTAAAGCCCATTTTAAAGCCCAAACTAAATAATTAGTTAAGAAAAAATAAAATTTAAATAATTTAAAATAATTAAAATAAACTTAAAATAAAAACTAATAATCCTATCGATTCCTAAAATAAAAAATATTATAAAAAGAACAAAATTTTTTTCAATATTTTTTATTTTATGATTTTTTGGATATTTTTATGAATAATTTAGAAAAAAGTGAAAAAAATAATATTTTAAAAAATGATTTAATTAAAATACGAAAATAATAATTAAATAATAATAAAAAACTATTTTTGTTATTTTTTTAATGAAAGATAGAAAAATTTAGAGTAAAAATAATAAAAAACAAAAAAAGTGACAAAGGTGAGATTCGAACTCTCAACCTCTCACACTCATAACTCCTTACACATGTCCTCCTGCCAATTGTGCCATTTTTACTTTTTAGAAAAAAAAATGCATGCCATATGATATTTACCTGCAAAAAGTCAAACGACTACACAAATTTGTTAGTAATTGATTAAATGCAATGAAATGCGACGACAAATCTTAGGGCAAAATTTGGGGTATTACAGTTATTATGATAATATTTCTCACCCAACCTCTCTTTGATGTTGGCAAAAAAAAAATCATGAAGTTTGACTTTGGTTTGACCACAGTTGACCTCAGTTTGACCTTTTAACTGCATTGACTGCTTTTGACTTATCTGATCATCTGACTGAGCAAACTTTTGAGAAAAGTCTTGAAACTTGACATGGGGGTTCTTATACACATATAAGATGTTATGAAGCTCACTTGAAGTCTTGGAAGTCCATTTAGCCTGATTAAAGTCAAAACCCTAGTTTTGGATGCACTGCTTAGGAGGTGCATTGTCTGAGGGAATTGTCAACTCTTCTGACCAATTGTGAATTTTGTGAACCTTGTGAACCTTCTTGGAACACAAAGTCTTGTATTGTGAGGGCAAATTTTGGGGTGCAACAGCTGCCCCTGTTCAATTTTCTGAAACCTGAGGGGTTAGATTGGTATATTTGCCAGTCGTAACCTGGAAGGTTGAAGGGGATTGAACACAAAAGCCCAAAAATTTGCACTCACCAGTGCATGGAGTGATATTGATGGTTGGTTGAACATGATTGAGTGGGCTTAAAGATGCCACTAGGGGAAAGTTCTTCAGTAGTATAATGAGAACTGTCAGGAGTCTGGAGTAATACTGATGTAACAGCATGTCTTCATGAGGATAGAGCAATCAATAATGATAACCCTAAAGCAGTCTTGAAGTGATAAATCTGACCTCAGGAGGATAGAGCAATCAATAGCTCTAAAGCAGTCTTGAAGTAATAATGGCTTCAGGAGGATAGAGCAATCAATAGCTCTAAAGCAGTCTTGAAGTAATAGAATGGCTTCAGTAGGATAGAGCAATCAACAACTCTAAAGCAGTCTTGAAATAATAATGTGATATGTCTTCAGGAGGATAGAGCAATCAATAGCTCTAAAGCAGTCTTGAAGTAATGATTTCAGGAGGATAGAGCAATGGATAGCTCTAAAGCAGTCTTGAAATAATAATGTAATTTCAGGAGGATAGAGCAATGGATAACTCTAAAGCAGTCTTGAAATAATTAGATGGCTTCAGGAGGATAGAGCAATGAATAGCTCTAAAGCAGTCTTGAAGTAGTAACATGACCTCATGAGGATAGAGCAATGAATAGCTCTAAAGCAGTCTTGAAGTAATAGGATGATTTCAGGAGGATAGAGCAATCAGTAGCTCTAAAGCAGTCTTGAAGTCATGAGAGGCTATCAGGAGGATAAAATAACCCTGAGGTTACAATAAAGCAGTCCAAAGTAATAAGAAGCTCATCAGGAGGATAAAGTAACCCTGAGGTTACAATAAAGCAGTCCCAAAGATCATAAGCTTGTTTGTTGGATAATTAACCTGAAAACAAGGTAGCACTCTGTATAACAACATTAGTTTATGCTTTATGTATGCATGCATGACATGATGCACTTAGGTAATGTACTATAGACATATATGTTATGGTATGATGTAAATGATGTATGTATGATATGACACTGCTGGAAGTGTCTGGATATCCTTGTATAACAACTGCTGGCCAAGGAAAATAAATCCCGATTCGTTGTTGAAGAATATATAACCCTCCGTCTGCTGGGGATAACAAGGTATAGATAACCTCCCGTTGTTGGGGATAACAAGGGTATAGATAACCTTCGTTTTCGTTTGATAGTAGGATAAGTATAACATCCCGTCTTCGTTCATCGTGCCCTTATTGGAAAGTAATTTCCCGTATATCCGTATGAGGATAAAAGAGATGGATATAAATTCCAGGGGAGATTAGACTTTGTGAAAATGGATTAGTCCTACTGATGGTTTGTAACTGTCTTGTAAAGATGAACCGGCGAAGCTTCGTTGAAATCCTTCCCTCGTTCGTCCTTAGTAAATACTATTACTGCATTTTCATGCATTTCTGGTAAACATCAATCATATTAAAAGCATACATGCATTTCTGGTAAACATCAATCATATTCAAAGGCATACATACATTCAAACACAACCAATGGACGTTTCGCTTATGTAAATAGGGTAAAAGTAAATCTGGATTCAAAAGATGGAGTTTATTTATATCAAAAGTGACCCATACACGGGTAAGTTTGTACAAGGAGACATAAACCCTAGTAAGAGAATTTTGTCATGAAGTTTTACAAAAAGAATCAGCTATGTGGGAAATAATCCTATTGAGTTTCAATTCTACTATTGCCACTCAAGTATCTCATCTTCTTGCTGTTGAGACGGAAACGATTGGATTGAGCTTCATCTGTTTGAGCTTGAGTAAGTAGTACAACTGGTTGCAATTTCATGAGTGATCCAAACGAGACATAGTCATACGCTTTAATCCCTAACTTTTGCCTGGATTGCCCTTTCAGGTTTTCAATCCACCGGGATACCCTTTTTTGCCCAAGCCGCCTTTTCAGGTTTTCGACTTGCCGGGTGTACATCTTTTTATATATATATCCCTAATTTTTGCCCAAACCCTTTTGGTTTGCCGGGATGCCCTTATTTTTGCCTAGGCCTGTCAACCTAGCGGGTCTCTTTTTATGCGTAGTATTTTTTAACTATGTCTGCGTTTACAGGTTGTGGGAAGTCTTCACCATCCATTGTAGTCAGTATCATGGCACCTCCTGAGAACACTGTCTTGACTACAAATGGTCCCTCATATGTTGGAGTCCACTTGCCCCTAGGATCACCCTATGGTAATATGATACGCTTGATTACCAAGTCACCAGCCTGATATACCTTTGGCTTAACCTTCTTGTTAAAAGCTTTGATCATCCGTTTCTGGTACATCTGGCCATGACAAACTGCTGCTAACCTTTTCTCATCAATCAAATTTATCTGGTCAAGTCGAGTCTGAATCCACTCATCTTCATCCAAGCCTGCCTCCTTCATAATTCTCAAGGAGGGGATCTGGACTTCAATAGGCAGAACTGCTTCCATACCATAGACTAAGGAGAATGGGGTTGCCCCTGTTGAAGTACGTATTGTAGTACGATAACCATGCAGAGCAAATGGTAACATCTCGTGCCAATCCTTGTAAGTAACAGTCATCTTCTGTACAATCTTCTTAATGTTCTTATTAGCAGCTTCAACTGCCCCATTCATCTTTGGACGATACGGAGAAGAGTTGTGATGCTTAATCTTGAACTGCGTACAGAGATCAGTAATCATAGTGTTGTTCAGATTAGAGCCATTGTCAGTGATAATCCTTTCAGGGATACCATACCTACATATGAGATTATTCTTAATGAACCGAGCCACAACATTCTTAGTCACAGATGCAAATGAAGCTGCCTCTACCCACTTCGTGAAGTAATCAATAGCAACCAGGATGAAACGATGCCCATTAGAAGCAGTAGGCTTGATCTCACCAATCATATCAATGCCCCACATGGCAAAGGGCCAAGGAGCAGTCAACACATTCAATGGAGATGGAGGTACATGTACTTTATCAGCATAGATTTGACATTTGTGACATGTTCTGGAGTGTTGATAGCAATCAGCTTCCATGGTAGACCAATAGTAACCTGCTCTCAAAATCTTCTTTGCCATGGTATGACCACTAGAATGAGTGCCAAAGGTCCCATCATGCATCTCTTCCATAATTTTTGTAGCTTCCTTCTTATCCACACAACGAAGCATAGTTGAATCATGATTACGCTTATACAGAATGCCATTACTCAGAAAGAACTTAGCAGAAAACCTTCTCAGGAACTTCCTATCTTTGACAGATGCCCCTTCAGGGAACTCCTGAGCTTCAAGATAGTTTTTCACTTCATAGAACCAAGGCTTCTCCTCTGCCCCTTCAGTGTCAATCTCATTGCAGTATGCAGGCTTCTCAAATCTATCAATGGTAATCTTGGGAGCTTCATCATCCCAGCTGATCTCAAACATAGATGCCATGGTGGCCAATGCGTCTGCCAACTGATTCTCTCTTCGTGGAATATGTCCAAAAGTAATCTCTTTGAAATGTGGGATCAAAGACAACACATGTTCTCTGTAAGGAATGAGATTATCATGCTTTGTATCCCAATCTCCTTTAATCTGACTTACTACCAGAGCTGAATCTCCATACACCTCAAGGAACTGAATCTTCATATCAATAGCAACTTGCATACCCATGATACATGCCTCATACTCAGCCATGTTATTGGTACAACAGAAACAAAGTCTGGCAGTAATCGGGGTATGACAACCTTCAGGGGAGCTAATCACAACACCAACACCATTACCATGTGCATTGGAGGCACCATCAAAAACCATAGTCCATCGGGATCCTTGTTCAGGTCTGTCATATTGTCCAGGTTCTTTGGTAACAGACATAATGTCTTCATCAGGGAACTCAAAATTCATTGACTGGTAATCATCTACTGCTTGATGAGCCAAATGATCAGCAACAACACTCCCCTTAATGGCCTTCTGAGTAGTATATTGTATATCATATTCCGTCAAGATCATTTGCCATCTTGCAATTCTTCCGGAAAGAGCAGGTTTCTCAAATATGTACTTGATTGGATCCATCTTCGAAATCAACAAGGTAGTATGGGTCAACATATACTGTCTTAGTCGGCGAGCAGCCCATGCCAAAGCGCAGCAAGTTTTCTCGAGCAGTGAGTATCTTGTTTCACAGTCGGTAAACTTTTTGCTAAGGTAGTATATTGCCTGCTCTTTTCGACCAGACTCGTCATGTTGCCCCAATACACACCCCATTGAGTTGTCTAATACTGTTAAATACATAATCAAGGGTCTTCCATCAACTGGTGGCATTAAAATTGGAGGTTCTAGCAAATATCTCTTGATTTCATCAAAGGCAGTCTGGCACTCATCATTCCATTCCATCACCTGACCTTTCTTCAACAACTTGAAGATTGGCTCACAGATGGTAGTTAATTGGGAAATAAATCTTGCAATGTAGTTCAATCGTCCCAAGAAACCTCTAACCTCCTTCTCAGTACGGGGAGCTGGCATCTCTCGTATAGCTTTCACTTTTGCAGGATCCACTTCAATACCTTTTCCACTGACAATGAAACCCAAGAGTTTTCCAGATCTAACTCCAAAAGTACACTTGTTTGGGTTCAATCTCAACTTGTATTTCTTCAACCTCTCAAACAACTTGTGCAGATGATCAAGATGTTGCTCTTCATTCTGAGATCTGGCTATCATATCATCCACATATACCTCTATCTCATGATGAATCATATCATGAAACAAAGCCACCATAGCACGCTGATATGTTGCCCCTGCATTCTTCAAACCAAATGGCATTACCTTATAGCAAAAGGTGCCCCACTGTGTCACAAATGTAGTCTTCTCCATATCTTCAGGTGCCATCTTGATTTGATTGTAACCAGAGAAACCATCCATAAAAGAGAATATCTTATGCTGAGCAGTGTTGTCTACCAGGATATCAATATGAGGAAGTGGAAAGTCATCTTTAGGGCTAGCCTTGTTCAGATCTCTGTAGTCTACACACATACGTACCTTACCATCTTTCTTAGGAACTGGTACCACATTTGCAACCCACTGAGGATAAGAAGTTACGGCCAAGAACCCTGCATTGAACTGTTTCATTACCTCTGCTTTGATCTTTTCTGACATTTCAGGACGCATACGACGAACCTTCTGCTTCTTTGGACGACAATCTTCTTTCACTGGCAAACGGTGAACCACAATGTCTGTATCCAACCCTGGCATATCTTCATAAGACCAAGCAAAGATCTCCACATAGTCACGTAGCATCTGAATCAACCTGCTCTTGACACTGTCCTCTAAATCAGCCCCTATCTTGACCTCTTTTCTGTTTTCTTCAGTTCCCAGATTCACAACTTCGACTGGCTCTTCATGTGGCTGTATAGCTTTCTCTTCTTGTTGTAACAACCTAGCAAGCTCTACAGGTATTTCACAATCGTCCTCGTTTCCGTCTTCAGTTTGATAGATCGGATTCTCGAAATTGTAATTGGCAATAGTAGAACTGTTATCAACTGGATCCAGAGTGGATGAGGATCTGCATTTTAGTGACGTGGGTGTGTGTAAGAACACATAGCTGATAAAGCAAAAATAAAAGAAAAAGAAAGACAAGGAACACAATATTTACGAAAACGAAACGTCCACTGATTTTATTGAATGAAGTATGCAAATGAAATGACAACCCGTAACAAGCACACCATTGTGCCCCGGGTAAGGCACATGGCTTGAAAGTTTTAATTGTTCCAGAAATTACAAATTAAAAAACATAACACAGTAATAGTATTTACTCCTGACTAAAGGAGATAGGGATAACATCTTCAGCTTTCCAATTATTGAGTCCAGCACCCACAGTAGGAAAAATCCATGCCTCCAAGTTGTAGTCTTCATCTTGATCTCCCACAACATTGATAACCCCTTGATTGGTGATACGAACAGCACGAGCACGACGAACAGCCTTCTGGGACTCTTCTTCCATCACAGCTTTTGCATCATTGAGGGAGGCCATTGCCATTGTTGGAGGGTTTCTGATGACCACAGGAACCTTCTTCACAGCAGGAGGAGTCACACAATCCTTAACAGCCCAGGGAACCACTTCAAATGACTGACATGGAGTTTCAATGTATTCACCTTCTACTTCCAGATACTTGAAAGTGTTTACATGGCTGACAAAGTATTCTTCCTCTCCAAAGACAGTAACAACTTTTCCATTCACCGGATATCTCAACTTTTGATGTAATGTGGAGGTCACAGCACCTGCCCCATGGATCCAGGGACGACCAAGCAGACATGAGTACGAAGGACGAATATCCATCACATAGAATGTAGCGGTAAACACCTGAGAGCCAACCTTGATTGGAAGATCAATTTCCCCATGCACTACTCTTCTAGAACCATCAAAAGCCTTTACCACAATATTACTGGGCTTCAATACCGTATCTTTAGGACTCAGCTTGTTCAGGACTTCCTTAGGCAACACATTCAGAGAGGAACCATTGTCTATCAGCACATGAGACAGGGTAGTGCCCCTGCATTCAATTGAAATATGCAAGGCCCTGTTATGATCCCTCTTGGCAGGGGTCAAGTCAGCATCAGAAAATCCTAACCCGTTGTCATAGGTCAGGTGAGCAACACAATTCTCAAACTGGTCCACAGAAATTGCACTGGGTACATGAGCCATCTTTAGAAACTTGATCAATGACTTGGCATGAGCCTCAGAACATAATAACAGGGAGAGCATAGAAATCTTTGAGGGAGTATGCCCCAGCTGATCAACAATATCATAATCACTCTTGCGAATGATTTTCAATACTTCTTCCATCTGCTTAGAGAGGTCATCAGCAGCTGGCACATCAGTAGATACAGGCTCAATAACAGGACCCTTGCCCCGAGCATCAGTGGTGGAAGTAACAGCAGGAGTAACTGCACTCTTAGAAGCAACTGGAGGAGAGAAGACTCTTCCACTACGAGTGATCTTGCTAGATCCAGCAATATTATCAATGTCAACAGGCATATCAGGTAAACGCTCCTGCTTGACACCATGGATGTAAACATCAGACCCATAGTGCCAAGGCACAGCTTTGTCAGATGTATAAGGAATAGGACCAGGAGTGGTAATGATCAGAGGAGCTACTCTGGCTTCAGCAACAACTTTCACAGGACCTTCAGCAATAATCTTGATTGGGCCCTGATGAGTGATTTTAATGGGACCCTTTGAAGTGATTCTTAGTGGTACTTTGTCAACCATGTCAACCTCTTCAATCTTCTTACCCTGAGTCAGATGATCCACCATACTTTCTACAGATGTTGGTCTTCTTTCAAACACTATAGTATATTTATCCATGAGACGTTGAATCCCATCTCTCAAAATGAAGCAACTATCCGGCTTATAGGTACAATATAGACAATCTTCATGACAACCTGGAAAGATCCCAGCTTGTACTAACCTCTTTTTGATAACAGACAATGGTGTGCTCAACTCCATAACTGAATAGACATGCAGATCTTCATCAATATCTTCATCAATGGCGTTGACAGTCTTCTCGTGATTTGGCATTGGAGCTGTAATCACATTTGGAGTACCTGGTGGATCAAACTCAATTTCTCCAGCATCAATCATATCCTGAATTTTGTTCTTCAAGACCCAGCAGTTATTAGTATCATGTCCTGGACAGTTTGAATGATATGCACATCGTGCATTGGGATTGTACTTGGGAGAGTTAACATTGGGATTCTGAGGAGCCTCCCTCAGGGTAATAAGTTCAGCCTTCAACAAGTGTTGCAATGCCTGAGCCATTGACATGTTGATCTTCGTGAACTGTCTTCTAGCCCTCTGTTGGTTGCCTTGAGGCTGCTCTGTTGTTGCAGGAGTTGGATTTGAAATATGAACTGCACTAACAGACTGATGCCTTCTGTTACGATCAGGCTGACCATACACAGCATTAGATTCTTTCTTCCCAGTGGGAGGCTTCTTTGCAGCACCTGATGAAGAAGTGCCCACTTGGATCTTACCACTCTTGATACCATTCTCTACTCGCTCTCCTGTCATGATCAACTCAGTGAAGCCAGATGATGAGCTTCCAATGAGATGACTGTAAAACGGACCATTCAGCGTACACATGAACATATCAACCAACTCCCTATCAGTCAAAGGGGGTTGAACTCTTCCAGCTAAGTCTCTCCACTTCTGAGCATACTCCTTAAAGCTTTCTTTGGCACCCATAGACATGCTTTGAAGCTGCATGCGAGTGGGGGCTAAGTCAGCATTGTATTGATACTGCTTGTAGAAAGCTTCAGCAAGGTCATTCCAATCTCTGATGTTGACACTCTCCAACTGATAATACCACTCTAGCTGAGCTCCAGATAAACTCTCTTGAAAGAAATGGATCCACAACTTTTTATCAGCAGTGTGGGGTTGCATTCTTCTGACATAAGACCTCAGATGCAATTTGGGACAAGAGACCCCATCATAGACAACAAACGTAGGAACTTTGAACCCAATGGGTATGACCACCCCAGATATCAAGCTCAAATCCTCAAAATCCAGCCCAGATGATTTCTGTAATTCCATAGCATCCATTCTATCCACCAGCATCTTGAATTTGTCTTCGTTAGGCTCATGGTAGTAGTTAGCCTCAGAATCAGAGTCCCCCATAGTGTTGTGGAGACTGCCTCTCTCCTGCTCAGATTCTTCAGATTCATAGTCTTCAACCTGTTCCTTGGTCTTGGCAGGACCTTTGAACCTTCTTCCCATGTTGAGCAACTCAGCAGACCTTCTAGCCTTCTTAGTCTTCTTGGCCAGCAGTGTCTTCAATTCATCCTGCCCCTTGGATAGGTTCAGGATCAGCTCTTGGAACTATGCATTCTGTGCCTGGAGATCCTTAACTGATTGTTCAAGAGCCATTGCTGAAATAAACAGCGAGGAGATGAGAAACCTGTGCACAATTATAAACCTGTGATGCAATGATATGGGAATGCATGTGCAATGTTTTCAAGGACCGCAGGATTTAAATTTGCTTAAACAAACAAGAAAGTAACTTTTTATTAGTAATAACTTGTTTTGCCTTTTAGGCTTACAAAAAATGAAAACGAAATAAGTACAAAAGATGGGGTTTTAAGTCTCCCATGGACGTTTCCTCTTTGTGTTGAGGTATGAGTTGAGGTTTCGTTCCTCATGAAGTAGCTTTGTTAGCTCTAGGATCCTTGCTTGGCTTGCTTTGTAATGAGCCTCGAAAGTATCCCTTTGCTCTTTCAGTTGGATCCATGATCTCTGCAAGTCTTCCATATCAGTAGGCATGTCTGGGTGAAGGATGGTATAAGCTGTGTCTCCTTCAGCAACAGGTTCCATGGTAACTGGTAGGACGGCAGGATATGGCATCATGAGTGTCTGAGCACGAGATCGTACCCATCTGAGATAAGCCTCCATAGGAATAGTGTACTTAGGCTCCAGTGTCTTGCTGTCAATCCTGTTTACCTTTCCCCAAGCTCGGATGAATCTCTGACGGTAACCCTGAAGATCGTTGTCGTAATCAAACACAATGCCCTGAATCAACATGTCATGTGGACCATCGCTCCGGGCGTAACCAAACTGTCGTAAAGCTAGAGATGGGTTGTAGGTGATGCTTCCTCTTATGCCTAGAAGTGGCACATTAGGAAACTCCCCACAACGGTCAATGATGGTGACATTGTCCATAGATCTGGAGCACCAATGGATGTCTGAGTGAGAAAGTGACATGATCCTCTTGGACCATCTGAACCCTTGCTCATTCTTCATTATTGAGCGAGGAAGGTGAGAAATAAACCACCTAGAAAGTAAAGGTATGCAGCACATCAAAGTTCCTCTTGCCCTTGTAGTACGGGTGTGAAGAGAATGTAGGATGTCTCCAAGTAAGGTAGGCACTGGATTGTGACTCAGGAATATGTTGATGGCATGAACGTCTATGAACTGATCAGGATTGGGGAACAACACTAAGCCATAAATCAATAAGACTAAGATCTCCTCAAAAGCACCGTAGCTCATAGCCTTCAAGAACATTTGAGCTTCATCCACTAATACCTTGGCAAGAATACCTTTAACTCCACTTCTCGTCTCTAGAACAATGTCAGACTTCTTCAGATGTAGAGCTGCAGCAATAACTTCTGGTTTAAGCTCCTTCTCTAAGCCTGTGAATGGCTTCTGATCAAGAACAGGTATACCCAGAAGTTTAGAGAACTCCTCCATGGTTGGAACCAGCTGATAATCAGGAAATGTAAAGCAATGGTGCTTAGGGTCAAAGAACTGAAGCAGCACACTCATCATGTCTTCATTGAACCCTGAAGTAACTAGATCCAATAAGTGACCATGTCTCTTGTTGAACTGGGAATGATCAGGCACTAGGGAAACCAACTCCTTGAGCTTAGCAGGTATCCCTACAAAGTTGGTCCTGATGGTGTTTCTACGAGCAGAAGCCATGACCTGCAACAAAGAACAAAGATAAATCCTTTGGTCCTTGAAATGGTTAGGGAAAATGATATGCTTATGATGCATGATGATGTCATGATGTCATGCTCAATCACAAACATGTGGCACACACAAACAAGTCACACCATAGCCCTAGGTTTAAAGGCTTGCATGGGGTTCAAAGGCAAGTACCCTCCCCTGAAGTTAGATGGTTCATCCTGTCCTACAAAAGTAACCAGGTTCTAAGGGATCTCAATATCATTGATCCTTCACAAGGGTGGTTGTTCAGAAGGCAACTTACTTGCCAACCAAAACCCTCCAAGTTTAAGATCTCAATGAGCGTAGTATTGAGTGTCAACCAATTTCAGTCTGCACCAAAGCCGATTACCTCACTACTTTCTAAAGGCCAATATGAGTTAACTAGGGTTCTAAAAGTCAGTTAGTGCATTGACAACATATGGCAGCCTCAATATTATCCTCAACTTGACTTAAGGAATATAAGCACCAACCAAGAAGTCGCACTAACTATGGCCACCAGATCAACCGTATCGATATACGTCGTACAGTTTCCTTGGTCTATTGCCATTTACCTAAGGTACACTAGATCCGGGTTAGGACCTTTCACACATAAGAGCACCCCAACAATATAATAATAAAGCAAACAAGGCAAACAATTTAAAATGATCTTAATTCCTAAGGGTACCCCTCTTAAATAGATCCCCAGCAGAGTCGCCAGTTCTGTAACCCGGTGAACTGACTTTAAACAATGTTGCGGATAGCAAGAGTCGCCACCGACTTTTATTTTATCCATAAGGAAAGGTTATAAAAGAACAGGAAAGACCTTAGAGAATATTTTGGGTCCGGGGGGTAGGTTATGAAAAGGGAAGGTGTTAGCACCCTTTTCATCCATGGTTATCCATGGGCTCTTAGGTACTTAAGCTCACTTTTGAATTGTTTTGAAAGTGTAGTGTGTGAATAGCAAAAAATTTCAGAATAGTTTAATAATAATCCGTGTATGGATGTGAAAAAAACTTGTTTGAAAATTTTGTTGGAAATTTGTTTAAGTGTGAAAAAGTTTTGAAGTGAGCAAGTATCTAGGAGTAGCCTACCCTAATGTTTTAAGGTCTTTCTTATTCTTTATCCTTTCCTTAGTAAGACTATCCCTACTATAATGGAGTAGGTAGTCCTTACTTTGGATGTTAAGGGACATGTGAGGGACAATTTGACTTTGAAGGCCATTGTGGGATGTAATAAGCACATATAAGGGACCATCATCATTTTTCGAAAGGGACTCGATTCGTAAAGGCAACCATAAGGGACTTTGATGATTTTTCTATTTGAGGGACTTGCTTTATACACCCCACTTAACCATTATTCGTAGGCAACTTGAGGGATATCCTTAGGAAGTGAGATGGCGATTAAAATCGACTTACGTGTGTGACGTGTTTATTTTAATTATCTTTATTTAAAAGTGATCTAAATTTATTTTAATATTACATACATGTTGTTACACTCCCTAATTACTAACCATAATAATAATTAAATAATTAAACAACTTTACATCCAAGAAACAATTACAAAATAATAAGCAAAATAATTAAATAGCAAAGATAAATAAAATATAAATAAGCAATAATAAATAATAAAGGGGGTTAATTCTAAGTTTACTCGGCAAGACATCGCATCTTGTGCCTACGTATCCTTACGGGAGTGGAATCAGAGTAATCGTAGTTCCCCTCAATAGGGAGGTTAGAAACTTCTTGACTGTGGTCAAGGTCTCAAGGGGAATAAACGCATCTTAAGGACACGCTTACATGGAGTGTAGAAACTCCAAATCTCTACGTTGAAATGTTAAGTTGTAATTAGGGTTAAATTAGGGATTCCACGGCGGGAAACCCTAAAATGAGCGCGGCGGCTCTTTGACCTAATGCTAAGGGTAAAATTGTAATTTTGCCTGCGGCGAGGCATTTGTGAAAATTAGGGTTTGTAGTTTGTAGTTTTGAGGATTTGAAATTGAATGTGTGAAGTTTTACGGACTATTGGCGCGGCGGCCAAACAGTTAGACCTAACCTTCGGATGTGTGCAATGTGACAGAAATAATAGTAAACGCGTGAATCATGCAAACAGAGAGATAATGTCAGAATTTAAACCATGCAAGCAGAAATTTAAAGGCAGAATTTAAAGAGCGATTGTTAAGTTCGCGAGGTTACATGAGAGGAGCAGATACAATATGATAATGAAATTTGAATTGAACAATAATAAAATAAAATAAATAACGGTTCTAGTTATTATTTTAAAAAAAAGATTTTAGTTATTATTTTAAATTTATCTAAAAAAAAAAGTTTTTCTTAAAAATAATAGGTTTTCATATTAATTTGGAAAAGATGTTAATGTTATTTATTTTAAAAAACAGATTTTTATATTATAACAAATTTTAATAAATTAATGATAACAATAATAATAATAATGGTAATAATAATGATAATAATGATAATAATAATGATAATAATAATAATAATAATAATAATAATAATAATAATAATAATAATAATAATAATAATAATAATAATAATAAAGCAATAATGAATTTTAAATGTGCCAAATAACCCAACAATGTTGCTAACGCAGAAATGCGCTCATCGCAACCAGATCTAAATCGGACGAAACAAAATTTATCGCAAAGAAAAAGAAATTAAGCAAAAAATAGTATTATTGCTCACACAAAAATGCGATCATCGCAACCAGATCGAACTAACACAAATGTCACGCGTCATGCACACAAATGTGCAAACATCGTATCGACATAATTCGATCAAAAATCTTATATATATAAACTCTAACAATTTAAAAATTATATATATATAAACGTAACAGTAATAGATAAAGAAAAAGAAATAACGGTAATAGATGAAGAAAAAGAAATAACAGTAAAAGATGAAGAAAAAGAAACAACAGTAATAGATGAAGGAAAAGAAATAACGATAAACGATGAAGAAAAAGAAACAATAGTAATGGATGAAGAAGAAAACTAAATAACGGCAAACGGCACTCACTCCTCTTAGGTTTTTTTCATTCTCCCCCTTTTTTCCAACAAGGCAACACATGTATATATAGGGAACAAATTAGGGTTAACACCAAATTGTCAATAATGTCCCTAAAGCCCATTTTAAAGCCCAAACTAAATAATTAGTTAAGAAAAAATAAAATTTAAATAATTTAAAATAATTAAAATAAACTTAAAATAAAAACTAATAATCCTATCGATTCCTAAAATAAAAAATATTATAAAAAGAACAAAATTTTTTTCAATATTTTTTATTTTATGATTTTTTGGATATTTTTATGAATAATTTAGAAAAAAGTGAAAAAAATAATATTTTAAAAAATGATTTAATTAAAATACGAAAATAATAATTAAATAATAATAAAAAACTATTTTTGTTATTTTTTTAATGAAAGATAGAAAAATTTAGAGTAAAAATAATAAAAAACAAAAAAAGTGACAAAGGTGAGATTCGAACTCTCAACCTCTCACACTCATAACTCCTTACACATGTCCTCCTGCCAATTGTGCCATTTTTACTTTTTAGAAAAAAAAATGCATGCCATATGATATTTACCTGCAAAAAGTCAAACGACTACACAAATTTGTTAGTAATTGATTAAATGCAATGAAATGCGACGACAAATCTTAGGGCAAAATTTGGGGTATTACAGTTATTATGATAATATTTCTCACCCAACCTCTCTTTGATGTTGGCAAAAAAAAAAATCATGAAGTTTGACTTTGGTTTGACCACAGTTGACCTCAGTTTGACCTTTTAACTGCATTGACTGCTTTTGACTTATCTGATCATCTGACTGAGCAAACTTTTGAGAAAAGTCTTGAAACTTGACATGGGGGTTCTTATACACATATAAGATGTTATGAAGCTCACTTGAAGTCTTGGAAGTCCATTTAGCCTGATTAAAGTCAAAACCCTAGTTTTGGATGCACTGCTTAGGAGGTGCATTGTCTGAGGGAATTGTCAACTCTTCTGACCAATTGTGAATTTTGTGAACCTTGTGAACCTTCTTGGAACACAAAGTCTTGTATTGTGAGGGCAAATTTTGGGGTGCAACACCTCCCTCACTTGCATTGCATGCATTTTTCAGTCATTTACTGTTTACTGTTTAAGCTGATGCTTTATCTGTTTCTGTGTATCATTGACATGATCCCTTAGGAATCTCACTCCCTTTGATAAGGAAGTGATGATTAGAACTTTAGGTTGAAACCTATGCATGATAATTTCTAGGAGTTCCCTGTTTCAAACCTCAACCATAGGATGAATCCTTGGCATGACAACAGTAGGACTTGATAGTCTCCCCGTAGTTGAGCCTGCTCTCTTCTCATCTCAAAACAGCTTAAGATACAATAATCATGAATGATTTCTTTCGTACGTTACGAGCCTTAAGCTATCTGAGAAAGGATTGTTGGAGAGTTTCTTTTCAACAATCTGGATGTTTAGTATGGCACCCTTTGGGTGACATGCGACGCATTCACTCTCAGGTCATAGTCTTTAGTGCGATTGAAATTGCAAACACAATAAAAAACACTTCTTTCGTAAAAGACAGAAAACAAACTGCAAACCTTTTTGCCCCGTGGGCCCACAAGTCAAAGGAAAACTTTTCTGAAGAAAAGAGTGTCGTTAAACTTCAGCGCCAACTCAAAAAGGTTTTGTCCCTAATTGCTGGAACTGTTGTTTAACCCTACTTGGTAAAACAGATGAATCTGAATCCCCATAATGTGCAGTTTCCCGAACTACGTAAGCTCTGATCTCTCATGCCTGTTGAGAGTACGTAGGCACAATACTGATGTATTGGCGAGCCACCTTCCCCGTAACCCGTTGTAGGTCGAACTACGTTGACTCTGATTTCTCATTCTCTGATGAGAATACGTAGGCATAAATTACAACGCTTTGCCGAGTCATTTTCTTTTCTGTTTAAGCCAGCCTTGATAGGTAGATAGATAAACCAACTCGTCCAGTAAACACAACAAGCGTGGATCCCGTCGAGTACGACGGACGTGAAGGGTGCTAATACCTTCCCCTTGCGTAATCGACTCCCAAACCCAGACAACGGTTGCGACGACTTTGTCTTACCCTTTTCGTCAGGTTTTTCCGATCGTTTCCTTTCCCGCTCTGAGGGATAAATAACGAAAGGTGGCGACTCTTCTGTTTTGCCGGCACCTTATTTTCGCGGAAGCGACAGGTATCACGATTCTCACCGCAACAGATATGACGTCTTCACTGGGGACTCCTCTAAGAGGGTTAATCCCACCTTGTTTATATTTGTGTTTGCTATATGTTTACTTGCTTGTATATTTGTATATATTTGTACATATATCTGTTTGTGCCTGGGTTTTTCTATATGCAGGGTTGTTACCTTGAGTGGTGAGGAAGTCCTACACCCGAACTTGAGTGATCTTATGATAGGATGGTGGTATATTCAAGAAGGCTTATAGGGAGTTGATTCCCGATCAAAATAACTTGAGAAACCACCGCTCAGTGGAGGCCCTCTTGGGAGTTAGTTTTGTTGAACGAGCATTCGTGAAAACATTGTTACTTTCGACCTAGGAGCCCGTGACACTATGGACCTTAAGATTACATTTTCACCCTACTTTGGCCTTTTTAGGACGTAGTGCGATGACTATGAGGGAGTAGTCCCGAAGAAGTTGATACGCGATACTACACTCAGACGAGACTCTCTGGAGAATATTATTGATTTCTAAGTAGTTGGTGTGTCGATAATATCTGAAAGATGGGTCGGTGACTTTGGGAACTTTGTTAGAACTTGTTGTGCAGGTGCTTTACCCTTAATACACACCCTGTGGTTGGTTCTTTACCCAGACTCCAAGCTGTGATCTTGAAGCATATATCATGTTATGTGTGTTTTGCATCCCGTCTTGCATCGCATTGCATTGCATTTGCATCTTTGCATGGTTCATTGCATACCTCTGTTTGTCCAGTCGCTCATCTCCAGTTGTCTTCATCTTCCAATGTAACTTGTCAGTCGTCAAGTTGATTCCTCGACACCGATATCGGACTAGAGTTAACTATAGACGCAAGATGTCAGAGCAGTAACTACACAACGCATAAATCCGAATGGATATCGATGAGTTGAAGTCAGGCACGACTAAGCTCACCGAGATGCTTCAAGTACTGATTTCCAAAAGAGAGAAACCTCAACAGACTATTGTCGCTACTGCGAAAATCGGCACCGGCAATACAGAAGAGTCGCCACCGTGCATTATTTATCCCAAAGGAGGGAAAGGAAACGCTCAAAGTAAACCTAACGCAAAGACGGGAAAAGGTATGGTCATCGCAACCAAAACCTGGATTCGGGAGTCGGTTACGCAAGGGGAAGGTATTAGCACCCCTCACGTCCGTCGTACTCGACGGGATCCACGCTTGCTTGGTTTGTACGGATTACACTTCTATCTAAACTAAAGGATGAGGTCTGAAAAGAAAAGAAAACATGACTCGGTAAAGCATCGCACTTTATGCCTACGTATTCCCGTCTGGAACGAGAAATCAGAGTCAACGTAGTTCGCCTAACTACGGGTGAAGGTGGCGAAGGTTGCTCGCTAGGATATCGCATCCTATGCCTACGTACTTTCATACGGCATGAAAGATCAGAGCAAACGTAGTTCGGGCTACGCACGACACAAGCTGTTCAAGTGTCTTTTATGAAAAATCTCACCTTAAACAAGGGTTTTCTTATTGCAAAAAGGTTGATGTTTGTTCAAATCTTTTGACGGAAGAAATGAATTGATTTCTGTTATAACCTTTATTAATGTTTTTCTGTTGTTTTGAAAGAAGAAGAGACGACACTCTACAAATCCTAGGGTTGAAAAAGGGAATAAAATCTACCCTAATGTTATCATGCATGGGTTAAGACCTAATGTCTATCATGCTCCTCTCTTGCACAGAGAGAAACAGAGATCCTAAGGGAATGGACGGAAACAGAAACAGCAGATATATACAATAAAGCAGTAAAATGCATGGATGCAACAATACAAGCGAGGCAAGGGAGTCCCAATCAACCTCGAACCTAGAAAACAATAGGCAAAAGTGAACAGAATTCACTTTCGACCCAACAGGTTAAACAGCAAACAATAGAGTCAGGGAAATTCACACAATACATCAAAAATTAAAACAACAAAAGCTAAACAGCAAAGCAGTCTTCATCAGCATCTGACTTTAAGTCATCACCAGCTATCCACAGGCTTCAAGCAAGCATCAGACTTTAATCTTCAATCTCCCAATGGCTTTTCTTCAAGTCCTACTCTCCAAGCTGAGGAATCAATCACAAGAATGAACTGGGTGTTAAGCAATTAGTTGACCACCAAGGGTGGCAAACAGACTGCTAACACACATAGAATATTTCTCTCAAGAGTTCTATCCCTTAGACATTAGCACTAAGCCTTCCAAAGGAAGGGGGTGAGTGTCTTAGAGAGACTCTGCATCATAGAGAGGGATGGAGGCAGTCAAGACCTTCCATGTTTGAGAATCAAGCTTTCTACCCTAGAGCTCTGCCTAACTCCTAAATCCTACAAACTTCAACAGCTGCCAGCAAGAGATACTCCTCATCAACTCTGGAAGTTGGTCTTCATTCTTTGATCTTCAAATGGGCTTCATCATCACAGTCTTCAGCTCAAACCCCCAAGCCCCAAACAAACCCAATACCCCACACAGGCAAATAATGACCCTAAAGAGGGCACACCACACAATCATTCAAATACAAGCAATATACTAGTAGTAATAGGGTAAACCTAATATTTTCTAAGGGATCTATCATCTACCCATAACCCCTATAGTCCCATACCCCAAAATCAAATCAAAATTCCTAAAAGAAATGATCTATCTCACCTATGCTCACCTAAAACCCTAATTTTAACCACTCTAATCTCACCTAATCAAATCACCTAAAAATTAATCCTAAAATTATGAATTAAATCCTATATACAAGTTGAAGTCCTAAGTGACATATCCCAAAAAGAATGGGTCATAAATCTAAAGGGAACTATTAGAACTAAAATCAACAAATTTAAGTACTAAACTAAACTCATTAAAAAGCTATTTACAAGAAAAATGCACAAAAAATATTAAAACAAAATAAAATGCCATTTTTGTTATTTATTATTTTTCTTAACAAAATTATGAATCTACCACAAAAAGAACCAATTAAAAACAAGCTTTTTTCAATTTTATATGGATTTTACAAGATCAAAGAAAATTAAAGAAAATAAAAATCAAAAAAATGAATTAAATGGGGAGGGGGTGTCATAAGCAGACGCGCCTAGTTCATATATTGATGGGCCAGGGAAGTGGGGGCGTGAATAACAAAAGGCGCTAGGCCCAATATGCATCAGAAATTGAATTAAAAATAAAAGAGAAAAAAGAAATGGTGCACGGTCCAGGAAGCAACAATTCCAAGTTAAAATCCATTGGGCTTAGGTTTGGGGGGTGGGAATAGCACGATTGGATTCAGGCCCAGGGGTTGCGTTTAATGAAACGCATCGTTTCAAAGCTCAGACATTCCCTCCATTTTCAACTTCGAATCTCAGCCATTGGATTAGTCTAATGAGTCAATAATTTGGCACGATCGAACGGCCATGGTGTCGTCTTCTCCAATCAACTTCTAGGGTTTGCAGGATTTTCTCCCCCATGCAAGCACCTTCCACTCACTCGTTCTCTCTCAATATTCCATGAAATCAAGACTTATAAGAACCAAAATTAGTCTACTAACTCCAAGGAATCCAGCCATACCAATATCACTCCCTGAAACCCCCTAGAACTCCAAACCCGATAGGTAGAAACCCCTGATTCACCAACTGCACACTGCAATAGAATCTCACAATTCTTGATTCTAATTGTCCTATCTTGTTCATCATGTCTCACTGATCTCAGCAAGCTATTACACGTGCATTAACAACCACTAACCATTCTAATCTCAATCTTTAAAGAATCATCACCCTGCTATCAACCTCCATGAAACCTTCTCAATCTCTCTGAAAATGGTCATCTATCCTAACCTAACAATCCTATACTAACAATCTAATCTAAAAACACATAATTATGGAGATAGAAGTGAAATCACCAACCTGCTTGGTAGCTATGGCAGATGTGGATGCAGATGGATTCAAGCCCTGATTCTTCTTCACAATGCTCCTCTAATGGAGTGATTCTTTCTGTTTGCACAATCTATGATGGAAGAAGCTTGCAATGGTGAATTCGAGCCTTGCTTGCACTTGAAGATATGCTTGAATATCACTCTCTCAAATGGATTCTCCAACTGAATTCTCCAACCTTTTTCTTCATTGTGATTCACTTGTTATATAGAGCCAATTAGCAGATCCTAGATGCTTCTAGAATGTGGTAGAAAGTTATGGAAATCTCACTTAATGACATGTTGAATATCTCTCATCTCATGCTTACAACCCTCTAAACTTGTGTTAAAATCTCTCCTCATGAGATATTGAAAAAGGTATGTGTGAAAAACAAACCTTTCCTTGCCTTGTGTTGAGTTTTGCAAGGTTGCCTTATTATGCAAGAAAGAACTTTACAAAGCAAGTCCAAAATTTAAACCCTAACTCAAAAAAGTGGATGAACCAATGTCTTTAAAATGATGTTTGGATTCAATTTGGTATATTGGATGACCCATTTTGGATTTGTAGATCTCTCAAACCATTTTCCAACTTGAACTTTTTCAAGTTATATGCCTTTTTTAAGTCATTTTCCACCAACTTTTATCAAGTCTTGTTATATGCATTTAGAAACTTCCATGACCTCCTTTATAGACTTAAAATAACATTTTGAGCAACTTTGATGTTGTGAAGTTTTTCATTTGAAGCTTCCTTGTATGAGTTTTAGGCATAGGCTAAGAATGACCTATAATTCTCAAATGACCAAAATACCCTTTGCTTGCCAAGACCATAAGTAGAGTTCCTCAAATCATATGAATGCATACCATACCTTTCTAGAAAGATAAGACAATAAGGAGCAGCTCTAATGTTGGCCAGAAATCCATTTGAAATCTCCTTGAAGGTCAAAAGTTGCTTGGAAGACAGACAACTTTCACAGACAAATTTCAGTGCCCTCAGATGACCTGTAACTTGCAAGAGCTATAACTTGAGTTCTATAAATCATATTGATGACTTCCACCACTAAAATTAAAGCTATGAAGATACTCTACAAGTTTCATGTGGACCAGAAATTCATATGAAGCTTACATCTTGAGTTACACTGCTTTGAAGTTTGACCTAAATCAGGGGATTTTACACTGAAACCCTAATTTGGTAACTCCTCTTCTCCTTGATTCCTTCTGATTTTTCTTTAGCAAAACACCATATCCATATCCATATAGCAAATAATGAATCCCACATTCTTCAAATGATCCTTGATGCCCTTCAAAACAAGGCTTTGACCTAGGGTTGACCTAGTGTTGACCCAGATAAAACCCTAGTTGACTGACTTCAACTGAGGCTCTTGCAATCATTCCAATGACTTGGTTACTCCTCAAAAATGATCATCTAGGCTCTTCATAACATCCATACACACATCATGCTCTTGGCTCATAGCTCATACACCCTCTGATGATTCCCAAGCAACCTCAAGATAGGAGAGAACTCACTGATCAACCTGTCAGCTCTTCAAAGCTCAAATTCTTCCCTGATGACCTGAGTAGTCTTGAATATGAATGAAACCCTTGGATATGCCTCTTGAGATAAGGATAGCACTTGATCTCCTGATTAAGATAGCTTGCCTATGCTATGCAATGCAGATGAATGCACTATGTACATGATGCCAATGCAAATGATTATGCAATTGAAACATAAACCTAGGTTAGAAAAGGTTGGGCAAATTTTGGGGTGCAACAGCTGCCCCTATTCAGGCGACTTGGACCCGACTGGATGAAGAGCGCGCAGCCTTCAGACATTCGAGGTACGAGACGGTTGAATACGAAAGAACTCGAAAATTTGCCAACCGCAAAAATGAATTGCGAATACGACTACTGCTTGGGGAAAACCCTTCAGGGAAACGACTTCTGTTGTCACAGCAACAACTAGCCATCCATCTGTCAATCTGTCTTTGTAAAATAATTTGATATCGTCCGCAGACCACTCCATTCCGAAGAAATGAGCATACACCACACAACGAGAAATTGTTGACATCACTTATCAACCTCTGTTGATCTCACTTATCAACCTCTGTTGATCTCACTTATCATGTTGATTTCACTGACCAACCCTTCGTATCCCGAGCAAACGCTTAACCAAACGAGACGATGTTCGAAGACATGAATAACCGACTCTGCGGGGAAATGAGAAACTTAACTAAGTAACTCTGAGGGGCCAGCTCCGGCGACTGCCGTCACATACCTGTTGGGGAAATTGGGAACTTAACCAAACACCCTTGTTGAAAAATACGAGGAATTTAACCAAACAACTCCTGTGGCGAATACCCTGCCGGGGACTGTGAGGAACTTAAACAACTAACTCATTGAAGTGACACCCTGCTGGAGCACATAACTCTACTGGAGGAACTACGCACAAACTGCATTGCCGTCTTCTAATGCTGACTCCACGGCATCCTGAGAAAGACTCAGCTGGGGGAATACAAGTAACTTAACCAAGCGACTTGCCAAAGAATACCCTGTCAGGGACGACGAGGAACTTAACCAAGTATCTCATTGAAGACCACCCTGCTGGGGATTACGTCTCTACTGGGATAACTGTGGGTAACCACCCAAAATCTGCAACATGCCATTTCCACAGCACTCTGAGAAAGGGCTCGGCTGGGGAGAAAGAGAAGTGCTTGACCAAGCAACTCTGCTAGGGGAATATGACATGACGAACACGATCACTACATGTCGTACGCCATAAATCCACAAAACTGCGACGAACACGGTCACTGCGTGTTTCGATGCCACAAACAAAACCACTTACCGGGACAAACACGATCACTGCATGTTGCGTTACAACCAAAATCACATCAACCCTAAATCCAACCGGATGAGGTAAACACGATCACTGCGTGCCAGACGGAATAAATCCACATAGAAGAGGCGAACGCGTTCATTGCGTACTTCAACCACCCATATGATGAACACGATCACTGCGTGTGCTGCAATAGGACGAATACGATCACTGCGCATCTCGACCAACAACCCCTAAAATGATGTCAACACGATCACGACGTGTGGCACAGAACCACCCCATGTAATAGGACGAATACGATTACTGCGTATGCCGACCAACAAACCCAACTGACACGATAGTCACGATCACTGCGTGCTCCGCATCACAAGTTCCCCTGGTACTATCAACACGATCACTACGTGCCGTACGAATACGATCACTGCATATCTTGAACACGATCACTGCGTGTTCTGAGCCACGATCCTCTTGACTGGAGAAAACACGATCACTGCATGCTGTGCGTCTCAACTAAACCACATAACCGGACGAATACGAGCACTGCATATTCTGACCCTACATAGGGTGAACACGATCACTGCGCGCTTCATGTCACGGCCCTCTTGACTGGAGGAAGCACGATCACTGCGTGCTGTGACACAACTTCAAACATGGGACGAATACGATCACTGCGTACTTCGACTAACGAAAACTGGATGAACCCGATCACTGCGAGTCAATCTATAACCACTGTATAACAGACAAATACGATCACTGCGCCATTCGACCATGGATACACATACCAAAGTCAACACGATCAATGCGCCATTCGACCATGGATACACATACCAAAGTCAACACGATCAATGCGCCATTCGACCATGGATACACATACCAAAGTCAACACGATCAATGCGCCATTCGACCATGGATACACATACCAAAGTCAACACGATCAATGCGCCATTCGACCATGGATACACATACCAAAGTCAACACGATCACTGCGTGTCCTACAACATGAACCCCGTAGATGGTACAAATACGATCACTGCATACTTGGGCCACAAACCAACATCTCAAAATCAACACGATCACTGCGTGCCTTACGATGTGAACCCCATATATGGTACACATACGATCACTGCGTACTTGGACCACAAACAAACATGCGGGATGAATACAATCACTGCGTACCTCTTCCGCGAAAACCCCACAACATAACGATGACCACGATCACTGCGGGCCCTGCGCCACAACTCTCTTGACAGGAGAAAACACGATCACTGCGCGTCTGCGCCGCAAACAAAACATACACATCTCTGCCAACCAATGTCTCACTTATCGACAGAGAACAACACATCTGAAACTGCAGAAGTAACCACCTGGCTTATGTTTCAAAATGCACGTTTGATAATAACGTAATGCTTCCACACAGCATGGAAATGCTACATGCTCATGTAAAGTGCAAATGCTCGTGATGCATGCTTATGCGAAGAATTGCTTCAGCAAAATAAATGCTGAGGACACACTGGATCCGCTGGGGATGACCGGAATACTACCGATACGCTTCCAACAAAATAAATGTTGGAAAGATGAACTAACTCCGCTGGGGATAACCATCCTGCTAGGAAAGTAGCTCACGAACTCAAAACTCCAAAATCTGCTGAAGACGATCCTCCTGACGAGGAAGAGCAACTTGCTGGGGAAAGAAAGGACAATCCTGCTCGGGAAAACTCCTTCCAGCAGCTCCAACCACCTGATCACACTCTGTGGGGAACCTCGCCTGCTATCACTGAGCTGGGGAAATCATCCCGCTGTCATTGAGCTGGGGATTGAACTACACATCCTGATTTGTACTGCACAAGAACTCTCTGGGAAGTTAATCACATCCATCTCGACCTTCACTGGGGATGACCTTGCTCTGCTTGACAAGCTATTTCTGAACTGATGAAGATACATTAGCTTTTACTTTGACGCAATCTCCGCTCTCCTGGGGAGACAACATTCGATTTTGCCTGGGGCGACTTCACTGGGGCAGGACACAACATTCAACCTCTAGAGAGGGTACCAGCCTGCCATGGACTCTGGCGGGGAGCTTTGCGAGCTTTTGAATACCTGTAAAAGTCAACAAGCAAACACAAGGCAATCTATGCAAAAAGGAAACATCTTGGTAGTCACCCGTGACAACCATCAGGTAGTTTCTGGTTTTAACAATCATCGGCCGAGGCCCGCCTGTTTACACGCATGTAAGTTTATCAAAAACATCGGCGTTTTTGTTACAAACAAAACTGTAAAAATTAAAACCAAAAGTCGCACAATACACTGAACAAAACACTTTATTGATAACAGCCTGAGAATAGGCAAGATTTGTACATCAGATGCAACTCCTGAAAAGAGGTAGTCACACATAAACAAAATGCAGAAGTATACAAATATACAGAATAAGATTTGTACACATGTCGGCAACGTGTTACAGACGAACACCATGAACCGATCCTCCTATGACTCGTCGGACTTTGGCGCTTTCCCGATCTTTGTCTTTAGAAGAGATTGCTTTGGATAATTGACCCCCAGATGCTCCCCAAACCGCTAACAATCAAACTCGGACCGCAGTCATTTGCTTCTTAAATCCCTAACTTTTGCGTGAATCTCCCTTTGTGGGTTTTCGATTCACCGAGATACCCCTTTTTGCCGAAGCCGCCCAGTGTAGGTTTTCGACTTCACGGGTGTACATTTTTTCAATTATATCCCTAACTTTTGCCCGAACCTTTTTATTCTGTTTTTGGTTCGCCAGGATGCCCCATTTTTGCCTAGACTCTCTTTTTACTGTCCAGCGGGTCAATTTTAAGCAAAGTATTTTTTAACTGCGTCCGAGTTCACAGGGGACGAAAAGTCTTCACCATCCATGGTGGATAACAATAAGGCTCCTCCGGAGAAGACCTTTCTCACGATGTATGGACCTTCGTAATTGGGAGTCCATTTGCCCCTGTGATCCGATTGCGGTGGGAGAATCTTCTTCAGCACAAGATCACCCGTCTGAAAGCTTTGAGGTCGAATCTTCTTGTCGAACGCTTTCTTCATCCGGCTCTAATACAGCCTACCATGTGCAATGGATGCCAGTCTTTTCTCATCTATCAAGCTCAGCTGATTCAATCTACTTCTCACCCATTCTGCCTCGTCCAGCTTAACATCAAGCAAAACCCTCAAAGATGGTATCTCAACCTCCAATGGCAGGACAACCTCCATGCCATATACTAGTGAGAATGGTGTTGCTCTGGTTGATGTACGCACTGTAGTACGATAACCGTGCAACGCGAATGGCAGCATCTCATGCCAATCCTTATACGTTACCACCATCTTCTGAACAATTTTCTTTATGTTCTTGTTGGCCGCTTCAACAGCGCCATTCATCTTGGGTCTGTAGGGAGATGAATTATGATGTTCGATCTTGAAATCCCGACACAGATCTTTCATCATCTTGTTGTGCAAATTTGAACCATTATCAGTAATGATCCGTTCAGGAATACCGTATCTGCAAATTATATCCTTCTTGATAAATCTGGCCACCACCTGCTTCGTCACATTGGCGTAAGATGCCGCTTCCACCCACTTGGTGAAATAATCGATCGCAACCAGAATGAAGCGATGCCCATTAGAAGCAGTAGGCTCGATCTTGCCGATCATATCAATTCCCCACATGGAGAAAAGCCACGGAGAAGCCATAACATTCAGTGGACTGGGTGGCACATGGATCTTATCTGCATAGATCTGGCATTTGTGACACCGCTTGGCAAATCTGGAACAGTCCGTTTCCATTGTTAACCAGTAATACCCTGCTCGCAACAACTTTCGGGTCATAGCATGCCCACCAGCATGTGTACCAAGAGTTCCTTCATGGACTTCTTCCATGAGTAAATTGGCTTCCTTCTCGTCTACACACCGGAGGAGTACCAAATCGCGGTTGCTTCTATACAGAACGCCATCGGGATTCAGATAGAAGTTGCCTGCTAATCTCCTTAGAGTCTTCTGATCGCGACTGGATGCCCCAGCCAGATATTCCTTATTCTTCAGGAAGTTCTGTATATCAAAGTACCAAGGTTTACCGTCAGATGCCTCATCAATTGCAAACACAAAGGCCGGCCTATCAAGGCGAGAGATGACGATGCTGGGAGCCTCATTCCAACGGTTGACTTTATACATCGAGGATAACGTTGCAAGGGCGTCCGCCATTTGATTCTCCGCCCGAGGTACATGATGGAACTCCACCCTATCAAAGAAAGGTAGCAGCCTTCTCGCATAATTCATGTACGGCACCAGATTAGGTTGGCGCGTCTCCCATTCTCCCTTAATCTGATTCACAACCAATGCTGAATCCCCATATACGTCCAGATTCTTGATCCTTAGATCGAAAGCCTCCTCTAACCCCATAATGCAAGCTTCGTACTCGGCTTCGTTATTCGTCACTGAAAAAGTCAATCTGGCTGTGAACGGGATGTGTGACCCGTGGGGAGTTGTAATGATTGCCCCGATCCCGCTACCGTACGAATTGACAGCCCCATCAAAAATCATTTGCCACTGGGAACTCCGCTCAGGTCCTTCACCAAGCAACGGCTCATCACAATCTTTAGCCTTCAAATACATTATGTCCTCATCAGGAAACTCAAACTTCATAGGCTGATAATCCTCAATTGGCTGCTCGGCCAGATATTCGGACAGAACACTTCCCTTAATGGCCTTCTGGGAAACATACTGGATATCGTATTCTGTCAATACCATCTGCCATCTAGCAATCCTTCCGGAGAGCGCTTGCTTTTCAAACACATATTTGATCAGATCCATCTTCGATATCAGCATGGTGGTATGATTTAGCATGTACTGTCTCAGACGTTTGGCAGCCCACGCCAATGCACAACACGTCTTTTCGAGCATGGAGTATCGCGATTCACAATCCGTGAACTTTTTACTCAAGTAGTAAATTGCATGCTCTTTCCGTCATGTCTCGTCATATTGACCGAGAACACAACCCATACTGTTCTCAAGAACCGTCAGATACATAATCAGTGGTCGTCCCGCTACTGGGGGTATCAACACCGGAGGTTCCTGCAAGTATTCTTTTATCTTTTCAAATGCTCTTTGGCAATTGTCGTTCCAGACCACCGCTTGATCTTTCTTTAACAGCTTGAATAATGGTTCACACGTGGTCGTTAGGTGAGAGATGAACCTAGCAATGTAGTTCAACCTCCCTAAGAATCCACAGACTTCTTTTTCTGTTCTCGGTGCTGGCATCTCTTGTATTGCTTTTATTTTTGCAGGATCGACCTCGATTCCCTTCTTGCTCACAATGAACCCCAGTAGCTTCCCGGATCTCACTCCGAAGGTACATTTATTAGGATTCAGCCTCAGCCTGAACTTCCTCAACCTCTTGAACAACTTCAGCAGATTAACCAGGTGTTCTTCCTCCGTTTGAGACTTGGCAATCATGTCATCGACATACACCTCGATCTCTCTGTGCATCATGTCGTGAAAAAGCGTTGTCATAGCCCGCTGGTACGTTGCCCCAGCATTTTTCAAACCAAAGGGCATCACCTTATAACAGAAGGTCCCCCACGGGATGATAAAGGTCGTTTTTTCCATATCCTCCGGGGCCATTTTGATCTGGTTGTACCCCGAAAATCCATCCATGAAGGAGAATACCGAAAACTGAGCCGTGTTGTCAACTAACACGTCAATATGTGGCAGCGGGAAATCATCTTTCGGGCTCGCCTTGTTTAGATCCCTATAATCAACACACATTCGAACCTTGCCATCTTTCTTTGGCACAGGCACGATATTAGCGACCCAAGTGGGATAAGTGGTAACAGCCAGGAACCCAGCATCCCATTGCTTCTGCACTTCTTCCTTTATCTTTACGGCCATGTCAGGACGAGTCCTTCTGAGTTTCTGCTTCACAGGCGAGCAGTCTTCTTTCAACGGCAGACGATGAACAACCATATCAGTATCCAAACCCGGCATGTCCTTATAAGACCAAGCAAATATATCACTGTATTCACGCAGCATCTCAATAAGCTCTCGCTTGATGTCCCCTTGCAACGCGGCCCCTATACGGATATTCCTGACGCATTCTTCAGACCCCAAGTTGACAATATCAATCTCTTCCTGGTGAGGCAGAATGACTCTCTCCTCTTGCTTCAATAACCGACTGAGCTCTTCTGGTAAGTCACTATCCTCCCCAATCTCCTCCTCAGCTTGGAAGATCGGATGCTCGAAGTCTAAACGAGTCATAGGAAGTTTTTGGTCGGTGTCATCTGAAAATTCATGAATCCTGCGAGGGAAACGGTTAAGTGCTTCAAAATGATGTACAAGCAAAATGCATAACCACGCTGCCATTTTATTGAAAAATAAAAAACAGAAAGAAAAGGATCACAACATTTGAATGTAAAAACGCCGTCATTTATTGATCATGTAAACATACAAGTAAACAGTTAGGCCCTAAGACAAGATCATCGATGCCCCGGGCAAGGCATGTGATCATACAATGATTGAAAAACAATGCATTACTGTTTGGTGACTTGGATGACGTCCTGGATGGACCAGTTGCATAGGCTTTGCCTTGGCGTGCTGGGTCGAATCCATGCGTCCATGTCGCAATCGCTATCCACTTCCTCCGTATCAGATACGGCATTAATCCTTTCAAAGCTAACTCCTCCGGGCGTGAACACGACAGGTCCCTTGTACTTAGGCGCACTCTGCGAGGAAGATGGGCGGTACCCCAAGCCATACTTATCTTGCTTCACTGGGATGTCCAGAACCTGCCCCCACTTCTGAGTCTCTCCTGCTTGTACCAACGCCTTGGCTTCTTTATACGAGGAGATGACCACCTCTTGCCCTTCACTCTTCACCGGAGCCTCTTCTTTACCCTTCACCTCCTCGAACGCCTGACACAACGTTTCGTGAATCTCTCCATCTACCTCCACGTACTTGAAAGAAGACAAATGACTGACTAAGATATCCTCTTCGCCACACACCGTCACAATACTCCCCTCAACCATATATTTCAGCTTCTGATGGAGTGTAGAAGTCACTGCCCCAACGGCATGAATCCAAGGTCTCCCGATCAAACAGCTATAGGCAGGCTGTATGTCCATGATGTAAAACACTGTATCAAACACCTCCGGACCTACCTGGATAGGTAATGTTATCGACCCGAATACTGACCTCCTTGTTCCGTCAAAGGCCCTCACTACCAAATCACTAGGTGTGCACAACAAACCACGGGTATCCAATTTCAACAGGGCTTTCTTTGGTAACACATTCAAAGAAGACCCAGTGTCTACCAGCACATGGGATAACACAGTGCCCCGGCATTCGATAGAGATGTGCAAAGCATTATTATGATCACGCCCTCGAGGCGTTAAGTCAAAATCCATGAATCCCAGCCCATGCCCAGCGTTAACATGTGCCATGACTCCCTCCAGTTGATTAACTGAAATCTCTTGCGGCACGAAGGATGTCTCAAGTACTTTCAACAGGGCATTTCTATGCACTTCAGAACACAACAGCAGCGATAGTATGGAGATCTTTGACGGGGTCTGCTGCAGGTGATCTACAATCTTATAATCACTTTTGCGAATTAACCTCATGAACTCTTCCACATCTTTGGTTATCGGCTCTTTCTCTTTACTCCCCGAAGATTCCCCCTCAACAACTTTGTTCTTACCCCTGGCAAGCCTCTCTGCTTCAACCTCAGGTGAAGTGAAAATTCTCCCGCTTCGGGTTATACCACCCGCTCCCACTATGTTATCCACGGATCCCGCTGGCGGATCATTCAAGTCGACCTTCTCCCCATTACAATACACTTCAGCACCATAGCACCACGGGACTGCCTTTGTGCTTTCAAAAGGGACTGGCTTAGCCTTGGTAATAGTAATGGTCGGCCTTTTCGATGATGCCGAAATCTTCACTGATTTGAACGGAATGGTGACCGTAGCTATCTCCCTACGCTCTTCTACAGAGTCTGTCTCAACAGACTTTTCTCGCCCCACAGCCCGGTCAAACTGCAAAATTCCTTCATCAATCAAACTTTGAACTCCCCTCTTCAACTTCTCACAGCCCTCAGGTTGAGTCAAACAGTCCTCACACTCTTCATTGCAACCGGGATAGACTCCTCCTTTCAATAGACTCCTCGTTCTGACCAGAGAACACATCCTCCTGACGGTCCTCCCAGCGAGGTACTTCATCATATCCAACATAATCTGCATTGCAGCCCGGACCCGTTTGGACATACCTGGGGTCATACCTCAGATTACCCATCTCTTGAGTGTTGTATGCGCCAGTTCCATATCCAAGATTACCATAGCCACCAAACCCAGCCTTGGCGCCAGCCATGCTGCCATATCCCATATTCACACCGTTGAAGCCCTGGTTACCATTAATACCATTCATTCCGACATTCTCAATGCCCCCATTGAAACCCTGGTTGACGTTACCCACAAATACTCCAGCAGTATCTGCATTGGCATTCACATTACCGGTGTTTCCACCTACAGGACCAGTTTCTCCAGCATTCAAACCGGTTACAGGAACAGCATCAGCACTTTGACGATTCTCAATTCGGGGTGAAGCAGCAATGTTCTCACCATGCGGTGTCCCGTTGTTCTCAGCCCGTGCGAATATCGGTTGAACCAGATTCTGCAGCTGCTCTTGTCCTTTGGCGATGGTCTCCATGGTTTGCATGAGCAGGGCCATCCTGTCACGCATCTCTTGCATTTCACTCTGCACGTTGTCCATGATCTTCTTCTGGTTGATCCTTGTAGAGTAACGGTGGACCCGCTTTTCTGCAATCCTGAAAATACCTGAAATGGGTGCAGGAGATAAGATACATGGATCACAAACCTGTAATGCAAATATGAGTATGTATGCAAAATGCAATATGTGTCTGTGCCTTAGGGATTATCATTCCCCGATTCTAGTGTGAGTGTGCCAGTGCAGTGACAGTGCTAGAAATATGGTGATTGGAGCCGAATCATAGAAAACCTCGTATATTGCAGAGAAATCCAAGAATACAATATCACTGAGTACAAATAAGAAGGCATGACCTCAACCAACAATCCTGGTGATGGTCAGCGCTATGCAAATAAAGCATACAAGTTAATACATGAAATGATCAAGTACTCCCATAAGCCCCGTACTCTTCTACTAACTTCTTGGTCTCTGGATGGCTTGGTCGGGTAAGCAGACCCTCGACAAGCTGGTTTCTTCTCTTGAGAACTCGTCGCACGTCGCCAGCAGTTTCCTCCCATGCCCCTTCTCCGAAGCGATCCTCTAGCTTCCGCTTCTGAGACACAACTTCGTTCTTGCCTTCGATGGCCTTGTTCAATGCATTCTGGAGACTGTACCTGGCCATTACCTCCTCTTCATGCTTCTCAATGCTAGCCTTCAACTGCTCTTCGAGGTCAGAAATTTGCTGCTTCAATTTATCTTCCCTCTTTTTGTTGTTGGTCAGCGTAGCATTCCATGTCTTGTTACAAGAAGAGATTTCTCGGTGAGCGGCGTCGAGTGCTTTCTTTTTGGACTCCAACATGTCATGAGAGCTTCTGAACTCTTGCCCCAGACGTTCGCGCTTCTTTTTCTCCTCAGTCAACTCAGCACCTAGCCTGTTTACTAGTTCGATCTGTTGTTGGAAAGAACGTACAGCCTTGTTCTTCTCACTCCGCATCTGAGCCAGCTCCTTTTCCAGCTCTTCATTAATCTTCATCAAGGCTTCCTTTTCTTTCACAACTCGCTCGTAGACCTCCATAGTGACAGTGGTTGGCTCTTCCACCGGGATATGAACAGGAACTGGCGCAGCTGGAAATGGCATCAGTAACTGTCTTGCCCTCTCCTGGATCCAAACTTTGTAGGGTGCATATGCCTGACAATCATTCTTCCCCAACAGTGGTTTCCCTTTTCTGTTAATACGCATCCAGGCATGCCGAAGCTTGGCTAGTAACTCTCCATTCAAATCACCGGTGAAGTACAGAGATTCCTGTACTTCTTCCTCCTGGGGTGGGTTCTTCAACGCATATCCAAACTGGCGGACGAACAGAGATGGGTTGTAGTTGATGCACCCTTTTCTCCCTATCAACGGAACATTAGGATACCCAGAACAACTGAAAATAAGCTCAGACCCCAGCAAGTCTCGGTCAAACCACTCAATGTCCTCAAAAGACAGCCTCATCATACGCTCTGGCCAGTCAGCTGTAGTTGCACTATCCACAAAAGGTCCCTTCAGGGGAAGATGGCTCTTAAACCACATGTACAGCAAAGGCACGCAACAAGAGACATTCTTGCCTCTCCTGTTCTCATTTCTGTAGTGCATTGAATGGTAGAAGTCCCCGATCAGTGTGGGTACTGGGTTGCCAGCAGCAAACAGATGAAATGCATCCATATCCACGAAGTTTGGGAAATTGGGAAACAACACTATCCCGTAAATGCATAGAGCCAAAATAGCGTTAAAGACCACCCAACACCGATTCTTAGCATACTCTTGAGTCTTACCAACCAGAAACTGGAGAGAGAAACCTGGAACCCCTCGCCAAGAAGTCATCAACAGATCAGAAGCATTCATGTGCAAGGCCTTAGCTAAATCCTCCAACTTGGGCTCAGCGGCAAAGTGAATAAAAGGAACTGCATTCTGCACCGGCAGCTCAGTAAACTCTACATACTCCTCCATGGTGGGCCCCAAAATGAAGTCAGCAAATGTGAAACATCTCAAAGCCGGGTCATAGAATTGCATCAGCGTATACAGCCCATTCAACTCATCATTAGTGGATTTGCGAACCAAACTCAACAACCGTCCGTAATTCTGCCTGAAGCTTCTACGGACATCCTCATCTACAAGAGAAATCAGACCCAGGAGGGGAGTAATATCAGGGATAGGTAGCTTGTACGCAACTGTCATCCTCAAACCAGCCATGATCAATACTCCGGGGTCCAGGCACTAGAACCGGGGAGTATGCAAATGCACCTGCAGCACAGACACACGTTAATGGGATGCAATGATAATGATTATGCACTCAATACAATGCAAGCAACATGCAACAGGGACCAAGTGCTATAGCTGAGAAGCCTGAACCATATCAAAAGTCTCAAACCCTGGTCTCAGATAGACCCAAAACAAAGCTCCAACACTGGTCTCTGATAGACCCCATAACATAGCTCCAACTGGTCTCTGACAGACCTCAAACCATAACTCTGACTGGTCTCTAATAGACCTCAAACCATAACTCTGACTGGTCTCGTATAGACCTCACAACTATCCATAAATACCCAAGATCTCTGATCAAGAAATAATCGGTATCTGAAGGTCTAGTTACCTGCATAACCCCAAACCCTCTCACAGGTAGGTGTCCTAGGAACTGACAAAGGTATGGCATCCTATGCAGTCGTCGGCGTCACAGACTTTCAGGGTTGATGATACGATTCCCAGAAGGAGTGGCATCATCAAATCCTGAAGAGGCCTCACTTAGCCAACTTCCAAATGATCGGTCCCCAGAGTCGACAATCCAACTAACCAGCAACCCGAGCCACCCAAAGGGCAGGACAGGAGGCCAACCAGAAGAACCTCGTCTGAGTGTAGATTTCGCGGGACACTAGGACATGCAAAGCACGTGCGCGCCCACTAATCTCTACTCTAAGTCTAGGTGCACTCAAGCCCAGGTCCGACTTATCTCTCAATCATAGAACCCCCATCAACCCCACAATACAGCAATAATAATAATAATAATAAAATGCTGAAATGTAAATACAGAAATGTAAATCCATACAAAATCCTCGACGGGAAAACAAGCGCTAGGATTGACTCTCTTAAGGGACGTTGGATCCCAAATGCGTAAGGAACTATCGCAGTCCTTAGCAGCCAGGGGACGTTGGATCCCCAGCAGAGTCGCCAGCTGTCGCTACTGCGAAAATCGGCACCGACAATACAGAAGAGTCGCCACCGTGCGTTATTTATCCCAAAGGAGGGAAAGGAAACGCTCAAAGTAAACCTAACGCAAAGACGGGAAAAGGTATGGTCATCGCAACCAAAACCTGGATTCGGGAGTCGGTTACGCAAGGGGAAGGTATTAGCACCCCTCACGTCCGTCGTACTCGACGGGATCCACGCTTTCTTGGTTTGTACGGATTACACTTCTATCTAAACTAAAGGATGAGGTCTGAAAAGAAAAGAAAACATGACTCGGTAAAGCATCGCACTTTATGCCTACGTATTCCCGTCTGGAACGAGAAATCAGAGTCAACGTAGTTCGCCTAACTACGGGTGAAGGTGGCGAAGGTTGCTCGCTAGGATATCGCATCCTATGCCTACGTACTTTCATACGGCATGAAAGATCAGAGCAAACGTAGTTCGGGCTACGCACGACACAAGCTGTTCAAGTGTCTTTTATGAAAAATCTCACCTTAAACAAGGGTTTTCTTATTGCAAAAAGGTTGATGTTTGTTCAAATCTTTTGACGGAAGAAATGAATTGATTTCTGTTATAACCTTTATTAATGTTTTTCTGTTGTTTTGAAGGAAGAAGAGACGACACTCTACAAATCCTAGGGTTGAAAAAGGGAATAAAATCTACCCTAATGTTATCATGCATGGGTTAAGACCTAATGTCTATCATGCTCCTCTCTTGCGCAGAGAGAAACAGAGATCCTAAGGGAATGGACGGAAACAGAAACAACAGATATATACAATAAAGCAGTAAAATGCATGGATGCAACAATACAAGCGAGGCAAGGGAGTCCCACTCAACCTCGAACCTAGAAAACAATAGGCAAAAGTGAACAGAATTCACTTTCGACCCAACAGGTTAAACAGCAAACAATACAGTCAGGGAAATTCACACAATACATCAAAAATTAAAACAGCAAAAGCTAAACAGCAAAGCAGTCTTCATCAGCATCTGACTTCAAGTCATCACCAGCTATCCACAGGCTTCAAGCAAGCATCAGACTTTAATCTTCAATCTCCCAATGGCTTTTCTTCAAGTCCTACTCTCCAAGCTGAGGAATCAATCACAAGAATGAACTGGGTGTTAAGCAATTAGTTGACCACCAAGGGTGGCAAACAGACTGCTAACACACATAGAATATTTCTCTCAAGAGTTTTATCCCTTAGACATTAGCACTAAGCCTTCCAAAGGAAGGGGGTGAGTGTCTTAGAGAGACTCTGCATCATAGAGAGGGATGAAGGCAGTCAAGACCTTCCATGTTTGAGAATCAAGCTTTCTACCCTAGAGCTCTGCCTAACTCCTAAATCCTACAAACTTCAACAGCTGCCAGCAAGAGATACTCCTCATCAACTCTGGAAGTTGGTCTTCATTCTTTGATCTTCAAATGGGCTTCATCATCACAGTCTTCAGCTCAAACCCCCAAGCCCCAAACAAACCCAATACCCCACACAGGCAAATAATGACCCTAAAGAGGGAACACCACACAATCATTCAAATACAAGCAATATACTAGTATTAATAGGGGAAACCTAATATTTTCTAAGGGATCTATCATCTACCCATAACCCATATAGTCCCATACCCCAAAATCAAATCAAAATTCCTAAAAGAAATGATCTATCTCACCTATGCTCACCTAAAACCCTAATTTTAACCACTCTAATCTCACCTAATCAAATCACCTAAAAATTAATCCTAAAATTATGAATTAAATCCTATATACAAGTTGAAGTCCTAAGTGACATATCCCAAAAAGAATGGGTCCTAAATCTAAAGGGAACTATTAGAACTAAAATCAACAAATTTAAGTACTAAACTAAACTCATTAAAAAGCTATTTACAAGAAAAATGCACAAAAAAATTAAAACAAAATAAAATGCCATTTTTATTATTTATTATTTTTCTTGACAAAATTATGAATCTACCACAAAAAGAACCAATTAAAAACAAGCTTTTTTCAATTTTATATGGATTTTACAAGATCAAAGAAAATTAAAGAAAATAAAAATCAAAAAAATGAATTAAATGGGGAGGGGGTGTCATAAGCAGACGCGCCTAGTTCATATATTGATGGGCCAGGGAAGTGGGGGCGTGAATAACAAAAGGCGCTAGGCCCAATATGCATCAGAAATTGAATTAAAAATAAAAGAGAAAAAAGAAATGGCGCGTGGTGCAGGAAGCAACAATTCCAAGTTAAAATCCATTGGGCTTAGGTTTGGGGGGTGGGAATAGCACGATTGGATTCAGGCCCAGGGGTTGCGTTTAATGAAACACATCGTTTCAAAGCTCAGACATTCCCTCCATTTTCAACTTCGAATCTCAGCCATTGGATTAGTCTAATGAGTCAATAATTTGGCACGATCGAACGGCCATGGTGTCGTCTTCTCCAATCAACTTCTAGGGTTTGCAGGATTTTCTCCCCCATGCAAGCACCTTCCACTCACTCGTTCTATCTCAATATTCCATGAAATCAAGACTTATAAGAACCAAAATTAGTCTACTAACTCCAAGGAATCCAACCATACCAATATCACTCCCTGAAACCCCCTAGAACTCCAAACCCGATAGGTAGAAACCCCTGATTCACCAACTGCACACTGCAATGGAATCTCACAATTCTTGATTCTAATTGTCCTATCTTGTTCATCATGTCTCACTGATCTCAGCAAGCTATTACACGTGCATTAACAACCACTAACCATTCTAATCTCAATCTTTAAAGAATCATCACCCTGCTATCAACCTCCATGAAACCTTCTCAATCTCTCTGAAAATGGTCATCTATCCTAACCTAACAATCCTATACTAACAATCTAATCTAACAACACATAATTATGGAGATAGAAGTGAAATTACCAACCTGCTTGGTAGCTATGGCAGATGTGGATGCAGATGGATTCAAGCCCTGATTCTTCTTCACAATGCTCCTCTAATGGAGTGATTCTTTTTGTTTGCACAATCTATGATGGAAGAAGCTTGCAATGGTGAATTCGAGCCTTGCTTGCACTTGAAGATATGCTTGAATATCACTCTCTCCAATGGATTCTCCAACTGAATTCTCCAACCTTTTTCTTCATTGTGATCCACTTGTTATATAGAGCCAATTAGCAGATCCTAGATGCTTCTAGAATGTGGTAGAAAGTTATGGAAATCTCACTTGATGACATGTTGAATATCTCTCATCTCATGCTTACAACCCTATAAACTTGTGTTAAAATCTCTCCTCATGAGATATTGAAAAGGTATGTGTGAAAAACAAACCTTTCCTTGCCTTGTGTTGAGTTTTGCAAGGTTGCCTTATTATGCAAGAAAGAACTTTACAAAGCAAGTCCAAAATTTAAACCCTAACTCAAAAAAGTGGCTGAACCAATGTATTTAAAATGATGTTTGGATTCAATTTGGTAGATTGGATGACCCATTTTGGATTTGTAGATCTCTCAAACCATTTTCCAACTTGAACTTTTTCAAGTTATATGCCTTTTTTAAGTCATTTTCCACCAACTTTTATCAAGTCTTGTTCTATGCATTTCCAAACTTCCATGACCTCCTTTCTAGACTTAAAATGACATTTTGAGCAACTTTGATGTTGTGAGGTTTTTCATTTGAAGCTTCCTTGAATGAGTTTTAGGCATAGGCTAAGAATGACCTGTAATTCTCAAATGACCAAAATACCCTTTGCTTGCCAAGACCATAAGTATAGTTCCCCAAATCATATGAATGCATACCATACCTTTATAGAAAGCTAAGACAATAAGGAGCAACTCTCATGTTGGCCAGAAATCCATTTGAAATCTCCTTGAAGGTCAAAAGTTGCTTGGAAGACAGACAACTTTCACAGACAAATTTCAGTGCCCTCAGATGACTTGTAACTTGCAAGAGCTATAACTTGAGTTCTATAAATCATCTTGATGACTTCCACCACTCAAATTAAAGCTATGAAGATAATATACAAGTTTCATGTGGACCATAAATTCATATGAAGCTTGCATCTTGAGTTACACTGCTTTGAAGTTTGACCTAAATCAGGGGATTTTACACTGAAACCCTAATTTGGTAACTCCTCTTCTCCTTGATTCCTTCTGATTTTTCTTTAGCACAACACCATATCCATATCCATATAGCAAATAATTAATCCCACATTCTTCAAATGATCCTTGATTCCCTTCAAAACAAGTCTTTGACCTAGGGTTGACCTAGTGTTGACCCAGATAAAACCCTAGTTGACTGACTTCAACTGAGGCTCTTGCAATCATTCCAATGACTTGGTTACTCCTCAAAAATGATCATCTGGGCTCTTCATAACATCCATACACACCTCATGCTCTTGGCTCATAGCTCATACACCCTCTGATGATTCCCAAGCAACCTCAAGATAGGAGAGAACTCACTGATCAACCTGTCAGCTCTTCAAAGCTCAAATTCTTCCCTGATGACCTGAGTAGTCTTGAATATGAATGAAACCCTTGGATATGCCTCTTGAGATAAGGATAGCACTTGATCTCCTGATTAAGATAGCTTGCCTATGCTATGCAATGCAGATGAATGCACTATGTACATGATGCCAATGCAAATGATTATGCAATTGAAACATAAACCTAGGTTAGAAAAGGTTGGGCAAATTTTGGGGTGCAACAACTATCTTCGTGAAAGCTAGTTTTTCAGACATGACAACTCATCCTTGTTACTAATTTAGTCACTAGTCTATGTTTCTTGTTGTTTTCAGTTTCCTTATTTTGTAAAAGTTGTTTGCCTTCAAATTATGTTTGTACTTTTGTGTTAATGAAATGAGCATTGTAACTTTTGATTCAGTTTATTTTGTCCAACCCTTGCATCTTTATGCTTTATCTTTTAAAATATGCACCTTTTGTTCAAACCTTTGACATGCAAATATTTGATGGAGGATGATGAAAACATTATACCCATAACTGCTGTCAGTATGCTTTCAATAAAACTTTGTTGACGATGTAAGGCATTGTTTCAACTCCCAAACACTAGAGAAATAAGGAAGTTATTCCCTTGTCAACCCCTTCGAGCCTAGAAGTTTAAGTTTCTTTCTTTACAAAAACCCTCAATCTTAACCTTCAGATGGGTAGTTCTTAGTTAACTCGGTTGTGTGTTCATGCGAGACACCTTTCATATAAAGGTTGCATCCACCATTTATTTTCCTTCGCACACAATAAGAATGTGTCGAAGATGTTTTTCAATCCAAGAAGCCGATGATGGTTCACCGTGATCATTAAGCTAGGCAGTCAATTTCTTTCACAAAAAAAAATCAAAAGAAAAAGCTCACTAAGTCAAAACTTATGAAGGAGACTTAAGCATCCTGCTGACTGTAATCTTCACAAGAAATAGTTCAGGCAAAAGTTAGGGATAATAACAAGAGGACATCTTTAAATCCTTACCCTGTAAATCCTCAATCTCAAAATAACCAAATGTTGTAAAGAATCAGTGACTTCCTTTTCAAAAAGTATGTTGAGTTCTGAACCATCATCATTATTATCAGTGCAATTCCTAACCTATGGGAACCTGAGCAAATAATATGAGTTAACTGAGCATAGGAATGAATATCATCATGTAGATCAGGTGGGTACAAATAAACTTTAAGCCTTTATCCTTTATTTCTTAAACCATGAACCAGACCATGTTTCAACCCTCAAAAGACCTAATTGAAGAAAGGTTATTTTGAAAGCATACTACAACAAGGTTGCGTAAACTGACTCTAAAATATTTTTGCAAATCAATTATTTTTGGTAGTACACCTTTGTTTTAAACTTTGAGTGTCTTGAACCACCGTGTTCTGACCAATGACTCATTTACTTTGCATCTTTCAAAAATGATTTTGATTTTAAAAAGTTGCATGAACTTTTCATTACCATGTTTGTATGAACATATTTTTTTGCAAATTGGCTTTCCTCTCAAGGAATTTTTTTTAAACAATCGAGAAACTTGGTCAAGTGATCCTATCAGGGGCAAGTTCTTTTCACATCCTGTCGAAGAATCAATTCAATATTTGTTCAAGGCAAGGTCTTCTCGGATATGGTTTAAGCAGAAGATATTTCAAGACTTAGACTGGGGCAAGCTTTCCAAGCACACAGTGGATTAGTCATCTTCAACATTAGACAAGCTGAAGCAATGATCAATCCATCTATAACATAAAGCTAATCCCGGGTAGTTTACTCAAAGAATTCCCAAGCAGCTCTCAAACCTTCCTCGAAGTATCATCAACTTGAAACAGTTTACCATTGTGGCAGAGATGTGCCCAACAGTAACATCTTTGGTCCCCAAGCAGTATGGTAGTGATCTCCATGTTGAGGAATCAGTTCTCTAGTCTTGTCATCACACCCAAAGAGTTGAGCCATGTTGTCGACATTTGCATTGCATTTGATCATATATCATAGCATATTTCATATACATATGCATATCATGAGTGTTTCATCCTCATTTGCATTTCTCCCAAGGTCATGTTTTATCCACCCCTTACCTTGTGGTCAAAGTCCAACTCACTTGGCACCTACCAAACAGTTTTGTGTCGTGTCTATCTGATGTTCTTCCAGATATGACCGTTCTTATCCAATTGTTTTTCCGGATATGGTTGTCCTTATCTTACACCTAATACCACTCTCAGATATTTTGATTATACCTTTCATTTAAAGCCATTATTGGATGTCCATTATCCTTTTTATCCACTGCCATTCTTGGATGTCACCCTTATATATGTTTCGCTCTTTGATGTTTTTCCAGATTGACTCTTTGTTCTGATGTTCTTCCAAATATTCCCTTTGATTCTGATGTTTTCCCAGAATCTATCCGATGTTTTTCCGAATTTGTTTCTCTCTCTGATGTTTTTTCCAGATTGAGTCTTTGTTCTGATGTTCTTCCAGATATTCCCTTTGATTTTGATGTTTTCCAGATTCTATCCGATGTTTTTTTCGGATTTGTTTCTCTCTCTGATGTTTTTCCAGATTGAGTTTTTGTTCTGAGGTTCTTCCATAACCCCTTTGTTGCTTATCTGATGTTCTTCCAGATATGTCTCCAAACCTTTTCCCGTACATTTAATGCTTTTGTAAATGTTTCGGATGTACCTTTAGAATCTTTGTCTTCATCTAATGCTCTTCTAAATGTTTCAGATGTACCTTCAGAATCTATGTCTTCAATTTGCTTTTCTGAATGTATCCCGGAGTTTATTCCATGTTTTTCCGAGTATCTCTAATGTGTTTCAAAGTTCATTCGATGTTCTTCCGAATGTCTCTGGTGATTGTTTCTGTGTCACTGTTATATTTTCCAGATTCCCCTCACCTCATTCAATGATCTTCTGAATGTTGTGATTGTTTTCCATCCAGTTTCGTTCATGGATGATGATTGTTGCTTCCTCGGTGTTGTTGTCTTGCCCCAATGAGTAGTTACTCGTTGTTATACCGTTCTTTTTCTTTTGCTTGTGTGTTTGCATTTTTCTTGCATTCAAACATCATTTAGAATTCATTGCATTCTAGCATTTGTCCTTTTGCATAACATCCGATCTAAGGGACAAAATTTCTAGTTTTCTATATTTAAATACCTTTCACTACGTTTCTATGACCATAACCTATTTCAAGTTTGTCTTTATTAAGATACAGGTGAATTAGGGTTTCGTATAGTCAGGAATCGAGGTTTCGATGGCTTAATCAGTCAATACCTTGGATTGATTCTCCATGAAGAAAGTCTCTAAACCATCAAGATACCACATTGGGTCAAGTATGAATACAATTTGAGGTTGTCACCCAAATATCAAGAACAGTGCAGTCCAAGATCCCCGATTAGGGTTTCTGTTCAGGAAAAGTCAACTGTGGTTTGACTTTTGATTTAAAAGGTGTTTCAATGATGGAATAATGGTCCGTGAAGCTCATATTTATTAGTTAAGTCCACTCAAGAATTTTCAAGACCTCAGAAGATCTAGAACATCAACAGACGATTTGGTAGTCATCGATTGATCGTTCGTTTGACCGAAAAGTCAACTCCTTAACCATAAGGAATTTGACCTCAAAGTGTGAAGAAAATATGTTCCTAATAACATATTACACCTATCCATGAAGTTTCATGACCATTTGATCAAGGATTGAGGATTAATTGAAAATATCGGGAATTAGGGTTTTGAAAGGGACAAGACCATGACTTCCTAACCACACATCCAATTGAGGTGGTTAAACGCTTGTTGGAAAGGTCTTGACAAGTACTACAAAAGTCTCACAGGTGTCCATGTGCAAAAAATGCATGGATTTGGAGTTATAGTCAAAATAATCACAAGAGGGAGAAAACACTTAGAAAAATTCTAAGTTTTTGACCTTTTTAAGCATGTTTTCAGCCAACTTTGAGAGGCGTTTTGACCTGGTTCCACTTGGAATTTGAAAATTTATAAAAACATGAAAGTTGTAGAGCTCCACGAGGGCTTTCCAAAAAGTACTAGAAATCCTCCATAGCCCTTGAGAGCTGAGAGTTTCAAATTGAGCTAGTTAGGCCTGGACACATGATTGTCATCATGTCAAAACTCAACATAGACTTGGTTTCCAACCATGTGCTTCATTTCTAACCATGGAATAACCTCCGATAGGATGTATTAGAGTGTAATTTGGGCTAAATCAGACAAGAATCCAAGCAAATCTCAAGTTCTAGACAAGACACATTTGTTTAATGGAAAAAATGCAAAAAGTTACACCATGAGAGAGAGTATTGGTGGCTGCAGCAGGTAGGGGGTCTTTGCTCACTCAAAGGTCACTTCTCATAGCTCATTTATAGCTATTTTTAGAGGGATATAATCATTTCAAGCAAGCAAGGCCTGCAGAACCAAAACCTTCATATTTTTTCATGTAATTTTCACCAAAGAAACCACCTTGAATGTCAAATGCCATTTCTGCCCCAATACTCTCATGGCCTATAAATAGATGGTCTATTCGACTCTTTTCCATACACCAGAGCTATTTAAAACACAAGGAACACACAACTCTCATTCTTTCCCTCTTTACTTATAAGTGAAGAAACTTCTCAAAAACCACCAAAAGTGCCTCTTTGCATTTTTCACACCAGCATCACTTCTAGCCATCAAACCATTATAAAAACCATATACACACACTTAAAGTCACCATTTGAAACTATTCCAATAGTTAGTTTCATCAAAAAAACCTTGAATCAAAAAGTCAACTTTCACACCACTCAAGTTTGACTTTTATGCACATTTCATGCCAAATCACTACTCAAACCATTTTCTATCACCATGAAACTTGGAACACCTCACATCCATGTTATGTTAGCTGTCTAAAGTCTCAAATCGCAGTTGGAAGTACACTTACTCAAACTATCCACAAAGGTGCATCCTTTCTTCAAGAGGAAGCAACTTCACAAGCTTGTTCAAAGGAGGGAGGAATCTTTGGATTTTGCAGCTAATTCATTGTAGGAAGACTACAAGAGGTATGTAGTCCTAAATACACTCATTATTATGCATGATGTATGTACTTACTTAGCTTATTGAATGGTCTGAACATTTTCATGTTGAGATTGTACTATTTGTTATTTTTGGAATCTGAGTTGTTGAAGCTCATGGTTGTTACTATTGAAACTCACCCCTCATGTGGAATATTGTCTGCTAAATAGGAGACTACCATTAGAACAGTGTATGTAGGACTTTGTGTTTTTATTTGAAAAATGTTGTTTGTTTTGCCATGAAAACTTAGTTTAATTTGAGGTTAACATTGCTATGTTAAACTCTTGTTATTTTTTGTCCAACCTGGTATTCATACTGGCTTGTTAGTGGAGAGACAGGTATCTTATCATGTAAGCTTTGGTTAATTTGAGGGTTTTGGACATCATAGCTTGTAATGATGCTTTGACATTGTTGAGTTTATACAAACCCTTGGCAGATTGTTTTTAGTTTGTCCTTATGACAATGTTTGTTAGTTTTGTTGCTTTTATGAGGTTGATTGTCGTGTACTGCTAAAACAGTTGGTGAATTTTAGTTTTGGCATTGTAATGTCAATGTTCATGTGTAGCTGCTGCTAGGTTGGCTTATCATATTAGAAATTGGTGGCTGTGGTTTTCATTTGAAGTGTTTGACTTAGTTAGGGTTGATGACCAAGAGCTTGCTGCTGCAAATGTTTTTGTCAAAATTCTCTTGACAAATTTAAATATTGCACTAATATTCTTGAAAAGAACAAACTGTTTATTTTCCTCAATTCAGTTTAGATTCTTGAGAGATAGTTTGTTTTGGTTGTTGACTAACTGAGTTTAGTGTTGGGTTATGTTAAGATCATGTGACTGTTAGCCTTTAGTAGCTTGTTGGTGTTTGAGGTGGGTTGTTTGAGTTTAGATTGGTCTCTGCTAGTGTACATAAGAGAGAGCTGTTGCCATGAGTTCATAACAGATTAGATTCTCAACTTCTTTAGCATAATTCCTTGATGTTCATCACTATCCAAGTTTTCTAGAAGATTGACCAACATTGATTCCCATCAGAGTTATGTTTAATTCCATGTTTTAGCTGGTGCTTTTAATGTAGAACACATGTTAGGATCTGTTTAGCTTTTATGTTGATATCTTTATTTGTGAATAGGTCCAACATTTGTTAAACTGTCAACTTTCTTTTGAGCACGCAACAATGCCCTTATCATGAATGTTTTGAAAATCTGCCATATTTTGCTTATTAGTATCATTGGCCCTTTTATTGGGAGGCTTGTGTCAACATTCTATTAAGATCCATTTGTCTTGACTTGTGAGCCTCAATCTAGAGTTGAGTTTTCTTGATAATCGTCGGATATACCTACACTGCTGCTTTTGTTTTCCAAACCAAATAACCATGCTATGTTCATATTGTTCTATAAATGTTACTGTTGGAAAGGTGTTGGCTGTCTTATTTTCACTTTAAGTTTGTTAGCTTTTGATGCCATCCACTTTGTTCTCAAGTTATTACAGTTGGTGTGTATGAAGTTTGACTCATGGCTCTTAATAATTTGTTGCTTCCTTAGAGTTGTTGATGCTATTGAATTGCAAAGTTCATAAAAGCACAATCTTCATCATCTTGCAACTCACATATCATTTTCTTGGTCTGAGTTTTTTTTGAGTAATTTTGTTGTTAGAACTCATTCAATACCATATTTGGAACTTGCTCAGATCATTTCCCACCTCCAATTGCATCTATTTTAAATCTTGAAATCTCAAATGCATCTCAAAGTCCTTCATTGCATGTTCCTTAGAATTTCAGCGCATGTGCATCTTTTCAAATTTTGGTCAGCGTCGTTGCATTCCTCATGAAAAAACAAGTGAGTTTGACTCAAATTTCACTAAAATTGGTTAAGAATTGAAGGAGTTAGGATCAAACCGTTTTTCAAATTTCCACTTGTATTTGCCTTGGAGCCTGCCCAGAAAATGCGCCTCTTTTGATACTTATCTAATTAGGGTGTCTTAAAACATTGGAAGTATCGCCACCCAAGTGGTTATTTGCCTTGCCTTAAGGACTTGCCATGCCATGTGATTCTGCGTTCGACCCTCTGTAAGGGAGCTTTTTATTTATTTTCCTGATTTTCACAACTTTAAACTTTTTTCCTTCTATCTCAATTATATTCCATACGCATGAGGTAGCAGGATTGATGCTATTTTGGGTCTATGACCCCAAGGTCTTGAGTTCAAGCCTTGGGTGAGACATTTCCTTTTTTTTAAACACTTGTTTATTTAATTTTTATTTAATTCTCAAATTAACACAACTTCACCATTTTTAAATGATTCTTTTTGCATAAATCTTATTTTATTGCATACTTTCATAAAATGTTTAAAGAATTCTAAAATCCCATTTTTAGAAACACTTTACATTAAAGAAAGTTATGATTCATTTTAGGGTTTTCACCCTCCTATCTCTAATCTCTCATTTCTAAAACTTTTATCCCATTTGAGTTTAATTTGAGATGACATAAACTTAGCTTGTTGTCTCCCTTGTGCATTTAACTTTGAATTTCAATTTTTCTTGTAAGAATTTAAGTGATTCATCTTTAAGAAAACTTTTGAGTTTCCCCATGTCGCTACTGCGAAAATCGGCGTCGGCTAAACAAAAGAGTCGCCACCGTGCGTTATTTATCCCAAAGGAGGGAAAGGAAACGCTCGAAGTAAACATACCGCAAAGACAGGAAAGGAATGGTCATCGCAACCAAATCCTGGATTCGGGAGTCGGTTACGCAAGGGGAAGGTATTAGCACCCCCCACGTCCGCCGTACTCGACGGGATCCACGCTTGTTGGCTTGTCTACAGGATGCAAAAACAATCTATCTACGACCGCTAAAGCTAAACGGAAAGAAATTGACTTGATAGAGCATCGCACTCTATGCCTACGTATTCCCTCGTGCAATGGGAAAGTCAGAGTCATCGTAGTTCGGGAAACTACGGGTGGTCAAAGGGTGTTCTCGATCACACAGGAGTGAGAGACTAAGTTATTTAGAAAGGTGCGGGAACCTACGGAACTTAGAACTACGGTCTAGTCTCAAATGCGCAAGGGCAAGAGAAAGGGAAACATCAGTCGTTAGCGGGAAAGTCTCGATCGCACGACAGTGAGAGAGAATAGCAGTTAGTTGTTAGTGTGCTCGCTGGGATATCACATCCTATGCCTACATATTCTCATTCGATATGAGAAATCAGAGCAGCTGTAGTTCAGCCTACTACAGCAAACGGGGAAACGGGAAGAAGGTAAAAGGGAGCTCGCTAGGATATCGCATCCTATGCCTACGTACTCTCGTCTGGTACGAGAGATCAGAGCAAACGTAGTTCGACGGGAAAACGAGTCTCGATTGCACGGGGGCAAGAGAAGGGGTCTCGATCTCCTAAACGCGAGAGAAAAGAGGTTTCGATCGCACGGGGGAGAGAATAAAGAGGAAGCAGGCCTACGCCTAAATAGGAAGGAACTCGGGACACACACGCCAGAACCTAAGACGTAGGAGCGAATGCGTCGCATGTCACCCTAAGGGTACCATACTAGACATCCTAGACGATTGAGAAGAAACTCCTCAACTGTCATTTCCTACGTATCTAACGATATAGCTCACAACATTCGACGGTTGCCTGAAGACTTGAATAAGATGATGACGTTGAACGAAGCGGCTCCGTTGGCTCCTGACATGCGCGCAAGCTCCATTCCAATCTTCTCCTCTCTGGATCCTTGATGAGGACGCTCGAATCAGGAACCATGTAACGCTTAGACCGTTATGGTTCGACTTATACGAGAAATCGAACTCTAAGAGGTAGCGTATTGATGTCCGTGTCAAAGACGAGATAGAGAAATGATATCGAAAATCATTCTCTAATTGAATCGTGTCACACGGCCAGCCAACAACAAAATCGAAGATAAAATCGGATAGGAAACGAAAATAGGAGAGAAATCCAATCACGAAATGGAAATAATATGCTACTCCTAAAATACGGCAATTAAATTCTACTAGAAAATATTCTAAAGAAATTAAAAGGAAATTGCATATGAAAATAGCATAGAAAATTCCTATCTAAAATACTATAATATTCTAAAGAAAAAAAGAAGTTCTATATTAAAATCTATAATATTCTATAATTTGCTATAAAGAAAATTAGGATAAAAAATCCACGTTAAATCTATGTTCTAGTCTATGCTAATAATATTCTAAGACTATGAACTATAATCCCTAAGGAAGAATAGAAAAAATAAAATCTACAATATTACAATCACACCTCCAATACAAGAAATTAAAAATAAAAGGGGGGGGTTAGTTCAGTACATGGAGTACAGCAAGCGATACAACACAATTGGGCTGAGCCCAACAAAAAGCAATAGCAAAAAAATAAAACTAAAGGAAACGGGGGTGCAATATGGAAAAGGGGTACAATCTGAAAAATATAGTGGGCCTAGCCCATCAGCCAACAAAAAAACGGAAGGGGTGCAATGAGGAAATGAAGGGTGTACGGATCCAAAAATGGACGTTGGGCCCAAGGATCAGCCCAACCCAGTTTCAACCTCTCCTCTCCCAACCCAATTCTGCAACCCTAATTTCGTTCTCTCTTCTCCTCAGCTTACTGTTCACATGCGCCGTGAGCCTTTCAAGCTCTCTCTCGTTTCACCACCTTCGTATCAACTAACTTCTTCCTCTCAAACTCAAACAACTCGTTTCACAACCACTAAAACAATAAACTCTTGCAAATCTTCGGAACAGCTCGATCGAAAGCTTACATGTGAAGATCAATGGATGAAGGTTGAGGAAGTTCGCTTGCAGGTGTGAGGACGAAAACGACGAAGATCTTCACAGATCTTTGAAGATCTTGAAGGATCTGGAGATTTGGATGAACACTCATGAAGATCTAGTATATTGAACACAAAGGAGCGTTGATCTGGATCTTGAAATTGGATGAGGATCGAGAACGAACGAAGAACATGACGAGGCTTCTGGAAACGGATGAAGGACTGGTGGACGTTCTTGAAGGTCTGGACAAGTTCGCTGACGAACTGGTGATGATTGATGAACAAAATTAATTGACGAGCAGATCCGCGAGTGCGCGATGAGCTTCGATAGATCTGTTGGGGGATCTTGATCTGTTGGAGGATCTTGCGAAAAACTTCTTGATGAATAACACGTTGAAAACGATGAAGAACTTGGAGATTATTGGTGAAGATCTAGAAATATCCTGAACAAATGAAGATCGTGTTGAATCTTTGAGTTTCTGGAGTTTCTGAGGAAAGACTGAACGATGATGAACTTGAAGATGATGGAAACAGTTGCGCGATCTTGAATCTTGAAGGTTGCATCTGGAGACGATGATGAATGCATGAAGATCTGACGGAGATCTGGAAAATCTGATGAAGTTCTTGGTGATTTGCAGTTTCCGATGAGGTTTCCGGTGATAATTGGCCGTAAATCAGTGAGGTTTGATTTCACCGGTGATCAACTCTGGTGGTTTGCATGGCCGGCGGTAAGGGGGACTGTGGTTGGGACGCGTGGCAGGTGCATGCGGAGGGGGAAGGAGGTGAGGCCACGTGTCTCTGCATGCAGAGAGGTGGCAAGAGAAAGAGTGATGCATTGGCGGAGGAAAGTGTGAGTGGGAAAGTTGCCACGCGTGAACCAGGTGGAAGGAGAGAGAATGGAGACGTGGACTACTTATACTGATGCCAAGTGGCAGTGAGTTGGTTGGATTTGGGCCTCCAACACCTGGCCCACAAACTCTGATTGCAATTAACACTAATTAATGGATTAAAATGCTGCAATTAATTCTAATGGACTTGTTTAATACTACTAAGACTCAATTAAAATCACAATTAAGACTCTAATGATCATTAAAACTCCAATAATACTCAGTTAACTCTAAAACGAAAATTAAATGCTAAGTAATTAAAAACACTAACCAACCTCCTAATTAATCCTAATTAAAAAAATGATTAAACTCTAATTAACTCTATTAATTTCTAACTCTATTAAAAATAGAAAAAGATCTATTAAACCTATTAAAAAAACATTTAAAATCTACTTAATATCTAGAAAAAGAAATATCTATTAAAACTATTTAAAAAAGAATTATCTATTTAAAATTCTAAAAAAACTATTAAATCTATAAGAAAATATTAAAAATCCCTATTTAATATCTAGAAAAATTCAATTAAATCTATCAAAATCCATTAAAAATCTAGAAAATAAAAGGGAAAATTCTAAAAATGCCAGGAAGCCAATTAAATCGATTAGAAAACAGATACGCGACTGTTGCACCCTAAAAATTTGACCAACCGGGTCTCGCATCCGGTCCTATGTTTCGACGCATGACCGCATTCGCATCTACATATCGCATACAGTGCATTTTTCATTTGTTTTGGCTTTATTAGGATCACAGCCCTCGTCTCGTGTTTCAGGTGTTTTTTTAATCAGTTCAGATAGGCAGAATCGTATTTTTGGGATATTTCGGTGTCTATTAACTTTTTACCGGCTATTTCGGGGCGCTCTTGTGGTTTTATTGGCCATTCGGTGCTATTTTTGTCCCTTCGGGAATTGTTGTGAATTTTCTGGAATTTAATTGGCCATTATTAGGGTTTTATTAGATTTTTAAATCATTTTTGGGTTAATATAGAATAATATAGATTTTTCTTGAATTTTGAATATATTTTTAGATATAGAATATTTTTTAGAATATTGATAGTTTTAAATAGTGTTAATAGATTTTTAATCATTTTAATAGAAGAATATAGTTTTGTTTTTCTTTTATTAATAAGAGGTTTCTTTTAGAATAATATAGATTTTTCTTTTAGAATATTAATTGATTTTTGAATATGTTCTTTTAGATAGTATAGAATTTAATAGCATTTTTTATATATAGAAATATATAGAGAGTTTTTTAGTAGATTTACTTTTATAGAAGTTTAATTAGTGGAGTTATTAGAGTTTTTAGCTTAATCTTTTAGGTTAGAGAGTTAATTGGAATTGATCATTTTGTTTAGTTGGTAATTAGGATTTATAGAAATTAATTAGATTAATTTTCAGTGTAGTTAATTAGGTTTTAGCTAACTAGGATTAGTCCATTTAAATCATCCGTTAGTTCATCATTAGCCATCACTAATCAATCAGTTAATCATGCTTAATCCATATCAGTTTTTGGTCTTTTTTTTATCATGTCTTTCGTTGGGCCTAGTCATCAAAAAGTCCAGAATTAGTCCAGAATGTCCAGCAAAATCCAGAAAGATCTAGAAGATTCTCAGCCTATATAATCCAACCAGCCACGTGTTGCGCCCGAGGGGACCCACGTTACGCACTCTGCACACGCCACATCACCCACTCAGCACTCTCTCTCACTGACACGCGTTCGCCACACGTCTCACGCCCAACCTCCACTGAGACACTTGTCTCCGCCTCACACATCGCCTGAGAACCCACCGGCCGGCATGCAAATCCGGTGAGCTCCCACCGCCGGCAACCCCAACTAACTCCGGCCGCCGTCCCTCGCCGGAAACTGCGAAATTGCAGAATTTTCCAGACACACCTCTGATCGCCTCCCATCTTCATCTTCTTCCTCCGTCCACCTTCATCCGTAGCTCACCGAAGAATTCAACCACGTCGCCGGAAACCTCAAGGAATTTCCCAGAAAATCATCAAGCATCCATAAGTTTCCCAGAAACCTCCAGGTTTGATCAAGGTTGTCCAGCTTGATCGTGTTGTTCTTGGCGTTCCTCGTTCGTCATCATCATCCAGATTCACCAAGATCCACTTGAATCTTCGTCTAGATCTTCATAGACCTTCAACTCTCCACCCAGATCACCTCAAGAACACCAACCGTGTTCGTCCGTTCTTCAACCCTTCCCCAGAAAATCGTTCACGATCTTCAATAATAGCCATCCAGATCTTCAAAGACGCGCCCAGATTCACCAGGATCTTTGTCAGTTTCATGCCACCTTCATCACCAATTCGTCAGAAAACTTCAGCTACGTCTCAAGAACACCTCTTCATCTTATCATCAACACGCGCTTCAAAGATCTTCACCGTCTTCAGTTGTTCTCAGAAAGGTTGATCTTCAAGCGAACCTTCGAGAAGTTCCAAAGATCCTCGTCGTCTCAGCTACTTTATCCCAGGTTCGTTTCCGTTTCACCACATCCATTGCTGTTTGTTTTCCTTTGATTTTAGGGTTTATCGTTTTAGGATCTGGGGTTCATGGTGGATGATGTTGAGATGAGGAAGACGGCGTTCTGAGTAGGGTGATTGTCTCTGAGAGTTGGTTAAGGATTCTAGAGGTTAGGTTAGAGAGAGGAGGGAGAGAAGGTGCGTACGGCGTTAGGGTTTGTTGTAGATGAACAGTAACCAGAGGGATAGAGGGGAAGATAGGTTTTGTTGTGTGATTGTGTGGGTAGGTTTTCAGCTGGGCCCAAGCCCAAGTTGGGATTGCTGAACACACCCCTTCATTGCTCATTCCCCTCCCCCCTGCGTGTGAGAGCTGAGAGGGTTTGGGCTGGGCCTTGGCCCTGAGTGCTAATCACACCCCCCACCAGCGAGCCCAAAAGATTATAACTGGAACTATTGCTAGTTGCACCGCATGTTTTTTCAATTTTCTGTTAATTTTCACTTGGAATTTTCTGAATGCATGGGCCCAGCGGAGTTTCTATATGCACCCCCCTAGGTTAAGGCCCACCTGGATATTATGACTTGGATACATGCTGTTCTCACCCCCCTCCACTTTTACTTCCTATTTTTGCTACTCTAATTTCTTTAATATTTTTCTTATCTTTGAAAAATCATAAAAAGTAGGAAAATTAAGATTTTTAACTAGTTCTTTTTTTCCTGGGTCAATAATTCTGTTTAGAAAAATGTGAAAAAATAAAATTGACATTTAATTTTGTTTTAATATTTTTCATGCATTTTTTTGGTAAATAGCATTTTGTTAATGTTTAGTTTGATACTAAATTTGTTAAATTTTGTTCTAATGGTTGCTTTAACATTTTTTATCCATTCTTTTTAGGTTTTTTAGTTTAGACATCCAATTTGTATATAAAATTTAGTTCATATTTTTAGGAGTTAATTTTAGGTGATTAGCTTAGGTGTGAATAACTTGAATAAAATTAGGGTTTTAAATCAACTTAGATGAGATAGTTTAATTCTTGTAGGAGATTTTCATTTGATTGTTGGGGTATGGATTATAAGGGTTATGGGTATAGGATAGATCCCCTTAGAAATCACTAGGATTCCCCTATTGCTATTAGTATACTGCTATATTTGATTAGCTGGTGTGGTGTGCCCTCTGGGGATTATTGTTGGTCTGTGTGGGTATTGGGATTGTCTGGGGATTGGGGAAGCTGAAGACTTGTGATGATGAAGCCATTGGAGATCCGGAGCTTGAAGACCAACTTCCAGAGTGGATGAGGAGATTCTTGCTAGCAGCTGTTGAGGAGATTAGGGTTTAGGAGCTAGGCAGAGCTCTAGATTAGAAAGCTTGTTTCTCAAACATGGAATACTTTGTCTGCATCCATCCTTTCTCTATGATTCAAAGTATCTTTCAAATATCCACCTCCTTCCTTTGGAAGGATCAGTGAATGTATTTGAAAGATAGAACTTTTGAGGGAAAATTATCTGTATAATGTTAACAGTTAATGAACCACCCTTGGTAGGTAATTAGCTGTCTAACATTCATTCACTTCATCTTGTTGACTGATGTTTCTCCTGGAGTTTGGGACTTGAAGAAAAGCCATTGCGGATGGAAGGCTGATGATCAAGACATTGCTGGAAAGCTGTGGAGATGGAGATTGATGCCAGAAGCTTGTAGCTGATTGGAGATGACTTGAAGACTGGTGTGATGCAGAGCTGCTGTGGCTGTTTATTTTTGCTGTATTTCATTTCTGATGTATTGATTGGTTTTCCTGACTGTATTGTTTGCTGTTTACCCTGCTGGGTTAAAAGTGAAGCCTGTTCACTTTTGACTATTGTTTTCTAGGTTCGAGGTTGAGTGGGACTCCCTTGCCTCGCTTGTATTGTTGCATCCATGCATTTTTACTGCTTTACTGTATATATATGATATTGTTTCTGTTTCCGCTTATCCCGTAGGATCTCTGTTTCTCTCTGTGCAAGAGAGGAGCATGATAGACACTAAGTCTTAACCCATGCATGGTAACATTAGTTTAGTTTGATTCCCTTCGCAACCGTAGGTTAGAGTTCTGTCTCTTTCTTCCTCAAAAACAAACAGAAAAACACAACAAAATTTCAAACATAATAAAAGACATTTCTTCCGTAAAAGAATGTGAACTCATCAAGACGTCATTTTTGTCCTCTTGGACTGTTAATCAGAAAAAACCTTTTTCAGAAGGAATAAAATCGATCGAGACAAACTTGTGTCGTACGTGGCCCGAACTACGTTTGTTCTGATCTTTCATGCTGTATGAAAGTACGTAGGCATAGGATGCGATATCCTAGCGAGCAACCTTCCCCTCCTTTCCCGTAGGTAGGCGAACTACGTTGACTCTGATTTCTCGTTCCAGGCGGGAATACGTAGGCATAAAGTGCGATACTTTGCCGAGTCATTTTTATTTTCATTTTATTTTCTTTTTAACCCTTGACCTATAGTTTAGATAGAATAACCATCCATACCCGAAAACAAGCGTGGATCCCGTCGAGTACGACGGACGTGAGGGGTGCTAATACCTTCCCCTTACGTAACCGACTCCCGAATCCAGGTTTTGGTTGCGACGACCATACCTTTCCCATGTTGTGCGAGGTTTACTCTGAGCGTTTCCTTTCCCTCCCGTGGGATAAATAACGCACGGTGGCGACTCTTCTGTCAGCCGGCGCCGATTTTGCATGTTACTTGCATTGCATTGTTTGCATACCCATTATCATTGCATCCCATTAACGTGTGTCTGTGCTGCAGGTGCATTTGCATATCCTCCGATTCTAGTGCCCAGACTTCTGAGTATTGATCATGGCCGGTTTGAGGAAAACAGTTGCGTATAAGCTTCCTTCACCTGATATTACTTCTTTGCTTGGTCTGATATCTCTTGCTGATGAGGAGGTTAGGAGAAGCTTCAGAATGAGTCACGGGAGATTACTGAGATTAGTCTGCAAGCCCACTACTGATGAGATGAACGGGATGTACACCTTGATGCAGTTCTATGACCCCGCATTGAGATGTTTTACGTTTGCTGACTTCATTCTAGGGCCTACCATTGAGGAGTATGTGGAGTTTACTGAGTTACCGGTGCAGAACAAGGTTCCCTTTATTCACTCTGCTGCTGAGCCCAAGTTGGAGGACTTAGCCAAAGCCTTGCATATGGATGCTGCAGAACTGTTATTGACTTCTTGGCTTGGGGTATCAGGTTTCTCTCTTGATTTCTTGGTTGGCAAAGCTCAGGAGTATGCCAAGAGCGGATGTTGGGTGGTTTTCAATGCTATTTTGGCTCTCTGTATTTATGGGATTGTGTTGTTCCCTAACTTACCCAACTTCGTAGACCTGGACGCTTTCCATCTATTCGTTGCCGGCAATCCAGTGCCAACGTTGATCGGAGACTTCTACCACTCATTGCACTACAAGAACGAAAACCGAAGGGGAAAAGTTGTTTACTGATGTGCTCCTTTATTGAATATGTGGTTCAAAAGTCATCTTCCAATGAAGGGGACCTTTGTGGAAAGTGCAACCACTGCTAGCTGGTCAGAACGCCTGATGAGGCTATCTTCCGAAGACATTGGATGGTTTGACAGAGACCTACTGGGATCTGAACTTATCTTCAGTTGTTCGGGGTACCCTAATGTCCCGTTGATTGGAAGGAAAGGGTGTATCAATTACAACCCATCCCTGTTGGTCCGTCAGTTCGGATATGCGCTGAAGAACCCGCCAAAGGAGGAAGAAGTACAGGAATCTCTGTACTTCACCGGTGACTTGAAAGGGGAATTACTAGCCAAGCTGCAGCATGCCTGGACGCGTATTATCCGAAGAGGGAAGCCGTTGTTAGGGAAGAATGACTGTCAGGCCTATGAACCTTACAGGGTTTGGATCCGGGAGAGAGCTAGTCAGTTGAGGATGCCATTTTCAGATGCACCAGTTCTTGATCCTATTCCGGTAGCAGAGCCAACTACTGTTTCTCGGGAAGCCTACGAGCAAGTTGTGAAAGAAAAAGAAGCCTTGGTGAAGATTAACGAAGGGTTAGAGCATATTGATGCTTCTGAACTGGTGACTACTGTTTCCCGTGGAGTTCCAGGCTTCTCACTTCAGTTCTTAGCGGGTAAAGCCCAGGAGTATGCCAATAGCGGGTGTTGGGTTGCTTTCAGTGCTGTGTTGGCTTTGTGCATTTATGGCATAGTGTTGTTCCCCAATATACCGGATTTTGTGGACTTCGATGCTTTCTACTTGTTTGCCGCTGGTAATCCTGTACCTACCTTACTCGGAGATTTCTACCACTCACTGCATTACAAGAATGAGAGGGGCAGAGGGAAGAATGTTCATCTTTGTGTACCCTTGTTGAGTATGTGGTTTGAGAGCCACCTTCCTAAGAGAAGATCTGTTGCAGAGACTACAGTCCCCGTTGGTTGGTCAGAGCGCCTGATGAGGCTATATTCCGAAGACGTTGTGTGGTTTGATCGAGACCTGTTGGGATCTGAGCTCATCTTCAGTTGTTTCGGGTACCCTAATGTGCCGCTGATAGGAAGAAAAGGGTGTATCAATTACAACCCTTCTCTATTCATTCGTCAGTTCGGATATGCACTGAAGAATCCCCCTCAGGAGGAAGAAGTACAGGAATCTCTGTACTTCACCGGAGACGTGAAGGGGGAGTTATTAACCAAGTTGCAACATGCCTGGACACGTATTAACCGCAAAGGGAAGCCACTGTTAGGTAAGAACGATTGCCAGGCTTATGAGCCTTATAGAGTTTGGATTCAGGAGAGAGCCAGTCAGTTGGGGATGCCATTTCCAGATGCACCAATTCTTGTTCCTGTTCCGGTAGCAGAGCCCAATACTGTTTCTAGGGAAGCCTACGAGCAGGTTGTGAGAGAAAAAGAAGCCTTGTTGAAGATCAACGAAGGGTTAGAGCAGGAGCTAGCCCAGATACGCAGTGAGAAAAACAAGGCCGTGTATGCCTTCCAACAGCAGATTGAGCTAATGAACAGGTTAGGGGCTGAGTTGACTGAGGAGAGGAAGAAGCGGGAACGTCTGGGGCTAGAGTTCAGAAACTCCCATGACATGCTTGAATCCAAGAAGAAGGCGCTCGACGCAGCACACCGAGAGATCTCTTCTTGCAATAAGACTTGGAATGCTACGCTCACCAACAATAAGAAGAGGGAAGATAAGTTGAAGTAGCAAATTTCTGACCTCGAAGAGCAGTTGAAGGCCAGCATCGATAAGTGCGAAGAAGAAATGATGTCCAGGTATAGTCTCCAGAACGCACTGAACAAGGCCATCAAAGGCAGAGATGAAGCTGTGTCTCAGAAGCGTAAACTAGAAGATCGCTTCGGAGAAGGGGCATGGGAAGAAACTGCTGAAGACGTGCAGCATGTTCTTAAGAAAAGAAACCAACTTGTTGAAGGGCTGCTCGCTCGACCTAGTCATCCGGAGACCAAGAAGTTGCTAGAAGAATACCAGACTTATGGGAGGATTTGATCATTTCATGTAGTAATTCGTATGCTTTATTTGCATAAGTGCTGACCATCACCACGATTGTTGGATGAGGTCATGCCTTCTTGATTGTACCCTCAGTGACATTGTATTCCGGGCTTATTAATTTCTCTGCAATATATGAGGCTTTCTGTGATTCAGCTCCGATCTTTATATTGTCAGCACTGCCACTACACCGGCACCTTCACACTAGAATCGGGGAATGAATTTCCCTAATGCACAGACACACATTGCATTGCATTCATATTCATATTGCATTACAGGTAATCATTGGATGTTATCTTATTTCCTGCTCCGTACCAGGTACTTTTCAGGATTGCAGATCAGCACCCGCATCGCTATTCTACTCGCACCAACTGTCGAAGAATCATGGATCAAATGCAGAACGAGATGCAAGACGTGCGCGAGAAGCTAGCTCTCTTTATGCAGACCATGGAAGCTATTGCAAAAGGTCAGGAGAATTTGCAAGCCATGGTCCAGCCTCTGTTGGCCCGGAACGCTGGCCACGGTAACGAGGATCATCAGTCTGTGCGAGTCGATACTGTTCATGGAGATGGCACTCCTACGCCAGTGGCTCCGCCTGTAGTCAATATACCTGCTGCTAATATCAACAACGCTACCGCTGCTGTGAACGGTAACATCGGAGTTGGGAATGAGACTGCTGTCCATAACGTTGGGCTTGGTGATGTCAACTTGGGAGATAATATGGGAGGCAACGGCTTTGTCAATGCTGGATTCGGATTCAACGATCAGGGATTCGATAACACGGGGAAATATGGTTTCAATGCCCAAGGCTTTGGGCAAGACGGTTATGGTATGGCCAATCAGGGCTACAGAGGTTTCGGGAATGGAAACGGCGCTGGGTTTATGACTTTTGGGCCTGCTGGAGGAGTTCAGGGATATGGCAATAGAGGCCGAGGTCCGGGGATGAATCAGATTAGAGCTGGCCGAAATAATGGATATGATGGGTATGGAGTTGGGAATGGTATGTGGCAAGAAGATCAGCAGGAGGACGCCTTCTCTGACGGAGGTTTCGAAGGGCCGATGGATGACTCCCAGAAGATCAGAATGCTGGAAGAGCAGATGAGGGGGGTCCTGAACCAAAGTGCTGTGGGCTTGGACATGGCAACAATGGGCCTGGTGCCTGGCTTGAGGGTGCCAATCAAATTCAAAGCTCCTGCGTTTGATAAGTATAAAGGGGACACGTGTCCGAAAGTGCACGTGAGGGCTTATTACAGAAAGATGTCTGCATACTCAACTGATGAAAGAATGCTAATGCATTTCTTTCAAGATAGTTTGTCAGGCCCTTCCCTAGAGTGGTACATGGGGTTGGAGCCCACCAATATCAAGACATGGAAGCAATTGGCAGAGGCATTTGTAGCTCACTACAAGTATAACAGCGACTTGGCACCCAATCGGGTCCAATTGGCAGGGCTGTCACAGAAGAAGGGGGAGAGCTTTAAAGAGTACGCGCAAAGGTGGCGCGATATGGCTGCCAGGGTCCGTCCTCCTGTAGAAGATAAGGAAATGAATGACATGTTTGTCGGCACATTCACAGGATTGTTTCATGACATGCTGTTTCATACGTCCCTGGCCAGTTTTTCAGACCTAATTCTGATGGGCGAAAAGATTGAGCGTAACATTAAGCAAGGAAAGTTCCAGGCTGAGGAATCAACTGCATCTGGCAGTAATAGGAAGGCTTTTGGTGGGCGCCGTCAGGGCGAGGCAAGCGCAGTGTTTGGAGGCCGAGGCCGAGGCCGAGGCAGGGGACGAAACCAATATAATCAGCCGCAGCAGGTGGCGAGTGTTACTATCCCGTATCAGCAACGACCACCTCAACAACAACAACCGTTTCAGCAGCAGCCAATACAGCAACAGCAGCAGCAGCCTCAGCAGGGGGCACAGCAGGCTCAACGAAGATTCCAGGGTGGTAAACCAAGAAGAGTGTTTGAGAAGCCTCCCTCAACCTATGCGGATTTGTTGCAGACATTGTTGGGTCTGAACCTGGTAGAGAAGAGAACTCTGGCACCGATAACGGGAACTCCTCCGTATGGCTATGATGCAAGCAGGCACTGTGAGTTTCATTCTGGGGCTCCGGGCCACGATATAGAGGGTTTCCATGCTTTTAAGCACGTTGTGCAGGATCTTTTGGACAATAAGACTATCAATTTCGGAACGGCGGGTCCGAATATAGTGCAGAAACCCATGCCTAATCATGGGGCAAACGCCACTCTGACTGAGGAAGGGTTGAATCTGATTATGAATGTCGATGATTTGAAGACGCCTCTGAGCGAGATAAAGAGCAAATTGTTGCAAGGGGGTGTTTTTCCAGGGTGTGACGAGTATTGCTTAGAATGCTGGACCCTAGCCAGGGGGTGTGGTGATTTGAAGAAAGGCATTCAGGCTTTAATTGATGGAGGCACATTGCAGTTTGACCGAGCAGCAACTGAAGAGCCGGCAGGGGCAGTAGCAGATGATCAGAGCGATGTGGCCACTGTAACGATTCCTCGAAAGACAATCACCATTGCAGCACCAGTCCAGCGACCACCAATCACCATAACTAAGGCCGGCCCGATCCCGTACAAGAACACGAAGGCAGTCCCATGGTCATATGGGTTGGAGGTGTATTGTGACGGAATAAAGATTGATGTTAACAAGCAGCCAGCCGAGACTGTGGACAACGTTGTTGGTTCAGGAGGTATGACAAGGAGTGGTAGGATCTTCATATCGCCAGAAGTGGAGGCCGAAAGACTAGCAAAAGGAAAAGGGAAAGTGGTTGAGAATGTCCCAGTGCAAGCCAGCGAAAAAGAAGCAGCATTGAAAGACGTAGAAGAGTTCATGTGCTTGATTCGAAAAAGTGATTATAAGATTGTGGAGCATCTGCAACAGACGCCCTCAAAGATATCTATACTGTCGTTGCTATTATGTTCAGAAGCTCACAGAAATGCTTTGTTGAAAGTCCTGGATACTTCCTTCGTACCCCAAGACGTCTCTGTAAATCAGCTGGAAGGAGTGTTGGCACATGTGAATGCAGGTCACAGCTTAGGCTTTACCGACTTCGACTTAACCCCAAAAGGGAGAGATCATAATATGGCGCTGCACATATCTGTTGAGTGTAGAGGATCGGCGATGTCGCACGTATTGGTCGACACTGGATCGTCTTTGAATGTGCTGCCCAAGAAGGTGATGATGAAGCTGGATGTTAGAGGAATCTTGTGCACGTCCAGTGACTTGGTAGTTAGAGCCTTCGACGGCACGCGAAGAACAGTCTTTGGATCGATCACATTGCCTCTACAGGTGGGGCCGGAGGTGTTTGCAACTGAGTTTTATATCATGGATATATAGCCTGCATACAGCTGCTTGCTTGGAAGACCTTGGATCCATGGGGCTGGGGCAGTTACGTCTACCCTGCATCAGAAGTTGAAATATATGGTCGGAGACAGCGTAGTCACCGTATGCGGAGAAGAAGACATCCTGGTCAGCCATCTATCGTCATTCAAATATGTGGAGGTCGACGGAGAGATCCACGAGACGCCCTGCCAGGCATTTGAAGGGTTGCGTATCAAGGACAAAGGTCCCGGGCCGAGCAAAGCATCGGAGATAGCCGTCTCATCGTATAAAGAAGCGCAAGCTCTAGTGGAAGCAGGAGAAGCAAAAGGCTGGGGCAAAGTGCTGGACATTCCTGTGAAGATGGACCGGTTCGGGCTGGGATACCAACCGTCGTCGTCAGCACCCGCTGTGGGGGCACCCCGTTTCAGAGGGCCAATCACCATCTCTGCCAGTGGAGTATGTCATGAAACCGTCAATGCTGCCTCGGAGTCTGACGAAGGAGACAACGACTGTGATATGGATGCCTGGATTCAGCCAAGCACGCCAGGACAAGGACTGTGCAACTGGTCTATTCAGGAGCTTGTTCCTGTGACTCTTAAACAATAATGCTTTGCTTTATTAATTGTTGAATAATCTGATGTCTTGCCCGGGGCATCAGGATGTGCTTAGGGCTGTGTTGTTATGAACATTGCGTGTTATTCATTAAATAAATGGCGTTTTTTCATGTGCAAATACTGTAATCCCTGTCTTTCTTGTTTTATATTTCTCAATAAAATGGCAACGTGGTTATTCGCTTTAGACGCATTTTGAAGCACTTAACTATTCCTTTTGCAGGATAACATTTTCAGATGACATCCTTGAACCACCTACGACTCGTCCCGACTTTGAGCACCCGGTATTTCAGGCCGAAGAAGAGGTTGTCAAAGATAGTGACGTTCCTGAAGAACTGTCTTGGTTGGTGAAGCAGGAGGAAAGAGCCATTCTGCCTCACGACGAGGTCATCGAAATTATCAACTTGGGGTCGGAAGGGGTTGAGAAGAATATCCGCATCAGGGCCGCACTGCAGGGTGATATCAAGCGAAAACTGGTTGAAATGCTCCGAGAATATAGTGATGTATTCGCTTGGTCATATGAAGATATGCCAGGGCTCGATACAGATATGGTGGTGCACCGTCTGCCACTGAAGGAAGACTGCCCGCCCGTCAAACAAAAGCTTCGCAGAACTCGACCAGATATGGCCGTGAAGATCAAAGAGGAAGTTCAAAAACAGTGGGACGCTGGTTTCCTGGCTGTGACCAAGTATCCCTCATGGGTTGCTAACATCGTACCCGTGCCAAAGAAAGATGGCAAGGTTCGAATGTGCGTGGATTATAGGGATTTGAATAAAGCAAGCCCAAAAGACGATTTTCCGCTTCCTCATATTGACGTGCTGGTTGATAATACTGCTCAATACTCCGTATTCTCCTTCATGGATGGCTTCTCAGGCTATAATCAAATTAAAATGGCGCCAGAGGATATGGAGAAGACTACTTTCATAACGCCTTGGGGAACATTTTGCTACAAAGTGATGCCCTTTGGTCTGAAAAATGCTGGGGCAACATATCAGCGTGCGATGACGACTCTCTTCCATGATATGATGCATAAAGAGATCGAAGTTTATGTTGACGACATGATTGTCAAATCCCAGACGGAGGAAGAGCATCTGGTGAATCTGCTGAAGTTATTTAAAAGGCTTAGGAAGTTCAGGCTGAGACTGAACCCTAACAAATGCACCTTCGGGGTGAGATCGGGTAAGCTGCTGGGGTTTATTGTAAGTGAAAGAGGAATAGAGGTCGACCCTGCTAAAATAAAAGCGATTCAAGAAATGCCGACGCCTAAAACAGAGAAAGAGGTGCGCGGGTTCTTAGGGAGGTTGAACTACATCGCTCGGTTCATATCTCACCTAACCGCCACGTGTGAACCATTATTCAAACTGTTGAAGAAAGATCAAGCTGTAACATGGAACGAAAATTGTCAGAAGGCGTTCGATAAAATAAAGAAGTATTTGCAGGAACCTCCTATTTTGATACCCCCAGCGGCGGGCAGACCCTTGATCATGTATTTGACGGTTCTTGAGGGAAGCATGGGTTGTGTTCTCGGTCAGCACGACGAGACCGGGAGAAAAGAGCATGCAATCTATTACTTCAGTAAGAAATTTACAGATTGTGAATCTCGATACTCAATGCTGGAGAAAACTTGTTGCGCGCTAGCCTGCGCCGCCAAGCGTTTGAGGCAATACATGCTGAATCATACAACCATGCTCATCTCGAAGATGGATCCTATCAAATATGTATTCGAAAAGCAGGCGTTGTCAGGAAGAATTGCCCGTTGGTAGATGGTCTTGACTGAATATGACATTCAATACGTCTCGCAAAAGGCTATAAAGGGGAGTGTGCTGTCTGAGTATCTGGCAGAGCAGCCTATTGAAGAGTACCAATCGATGAGGTTTGATTTTCCTGACGAGGATATCATGTACCTAAAGATGAAAGATTGTGAAGAGCCGTTGCCAGACGAGGGACCGGAGTTGGGTTCCAAATGGAAGATGATATTTGACGGAGCTGTGAATGCTTACGGTAGCGGAATAGGGGCAATCATCACTACGCCACACGGGTCGCACATCCCGTTTACTGCCCGACTGACCTTTGCCGTTACCAATAATGAGGCCGAATACGAAGCTTGTATAATGGGGCTTGAAGAAGCCATTGATTTGCGAATCAAGAATTTAGACGTATACGGAGATTCAGCTCTGGTGGTGAATCAGATCAAAGGGGAATGGGAGACACGTCAGCCCAATTTGATACACTACATGAATTATGCAAGGAGATTGTTGCCTTTCTTCGACAAGGTTGAGTTGCATCATGTGCCGCGGGCAGAGAATCAAATGGCTGACGCCCTCGCCACTTTGTCTTCCATGTACAAAGTCAACTTCTGGAACGAGGTGAAGGTGAGAAAATACTTAGAAGGGGGGGGTTGAATAAGTATGACAGAAAAATAATCAACGATAAAAACACAAGTATTTTTATCCTGGTTCGTTGAACTCAACTACTCCAGTCCACCCTTTTCAAGAGTGATTTGCCTTTCTCAACAAGGACTTAATCCACTATTCAAATCAACTGATTACAAATAGCACACCTAAGAACAACTGTTCTTAGTCTTCTTAAGAGCTACTGATCTAACCTAGATCCTCTTAAGGAAAACTTTCTTTACAACTTAATGTAATACAATGAAAGAGTAAGAATTGCTTCTATGAAAGCTATAAACACAACTGTGTTATTTCTCTAAGTTTAGAACAATGTATGAACAGTGAAGAATATGAAAGCTTTTTAGCGTGAGAGAGTTCTTGTCAATATTGTTGTGAATTAGCACTTGAAGAATGAGCTATGATGTCCTTTATATAGCCACTTGAATATTGGAGAGAATATTTTACCGTTAGAGAAAATATTTCCAATATCAAAATAGTACTGTCCTTTGTACTATTACAGCAGAGAGACGGCGCACAAAATGTGGGTGTAGCAATTGTCTGCTGAGCTGTGATTTAACTATATCAGGAATGTACCAGAGGAATAATCTTCTTTGCAGAGAATTTTGTCTATCCCAATTAAGGAAAGATTTGCTGGCATATTCCAACGGATATATTAAAATATTCTTCTTCAAATAATTCAGATCAACAATCAATATCAGAGTCTTCAGTCTTCAGAACCTTCTGGAAACTTCAGAGCCTAATATGTTCTTCAGATGTTGATGAATCAGAGTCTTGGTGCAGCTGTGTGCTTGAAGCGTAACATGCTCTTAGATCAGAGTCTTCACTCAGATCAGAGTCTTCTCTCATTCAGAGTCTCTTCACACAGAGTCTTCTCTTATTCAGATTCTTGATAAAACATGCAGCGTGTTGTATCTTCAGAATCTTGATAACTAAGCTCTTATACTTCAGATTCTTCTAATCTTCAGATGCTCTTGAGCCATTCAGAATTCATTGTTCACATCAAATTTGCTCTTTAAGATTAAAATCTTTTGTGCCTGTAGAAAACAGTTTAGAACAAATTTAGAGAGTATAATTCTTGTATACAAATTATCATTAATGTTATCATCAAAACATAGAGATATTACTAAGACACAATCTGTGCTCTTACAATCTCCCCCTTTTTGATGATGACAAAACATGAGCAATTTGTTCAATAAAAATGAATTGAAATTACTCCCCCTGAGATTAACAATCTCCCCCTGAAATGAATACTCTAATGGAATTAGATACTTCCCTTTCTGGTTGAGTATATTTCAGATTCAGAGCCTGATTTCATTTCAGATTCAGAGCCTGATTGCATTTTGGGTTCAGAGCCTGATTAACATCCTGATTGAAGCCTGGTTGACAAATCCTGGTTGATATAAGTTTGACTTCTAGAGTCAAAGCTTGATGCCAAAGCTTGATGTCATATTAAAGCTTGATGCCAGATGAACAACTTCAGAACACTTGGTTGTTTATCTTGCCATTTCCTGTCTTGAGTTATCTTTCAGATCATAGTACTCAAGGATAGATATCAGAGTCTGGTCTTTAGATATCAGAGTCTGGTTTACTCAGATTTAGCTATTTTTGATCAGGTTCTGAAAAGATAGATCTCAGGAAAAACTTCAATGAAATTTGTCAGAGTCTGGTTAGATAAATTTGTCAGATTCTGATTAGATTCAAAGAATGTTAGTAATATGTCTGACTTAGTTCAGATAATTGCTTATAGATTTGAACAATCAGATTCTATTTTGTTTCTCCCCCTTTTTGTCATAATCAAAAAGATTTTTAAAAGACAGTAAAGATGCAGAAGAAACACATATCCAGATAAGCAAAAGATCATTTTCATTAAGATAACATCCAGATTCAGATAGAAGCAAACAAAACATATCAGAAGACAATCAAAAACAAAACAAAGCATGAAAAACTTGTGCTAAAACATTAAGAAGGTTTGGCAGATGGGGCTTGTTGAGAAGCGATGAGTTGCAGCAGTGCTGTAATCCTCTCTGAATTCTCATCTTGCTTAGCCATCCAAGTTTTCATTTCTTCATTTGTCTTCTTTTGATCAACCATGAAGTCCTTTAGTTCCTTGACATCTTTCTGAAGATCTGTAGATACTGAAATAGAAGATTCTGGAACAGTGGATTCTGAAACAATCTGAGTGACATTGGGTGCAGGAATTTCTGGAGGTGGAGGAGCTTCTAGAAGAAGAATAGGAGGAGGGTTTTTCTTAATCCTTTTCTGATAAGCAGCAAACCTTACTTTTGATAATCTAAGACATTGAGTCCTGATTTTCAAAGCCTCCCTATTCAGTCTGTAAAGATATTTCTTCCAGACAGCACTAGCAGCCTCTTTATCCATAGTGGTCATGCACACATCCATAATGTCAGCAAAGTCTGAGACATTATCCTTGTCAAAATTTCTTAACATAGTATAAACACTTGATCCCAATTCTGCTTCATCAGGGATTCTGGGTTGGGTTGGTTGTGTTTGTGGTGTTTGTTTAGAAGGTTGAGGTTGTGGAGATGGATGTTCAGATGTTTGAGGTTCAGATGTTTGTTGGTTAATTTGTGGTTCAGAAGTTTGTTGGTTGGTTGGTTCAGATGATGGTTGTGGTTCAGATGTTGGTTGAGGTTCAGATGTTGGTTGTGGAGTGGATTGGATTTCAAGATGTTGTGGATTGAGAGTTTGAGTGGGGGAATTTTGTGGAGAAGGTGGATGATCAGAGGTGGGAGATTTAAAAAGTTGTTTCCAAACACTCTCAGTACGAGGTTGTTTGAGATCATTCAAACATTCATTAATAAAACCAGATGATTCATCATCAGATGATGTATCAGATTGGTTAGATTTTTCAGAAGTTGAAGATAAAATGATAGAACGGTTTAAGGGTGTGATATCTAAAATCTCATTAGGATCAATGGGATTTTCAGGTTGGTCAGAGTGTTCAGGGTGAACATCCTCTGGAATTGTAGATTCTGGGATGGGGTTTTGAGGTTGTGGTGTTGTTTGTTGAGTTTGTTTGGATTGTGGTGTTTGAATGTTTGTTGGTTGTGGTGTATGAGTCTCAGATGGTCTAGATCTTTTAAATATGAGGGGTGAGTCAGATGGTGTGGTAGCAGAATGATGAACAGGATTAGAATCAGTGTTAAATACCTGTTTCAGAGTATCTCTTATCTCTTCAAAAGTTGCTGCAGGAGGATTTTGTTGAACCTTCTTCAGCTTCTTTCTTTTCTTCTTTTTCTCAGCATCTGAATGCTTTCTTTTCTTCTGATGACCTTCTTTATCAGCTTTTCTCTTGCGTCTTCTTTCCCTTGTCTGATCAGGAAGAACTTGGCCTTCCTTCTGCACAAGATTTGCAGGGATCTCAACACCATCTCTGATGCAGCAAGCAACATACTCAGCTATTAGCTCTCTGGGTTCATCTGAGGTAAATAGAGGAAAGTCCTCAACAGGAATCCTTCTCCCCCTAACTTCTTCAGAGTTAGTTTTCCTTGGTTTCTCAGATAAATCTTCAACCAATTTCATCCTTCTCAGAGTTAAGCCATTTATCTCAGAGCCAATGATAAAGTCCAGATCTTCTGTCAGCCCAGCCTCTTGCAGATGCGCCACAAGTTTGTTTTCTACCAGAATATCTGAAATCAGTCTTCCCATAGGAATCCATGATCTGACTTTTCCAGTTTTATCTCTTGCTGTTTCCCTTGTTTCCTTGACATGAGATACCAGATGATTGAACAACAGATAAGGAAGATCAATCTGAATGTTTTGATGCAAACAGTACATGAAGTAAAGTTGTTCAGCATTAACATAGTCAGATGAGTTTGAGGAGGGTCTGTGAAAAATGGTGTTCAAGAAAATCTTAGCCCAAATCTTGTAAGTGGGTTTCAAAAACTTAACCTTCTTACAAGGTTCACCAGTAGTGCAGATTTCTTGACAAACATCCTTCAGGTCTTCACGCGCAGAAGATAGAGAGGTTACTCCATCAGTTGCTGTGAAACCTATGAGTTTCCTGATCAGATTTTCAGTGATAACAATCTTCTTACCCAGCACAGAAGAATGAACGAACTTTGGAGTAGCGAATGCATGGATCCAAAACTCCTTCACTAACTTTGGATACACAGGACCCATCAGTCTATCAAAGTAACCGTTCCAACCTTGTTCTTTGATCGAAGGAATCAGATCAAACCCATTATCAGCAAGGTCTTCCAAATCCACGAAACTTTCACATAACACTTCTAGAGAATCAACAGGAGTCAGAAGAGTGCGTACTGGTTCAATGATAGTGGTAGAATCTTTGGTAGTAACTGCTTTTGATGTGGATGCCATTGTTGATGAAGAAGAAGGAGATGACGGTTTCTGGGTTCGTTTAGGGTTTGAGAAGAGAGAGAACAGCAGACAAAAGCGCATATGTGTTGAGAATGTGAAAAGTGTGAATGTGTTGTGAGAGTGGTTTATATAGAAAAATAAGACACGCATGGGAAACACAACAGACATACATAGGACACATACGCACGTTTGCATTTAATGAAAAGTAATCATTTTTAATTATGATATGACATTTGGGGGGAAAATCAAGATAGATTGAGATTTTCAAAGCAATACCTTAAACGTCATAGTCAGTAGGTGTACTCCATCTTTTCAGATTCTGAGTGACACGTGTTTGCTTTGCATGTGATTCTGTAACTCTTAAGAAATGAAATGTTTTCAACTTTCAGATCCTCTGAGATGGTCAGTACAGAGTTTCACAAAAAAAATAAATCACAGATAAATTAAACAAGCAAAACAGATGAAATACTTCAGAGTGTTAAACACTTAGCATCTGAGAAGTAGACTCTGAGAAATATTACTCTGGACAAAAATCCATACAAATATTTTTCAGAATAAACTTAAACCTATCTTCAGCAAGGGGTTTTGTGAAAATATCTGCCCATTGATGATCTGTATCAACAAAGGCTAAATTTATTACACCCTTCTGAACATAGTCTCTGATGAAGTGATGTTTAATCTCTATATGTTTAGCCTTAGAGTGTAAAATAGGATTTTTGGATAAACATATAGCTGAAGTATTGTCACAGAAGATAGAAAGATTACTCTCATAGATTTGATAATCTTCTAGTTGACTCTTCATCCAGAGCATCTGAGTGGAACACCCAGCAGCAGCAATGTATTCTGCCTCTGTGGTTGATAGTGCAATTGTTGGTTGCTTCTTGCTGTACCATGAGATCAGATGACTTCCAAGAAACTGACAGCTTCCAGAAGTACTTTTGCGCTCAACTCTATCTCCAGCATAGTCAGCATCACAGAATCCAACTAGTGAATATTTGTCAGATCTTCTGTAACACAAACCAACATTAGCAGTACCTTTCAGATACCTTAGAATCCTCTTAACAGCAGTTAAGTGTGATTCTCTAGGATCTGATTGGAATCTAGCACATAAACAAACACTAAACAGAATGTCTGGTCTAGAAGCAGTCAAATAAAGAAGAGATCCTATCATACCTCTGTAGAGTTTCTGATCTACCTTCTTACTTACCTCTTCCTTACCTAGAGTGCTTGTAGGATGCATTGGAGTCTTTGCCATTTTGCTATCCAGCATGTTAAACTTCTTCAGAAGCTCTTTAACATACTTCGTCTGATGTATGTAGGTGCACTCTGGAGTCTGATTTACTTGAATTCCCAGAAAGAATTTCAGTTCTCCCATCATGCTCATCTCAAATTCTTCCTGCATACATTTAGCAAACTCCTTTCCAAGCATAATATTTGTTGATCCAAAAATAATATCATCTACATAAATTTGACAAATCAACAAATCTTTCTTAATGGTTTTACAAAATAGTGTGGTATCCACTTTTCCTCTGATGAAATCCTTCTTCAGAAGAAAATTACTCAACCTCTCATACCAAGCTCTGGGAGCTTGTTTTAGTCCATAAAGAGATTTTTTTAGTTTGTAAACATGATCTGGAAAATTTTCATTTTCAAAACCAGGAGGTTGGTGGACATACACTTCTTCTTCTATAATTCCATTAAGAAAAGCACTTTTAACATCCATCTGATAAAGAGTGATGTTATGTTGTGCAGCAAATGAAATAAGCAAGCGTATAGACTCTAACCTTGCAACAGGAGCATATGTTTCTGTATAGTCTATGCCTTCTTGTTGACTGTAGCCTTGAGCAACCAGTCTTGCTTTGTTCCTTTCAACTTCTCCTTTTTCATTCAGTTTATTTCTGAAAACCCATTTTGTTCCAATAACATTGAAACCTTTAGGTCTTGGAACCAGATCCCAGACTTCATTCCTTGTGAATTGATTCAGCTCCTCTTGCATAGCTAGAATCCATTCATTATCTTCCAGAGCCTCATCAACAGATGAAGGTTCTATAATTGACACTAAGCCACAGAAGGAAGATTCAGAAGTTCTGAGAAATGCTCTTGTCCTTATTGGATCATCTTTCTTTCCAATTATCACATCCTCTGGATGAGAAGCTTTCATTCTGGAAGAAGATCCTCTGACTGTTGGTCTTTCAGAAATATGCAGATTGTCAAGTTGGGAAGTTAAAGGTGTAGCATCTGGATTTTCTTCAGAGTCTTTGTCTTTAGTCTTGTTTGCCTCTGAGCCTTCAGAGTCTGTGAGAATAACTTCTCTATCTGCAAAACTTTCAACTTGCTTTGGCTTTTCAGAGCCAAGCTTATCATCAAATCTAACATGAATAGATTCTTCCACAATCTGTGTTTCAGTATTGAATACTCTGTAGCCTTTAGAGCGTTCAGAATAACCAAGCATGAAACACTTCTGTGCTTTGGAATCAAACTTGTTTAGATGATCTTTAGTGTTAAGCATATAACAAATACATCCAAATGGATGAAAATAAGCAATGTTGGGCTTTCTGTTTCTCCACAATTCATAGGGAGTCTTTTCCAGAAGAGGTCTTACAGACACTCTGTTCTGAATATAACATGCTGTATTTATTGCTTCTGCCCAAAAATGTTTTGCCAGATTTGTCTCGTTGATCATGGTTCTGGCCATTTCTTGCAATGTTCTATTTTTCCTCTCTACAACTCCATTTTGTTGTGGAGTTCTAGGACAGGAGAAATCATGTGCAATTCCCTTTTCAGAAAAATATTTTTCAAAATATTTGTTTTCAAATTCGCCACCATGATCACTTCTGACTTTAATAATTTTGCATTCTTTTTCAGTCTGAACTTGATTGCAGAAGTCAATGAACACAGAATGAGACTCATCCTTGTGTTTTAGAAACTTTACCCATGTCCATCTGCTGTAGTCATCTACAATGACTAACCCATACTTCTTGCCTCTGATGGATGCAGTTTTCACTGGTCCAAACAGATCAATGTGAAGTAATTCCAATGGTCTAGAGGTGGAAACAACATTTTTTGGTTTAAAATGGGATTTTGAAAATTTACCCTTTTGACATGCGCCACACAGAGCATCTGAATTGAACTTCAGATTAGGGAGTCCTCTGACCAGATTGAGTTTATTAATCTGAGATATACGTCTCATATTAATATGTCCCAATCTTCTATGCCAGACCCATTGCTCATCATTCACAGATAAAAGGCATTTTACATTTTGAACTTTAAGTTCTGAAAGGTTAATTTTGTAAATGTTGTTTTTCCTCTTTCCACTGAATAAGGTTGAGCCATTCTTTTGACAAACAGCTTTGCAACATTTTTGATTAAAGATGATATCATAACCATTGTCACTTAATTGACTTATGGACAATAGATTATGTTTCAATCCTTCTACTAACAAAACATTAGAAATAGAGGGTAGGTTACCATTACCTATCGTACCAGAGCCAATGATCTTGCCCCTCTGGTTCCCTCCAAATTTCACGTCCCCTCCAGATTTAAGTTCCAGGCTTTGGAACATAGACCTTTCGCCCGTCATATGTCGCGAGCATCCAGAGTCCAGGTACCATGATTGGTGTCTGGATTTTGCTGCTAAGGATATCTGCAACAGGTATTATTTTGCTTTTAGGTACCCAGATCTTTTTGGGTCCTTTGGGGTTAGATGTTCTGCGGTTTTGCCTAAACTTCTGTTTTTCAACATAGTGTTTATTTTGGCTAACCCTTGGCTTAAACACATAAGTACTCTTTTCAGAGCTTGTATGTTTAATATCATTCAGATGACCAAACTTGAAATGAGAATACAAGGGAGTCTTCTTGATGAAGAGTTTATCAACAGACTTTGGATTGCTTCCAGAGGAGGATTCACATCCAATGCCTCTTCTGTTGTTCCCACTAACACCATAGATCATAGAAGCCATTTTGCTTCTGTCTATGCTTTTAGTGAGAAATCTTCTAAAACTGGAGTCATATTTTTCTAAAATATTTTCACTGGACTCTGTTTCAGTATCAGATTCTTGTTGAGTTGTTTCTAAATCATTTTTGAGTTTTAAATTTATCTCTTTCTGCTCAACAAGTTCTGTTCTCAGAAGATTAATCTCAGATTCAAGATTGCTTTTCAGCTTCTTGTATTTGAGTTTAATCTTGCTGTAGCTTTCCATCATGTCAGATAAACTTTCAACAAGTTCAGCTCTGGAGAGTTCAGAAAATACCTCTTCAGAGTCAGAGTCTGATTCTGACTCAGCTTCAGATGATGACGTTCCTTCATCTTGATCATCTGTGTTGGCCATCAGCGCAACATTTGCACATTCTTCCTCAGATTCAGAAGATGATTCAGATTCATCTGAGTCATCCCATGTAGCCATCAGAACCTTTTTCTTTTTGTCAAACTTCCTTTTGGGTTTTTCCTTTTGAAGTTTGGGACATTCACTCTTGTAGTGTCCAGGTTCTTTACATTCAAAACAAGTGATCTCTTTCTTGCCAGATCTTCTGTGTCCAGAAGATTCTTTCTTTTGATCAGATCTTCTGAAGTTGTTGAACTTCTTCCCTTTGTGCTTCCAGAGTTTGTTGATCCTTCTGGACAGCATAGAAAGTTCATCTTCTTCTTCAGAAGAAGATTCCTCAGAGCTTTCTTCATTAACCTGCAAGGCTTTAACAGATTTGTTAGATTTAAAAGCTAAAGATTTACCTTTATCTTTCTTCTGGGGTTCATCTTCCTCCAGCTCAATCTCATGACTTCTCAAAGAACTGATGAGTTCTTCTAGTGAGATTTTGTTCAGATCCTTGGCCAGCTTCAATGCAGTCACCATAGGTCTCCATTTGGTAGGAAGACTTCTGATGATCTTCTTGACATGATCAGATGTTGAGTAGCCCTTGTCCAGAACTTTCAACCCAGCTGTTAGAATCTGAAATCTGGAAAACATAGTCTCAATGTTCTCAGATTCTTCCATTTTGAACGCTTCATACTTCTGTATAAGCGCTAGAGGCTTTGTCTCTTTCACCTGAGAATTTCCCTCATGAGTCATTTTGAGAGACTCAAACATATCATGAGCAGTTTCTCTGTTGGTGATCTTTTCATACTCTGTATGAGAGATTGCATTCAGAAGTATGGTTCTGGCTTTGTGATGATTCTTGAATTCTTTCTTCTGCTCCTCAGTCATTGATTTTCTATCAATCTTTTTGCCATCCTTAGTAGGATGTTCATACCCATCAATGACTAAGTCCCAGAGATCAGCATCATACCCCAAGAAAAAACTTTCAAGTCTATCCTTCCAATAATCAAATTTTTCTCCATCAAACATTGGAGGTTTGGTGCTGATTCTGTCTCCTTCATATTTGTTGCTTGATGTAGGAATATCACCCATATTAGCAACCAAATAAATAACAGAGTATTTTTCTCACTGGATCTTTATCTGTCACGGTTAAGCGAATGCACACTCAGAACCGGAGCTCTGATGCCAACTGAAGGTGAGAAAATACTTAGAAGGGGGGGGTTGAATAAGTATGACAGAAAAATAATCAACGATAAAAACACAAGTATTTTTATCCTGGTTCGTTGAACTCAACTACTCCAGTCCACCCTTTTCAAGAGTGATTTGCCTTTCTCAACAAGGACTTAATCCACTATTCAAATCAACTGATTACAAATAGCACACCTAAGAACAACTGTTCTTAGTCTTCTTAAGAGCTACTGATCTAACCTAGATCCTCTTAAGGAAAACTTTCTTTACAACTTAATGTAATACAATGAAAGAGTAAGAATTGCTTCTATGAAAGCTATAAACACAACTGTGTTATTTCTCTAAGTTTAGAACAATGTATGAACAGTGAAGAATATGAAAGCTTTTTAGCGTGAGAGAGTTCTTGTCAATATTGTTGTGAATTAGCACTTGAAGAATGAGCTATGATGTCCTTTATATAGCCACTTGAATATTGGAGAGAATATTTTACCGTTAGAGAAAATATTTCCAATATCAAAATAGTACTGTCCTTTGTACTATTACAGCAGAGAGACGGCGCACAAAATGTGGGTGTAGCAATTGTCTGCTGAGCTGTGATTTAACTATATCAGGAATGTACCAGAGGAATAATCTTCTTTGCAGAGAATTTTGTCTATCCCAATTAAGGAAAGATTTGCTGGCATATTCCAACGGATATATTAAAATATTCTTCTTCAAATAATTCAGATCAACAATCAATATCAGAGTCTTCAGTCTTCAGAACCTTCTGGAAACTTCAGAGCCTAATATGTTCTTCAGATGTTGATGAATCAGAGTCTTGGTGCAGCTGTGTGCTTGAAGCGTAACATGCTCTTAGATCAGAGTCTTCACTCAGATCAGAGTCTTCTCTCATTCAGAGTCTCTTCACACAGAGTCTTCTCTTATTCAGATTCTTGATAAAACATGCAGCGTGTTGTATCTTCAGAATCTTGATAACTAAGCTCTTATACTTCAGATTCTTCTAATCTTCAGATGCTCTTGAGCCATTCAGAATTCATTGTTCACATCAAATTTGCTCTTTAAGATTAAAATCTTTTGTGCCTGTAGAAAACAGTTTAGAACAAATTTAGAGAGTATAATTCTTGTATACAAATTATCATTAATGTTATCATCAAAACATAGAGATATTACTAAGACACAATCTGTGCTCTTACACGAGGCTCCCCGAATCATTATCTCTCGGCTTGACAGGCCAGCTTATGTATTTGCTATTGATGAAGCGTCCGATGACAAACCGTGGTATTTTGACATCCTTAATTTCCTGAAGAACAAAGAGTATCCGGCTGGGGCATCCAGTCAAGATCAGAAGACTCTCAGGAGATTAGCGGGTAATTTCTATTTGAATCCGGATGGCGTCTTATACAGAAGAAACCACGACTTGGTGATGTTGCGTTGTGTAGACGAAAGAGAGGCAAAGCTGCTCATGGAGGAAATACACGAAGGTACCTTTGGTACGCATGCTGGTGGACATGCTATGACAAGAAAGTTGCTGCGAGCAGGCTACTTTTGGCTGACCATGGAAACTGATTGTTTCAAGTTTGCAAGAAAGTGCCACAAGTGCCAAATCTATGCTGATAAGATCCATATACCTCCGAGTCCTCTAAATGTGATGTCATCGCCATGGCCCTTCTCGATGTGGGGAATCGATATGATTGGAAAGATCGAGCCGACAGCTTCTAATGGGCACCGGTTCATTTTAGTAGCAATCGATTACTTCACCAAGTGGGTGGAAGCGGCGTCTTATGCAAATGTAACGAAGCAAGTGGTGGCCAGATTCATCAAGAGAGATATCATTTGCCGATATGGGATCCCCGAGCGGATAATCACGGACAACGGTTCGAACCTGAACAACAAAATGATGAAGGAGCTCTGTCAGAATTTCAAGATCGAACATCACAACTCCTCCCCGTACCGACCCAAGATGAATGGCGCTGTTGAGGCGGCCAATAAGAATATCAAGAAGATCGTTCATAAAATGGTGGTGACCTATAAGGATTGGCATGAGATGCTACCCTTCGCTTTGCACGGTTATCGTACGATGGTACGCACATCAACCGGGGCAACCCCGTTCTCGTTAGTGTACGGAATGGAGGCGGTATTACCATTGGAAGTGGAGATCCCTTCTCTGAGGGTATTGCGAGATGTTCAGCTGGACGAGGCAGAATGGGTAAAAGACAGGTTGAATCAATTGAGTTTAATGGATGAGAAGAGGCTAGCTTCTCTAGCATATGGTCGTTTATACCAGAGCCGAATGAAGAAAGCGTATGATAAGAAAATACATCCGCGAAGCTTTCAGACGGGCGACCTTGTGCTGAAAAGGATTCTCCCGCTGCAAGCAGATCACAGGGGCAAGTGGACCCCCAACTACGAAGGGCCATACGTTGTCAGGAAAGTCTTTTCAGGAGGAGCGTTGTTGTTGTCCACCATGGACGGTGAAGACTTCACGTCGCCTGTGAATTCGGACGCAGTTAAAAAATACTTTGCTTGAAATAGACCCGCTGGACAGAAAAAAGAGAGTCCAGGCAAAAATGGGGCATCCTGGCGAACCAAAAACAGAATAAAAGGTTCGGGCAAAAGTTAGGGATAAAATTGAAAAATGTACACCCGCGAAGTTGAAAACCTACACTGGGCGGCTTCGGCAAAAAAGGGTATCCCGGTGAACTGAAAACCCGTAAAGGGCGGTTCACGCAAAAGTTAGGGATTCGAAAAGCAAATGACTGCGGTCCGAATTTGGTACTACACTGAGCATCAATGCGGGGGAATGCCTGAGGGATCGATTATCAGATACAACCGTTTCGGAGGTATGGATACCGGGAAAGCATTAGAGTCGGATGAGTCATAGGAGGATCAATTCGTGGTGTTTGTCTGCATCCCGTTGCCGACATGTGTACAAAATTTAATATGTCAAAATATTTATGTTTCTTGTGCATACGTGTATATTTGCTTTGCGTAGCTTCCTCATTTCAGGAGTTACATCCCGTGTACAAAAACTCCGCCCATTCAGGGGCCCAATCAATAAAATATGTTATTCAGTACTTGATGCTGGTTCTTTACTGTTTTGTGCATGATAAAACGCCTAAGTTTATTGAAACTAGCATGTGTATAACATCACTGGCCCTTGCCAACAATTGCTAAAGCTTTGAATTAACTGAAAATAACGTCACTAACCTGAATTGATTCGGTTGTATAGGCTTGTCTTGCCTTGTTTGTGTCATTGCAGGGTTCATAGCCGTACGAGGAAGATGATCAAGAGACTGCAATAATAAAAGACTCGGCCCTCACGAAGGTCACGCATGTTCTTCCTGAAGAAGGATAGAATTCCCCAGCTAGTCGTAGCTTATCCAAAGGACATGCTCCAGCAAAGTCATTTATCCTCAGCAGAATTGACGATTCCAAGATCGTAAGGCTGTATTCAGACAGTATGGTGTCCCCCAGAAGGATTCCCTTATCTCGAGCAGAGTTGGTTCAGCCGCAGAAGATTAATATTTGTGAGCTGTATTCAGGCAGTTTACCTTTCCCCGCAGGGTCATTTACTCTCTCCCAGCGGAGTCAGTTGATTTTCCCCAAGAGAATCATCCCATCCCCAGTGGAATTTTCTTTGCAAGGGTTTTCATTCCCCCAATGGAACTCTAAGATTAAGACTCTCCCCGGAAGAGTTGGTGTGGGTCCTGGCATTTATTTTGTCAGAATACCGTGTGATATCCGTTCACTCTCCAGCAGAAGTCCAATTATACCGAGAGCATTTGCTATTCTCCAGCAGAGTTGTATTCCCCAGCAGGGCGTTACTTCAGCGAGGTGTTTGGTTTCAGTTCCCAATTTCCCAGCTGAGCCGACTTCACTCTTCCATCATTTATTTTGCTGGAATAATTCTGGAGCATCTGGCTATCCCCAACGGAGTCGGCATTGTCTTCAGCATTTATTTTGCTGAAGCAGTTTCTGTACCCAGCAGTTCGGGACTGCATTTGCATTGGCATATAGTGTCATATTTGCATTGGCATATAGTGTCATATTGGCATTGGCATATAGGGTCGTACTTACACCCACCAAATAAAAGCGTGGCATTTCCATGTCAAATGGAGCATTGCATCATTGATAAACGCATGCATTGTGAAACATAAACCAGGATGGCTAACCTTTTGGTTTCAAGTATTGTTTCTCTTGCAGGTAGAGAGAGCCCTCGCTCAGGTGAATCAATAAAACATTCAGGATCTCGACGTGAGACATTCGACGAAGTGTCAGCGTTGGCACTACTCCCCACAGAGTCGGCAGGATAAGTTCTCCTTATCCCCAAGCAGAGTTACCTATTTCCCCGCCAAGATTTTTGTTGAAGTTCTCTAGTCCGACCAGTGGATTTGGTGTTTTTCCAAAGTTGTTGTCACGTCAGCATTAAAAGGTTCCGTGAACCAGAATTTCAGAGGCTACCGTCGGTTATCAGAGCAGGCATCCAGTGGTTTAGTTTCCAGATATCCCCAGTAGAGTCAGCTCCAAAGTTGCTAAGAAGTTTGTGGTTTGGGATCAATGGAGAAATGAGTCCTGACGTGGACAATGTTATTGACGGGATTTCTTCGTGCTAGAGAAGTGGGTGTCCTAACGTGGACAGTTTTATTTCCTGGGCTGATAGGAGGTGTTAGTCCTAACGTGGACGGGTTCGATTTTTCAGAATTGTTGTTACGTGGAGTCTTGATGTGGACATTTCTTCCGGGTGACGATATGTGTTAGTCCTAACGTGGACAGCTTCAAGTTCTCGGTATTGATTGAGTGTGGAGTCCTGACGTGGACAAAAGTGGGTTACTCTTCGTGGTGGTGTCCTGACGTGGACAATTTATTTCCAGCAGGCAGCTCTATTCGTAATGATGAAACGTGCGTCCTGACGTGGACAAGTTTATAGTTCTGTATGATGACAAGATGCGAGAGTCCTGATGCGGGCAAATTATCTTTCTTCGTGTTGGTGGCAAAGTATGAGTCCTAACGTGGACAAGTCTCATTTCCCCAGCAAGTCGAAGTCACGTAAGTCCTGACATGGGCAAGTTTATTTCTTCAGCAGGTTGAGATATGGGTCCTGACGTGGACAAAGTTTTATCTCCTCAGCGGAGTCCTGACGTGGACAAATCAAGACGAAGCGTGAGTCCTGACGTGGACAGGTTTATTCCTTACATAGAAAGAGAAGCTTCAGTTCCTTACATGGGAAAGCAAGTTCAGTCCTGACGGTGACAGACGCAGAAAAGACGAGTTGGTTTCCTTACGTGGAAAGACGAGTTTATTCCTTACGTGGAAAAGATTATTCCTGACGCGGAAAAGCGTGGTCCTGACGCGGCCAGATCCAGAAGAAAGTTATTCCTTACGTGGAAAGATGAGATTCCTTACGTGGAAAAGAATTGGTTTCCTTACGTGGAAAGACGAATTTATTCCTTACGTGGAAAGGTTGGGTCCTTACGCGGACATAGCAAGACTGATTCCTTATGTGGAAAGATTGGAGTCCTTACGCGGACAGATCAAAGAAGACAGCATTCCTTACGTGGAAAGAGGCTTGTATTCCTGACGTGGAAAGAAAGAATGTATTCCTGACGTGGAAAGGGTTTAGTCCTTACGTGGACAAAGCAAAAGAAGACGTAGTCCTTACATGGAAGAGTTTGACAAAGCATAGAAAAGTCACCCCCGACGGGGAAAAGCGATGTATTCCTAACGTGGAAAGGTGAGTCCTAACATGGACGGTGTTATTCCTAACGTGGAACGGTTATTCCTTACATGGAAAGGTGAGTCCTCACGTGGACGGTGGTATTCCTAACGTGGAAAGGTTATTCCTAACGTGGAAGAGTTTATTCCTAACATGGACGATTTATCTCTGACGAGAAGGCAGACGAGCCGTCCCCAGCAAAATTGTTGAAGTGTTTTTCGGGTTGACAGCAGATAGAGTCCTGACGTGGACAAGCAAAGGACGAAGTTTCCGATGATTCAATCTTTTTCAGGATGATGAGAAGAATCCCCAGCATGGTCGCACGAGATCAGTGGGTTGCCGTAACAGTTAAATTCAGTCGATGAATGTTGTTCCCCAAGCAGTGGTGCAGTTTATTTCTGCGGTTGGCAAATTTCAGGGTTCCATTTGTATTCAACCGTCTTCTACCTTTGAATGATCAAAGGCTGGGCGCTCTTCAACCATTCAGGTCCAAGCTGCTTGAATAGGGGCAGCTGTTGCACCCTAAAAATTTGACCAACCGGGTCTCGCATCCGGTCCTATGTTTCGACGCATGACCGCATTCGCATCTGCATATCGCATACAGTGCATTTTTCATTTGTTTTGGCTTTATCAGGATCACATCCCTCGTCTCGTGTTTCAGGTGTTTTTTTAATCAGTTCAGATAGGCAGAATCGTATTTTTGGGATATTTCGGTGTCTATTAACTTTTTACCGGCTATTTCGGGGCACTCTTGTGGTTTTATTGGCCATTCGGTGCTATTTTTGTCCCTTCGGGAATTGTTGTGAATTTTCTGGAATTTAATTGGCCATTATTAGGGTTTTATTAGATTTTTAAATCATTTTTGGGTTAATATAGAATAATATAGATTTTTCTTGAATTTTGAATATATTTTTAGATATAGAATATTTTTTAGAATATTGATAGTTTTAAATAGTGTTAATAGATTTTTAATCATTTTAATAGAAGAATATAGTTTTGTTTTTCTTTTATTAATAAGAGGTTTCTTTTAGAATAATATAGATTTTTCTTTTAGAATATTAATTGATTTTTGAATATGTTCTTTTAGATAGTATAGAATTTAATAGCATTTTTTATATATAGAAATATATAGAGAGTTTTTTAGTAGATTTACTTTTATAGAAGTTTAATTAGTGGAGTTATTAGAGTTTTTAGCTTAATCTTTTAGGTTAGAGAGTTAATTGGAATTGATCATTTTGTTTAGTTGGTAATTAGGATTTATAGAAATTAATTAGATTAATTTTCAGTGTAGTTAATTAGGTTTTAGCTAACTAGGATTAGTCCATTTAAATCATCCGTTAGTTCATCATTAGCCATCACTAATCAATCAGTTAATCATGCTTAATCCATATCAGTTTTTGGTCTTTTTTTTATCATGTCTTTCGTTGGGCCTAGTCATCAAAAAGTCCAGAATTAGTCCAGAATGTCCAGCAAAATCCAGAAAGATCTAGAAGATTCTCAGCCTATATAATCCAACCAGCCACGTGTTGCGCCCGAGGGGACCCATGTTACGCACTCTGCACACGCCACATCACCCACTCAGCACTCTCTCTCACTGACACGCGTTCGCCACACGTCTCACGCCCAACCTCCACTGAGACACTTGTCTCCGCCTCACACATCGCCTGAGAACCCACCGGCCGGCATGCAAATCCGGTGAGCTCCCACCGTCGGCAACCCCAACTAACTCCGGCCGCCGTCCCTCGCCGGAAACTGCGAAATTGCAGAATTTTCCAGACACACCTCTGATCGCCTCCCATCTTCATCTTCTTCCTCCGTCCACCTTCATCCGTAGCTCACCGGAGAATTCAACCACGTCGCCGGAAACCTCAAGGAATTTCCCAGAAAATCATCAAGCATCCATCAGTTTCCCAGAAACCTCCAGGTTTGATCAAGGTTGTCCAGCTTGATCGTGTTGTTCTTGGCGTTCCTCGTTCGTCATCATCATCCAGATTCACCAAGATCCACTTGAATCTTCGTCTAGATCTTCATAGACCTTCAACTCTCCACCCAGATCACCTCAAGAACACCAACCGTGTTCGTCCGTTCTTCAACCCTTCCCTAGAAAATCGTTCACGATCTTCAATAATAGCCATCCAGATCTTCAAAGACGCGCCCAGATTCACCAGGATCTTCGTCAGTTTCATGCCACCTTCATCACCAATTCGTCAGAAAACTTCAGCTACGTCTCAAGAACACCTCTTCATCTTATCATCAACACGCGCTTCAAAGATCTTCACCGTCTTCAGTTGTTCTCAGAAAGGTTGATCTTCAAGCGAACCTTCGAGAAGTTCCAAAGATCCTCGTCGTCTCAGCTACTTTATCCCAGGTTCGTTTCCGTTTCACCACATCCATTGCTGTTTGTTTTCCTTTGATTTTAGGGTTTATCGTTTTAGGATTTAGGGTTCATGGTGGATGATGTTGAGATGAGGAAGACGGTGTTCTGAGTAGGGTGATTGTCTCTGAGAGTTGGTTAAGGATTCTAGAGGTTAGGTTAGAGAGAGGAGGGAGAGAAGGTGCGTACGGCGTTAGGGTTTGTTGTAGATGAACAGTAACCAGAGGGATAGAGGGGAAGATAGGTTTTGTTGTGTGATCGTGTGGGTAGGTTTTCAGCTGGGCCCAAGCCCAAGTTGGGATTGCTGAACACACCCCTTCATTGCTCATTCCCCTCCCCCCTGCGTGTGAGAGCTGAGAGGGTTTGGGCTGGGCCTTGGCCCTGAGTGCTAATCACACCCCCCACCAGCGAGCCCAAAAGATTATAACTGGAACTATTGCTAGTTGCACCGCATGTTTTTTCAATTTTCTGTTAATTTTCACTTGGAATTTTCTGAATGCATGGGCCCATCGGAGTTTCTATATGCACCCCCCTAGGTTAAGGCCCACCTGGATATTATGACTTGGATACATGCTGTTCTCACCCCCCTCCACTTTTACTTCCTATTTTTGCTACTCTAATTTCTTTAATATTTTTCTTATCTTTGAAAAATCATAAAAAGTAGGAAAATTAAGATTTTTAACTAGTTCTTTTTTTCCTGGGTCAATAATTCTGTTTAGAAAAATGTGAAAAAATAAAATTGACATTTTATTTTGTTTTAATATTTTTCATGCATTTTTTTTGGTAAATAGCATTTTGTTAATGTTTAGTTTGATACTAAATTTGTTAAATTTTGTTCTAATGGTTGCTTTAACATTTTTTATCCATTCTTTTTAGGTTGTTTAGTTTAGACATCCAATTTGTATATAAAATTTAGTTCATATTTTTAAGAGTTAATTTTAGGTGATTAGCTTAGGTGTGAATAACTTGAATAAAATTAGGGTTTTAAATCAACTTAGGTGAGATAGTTTAATTCTTGTAGGAGATTTTCATTTGATTGTTGGGGTATGGATTATAAGGGTTATGGGTATAGGATAGATCCCCTTAGAAATCACTAGGATTCCCCTATTGCTATTAGTATACTGCTATATTTGATTAGCTGGTGTGGTGTGCCCTCTGGGGATTATTGTTGGTCTGTGTGGGTATTGGGATTGTCTGGGGATTGGGGAAGCTGAAGACTTTTGATGATGAAGCCATTGGAGATCCGGAGCTTGAAGACCAACTTCCAGAGTGGATGAGGAGATTCTTGCTAGCAGCTGTTGAGGAGATTAGGGTTTAGGAGCTAGGCAGAGCTCTAGATTAGAAAGCTTGTTTCTCAAACATGGAATACTTTGTCTGCATCCATCCTTTCTCTATGATTCAAAGTCTCTTTCAAATATCCACCTCCTTCCTTTGGAAGGATCAGTGAATGTATTTGAAAGATAGAACTTTTGAGGGAAAATTATCTGTATAATGTTAACAGTTAATGAACCACCCTTGGTAGGTAATTAGCTGTCTAACATTCATTCACTTCATCTTGTTGACTGATGTTTCTCCTGGAGTTTGGGAATTGAAGAAAAGCCATTGCGGATGGAAGGCTGATGATCAAGACATTGCTGGAAAGCTGTGGAGATGGAGATTGATGCCAGAAGCTTGTAGCTGATTGGAGATGACTTGAAGACTGGTGTGATGCAGAGCTGCTGTGGCTGTTTATTTTTGCTGTATTTCATTTCTGATGTATTGATTGGTTTTCCTGACTGTATTGTTTGCTGTTTACCCTGCTGGGTTGAAAGTGAAGCTTGTTCACTTTTGACTATTGTTTTCTAGGTTCGAGGTTGAGTGGGACTCCCTTGCCTCGCTTGTATTGTTGCATCCATGCATTTTTACTGCTTTACTGTATATATCTGATATTGTTTCTGTTTCCGCTTATCCCGTAGGATCTCTGTTTCTCTCTGTGCAAGAGAGGAGCATGATAGACACTAAGTCTTAACCCATGCATGGTAACATTAGTTTAGTTTGATTCCCTTCGCAACCGTAGGTTAGAGTTCTGTCTCTTTCTTCCTCAAAAACAAACAGAAAAACACAACAAAATTACAAACATAATAAAAGACATTTCTTCCGTAAAAGAATGTGAACTCATCAAGACGTCATTTTTTTCCGCTTGGACTGTTAATCAGAAAAAACCTTTTTCAGAAGGAATAAAATCGATCGAGACAAACTTGTGTCGTACGTGGCCCGAACTACGTTTGTTCTGATCTTTCATGCTGTATGAAAGTACGTAGGCATAGGATGCGATATCCTAGCGAGCAACCTTCCCCTCCTTTCCCGTAGGTAGGCGAACTACGTTGACTCTGATTTCTCGTTCCAGGCGGGAATACGTAGGCATAAAGTGCGATACTTTGCCGAGTCATTTTTATTTTCATTTTATTTTCTTTTTAACCCTTGACCTATAGTTTAGATAGAATAACCATCCATACCCGAAAACAAGCGTGGATCCCGTCGAGTACGACGAACGTGAGGGGTGCTAATACCTTCCCCTTGCGTAACCGACTCCCGAATCCAGGTTTTGGTTGCGACGACCATACCTTTCCCATGTTGTGCGAGGTTTACTCTGAGCGTTTCCTTTCCCTCCCGTGGGATAAATAATGCACGGCGGCGACTCTTCTGTCAGCCGGCGCCGATTTTCGCAGTAGCGACAGCGACCATAGCCAAATAAGCGGTAAAAACCGGACACCGAAATGTCCTCAAAAACAACGGCGAGAGCTGAAAACACCGAGACGGGCACAAATTCTCAAAATACACTTATTCGAACTGGCCTGAACTGCCTGAAACGCCAGGGGAGGCTGTAATCCCGATAAAGTCAATCTGACTGCAAAAATGCAATGGATGCGGTATGTAAATGTAGAATGCCAAATGATTCAAAACATAAACCAGATGTGGAAACCGGTTGGTCAAATTTTGGGGTGCAACAGCTGCCCCTATTCAAACGGCTTGGACCTAAAGGGTTGAAGAGCGAACAACTTTCAGTCATTCAAAGGTAGAAGGTGATTGAATACCAAAGAACCCGAAAATTTGCCAACCGTGGAGATAAACTGCAAAACTGCTTGAGAAGCAACATCCAATGAACTGAATCTGGTTGTTACAACAACAATTGGTCAATTATCTGATGCTGTCTTAACATCAATCACATGTGTGACGCCACAGGTATTGAACTATCTTTGCAAAAACACCTCCGTCCACAACTGGACTAACCTTGTCAGCACAAGAAGAGAAACAAATTCGTCAACACGAATAGAGATTCTGTCGTCACAGGAGTAACCTTGTACACATCTGGACCCCGAATTTCGTCAAATCACGAATAAACACAAATTTGTCCACGTCAGAACTCACATCTCAACAACACGGGAATAGAACTTTTTCCACGAAGAAATCCCCTCAACAAGAGAAAAACTTTGTCCATGTTAGGACGCACACTTCATCAACGCGAAGAAATCTCATCATAAACTTTGTCCACGTTAGGACGCACACTTTGTCAACATGAAGAAATCAATCTGTCCACGTTAGGACATCCTATCATCATAGGAATACTTGTCGACTTCACTGGGGAAACATTTCTGTCTAATCACAGGAAACTCCATCTGCCTATCCATACGGGCAGATCATCTGTCTAAACACAGGAAACTCCATCCGCCTATCCATACGGGAAAATCATTTGTCTAAACACAGGAAACTTCATCCGCCTATCCATACGGGAAAATCATCTGTCTACACACAAGAACACTTCATCCGCCTATCCATACGGGCACATCATCTGTCTAAACACAGGAAACTCTTCATCCGCCTATTCATACGGGAAAATACTCTGAATACAGTTTCTCTGCCTATCTCTGCAGTAGCTAACTCCATCGGTCCCAACCCACAAACCTTCCAGCGCTGACGTGACAACGACTTTTAGGAGGACTCTACTGGGGATAATATTTTGTCAACACGAAGAAATCATGGCGGCTTCACTGGGGATAGAACTCTTCCACCCAATAGGACTTAAATTTTGTCAATCATACTGGACAATAACTCCGCCTTATCTTTGTAGTAGCCAAACCCACTAGGGATGCTCTGAAATTAACTGTCAGGCACCTATTTCGACAACAGGCGACAACTCCTGAAATTTTGATTATGAAACTCTGTGACGCTGACGGAACAACAAACTTGAAGAAAATACTCCTAAGGCCGGATAAGAGAAACTTCAACAAGCAACTCTGTCGGGAAAATAGTAAGGTGAACCGTATCATCACACGTCTCACGGTGAGACCTCGAATACCTGGTAATAGATCTGAGCTAGAACTCCATACTCCTGCTGAGAAAACACGCCTGAAAGCAAAAGGTTAACCAACCTGATTTATGTTTCAAAAATGCATATGTTTGAAAATGATGCAGTGCCCCATACGGCATGGAGATGCTATGCGTTTGTATAGATGCAAATATGACGATATATGCAAGTGCAAATGCAAGCTCGAGCTGCCAGAGAACACCGGGACTAAAGCCGCTTGGCAAAATAAATGCCGAAGGCAACGTCAACTCCACTGAGGGGTACCGAGTATCATAGAATCATCTCAGCAAAATAAATGCTGGAAAAGTGAGACCAACTTCCATGGGGAAGAAACAATCCTGCTGAGGGATGGCTCACAAATTCATCGTTACGAACTGTGTAGAGGATGATCAGCCTGATGGAGGAATGACAACCTGCTGGAGGAGGGAAGGACGACCCTGAACGGGGATGCTCTTTCTAAACCCTTAACAACCTGATTGTACTCTGTGGGGTTTAACCAAACTAGGGTTAATTGTGCACAGCTTACTGCTGAGAATGCCCCTGCTGTCAGGGATATCCATTCTGACCTGCTGAGGATACTCCTGATCCTATTTTGAGGAGGAATAACTGCGATCACAACTATTTTGGGGACAATACGTGACTTCTATCTGCTGAGAAAGAGTAATCCTGATTTAACATTAATCGGGAAACCGGTATCAATCGAGCTTTGTATCGGGGAACGCGACACCATGTGAGTCACTAGGAATTATCGTGTCGGGTATTTTTAGGCTTTTTCTAGTTTACGGATGAAAATAGGTTATTAACAAAATGGTTTTAAAGGGAGAATACTAGACGGGGCTAGCATTCAAAGATGGACTACCGGGCGAGAACTGATAGCAAAAATAGGTTAGGTTATCAGGCGAGACTGGATTTATGGTTTGAACATCAGACGAGGCTGACCAGATGATAGGCTAAGGAAAGGATGACCAGACGGGGCTGGTTTGAAAGCTGACATGCACCAGACGAGAACTGATGCAACAAATAGTTTAAAGAGACGGTGACCAGACGAGGCTGGTTGAAAGCTAACATACACCAGACGAGAACTGATGTTTACGGAAAGGTTGGCCAGACAATAACTAGTTGAAAAAATAACAGGTACCAGACGAGAACTGGTATTTACGGAAAGGTGGACCAGACGATAACTGGTTGAAAAATAACAGGTACCAGACGAGAACTGGTATTTACGGAAAGGTGGACCAGACGATAACTGGTTGCCGGTTTGCCAGGCGAGAACTGGGCTTTGGAAATGACAAGGTTACAAGGTTCTGTCAAGTAATAGGTTTAAACTATAGGATATTGATCCAATGACGACAAGGTCTTTTTCGAAGTTTCAGGTTTTTTTGATAAGGGTAATGACACGATTCCCCGATACTCAACTCTTGTTAGGGTGAACAAACTTGCTTGAACAACTTGCCCCAGTGCAACTCAACTTGCTCCGATCCAACTCTTGGGAAACTCACTCTGAACAGAAAGCAGCTTGCTACAATACGACCTTGAGATGGCTTGCCCCGGTATCTGTACGACAAAAGGATTCAACCTCAATTAAACAACTATCAACATAGTTGGTTTCACTACCTCTAAAGTGGCTTGCCCCTGAACGAGCGTTGAGCGACTTAACCTGATCTGATCACACACTGGAAAGTTCTATCCTCAAATCACAACATTCTGGATAATTGCCCCTGATTGGCTCTCGAGAAGATTCACTTCTGATCAACTGCTTCTCAAGTAAACTGTTCCATAATCAACCGATGCTTCGGGACTTGTCCTTAGACTGACTGATTCCAAACTCACTGGAAGTTAATGCCCCAGATTTACAGGGTTTCACAACATACACCATTCTGATCCAGACTGCTGAATTATTCAGTCTTGTTCGATTATTCCCTGTTGGAATTTCCTTTCTGTCCGCTACTGACCTGCAAATAAAATTGTTTATTCCCGAATGGTAATTTTAATGCAGTGTTCATGCAGATTTTGAAAAAATTGTGTTGTCACTCATTTACGTGTCATGATTGTGAGGGACGAATGAACCAGAGTTCAAACGTAGTGCTGATTTGATCAGTGAAAAAAACAACAAGGATATGACTAGCAAATCAAGAAGGAGTCAGGTTACTCAACCTTATCGTAATGCACTTTCAGAATAAACCCTACCTCAATTAGGTCTTTTAAGGGTTGTATCGTGGTCGGGTTCACGGTTCGTGAAACAAAGGATATTTGGCTCAAATTATGATTCGTACCCACCCCTTGTACGTGATGATCTCCGATCCTAAAGTTCAGTTAACTTGGCTCAAGCGCTCGCCTCTTCGAGAGGTATGTTGAATAGTAGGAACTCACAAGGTTTTCGGAGTGACAGTTACTCCTTTTTCGTTTTCGGTGTCTGTACCTACACGACTTTGTCCTTTTTCGAGGATTTTTCTTTTTATATCCTTTCTTTTTCATTCTTTTGATTCCCTAATTTTTGCCTGGACTGACTCCTTTTGAGTTCTTTTCGATTTTTTCTTTTGAAGTCCAGCGGGATGCCCTAATTTTTGCCTAAGTATTAGCTTTCCAACTTTTTCATTTCTTTTACTTAGCGGGCTTTCTTATTTCTTTCTTGGAACCAAGTCGTGTGACACTGGTTGTCTTCATTGCTCCGAAAGGATTGCAACTGTCTCACTCCTGATTGGTGAGGTTTAACCATTGTGGTGGACGAGGTGCGACCTCTGGGAAAAATAAGATGTGATTGGTCCTCGAAAGGCAACACTCCTCTATAAGACTTGAACGCTCGATAAAGCTAACTGACAACTACCCTGCCCCGGGTTAAGATGTGAGGGTTTTAAAAGTCCGAAAAAACTTCTACTTCTTGGCTCGAAGTGGTTAATAAGGGACTAACTCCTTATATATCCAGTGTTTAGGGGATTTGAAACAATGCCTTGTATGTCATCGGCAAGGTTTTGTCTGAAAGCATACGATTATCGGTTATGAGTATTCAGTTTCATTCGTCATCCTCCCTCCTATCTTTGCTAATCAAAGTGACAAAGTGGAGTGAATAAAATGCAAGTGTCGGTGCAGTGCAATAAATGAGTGACAACGACATGATTAATTCAGAAAAATGCATAGCCACTTTATCAATATTACCATTCAAAACAAACAATGTTTAACAGCAAGTAGTAACTAACAGAAAAGAAACTACAAATGCAAATGATAAAAAGCCTGAGGACTGCCAATGCTAAGGACGCCTGCCTGTCTGAACCACCGGCTTCTTGCAAATAAACCTCTGCATCTACGAGCTTAGGCAGCTGAGAAATTGTCATGAACCACCAGAATTCCTTCTCTAAAGGAAATGCACTCTTGGTCGATCAACTGTTGTACTTTTTCCTGAAAAGCTTTACAATCTTCAGTTGAATGCCCCGGAGATCCACCATGGTAACCACACTGAGCGTGGGGATTGTACCCGGGAGGGTAAGGTTCTGGCACAGGCTTAAGAGCTTTAGGTTCCACCAAAGAATTCTGGATCAAAGATGGTAGAATATGGCTATACGGCACATGCACTATATGAGAAGGAGAATTCCTTCGTTCCAAGTTGTTACGAGGCATGTTCTGATTTGGGTGCTGATTCTGATAACCTCGGCCACGAGTTCGCTGATTTGCCAAAGAAGCGACATAAAGTTCTGGATATGGTTCCCTAGGCGCAATGGTCTGTCCCGCATAACAAGACACAGAAGATGAAGAACCAACAGATTTCACCGATTCATCTCGAGGATACTCAACATCTGGCATGATTGCATTGATCACAACTCCTTCTTCAGTTTGGTAGCTACAGAGAGATTCAGTTTCACTGACCGCCCGAAACAATCTGAATTTTCCCAATTTTTACGACATGCTCGATGCGTTCTCCTAATCTTACCAATTCAGAGAAATTTGGCGCATTTCCAAGCATTCTTTCGAAGTATGGGCTCCCTAGGGAGTCTACAAACATGCCCATTAACTCTCGGTCTAGAAGCGGTGGGTGCACTCTGGCAGCAAATTCTCTCCATCTCTGAACATACTTCCTGAAGGGTTCATTGTTCTCTTGAGACAATTCCTGCAACTGCATGCGACTAGGAGCCATATCTAGGTTATAATCATACTGTTTCAGAAAAGCTCTGGCTAAATCCACCCATGATCGGATCTGATTACTCTCTAACTGCATATACCAACTCAGAGATGCCCCAGACAGACTATCCTGAAAGCAGTGGATCATCAACTTGTCGTTTTGCACAAACGAAGTCATTCTTCGGCAGAACATTACCAAATGTTGCTTCGGACAGCTATCTCCTCTGTACTTCTCAAATCTCGGCGCTCTAAACTTAGGAGGCAATACCAGGCCAGGAACCAAACACATGTCTGCAGCATTAAGGTTGACAGCATCTTTAACTTTCAAGACTTTGACTCCTTCTTCCAACACTCGGAGCCTTCTAGCATACTCAAGAGCCCTTGGGTCTTCAGTCCTGGCTACCGGGATCTCTCTTTGGATATTCGCCATAGGGAAAACAACACCTTGACTGTTAATAAGAGGAGGGCGTTCATTTCGGACAACAAACTGCTCACGTCGATCTCGGTCCCTAACCGGAGGTTGCATAAATTGGTCTGCAGTAACGTTGTTCACTTGCGAAAGGTCTTCCATAGACATAGAGCCATACAGAGGATTGGTCGTCATAGTGAAACCCGTCAAGGTGCTACAAGACTGGAAGTGGCTCTCAAACATAGCTACCAATAACCTTCAATTGACTTCACTGCTCGATTCTGCTCAAATCTGCTTCAACCCCTTGGTCGTCTTCTAACAATCAACAGTTGCTCAGGCCACACCGGAGAATCACCTTCAGAATCAAAACAATGGCTGGATCAGACTCTGGCTAGCTGGAGAATGATATGCAATATGATGCAACAATGTTTATGCAAATGTAATGCAATATGCAGCAAACACGGGATCACAACCCCCACAAGGCTCTGATTACTGATGCGCTGCTGACAGGATAAGTTTGCTCTGAAGAGAAGACCAAAATATCGGGTTGGCTGGAAGTTAAGTTCCCTGCAAAAACCCTCCCACTCACGGGTATGAACCTAATCTGACAAGGTACGACATCCTATACGGGTATCAACGTCACAGACTTTCAAGAGCAATGATACGATACCCAGAAGGTGTGGCATCATCATCCCTTGAAGCGGCCTCACTTAGTCGAATCCCAATTGATAGGTCCCCAGAGTCGACAATCCTCGGGTCAGACAACTTGTCGAGCCCTAGGGGCCAGGCAAGAAGCATCAAAGAGAATCTCGTCCGAGTGAAGATTTCGCAGCTAGCTGGTGCGAGCTAAGCAAGCAGGCTAACCACTACTCTCTACTTCTAAGTCTATGTGTGTACTCAAGCCTGGGTTTTGGCTTCTCTCTCAAAGGAACAACCACCCAACAGCACAACAGCAACATATAATAGCAAAGTGCGGAAATTGTAAATACAGTAAAATACAACATACAACGCACAAAAAAACATCCAAAGACAAACAAACAAGCGCTATGATTGACTCGCATAGGGGACGTTGAATCCCCAGCAGAGTCGCCAGCTGTTGCTACTGCGAAAATCGGCGCCGGCTAAACAGAAGAGTCGCCACCGTGCGTTATTTATCCCAAAGGAGGGAAAGGAAACGCTCGAAGTAAACCTACCGCAAAGACGGGAAAGGAATGGTCATCGCAACCAAATCCTGGATTCGGGAGTCGGTTACGCAAGGGGAAGGTATTAGCACCCCTCATGTCCACCGTACTCGACGGGATCCACGCTTGTTGGCTTGTCTACAGGATGCAAAAACAATCTATCTACGGCTGCTAATGCTAAACGGAAAGAAATTGACTCGATAGAGCATCGCACTCTATGCCTACATATTCCCTCGTGCAATGGGAAAGTCAGAGTCATCGTAGTTCGGGAAACTACGGGTGGTCAAAGGGTGTTCTTGATCTCACAGGGATGAGAGACTAATTTGTTTAGAAAGGTGCAGGAACCTACGGAACTTAGAACTACGGTCTAGTCTCAAATGCGCAAGGGTAAGAGAAAGGGAAACATCAGTCGTTAGCGGGAAAGTCTCGATTGCACGACAGCGAGAGAGAATAGTAGTTAGTTGTTAGTGTGCTCGCTAGGATATCGCATCCTATGCCTACATATTCTCATTCGGTATGAGAAATCAGAGCAGCTGTAGTTCAGCCTACTACAGAAAACGGGGAAACGGGAAGAAGGTAAAAGGGAGCTCGCTAGGATATCGCATCCTATGCCTACGTACTCTCGTCTGGTACGAGAGATCAGAGCAAACGTAGTTCGACGGGAAAACGAGTCTCGATTGCACGGGGGCAAGAGAAGGGGTCTCGATCTCTTGAACGCGAGAGAAAAGGGGTTTCTATCGCACGGGGGCGAGAACAAAGAGGAAGTAGGCCTACGCCTAAACAGGAAGGAACTTGGGACACACACGCCAGAACCTAAGACGTAGGAGCGAATGCGTCGCATGTCACCCTAAGGGTACCATACTAGACATCCTAGACGATTGAGAAGAAACTCCTCAACTGTCATTTCCTACACATCTAACGATACAACTCACAACACTCGACGGTTGCCTGAAGACTTGAATAAGATGATGACGTTGAACGAAGCGGCTCTGTTGGCTCCTTACATGCATGCAAGCTCCATTCCAATCTTCTCCTCTCTGGATCCTTGATGAGGACGCTCGAATTAGGAACCATGTAACGCTTAGACCATCATGGTTCGACTTATACGAGAAATCGAACTCTAAGAGGTAGCGTATTGATGTCCGTGTCAAAGACAAGATAGAGAAATTATCGAAAATCATTCTCCAATTGAATCGTGTCACACGGCCAGCCAACAACAAAATCGAAGATAAAATCGGATAGGAAACAAAAATTGGAGAGAAATCCAATCACGAAATGGAAATAATATGCTACTCCTAAAATACGGCAATTAAATTCTACTAGAAAATATTCTAAAGAAATTAAAAGGAAATTACATATGAAAATAGCATAGAAAATTCCTATCTAAAATACTATAATATTCTAAAGAAAAAAAGAAGTTCTATATTAAAATCTATAATATTCTATAATTTGCTATAAAGAAAATTAGGATAAAATATCCACGTTAAATCTATGTTCTAGTCTATGCTAATAATATTCTAAGACTATGAACTATAATCCCTAAGGAAGAATAGAAAAAATAAAATCTACAATATTACAATCACACCTCCAATACAAGAAATTAAAAATAAAAGGGGGGGGGGGTTAGTTCAGTACATGGAGTACAGCAAGCGATAGAACACAATTGGGCTGAGCCCAACAAAAAGCAATAGCAAAAAAATAAAACTAAAGGAAACGGGGGGTGCAATATGGAAAAGGGGTACAATTCGAAAAATATAGTGGGCCTAGCCCATCAGCCAACAAAAAAACGGAAGGGGTGCAATGAGGAAATGAAGGGTGTACGGATCCAAAAATGGACGTTGGGCCCAAGGATCAGCCCAACCCAGTCTCAACCTCTCCTCTCCCAACCCAATTCTGCAACCCTAATTTCGTTCTCTCTTCTCTTCAGCTTACTGTTCACATGCGCCGTGAGCCTTTCAAGCCCTCTCTCATTTCACCACCTCCGTCTCAACTAACTTCTTCCTCTCAAACTCAAACAACTCGTTTCACAACCACTAAAACAATAAACTCTTGCAAATCTTCGGAACAGCTCGATCGAAAGCTTACATGTGAAGATCAACGGATGAAGGTTGAGGAAGTTCGCTTGCAGGTGTGAGGACGAAAACGACGAAGATCTTCACAGATCTTTGAAGATCTTGAAGGATCTGGAGATTTGGATGAACACTCATGAAGATCTAGTATATTGAACACGAAGGAGCGTTGATCTGGATCTTGAAATTGGATGAGGATTGAGAACGATGATGAACTTTGAGTTTCTGGAGTTTCTGAGGAAAGACTGAACGATGATGAACTTGAAGATGATGGAAACAGTTGCGCGATCTTGAATCTTGAAGGTTGCATCTGGAGACGATGATGAATGCATGAAGATCTGACGGAGATCTGGAAAATCTGATGAAGTTCTTGATGATTTGCAGTTTCCGATGAGGTTTCCGGTGGGATTCCGGTGATAATTGGCCGTAAATAGGTGAGGTTTGATTTCACCAGTGATTAACTCCGGTGGTTTGCATGGCCGGCGGTAAGGGGGACTGTGGTTGGGACGCGTGGCAGGTGCATGCGGAGGGAGAAGGAGGTGAGGCCACGTGTCTCTGTATGCAGAGAGGTGGCAAGAGAGAGAGTGATGCGTTGGCGGAGGAAAGTGTGAGTGGGAAAGTTGCCACGCGTGAACCAGGTGGAAGGGAGAGAGAATGGAGACGTGGACTACTTATACTGGTGCCAAGTGGCAGCGAGTTGGCTGGATTTGGGCCTCCAACACCTGGCCCACAAACTCTGATTGCAATTAACACTAATTAATGGATTAAAATGCTGCAATTAATTCTAATGGACCTGATTAATACTACTAAGACTCAATTAAAATCACAATTAAGACTCTAATGATCATTAAAACTCCAATAATACTCGGTTAACTCTAAAACGAAAATTAAATGCTAAGTAATTAAAAACACTAACCAACCTCCTAATTAATCCTAATTAAAAAAATGATTAAACTCTAATTAACTCTATTAATTCCTAACTCTATTAAAAATAGAAAAAGATCTATTAAACCTATTAAAAAACATTTAAAATCTACTTAATATCTAGAAAAAAGAAATATCTATTAAAACTATTTAAAAAAGAATTATCTATTTAAAATTCTAAAAAAACTATTAAATCTATAAGAAAATATTAAAAATCCCTATTTAATATCTAGAAAAATTCAATTAAATCTATCAAAATCCATTAAAAATCTAGAAAATAAAAGAGAAAATTCTAAAAATGCCAGGAAGCCAATTAAATCGATTAGAAAACAGATACGCGACCATAGCGAAATAAGCGGTAAAAACCGGACACTGAAATGTCCTCAAAAACAACGACGAGAGCTGAAAACACCGAGACGGGCACAAATTCTCAAAATACACTTATTCGAACTGGCCTGAACTGCCTGAAACGCCAGGGGAGGCTGTAATCCCGATAAAGTCAATCTGACTGCAAAAATGCAATGGATGCGGTATGTAAATGTAGAATGCCAAATGATTCAAAATATAAACCAGATGTGGAAATCGGTTGGTCAAATTTTGGGGTGCAACACCCCATGAAGTATTGCACTTCTTTCTTACTTTGTTGTGACATTGTTTCATTGCCCACATGTATGATGTTTGCTTATATGGTTACACATGATATCCTTTACCTCTACCCTTTATCCCAGCCTTAGGATCTGAGTCACTGTAATCATGTTTAGCGTCCTGCCGTGGATATTCTCTACCATATCAATCTCAACGTAGATTCAGGAGTCGCTGCACTCCATGTAAGTACTTCCCTATGAATGCTTAGATCCCTTTGAAACCTTGACCACAGTCAAGAGTTCCTTACCCCTAGTTAGGGGAACTAGGAACGCTCTGATTTCTCGTTGAGAATACGTAGGCACAAGATGCGATTTCTTGGCGAGCTCACTAAAAACTAACTTCTTGTTAACATTTTACAACTTAAGATTGGAGTCGCCGTGCTCCAGGTAGTTGTCCCATTGTGGACATTTCTCGTGTTTACCTTTGCCATAGGACTTGGAGTCGCTGTACTCAATTTGGTCGTCCCGCCGTGGACATTCCCTTCCTTGCTAACTTAACATAGTTTAGAGTCAGTGCACTCTATGTAGGTGTCTCACCGTAGACATTTACTTGCCCCAAAAAACCTTGACCACAGTCAAGAGTTCCTCACCACTAGTTTGGGGAACTACGGTTACTCTGATTCCATTCCCGTCAGGATACGTAGGCACGAGATGCGATGTCTTGGCGAGCATACTTTCTTTATACTTTAGATCTTTACCTTAGCACTTTTCCCTTAGCAATCAACTTTAGCATAACACAAATACTAACAAGAGGTTCATGTAGAGTACTACAGATGTTTAGGATGTGAAATACCTACCCTAGGCATAACCAACCCCCGAACCTTTAGATCTCTTAACTTCGTTGTTACGTGTCGCACTTAAGGTTTTTATTTCTTTAAACCTTTCCTTTGGATAAATTAAAGTCCGGTTGTGAATTTAAGAATTAAGATTCAGGTTAATCAATAGCTTGGTATCACGATTCTCACCGCAACAGAAATGACGACTTCACTAGGTACTCCCCTAAGAGGGTTAAACCCACCTTGTTTATATTTGTGTTTGCTATATGTTTACTTGCTTGTATATTTGTATATATTTGTATATATGTCTATTTGTGCCTGGGTTTTTCTGTATGCAGGGTTGTTACCTTGAGTGGTGAGGAAGTCCTATACCCGGACTTGAGTGAACTTATGATAGGATGGTGGTATTTTCAAGAAGACTTATAGGGATTTGATTCCCGACCAAACAAACTTGAGAAACCATCGCTCAGTGGAGGCCCTCTTGGGAGTTAGTTTTGTTGAACGAGTATTCGTGAAAACATTGCTACTTTCGACTTAGGATCCCGTGACATTGTGGACCTTTAGATTACATTTTCATCTTACCTTGGCCTTTTTAGGACGTAGTGCAATGACTATGAGGGAGTAGTCCCGAAGTAGTTGATACGCGATACTACACTTGGACGAGACTCTCTTGAGAATATTATTGATTTCTAAGTAGTTGGTGTGTCGATAATATCTGAAAGATGGGCCGATGACTTTGGGAACTTTGTTAGAACCCGTTGTGCAGGTGCTTTACCCCTAATACACACCCTGTGGTTGGTTCTTTACCCAGACTCCACACTGTGAGCTTGAACCATTGATCAATTTATGTGTGTTTTGCATCCCGTCTTGCATCGCATTGCTTTGCATTTTCATCTTTGCATGGTTCGTTGCATACCTCTGTTTGTCTAGTCGCTCATCTCTGTTAGAACACAAATTAGTGTTTAATATATCTCATAGTTTTGATGATAACATTAATGAAATTTTGTATAGAGAATTTATATACTCTAATTTTGTTCAAGTGTTTATTTGTTTCAGATATCAAAATTAATATTATTCTGGAAGCAAGAACACCTCTGAACACTAAAGAACGAGAAAGCTCTGAGCGTCAGAAGCAACACATCAGAAGACTCTGATCTGCTACAATGACTCTGAGCAAAGCTAAGAAGAACTTGAGTAAAGAACATACGTAAAGCTTCAGAAGATTCTAGAAGTACTCAACGTTGCAAGTACATAAGCTCTGATAAAGAATTTCACGCTTAAAGCACTTTGCTGGAAACTTTGATAGAGAAACTCTGAGTAAGTTAACTCTGATTTGAAGAACTAGGAACATCATCAGAAGTTCTAATGCAAGGTGTTCCAAAGTTGTTGAAGAAGATGCTGTTCAAATAAAGATCCGTTGGCATATTCCTTGTTCTTATCCAAACGACTCTTTCCTTATTTGTGCTTGACACAGGGTTTCAGACAAAAAGGATTTGTCTAAACATTCCCCTTCTGAGAAAGGAAAAGTCAATAGAAGACAAAAAGAACAGAATGCACAGATTGCACAGTCTTTGAGAAATGGATTTCAAAGTACTATAAAAGTAAGTCTAAGCATCACTTCAACGTTGACGACGGAATTATTGGCAAATTATTCAACTAAGCAACTCATACAAACCTTCTTCAAAAGCTGAATAGTTTTCATATTCGTTCTTTAACTTTGTGTAAAAATCACTATTGTGATATAGCTTTTTAGAAGCACATCTTAAACACACTATTAGTTTATCTTTGTAAAGGATTTCCTTAAGAAGACCAAGTTGTGGTAAGAATTTCTTGAGAAGACTAAGACAGTTGTCTTAGTGGTTTACACTGTAATCAAGTTTGATTTAGTGGATTAAGTCCTTGTTGAGAAAGGCAAATCACCTTGGTAGGGTGGACTGGATTAGTTTGAGTTCAAACGAACCAGGATAAAAATACTGTGTTATTTTTCTATCATACTAATTGTTTTAAAAACCCTTATTCAACCCCCCCCCCCCTTCTAAGTGTTTTTCCTACCTTCAATTGGCATCAAAGCTCCGGTTCTGTAAGTGCTCTCACTTAACCGTGACAAAAAAAGATCATGTTGGGAAAAACTCTTAATCTATTGTTCTTGATTTATCATGGCTGCTGAAGCTTCAACTTCAACTTCATACAACAATAAATACAATGATAGAGACAGAATCAGAACCAAATCTCCCATGTTTGATGGTGAGAAGTTTGATTACTGGAAAGATAGAATATAAAGTTTCTTTCTAGGCTATGACGCTGACTTATGGGATTTAGTTACTGATGGTTATATTCATCCTACAAATGATGAAGGAAAAAAGGTTGACAGAAAGTCTATGTTTGATCAACAGAAGAACGAGTTTAGAAACCATCACAAGGCGAGAACCATTCTATTAAATGCTATATCTCATACTGAGTATGAGAAAATAAAAAATAGAGAAACAACATTTGATATGTTTGAGTCTCTAAAAATGACGCATGAAGGAAACTCCCAAGTAAAGGAGACAAAGGTTCTGGCCCTCATCCAGAAGTACGAAGCATTCAAAATGGAGGAGTCTGAATCTGTGGACACTATGTTCTCAAGATTTCAGATCCTAACTGCTGGGTTGAAGGTTCTGGATAAAGGTTACTCCACTTCTGACCATGTCAAGAAGATCATCAAAAGCTTGCCAACAAGGTGGAGACCAATGGTGACAGCGCTGAAGCTTGCAAAGGATCTGAATAAGATCACTTTGGAGGAACTAATCAGTTCCTTAAGGAGTTACGAGATTGAGCTGGAGGAAGACGAACCTTAGAAGAAAGGTAGGTCTGTTGCGTTAAAATCTAACAAATCTGCTAAAGCTTTGCAGGTTATTGAAGAAAGCTCTGAAGAATCTTCATCAGAAGAAGATGAACTGTCTTTGTTGTCTAGAAGGATAAACCAACTCTGGAAGCACAAACAAAAGAAGTTCAGAAACTTCAAGAGATCTGATCAGCGTGGCGATTCTTCTGGACATAAGAAATCTGGAAAGAAAGATGTAGTGTGCTACGAGTGCAAGGAGCCTGGCCACTATAAAAATGAATGTCCCAAACTTCTGAAGGAGAAACCCAGAAAGAAATTTGAAAAGAAGAAGAAAGTTCTAATGGCTACGTGGGATGATTCAGATGCTTCTGAATCTTCATCAGAATCTGAAGATGAATGTGCTAATGTAGCACTGATGGCTGACGTGGAGGACCACGAAGAAACTGCTGAATCTGGATCAAAATCAGATTCAAAAGAGGTATATTTTAAACTTTCTAGAGTTGAACTTACTGAAATTTTATCTGAAATTATTGAAAGCTACAGCAAGATCAAACTCAAATACAAGAGGCTTCAAAGCTGTCTTGCATCTGAGAATGATCAACTGAGATTAGAAGTTGCTGAGCTTAAAGAAAACAATCTTAAAATGAAAAATGATTTAGAAAAAGCTCAAAAATCTGACTCAAATCCTATATCATGCTCTAAAAACATTTTAGAAGAGTATGACTATAGCTTTCAGAAGTTTCTGTACAGAGGCCTAGATAGAAGCAAGATGGCTTCCATGATCTATGGCGTAAGCAGAAACAACAAAAAGGGAATTGGATATGAATCACCCTCTGGGAAGGATTTAAATCCAAAACCTGTTGATAAACTGATCATTAAGTATTCTCCTCTGTATACTCACTTCAAATATGGTCATTTAAATGATATTAAGCACACACGTTCTGCTCAGAACAAACCTGTGTTTAATAAACCAAAACCTCAGCAGAACAAAGATGCTTTTAAGGGAAAGATGTTGCAGCCCAAATTTTGACCCCTTAGATCTTCATCATCATTTTAGGATCATATTCATTTGATTATCTAGCCTTAACCTATTTCAAGTTGTCTTTGTTAAGATACAGGTGAATCAAGGTTTCGTACAAGCCGAGAATCGAGGTTTTGATGGTTAATCAGTCAACGTACTGGATTGATTCTCCATGAAATAAGTCTCCACATCATCAAATATACTCCATTGGGTTAAGTATGAATCCAATTTGAGGTTGTCACCCAAGGATCAAGAACAGTGCAGTTCAGGATACCCGATTAGGGTTTTCGATCAGGAAAAGTCAACTATAGTTTGACTTTTGTTTTAAAAGGTGTTCCAATGGTGGGATCATGGTCCATGAAGTTCATATGGCTTAGTAAAGTCTACTCAAGAATTTTCAAGGCCTCAAAAGACCCGGAACATCAACAGTCGGCTCGGTAGTCATCGATCGATCGTTCGGTTGACCGAAAAGTCAACTCTTCACTCACAAGGAATTTGACCTCAAAGTATGAATCAAAAATGTTCCTAGTAACATATTACACATGTCCATGAAGTTTCATGACCATTGGATCAAGGATTGAGGAGTAATCAAAAAATTGGGAAATTAGGGTTTTGAAAGGGGCAAGACCATAACTCCCTAACCACACATCCAATTGAGTTGGTTCAAAGCTCATTGGAAAGCTCATGACAAGTACTAAAAAAGTCCCACAGTGGTCCATGAGCAGAAAATGCATAGATTTTGAGTTATGACCAAAATCATTGCAAGAGGGGAAAATAACTTAAAAAAATTCTAAGTTATTGGCCTTTTTAGGCATGTTTTTAGCAACTTTGAGTGGATTTTTGACCTAGTTCCATTTGAAATCTGAAGATCATGAAAACATGAAAGTTGTAGGGCTACATGAGGGCTTTCCAAAATGTACTAGAACTCCTCCACAACCCTTATGAGTTGAGATTTATGGATCCAACAAGATGAGGTTTCAACACTTGAGTCCAACATTTTTACTTTTTCACAAACTCACCTTTTGATCACTTGAGCTATTCTCAGCCCTTGGATCATGTTTCTATCTGATATTTAGAGGGTATGATGAATGAAAATGCAGAAAATGAAGGAGTTTGATGGATTTGGCAAGTGGTATGCAAGTTGTATTATTTTAATCAAAGAAAATCAAAATGAAGAAAGAGAAACTTTATGAAAATCTTGCAGCAGCAATCCTCCTGCTACCTAGCCACACTTCAATCACTTCTATATCATTCATATGCATCAGCTTGAGCCAAAGACTTGAACTTGCAGCTGCAGCAAATCCAAGCAAGATTGCATTTTCAAAACTCCCCCCAAAAGTGCTAAAGTACCAATCTGCCCCAAGCCTTGCCTTGCCTATGAATAGAGGTTTCGTCTATGTTGAAAGGTACACCAGAGCACTCTAAAACCCAAGAGAAAACCATTGCTCTCATACTACCTTGCATTTTCTTACAAGTGAAGAAAACCATTCTAAAATACCTCAAAAATCTGCCTTTAGCAAAACAACTTCCAAAACCATTTTCACCCACTCCAATTCATCACAAACCATCCAAATAATCCACAAATGATGTGTGGGAGGTGTTCAAACTCTTAAACCAGTCAAAACCCTCATTTTCCCAAAAGTCAACTTTCAACCAAGGAAAGTTTGACTTCACACTCAAAATCTGCCAAATCACATACCATGCCTGTTTTGATCTTTGTAAACCTCTAAAAACCTTAGGTTTATGATATACCAACTGTCCGTAACCTAAAATATCATCATCATCACTTGTTTCAAGTTCTGGTCCAAGATTCACTTGTTTACTTCAAGTGCAAGAAAAGTTGTCATCTTCATCAAAGCATTGGATTGAATCTTATTTGGAGGCTCCAAGGTTTTCCTTTGATATTTGCTTGCTTGGAAGTCTACAAGAGGTTGGTAGTTACTATCCCTTTTACAATTGTCATGAACATGTTTAAAATGCATTAGTTGTTACAATGTGTTTTCAATATAAGTGCAGTTCATATTTGAATCTGCCAAGATTGCTTGTTTTACTCATTAATGTGTATTACTCTTATGATCATCATCAATATGTTGTGCTGCTATGCGTTGAACATTGAGACTCTCCTAAGTGCCATTTTATGTCATGAGGAACTTGCTTACAACTTCATGAAGTTTTGATGTTGTCTCATTTTGGTTCTGTTTGTGAGGATATTGACTTGCTTCTGTTGCAGTATCATTGTTATATCATAAACCTGTTTGTTAACATTTTGATTTGGAAATACCTATATATTGGATCCATGTGATATTTGTATCATTTGAAACTAGTTTGGTTTTGGTTCTGCACATTTCTGTTCTTGCATTTTCAAACTCATGTGCATTTTTCAAACCATAGGTCATTTCTGATTCTAGCATATTTTTGGATCTTCCTTTGTGCTCAATCTTGGTCTATAACATGTTTTGAGATTGCTTGTAAGCTATACAGCTCTGTAGGACTTGGTAAAGCTCATTGGGATGACTCATGTGATGTTGATGACCAATACCTTATTTTGTTGTCATGAGGTTGTAACCATCATGTGAAGTATGTAATGAACTGGTTGTTGGATGAATTAACATTGTCATGTTTAAAGCTTGCAACTGTCTTGTTGGAACTGTGTTTGATTTTGATTTGTTTAACTTCTGTTTGTTTACATTAGAGTGGTAACTTTCATTTAAAGCATGCTTTGGCTTGATGTTGGCATTTTTTATGTTAAAGAATTTGCTGTTGTTTCTGCTAAACGATTTGTTGTAAGAAAAACTGATTAATCATGTTTAGGAATATAAGTTTGTGGGACTGCTGTCTAGATCAATTTGAGTGTTGTGTGTGTGTTTTGTCTTTGTGAATGCACTATTGTTAGAACTCATTATGAATGTTGTTGAAACATGATACATTTATACTTACTGTCATGAGCTTGTAAGCTATCATATGCTTGAGGTTTTAGAGATAGTTGTTGATTTGGAGCACTGACCTGCTTAAGTTCATAACTGTGCTATTATGAGATATGAGTTTGTTAACTCATGTGCTAACAGACATGTGACTACCACTAAGGCAATGTGGATGTGATGCCACTTTTGTAAAAGTGACTGCTATTGAATGTATATGCATTATGATAATGTGCATAGAGCACTTGATGAGTTCTCAATGAGTTAAGAATTGCTGTTAAGGTTTGTTGTTAGAGCACTTGATGAGTTTTTGCCATTAACATTGTTATGTTAAAAACCCACAAGGAAACTGTTTTTGGAATCTGTCTAACATTAACTGTTGTTGTTTCTGTTTTCGACCAATGCCTATTTAACCTTGTTTTCATATCAAAAGACTTTTTATAAGTTGCTGTTAGAATTATAATTGGATGTGGATGAAAAACACCTAGAACATGCTGCTGTCAAACTGTCCAGCCTTCATATCTCACTGCTGGCATTATGATTTGTGTTTATCAACACTGATTTCTTCATTAAGACTTCCATTGGATTTTTCAAAGTTCATATAGTCAAACTCATAGCATATTGGTTAAGTCTTTGGTCTGAGAAACATTATACATTTGGCTCTGTGCTTACTGTCATGATCTGAAGTTTGTTAACCTCTGATCCATGAATTTTTTTGTTTCATTATGTTACCATGTTGGTCTATTTTGTAGAATCCATTTGCATTAATATTGTCAATACATGAGATTCAAATTAGTTTGTTTGGTCCTAAACCTTGCCTTTGGATTTGTTCAGTTTTGCATTAGTACCACAAGTTATGACCATGTGTTTTAATGGATGATTGTCAAACTGTTTACCAATGTATTGTGCATACCTCCACCATGTATGTTTTGAGAAACAATGTTTTGAAAACCTGCCATTAGATTTGCTTATAGGCCATTTGAGTTGAAAGCATGTGTCAATATGTCTTTTCATTTCTGTTTTGACTTACTTGCTGTCAATAGATGCTTTTGTTGTCATCAACTTTGTAGCAAGTTGTGTAGCATTATTTTGCCAACTATTTCCATACTTTGCTGTCATAAATCAAATGTTTTGGCATTGGTTAGACATTTTGATTTTATAACACCATTACGCTATCATTGCAACTTGATAGCCACTTCATGGTTCAGTAAGGATTTGAGTTTTCCTTATTAAGCATAATCATGAATTGCACATTTTAAACTTGTGTATATTTGAAATGTAACCTGTTAATATCAGCTTTGATCACTAAACTTCAAAATGCATCTCAAACTTCATTTTTTCAGTTGCTACCATTTTTTTTAGTTAGGGGAACAATTTGAGAAAACTAAATGCACCATCCTTTTCCTTGTCAAAAATCACACAAGTTAGACTTTGAGTTTGTTAACTTTGATGATGTTTTGACCTATTTTGGATGTTCACGTTTTTTGCCATAGTTGTCTTAATGCATCTTGCATGTGCCATCGTATTTTCCATTTTGAGTTTTATTTTGAAAAATGGTTGACACCATCCTCTTCCTTGTGAAATTTCAAGCATGTTTGACTTTTATTTCCTGAAAATTGGTTATGTCTCGAGGAAGTTTGGATTCAAATCGTTTTGGAATTTTCACTTGAGTTGCCTTGAAGGAATTGCCCAGAATTTGTTGCTTTGTTAGGTACATATTTAATTGGGGTGGCATAATACACGGATGTATCACCACCCCAGTGGTTATGCCTGCGCCTCAATTTTCTAGCTGTCCTGAGTTCGATCCCTGGTGGGACAACTCTTTTATGTATTTTCAGATTTTTCTCATATGTTCATATTTTATTCCTTTTGTCTATAAGTTAACACGCGTGCGCCTCTAGTAGGTTTGGCCAAGATTTTTGCTTGCAACCACCAGGTGGTGGGTTCAACACCCACCAAGCGCATTTCCATTTTTTAATTGCTTGTATGTTTGATTTTTCTTTAAATTTCAAAATATCATAACGTTGTCAAGTTTTATCATTTTTGATTGATTCTTTTTGCATTGGTCTTGTATTTTTGCATAGTTTCACATGATATTTTAATATCCTAGAAGTTTCATTTTTGAAAACACTTTGCATTGAAAATTGTCATGCTCCTTTGTTAGGGTTTTTGCCTTCCTTTACATTTTAAAATTGTTGAGTTTAATTTTGTGCTTGATGTGAGCTATGTTTGTCAACTTTTTGTGTATAGGATTGTAGTTACTTTTGCTTGTGAGCATTATGTCCCTTTTCTGAGTCCATTAGGACTTTCAATGAAAAGTTTTATATCATTGAGCCTGTGTCGGAGAGGGCCACTGACTAAACATTTGTCTAGAAGGTCTTGATGGACGAGGGCGGGGAAGCCTTAGTCGATGAGCATGGCAAAGTGCTTGCGTAGAGGTTGTTCAAGTTTCCCTTTTGCTGGAGTAGGGCTCATTTTATCCGGCCAACCGACGATTATATTGCCACTCCTCACATGCTAGGGGACGAAGACCGAGCCAGCTATGCCAAGCTGGTGGCTTTCGTGAATGGCACAAATTGTGCACGTTCCCAGGATAGACAACCAAGAAGCAAAAGAACTGGCACAAATTGCCTCTGGGTACAAAGTCTCAGAAGACAGGTAGAAAGAATTCAGCGAAGTTAAAGAAAAAGTAATATCCAAATCGTTTGGTGTGCATGAAGACGAAGAAATGGGTGACCCAACCGAAATTTGGAGTAACTAGTGGGTAAGTGGCGCAGTCTATATGGTGGATGACTTATCCCCAACAGATTGGCGAAGGCCACCGGTCGAATATCTAAAAGGACTAACGGCGACTACTGATAGAAAGACCAAGTACCAAGCATTGAGTAACGTTCTAATGGGGAACGAGTTGTTCAAAAAGACACCAGAAGGGGTGTTACTTAAATTTCTAGGGGAAGCAGACGCATAATTGGCAATATCAGAGGTACATAGTGGGGCATGCGGAGCCCACCAAGTTGGACAAAAAATGAAGTAGGTACTATTTCGAAAAGGATTCTATTGGCCAAGAATGCTCAAAGACTACATAGACTTTGCAAAAGGTTGCCAAGATTGTCAAAAGCACGCAGGCTTACAGCGGGTGCCAGCCGACGAACTACACACTGTAGTCAAGCCATGGCCTTTTCGAGGGTGGGCGTTGGATGTAATCAGATAGATTCGACCAACCTCCATGAGACAACACAAATTCATCCTCGTTGGAATAGATTATTTCACAAAATGGATTGAGGCGACGCCATTGTTAAAAGTAGACCAAGAGGTCATCATCAACTTCGTCCAGAAACATATTTTGTACAGGTTTGGCACCCCTGAGACGATCACTACAGATCAAGACTCAGTGTTTGTTATCCAGAAGATGCAAGAATTTGCAGTAGAGGAAGGTTTTTAACTTATTACCTCTACACCCTATTATGCACAGGCGAACGGCTAAGTCGAGGCAGCCAACAAGGTAGTGATTAGGCTCATTAAAAAGCATATTACCCAAAAAACCAAGAACTGGCACAAGACGTTTGACTAGATATTGTGGGCTTGTCAAACATTTCCTAAGGAGGCTACCGGTTCGTCACCCTTTTGTTTGGCATTTGGACACGATGTTGTTTTTCCAGCAGAGAATTTCCTCCAATCAGTGTGCATCCGGCGTCAGCATGACATCTCATTGGAGCAATATTGAAGTATGATGATGGACGAAGTGGCAGACCTAGACGAAGAAAGGGTGGAGGCACTCGACACGTTGTTGCTCTAATGAGTTCCCTAAACTTTTTTTTCCCCGATGTTTCAGTGTTCTTTATTCAATCACAGTACGTGAATTTTATTGTCTGTGGGGCATGAGTTTAAGGTTAATTTAATTAGAGTTCTATTCAACCATATTCATTATTTTTCAGTGGATAGATAGTGTGTTTTACTGGAAGGATCCATTTTAATTAAGATAGAGACTTATGAATTATACATTTACTTTCGATGTTTTTTATTTACTGCATAATGGTTTGAGTGGACAATAGTTAGTTTTAGGAAACATACTAGCTATCATGGATTCATTTGAGTTATTATGACAGGAGAGAGTGGAGAGAAGAATCGTGTTTTTCATTATCCAAATCCAAACTCTTAATTTGTCATTGAGTATAAATAGATTGCATTTTCACCCCCAATTATCAAATGAATTCGCCCTTCAATTAAGGCTAAAGGGAATAGGAATTGTGCTGACAAATATCATTGTTTGTAATAGAGAGAAGTGGACCTGGTAGTTTTCTTGTTGGGCAATGTAATTCTAGAAGTACTTGTTATTGACTTTAATGTAATGTTTGGTTACTTTAAAAATTACAATGTGATTAGTGTTGCATAGACTTATTCAAATTAGATTTTTATTTTTATATTACTATTACTTTGATATTTAAAAATAATTATAATATTTTAAATATGAATTAAACACAAATAATAATAAAAATTAAAAATCTGCGACAGAAACTACTTGTGAATTTACTAGCGAATTTTCAATTTGCGGCGACTTTTCCTGCAAAACTTTTAATTACCTTTCGATGTTTTCTGCAAATTCATCTATTTTATCTGCGACTATTTACTGCGACTTTTTTCTGTGACATTTCCCTGGGACTTTACCTGCTAAATTAATTACTCACAAAGGTTTTAGCTGGGAACAGAAAATAGCAGGAAGAATCGCAGGTAACACGTTTTCTGCGGAAATTTTGTCTAAATCCGCAAAAAAACAAAGTATTTTTAGTAGTATATAAATTAAGCATTATGGATTCAAAAAAGTGATTTGAACTCTAAAACAGTTTAAAAACGATTGAAAAACTATAAAAAAAATTATTGGTTCACGATTCTAGACTCGATCCGTTTAATTTAAATTAATATTTATAACAACAACTCGTTGAACACTCATTTTATGTTAAACAATGTTATTTACTATATAAACATAAATCATAAACAGAATAATTTAGCAACAAATTCATAGATAATCTCATTGAAAATAAAATATGCAACCCTAGTACAGAGATGTCCATGATTTAAGGCGAAGTACACACACTACTAGAAATATTTACCTACAGATTTTCCTGCGGAAAAAGTTTCACAGCTATACCTGCGATTTCACCTGCACCTTCGTATACATTATTTCCTACGAAAACTAACACAAATTTCGCAGGAATTTCTGAGACTTTAGCTGCGACTTTAGATTTAAGTAAAATATAATTTTCCTTCGGATTTTACTGCGATAATTTCCGCAGGAATTAGTTATCCATGGAAACCACAAAATTCTCTTGAAATATCGTAGGAATTGCTGCGAAGTTTGCTGCGGAATTTGCTGTAAATGTTTTTGCGACGTTTGCTTCGAATTGTTTAGTTATTTTTAATTTTTATTATGTTATTACTATTAATAAATAAATTATAAACACTTGATTTCAAGAATATGTTGTTGAGACATTTTTTAATTATATTAAATCTTAGTTTTTTTAAATAAAGTTTTATAATATTAATTGAGTTTTTTCAGTTATTTTTTAAAGAAAATTTATTTAATTAATACTTTTTTATTGTTGTAAAAATTAGAAAAATAAATAATACAAGTTTATGATATATTTGTAAAATATAAGTTTATTTATTTAATAGTTTTTTATTGTTGTAAAAATTTTAAAAAATAAAAAATATAAGTTTGTGATATAATTGTAAAAATATAATTTTATGATATAATTATAAAATATAAGTTTATTTATTTAATTATATTTTTTACTATTATTAAATAAAATTGTAAAATTTAATTGACATATTGATTTTTTAGATTTATATATATAATATAAAAGCAAACCTATTTTAAAATAATTTTCACAATAATTTTTTTTTTTTACTTTATTGAATAATAATAGTTTTTGTTTAAATTTTGTCAAAAATTATTTTTGAAGTTAATTCATCTATAAGGTAGTGATTCAACTCTGAATCTGTAAAGAATAAAAATTACTATTACTAAGTATTGATATAATTGAGGTTAAACTCTAAACCTTTCAAATAATAATAGGTAGCAATGAAAACTCAACCCTAACGTAACAAACATTTGGAGTTCACCCAAAACAAAACCCTCATAATAGAGAAATTGCGAAATGGCTCGTGCATCGATCACGTTTGGAGTTGACAAAGCCTCTCCCGTTACACCATGACCAGTCTTCTTCGCAATGATCTGAACTCTCGCAATTGCAACCACCAATCGAATCTCCGAACCTTAGTTTGTATTTTTCCCCCTTTCAACTCAGGTAAATGCATCTCTTTGATCTTTTTTATTTCTATATCTATTATCAAGCTTATGCGATTTTACTGATTTTAAGTTAGATTGATTATAAACTTAGATGATTTTTGTAAACAAGGTGTTTGTTGAAATGCCACAGTGAGTTTACTTATGTTGATTTTTCTTTTTTTGGTTTTATGAATGATCTGTTTTCTAACATAAAGCAGAAACTGTTAAGATACATTTATTAATGAGGAGTTAGATTGATTTATTAATGAAAGTTATCATCTAATAAAGTCTTTATCAATGTTATCAATTGAGGATGACAAATTATGCCTGCCAGCCAAAAACCTGCCATATTGATACGACGTTATGGTTGCTGACACAGAATCTGCATGCCATACGGCAAGTTGGTAACACTGGCTCTTTCAAGGATTGATGATGTTAGTGCCTTTCTGGATGTTGGACTGATGTTGTTAAGTTCTACGATCCGTGTGATTTTTGCATTTCAGGAAGAATCTTATGATTTGTGTTATGATGTATCACACATTTCATGTAGGATATCAGTTTTGACTACCATAATAGGACCGACTCATTGACCTCAATATTTGTATTGTATAGTCGTCATCTCATTAAATAATTTAGTGAATATAGAAATATTAATGATATGGTTTAATTAAGCTTACTGGAAATATTATGTTCCCCTTTTAACCCTCCCAAATATCAACTTTTAATATTTGTTAATTTGCAGGTTTGCTACTATCTCTGGGTGGCTTCCTTGTTTTTCATCCGAATTAGGGACAAGGTATGCATTGCATTTATAATTTCAAGCTTAAACAATTCTTTACTTCCTTGGCAGTGCCTAAGGTGGTACCTGTTATTTTCAGGGTTAACCTGTGCATAGCTGGTTATCAATGCATATACATCTAATGTAAACACATCAAAGTTTAAGTGGTGGTATTTGTTGGATTAAACAGAAAACAACATTAATTTACTATGAAACTATTTGCATAATCTTATTACTAACAATTACTATTCTAGTTAAATAGGTATTTATAATTCCATTCCAAGGAGATTCTGCAGAATTTCTCCTGCCACCTTCTAGATCAATTGCAATGGTGTTGCGGTGGAAATAGGATATCAAACTATTAATTAGCTTGAATCACATTTTTAAATTCACAACCGATCTTTGATTTATCTGAAGGAAAAGGTTAAAAGAAGGAAAAACCTATTTTTGCATCGTAAACACAATACGGGGAGAGACCTAGGTAAGGGGTTGGTTAAGCTTAGGGAAAGTACTAGCATCCTAAACTTCTGTAGTACTCTACATGAACCTTTTGTTTAATGTATGCTTTTTATTTTATTATCTGTTTGAAATATATACTGAGCTAAGGGATGAAGTGACCTAAAAGAGCTAAGGGTTAGTCTTAAGTTTACTCGCCAAAATTCGCATCTTGTGCCTACGTATCTGAGGTAGGGAATGGAATCAGAGTAACTGTAGTTCCCCTCGAAAGGGAGGTTAGAATTGTCTTGACTATGGTCAAGGTTTCAAGGGGAGTAAGCGTTCATAGGGAAGCGCCTATGTGGAGTCTTAACACTCCTATTTCTACGTTGAAATTGTTAATTGAAATTAGGGTTGAAATTAGGTATTCCACGGCGGGAAACCCTAAAATGGAGTGGGGCAACTCCTTGACCTAATGCTAGGGTAAAGGGAATTTTCGTCCACGGCGGGACACCTAGGCGATTAGGGTTTTGAAATGGTCAAGGGTTAGGACTATTGACTCGGCGGTCAAACGATTTAGACCTAATCCTTCGGAGGGTTAACGGAAAAATTAAGCAGATGATGAATTATTACATGGGAGAATTCAAGTACGAAAATAAGGAAAGCGATAAAGCAAAAAGCATCGCGACGATCACTCGCATAAATTACAAGTCTAAAAAAAATGCAAGAATAAATAATTGCGACAATGGCCTCACGTGATTACAATTGAAACATATGACAACATGAACAAAATGAAACACTAATAAGCAGTAACGACCAAGATAATGAAAATTGGACAAAATTTGAGACGGCTGAAACAAGAGTTTTATCATTCTTTGAATTTTTGTCTAAAGAAAAGTTGATCGAAATTTTAAGAAAAGACCAATATTTTATTTATGAATTTTAAATTTTTCTGTATTTACAAGGAGAAACTATTTTAACTTTAAATGTTTTTTCACAAAAAGTTTGTTTTGATTTTTATGTTTTTAAAAAATATTTTAAATTTAATTACAAAAATATTTAAGACGTTAATTATAAAAAAAATGGCTTCAATTTTAATTATAAAAATTTTTAAGTTAAAATAAAATGGGTTTTAAAATTAGACTTTTTAAATTGTGAAACGAAGAAAAAAAAGTTTTTAAAAAAAATGGTGAATGGTTTAATTTTAGTTTTTTTTATTTTATGTTAGATTTATTAAAGAGAAGAAAATTACCTAATTAAAACAAAAATTATGTTAATTAGCATTATTACTATACCTTAAAATAAATAATAATTGATAACCTAACAATAAATAAATAAATAAAGAAAAACGAAACAAGTATTAAAAGGGAAATGCTGGGGGGTCATTGCCTCATTAAGCTTTAGGGTTTCTCATTGACCCTATCTTCTTCTTCCTTCCAACTCGTCGGCGGCGCCATTGTTGGCCGTGCGAGCTTTCCTTTTTTTTTTTTTTACCCTTTGCATGTAATCTTCTTTTCCTGAAACATAAACAACGAGAAAAACCAAATCGTGAGAAATGCAACCGAGTGGCTCACCCTCTCCGCCCCGGGTTTGAAGCTACACGAGGGTTTAATCGATTTGGTTATGGATGCGGTGATGATGGTGAGAGCGAAGACTCTCCCTCTAAGCTTTGAGAATCCGTCCGATAATCTTTCCTTTGAGTTCTCTGTTGAACGCGATGCTGATGAGATTTCTAGCCGCCGTGAAATCTTCCTTATTCTTCTTCTTTGCTTTTGACGGTGATGATGAAAGATCCTGGAGATCCTCGGAACCTCCGCTTTTGGGGTGATGATGGCCTCAGGGTGATGATGATGAGTAACCCTAAGGGTTTTCTAAACCCCCCTTAGTTTTTCGTTTTGATTCTTATTGTTCTTATGCTGGGTTTTACGTTTGTTGTTATGATAGAGCCTCAACTCTCCGGATCTGTGACGATTTTATATTCTTGATTGTGTGGGATGGATTCATGATATCGTTACGCTCTTCTCATGGTTTGATGATTTTTCGGATCCTCGAACTGATTGTTGAGTTTTGTTGGATTTTGTTATAATTTTCTGAAAATTTTGACGGCTGAAATGTTGGGAGGTTTGACGGATTAGCGAAAATGTCGTTGATCCGTGATTCAATCTATTTTCCTAGAAATGCTGCATCTTTGTTGTTGGATGAGCGTTTGATCCGTTGACTTCAGAATTTTTGGGGAGAATGTGTTTATGCCCCTGTTTGGTGAAAACCATTTTTCTTAGAAATAAGTGTTTTTTCAAATAAGTGTTTTTTTTTCAAAAGTGCTTATTTTAAAATCACTTTTTCAACAGAAAACCACTTTTTCATAAACACGTTTTTTTATCTCTCTTTCTCGGTTGCCTTGAAAAGAACAGAAGATGTCGATCTAGCTGATGGTTACGAATAAAGTCGGGAGCCGGCTCCAGAATAATCCGTTGCCCTTCCGACGTATCCAATAATGAATATTCTCTGAGGGTATCTGGACGACAAACTAACCAATTAAATTTGTCTCTTTTGTTTATTTTGCAGGTTCGATGGAATAATCGGAAAAGTCGAAAGAAGACTTAGGATTATTAGGAAATTTTTTACATAAAAAATGTATTTTTTTTTTTTTGTATTTTTACTTATTCATTATTTTTTTGTAAAGAATAAAAAATATTTAGTTTATTTATTTATAATTTGTTTTTGATATGCAAATAAGATGAAAAACCAAAATTAAAAATGAAACAAAATATTTAAAAAATGGAAATGAGAACAATAATTACAATTTTTAAAAAAATGAGGTGGAAGCAAATATTTAGAATAAAACAAAATGATTTAAAAATGCAAATGATAAAAATTGAATTGAAATAAATTCGATTTAATATGAAATGCAAATGATATTAAGAAAATAAAATAAAATTGATTTAACATAAAATGAAAATAAAATGCAATACCATTGATCTAAAATGAAATTCTACAGATTTTTTATTAATTCCTAATTCATCCAATTTAACCGATGAATCTCATTTCCGACATAACTTTCGATTGAACCTTCCGGCAATTCAAATGAGCAACTTTATCCGGATAAATTCAACGGTCTGATTAAACTCAAATGATCATATTCTCCGGCTAACTTCAGTCCAAAACCTTGAATCGATTTAGTTTCGAACAGCTCAAATCCCCCTCAATCAAACGCTTCCCACTACACCTCGGCCCTGACTCACATCAACAATATCCAACGGCTCAAATCTCCGGTCTGCCGCAAACAAATGACCATTCTACCCTTCATCGCTTGAATTGCGTACAAGGAGATTTTTCCTGCGAGATCAAACCAGCTACACAAACCTGTTAGCGATGAGTTAAATGTAATGCAAAAATGCAAGATGAAACGACAAATTTTAGGGCAAAATTTGGGGTATTACAAATGGCAAGGAAACCTCTTGAAATACAGCCATGTGGTGGAGCCGTGGAGGGTCGCCCCTTGCACATGGTCTTACCACAATTAAATCTTGACTATTAGTTGAAATCAAGCTATGGTGAAATCAGTAGAAACACTGCACTAAAGAAACATTGCTAGCCCATCTTAGTTTTAGTCTGAATAACTACATGACATCATAGCCTATATATTGAGTACAACATGGCCTATAACCCGTGACATTGCAGGTCTTCAGCAGAAGTACACACAAATGCATGGTGCAAGACCCTTTAGGCTTTCAACCTTGATTGTTGGCTTTAATCCATACATCGGGTCACCGTCCCAAATAGACCCTTCTGGCACATTTTCAGCTTGGAAAGCTAATGCAACTGGAAGAAACTCAGATTCAAACTCATCCAACGACAATTACCACTGGACCGGACATGTTGGTCACCTTGTAATAACAGTTGATGTTAATGGTAAAGGCCAGTTCAGTTCCGTCCAAGACACCGTCAATGTTGTCTCAGACAACAATACAATGAAAGTGCTCATTAAAATCAGTGCCGAAAAATACAAGTATGAAATAGTACCAAAGATAATAACTCTTAATTTTTTCAACATTGAGATGCATAAAAAACATTAAATTAAGGCAATTTCTATTGGAAATAAACTATTTCCAACTTTTCTTAAGCAGAGCTATCTTTATTTGAGATTCAGAAGGAAAGAGTCGGCGGAAATGAAATAATGTGCATTTAGAGGAGTTAGCTATTTAGATACTATTTCAAATTTAGTTTAGGTTGGAGGTCCTCAATAGGTGGTATTCTTTGATTTTTGCATTGGTCTTTGTCGCCCTCGCATTGTCGTGTCTGTATTGAGGTTGTGATGCTAGGTGGAACTTTAGTTGTTATTTAGAGGCGTTTTGGTGTGGCTGGAGCATTCGTGTAGTCTGTGATCTTTCATTAGTAACAACGTTGATATTGCAATTAGTGCGAGATAATTCAAGGAGGATTTAGCTTGGCTCTCATATGTTGTATTTCTGTTGTGTGGTTTAGCATTTGGGCTCTTGTAGTGATGTTAGTCCGTGTTAGTTGGAGGTTTTGGTGTCGGTTATTACAGGCTTGTCGGCTCTTATCAATGTCGCTTTTCCAAGCGTCCTGGATTTTGTTCTTTTGCAATTTTTAGAAGACTGGCTTAGCAAATTCATCACCAGCTTTTGGGCTAGGGAGCAGCAGATGGTGTGGTGTTTCTTATCTTGTCTATTGAGCATTTTTTGCTGGCAGTTAGGCTGATTTCGTGGGTTGTATCTTGTTAAAAGTTCTTTTCAGACTGTGAGGTGCCTTCCTAGTTTAGTAGTTGGGGTTTCTATTTTGGTGTTAGTTATCTTGAAGGTAACAGGATTTATATGAACTACTCCTTTTATTGTATTGACTTGCAAAAGTATTTTGTTTGCAGTACTTTTACAAATGAGGTATGAGGTCTTTATATAGACCAAGGTTACAGACAAGAAGACATGAATAATTAATTCACTGCTATTTCCTAAGAGAATAAACCTTTTATCTTCTCTAGGAGAAGTAAACTATTTGTTGCCCGAGACAGCTTTTAATTTATCCAACAAAACTCCCCCATAAATTAAAGGCTTCGTCGATCTATTATTCCTAGCATCTTCTTTCCTCTATCAAATAACTCTTTTGACAATGGTTTTGTAAAGATGTTCGCAGCTTGATCCTTGCTCGCCACATGCTTCAGTTCGACGCTTCCATCCTTCACATGTTCTCGAATGAAATGATAGCGCACATCAATGTGTTTGCTTCTTTCGTGATTTACTGGATTCTTCGCCAGTTTGATTGCATACTTGTTGTCGACCTGCACTATTGTTGCATTTTCTTGTTTTTGTTCCAGTTCACTTAACAATCTTCTAAGCCATATTGCATGGCATACACACCATGAAGCTGCTACATACTCAGCTTCACATGTCGACAATGTTACGATGGGTTGCTTCCTCGAAAGCCAAGTGAAAGCAGTATTTCCCATGAAAAATACATATCCAGAGGTACTCTTCCGATCATCTACATCTCCCCACAAATCGCTGTCAGAGTAGCCAATCAGCTTGTAATCTTCTATTCTTGAGTAAAACATTCCAAGTGACAAAGTTCCTTGGACGTAACGTAAAATTCTCTTCAAGGCTTTCCAGTGTGTGTGAACTAGTTCTTTGATCGCGACTTTCTGAGTCTAATTGAACTTACTACAAGTGTACAGTCTATCGCGTAGTAATAAAAGATATCGATCCTACAGGGACTCGTAATCAAGTAGTGTTCTCGGGTGCTACTATGTTTAGCTAGGTTGATAAGGTTTTATGGGAATAAAAGCAAAAGAAATGTGTATATTAAAGCGAAACTAAAAGGTTTGCTTAAGATATTAAGACAGGAATCGGTATGCAATATGTTAGTTCTTCAAGGATTCGATAAGCTACCGACGTATTACGGTGTTTTCAAAAATAGTTTAAGAAGAAAATGACGGTTTAAAGACCTTTGTCTCACGATGGTTGTTGACGCTAGTCGCAACTCTAAGGCGGAATGTATGCTTTCGCTTTCCCGTTCGAGGTTAAAATCACTTTTTGAAAACCATTAAATTCTAATTCCTTTTAAAGTGTTGTCGCTGTGTTTAAAACGAATGCCTAGTTTTTACTATCCGGTCCTAACCTCAGCTTTCACGTGTCAGTTCGTACCTTAACGAATTTCCCACTGTCGTGGCAAAACTACTTTTAAATAAGTTCTCGCTATCGCGACGAACATTTATTTAGAAAATCAATTTAAAAACTAATGCCAGAAATAAGTTTTAAAAGAAAAGAAAACACCGGTTATTATCGAATCCCGTTCGACTACTTATTACATACCGATCACTTTAATTTAGCTAGACATGGAATACAACATAATAAAACATAAATAACAGCAACAGACAGTACAAGCATGCATCATAATGGAAAAATTAAAATTCAACTAGTAATGGTAAAAGAACCTGTAAACAATTCAATTCTTGGTCTCGGCGTAATCTTCCAAAATGTCAGCAAGATTAAGTTTTGGTCCCAAGGGAATCGTACAAAAAAGTATTGAAGCGGTACAATGGAAATTGCAAGGAAAGGAAAAGAAAGCATTAAAGAGAATATAAGACAATAATTGCTCTGAAAATAATTTGGCAGCACTTCGTGGTATTGAATGCGGCTCCTCTTTCTCTGGTTCCTGCCTCTCCTTTTATAGTTGGAATTTCCAACGTGAATGCCTCAGGAAGTGGGCTTGATACTCAGAGAATGTAGGAGTTAGTGCTCCACAATTTTTGGTCTACGTGGACACGTTTAGAATGTGAACGTTAGCTGCATATTTTGTCTGCATGACGCTCGTAATGGAACGTGACGGTCGCCATACGCATGACGGTCATAATGGATCTGTGACGATCGTCATATCAGCAAAATCCATTTCTTCTATTTTTCGTGCCTTTTTCTTCTGTTCTTCATCTTTAAGTGCTTGTTTTCTCCATCTTGCTCCATTTGAACGTGAACTTTGAATACCTGCAAAACACTAGACAAATAACGTGGAAAAACCTGGAATTGGGGTGAAACAAGTCATAGATTAGTTGAAAAGTATCTCATTTACTATATATACTTTCGCGTTATCGAACTCCCCTAAACTTGAATCTTTGCTTGTCCTCAAGTAAAGGTGGGAAATATTTTAAAACTTAGCAAGCACGCGGCGCGCTCTTCTTTCGAAAATACTTTTCAAACGTCAAGTTAGGAGACCGGGAGTCCAATGGAAACAAAACGTATACGGCGATGACACTGAACTGTAAGTCTTCGAAGGCCTCCCTTTTATGCAAGTCGGTCCCAATCACGCTACTGAAGCTCGGCGTCAAGTTTCTCGCAACAAGCTTTACCCGGTTTCGTTCTGGCGCAATCACATTAAGCCCGTTGTCCATACACGTTCATGGCAAGTAAACCTGTTAGTGACTATGATCTCATTGCTATTTCGATTTTTCTTCGCACATATGCTTATTCTGCTATTGAACATAAAGAGTTTTTGTACCGCTGGGCTAAATGCTCGGGCGAGGAGCACCTAACTTAGAAGGAACATGTCTCTATATTTAGGATATATGGCTTTTTGCTTTCATGATTTTTCATTTCAAACTAGAGATCATGCACTTATTTGCATCGGTTTCTTACTTAGCATGTTTAGGATGGTGCTGACTGCTCGTATAAACTACTGGGGGATACGTTTGAGTCAAAACTTGAAGCTTTGGTACAAGTAAGTAGTGCAACTGACTCGCATAAACTGGAGGTCTAAGGTGTCAGGACGGTAATGGTTTTGTTAGAATTTTCTTCTCGGGATTTCCAAACTTGGTTAAATTTTTGGCGTGTCCACGTGATGCTTTGAGGAGGATAAAAGTTTTTGTATATGTCGAATAAAGTGCGGAGAGTTCGCGTAGCAGAAAAAAAATATATAAATGAGCTTTATTTGCCGAAATAAAAATACTTTAAATTGAAATTTAGAATGAAAGTACAATATAATATGCGTCCATTCTAAGTTCTTCCAATTCATGTAGATTCAAGATTCATTTTTCTCCTGCCTCAGTGTAGTTGAAGTTTAGCGTCTTAATAGCCCAAAAGGCTTTGTGCTCTAGTTCCACTGGCAGGTGACATGATTTTCCGTAAACTAATTTAAATGGTGTAGTACCTATTAGCGTCTTATAAGCGGTCTTATAGGCCCATAAAGCTTCGTTTAGTTTCGATGACCAATCTTTCCTGGAGGTTGCGACAGTCTTTTCCAATATCTGTTTTATTTCTCTGTTCGAAACCTCCACGTGTCCGCTAGTTTGCGGATGATACGGTATAGCTATGCGGTGTTTAACTCCATATGTTGATAGAAGTTTGCCAAAGATTCGCGATATGAAGTGTGAACCACCGTCACTAATAACAAGTCTGGGCACACCAAATCTAGGCAAGATTATGTTTCTAAAGAGTTTGATAACTACTCGCGTGTCATTTGTTGGAGCGACAACGACCTCAATCCATTTCAATAAATAGTCGACAGCGACGAGTATATACTTGTTTCTAAAAGAAGACGGGAAAGGTCCCATAAAGTCTATTCCCCATACGTCAAAGATTTCTACCTCTAAAATCCCTTTCTGAGGCATTTCATCGCGTCGTGAGATGTTGCCAGTGTGTTGGCACCGGTAGCATTTGAGTACAGCGATATGGACATCCTTCTAGAGGCTGGGCCAGAATAGGCCAGATTGTAGAATTTTAGCGCATGTCTTTGAAGTACTCGCATGACCATCATAAGGTGCTGAATGACATTGGGAAATGATGTCTTCTATTTCTTCCTCTGGGACACAGCGATGGTATATGTTGTCGGCGCCTCTCTTGAAGAGCAGAGGTTCGTCCCAATAATAATGCTTTAATTCTTGGAAGAATTTCTTCTTTTGTTGATAAGTTAGATCCGGTGGAAGCACGCCTACAGCTAAGTAATTAACAATGTCAGCATACCAAGGCAAAGTAACTTGGGCATAGACAGCTTCCACGGCTTTTTCAAGTTATGGTTCTTCCGAGGTTAAGTTAGGAATATCGCTTTCTAATTTGGCTATCAGACGTTTGTAAGGAAAATCGTCATCGATAGGCACTGATTCTTGTTTAATGCCTTCTATTCGGGATAAGTGATCTGCAACTACGTTTTCGGTTCCTTTCTTATCTTTAATTTCTAAGTCAAACTCTTATAATAATAGGATCCATCTCAATAGTCTTGGTTTGGCATCCTTTTTGCTTATCAGGTACCTAATGGCAGCGTGATCTGTGTATATGATTATCTTTGCTCCTACCAAGTAGGAACGGAATTTGTCGAGGGCTAACACAACTGCTAGAAGTTCCTTCTCTGTTGTGGCGTATTTCATTTGGGCAGGGTCTAAGGTTCTACTGGCGTAATAGATTGCGTGAAGCTTCTTGTCTTTCCTTTGTCCTAGAACTGCACCTATAGCATAATCACTCGCATCGCACATGATTTCAAATGGTAGTCGCCAATCGGGCGGTTGCATAATGGGTGCGATGATAAGGGCTTCTTTTAGTGTTTCAAACACTTTTAAGCAGTCGACGTCGAAGACGAACTCAGCGTCTTTCATTAACAGGCCGGTTAGAGGTTTTATGATTTTCGAGAAATCTTTTATGAATCTTCGGTAGAAACCGGCATGTCCTAGAAAACTTCGTATTTCTCGTACGGTTTTTGGTGGTTGGAGGTCTTTTATAATTTCTATCTTAGCTTTGTCAACCTCAATTCCTTTGTCAGATATTACATGTCCTAGAACTATTCCTTGTCGGACCATGAAATGGCGTTTTTCCCAATTTAGGACGAGATTCACTTTTGCGCAGCGTTCTAATACCATTTCTAAGTTTTGTAAGCATCCTTCGAAACTTTGTCCGCATACGGAGAAATCATCCATCAACACTTCCATGATGTTGTCTATGAAATCTGCGAAGATTGCCACCATGCATCTTTGGAATGTTGCTGGAGCGTTACATAATCCAAACGGCATTCGGCGGTATGCAAAAGTACCATAAGGACAAGTGAATGTAGTCTTCTCTTGGTCATCGGGGTGAATAGGAATTTGGAAGAATCCCGAATAACCATCTAGATAGCAGAAATATGAATATTTGGTCAATCTTTCCAACATTTAATCTATGAAAGGTAAAGGGAAGTGATCTTTTCGAGTGGCTTTGTCCATCTTTCTGTAATCAATGCACATTCTGCTTCCGGTCACAACTCTATGCGTTATTGATTCGCCTTTTGAGTTCTTTACTACAGTGACTCCTCCTTTCTTAGGTACGACATGAACTGGGCTGACCCATTCGCTGTCGGAGATTGGGTAGATAATTCTTGCATCTAGTAGTTTATTTACTTCGTCCTTGACTACAATGCTTAGGATGGGATTTATTCTTCTCTGATGTTCTCTAAAGGTTTTACAGTCTTTATCTAGCGTAATTCGATGCATACGTATAGAAGGGCTTATTCCTTTAAGGTAGCTTATGTTATAGCCTAACACAGTGGGGTATTTCTTTAGAACGTCTAATAGCTTTTCGATTTCTAGTTGTCCTAAGTCGGCGTTGACTATTACTGGACTTTTTAGTTCAGCGTCTAGGAATTCATATCTGAGATTTTTGGGTAGTGCTTTAAGTTCTAAAGATGGTTTCTTCGGACCTGGCATATGATCTAGAGTTAGTGCTAAGCTTTCGCTTAGACTGTCGTCTTTGTATGGTTTACGCCAATCGTCGTCTTCAAAAATTTCAGGTATTTGAATTTTCATTATTTCTGAATATGTGGTCTCTTCCTTTTCAAGTTCTCTTATGCATTCGTCAATGACATCTACTAAATAACATGTATCGTCTATGGCTGGTGCTTGTAGGAACTTGGTGAGAATGAATTCTATCTTTTCTTCTCCTACTTCGAATGTTAGCCTACCTTTCTTCAAATCAATGATAGCTCCGGCTGTGGCTAGGAATGGTCTTCCTAAAATAATCGGAGTAACTGAATCTTCCTTAATATCCATAATTATGAAGTCGGTTGGGATATAGAATTTTCTTATGCGTACTGGAACATTTTCCATTATACCGACAGGATACTTGACGGATCGGTCACATAATTGAACGGACATCTTGGTTGGTCTTAATTCACCCATATTTAACTTTTTGCATATGGATAAAGGCATAACACTGATACTGGCTCCTAAATCGCATAAAGCTTTGTCTATGACGAACTTTCCGATGACACAGGGTATGGAGAAACTACCTGGGTCTTTTAGTTTAGGAGGCATGTTGTTTTGAATGATAGCGCTACACTTGGCAGTAAGTGTAACTGTTTCGTTATCCTCGATTTTTGTCTTATTTGAAAGGATTTCTTTGAGAAATTTAGCGTACGAGGGCATGTGAGTGATAGCTTCTGTGAAAGGAATTGTGATATTCAGTTGCTTAAGAAGTTCTACGAATTTCTTAAATTGCCCTGTAGTTTTAGAATTTATAAATATTTGAGGATAAGGAATCGGTGGTTTATATGGTGCTGGAGGTACATAAGGTTTTTCACTTTCAGTGGCCTCTTTCTCGTTGTCTTCCTTCTCGTGTGACTCATACTCCTTTTCTGCTTGCTTACCGGGTTTCTGTTGCATGGCTGAATTTTCGGTTCTTGAGTCGATCGGTTCATCCAATTCTTTTCCACTTCTTAATATTACAGCATTTGCTTAACCTTTTTGATTCTGTTCGGGTTGTCCAGGAAATGTACCAGCTGGTGCGGCAGCAGAAGCTTGTTGTTGAGCCACTTGTGATATCTGTGTTTCAAGCATTTTGTTGTGGGTGGCTAAAGCGTCTACTTTGCTGGTTAGCTGTTTGATCAGCTCACTAGTGTGTATGTTTTGATTCAAGAACTCTTTGTTTGTCTGCACTTGAGTAGCCACGAATTTTTCCATCATCAATTCCAAATTTGACTTTCTAGGGACATTTTGGAACAACTACGGCTGGTTTCTGATATCCTGGCGGAGCAGCGGGTGCTTGCAATGCATTATCGCTTTTGTAGGAAAAGTTTGGGTGGTTTCGCCAACCTGGGTTGTAGGTATTCGCGTAAGGATTACCTTGGGCGTAGTTCACTTGGCCAGGTGGAATTCCTGTCAATAATGGGCATTCGGGCGCATTATGAGTGGCAATTCCACATAACTCGCAGTTTGGAGTTACAGCAACTATGGTTGCTGGTGGCGTTACGGTTAAATTGTCGATCTTCTGCGTTAAGGCATCTACCTTAGCATTGAATTTTTCAAGAATACTGATCTCGTACATCCCACCTTTCGCTGCGGGTTTCTTGGTTGAAGTTCTTTCACCTCCCTATTGGCAATGGTTTTAAGACATATTCTCGATAAGTTGATAGGCTTCGTCGTATGGCTTATCCATAAGTGCACCACCTGCGGCGACATCTACTGTCAATCTCGTGTTATACAGGAGCCCACTGTAGAAAGTATGAATAGTCACCCAACTTTCAAGACCGTGGTGAGGGCATGCTCTCATCATATCTTTGAATCTTTCCCATGCTTCGTAGAGAGATTCGGCATCCTTCTGTCAAAATCCGTTAATTTGAGCTCTTAGTATAGCGGTTTTGCTTGGCGGAAAGTATCTTGCTAAGAAAACGTTCTTCAACTGTTCCCACATCGTAACAGAGTTGGATGGCAAGGATTGTAACCATGCCCAAGCTCTATCTGTAAGAGAGAAAGGAAAAAGACGGAGTCTTATTGCGTCTGGAGTTACACCATTAACTTTCATTGTGTCTGCGTATTGCACAAACTTCGTTAAGTGTTCGTTCGGATCCTCAGTTGCATTTCCTGAGAATTGATGTTGTTGCACAGCTGACAATAGTGATGGTTTTAGCTCGAAATCGTTCCGATTGATAGCTGGGGCAGCAATGCTAGAGGGAGGTTCTTGATGAGATGGAGTAGTGTAATCCTTCAAAGGCCTATTTTGAGGTATTTCAGCATCCATCTTCTTTTCTTCAGTGGTTTCAGAAGTATGAGTAAGGAGGTCGGGAATATTGTGTCTTCGTTGATATTCTATAATGCGCCTTCTCAAATGTAGGAAGCGCTCTAGTTCGGCGATTGTAGGTTGTAAAATGTCGCCTTGTGGGCGAGTATTTGGCATGCAATCGGCAAACTAGTAAAGGGAAATAAAATAGTTAACCTAGTATATACTACGTAACAGAAGGTTACGCTATTGACTAAACGGGTCCCCGACAACGGCGCCAAAAACTTGATCGCGAATTTCTGAGTCTAACTGAACTTACTGCAAGTGCACAGTCTATCGCGTAGTAATAAAAGATATCGATCCTATAGGGACTCGTAATCAAGTAGTGTTCTCGGGTGCTACTATGTTTAGATAGGTTGATAAGGTTTTATGGGAATAAAAGCAAAAGAAATGTGTATATTAAAGGGAAACTAAAAGGTTTGCTTAAGATATTAAGACAGGAATCGGTATGCAATATGTTAGTTCTTCAAGGATTCGATAAGCTACCGGCGTATTACGGTGTTTTCAAAAATAGTTTAAGAAGAAAATGACAGTTTAAAGACCTTTGTCTCACGATGGTTGTTGACGCTAGTCGCAACTCTAAGGCGGAACGTATGCTTTCGCTATCCCGTTCGGGGTTAAAATCACTTTTTGAAAACCATTAAATTCTAATTCCTTTTAAAGCGCTGCCGGTGTGTTTAAAACGAATGCCTAGTTTTTACTATCTGGCCCTAACCTCAGCTTTCGCGTGTCGGTTCTTACCTTAACGAATTTCCCACTGTCGTGGAAAAACTACTTTTAAATAAGCTCTCGCTGTCGCGACGAATATTTATTTAGAAAATCAATTTAAAAACTAAGGCCAGAAATAAGTTTGAAAAGAAAAGAAAACACCGGTTATTATCGAATCTCATCCGACTACTTATTACATACCGATTACTTTAATTTAGCGAGACATGGAATACAACATAATAAAACATAAATAACAGCAACAGACAGTACAAGCATGCATCATAATGGAAAAATTAAAATTCAATTAGTAATGGTAAAAGAACCTGTAAACAATTCAATTCTTGGTCTTTGCGTAATCTTCCAAAATGTCGGCAAGATTAGGTTTTGGTCCCAAGGAAATCGCACAGAAAAGTATTGAAGCGGTACAATGGAAATTGCAAGGAAAGGAAAAGAAAGCAGTAAAGAGAATCTAAGACAATAATTGCTCTGGAAATAATTTAGCAGCACTTCATGGTATTGAATGCGGCTCCTCTTTCTCTGGTTTCTGCCTCTCCTTTTATAGCTGGAGTTTCCAACGTGAATGCCTCAGGAAGTGAGGTTGATACTTAGAGAACGTAGGAGTTAGTGCTCCACAATTTTTGGTCTGCGTGGACACGTTCAGAATGTGAACGTTAGCTGCATATTTTGTCTGCATGACGCTCGTAATGGAACGTGACGGTCGCCATACGCATGACGGTCGTAATGGATCTGTGACGACCGCCATATCAACAAAATCCATTTCTTCTATTTTTCGTGCCTTTTTCATCTGTTCTTCATCTTTAAGTGCTTGTTTTCTCCATCTTTCTCCATTTGAACATGAACTTTGAATACCTGCAAAACACTAGACAAATAACATGGAAAAACCCGAAATCAGGGTGAAACAAGTCATAGATTAGTTGAAAAGTATGTCATTTACTATATATAATTTCGCGTTATCATTCTTTCATAAATCGAATCAAGATTCTGACACTTAGTGAGAGATCTGGTCTCGTTCATGTAAGATATCAAAGACTTTCAACCAAGCTTCGAAATTTGTTTTCTTCGACACGCTCTCCCCCATCAAATTTTGAAAGCTTGGCTCCTGGCTCCATAGGTGTCGAAATTGGATTGCATCCTTCCATTTTGAACCTTTTTAGGATGTCCTTTTGCATATTTTTCTTGTGAGTCAAATATTCCAGTTTCTTCTTGTCGAACCTCCAGACCAAGAAAGAAACTCATCAGACCTAAGTCTGTCATCTCGAACTCACTTGTCGTTTTTCCTTTGAAGTCTTCAATCATTTGATTATTGTTGCCCAAGAAAATTAGATCTTCGACATAGAGAGCAACAAGCAGCATATTTTCATTTTCCTTCTTCACATACAGAGCATGTTCGTATGGACATTGGTGGAAACCATTCTCCTTGAAATAAGTATCATTGCGCGTATTCCATGCTCGAGGTGCTTGCTTTAACCCATAAAGTGCTTTCTTGAGTTTTAGCACTTTTCTGAATGGTGTGCTCGAAGAAGAAGTCTATATCGAACAACCACCAGGATTCATTTAACATCCATTTGGAATATTGGCCATTTGAATTGAGCAGCTTGCGAAATGAGTAGTCGAATTGTTTCCATTCTTGCAATAGGTGCAAATACTTCGTCATAGTCAATTCCTTCTTTCTGCTTGTATCCTTTCACCTCAAGTCGTGCCTTGTACCTTTCGACATCGCCTTGTGAATTCATCTTTTTCTTGAACACCCACTTCACACTAATAGTTCGACTTCCTTTTGAAAATTCTGCTAACTCCCACGTATTGTTGTGTTCAATAGCCTTAATATCTTCATTCATGGCATTCTTCCACTTCTCATCTCTCCATGCTTCTTCAAAACTCATGTTTTCAGAATCTGCCAGAAGACATACAAGATGTACTTCTTCTGTGTTATCATACAACTCTTGCAAACTTCTGATTCTGGGTTGTGAGGGCTCATCTTCATTATCAGAGTCTTCAGGTATTTTTGAAGTGTTTATTGGTACAACAACTGATGGTTTGCCAGTTTCGACTACAACTTCTGTCGAATTGTTCCAGTCCCATCTGCTTGCTTCGTTTACTCGAACATCTCTACTTACAATCACCTTTTGGTTTATGGGGTCGAAGAGCCTGTATCCCTTTGTTTTCTCATCATATCCAATCAGTATGTACTTCTGACTCTTGTCTTCAAGCTTCGTTCTTCGTTGATCTGGCACGTGTGCATAAGCAACACTGCCAAATACTTTAATGTGAGATACAGTCGGCTTCTGTCCACTCCATGCTTCTTGTGGTGTTTGATCTTCCAACTTCGAATGTGGACATATGTTTTGGACGTAGATTGAGTATTGCACAGCTTCTGCCCAAAATTCCTTTGACATGTTCTTGCTCTTAAGCATTGAATGAACCATGTCAAGGACTATTCGATTCTTTCTCTCAGCAACACCATTTTGTTGAGGTGAGTATGTCGCAGTTAGAAATCTCCTTATCCCCTGCTCCTCACAATACTTCATTAAGGCTGTCGAAGTATACTCTCCTCCTCTGTCAGAACGAAGATCTTTGATGTGTCGATCAATTGACTTCTCCACAGACCCTTTAATGGACACCGATCCTTCAAGCTAACTGCCCAGAATCAACCCTTGCACCTTGCTAGAGCTTTCCCACACCTTGAGTTGGCTTGAAAATGGAAGAATCTCCAAAATCGAATTTCAATTGCCCTCCACTTTTTCTCAACAGTTTTATGTTATTTCTCCATCTAAAGTTAGTTAATTTCTGTTGTACATGATCAGAAGATTATATGGAATGGATTTGTATTAGTTTGAAGCCCAATTGAAGCCCACTTTGATCAATTGAAAAATCCAAGTTTTCATTTTTGGAGCTTTGTGATTCTTGTCAAAACAGAGCCAAAATGCTTGGAACTTGGTTCATGCTTGTTACTTGAGATGCAAGGAATCCAATGGTGGAGGTTTGGCCCTTGGAATTGAATCAATGGTGGATTTGGATTATGTTACTTCAAGATGAAGTAACATGAAATTTAGCCATGAAAATGACCTCAAAATTGGTTCATGACTTTGGCATTGTATTTAGAATATTCAAGGCACTCAAAATATGCACACACTTGACATGAATTGATTTAATTTGAATTAGATCCAAACTAGGCCTTTTCAAGCTTCCTTTCATGAAATTTTCTTCACACATTCTCCAATCCAAGCCAATTTAATGATGCCTTGATGTTTGATTGAGCAAATGACCCCATTTGGAGAAAGTTTGAAGTTGGAAATATTTTCATTTGAAGTATGCAAAGTGGTGAAATTGACCTATAATCCAAAATGACCTATAATCAAAGTTTCCCAAAATACCCTTGTATTGCATGCTTCATATCTTGAGTTCTACAAGTCAGATTGAGGACTTATAATACTTTTTGGAAAGCTAATACCATGAGGAACAACATTCATGTTTGGGTCAAGATAAGGAGAGACATCCTTCTAGCTCAAAAATGTCTTGGAAGTTGGTTGACTTTCACAATCCAAAATCACATTCATCTGATGACCTGTAACTTGTCTGCTTCATAACTTGAGTTCTAAAATTAGATGAATGACTTCTAGTACTCAAAAGAAAGCTAAGAATATTCTCTACAAGTCTCATGTTGATGTCAAGATGAGATGAAACTTGTATCTTGAGTTATGTGGTCTTGAAGTTAGGCACTAAACAAGGGGATTTTACTCTAACAAGCTTAGAAACCCTAGCTTAGCAACTTCTCACACTCTTGAGTATTGATGAATTGATCTTGAAATGATATATGACATGTCTCAGCACAACATTCCATGATCATAGTTGCTTGGAATTGAGTCTTAATCTCCTCAAGACTCACAGTTGACTTAGGGTTGACCAGATGAAAACCCTAATTGCACCACCTTTGGATGTGGCCTCTTGTACTTGGTATATTGACCTGAATGAGCTCCAAAATGACTCTAAAGACATCTCATGAGCTCTCTCAATGCTTTGGGTTCATAACCATGGACTTGCAATCCTCTGATGAGCTTTTCATGGCCTCCAAGATAGGAGGTAGGCAAACATGTACTCCCCCACTTCTCCAAAGAACTTTAACTTCTTCAAAGGACTTGATGAGGATGATAATATTGAACATAGCTTCTTGATTAGGTTTAGAACTTTGATATCCCTTATCTTGATGAGCACACATCTCTCAATCCCCTGGATATGGATAATGGTATGCAAGATGCTAATGCTATGTGAATGATATCCTAATGCTATGAATGCAATGAAACAAAAGTCAATTAAAGAAAAAAAGTTGGGCAAATTTTGGGGTGCAACAAGGACACTTGTCACGTATGTGTTTACCTTGTCACACATCTGTTTACCATAATCAATGCCTTTGTTGAGTCAATGACTTGCAACATGCTTGATAAGACAAGACAATGCAAAACTCTGCCATTCACATGTGACCCTGCATGCCTACAGTGACCATGCAGGCCTACGAGATTCTCTTTCTGCATGCAGCATGCTTGATAAGACGGGACAATGCAAGAATCTACCTTTTAAATGTGACCATGCATGCTGCATAAATTACATTTATTTGGATACGTATTACACTAAACAAACTATAATAAATAAAACACATGCATTATACTTGATAAGACGGAACATTTATTTATTTATATGTATTTCAATTAAATCTATTATACAAGTTTAAGATGTATCATTATTATTATTCTAAAGCTACATGTGACCCTGCATGCAGCCTATTTCGATTAAATCTATTACATGTATACAATTACATGCATCAAGACACTTGTCACGCATGTGAAACACAAAGCCTTAATATGCAATCAATGACATACAACCTGCTTGATGAGACGGGACAATGAAGGAATCTGCTTTTCACATGTGATCCTGCAAGCTGCTTGATGAGACGGGACAATAAAGGAATCTGCTTTTCACATGTGAAACTGCAAGCAGCCTGCTTGATGAGACGGGACAATGAAGGAATCTGCTTTTCACATGCATCAGGACACTTGTCCCGCATGCGTTTACAACGCACATGCATCAGTACACTTGTCCGCATACATTTACAACACACATCCACTCGTGGAATATAAATATAGGGTCTTTGCCCAACAAACTCAGCTCACAATTAAACTCTCCTACTCTCTAACCCTAAAACTCTCAAACTCTCAAACTCTCAAACTTTCTAACTCTCTAACTCAAAAACCCTCAAACCCTCAAACTTTAAAACTCTCTAACTCTCAAACTCCCAAACTCCCAAACTCTCAAACTTAAAAACTCTCAACATCTCTGCATCTCAACATCCCAAATGACAATGTCTTTACTCATCATGGGTGACTCTCACAGAGGGACGACTGAAAACATCTCCGAGTTTGTAAGTCTTTTGTTCTTGTCTATGTTTACAATCTTGTCTAACAAAAACATTAGTTATTTTACTTCTTGTCTAACGTAACATTAATTATTTTGCAGGATGTATCTAGGTTTCGATGTCGTGTGCATGACTACATACCACATGACCCGCTCATAACGGGGTACCTTCGTAATTGTGGGTTTGGTGATTTGATCAAAATCAAATCTTACTCCCTAGACATGAAGTTTATTCTAGCGTTGTTAGAACGCTGGAGACCAGAGACACATACATTTCACCTACCTTTTGGTGAGTGTACTGTGACTCTTCAGGATGTCTACATGTTGTTCGGCCTACACATCGATGGTAAGGCCGTCAACGACAAAGTTGGTGTCCCTGACCGACTTTGCGAAGATTTATTGGGCTTCCCTCTTTGTGTGGACGCAACTCAGGCGGAAAGCGAGGGCCGCCCGAGGGGTCAGGGAATAAATTTAAAATACCTTCGAGAACAATACAACAATATTGTTCTAAGTGATGATAGCACCGAGTATGACAAAATACTCAAAACTCGATGCTATATTATGATTTTATTCGGGCACTTTTTATTTCCAGAGGGAACTGGAAATACCATAAATATTATGTATTTGCCCTTACTGCAAAATATAAACAAAGTGTACGAATATAGTTGGAGATCAGCTGTCCTCGCCCATCTGTATAGCGCACTTTGCAAAACTTCAAAAAAAATTCATGTACTTTTTATTGTTGTGCCTATCTCCTACAAGCGTGGGGTTGGTCTAGGATACCGACGCTTGCTCTAATAAACCGGAATCCATTTACATTCCCGTACGCCAACAAGTAAGTTTCTTATCAAGATTATTTGGCAACCAAATTTGTTCCTTATTATTTTAGATGCTAACTTATATCTGTTTCTTTTTTTTAGGTGGTCTGTTCCAAGGATGAATTATCAGAGATGTCCCTGACACTCTATAATTCAATACCGCAACCTCATCGACCACCTTGAGCCAGATGATGTAAGTTATATATCTCCAATCTGTCTAAGTTATATGAAAAAACTTGTTTATCTCTGTCTGACTAAATGTATTCACCTTTATTGTAGTTTGTCTGAATGTCGTACGAGGGTCTAGACCACCAGCCCGACGCCAATGATGTTGCTGTGTGGACATCGAGAACACCCATAATAAGGTTCACTACGGTGGATATGCACCAAAGTGACCGGGTCAAGCTACAGTTTGGGATGCATCAAGATATTCCAGATGCTCCGGTAGAATTGGGGCAGTGGCATCAAAAGCGGGTGGACTCACAGTGGAATGCCAGTCATTGGAAGGAATTTGCAAAGGAGTGGTATAAACACTGGAAGAGAAGAATGCAGCACGTGTTGACCGACCGTATTGTGCACGGGGCTAGGCCAAGTCTTCAATATATGACTTGGTTTAGGTCTGTCACGAAATCTCAGTCATTTCTGTCCGAGCCAACCTATTTGGCTGACCCAAGGCAACGCGCTTCTTCGCCCAACACACAACAACAGTCTAGTGCCCAAAATCAGCCTTACAATAACCCATACCAGCCTTACCATGAACTGTATATGCAACCCACCCAGTCCCAGCCTCAACCACCATATCAATATAGCCCTGATACGTCATTTGACCCTGCCCCCTCCACCTATAGCCCAGACAACTCATTTGACCCTACCCCCTCCAACTACCCCTCCAGCTACCCCTCTAACTATCTGCTATTTGACTACCACACCCCACACCAACCAACACACCTAGACCAACACAATTCCATGTACACATTCAGAAAACCATACCGTCCATACTCAACCCAACCTCCCTGACAATCCTTCAAAAACATGGGCATTGGGCTTGACTACGGAAGCTCCGTTAACAGTGGACCTCCCGGCTATTGGGGTCAAATGCTGCAAAATCTATTTGATACGTCGGGGCCCAACAAAACTCTCCTCCACAACTCAACACACAACGACCAGACACAGCACAACAATCTCGTCATATATCTCGTCGCAATGTGCATCCCCCGTAGTGTGGCACCGGTGGTCACTTGGATAGAGCCGGCCATTAGTTTTTATTTTTTTTTCCAATTGTAATTGTAATTTTCATTAGATTGTAAATTAATATATTTTATTATTTCTATATATTTTTTTTAACATTTCTATATATTAATATTTTCTTAATATTATTTAACACCTAATTAAAATATGATTTTTACCAAATATTTATTAAAACCAAATTAAAATATTTATTATAATGTTTATAAATTTAATAATAATTACCATTAAAATATTTACACAAACATAATCTTTAAATAATTTATTAAAATATAATAGTTAAGATATTAAAATATAAAACATAATTTATTAAAATATTAATAAAATATAAAATATTTTAAATAATTTATTATAATAATTAAGGTATTAAAATATAAAATGTTTTAAATAATTTATTACAATTGAGTATTTACTAAATAAATAAAAATTGAAAACGAAAAAAGCAAACTCTAGTTACAACTAACTCGCCATGACGACTTCTTCCAAAAACAAAACAAGAGAGTCAGTCAATCACTCTGGAGCATCCATGCAAGGCAAATTTGTTAGCAAGGCAAATTTGAAAAACAACATAGTCGCCAATGACTCTGGCGACAAGATGCTGAAATTAATTCACAAACAATGTTATTTATTATATAAACAGAATAATTCAGCAACAAATTCATAGATAATCTCATTGAAAATAAAATATGCAAGCCAAGTCGAGAGATGTACAAAATTTAAGGCGAAGTACACACCTAAAAAAACCCAAATATAGATTTTCCTATAACCTTAACCAAATTCTTTCATAAGCCAAATTCTTTCCTAAGATTTTCAAGAATTACTATCCCAATTTTCACCAAAAGATAATCAATCAAAATAAAAATTACTGTCATAATAAAAATCAAAATGACAGTCATCAGAATCAAAATCACAAACATAACACCAATAGTCGATGGGTGGAATAAATTTTTTGATCTGCTCAAACTTTCCCTCAAACTTTCCCACCCAGTACATTTCCCTAAAACTTTGACTCAAACTTCCTTCTGAACGCATAAAAAAACAATGTTGCATGTCAAGAGATTCAAGAAGAGGACATCCATCAAAAATAGCAACAACCCCAACCGATGTAAGCCCCAGTCCTGAAATCGTAAGACTGCGTAATCCAGGCATTGTTTTCGCGATAGCAACCGCCTCCTCAGTCTGATCAATGGACATACTCTCATTCTGCTGATACAAATTTCTACCGTATGTCAGTGTTTTCAAAAGAGGACAATAACTACCAACAACTTCCAAGAAATGTTTAGATAGATTGTTGTTTCTTGTGACGATGAGTTCTTCGATGAGTGGAAGTTTCTTCACGGCTTCAATAATTCCTTTATCCGAAAGTTCATCACAAGATTCAATCCTGACGCGCCGTAGATTACTTGCCCTGTAAAATTCAAATAAAAATCTTAACAATCAAAATAAAAATATGTTCATATATATTGAAAGTTACGAGAATGAATCATCAGTCATCACCTATCAGCTATGTATTCGAGGAGCTCATCGTTTCCTAACATATATATGTAAACATCTTCTAACTGACCACAGCTTCGATCAACAGCATATTGGAACATCTTCACCCAATGCGTCCTGTCGTAGCGACTACGGTAGAAATTTTGCATATGAATGGTGCGCCAGATGTAAGGTTCCTTGCAGAAATTCCACCATAAAGGACACACTAGAGATGCACCTGTGATTATGTCAAGCGTATTAAGCCTCCGTAGGATGTTTAATGTAAGGTCTCTAGGAAGTTCAAGCCAATTTGGCATTGTTGTTGTGTTTTTCAGTTTCACTTCCCTTGCTGGAACCTAGAAGACGCCGTATTATTCATCTAGGGTAACTATAACCTTTTATAGTAAAGACTAGGTTTTGATTGGTTGTTTATTTTACAAAATATATTAATCTAATGACAAAATAATAAGCCTATATTAAAGCAAATACATTAGAACAAATATTTTAGTAGAAAAAAATATTTATATATGAAATTAAGTGGTGATTGATAAACCATTTAATCACCGATCTTTAATTATTCAATTAAAATTTTTTATTTTATAAAGAAATCAAAGTTGAAATTATTATTTTTGTTTTACTGGTTTTTATATTTTTTATATTTTTTTTATGATAAAAAATGATTGTATTCCTCGTTTTGGAATTCTCATTATAGTTTATTTTTTCTATAAAGTTTGACCTAGGTTTTTTTTTTGGTATGTGATTTTTCTTTTAATAATTTATATTTTTTAGAGTTTTTTATCCATCGTTAATTTATTATGTATTTTGTAATTGATTTGATAAATCAGAATCTCTAATTAAATTATCTACTGATCAATTTTGTGTATAAAGATAGTGTTTCTCTTTTAAATTATTTTTAAAAGGATCTATTAGTAACATAAATGTGTGATACTATTTTATTATAGGATAAATTGTCATAATTTTACGATTTATAAAATGAGTAGAATCGAACTTCTCTCGGTTTTATTTGACTGATTAAAAATTGATTCAGTTTAAATTTTAGTTTAAATCTAACACAATTTTTTTTAAGTTCAAATTCGACTCGTTATAAATTTATGAATAATTTGATTCGAATAGTTAGATTCATCTCATTAGATTTAGATCGGTTGTTTCACAAATTTAAAAGTCATTTTTTAAAGTTTATTTTATATATATATATATATATATATATTTAATATTTTCAATTAATATTTTAAAAAAAATATTGAAATAAAAAAATTATTATATTAGAATTTAACTATATCTCAAAAATCTACTAATTCAAAAATTACACAAATTTTCCGCGAACATTTAAATGTCTAATTCAAAAACTATTTAATTAGAGTATAAATTTGTCTCAAAAATCCACAACTTCACAAATATTTTTTTAAATTAAAAGCAATTTAAAAGATATATTTGATTTTTTTAAAATGAAAGAAATTTAGAAGATATTTTTTAAATTAGAAAATATATGTTGATTTTTAAACTAATTTTTAATAAACATAGTTTATAATTTATATGATGTTGATATTATTTGTATAACTATTCTTAAAAATATTTTGTTCACTTGAAAAAATACATTATCAATTAATATTCTATGATTAAAAGAAAATATAGGATTAAGATTTAGAGTAAATTTTTAAATCTACTCTTAAACACAATTAGGGGTGTCAATAGGGTCCGGAATGTGTGGATGATGTTTTCCCGCTCCCCGCCCCAACCCCAATATTTTCACATCCCCGTCCCCATTTCCCATCACTGTGGAATATTGTTCCCCATCACCATCTGCACAGATCCCCATGGAGATCGAGTCTTAAAAAATTTCTATATTTTTCGATCAAAACTATGACATTAGTATTTTGTTGTTTTTTCCTTTTTAAAAAAAATATATATTTTGCATCTTTCTTTTTAAGAAAATAAAAACGATATTGTATCAATAACAAAAAAAATGCAAAAACACTTGCAGTTATCACTACGCCAGAAATGAGTTTTAGCAGCGCACACAAAGACAACGCTTTTTAGAAAAGCGCTGCTAAAGGGTGAGTAAAAAAAAAGAAAAAAAATTTCCTACCAAAGACAGCGCTTTTAAAAAAGCGCTGCTAAAGGGGGACCCTAAGAAAGCGCTTTTAAAAAAGCGCTGCTAAAGGGGTACCCTAAGAAAGCGCTTTTAAAAAGCGCTGCTAAAGGGAGACCTTAAGAAAGCGCTTTTTCTATAAAGCGCTGTTATATGGCATTGCTAAGGCACCCTATGAAAGCGCTTTTAAAAGCGCTGCTAAAGGCCTTTAAAAGCCCTGCTATAGATATTAGTATTATAATTTTAAAATACCCTCCAGAATTTTAAGAGAAACAGAACAGTCGCGTACATTTCTTTTCTTCTTTCTTTCTCCTCTGGCTAACGAACTTGCCCTATTCAAACATTCTGTTGCCGTCATCCGCCGTCCGACCGTCGCCCACTTCCGTTGGATTGCGCCGCTGTTCACCGTCTGTTTTCGAGTGCATCCGTTCGTCTGCATTGCATTTCCACCATTGTTACGGTATGTGAAGTTTTACTATGGTTTTCTTGTTTATTTATCTTTTCACCATTGTTGGTATTTGAAGATATAGATGGTTTTTTTGTTCTGATGATATAGATGGTTTTGTGTTATTGAGATATTGAAGGTTTTGTGTTATTGTCTCTTTGTTGTTATTAAGATATTGAAGGTATGTGTATATGGCATTGCTGAGTTATAGTGGTTATATGTATTGATCAAATTCTTTAAAGGTTTGCTGAGTTAAGCATTTATGTGTTATTGTCTCTTTGTTGTTATTGAGATATTAAAGGTTTTGTGTTATTGAGATATTGAAGGTTTGATATAGTTGTTGCAATGCGAAGGTTTGTTGTTATTAAGGCATTGAAGGTTTAATATTATTGTTGATGTTGTTGTTTTTATTGAGTTATTGAAGGTTTAGTGAAGGTTTTTAGTGTTGTTTTGCATTAAAGGTTTGAGGACATGCAACTAAATTTGAGTTCAAGTATGATATTTGATATGATGTTAACACTAATGTTGTTGGGTTTGTGTAGATATGTTACGTATACTATTGTTTTTGTTGTTGTTGTTGTTGTTAAAAGCCTAAACTCAAAATGTTTTATGTGTTATTGTTTTTCTATTGTTATTTTGGGATTGAGATTGATGTTGTTTTTATTTTGTTGCTATTTTGAACTTAGATGGATAATTCATCTAGCACCACTCATACAAATGAGTTTTCTTCTAATTTGAATATAACAAAAATATTAGATAATGATGGCTAAAAATATTAATGTAACTTGATAGAGCATATTTTTTTTAATAGTTTGGAAATTCGTATTTTTTAAGAGAGTAGCCAACATGAATATGGTTTTATATGATATGGTTTTATATGTTATTATGATTTTATATGTTGATGGTTTTATATGTTGATATGTTATTATGGATTTCTCAATGTTTATATGATATGTTATTATGGTTTTATATGTTTAGTTAGGATTTCTCAATGTTTAGTAAGGGTGTCATTTTGGTTTAAGGATTATCTAATAATTTTAATATGATTTGTTTTGGTGGATTATCTAGTATTTTTAATATGATTTGTCTTGGTTAATTATTAATATGATTTTAATAAAATTTATATTTTGTCTGCTATAGGGGTTACCTGTGAAGAGCAAAGTTGTGATCGTTTCCAAGCATCCTATTGCGTAGCATTCTTAGAAGTTAGTGATTTCCTTACAGGTATTCTCTGTTTTGTTTTACTTTTATAGTTTAGTGTAGATTACTCAATTAGTATGGATAAAAAATGGATGTCTGGTAATCGATTGTCAAAAGAGTACAAGAATGGGGTATCGAAGTTCGTTAAGTTTGCTGTTGAACACGCCAAAGACCCCAGTAGGATCACATGTCCTTGCTTAGGATGTTGTTATGGGCGTCGAGTTGACGCCGTTCAGTTGGAATCTCATTTAATGAGACATGGAATTGATCGAAGTTACACATGTTGGACATTACATGGTGAGATAAGTAACGAGAATGTTGAACCCCAGAATAATACGACATGTGCTTCAAAGGACAATGGCAGGGATACATATGATTGTGATCGAGTCGAAGAGATTACAGAAGCACTTGAAGAAGATCTTCAAGATTGTCCCAAGATGTTTGAGAGGTTGGTAAGCGATGCAGAGAAACCGTTGTATAAAGGTTGCACTACTTTCACAAGATTGTCCGCGGTATTAAAGTTGTACAATTTAAAGGCGGGTAATGGATGGTCGGATAAAAGTTTCACAGAGTTGTTAGCCATACTTCAAGAGATGCTTCCGGAGGATAATGTTCTTCCCAATCGAACCTATGAAGCTAAAAAAAATGTTATGCTTTATTGGCATGAGCTATGATAAGATACATGCTTGTCCAAATTATTGCATTTTGTTTCGAAATGAATATGCATCATTAAACGAGTGTCCTAAATGCAGTGTATCTCAGTTTAAGAAAAAAAATATCACCAGCAAAAGTATTATGGTATTTTCCTATAATTCCGAGATTCAGACGCATGTTTCGTAGTGAAACAGATGCAAAACACCTGACTTGGCATGCAGATGGTAGAATTGTAGATGGGAAGTATCGACATTCGGCAGATTCACCACAGTGGATGAAAATTGATAATGATTATCCTGATTTTGAAGAAGAAGCTAGAAACCTTCGCTTGGCATTATCGACTGATGGAATGAATCCGCATGGTCTGCAGAGTATCTCACATTCCACCTGGCCTGTAATTATTATGACTTATAACCTGCCTCCATGGCTATGTATGAAGCGTAAGTACATGATGTTATCTATGTTAATTTCTGGCCCTAAACAACTAGGGAATGACATAGACGTATACCTGACACCTCTAATCGAAGACTTAAAGAGTTTGTGGGAGAACGGTGTGGAGGTTTATGATGGATATAGGAAAGAAAGTTTCAATTTGAGGGCGATGTTGTTTGGCACAATTAATGATTTCCCAGCATACGGAAATCTATCGGGGTATAGCATTAAAGGTCAATGTGCGTGTCCTATCTGTGAAGAAAACACAGATTGGACGCGGTTGGAATTTGGTCAGAAGAATGTCTTTCTTGGTCATCGTAGATTCTTAAATTCTAGTCATCACTACTGTGGGTGGAGAAAAGCATTCAATGGAAATTCAGAATAACGTAAAGCTCCACCTACATTGACCGGCGAACAAATTTTTGAAAAGGTGAAAGATGTGAGTACTAAGTTTGGCCAGCCTTTTCCTCATACGCTTGTCACGCGTGGGTGGAAGAAGAGGTCAATTTTGTTTGAGTTGCCGTATTGGAAGTCGTTGTATGTAAGACATTTTCTTAATGTTATGCATATTGAAAAAAATGTATTTGAAAGTGTTATTGGTACGTTACTCAATATACAAGGAAAGTCTAAGGATGGCCTTAAAGCAAGAAATGACTTGGTAGCAATGGGAATAAGAAATGAATTAGGACCCTTGAAGAAAGGAAACCGCACATATCTACCACCTGCTGCTTATACTTTATCTAGAAAGGAGAAAAAGATAATGTGTAAGTTTCTGAGTGAAGTTAAAGTTCCAGAAGGATACTCTTCAGATATTAGAAGACTTGTTTCTATGAAAGACCTCAAGTTAAAAAGTTTAAAGACACATGATTGCCATGTTATAATGGAACACTTTCTACCAATAGGTATACATTCTATTTTGCCAGAAAAAGTGAGAGACGCAATAACTAAATTGTGTTTTTTCTTTAGGTCAATCTGTAGTAAGGTGATAGATCCTGCGATCTTACCAACATTGCAAAGAGAAATAGTTATTACTTTGTGCGAGCTTGAAATGTATTTCCTCCATCATTTTTTGACATAATGGTACATCTAGTTGTTCATCTTGTGAAAGAGACACAACTGTGTGGACCTGCCTATATGAGATGGATGTACCCTGTTGAACGTTATATGAAAATATTGAAAGGGTATGTGAAAAACCGAAGTCGACCAGAGGGATGTATTGTTGAACGATACGTTGTTGAAGAAGCTATTAAGTTTTGTACTGAATATTTGTCCAACGTTCAATCCATTGGCCTCCCAAAATCTCATGTTGTTGAAAAAATATATGGTAAACAGTTAATTGGAAATAAAGTTGTGACAATTTCAAGGGATGAACGGGAGCAAGTGCATTTGTATGTTTTGCACAATGACATTGAGGTTGAGTCGTATGTTGAAATGCACAAGGACGTTCTCCGAGGTTTAAATCTGAATAGAAATGAAAATTGGATAGTACGTGAGCACAATCGAAGTTTTATAACATGGTTCAAGGAGCATATTTTTTCAAAGTTTTATTCTGATCCCGCTTCAATAACAGAAAGGTTGAGATGTTTAGCATATGGTCCAAGTTTGCATGTGTTTTCTTATAGCGCATACGCAATTAATGGATACACATTTTATACCAAGGAACAAGATGATAAAAGTACAATGCAAAATAGTGGTGTCACCGTGCTTGCCGAAGCAATGCACATTTCCTCGTATTATGGGGTTATCGAGCGCATTTGGGTGTTTGATTATGAGAAGTTTCAGATTCCTATCTTTGGATGCAAGTGGGTTGAAAATAATAGTGGCATACAAATGGATAAATCAGGTTTTTTGAAAGTGGATCTTAATAAGGTGGGGTACAAAGATGAGCCTTTTATTCTAGCCACGCAAGCTAAACAAGTGTTCTATGTCACTGATCCGACAAGTACGAAATGGTCTATAGTTCTTTTTTCCAAAAAGTAATCGATGATAACATTGGAGAAAAGGGGGATGTTGATGTTGAGAATGAATCTTATATTATAGATGATCCAGATGAGAATATTAGAGTGGACAAATCATATATTAGAAATGATCATAACGAGGGAATTTGGATCAATCCATCTGTCCGTGCTGTTAAGAGACAAGTAAACCCCGTTACAACGAAAAAAAGAAAGAGATGTTAAAGGTACTTGTAACATATTATTTCTTATTTATACCATGTTTTTCTTATTTACACATTTCTTATGTATATATTTGTTATTTACATATTTGCTTGTCATTCATTTGATACTTTGGTTTTTCTGAATTACAGGTATATATATTATGGCCAGCAACGAGGAAACATCACATGATGGAAAACAAACAACAAAAGACGTGGAAGGCGATATTAAAAGAGGCATAACAATTATGAAAAAAAATCATCCGTGCGAGAGATAAAGGAGTAAAGTATGATGTCCATTGGAATGAAAGAGATCAGTTAGTTGAGCCTAACGGTGCGTTGCTAACAAGTTACATCGGAGCACTTGTACGTTCGCAAGTTCCGATTACTTGCGATAATTGGAGAATTGTTTCATTACAACCGGCTAAAGATAAGATTTGGACCGAGATTCAGGTATGATATTTGATTATTTTTAATTATGTTGATAGTTACGTCTTTAAATTAATTATACTAACATGTAATATGTATGTGTGTTTGTTTGCAGAGATCTTTTAATATTGAAGATCGTAGGAGAAAATATTGTATTCAATTGGCCGGAAAACACTTGAGGGGATTTAGAGCGTTTTTAACAAACAAGTTTCTAAAAGATTCTGAAGGAAACTTTGTTGACTCGGAGCGTCCAATGAAGTACGCGGATTTGATTTCGGAGGAAGAATGGGAGACGTTTGTTGCAAAGCGAAGAACAAAAGAATTTGAAGTAAGTACAACTTATCATGAACTATGTATAGTATATATACTTCTTCCACAAGAGTTCTGATAAACTTGTTTTTTCAGGTTGTTAGTGGCGTAAATCGTCAACGAGCATCAAATCCCGCATATCCATACAGAAAGGGCCGTTTGGGATATGCACGATTAGAACAAAAAATAGTAAGTACATATAAATGCTTTAATATGATATATTTACAAAAAGTAGTAAGTATATATAATAGGATATAATGCTTTATTATCCGTCTTAATGCGTAGTTGGAAGAGGAGAAGAGTGATGCGACATCTCTTCCGGACCATGTTGTATGGAAGGCTGCCCGTGTGGGACGAGATGGAGTCGTTCAGGAAGACGTTCAACAAGTCTTTGAACAATGTGTAAGTACAACGTTATCTTTGTCAGTAACTGATCAAAAGTGTATAATATATTTATATATGTTTTTATCTATATTTCAGGAGACTCTATCCCAGACCATAACTCCCGCTGAGGACGATGATTGCAGGAGCTTACTGAGTCGGGTGCTGAATATTCCTGAGTATTCTGGGCGTGTGAGGGGTAAGGGATTTGGCCCCATCCAAACTGTATAAGCAGCCAAAGAAAAAAATCCAACCAATAAAGAAGTGATGGATACTTTGGAGGAATTGAAAGCGCACAGATTACAGAAGGATAAGGAGAGATACATGTCGGAAAGACGCACTCCAGAGGGTAAAGCTACTAGTGACAAAGATAGTATCGGTTGTCCGCAGAAGCTTCCAGAGGTAATTCTATATATTACATTGAAATTAATTTAACACAGTTTACTTAATTGACACATTAACTGATCATTATTTGTTTAGGGCATTTCACCTTGCCAGCTATATTTATCGTCACCTACTCATCGAATGGTTGGCAAGGGAAAGGTGCATAACTTTCTAGGAGACTTACTTCACCACAAACCGCTCCCTTCTGGATTTTTGAAAGTATCTATTGATATTGCATTAGAGGGGAGTGCGTTGTTGCCTATACCAGATGATATTTCAGGCGCAACAGTGGTGGGAGACGCAATAGGAGCGTATGTGGCATGGCCGGCAAATCTGATTTGCATAGATGATGAGGTAGGTTGAACCTTTTTATACTCAAATGTTTTATGATCCATACATGAAAGTTATTCTTACATCTACATTTTTTTATTTACATGATGATCTTAGACTCCTACAAAATCCAAATCAAAAGATGATAGAATTATTGTGCGGGATACCGATTCAGCTGCATCAAAGAAACAGGTACTACTACAGTTACATGACTATCTTGTTATACATTAATTACTGAACTTATATATGACTTTTAGGTCCATGATCAGCAGTCGCAACAAGTCAGCAAGGGTAACATGCCTGAAACTTCCAAGGTTCCCTGAAAAGAATTTGTTCCTCGATTTAGGATGTGCCTTGAAACATATGTCGGAACATCAGATGTGCCTGAGGGTGGCATCCGTCAAATACACATGGAGGCATGTATTTTCGGTTTTGAATATCCTGAAACAATTGCTAAGGAGGATTTTGATCAGGTTTTCAACCATTCTGAATTGGGCGTCGGTGTTATGCATTCATACATCAGGTACTTTGATCCATTTTACTTAAATAATTGAACATTTTAAAATTTGCTCGTTTAACTGAATATTCTAATGTTGATTATGTTTTTTTAGGTTCTTGTATGACAAGTTATTGGTCCCGAATGAATTGACTTCAATATTCGCATTCTTATCTGCTAGCTGTGTCAACTCACGTATAATAGACCAGACACCGGATACAGTCAAAGAGTACATAGTGCAGAGATTTATGCGCGCGACTACGGAGAAGTTGTTCTTGTTGCCATATAATACTGGCCATGGGTTAGATTTTATTCTAAATTCATTTATTATAATTGTTCGGTTTTTCCCTTTCTATATAACATTTCCGTTTAAACTGTTGTCTTATTTTATAGTGGACATTGGTTGTTGATCGCGATTAATCCGACGAAAGAAATAGTGTATTATATAGATTCATTGGATGGCGATACAACAAAATATGAAAATCTGAGGAACTTTGTTGATACGTAAGTGATGAGATATACTGTTGTCTTTAATTATATATCTTTATTTATTATGTGACATTGTTCTAAATATGCGTTTATATTATGTTAGAGTTATACAAATATTCAGAGCACAAAGAGATGCAACGGTGCCAAAAAGCAAGGCTAACAACATCAACTGGATCAGAGTGGAGGTATATTTTCGCATGTTTGACTGTTATAGTGGTTCTACTTGATAAAACTATTTAAACTATATATCCTGATAAATGTTCGTTTGTTTTTTCCATTTACAGTGTCCTCGGCAGCGCAATGGTATTGATTGTGGATATTTTGTATTGCGCTTTTTGAGGGAAATTATTCTTTCTGGTCAACTTGAGATTCTAGTCATGGTATGGATCAATTCATTATATAAGTTATATGATTCATTTTGATAATTATCCGATACTTCATCTAAGTAATTAGTTTTAAAATTAAATCTTATTCGATCTGTTATATTATGTAGTATTTTGATGAATTCAAGTGCGCTACTTACACGAAAGCAAAATTGGAAGAAATTAAAGAGGAATGGTGTCAATTTATTCTTGGGTTGAGAATTATATAGAGTTATCGGATTGGAAGAATTGTAATTATATTTAAATCGAATGTATTTGTGTTGTTGTAATTCTGAGGATCGAATTTTGTTGTAACATATTTAAACAGGTTTATGTGTATATTAAAATGTTTATGAACAAAGTGATGAGTTACAATGTATCCAAAGTTTTGAATTGTATATATAAGGCCAAAGTTTTGAATTGTATATTTAAGGCCAAAGTTTTGAATTGTATATATAAGGCCAAAGTGTTGAAATAAAGGCCTAAATTATAAGCAGGTTTGTGTAATATAAGCATGTTGTTGGTAAATATACAAAACAGGGAGAATATTTAAAAAAAAATAATTTAAAATTTGGGACATTAGACAGCGCTTTTACAAAACAGCGCTGCTAAAGGTCACAAACATTGTGCTACAAAAGCGCTGCTATAGGTTTGGAGGGGGGGTCTAAGACAGCGGTTGTAAAAAGCGCTGCTAAAGGGGGGGCGATGGCAGCGCTTTGTAAAAGCGCTGCTAAAGGTGGGATCTAAGACAGCGCTTTGTGAAAGCGCTGCTAAAGGGGGGATGGTTGGGGGGAATATGCAGCGCTTATGAAAGCGCTGCTAAAGGGCTATAAAAGTGCTGCTGACGGGAGCCTTAAGCAGCGCTTTTTCCATAAAAAAAGCGCTGCCTTTACCTTTAGCAGCGCCACTTTTGGCAGCGCTTTAAAGCGCTGCTAAAGGTCTTTTTTGGCATAGTGTATGAAAACATAACCACTAATTTACTAATTGAATGAAAAACAAGTTTGAAGTATAGTGAAGTTGAAGAGTAATTACCATAAGCACAATGAACAAAGGAAAGTGGTTGTTGTGATGATGATGAGAAAAAAGGAGATGAGAAATAGATGAGACAAAGAAAATTGAGAAAAGAAAAAGAGGAGACGACGTGTACATTGTATGTAATGGATGCACTTTTTTCGGGGTTGGGTAATTTGATAGTGAAACAATACATTATACATTGAAACTAAAAAATAAAATGATTCACTGATAACTCTTCACTTTCTAATATATTAATTATGATTTTTATTAAAAAAACATACAAAATTATATAATTATATATTATATACAAATGTTAAATAATATATTCGGGATCGGGGAATCCGCGGAACGAAGGGTACTTCCCTGATCCCCTTCGCGAAGTGTCATCAAGGGAACTTTTCTCTCCATCCCCGTCCCCGACTTCGGAGCTTCACACAGACAATCTCCACATGAATCCCCATTAACATATACAAATCAACATCATTAAACACAATATAATCATTCTCATATATAATCGAGTTGAGTCATGAATCTAACGAGTCAAACTATGTATAGTTCAAGTTCACCTCATTTAGTTAACGAATTTAGTTTTTCGTTCATATTCAGCTCATTTGGTTCGTGAAACTAATTAAACGATTTAATCTTCGAACTAAATTTTGAACTATTTTTGAGTTAGTTTGATTCATTGTCAGCCTTAATTGTGGATTATAACCTGCGTAATTTGATCTTACCGGCTGATCAGAACCTGTAGTGGGATAGAGACAACGTTTGTGATGCTGAGTGTGAGAGATGATGAAGAGGTGTACCTGCAAGGCACTCCGATGCTAAAGTGAGAATCGGGAGAAAGAAAGCAAGTACAGAGTATATGTATGTTAGGATGAATATTGAATACTTGACCCTCTCAAAGGGTTTTTATAGTGCTCCCAACGCTTAACCATTGGTCCCTATTTTCGGGGCGAGATAATCGTTCCCTGAAGAATATGTAACATCCAAAAACTATTCGTTGGGACGGACAAAGGTGCCCAAAACTAGTCGCTACTACGAACATAGGTGCAGTAGCCGGCACAAGCGTCGTGACTGTTTCTGAATGGTAGAATTGTGCGTGACGAGAAGGAACTGCTGAGGAGAAGCAGTTGACATTGGGATTAATCGGCCAGCCTTCCCTAGTGGAGGAGCAGAAAGGTAAATGCCCCCCTAAATTGGCTGGTGTAATACCCCAAATTTTGCCCTAAGATTTGTCGTCGCATTTCATTGCATTTAATCAATTACTAACAAATTTGTGTAGTCGTTTGACTTTTTGCAGGTAAATATCATATGGCATGTATTTTTTTTCTAAAAAGTAAAAAATGGCACAATTGGCAAGAGGACATGTGTAAGGAGTTGTGAGTGTGAGAGGTTGAGAGTTCGAATCTCACCTTAGTCACTTTTTGTTTTTTATTATTTTTACTCTAAATGCTTCTATCTCTCATTAAAAAATAACAAAAATAGTTTTTTTATTATTATTTAATTATTATTTTCGTATTTTAATTAAATCATTTTTTAAAATATTATTTTTTTTCACTTTTTTCTAAATTATTCATAAAAATATCCAAAAAATCATAAAATAAAAAATATTAGAAAAAATTTTGTTCTTTTTATAATATTTTTGATTTTAGGAATCAATAGGATTATTAGTTTTTATTTTAAGTTTATTTTAATTATTTTAAATTATTTAAATTTTATTTTTTCTTAACTAATTATTTAGTTTGGGCTTTAAAATGGGCTTTAGGGACATTATTGACAATTTGGTGTTAACCCTAATTTGTTCCCTATATATACATGTGTTGCCTTGTTGAAAAGGGGGTCAGAAGGTTTTCTTCAGAAAAGAGGAGAGAGAAAGGGAGAAACAAAGGAGATCCCCAGAGAAGAAAGGCGGTCGTTCCCACAACTCGTCAGAAGGATTGGAGCTCTCCAGTGTTCCCTTATTCAAACCTTTTTCACATTTACCGAAGCAAACCTCCGCTTCGTAGGTTAAATTACTAAACCTTTTGCCTTTTCATGTTTATGTGCATATTTTGCCATGTTAATGTGTTTAGGTCCGTTAAATTATTAAACCTTTTGTTTTTTCATGTTTATGTGCATATTTTGCCATGTTAATCTCCATGTGTGTTTAGGTCCGTAGATTTTAATATCAAAACCCTTTTTTATCAAAACCTTTTTTTAAAATCAAAACCCTTTTTTTATTTATTATTAAAACCTTTTTTTTAGTAAGACATTTTTTTAAAAAACTGAAAAGCCTTTTTGTTCCCAAGAAAAAAAAACATTTTTGTTCCCAAAAACCTTTTCCCAAAAAACTGAAAAGCATTTTCCCAAAAAAAACTGAAAAGCCTTTTTTTGGATGAAAAGCCTTTTTTGTTCTAAAAAAAACTGAAAAGACTTTTCCTCAAAAAAAACTTTTTTTTATAATTTAAACTTAATTTTTTTTATAATTTTAACTTAAATATTTTTTATTAAAAAAATTAAAACCTTTTTTTTTATAATTAAAATATTAAAAAATTAAAACCTTTTCGTGAGGAACTCCTGATGTTTGATGTTTGTCGTGTCATTTTATGTACCTTTTATTACTTTTCTTTCTTTGGGCATTTCATGTGCATGCTCGAGGTTGAGATGTGCTTGTGGTGGCCACAGCCCCACACTATTTTCCTCCCTCACTTCATTCTAAGTGTCATTACATATTTTCATATTCTTCATGTTTTCAGAAATGTTTCTTTGTTTCTTTATACCCTCTGCCTTTATTACTTTTCTTATTTCTGTACCTTAATTATTCCTCCATATAATGATTTGTCATATTTTCACATTTTTTTACAGTTTTATCCTTCCGAAGGATTAGGTCCAGCCTTTTGGCCGCCGAGTCAATAGCCTTACCCCTTTAATGGATCAAACCCTGTTTAGCCTAGGTGTCCCGCCGTGGGCAAAATTGCTTTTATCCTAGTGTTAGGCCAAAAGAGTCGCCGTACTCTGTTTTAAGGTTTTCCGCCGTGGAATCCCTAATTTAACCCTATTTTAATTTTAATTAACATTTTTTAACATAGAGATTGGAGTCTCTGAACAAACCCTAACTTTTCACAAATGTCTCGCCGTGGACAAAATTAAAACTACCCCTAGCTTTAGGTCAAAGAGTCGCCGCACTCATTTTAGGGTTTCCCGCCGCGGAATCCCTAACCTAACCCTAATGCACTTAACAATTTATAACATAGAGATCGGAGTTTAAGACTCCATGTAAGCGTGTCCTTAAGATGCGTTTATTCCCCCTTGAGACCTTGGCCATAGTCAAGACGTTTCTAACCTCCCTTTTGAGGGGAACTACAGTTACTCTAATTCCATTCCCGTAAGGATATGTAGGCACAAGATGTGATGTCTTGCCGAGTAAACTTAGAATTAACCCCTAGGTCTTTTTTAATTTTCAATCCTTTGTATATACCCTAAAGTAAAATAATTAATGAAATAAATAAAAAAAATAAACAAAAGGTACCTGTAGAGTACTACAGAAGTTTAGGGTGCTAATACCTTCCCTAAATTTAACCAACCCCTGAACCTTAGATCTCTCCCTTTTAGGTTTTTCCTTTCTTTAACCTTTCCTTCGGATAAATCAAAGACCGGTTGTAAATGAATTAAGATTCAAGTTAATCAATAGCTTGACATCCAAATTTCACCGCAACAGAAAATGGTGACTTCACTGGGGACTCCTAACTATTGAGGGTTATCCCTATTTTGTTTATTTTTCTTTATATATTTGTTTTATTATATATTTTGCTCACTTGTATGTATATATTGGGGTACCTTACTTGGAGTTACTGTGTTGTGAGATAAGTCCTACACCCGCACTTGAGCGACCTTATGATAGGATGGCTGATATATTCGACGAGGCTTATAGGGAGTGAGTCCCGACTAAGCTAAATCGAGAATCACCGCTCAGTTGAGACACTTTCGAAAATGGTTCGGTTGATCGAGTGTAGTCGGGAAAACTTTTACCGTTATCGATTGGAGTCTGTGATACTGGGAACCGTAGTACCTTTACACCATCTTGACCTTATATAGGACGTAGTGCGGGAACTATATGGGAGTAGTCCTACACTGGTTGCTACGCGATACTACACTCGAACGAGGTTCTCTTGAGAATATTATCGACCCTTGAGTCAGTCGAGAAGTTGATAATATCCAAAAGATGGGCTGATGACTTTGGGCACTTTTTAGAACCCTTGTTCTGCAGGTACAATTAACCTATAGTACACACCACTTTGGGAAGGGTAGACCTTGACTCCATTCATTGTTCCTCTAAAATTAGGACCTTTGTTTGCTTATGTGCGTTTGTGCTTTGCATCCATAAAGCATCATATCATTTCTAGTTTCAAGGAATTCAAAAGTCCTTTGCAAATTCAAGAAGTCCTACATTTTAAAGTCTAACAGCTTTTCTCACTTTCCTAAAAGGGAATGTTTGCAATCGACCGTTGAAATTCTTGAGACCATTGCATGGCATTAGCATCACATTTTTGCATTGCATTTATCCTCCAGTTTCTCCTTCTTGGTCCTATCGTCTTCTAGTGTACCTTTGAGTCGTCAAGCTGATTCCTCGACACAGATATCAGACCAGAAACGGAATAGGAGTCACTTTGATCCTATTCTCATGACTTACACAGAGCTATATCCTGACTTAGTCCGGCAAGGACTGATTACTACAAAGGCTTTACCACTTCCTCTTAATCCTCCGGCTGGATTTAGGGCTGATCTCCATTGTGCTTCCCATGAGGGTGCCCCAGGCCATGACTTGGAGCATTGTTTTGCATTGAAGGCTAGAGCGTGAACTGATTAGAGCCGGAATACTTGATTTTACGGATAGTCGTCCGAGCGTCCAGACAGATCCCTTGCCAACACATCAGAATTGAAGCTTTGTCATTGGGCCTTTTTTTTCTCTCGTTGTTTGCATTTTCCTTATTTTGTTTAAGTTGTTTGCTTTTAATTATGTTTGTACTTTCATTAATGAAATAAGCATTGCAACTTTTGATTCAATTCATTTTCGTCCATTTATTTGCATCTTTATGCTTTATTTTTCAAATGTTTACTTCTTGTCCAAAATTTTGATATGCTAAGATCGGAGGGAGGATGACGAAAATGTTATACCCATAACTGCTGTCAGTATGCTTTCAATTAAACCTTGTTGACGATGTAAGGCATTATTTCAATTCCCAAACACTGGAGAAATAAGAAAGTTAATCCCTCGTCACCCCCTTCGGGCCTAGAAGTTGGAGTTTCTTTCGTTACAAAAAACCCACAATTTTAACCTTGGGATGGGTAGTTCTCAGTTAACTTGGTTGTGTGTTCATACGATACACCTTTCATTAACAAATTTTCCTTCGCACACGTCAAATAAGGGTCGAAGATGTTTTCTAATCAAAATGTCGATGATGGTTCACCGTAATCATTAAAATCAAACAGTCACTTTCCTTCACACAAAAAAATAATATAAAAAAATCAAAAGAAGCCCACTAAGTCAAAACCTATGAAGGAGACTTAGGCAAAACTGGGGCATCCCGCTGACTGTAAACTCTAAAATAAATAGTTCAGGCAAAATTTAGGGGTAATACAAAGAGATTTTTAAATCCTTATCTTGAAAATCCACAATGTCAAAACAATCAAATGTTATAGGGGAGTAGTGGCTGCCTTTTCATAGGTCCATTTGACTTCTGAGTCATCATTGCTACGATCAATGAAATCCCTAACTTATGGGAACCTGAATGCATAGTATGAGTTAACTGAGCATAGGACTGAAGATCATCACGTAGATTGGGTGGGTACAAATAAACTTTGAGCCTTTATCTTTTGTTTCATAAACCGTGAACCAGGCCACATTACAACCCTCAAAAGACCTAATTGAAGCAAGGTTATTTTGAAAGTATACTATAGCAAGGTTGCGTAACCTGACTCCAAAAGATCCTTGCGAATCATTTATTTTGGCAATACACTTTTATTTTAAACTTTGAGTGTCTTGAACCGCCTTGTTCTGACTAACGACTCATGTATTTTCCATCTTTCAAAAATAATTTTTCAAAAATCGCATGAACTTTGCATTACCATGTTTGTATGAATATTTTTGTTTGCAAACTGGCTTTCCTCTAAGGAATTTTCAAACAATGAGAAACTTGGTCAAGTGATCTTATCAGGGGCAAGTTCCTTTTACATCCTGTCAAAGAATCAGTTCAAGATTTGTTCAAGGCAATATCTTCTCAGATTTGGTTTATCCAGAGAATTGTTCAAGACTCATACTGGGGCAAGCCCTCCGAGGATACAGCAAAACAGTCGATTCCACGAATCAGACAGCTGAAGCAATTATCAATTCATTTGACCTGGGGCAGTTTACTTGCATAATCCCCAAGCATTTATTCATCATTCCTACAATGACTATCAACTTGATACAGTTTAACAGAATGACAGTGATCTCCGTGTTGAGGAATCAGTCCTCCAGTTTTGTCATCTCACAGAAAGAGTTGAGCCTTGTCGTCGATGTCTGCATTTGCATTTGATCATATCTCATAGCATAATTCCTATACATGTGCATATCTTGGGTGCTTTACTCCCCATTTACATTTCTATCTTGGGTGCTTTATTTCCCATTTACCTCTCTATCTTGGGTGCTTTACTCCCCATTTACATTTTTATCTTGGGTGTTTTACTCCCCATTTACATTTTTATCTTGGGTGCTTTACTCCCCATTTACATTTCTATCCTGGGTGCTTTACTCCCCATTTACATGTCTATCTTGGGTGCTTTACTCCCCACTTACCTTCTATCCTTGGGTGTTTTATCTCCCATGTACCTTTATCCCGAGTGTTTTATTCCCCGTTTACCAGATATTCCTGGGTTTACCTAACATCATGGTGTTTTACCCCCATTTGCTTTTTTTCTCTCCCTGAGGTCGTGTTTTACTCGCGTCTTACCTTGTGGGCAAAATTTATTTACTTGGCATCATGGGTGTTTTATCCCCATTTGCGTTTTTCTCCTGAGCTCGTGTTTTACCCGCGTCTTACCTTGCGGACAATTTTTAATTTACTTGGCACCTATCAACAATTCTGTGTCTTGTCTACCCGACGTTCTTCCAGATATGACATGTCTTCTTCCCTAGTGCAATTCCTCGGTGGGTCGTCCCCTGTGACGTTGTTTCGTCTGTATTCGTGCATTTGTCATTTTCATCATACGCATCATATCAGATTCATATTATATTTAGCATTATAGTTCGTTTTGTTTTGTCCATATCATTGCATAGCACTGCGTCTAAAGGCAAAATTTTCGGTTATCTGTATTTAAATCCCTCCACCACGATTTCTCGAGTCTCCGTCGCTCGAATCACCTGATGAAGTTATTTAAATAGGGGCAACTGTAATACCCCAAATTTTGCCCTAAGATTTATCGTCGCATTTCATTGCATTTAATCAATTACTAACAAATTTGTGTAGTCGTTTGACTTTTTACAGGTAAATATCATATGGCATGTATTTTTTTTCTAAAAAGTAAAAAATGGCACAATTGACAAGAGGACATGTGTAAGGAGTTGTGAGTGTGAGAGGTTGAGAGTTCGAATCTCACCTTAGTCACTTTTTGTTTTTTATTATTTTTACTCTAAATGTTTCTATCTCTCATTAAAAAATAACAAAAATAGTTTTTTATTATTATTTAATTATTATTTTCGTATTTTAATTAAATCATTTTTTAAAATATTATTTTTTTTCACTTTTTTCTAAATTATTCATAAAAATATCCAAAAAATCATAAAATAAAAAATATTAGAAAAAATTTTGTTCTTTTTATAGTATTTTTTATTTTAGGAATCAATAGGATTATTAGTTTTTATTTTAAGTTTATTTTAATTATTTTAAATTATTTAAATTTTATTTTTTCTTAACTAATTATTTAGTTTGAGCTTTAAAATGGGCTTTAGGGACATTATTGACAATTTGGTGTTAACCTTAATTTGTTCCCTATATATACATGTGTTGCCTTGTTAAAAAGGGGGTCAGAAGGTTTTCTTCAGAAAAGAGGAGAGAGAAAGGGAGAAACAAAGGAGATCCCCAGAGAAGAAAGGCGGTCGTTCCCACAACTCGCCAGAAGGATTGAAGCTCTCCAGTGTTCCCTTATTCAAACCTTTTTCACATTTACCGAAGCAAACCTCCGCTTCGTAGGTTAAATTACTAAACCTTTTGCCTTTTCATGTTTATGTGCATATTTTGCCATGTTAATGTGTTTAGGTCCGTTAAATTATTAAACCTTTTGCTTTTTCATGTTTATGTGCATATTTTGCCATGTTAATCTCCATGTGTGTTTAGGTCCGTAGATTTTAATATCAAAACCCTTTTTTATCAAAACCTTTTTTTAAAATCAAAACCCTTTTTTTTATTTATTATTAAAACCTTTTTTTTAGTAAGACCTTTTTTTAAAAAACTGAAAAGCCTTTTTGTTCCCAAGAAAAAAAAACCTTTTTGTACCCAAAAACCTTTTCCCAAAAAACTGAAAAGCATTTTTCCAAAAAAAACTGAAAAGCCTTTTTTTGGATGAAAAGCCTTTTATGTTCTAAAAAAAACTGAAAAGACTTTTCCTCCAAAAAAATTTTTTTTTATAATTTAAACTTAATTTTTTTTATAATTTTAACTTAAATATTTTTTATTAAAAAAATTAAAACCTTTTTTTTATAATTAAAATATAAAAAAATTAAAACCTTTTCGTGAGGAACTCCTGATGTTTGATGTTTGTCGTGTCATTTTATGTACCTTTTATTACTTTTCTTTCTTTGGGCATTTCATGTGCATGCTCGAGGTTGAGATGTGCTTGTGGTGGCCACAGCCCCACACTATTTTCCTCCCTCACTTCATTCTAAGTGTCATTACATATTTTCATATTCTTCATGTTTTCAGAAATGTTTCTTTGTTTCTTTCTACCCTCTGCCTTTATTACTTTTCTTATTTCTGTACCTTAATTATTCCTCCATATAATGATTTGTCATATTTTCACATTTTTTTTACAGTTTTATCCTTCCGAAGGATTAGGTCCAGCCTTTTGGCCGCCGAGTCAATAGCCTTACCCCTTTAATAGATCAAACCCTGTTTAGCCTAGGTGTCCCGCCGTGGGCAAAATTGCTTTTATCCTAGTGTTAGGCCAAAAGAGTCGCTGTACTCTGTTTTAAGGTTTTCCGCCGTGGAATCCCTAATTTAACCCTATTTTAATTTTAATTAACATTTTTTAATATAGAGATTGGAGTCTCTGAACAAACCCTAACTTTTCACAAATGTCTCGCCGTGGACAAAGTTACAAAACTACCCCTAGCTTTAGGTCAAGGAGTCGCCGCACTCATTTTAGGGTTTCCCGCCGCGGAATCCCTAACCTAACCCTAATGCACTTAACAATTTATAACATAGAGATCGGAGTTTAAGACTCCATGTAAGCGTGTCCTTAAGATGCGTTTATTCCCCTTGAGAACTTGGCCACAGTCAAGACGTTTCTAACCTCCCTTTTGAGGGGAACTACAGTTACTCTGATTCCATTCCCGTAAGGATATGTAGGCACAAGATGCGATGTCTTGCCGAGTAAACTTAGAATTAACCCCTAGGTCTTTTTTAATTTTCAATCCTTTGTATATACCCTAAAGCAAAATAATTAATGAAATAAATAAAAAAAAATAAACAAAAGGTACCTGTAGAGTACTACAGAAGTTTAGGGTGCTAATACCTTCCCTAAATTTAACCAACCCCCGAACCTTAGATCTCTCCCTTTTAGGTTTTTCCTTTCTTTAACCTTTCCTTCGGATAAATCAAAGACCGGTTGTAAATGAATTAAGATTCAAGTTAATCAATAGCTTGACATCCAAATTTCACCGCAACAGCTGGACTTAGGCAATTGAGCCATTTTGGGAGCAGAAACAGATTAGGTCATGCCTAACTATTGTGTTAGTCCGGAACGGAGCCCCCTAAGTCGTTTCTCTCGAGGATGAGAGTGATGACTTAAGGGCAGTTCGTATTCTCGGGGAGGATCGGACATGGTCGCCGCCTGTTGCTGGGAAGAGGTTGTTCCTCGGTGCCCCAAGTAACCTGTAATATTGCATGTTGGGGAGCTCGAAGCACGGGGAGCCCAATGGTTGATATGATCTAAAGAGGTGGAGTGCCATGCATGTCACGAGCCATGTATCGTATTTAATGTGTCATGATGGCTAGGCTAGGGTCATGATGATACCCCTAGTTGCACGTGCCTGCGCACGTGCCCATGGACCGTCTATAAATAAAGGGAGAAGCTTCTCATTTTCATTTTTTCCTTCTCTTTCTTCTCTTGTTCTCTGCTTCTACAATCCACCGTCTGCCGCCGTCCAATACCGTCTGATCGCCGTATGTTCACCGGCCAGAGCCCTTCGACCCTAAATTTCCTTCCTCGTCCATGTAGGTACTTGAACTGATCTCTTGTCATATGCTTATTTACTTTATTCTTCTTAGAATGCATGGGGTTAAGGCGAAACTAGGTAGTGTAAGGGCTGTTTTCCGATGACTGTTGGTGGCAGGCGGTAGTTTGGCCATTTCTTCTGCTGTCAGTGTCGCCGGAGCTTTTAGAAGCTTAGGATATTTAGTTGATTCTGATGTTCTTGTGACATGAAAGTGTTCTTCGCCGGTGGGAACCGTGAATTTTCGGTGTGCTTATGAGCTTTCCGGTTGTAACGCCCCCATTTCGATTATCCCTTTTTCGTTAAGTCCTTTTTGATTTTAATTGGGCGAATGTTATTTTGATGTGAAATTTTCGTGGAAATATGTTATGTTTACATATTATTCTATTTTACCTGATTTTGGGAGTTTTCGGAGAAAATAGTTGGAGGGTATTTTGGACATTTCCTATTAAATGATAAGTTGGATATTTTATGAGATATTGAGTTAGTAGATGTTTTGGGAAAAATAATAGGAAGATATTAAAGAGGAAATAGAAGAGAAAGAAAGATAGTAAGAAAGGAAGGAAAGAAAAGAGAAAGAAAGGAGGAGAAGAGAAAGAGGAGAGAAAGAAGAAGAAACTTTGGAAAACATCAAGATAAAACCCTAGTGTTGCACCCCAAATTTTGACCCCTTAGATTCTCATTATCATTTTAGGATCATACTCATGAATTTTGTAACCTTAACCCAGTGCAAGTCTGTCTTTGTCAAATTGCAGATGAATCAGGGTTTCGTGCAGTCAAAATCGAAACTTCAGGGTTTGTGATTAGTCAATATTTTAGGCTCATTCAAATAGGAAACAAGGTTAAGGGTATTATATAATGTCAATTGAGAAGTCAATGTGAGGTTGTTACCCCAGAATTCAGAGCAGTGCATTTCAGAGCACCCGATTAGGGTTTTGGACTAGTAAAAGTCAACCGTAGTTTGACTTTGATGTTGGAAGATGTTTAAATAGTGGGATTGTGATTCATGAAATTCATATAGCTTAATAAAGTTCATCCAAGAAGTTTCAAAGTCTCAGGAGGCCCAAAATGTCAACAGGCGACTCGGTAATCACCGATCGGTCGTACGGTTGACCGAAAAGTAAACTCTCCAAATTTTAGGAATTGGACTTCAAGTTGTGAAACAAAGTTGTTCCTTATGTCATATTGGACTTGCATATCAATTTTCATGACCATTGGATCAAGAATGAAGGAGTAATTGAAAAATCGGGAAATTAGGGTTTTGAAAGGGGCTAAACCATAATTCCTTAACCACACATCCAATTGAGTTGGTTCAAAGCTCATTTGGAAGATATTGACAAGTACTACAGAAGTCCCTAAGTGGTCTATGTTCAGAAAATGCATAGATTTGGAGTTATGATCAAATTCATTTCAAGAGGGAAAAAGACTTGGGGAAATTTCATTTTTAAGTTCATTTTTAGCAACTTTGGAAGGCTTTTTGACCAAGTTCCTTTAGGAAATTGAAACTCATGAAAACATGAATGTTTTAGAGCTATGTGAGGGCTTTCTAAAAAGTACTAGCACATCTCAAAAGAATTTGTGAGCTGAAAGTTATGGTCATAGCAAGTTGGTGGTTTTTCACTTTAGTCCCACATTGTCAAAATTCAAAAAACTCATTCTTTCATCAAAATTGACCAAACTCAGATGGTGAATCATGTTATATCTGATATGTAGAGAGTTTGAAGCCTGAAAATATGAAAAATATGCAGAGGGGATGAATTCTCCAAGCTTTGCAAATTGCCTTGCAAGTTGGTTTGCAACTTGCACCAAAAGTGAAAAAGTGAAGCATGAGGTGTAAAACAAATTCTGAACCAGCCCTCAAGCTATGCTTCTAGCCTGCAGTTAGCCACACTAAACCATCATTGTTCTTGACTATTGAGGCCTGCCTTGCAGCCAAGGAAACCCTCTTGTAGAGGTTTGCTCCAAAAAGTGAAAAACCTTTCTTCAAAGTGAAGAAATCTTCAAATTTGCCCCCTCACTCCTTTGCCTATAAATAGAGACCTCCCTAACCTCATTTTGGACATGAACAATATTCTAAAAAACCAGAAGAAACCTTTGTCCTTGCACTTTTCCTCAAAAACTTCAAAACCACAAACTCACCAAAAACACCAAAAATCTGCCTTGCTACTTGGGCTGCCAAAACCATTTCTCTACACTAAAACACCCCAACAATCATCCATGCAATCCCTAAATATGGTATAGAAGGTGTCTAAACCATTAAACCATCCAAAAACTTCACCAATCAAAAAGTCAACTTCATCACCAAGTTACTTTGACCAAAAGCCACAAATTCTACCATATCTTGCTCCATACATTTCCTTGATGTTTTAATCACTCAAACACCTCACATATATTGTTTCTCAATTGTCCAAAGTGTTAGGGATCATTGGTGGAGTTTATTTCTCCCATTGGCTTGAGGTTTGCTTTATTACTTCACAAGGAAGGAACCTTTCAAAGTTGAGGAGCACTTGAAGTTCCTCTGGGTTTCTTGGTGTTTAAACTTACTCAATATAAGCTACTAGAGGTATGTAAACAATCCTTTCTTGCTTTGCACCATAATTCCCCATTTTGGCATTTTGAGCTCATCATGTAAAAAGCATGTTATGTGTGTAGTTTATGCATGAATTCTGTCGTGACTTGGGGGCAACCTTTTGGATTGATTTGAAGTATTTTAAAACCACAATTGTGTTGTGTATGTATGTTTGTTCAAATTTGTTTGCATTTGGTTCATAATCTCATTGTCAAAACACCATATTCTTGCATTTCATGCCATGAAATTGCCAGTTTGGATTTCAAAACAGAATTGGTTTAAAATGAGTTCACAATCATTCATTGATACCTTTGTGATATGTGTATGTGTTTGGCATAAGCTAATTTCATCTATTTTGTCATTCATTAAAATGCCCTGCTGCATCATTAAGTTGTGGCTCCAAGACAATTCTTCTCTGCATAATGGTTTCATCAAAATGTTGTTTGTAATATAGTATACATGCTTTCAATTGCTGCTATATCTAAAATATGTGTGTGCATCCAGCTTGATTTGAACAGACCTAAAAACAGTTTTTGGCATTTTTACGTGTGTCTCTATGTGGCAAAGTTGTAGCTCACTTATCATTTTCCACCACAGTTGTCCTAGACCAGTTTAGAGGCTCAAAAACCATTTGTTGATATACATGTAACTTGTGTGTATGTGTGTTTTCAACCTGTATGTGCACAAAACTATTTTAAGCCTCATCATGTCTAAATTCATGTTAACTTGCAACTTGTGAACCAACTGTCATAGCAACCCTCTTCCAACCTGTTTTGGTGCTTGATTCCATTTCATATCATGTACATATGGTGTGACTATGATTGAATTAGTCTGAAAAGCTTTAAGTTCAAAAGTGACTTCACAATGGCACTTGTCGCTTGCGCGAAAATAAGGTGCCGGCATGACAGAAGAGTCGCCACCTTTCGTTATTTATCCCTCAGGGCGGGAAAGGAAACGATCGGAAAAAACCTGACGAATAAGGGTAAGACAAGGTCATCGCAACCATTGTCTGGGTTCGGGAGTCGGTTACGCAAGGGGAAGGTATTAGCACCCCTCACGTCCATCGTACTCGATGGGATCCTCGCTTGTTTGTTTACTTGGACGGGTTGGTTATAATCTATCTACCTATCAAGGCTGGCTTAAACAGAAAAAAAAAATGACTCGGCAAAGCATCGCACTTTATGCCTACGTATTCCCATCAGAGAATGAGAAATCAGAGTCAACGTAGTTCGGCTAACTACGGGTTATGGGGGAAAGGTAGCTCGCCAAGACTTCGCCATCTTGTGCCTACGTACTCTCAACAGGCATGAGAGATCAGAGCTCACGTAGTTCGGGATAACTACGGGAAAAATGGCTCAACTAGGAGGGAGACTATCAAGTCCTACTGTTATCATGCCATGGATTCATCCTATGGTTGAGGTTTGAACAGGGAACTCCTAGAAGTTGTCATGCATAGGTTTCAACCTAAAAGTCTATCATCAAATCCTTATCAAAGGAAATGAGAGTCCTAAGGGATCATGTCAAGGATACACCACAACAGACAAAAACATCAGTTTTAACAGTAAAATGCATGCAATGCAAGTGAGGGAAGAAATGTGTGTGGGGTTTCAGCCTCCACAAGCTCGTCTCGACCTCAAGCCAGTCATGAAATAACAGTAATCATACTGAAAATAATCAACATGCTATCAAGCAATGAACCAGATAAAAGAAGGGAAGTGCCATCAGGCAGACAAAACACACATGCTTGAGAAAGAATCATCTATTCTCTAATCCTAACCCTAACACAGAATCCTGATCAAATCTAAGCAAAGCCCTAAAGCAAAACCCTAAACAAGAGAAACAATCCCAGTCTTCAAGCTTCGGAACAAGCTTACCAAAGAAAGGGAGCTAAGTAAGCAGACTCATAGTGTCTTCTTCAGGAAAGCACTAGGAGGTGTATACTCAGGAGTCATACCCTATGTGGCTCAACCACTGTGATCAGTTTACGTTCCTCCTCAGGAGAAACTAAACTCACAAGCAGGCTCCAACATCACTGGATATTTAGGAAATCCTATCTGAACTAGTGGAACTAAGTGAATAGACCCATAGGACCTTCCTCAGGAAAGTACTAGGAGGCCTCCACTTAGGAATTGTATCCCATGTGGCTCAACAACATGTGATCAGTTTACATTCCTCCTCAGGAGAAATTAAACTCACAAGTTGGCTCCAACATCATTGGATACTTGAGAAATCCTAGATAAACTAACGGAACTAAGTGAATAGACCCATAGGACCTTCCTCAGGAAAGTACTGGGAGGCTTCCACTTAGGAGTTGTATCCCATGTGGCTCAACAACAAGTGATCAGTTTATATTCCTCCTCAGGAGAAATTAAACTCACAAGTTGGCTCCAACATCATTGGGTACTTAAGAAAGAGGTGAGAAGAAAGAATGAAAGTCATTCATAGTGCCTTCCTCAGGAAAGTACCATGAACTTCCTTCAAACTTCAGGATCTCAAACCTCACAGACAGGGGACAAGCCAAGCTCTGGGTCTCTGAATCTTGATCTACAATCTTCTCTTCATGATGCTCTCCATCAAGGTCTTCAAGGCAACACAAGCCCCTAAACAAATTCCCCACAATGAACCCCAAAGATGAACAGATACCCACAGGGGAGACAAAATCAATAGGCAACTTCAAAAAATACCTAAAAATACTAAACCAAGGGGGAAAAATCTAACAATTATTCACAAGGATCCTCAACACCTACTCATAACATCTACATAGGCCTCTACCTAAAAATCAAGACAAAACTCAATCAAAGAAAGATGATTCTTCACCTAAGCACAATTTAAACCCTAATTAGGATACCCTACATCTACCCTAATTAAACTAATCAAAAATTAATTCTAAAATTCTAGAAAAAATCCTATGGGGAACTATGATTCATCATCTAATTGCACAAAAAAGAATGGATAAAAAAACCTAAGGGAAGGTCCTAAAACAATTCCTACAAAATCATGTATCAACTAAAATAAGGAAAATACACTATATTAAAGAAAATATCACTAAAAATTCCACATTAACAATAAAATTCCATTTTTATTTTTATATTTTTCTACACAAAATCATCTAATCATAGAAAAAAGAAGAAGTCAAAAATCATTTTTTATCATTTATTTATGAATTAATCAAAACAGAAAAATATTAAAACAATATTAAAACAATTAAAACAAATAAAGGGAGGGGGGGTTGGAATAGCACCACGCGCTAGTTCAATATTCAGAATGGGCTAAAGGGGGGGGGGGGGGCGCGCATAGCAAGCTGGACCCAGGCCCAGGTCCCAGCTTTAATGAAACGCTGCGTTGCAGCGAGGAGGTTTCCCTCCGTTTTCATTATGAATACTGGCCACACGATGAGTGGAAAAGGTCCAAAGCTGGGGACTCATCCAACGGCCAACAGCCATCGTCCCCAAGCTGACCTAGGGTTTTCAGAAACCCTCTCTCCTTGCACCAAGATTCAACTGGTTCGCTCTCTTCACTCACTCAACGAAATCAAAAGATTCCAAGGGCAAACATGATCTACTAATTGCCTAGAACACAACCATGCGTGTGGTTTTCCATAATTCTTCCTAGATCCTCCTAACAGAGAGGTTCAAGATCATGGTTCAAAAATATTTCTCTGAGATCAATCCTAATAAAACTCAAAACTAAAGCTGCAATCTTGTTCCCTATGCCACCCTAATCACTATAATCCATGTCATGTTGATTAAAGCCTAGCACACAGTTCATTCTTGCACATCAAAGATTCATGCACCTGTTACAAACCATCATGGATCGTGCCCTAACTTTCAGTATTTGATCATCTACCCTAATACACTCATTCCATGCCTACAAAACTAATTGAAACTAGCTAACTTAAGAGATACAAGGAGAAGAAAGAACCTGTCAAAGGGATGATGGTGAGGGCTCGTGGGGATGCTTGCAGGCCTTGGAATTGGTTCAAGATGCTCCTTGGATGATCCACAACCTTCTGTTTGCAAGAGTTGTTGATGGAAGATGCTTGTGATGGAAGAAAACTCAAGTTGCTTGATTGTGAAGGTAGCTCTTTAATGGCAATGTATCTCTCTCTTTCTCCTCTGACTTGACTCTCTATGACCAACCTTGAACACTATGAAGATCATCCTTCTTATAATGATGGATGGAAGAAGCTGGATCCTTCTAGAATTATCTAGAAAAGTGTGGAAAGTTCTTGAAAATCTCATGTGGGGACATATTGAAAATCTCACATCCCATGCCTCATGCCTTACCATTTGGTCTTAAAATGTCTTTACATGAGATATTGAGAAGGGATGGGTGAAAAACAAGCTCATCTTTGGCTTGTGTAAGGTTTTTCAACATTGCCTTCTTTTTCAAGTAACAACTTTTCAAAGCATCACCCATTTTAAGGCTCCAAATCAAAATTCTAGCTAAACCAATGTTCTCAAAATGGTTTTTCCAATCAAAATGATATATTGGATGACCTATTTTGGATTTGTGGATCTTCCAAATCAATTTCCAAATTCAACTTTTCAAACTTATATGCCATTTTTAGTTCATTTTGGACCAATCATGTAATCTCATGCTATGAGCTTTTCCAACAATTTGTGACCTTCTTTCTAGACTTAAAATAACATTTTGAGCAACTTTAATGTTTTGAGTTTTTCCATTTGAGGCTTGGAAATAGGAGTTTTAGGCATTGGATAAAATGACCTATAACTGACAAATGACCAAAATACCCCTGTCTTGTTCAAACCATAAGTTGAGTTCCACAAATCCAATCAAGGACTTCTGCCACTCAAATTAAAGCTAAGAAGATCCTCTTCAACATTCATGTTGACCAATAAATCATAGGAATCCTCCTACTAGGGCAAAAGTTGTCTGCAAGTTGGGTGACTTTCAAGGACCCAGATTCACACACCTCTGCTGACCTGTAATTTGTCAAAACCATAACTTGAGCTCTGTAACTCCTATCAAGGACTTCCACCACTAAAATTAAAGCTTAGAACAAGCTCTACAACATTAATGTTATGGGGAAAGTGAGATATCAATCACATCTTGGGCTAAAACTGCCTGGAAGATAGGGATCAAATTAGGGTTTTTTCTCTGACAATCCTTGGAGACCCTGACTTGAAACTTCTCAAACTCCTCACTCATGATGAGTTGGCCTAGGAATCATCCTTATATCATCTCTATGCATCATTCCATGATCTCATGGCCCTTGGATTGGGTCTCAACCTTCCCCAAATCTTCAGTTATCCTAGGGTTGACCCAGTCAAAACCCTAATTCTATCATTCATGGTTGAATCTTCTGAACTCTTGCATAATGACTTCTCTGGACCCCATGATGGCTTTCAAGACATCTCATAGGCTTTCTCAAAACATCAAGTTCATTCTCAAAGTCTCAGAATCATCTGAGGAGCACCCACAACTCTCAAGCTATGAAGCACACAATCCTGGTTTCAATCCACTTCCTCTGAGGATCTCTTGAACTTTCTGATGAAGGTATCCACTTTCAAACACTCAATGAATAAATAATTGTTGGTCAAATTTTGGGGTGCAACAGCTGCCCCTATTCAAACGGCTTGAACCTGACTGGGTGAGAAGCGAACGGCCCTCATCCAATCAAGGTACGAGACGGTTGAATATCGGTAAACCCGAAAATTTGCCAACTGCACGAGCACGCAGTACTCCGCGGGGAACAAATCTTTGAATACTGCAACACTAGCTGCTCAACAACTAGCTGGAGAAATATCGACCTGACATCACCGTCAGACAATCAAAATACCCAACATCACCGCTGGAGAACTAAATCTGACATCACCGTCGGACAATCGAAGTACCCTGCATCACCGCTGGAGAACTAAATCTGACATCACCGTCGGACAATCGAAGTACCCTGCATCACCGCTGGAGAACTAAATCTGACATCACCGTCGGACAATCGGAGTACCCTGCATCACCGCTGGAAAAACATCTTCGACTTCAATCAGAAGACATATCATTCACTTGATCGCAATCAATCATCACCTCAGGATAACTGACTTGGTCTTCAGACTCACACGAATCATTCTGTTGTATCTACAACTCCGGAACCTTGTCTTCAGCCACCCGTTGACTCTTCAACACGGTAATCTGGACTCACAGGAACCTTCTGATATCGCCTTCGGGCGCTTACGAAATCCATCTTCAGATTAGACATCGTTGTTGGAGCAGACATATCATGCTGCTGAGGACTTCAAGAATCATCTTGACCAAACAGATCCGTCGGGCATCTTCAAGAATCGTCCTGAACTGACAACCTTCCCGGAGCAAACCTTCTGGTTGGGTATCCCCGAAATCTTCCTGGGCGACTCCTGCTGGAGACGCTATTGGGGAGCTCAAGAATCATCCTAAGCAAACAACTCGGGAAGCTGCACTGAGGTCTTAAGAAACATCTTAAGCAAATGGCCCTGCTGAGGGATTCGAGAATCATCTCGAACCGAAGACTTCGCTGGGGATCTCAAAAATCATCTTGAGCGAGCGACCGTCCGTGGGGATCACACCGGGGTTTTTAAGAATCATCTCAAAAGCGACCTTGCTGGGGAGAACATCAAGAATCGTCCTGAGCAACTGGTCTTTTGGGGATACACCTGTTCAACAAGGATGATGATGACCTAGATCATGCTTATGATGCGTATGCTTCTGCGCTACGCCCCACACGGTGGGAATGATATGCATTTATGCTAAATGCCATGCAATCCTGCATAATTCTATGCAGCGTTTAAATGCTATGCAGTCATGCACAATGCTATGCAATCATGCACAATGATGCGATCCCATCAGCAAAATAAATGCCGAAGGAGGGAAATCCTCCTGTCAAGGAGAAAGAACCGCTCAGGTAGAGGAATCATCCTGCTGAGGAATTCGTGAACACGCCAATATCAATCAGGCTCTGTCTGGGGAATTGATCTTCCGCGAACTGCTGCAGGGGAACAACTTCAGCTGACTGCTGCAGGGGACGAAGCTCTACGAGAACTTGGATCTGCTAATATCAATCGCGAGAATGAACTGTGCGGCCGTCTCGGCTACTCTTCTGGGGATAACCACTCTATGGGGAACCAACTTCAGCTGCTCAACACTCCGCTGGGGAAAAACCAATCATGATCTGATCAACTTCCAAGGATTCGGATCCCTTGGACCTCTGCAGACTTGGCTGAGGAAGGAGAAATCATTCTGCTTTGATGGAGAGAGTGCGATTCTGGGGAAACACAGCACTAGCTGCCCCACGCTCTGCTGGGGAACATCGATCATGATCTGACCGACTTCCAAGGATTCTGCTTTTCTGCGGACTCAGCCGGGGAGGGAAATCATTCTACTTCATTGGAGAGTGCGACTCTGATGGGGAATTCGATTCCACTGGGGGAGAAAGGATCATCTGCCTTCGGGGGAGAGTACATCTCTGCAGGGGAATACAACATCAGCTGTCCCAACACTCTACTGGGGAAGGAGGAATCGTCCAACTTCAGGAGAGAGCCTGACTCTGGTGAGGCATCTCAATTTCACTGGAGACTTCAGTCTGGCACCATTAGTTACTGCATCCTTCGGCTAATGAACAGCCTTTTGCGAAACCTGCACTTGTGACCCGGTGCGGGGGGAGACACCTGCTTCGGTGACTTTACTGGGGAAAACACGAGCTTCGGCACCCGAACACTTCTATGAACTCTGCACTTGTGACCCGGTGCTGGGGATAATCATCATGCTTCAGTGCTTGACTCAGCTGATGAGGTGACATTCCTTCAGGATGCGTCTGCTTGGGGAAGAGAATCATCTCTGCATGGGGAAGACATATCAATGCTCACTATCTTGCGTTCAGGTTCTGCGGAGGAGAGACTACTGAACTCTGCTGGGGAAGGAGGACTCATCCTGCCTCGGGGATACGCACGGCACATCTTCTGGCAAGGTGCTGCATCTGCAACAACACAAACAAACAGACAAGATACCCTCCTCAAAGGGGCCTATCCAGGTTATTACCTCGTGACAATATTCAGTTAATTAGTTGTTTCAACAATCAATGGGCCTAGGCCCGCAAGTTTATGGATGCGCATTTTATCAAAAACACATCGGCGTTATCATTCGCAAACAAAACAGATAAATGCTAAACAGACAAGTAAAATTGCTGAATAATGTGCATTTTATTGATGATGAACCCCTGAACGGGCAAAATTGTTTTACAACAGAGGCAAGCTCCTGGAATGAGGAAGCCGCGCAAAAAGAAAACATAAATATACATCAGTATATACAAATGTCGGCAATCGAGGCGTAGACGAACACCATGAGTTGATCCCTCTAAGACCCACTCGACTTCGATACTTCTCCGATGCTTCAGCTTTGGAAGAGATTGATTCAGATAAACGGCCCTCAGGTCTTCCGAACCACTAAACAATGAAAGTCCATGCGCGGAACGCAGTCATTTGCTTATTTAAATCCCTAACTTTTGCGTGAACCGCCCTTCCGGGTTTTCAGTTCACCGGGATACCCTTTTTTGCCGAAGCCGCCCAGTGTAGGTTTTCGACTTCGCGGGTGTACATTTTTTCAATATATCCCTAATTTTGCCCGAACCTTTTATTCTGTTTTTGGTTCGCCGGGATGCCCCTTTTTTGCCTGGACTCTTTCTTTTTTGTCCAGCGGGTCTCTTTCAAGCAAAGTATTTTTTAACTGCGTCCGCGTTCACCGGGGATGCAAAATCTTCACCATCCATCGTGGATAACAACAAAGCTCCTCCTGAGAAGACCTTGCTGACGACATACGGCCCTTCGTAATTCGGAGTCCACTTGCCCCGGTGATCGGAGTGTGGCGGAAGAATCTTCTTCAGGACGAGATCACCCGTCTGAAAGCTTCGAGGACGCACCTTCTTATCATAAGCTTTCTTCATTCGGCTTTGGTACAGGCGACCAAATGCAATCGATGCTAACCTCTTCTCGTCCATCAGGCTGAGCTGGTTCAGGCGATTCGTAATCCATTCTGCCTCATCTAGTTTCACATCAACCAAAACTCGCAAAGAGGGAATCTCCACTTCTAGCGGTAGGACAGCTTCCATACCGTACACCAAGGAGAAAGGAGTTGCCCCGGTCGACGTACGCACCGTCGTACGATAACCGTGCAAGGCAAATGGCAGCATCTCGTGCCAATCTTTGTACGTCACAACCATCTTCTGAACAATCTTCTTGATGTTCTTGTTGGCCGCTTCAACAGCGCCATTCATCTTCGGCCGGTAAGGAGATGAGTTGTGGTGTTCGATCTTGAAGCTCTGGCACAGCTCCTTCATCATCTTATTATTCAAATTCGAACCATTATCAGTAATGATCCGCTCGGGAATTCCATAGCGACAGATGATGTCCCTCTTTATGAACTTAGCCACCACCTGCTTGGTCACATTAGCGTACGAGGCTGCCTCCACCCACTTGGTGAAGTAGTCGATAGCTACCAGAATGAAACGATGACCATTGGATGCAGTGGGCTCGATCTTGCCTATCATGTCGATGCCCCACATGGAGAACGGCCAAGGGGAGGACATGACATTCAATGGGCACGGCGGCACATGAACTTTATCAGCATAAATCTGGCATTTATGACATTTCTTCGCGAATCTGAAGCAATCCGACTCCATAGTCAACCAGTAATATCCTGCTCTCAGGATCTTTCTCGTCATGGCATGCCCGCCGGCGTGCGTACCAAATGTGCCCTCATGGACTTCTTCCATGAGCATACTTGCTTCTTTCTCATCTACACATCTGAGTAGCACGAGATCGTGGTTTCTCTTATACAACACTCCATCAGGATTGAGGCAAAAGTTTCCAGATAACCTCCTCAGAGTCTTCTTATCCTGGGTTGACGCACCCGCAGGATACTCCTTGGTCACAAGGAAGGTCTGGATGTCGTGGAACCATGGCTTGCCGTCAGTGGCATCCTCGATTGCGAACACATATGCTGGTCTGTCAAGACGCGAAAGAACAATGCTTGGAGCTTCATTCCAAAGATTGACCTTATACATTGAAGCCAGGGTGGCTAAAGCATCAGCCATTTGATTTTCGGCCCGGGGTACATGATGAAGTTCTACTCGGTCGAAGAACGGAAGCAGCCTCCTGGCATAATTCATGTACGGCACTAGATTCGCCTGACGAGTTTCCCACTCCCCTTTGATCTGATTGATTACAAGCGCTGAGTCACCATATATGTCTAGATTCTTGATTCTCAAATCAATTGCCTCTTCTAGACCCATAATACACGCTTCATACTCGGCTTCGTTGTTGGTAACTGGAAACGTCAGTCTCGCAGTAAACGGGATGTGGGATCCGTGAGGAGTCGTGATGATAGCCCCGATACCACTTCCATAGGAATTAACCGCTCCGTCGAATATCAACTTCCACTGAGACTTCCTATCTGGCCCCTCATCGGGCAATGGCTCATCGCAATCCTTCGCTTTGAGAAACATAATGTCCTCGTCAGGGAACTCGAACTTCATCGGCTGATAGTCTTCGATTGGCTGTTCGGCAAGGTAGTCAGACAACACGCTCCCCTTAATGGCTTTCTGAGAGACGTACTGAATATCATATTCTGTTAACACCATCTGCCATCTGGCAATCCTGCCCGAAAGAGCCTGCTTCTCGAAGACGTACTTGATCGGATCCATCTTCGAAATCAGCATAGTAGTGTGATTGAGCATATACTGTCGTAGACGTTTGGCAGCCCAAGCTAATGCACAACACGTCTTCTCCAGCATCGAGTATCGAGATTCACACTCAGTGAACTTTTTACTCAAATAATAAATGGCATGCTCTTTTCTGCCCGTCTCGTCGTGCTGACCGAGAACACACCCCATACTATTCTCCAGAACTGTCAAGTACATGATTAATGGCCGTCCAGCCACTGGGGGTATCAAGATTGGAGGTTCTTTAAGATACTGCTTTATCTTATCGAATGCCTTCTGGCAATCCTCATTCCAAGTAATCGCCTGATTTTTCTTTAACAACTTGAACATCGGTTCATAAGTGGCCGTGAGCTGAGAGATAAACCTTGCAATGTAGTTTATTCGGCCCAAGAAACCACGAACTTCTCTTTCTGTTTTCGGCGCTGGCATCTCTTGGATAGCTTTTATCTTCGCAGGATCAACTTCAATACCTCGTTCACTAACGATAAACCCCAATAACTTTCCGGACCGCACTCCGAAAGTGCACTTGTTAGGATTCAGCCTCAGCCTGAACTTCCTAAGCCTTTCAAACAGCTTCAGCAAATTGACCAAATGCTCCTCCTCCGTTTGGGACTTCGCAATCATGTCATCAACATAGACCTCGATCTCATGATGAATCATATCATGAAACAAAGTTACCATTGCTCGCTGGTAAGTGGCCCCTGCGTTCTTCAGACCGAAGGGCATTACCTTGTAGCAGAACGTGCCCCAGGGGGTAATAAACGTCGTTTTCTCCATGTCCTCCGGCGCCATCTTAATCTGATTGTAACCGGAGAAGCCATCCATGAACGAAAACACGGAAAACTGGGCTGTATTGTCGACCAACACATCGATATGAGGCAACGGGAAATCATCCTTAGGGCTCGCCCTATTCAAATCCCGATAATCGACGCACATGCGTACCTTACCGTCCTTCTTCGGTACAGGCACTATGTTGGCGACCCACGAAGGGTAAGTGGTAACGGCTAGAAATCCTGCGTCCAACTGCTTCTGGACTTCTTCTTTGATTTTTACAGCCATGTCTGGTCTCGTCCTCCTGAGCTTCTGCTTGACTGGAGGGCAATCTTCTCGCAACGGCAAGCGATGAACCACGATATCAGTGTCAAGTCCGGGCATATCCTCATATGACCAAGCAAAGACGTCACTATACTCTCGAAGCATCTCGACCAGTCTATGCTTGACATCATTCTGCAGCGCAGCCCCTACTCTGACATTTCTGACAAGCTCCTCAGAACCCAGATTGATGATCTCAATATCCTCCTCGTGAGGCAGAATAACCTTCTCCTCTTGTCTCAACAAGCGGGCCAACTCTTCCGGAAGGTCTTCGTCTTCATCAATCTCATCCTCGGCTTGATAGATCGGGCAATCAAAGTCGTAGTGAGCCGTAGAGGGTCCAGAGTCGATGTCATCTGTTACGTGGATCCTGCAATAACAAGGGTTAAGTTTAAAGCAAGAATATGCAGGTTAGCACGAACCTCGTTGCCATTTTGCTGTTTTTCGAAACAAACATAAAGCATGAATAACAGAGAACACAACATTTGATTACGAAGAAAACGCCTTTTATTTATTAACAAAATGCATACACATAATCCAACAAGGCCCTGACAGTAAAACCAATATGCCCCGGGCAGGACATAGGGTTGTACAAAGATTGTAAAAAGCAAATCATTACTCTTCTCTTGTCAGCTCGATAATCTCCTTGATGGTCCAATTGTGGAGGCGCTTGCCTGGCTTGCTCGGTTGAATCCAGGCATCAAGATCACAATCACTGTCCCCGCTGTCCTCCGACGTAGCGTTGATACTCTCGAAAATTACTCCCCCCTTGGTGAATAAGATCGGCCCTTTCCCACGAGACGAGCTACCAGAAGACGATGAAGCTTCAGCTCCAGGAGAATATCCCAATCCAAACTTATCCTGCTTGATTGGTATATCCAAGACATGCCCCCAGCCTGGGGTGGAACCAGCTTCGACAACGGCTCTAGCTTCCTTAAACGAGGAGAGGTTCAACTCTTGCTTCTCTGCAACAACGGGAGCTACCTCCTTCACCCTGACGGTTTCAAAAGCCTGGCAAAGAGTCTCATGGATCTCACCATCCATTTCGACATATTTAAAGGACGACAGGTGGCTTACCATGATGTCCTCCTCTCCACAGACTGTCACTATGCTGCCCCCAACAGCATATTTAAGCTTCTGATGCAGCGTGGACGTTACGGCACCAGCAGAATGGATCCACGGCCGACCTAAGAGGCAATTATAGGCGGGCATGATATCCATAATATAGAACACCGCATTAAACGTCTCTGGTCCAACTTGAATTGGCAGGGTCAATTCTCCGAAGACGTGGCGCTTGGTTCCGTCAAAGGCCTTCACGACCAGATCACTGGGCGTGCACAGCAGTCCACGGGTATCCAACTTCATCAGTGCCTTCTTCGGAAGCACGTTAAGCGAGGAGCCCGTATCTACTAGGACATGCAACATAATCGTGCCTCTGCACTCTATCGAGACGTGCAAGGCGCTGTTGTGATCTCTTCCCTTGGGAGTCAGCTCCAGATCTGTAAATCCCAGCCCATTACCAGCATTGACATGGGCTACTACTTCCTCAAGTTGATTCACCGATATCTCCTGCGGCACGTATGCAGCATTCAATACCTTCAATAACGCGTTGCGGTGCGCTTCAGAACACAGCAACAGGTTAAGAATAGAGATCTTTGACGGAGTCTGGTGAAGATGATCTACAATCTTGTAGTCACTTTTCCTGATTAGTCGCATGAACTCTTCTGCATCTTTAACCAGCAAGTCCTTTTCTGCCCCTGCAGGGACCTCTTCAACAGCTTTACCTTTACCCTTATCCACAGCGTCAGCTCGGACCACTTTCTCTGCTGCGACCTCTGCTGGCGCGAATACTCTACCACTTCTGGTGATACCACTGACTTCAGTAAGATTCTGCGCAGTCGATCTGGACGGCTCAAGCTCTATCTTCTGACCATTACAATAAACTTCGGCGCCATAATGCCATGGGACGGCATTAGTGCTCTCGAATGGGATTGGTCCGGACCTGGTGATGGTGATAGTAGGCGGTCGGGGCGCAGAAATAGTGATAGGGTGGCGAGGAATGGTAATGGTAGCAACTTCGTCTGCCTGCTTCAGCACGACTTCCCCTGACGCATTCTCAACGCTCCGACTGAACTGCAAAATACCCTCGGTCATCAGACTTTGGATACCTTCGATCAACTGCTCACACCCATCAGGAAGTGTAGCACATGCCATGCACATCTCTCCACATCCAGGAAAGAAGCCTTTCTTCAGCAACTTAGCCTTGACAAAACTCAACGGCGTCTTCAAATCCTTGACATCAGTCAGCAAGTCTGAATTCTCTTCAGTGATAACAGCATTCACTCCGCCCCCCCTATGATGAGGCATTGGATTTTTGGTGACGTTGGGCACGTTGTCAGAAAAGTTGATCACCTTGGCGTCGACCAAGTCCTGGACTTTGTGCTTAAAAGCTTTACAATTCTCAACCGTATGGCCAGGTGCCCCAGAATGAAATTCACAAGTAGCATTAGCATCATACTCTGGTGGTGGTGCCCCTGTCAAGGGAGCCATTGTCCTTTTTTGAACCAATTGGAGCTGAAGCAACGTCTGCAGAAGCTGTGCATACGGCATAGGAGGAGTTTCCAAATGACGGTTTGCCAGGGGACCCCGATTCTGATATCTCTTATATCCCTGATTATTCTGTTGCTGGGGCTGCTGCTGCGGCTGCGGGGGAGCAGCTGGGATGTTTATGCTAGCGATCTGAGACTGAGGGCCCTTGCCCTTTCTCCTAGCATTAGTGACAGCACTGGCATCTCCCTCTCGACGCTTGCCAGTATAGGGTTTCTTGCTAGCTCCTCCAGATGAGGATGATTCGCCCTGAATTTTTCCGATCTTTATACCGTTTTCAACATGCTCGCCCAAAGTGATAAGAGCCGAGAATGTTCCAGACATGCCACTAATCAGCTTCTCATAATAGACTCCAGGAAGGGTAGCCACGAACATCTGTACCAACTCACGCTCAACCATCGGCGGTTGAACCCGAGCAGCCAATTCACGCCACCGCTGTGCGTACTCTTTGAAGCTTTCATTGCTCCGCTGCGAGAGATTCTGAAGCTGAACTCGGTTGGGAGCCAAGTCGCTATTATATTGATAGTGGAGAACGAACGCTTCTGCAAGATCTTTCCAGGTGCGCACAGCAGCGGGTTCCAAACCCATATACCATTCGAGCGATGGACCAGAAAGACTATCCTGAAAGAAGTGCATCAGCAGCTTCTCATCGTCAGAATAAGCGGACATCTTTCTGTAATAAGATCGGAGGTGAACACGGGGACAAGTAGTGCCCCTATACTTCTCAAAGATAGGCACCTTGAACTTGTGAGGTACTTTAAAGTCAGCAATCAACCCGAGTTTGGCCATGTCAACGCCCAATGTGTTCTGATTTTCTATATCTCTCATTTTATCTTCCAGCGCCTTGAACCTGAGTCGAGCCTCAGCAGTCAACTCCGCCTCTGCACCTCTCTGAGAGAATATGTCATCCTGATGGTCCTCCAGCCACGGTTGAGGCACCACCATATTTCCTGCACCAACATTGCCGTTGACCGGCCCCATGGTAACATTGGCTCCCAAACCACCATTGACGGCGCCCGCCGCGTTAAGTCCGAGATTAGTCATTAGATTGCCGTTAGCACTACCGTTGCCCCCGGCAGCAGGAACAACGTTCTGTGGAGTATCCCCTTGAGGAGGAGTGGGCACGGCCCCGCCATGAAGTATTCCATTGCTGTCAACCCTGGAGATGAGAGGTTGAACCAAAGTACGAAGCTGTTCTTGCCCATTCGCAACTACTTGCATCAGCTCCATAAAACGATCCATCCTTTCACGAAGCTCCTGAACATCTGACTGTACCTGGTCCATGATTCTCGTTTGATTAGCGCGAGTTGAGTAGCGGTGGATGAATCTTTGATCAATCCTGGAGATCGAAAGCAGCTCGGAACCTGAGTACCTGAAAAACCTGTCAACATCAATGGTTAGGAAAAGGTAACAGAATGTATGTCATGCAAGAATGCTTCATGCAAATGCATGCGTGAGTCTGTGTGCTTGAGAGATTTCCCCCGATCCTGGCACCTGCTGACAATAATAAGGAGAGGAATCTGGGCCCAATCATGGAAACAGTAACCTCACATAGCAATAGTCAGATTCGACACATCAAGGACCGAGAACTCATACGCATCAGTCTTTCTGAGAGAGGCTGCAGTAACGCAATAAGAGGCGAGAGATCCTGGATCGGGGAAACGGTACCTGTCACAGACACACGCTAATGAAATGCGAATGATTATGCAAGCTAATGCAAAGTGCAGGTATGCAACAATATATCCAGGTGGCTGCTGTGGAGATTCGATGTCAACAGTCACTGATGAGAAGGAAACCCCGGTGTAAAACCACTGATCTGATCTGCTGTGAATAACCATCGGGTAGGATCGAGATCAGCATTCTGCCCTGACAAGAACGAAGGCCTGATAATAAAAGACCCCGGATGCAAGATCAAGGAATATCTGTTGTTGAAGTCTTCAGACCCCAAATCACAAATCTGCCCTCTCTAGAACAAACACACAGCTGCTGATGAGATCTTCAAACCCCACTCAAAATCTGCCCTATCAAGAACAAAATAACAACCGCTGACGAGATCCTCAGACCCCACTCAAAAATCTGCTCCATCCAGAACAAACCTCTGATAACAATACTCTGATCGGAACCTGCTCTATCAGGAACAGACAAACACCCGATGATAAAATCCTTTGATCAAACCCTTGCTCTATCAAGAACATCTCTGCAACTGAGAACCCAACATAACTGATTCACTGTCAAGAAAACCAGGTAGTCTGGAGGTCAAAGTTTCCTGCAATATCCCAACCCCACTCACAGGTATGATGGACCTAATCCACGGACAAAGGTACGACATCCTATGCGGTCGTCAGCGTCACAGACTTTCACGAGTGACAATACGATTCCCAGAAGGAGTGGCATCGTCAAGTCATGAAGAGGCCTCTCTTAGCTGACTTCCAAATGATCGGTCCCCAGAGTCGACAATCCTCACGTCTGGACTCCCCTCAGATCCTCAGGACCGGAAAGGAGTACCTCTGCAAGAATCTCGTCTGAGCGCAGATTTTCGTAGGGAACTGTGCCTGCTCAGCAGACAGGTTCGTCTACTACTTCTCCGCAACTATATCTAGGTGTGTACTCAAGCCCAGGTCCGGCTTCTCACTCATAGTAACATCCCTCTCCCACAGCAGCACAGATAATCATATCAAACTGGAAATGAAATGCGGGAAATAAAATGCGGGAAGTAAAGTGCGGGAAGTAAAAATGCGATAAATAAACGCAACCCAACAAGCAAACACACAAACGATAGGATTGACTCTCATAGGGAACCGGAGAACCAGAGATTCTGGGTTCGATCCCCAGCAGAGTCGCCAGCTGTCGCTTGCGCGAAAATAAGGTGCCGGCATGACAGAAGAGTCGCCACCTTTCGTTATTTATCCCTCAGGGCGGGAAAGGAAACGATCGGAAAAAACCTGACGAATAAGGGTAAGACAAGGTCATCGCAACCATTGTCTGGGTTCGGGAGTCGGTTACGCAAGGGGAAGGTATTAGCACCCCTCACGTCCATCGTACTCGATGGGATCCTCGCTTGTTTGTTTACTTGGACGGGTTGGTTATAATCTATCTACCTATCAAGGCTGGCTTAAACAGAAAAAAAAAAATGACTCGGCAAAGCATCGCACTTTATGCCTACGTATTCCCATCAGAGAATGAGAAATCAGAGTCAACGTAGTTCGGCTAACTACGGGTTATGGGGGAAAGGTAGCTCGCCAAGACTTCGCCATCTTGTGCCTACGTACTCTCAACAGGCATGAGAGATCAAAGCTCACGTAGTTCGGGATAACTACGGGAAAAATGGCTCAACTAGGAGGGAGACTATCAAGTCCTACTGTTATCATGCCATGGATTCATCCTATGGTTGAGGTTTGAACAGGGAACTCCTAGAAGTTGTCATGCATAGGTTTCAACCTAAAAGTCTATCATCAAATCCTTATCAAAGGAAATGAGAGTCCTAAGGGATCATGTCAAGGATACACCACAACAGACAAAAACATCAGTTTTAACAGTAAAATGCATGCAATGCAAGTGAGGGAGGAAATGTGTGTGGGGTTTCAGCCTCCACAAGCTCGTCTCGACCTCAAGCCAGTCATGAAATAACAGTAATCATACTGAAAATAATCAACATGCTATCAAGCAATGAACCAGATAAAAGAAGGGAAGTGCCATCAGGCAGACAAAACACACATGCTTGAGAAAGAATCATCTATTCTCTAATCCTAACCCTAACACAGAATCCTGATCAAATCTAAGCAAAGCCTTAAAGCAAAACCCTAAACAAGAGAAACAATCCCAGTCTTCAAGCTTCGGAACAAGCTTACCAAAGAAAGGGAGCTAAGTAAGCAGACTCATAGTGTCTTCCTCAGGAAAGCACTAGGAGGTGTATACTCAGGAGTCATACCCTATGTGGCTCAACCACTGTGATCAGTTTACGTTCCTCCTCAGGAGAAACTAAACTCACAAGCAGGCTCCAACATCACTGGATATTTAGGAAATCCTATCTGAACTAGTGGAACTAAGTGAATAGACCCATAGGACCTTCCTCAGGAAAGTACTAGGAGGCCTCCACTTAGGAATTGTATCCCATGTGGCTCAACAACATGTGATCAGTTTACATTCCTCCTCAGGAGAAATTAAACTCACAAGTTGGCTCCAACATCATTGGATACTTGAGAAATCCTAGATAAACTAACGGAACTAAGTGAATAGACCCATAGGACCTTCCTCAGGAAAGTACTGGGAGGCTTCCACTTAGGAGTTGTATCCCATGTGGCTCAACAACAAGTGATCAGTTTATATTCCTCCTCAGGAGAAATTAAACTCACAAGTTGGCTCCAACATCATTGGGTACTTAAGAAAGAGGTGAGAAGAAAGAATGAAAGTCATTCATAGTGCCTTCCTCAGGAAAGTACCATGAACTTCCTTCAAACTTCAGGATCTCAAACCTCACAGACAGGGGACAAGCCAAGCTCTGGGTCTCTGAATCTTGATCTACAATCTTCTCTTCATGATGCTCTCCATCAAGGTCTTCAAGGCAACACAAGCCCCTAAACAAATTCCCCACAATGAACCCCAAAGATGAACAGATACCCACAGGGGAGACAAAATCAATAGGCAACTTCAAAAAATACCTAAAAATACTAAACCAAGGGGGAAAAATCTAACAATTATTCACAAGGATCCTCAACACCTACTCATAACATCTACATAGGCCTCTACCTAAAAATCAAGACAAAACTCAATCAAAGAAAGATGATTCTTCACCTAAGCACAATTTAAACCCTAATTAGGATACCCTACATCTACCCTAATTAAACTAATCAAAAATTAATTCTAAAATTCTAGAAAAAATCCTATGGGGAACTATGATTCATCATCTAATTGCACAAAAAAGAATGGATAAAAAAACCTAAGGGAAGGTCCTAAAACAATTCCTACAAAATCATGTATCAACTAAAATAAGGAAAATACACTATATTAAAGAAAATATCACTAAAAATTCCACATTAACAATAAAATTCCATTTTTATTTTTATATTTTTCTACACAAAATCATCTAATCATAGAAAAAAGAAGAAGTCAAAAATCATTTTTTATCATTTATTTATGAATTAATCAAAACAGAAAAATATTAAAACAATATTAAAACAATTAAAACAAATAAAGGGAGGGGGGGTTGGAATAGCACCACGCGCTAGTTCAATATTCAGAATGGGCTAAAGGGGGGGGCGCGCATAGCAAGCTGGACCCAGGCCCAGGTCCCAGCTTTAATGAAACGCTGCGTTGCAGCGAGGAGGTTTCCCTCCGTTTTCATTATGAATACTGGCCACACGATGAGTGGAAAAGGTCCAAAGCTGGGGACTCATCCAACGGCCAACAGCCATCGTCCCCAAGCTGACCTAGGGTTTTCAGAAACCCTCTCTCCTTGCACCAAGATTCAACTGGTTCGCTCTCTTCACTCACTCAACGAAATCAAAAGATTCCAAGGGCAAACATGATCTACTAATTGCCTAGAACACAACCATGCGTGTGGTTTTCCATAATTCTTCCTAGATCCTCCTAACAGAGAGGTTCAAGATCATGGTTCAAAAATATTTCTCTGAGATCAATCCTAATAAAACTCAAAACTAAAGCTGCAATCTTGTTCCCTATGCCACCCTAATCACTATAATCCATGTCATGTTGATTAAAGCCTAGCACACAGTTCATTCTTGCACATCAAAGATTCATGCACCTGTTACAAACCATCATGGATCGTGCCCTAACTTTCAGTATTTGATCATCTACCCTAATACACTCATTCCATGCCTACAAAACTAATTGAAACTAGCTAACTTAAGAGATACAAGGAGAAGAAAGAACCTGTCAAAGGGATGATGGTGAGGGCTCGTGGGGATGCTTGCAGGCCTTGGAATTGGTTCAAGATGCTCCTTGGATGATCCACAACCTTCTGTTTGCAAGAGTTGTTGATGGAAGATGCTTGTGATGGAAGAAAACTCAAGTTGCTTGATTGTGAAGGTAGCTCTTTAATGGCAATGTATCTCTCTCTTTCTCCTCTGACTTGACTCTCTATGACCAACCTTGAACACTATGAAGATCATCCTTCTTATAATGATGGATGGAAGAAGCTGGATCCTTCTAGAATTATCTAGAAAAGTGTGGAAAGTTCTTGAAAATCTCATGTGGGGACATATTGAAAATCTCACATCCCATGCCTCATGCCTTACCATTTGGTCTTAAAATGTCTTTACATGAGATATTGAGAAGGGATGGGTGAAAAACAAGCTCATCTTTGGCTTGTGTAAGGTTTTTCAACATTGCCTTCTTTTTCAAGTAACAACTTTTCAAAGCATCACCCATTTTAAGGCTCCAAATCAAAATTCTAGCTAAACCAATGTTCTCAAAATGGTTTTTCCAATCAAAATGATATATTGGATGACCTATTTTGGATTTGTGGATCTTCCAAATCAATTTCCAAATTCAACTTTTCAAACTTATATGCCATTTTTAGTTCATTTTGGACCAATCATGTAATCTCATGATATGAGCTTTTCCAACAATTTGTGACCTTCTTTCTAGACTTAAAATCACATTTTGAGCAACTTTCATGTTTTGAGTTTTTCCATTTGAGGCTTGGAAATAGGAGTTTTAGGCATTGGATAAAATGACCTATAACTGACAAATGACCAAAATACCCCTGTCTTGTTCAAACCATAAGTTGAGTTCCACAAATCCAATCAAGGACTTCTGCCACTCAAATTAAAGCTAAGAAGATCCTCTTCAACATTCATGTTGACCAAGAAATCATAGGAATCCTCCTACTAGGGCAAAAGTTGTCTGCAAGTTGGGTGACTTTCAAGGACCCAGATTCACACACCTCTGCTGACCTGTAATTTGTCAAAACCATAACTTGAGCTCTGTAACTCCTATCAAGGACTTCCACCACTCAAATTAAAGCTTAGAACAAGCTCTACAACATTCATGTTATGGGGAAAGTGAGATATCAATCACATCTTGGGCTAAAACTGCCTGGAAGATAGGGATCAAATTAGGGTTTTTTCTCTGACAATCCTTGGAGACCCTGACTTGAAACTTCTCAAACTCCTCACTCATGATGAGTTGGCCTAGGAATAATCCTTATATCATCTCTATGCATCATTCCATGATCTCATGGCCCTTGGATTGGGTCTCAACCTTCCCCAAATCTTCAGTTATCCTAGGGTTGACCCAGTCAAAACCCTAATTCTATCATTCATGGTTGAATCTTCTGAACTCTTGCATAATGACTTCTCTGGACCCCATGATGGCTTTCAAGACATCTCATAGGCTTTCTCAAAACATCAAGTTCATTCTCAAAGTCTCAGAATCATCTGAGGAGCACCCACAACTCTCAAGCTATGAAGCACACAATCCTGGTTTCAATCCACTTCCTCTGAGGATCTCTTGAACTTTCTGATGAAGGTATCCACTTTCAAACACTCAATGAATAAATAATTGTTGGTCAAATTTTGGGGTGCAACAACACTTCACAAGCACAAGTCTCCACTTGAACACCTTTTTCACACCAACTGTTTCTGCACTAAAACTTGGATTGGATTTCACTTGCATGTATATTTGTGATATGTGTGTAGGAGTCTTTGGTCTGATTATGTCTCAAAACTGAAATACTTCTTTTTCATGTCATAATAAAGCATCAAAACATGACTTGTATGCATTTCCTTCAAACAGTCTGTTTATTATTTTTATTCATATTCATGCTCATTCAACCTCATGTATGTGTTCTATATGTGTGATTAGTTGGGTCAGAAAAGGTTTGGAACTGAAAATTCACCTCATCATGCATAATGTTCATAACAAGTGCAACTCAAAAACCATTTTCATAGCAGCTTTAATTTAGGCTTTAAATAGTGTTCATACTCATTCAGTATCATAAATATGAGGTGTGTGTATGATTGGATTGGCTTGAAAACATTTTGGATTGAAACTAGACATATTCATGCATCTCATTCATGTAAAACTTGCATTTCACATAGCACTTTCATCTTTAGCATGACCTGCACTATTTCCTTTGCATAAACTCATCCCTCATCACTTATAGGTTGTGTGAACATAATTTTCTTGATTCAAAACTAGATGTCATGAATGGTATGCATCAAGATGCATCTTTTAACAAAAATTACCACTTGACATGTCACTTTCACAAACTGTTTGCATTTAGCTTGGTTTAAGTGTTGGAATCCTTCATTACCATTTATGTGAGTTGTGTGTATCTTTGGTCTGGCTTAAAATGATTGAAACAAGTTTGTTCATAGCAAGATGGATCTCATGGCATCAAAACACACCTGCTATCGAATTTTTGAAAGGGATGAGAATCTCAGAAAAATAATGGCACCATCTGGTTCCTCATGTTTTTCTTGTTAAGATGCATATAAATTTTGTCGCGTTTGGTTGAGAAACGAGAAAGTTACGGTAGAAAACGTAAATCACTTCTCACGTGTTATGTTTGGCCCAAGTCATTTAGCTTGTTACCCTTATAATTTAATGGGGTGGCATCAATCAACAGATGTATAGCCACCCCAGTGGTAAGACCATCATGCCAAAAACGCCTTGCACGCCTTGTACCTGAGTTCGACCCCTAAAGAGGGCAACTCTTTTGTTATTTTTTGCCATTTTTCACTCTACTTTCAAAAATTCGTATCTCTCTCAATTTTAATCGTTTTTCACCCGTTCTTTTTTGTTGTGTTCATATTAATGTCTACTTTCATGTCATATTTTGTATTTTCATTTTTGACAAATGTTTCATCTCTTTTGACTTCGTGCAAGTTAAGTGCTTTTTACGTTCGTTTATGCGTGTGCAGATGAACTTTTCTTTGGTTATACTTGAATTTATTTGTGATACTTGCTTGTATTCATATCCTTAAATGTTAGTTAACATGCTAGGATTTTAGTTTTGGTTGTCACCATGTTTATTTTGTTCCCTCTGTTGAATGTAATTGAACTCGATCTGTTGTCACAGTTCCTATTAATTCATCTGCTTTGATTGTCATCAATGCACCTTCATCTTTATCATTCCACATGTTTATTTAATGGTTATGAATATGCCTTTATCATGTTAATTTTCTTGTTTTTTTATTTCCCCAAGTGATGAAGCTTGTTAGCTTTCATCCAGTTGCCTCCTCATCTACTTCCAAAGGAAAAGTCTGTCCATTTGACCCTGATGTCATGGATACATCTCTTATCCCTCTCTTGACTTTGTTAAGTCACTTGAACCCTAGATTAGAAGCCATTAGACTTTGCTTCAAGTCTAAGAAACCCATCTGTACTAGGAGTGTTCTTCAACTAGAACCCTAGGAAAGAGTTTGTCAACTCTGTGTAAGAATCATCGTCATGATTTCTTACTTCCCCTTTTGAATATTACAACTTAGATTAGGGAGTTTTGTCAAACTCCACACAAACATTGTCATGTTTGTTCCCCCGTGAACCTTGATCATAATCAAGTGTTCTTTATCCCTTGTGAGGTGAACTACGATTGCTCTGATTCTATCCTAGTCAGGATACGTAGGCAGAAGATGTGACGTTTTTGCGAGCAAACTTAGTGTATATGACCTTAGGGTTTAACTCATATCTTTTCCCAATCCCAAATCCATAGTACATATCACAAACTTAGCAAGCAATTGATAACACGAAATCGTATATATATATATATATATATATATATTGATGCATAATTCAACTGATGTCTGACTGTTTTCGATCCGATTTCGGGTTATTTCCATGTTATTTGTCTGATATTTTGCAGGTATTTGATAATCACGTCTAAACAAAGCAATATGAAGAAAAGAAGCAATTACAGATGAAATATGGACGAAAACCGGATGAAAACAACATGAAAAACGCAGAATGCATATTTTGCTGCTGTGACGATCGTCACAGCTCCATGACGACCGTCACACAGGTGACGACCGTCATGCAGGAAAAAACGCCCAACTTCAAATGAACGTGCAAAATACAGTTCCAAGTCCCAAATAGTGGACCACTACTCCCTGATATTTCTGCCTCTAAGTCCACCTTCTTCAAGTTATAACCGTTAGAATTCTATTTCTATAAAAAGGGAAGGAGGGGAGCTGAGAAAGAGAGCCGCATTCAGACAACGAAGTGCTGCCCAATTTCATTTCCAGAGCAAAAGTTCAGTTTTATTTCTGTCTATTTTTTTGTTTCCTTTCATTTCTTCTGTAATTCCTATTTCCCTTGTACGGTCAATTGGGACAAAGACCAGAATCCTGCCAACATTTGTGGAGGATCTTCCCAAAGGCCAATTGGAATATTTACAGGTTCTAAATTTTAATCGTAATTTCAGTTTTCATTATGTTGCATGTTATTATTTACTGTTTTTATTTATGTTTTACCTTTCCCAAATCCATGTCTAGCTAAATCAGAGTAATCGATATGTAATAATAATTCAGACGGGATTTGATAATAACCGGTTGAAAACTTTCTTTTTCAAAAGTTGTTTATGGTCTGAGTGTTTAGAATTTATTTACTGAATAAACTTCGTCGCGAAAGCGAGAACTTATTTAAAAGTAGTTTTGCCACGAAAGTGGGAAATTAATTAAGGTACGAACCAACAAGTGAAAGCTGCGGTAAGACCAGATAGTAAACACTAGTCATTTGTTTTAATAACAGCGAAAGCACTTTAAAACGGATTAGAACTTAGAGATTTCCAAAAAATAGTTTTAACCCCGAATGGGACACGAAAGCGTACATTTGGCCCTTAGAATTATGACTAGCATCAACAACCATCGTGAGACGAAAGTCTTCAGATCACTATTTTCTGCTTAAATAAATTCTGAAAAAACATTTCATAAACCGGTAACTTGTCAAATCCCCAAAGAACATAATTACTGCATATCGATTCACGTAATTATAATTCAAGTAAACTTTCTAGTTCCTTTTAGTGACAAAAAAGTTATTCCCTTAAACATTATCTACCTAGCTAAACATAGTAACTCCCGAGAACACTAGTTTGATTACGAGTCCCTGTGGGATCGATATCTTTTATTACTACGCGATAGATTGTGCACTTGCAGTTAAGTTGTATTAGACATAGAAAGTCGCGATCAAGTTTTTGGCGCCGTTGCCGGGGACCCATTTAATCAATAGTGTAACCTTCTGTTACGCCGTATAGACTAGGTTAACAATTTCATTTTTCCTTTACTAGTGTTGCCGATTGTATGCCAAGTAATCACCCACAAGGCGATATCTTAAAACCTTCAGTCGCAGAACTAGAGCGCTTCTTACATTTAAGAAGTCGCATCATTGAGTACCAACTCAAACATAACATTCCCGATCCTCTCACTCCCATTCCCAAATCCGAAGAAGAATCAAAGATGGCTGAAGCACCTCAAAATAAACCGCTGAAGGCATACGCTACACCCTCTCAGATGGAGCCTGGAAGTAGCATTGCTGCCCCAACTATTACTCGAAACGATTTTGAGCTGAAACCCTCATTGCTGTCAGCTGTGCAACAAAACCAATTCTCAGGAAATGCAACTGAAGATCCAAACGAACATTTAACGAAGTTTGTACAATACGCAGACACAGTGAAAGTAAATGGAGTAACTCCAGACGCAATAAGACTTCGTCTTTTCCCTTTCTCTCTTAGAGACAGAGCGTGGACATGGTTACAATCCTTACCATCCAACTCCGTTACGACGTGGGAACAGTTGAAGAACGTCTTCTTAGCGAGATATTTTCCGCCAAGCAAAACTGCTATGCTTAGAGCTCAAATCAACGGATTTCGACAAAAAGATACTGAATCTCTTTACGAAGCATGGGAACGATTCAAAGATATGATGAGAACATGTCCTCACCACGGTCTAGAAGACTGGGTGAGAATCCATACTTTCTATAATGGGCTTTTGTATAATACCAGATTGACAATAGACGCCGCCGCGGGCGGTGCACTTATGGATAAGCCATACGACGAAGCCTATCAACTAATCAAAAACATGTCTCAGAACCACTGCCAATGGGGAGGTGAACGCACTCCAACAGAGAAACCTGCAGCGAAAGGTGGGATGTACGAGATCAGCTGCCTTGAAAAGTTCAACGCTAAAGTAGATGCTCTAGCACAGAAGATTGACAGTCTGACCGTTAACCCCACTGCAATCGTCGCTGCCGTAACTCCAAACTGCGAGTTATGCGGAAGCACTACTCATAATGCGCCCGAATGCCCATTGCTGGCCAGAATCCCACCAGACCAAGTAAATTATGCTCAAGGAAATCCTTACGCAAATACCTATAACCCAGGTTGGCGAAATCATCCAAACTTTTCTTACAAAAGCGATAATGCATTGCAAATGCCTACTGCTCCGCCAGGATATCAGAAACCAGCTGCTGCTCAGACTGCACCTAGGAAATCAAACCTCGAGTTGATGATGGAAAAATTCATAGCTACTCAAGCTCAAAAAAACAAAGAATTCCTGAATCAAAACATACACACTAGCGAGCAAATTAAACAGCTGACCGGAAAAGTAGACGCTTTAGCCACCCACAACAAAATGTTAGAAACACAGATATCACAAGTGGCACAACAACAAGCCTCTGCTGCCGCGCCCACTGGCACGTTTCCTGGACAACCCGAACAGAATCCAAAAGGTCAAGCAAATGCTGTCATATTAAGAAGTGGAAAAGAATTGGACGAACCGATTGATCCGAGGACCGAAAACTCAGCCATGCAACAAAAACCAACTGAACAAGCAGAAAAGGAATCCGAGTTAGAGAAGAAGGAAGACAACGAGAAGGAGGATACCGCAAGTGAAAAAACTCAAGCACCTCCAGCGCCATATAAACCACCTATCCCTTATCCTCAAAGATTAATAAACTCTAAAACTTCAGGACAGTTTAAGAAATTTGTAGAGCTCCTTAAACAGTTGAATATCACTATACCTTTTACAGAAGCAATAACTCAAATGCCGTCATACGCTAAATTTCTCAAATAAATCCTGTCAAATAAAAGAAAGATCGAGGATAACGAGACAATTACACTTACTGCAGAGTGTAGCGCTATAATTCAAAACCGCATGCCTCCTAAATTAAAAGACCCAGGTAGTTTCTCCATACCCTGCGTCATAGGAAAGTTCGTAATAGACAAAGCTCTATGCGATTTAGGAGCCAGTATCAGTGTTATGCCTCTATCTATATGCAAAAAGCTGAATATGGGAGACCTAAGACCAACCAAAATGTCCGTACAATTAGCTGACCGATCAGTAAAATACCCCGTCAGAATACTGGAAAACGTTCCAGTACGCATAGGACAATTCTACATCCCAACCGACTTCATAATCATGGACATCAAAGAGGACTCTGTTACCCCAATTATCCTAGGAAGACCGTTCCTAGCTACAGCCGGAGCTATTATAGACGTGAAGAAAGGAAGGCTAACATTCGAAGTAGGAGAAGAAAAGATAGAGTTCATTCTCACCAAGTTCTTACAAGCACCAGCCATAGACGATACATGCTATTTAGTAGATGAAATTGACGGATGCATAAGAGAACTTGAAAATGAAGAGACCACGTATTCAGAAATAATAAAGATTCAAATACCCGATATTTCTGAAGACGATGATTGGCGTAAACCGTATAAAGACGACAGCCTAAGCGAAAGCTTAGCACTGACCCCAAACCATATGCCAGGTCCGAAGAACCCATCTTTAGAACTTAAAACACTACCCAAAAACCTTAGATATGAATTCCTAGATGATGAACTAAAAAGACCAGTGATAGTCAACACCGACTTAGGACAACTAGAAACCATAAAACTATTAGAAGTCCTAAAGAAGTACCCCACCGCGTTAGGCTATAACATAAGCGACCTAAAAGGTATTAGCCCTTCAATCTGTATGCATCGAATTACAATAGAGGAAGACTCTAAAACCTCTAGAGAGCATCAGAGGAGACTGAACCCCATCCTAAGCACTGTAGTCAGAGATGAAGTAAAGAAATTGCTAGATGCAGGAATCATCTACCCAATCTCCGATAGTGAATGGGTTAGCCCAGTTCATGTCGTACCAAAGAAAGGAAAAGTCACAGTAGTTAAGAACGAAAAAGGCGAATCAATAACAAAAAGAGTCGTGACTGGAAGCAGGATGTGCATTGATTATAGGAAGCTTAACAAAGCCACACGAAAAGATCACTTCCCGTTGCCCTTCATAGACCAAATGTTGGAAAGATTAGCCAAACATTCGTATTTCTGCTATCTAGATGGCTATTCAGGATTTTTCCAAATTCCCATTCATCCTGATGACCATGAAAAGACTACATTCACTTGTCCTTATGGTACTTTTGCTTACCGTCGAATGTCGTTCAGACTCTGTAATGCTCCAGCAACCTTCCAAAGATGCATGATGGCAATCTTTGCAGATTTCATAGATGACATCATGGAAGTATTTATGGACGATTTCTCGGTATGTGGACAAAGTTTCGAAGGATGCCTACAAAACTTAGAAATGGTATTAGAACGTTGTGTAAAAGTGAACCTCGTCCTAAATTGGGAAAAATGCCATTTTATGGTCCGACAAGGAATAGTTCTAGGACATGTCATATCAAATAAAGGAATCGAGGTCGACAAAGCTAAAATAGAGATTATAAAAGATCTCCAACCTCCAAAATCCGTACTAGAAATACAGAGTTTTCTAGGACATGCCGGTTTCTACCGAAGATTTATAAAAGATTTTTCAAAAATCACAAAACCTTTGACCGGCCTGTTGATGAAAGATGTTGAGTTCGTCTTTGACGACGACTGTCTAAAAGCATTCGAAACATTAAAATCAGCCCTTATCACCACACCGATTATGCAACCACCCGATTGGCGACTACCGTTCGAAATCATGTGCGATGCGAGTGATTATGCCGCAGGCGCAGTTCTAGGACAAAGGAAGGACAAGAAACTCCATGCCATCTACTATGCCAGTAGAACCTTAGATCCTGCCCAAATGAACTACGCTACAACAAAAAAGGAACTTCTAGCAGTTATATTTGCGCTTGACAAATTCCGTTCTTACCTAGTAGGAGCAAAAATTATCATATACACAGACCACGCCACCATTAGGTACCTAATAAGCAAAAAGGATGTCAAACCAAGATTATTGAGATGGATCCTGTTATTACAAGAGTTTGACTTAGAAATCAAAGATAAGAAAGGAACCGAGAACGTTTTTGCAGATCACTTATCCCGAATAGAAGGCATCAAACATGAACCAGTACCGATAAATGACGATTTTCCGTACGAACATCTGATAGCCAAATTAGAAAGTGACATGCCTATCTTAATCTCGGAAGATCCGGAACTCGAAAAAGCCGTAGAAGTCGTCTATGCCCAAGTCACATTACCTTGGTATGCTGACATCGTTAATTACCTAGCTGCAGGCGTGCTTTCACCGGATCTCACTTATCAGCAAAAGAAGAAATTCTTCCACGATCTGAAACACTATTATTGGGACGAACCCCTACTCTTCAAGAGAGGAGCCGACAACATATACCGTCGCTGTGTCCCAGAGGAAGAAATAGAAAATATCATTTCCCAATGCCATTCAGCACCATATGGTGGTCATGCTAGTACATCCAAGACGTGCGCTAAGATTCTCCAAGCCGACTTATTCTAGCCGAACCTCTGGAAAGACGTTCACATCGCTGTGCTCAAATGTGATCGATGCCAACGAACTGGCAACATCTCACGACGCGATGAAATGCCTCAGAAAGGAATCTTAGAGGTAGAAATGTTTGACGTATGGGGAATAGATTTCATGGGACCATTCCCGCCTTCTTTTGGTAATAACTACATACTCGTCGCTGTAGACTATGTGTCTAAATGGATAGAAGCCATTACTGCTCCAACAAATGACGCATGAGTGGTAATCAAACTCTTCAAAAACACAATCTTTCCTAGATTCGGTGTACCCAGACTCGTCATTAGTGACGGCGGATCACACTTCATATCGCGAATATTTGATAAACTTCTTTCTAAATATGGAGTCCGACACCGAGTAGCTACACCCTATCATCTGCAAACTAGCGGACAAGTAGAGGTCTCGAACAGGGAAATAAAACAGATATTGGAAAAGACTGTCGCTACCTCAAGGAAAGATTGGTCATCAAAGCTAAATGAAGCTTTATGGGCTTATAGGACCGCTTTTAAGACACCAATAGGTACTACACCCTACAAATTAGTTTACGGTAAATCCTGTCATCTCCCTGTAGAATTAGAGCATAAGGCCTTCTGGGCCATTAAGACACTCAATTTCAACTACACCGAGGCAGGAGAAAAACGAATCTTGAACTTACACGAATTAGAAGAACTTCGATTGGACGCTTACGAAAATGCCTGTATCTACAAAGAACGAACTAAAAAGTGGCATGATAAACGTTCAGTCAAGAAACAATTCAGTGTGGGAGACATCGTACTGCTATTTAATTCAAGATTAAAACTCTTCCCATGTAAACTAAAATCTAGGTGGTCCGGACCTTATGAAGTGACTAAAGTACTTCAGAGTGGAGCTGTTGAAATTACCGATAAGACGAATGCACCGTTTATCATAAACGGGCAACGTCTAAAACATTATAATAAGAACGAAAACAGCCCTCAAGTCTGCAGTATAGCATTGCTTGAGCTTCCAGCTCAAACACCCGAATAGCTTGTCGCCAAGCTATCATCAGGCTTTAGACGTTAAAAACAGCGCTTACTGGGAGGCAACCCAATTTTCCCGTATTTTCCTCGTTACTGTATTTCATTCTCATTTTTATTTAAAATTATACTTTGAAACTTTAACAAAAATTCTAAACTAAAAATTGCTACTACTTTTACTTTCTTTTATTTTCATATTTTTATTTTATTTTTCTCTTTTATCTTTTGTTTTTACCGCCTTTCGTTTTTAAAAATCCTGACTTCAAATTTCTGTTTTAAACTTTTCAGGATTTTAAAAGTCTTCAAAACCTTCCTCCTGTTTTTCTCCGACTTACCTGCGAGTATGGCCGCGTACGACTTCACAAAGGTTCATTTTCGAGGATTAGCTCAAAAGGCAAGATTTGAAGCATTAACTGAAAGAGAAATAGCCTTAACGCTGTATTATGATAAGTCTACCATGGAGAAACTAGGAATCACTGATAGGATCCAATACCTGTTCAATCAACTAGGCTGGGAGAACACTGCTTTGAAAACCCGTTTTGCTACCTATAAGGACCTCACCTACGAATTCCTTAGTTCCTTCAGGTACTTACCCAACTATGGTTTTGGATCCAACACAGAGCTGATCACCTTTAGGATGTTTGGGATGGACCAAACCCATAGCCGGATGTCATTAGCTAACCTCCTAGGATTTCCTAGCGGACCGCATGTGTTCATCAGTGCAGAAGATGATGATCTTGATTTTAAACTCAACCAATTCTGGGGTAGAATCACAGGCGACTATCACCCTGAACCAGACAGAATGTATAATGATGAGATTCATAACCCAGCTTTCAGATACTTTGATACTAGCTCACACCCTTTTCGGGAAAGAAGAAAATATTACTACAGTATCTAAAGAAGAGTTATTTATCATGTTCTGTGCTTCTCAGGGCCGTACAGTGAATGCAGTACCGTTTATGATGCGATCTTTCAGACGCCTCACTCAGGACCCACAATCATCTATTCTAATAGGAGGCCTCGTGACAATGATTGCCCATGAACTTGGCCTTAGATTCCACTTAAATGCAAGCACTAGTTTTGGCACCATCCGACCCGTGAATATCCAGTTCTGCTTTAACAGGCGCATTTTAAGAACTATGGGACCTGGACCTTACGAGTAACTCATCAATGACAAACCTGTTAAGCTATTCACATTGCCTAATCATCAGATGATAAGTATCCATAACAAGGACAACTGGCTTTATGAATTGGATGAGCCTATGTGTTGCGGTGGAAATAGGATCACAAACTATTAATGAGTTTGAATCGCAATTCAATTCACAACCGCTCTTTGATTTATCCGAAGGAAAAGGTCAAAAGAGGGAAAACCTATTTTGCATCGTAAACACAATGCGGGGAAAGATCTAGGGTTCGGGGGTTGGTTAAATTTAGGGAAGGTATTAGCACCCTAAACTTCCGTAGTACTCTACGGGAACCTTTTGTTCAAATGTTTACTATTTGCTTTATTTATTTGCTTAAGGTATATGTACAAAGGATTAGAAGTGAGAAAAGAGACCTAAGGGGTTAATTCTAAGTTTACTCGGCAAGACATCGCATCTTGTGCCTACGTATCCTTACGGGAGTGGAATCAGAGTAATCGTAGTTCCCCTCAAAAGGGAGATTAGAGACTTCTTGACTGTGGTCAAGGTATCAAGGGGAATAAACGCATCTTAAGGACACGCTTACGTGGAGTGTAGGAACTCCAAATCTCTACGTTGAATTGCTAAGTGAATTAGGGTTAGGTTAGGTTAGGTTAGGGATTCCGCGGCGGGAAACCCTAAAATGAGCGCGGCGGCTCTTTGACCTAATGCTAGGGGTAAACTTGTAATTTAGCCTGCGGCGAGGCATTTGTGAAAATTAGGGTTTGTAGTTTGTAGTTTTGAGGGTTTGAAATTGAATGTGTGAAATTTGAGGGTTTGAGAACTATTGGCATGGCGGCCAAACGGCTAGACCTAATCCTTCGGAGGTGCATAGTGACAGGAGTATTGATGAATGTGTGAGACTCGAATCATGCAAGCAGCAGAATTTTAAAAGCAGAAATGTAAACGCGATTATTGGTTCGCGAGGTTACAACCGAGAAGCAATTACAATAATGATGAAACTTAAATAAAACACAATGTAATAAGCTGCAAAATGAGCACACGCGTTAATGGGCAAAGTCAGACGGCAATTGGACGAGTCATGAGACAAGAGTGCAATGTTGAAGGTTTTTGTTGTTTTTAAAGAAAAGGTGTTAATTGAATTTATAAAAGAAAGAGTAATGTTAACTTTAAAAAATATTTTAAATTTAATCTTAAAAAAAAGTTTCCACTTATATTGAGAAAAAGTTTTTAAAAAAAGATTTTAAGTTATTTATTGAAAAAAAAGGTTTTTTATTTTATTATATGAAAAAAAGGTTTTCTTTTATTTCTTTTTAAAAAAGAACAATTTTAATATTTAATTAAAATTTTTTTTAATAAAATTAAAACTAACTAAATATAAAGAATGAAAAAAAGAAAAATAAAGGGGGTTGGGCCGGTAATCACTTCCGGACCCAACCCGGTTGGTGAGTAACAAAACCAAAATTAGGGTTTGTGAACCCTATTATCCTTCACGGCGCAGTTCTCTCGTTTCGTTTCTCGTTTTCTCTTGTCTCCGCCATGTTTTCCTTCATATCTTCTTCTCCACACTAAAAGAACAGAAAAAAACTATTAATATGCTGATAACGGAATGAAAGCTTACGGTGGGTTCTCAATCGGTGATAAACGGAGGCGATGATGGTGAACTGAGCCTCAACAGATGTTTGCCCGTCGTTGAATGAACGGCGCCGGCGAACCTCTTTCGTTGGGTTTGATCGATGGTTGTTTGTGATGGCTTTGGGCGAAAACTCTTCTTCTTTCGATCTCGCGGTCGCTAGGGTTTCACGATTCGTCTTCTTCGCAGCCCCTTTTTTTGGTGCTCTCCGCCGTTTCGTCTAGGGTTTTTACGAGGTGATGTGGTTCCCTTTTATATCTTTCCTTGGACTCTCTTTTGGGCCTTTGATAAGAGTGGATTTGCGTTATTTTTCTGAGATTGGATCGCGATTTTGATTTGATCTTCGTGGATTTGTGAACCTGATATTTTTCGATTTGATTGGGATTCTTTCCATTTTCAGAACTCACTCGGATTTTTCTGATGTAACTCCAGATTTTCGTTTTGGATTTCGTTTTGATTTCTTGGTGTGATTTAGATAATCTGAATTGATGCGGGTTTCTGGTTTTGTTGCAGATATGTTACTTAAACTTGATACGCCTCTCCGAATTTCACTGTGATGCCCATGGATCCCTCTGATGTGGCTTTGAATATCTTTAATATCTTGAACTGATTTGTGGCTGTGAGTTTGGGGCAATGATGTTCGTAGCTGAGCCTTATCGTATTGTCGCTTTTCCACATTGAACTTTCCTCGAACGATCTTCTCTACCTTCTTCGGTGTAATTTTGCTCGTAGGTATTTGATATTTGACTAGCTGCTTCTGATGTTGCTTGGTTGTTGTTTTTTGCAGACTTTGGCTCATGGGTCTCATTTGAGGCGAATTAGACTGACCAAGCTTGGCATCCTTGTTGGATTGTTCTGGCACTAAGCTTGTTTCATACTGAACCTATCCTCTTGATTTACTGCATTGTTGCTGTTGTTTCAGATGTGATATGGCTGGTGGATATCGGCTTGTCCTGATTATCAGTTTATCTGTTCTTCTGGTTTTAAGTTCACTGACCGTCTTTTTCTTCTTTCAGAACTGGTGCCAAGGTTTTGGTCGAACCAAATGTCGAGAAGGGGTATACGGCGATGATGACGCCCTGTCTGAGCCATCGGACCATGATGCTATTGCCATTTAGTTTTGACTCTGATATTGGCTAATGTTATCAGATGCTGATACATTTTTGGATCCCAAACATCATGCTTTTTCTGAGGAGATTGGTTCTATGAGCCACCATCTCGTTTTTCTGATGAGTTTATTGACTTTCCTTTTTCTTCTTTCAGAAAGGAACTGGTGGTGCGGGTACTGCCGGGTCGACGCCGCCGAGAGAGGTCACGCAGTGATGATGACATCTTGTCTGAACTGATATTGCGTGTGGTTTTCGATTATGCCGCGGTTGCCTTTAACCATGTTTCGACAGTTGCTTTTGATAGTCTCTGCTGTGTTCTGTTGAATTTGGTTCAGAACATGAGTTTTGGGCTGCTATTTGTGTTGCGAGCAAGATAGTGACTGGTTGTTGGTTTTCAGATTGATTGTTTCTGTGATATTATGTTGGGCCATGATGTGCGATAGCTGAGCCCCTGCATTCGGTGCCTTATTCCACGATGCCCCTAGCAGTTTGAGGTAATTTGGTCGCGGGATCTTACAGATACGAACTGAGCTTGATTCACACTTAGTCTCCTATCTTTGATTAACTTGAACTCGATTTTCTTGCACTTGTTGTTCTATTTTTTTCGAGTTGGTTCAGCGGCTCGCGAATTGTTGGACTTGTTCTTTGAATTGACTTGAACCTGATTCTTTTGATGCACTTGCCATTCTATTTCCGGATACTGATGCTTTTGATTTTTGCAGAGGAACCACTTGCGGATTTATTGGCTCATTTGCAGATTTGGTTTGCCTGTGGATTCAGTTTTTTGATATGGACTTTGATTCTGATATTATTTGTTGGATTTTTGCAGACAAGTCCTCTTTCTGATCTGGGACATCCGTATGGTTTGGATTTTCTACATTCAGTTGTGGATTATCCATGGATCTAATTAGCAATCTGTTGGCATCCGGATTTACTTGATAGATTCCAATTACGTATTGGTTTCGAAGCAATCTTTCGGCAAACTATTCAGTCCCTACTTCATTTTATTCTTCATCTCTCGGTTGCCCCTTAGATAAGAACAGATGTTACCTGATCTGACGCTAATGGCGCGGATCGGTAACGGGGGTAGGACGCAGCTTCGGTTGTGCCACTCCCGGCACTCGATGATGATGATGTTCTGAGAGTGTCAAATTATTTCTTCTGACATTTTCTTATGCTTTTCTTTGTTTTCATTGTGCAGGTAATCGGATAGTGAGTGACGAACGCGAAGCATCAACATGAAGCCCACATGACTTAGAACTTTAGGAAATGCAATTTTCATTTCTCTTTTGTAACTTGTAATGAATTCAATAATATTCTTTATCCAAATTATTTCCTCTTTGTAAATCATGATAAAAATATTATGAATAAACTTCCAATGTTCTATCCAAATTCACTTTCTCTTTACAAATTGTAATAATAATAATAAAATATTATGAATAAAATTCACATATTCTATTAAAATCACTTTTCAATTTCTTTTCCATGATTTAATTTGCTGCAAACACCTCAACATCCGATTAAACCTCACCGGTCAAATATCTCCGAATACAGGTTAAAATTAATTTGATCCAATCTTGCATAATAAGATTAATCTCTCCATATACCTTCAACATGAATAAGTTCCATTAATCAGTCGAAATTTTCACTGCTTTCTCTTTAAAATGAACTGGAAGATAGAAGAATGAATTCTTGTTAAAACCATGTTCCACAGATCAGATTCTCGCATCGCCTTGAACCAAACCAAATTGATATCTTAACATAATCAACCCACGTGACAAGATAAATCTCTCAGAAATCCAATGACGACAGAGTCTCGGCCCATTGAATTAATTACTAGCATTACATGAATTTCAATTTACTTTTAAAGAACCCGGAAACGGAAGCTCTGATTACCCCATAGAATCTAGGCAACGAACCCTCCCCAAAAACAGTCAACAAAGGATGTATAGATGACCACTTTGCCCTTTTCATAGTTAACGCGCACCTGATGTAGTTCCTGCAAAATAAACATACTACATAACCTGTTAATAGTTAGCGGATGCAACAATGGATGTCATGCTATATGAATAGGCTAATCTGAGGGTAAAATTTGGGGTATGACACTATGGGACCTCCTTCACCTCAATCAACACCACAGAACTACATGTACGACAGTGATCACATCTCTGAAGCACATGATTATATGTACTATGAGGATGCTGTATCAGAAGCTGAAGTAGACCCTACGACCCCTCCGCATTACAACACCTATCCTGAGCCCATTCCTGAGGCAACCACTGACAAAATGGATACTGTTCTGCTCCGATTGGACAATGTTGACGCAGCTCTGACTACTGTAAAAGACGACATCACAAGCATACACAGCGAACTCGTAGTCTTCATGGACTTAGTCTGTGACCAGCTCGACTACTACGCCCGGAAGTTTGATGAGTTGAAGGCACGAAAAGACTAGATATTAGCATTAGATTTAGTTTAGTTTAGTTTTTCTACTTTCCGTCCGTTTTCAATTATTTTGATTTTTGCATTGTTAATTTCCCTATGTATTACATTACAATCATTCTAATTACTTGTTATTTCAATTACAGTCTTTATTCATTTATTATGTTTTTACGTTATTCTTTGTTTATTGGCCGATATAATACATTGCCATATCATTTATAGGCCTAAAAATCATTGCAAGAACACCCCCAAAGCAAAATTCTGCGTTCTGCAGATTTTGCTGGTGTGACGACCGTCACAGGAGCCTGACGACCGTCACACGGGTGACGACCGTCATAGATACGTGACGACCGTCACGAGCCCAAAACTGTTATCTGATATAACAGGGGTTTCATTTTCTCTCCCACTCACATCCTTTTAACTCCCAATCATCACAAACTCACACCCCACTTCCAATTTTCGTTTTCCCCACCTTGCTCCATATATTCCAACTCCCATCTCAACTTCCTACTACATTTCTGTAACATTTTTCCACTCCACAGAACCAACTCCATCCACATTTCCTCAGCATCCTCCAACAATAGCGAGAAACAACGAAACCCCAGACCTCAACAACATCGTGTTCAGCGACGGCGACTCCGGAGAGAGACAGCAAGCCAACTATATCGCCTTCCACCAACGGTCGCTACAGTCGACCCACTATCCACATATCCCATCACTCACGGAGCTCGGACTCCTAGACGGCGTCACTTGGATGCTCCAAAGAGCCGGCATCTGGAACCTCTGCATAAATCCACAGCCGACGTACGAACAACTCATCCTCGAGTTCCTAAGTTTGTTCACCTACGTCACTTCCAGCGGCGACCTCAGCCAACACTCCGGTGACACATGCTTCCGGATGTTCGGCACGAACTATCAACTGAACCAGAACCAGATTGTCGCCATCTTACAATTCCCTCGCGGCGACAATGCTCACCGCCGCCTCACCAACCAGTTTCAACACGAAGCCTTCGCGCTCTGGTACCAGTTAACCGGCATCAATGCCGATGGTTGGGATTCTCTGCACGCAACGCATATCCACAACCCGACCATCTGCTACTTCCACCGAGCATTGAGCAACACCATCTTCGCCCGGGATAACAACCATAAGGTGAACTCGAAAGAGCTCTTCTTTCTCCGCTGTGTCTTCAACAATGAGCCCATCAACGCCGCTCCGTTCCTCCTGGCCCACATTCAGGCCAACTGTAACCGTGGCTTTAAGCCATTTTACTTTGGCGGGATTGTCACTGCCATTGCACTTGGGCTGAACCTCGGTGACCGCCTCCAGCATCTCCATGCCATTCCCTCGGTGTTCCTCGACACCGACCACTGCAGAGCCTCTCACCTCATCCGTTCCAGAGTCGATGGCAAATACCACCCGGTCGTGCATGGCAAAACCGTCAGAAGTATCATCCTGCCATCACGCACCCGGATGCACCCAGAGGATCGTGCCAACTGGCTATTTGACCTCAATGCCCCTGCTGCTGCCGCTGCTCCAACTCAGACCCACACCCAAGGTTATGATGACGAAATCCAAGATGAGTTGGACCGACCTGAGCAACCGGAGGCATCACAACCACTTCCTTTCGAAGGCACATCCTACCGCCGCCGTCGCCATCGTCCAGAGCCCGACTACTCTGAAGAAGACCTCTGCCGATCTCTCGACCAGCAGGCCCAGATTCTCGGTATGATGCAGCAGCAGAATCAGCAAGCAAAGCAGTTCGAAGCTTGGCATCGGACCCAAATGCAACAACTCCAAACCGGCCAAGAAACCATTACTGAGAACTTGGCGAATCTGACCTTGCAGTTCGAAGGACTCCGCGACTATGTCTATCATACCAGAGCAATGAGCTTTGAGGACCGAGTCGACCAAGTCAGAGCCAGAAGACGCGAGAGAGGACGTGACCGAGGCAGAGGCCGTGATTAGTTACTATTTTTCTTATTTGTTTACTATATTTTCAGTTTCTCTGTATTTTCATTTCCTTTGTATTTCCCTCTCGCATTCTTTCAAATCAGTGGGGACACTGATTGAGATAGTGTGGGAGCGGAGCGTTTATTTCCCATTCCTATGTACTTTTAATTCCGTAATTTCATTTCGAACATTTTCACGTATTAGCAAATAAAAGCTCTTTTATATATCTTTTTACGTTACGCAAACATCCCCGCTTTATTCGACATAAAAAAAACTTTCTCGTTCGTTCCTCAAAAACAAAAGCATCACGAGAATGCGCCCAAGTTCAAACCAAGTTTTGAAACTCCGAGACGACAATTCTAACAAAACCAGTACCGTCCTGACACCTTAGATCTCCGGTTTATGCGAGTCGGTTTCACTACCTACGTGTACCAAAGTTTCAAGTGTCTACGCAAACTCAGCCCCAAGTAGTTTATACTAGCAGTCAACACCATCCTAGAACACTTCTAAGCGAGCGACCAATGCAAATAAGTGTATGATCTCCAAAAAGATGAAAAATCATGAAAAGAAAGCCATTTAGCCCAAATTTAAAGGCGCGTTCCCTCTAATTTAGGTGCTCCTCACCCGAGCATTTAGCCCAACGGTACGAAAACTCATTGAAAAATCAATGATATAAGCTTATGAGCAATGAAAAAGATCAAAACAGAAAGGAGGTGAACTAAGATCAAAAAGATCAAAACTCATTGTCAAACTCCACACAAACATTGTCATGTTTGTTCCCCCGTGAACCTTGATCATAATCAAGTGTTCTTTATCCCTTGTGAGGTGAACTACGATTGCTCTGATTCTATCCTAGTCAGGATACGTAGGCAGAAGATGTGACGTCTTTGCGAGCAAACTTAGTGTATATGACCTTAGGTTTCAACTCATATCTTTTCCCAATCCCAAATCCATAGTACATATCACAAACTTAGCAAGCAATTGATAACACGAAATCGTATATATATATATTGATGCATAATTCAACTGATGTCTGACTGTTTTCGATCCGATTTCGGGTTATTTCCATGTTATTTGTCTGATATTTTGCAGGTATTTGATAATCACGTCTAAACAAAGCAGTATGAAGAAAAGAAGCAATTACAGATGAAATATGGACGAAAACCGGATGAAAACAACATGAAACACGCAGAATGCATATTGTGCTGCTGTGACGACCGTCACAGCTCCATGACGACCGTCACACGGGTGACAACCGTCACACACCGTGACGACCGTCATGCAGGCAAAAACGCCCAACTTCAAATGAACGTGCAAAATACAGTTCCAAGTCCCAAATAGTGGACCATTACTCCCTGATATTTCTACCTCTAAGTCCACCTTCTTCAAGTTATAACCGTTAGAATTCTATTTCTATAAAAAGGGAAGGAGGGGAGCTAAGAAAGAGAGCTGCATTGAGACAACGAAGTGCTGCCCAATTTTATTTCCAGAGCAAAAGTTCAGTTTTATTTCTGTCTATTTTTTTGTTTCCTTTCATTTCTTCTGTAATTCCTATTTCCCTTGTACGATCAATTGGCACAAAGACCAGAATCCTGCCAACATTTGTGGAGGATCTGCCCAAAGGCCAATTGGAATATTTACAGGTTCTAAATTTTAATCGTAATTTCAGTTTTCATTATGTTGCATGTTATTATTTACTGTTTTTATTCATGTTTTACCTTTCCCAAATCCATGTCTAGCTAAATCAGAGTAATCGATATGTAATAATAATTCAGACGGGATTTGATAATAACCGGTTGAAAACTTTCTTTTTCAAAAGTTGTTTATGGTCTGAGTGTTTAGAATTTATTTACTGAATAAACTTCGTCGCGAAAGCGAAAACTTATTTAAAAGTAGTTTTGCCACGATAGTAAACACTAGTCATTTGTTTTAATAACAGCGAAAGCACTTTAAAACGGATTAGAACTTAGAGATTTCCAAAAAATAGTTTTAACCCCGAATGGGACACAAAAGCGTACATTTGGCCCTTAGAATTATGACTAGCATCAACAACCATCGTGAGACGAAAGTCTTCAGATCACTATTTTCTGCTTAAATAAATTCTGAAAAAACATTTCATAAACCGGTAACTTGTCAAATCCCCGAAGAACATAATTACTGCATATCGATTCACGTAATTATAATTCAAGTAAACTTTCTAGTTCCTTTTAGTGACAAAAAAGTTATTCCCTTAAACATTATCTACCTAGCTAAACATAGTAACTCCCGAGAACACTAGTTTGATTACAAGTCCCTGTGGGATCGATATCTTTTATTACTACACGATAGACTGTGCACTTGCAGTTAAGTTGTATTAGACATAGAAAGTCACGATCAGCAATCAAACAAAAGGTTCCTGTAGAGTACTACAGATGCTTAGGGTGCTAACACCTTCCCTAGGTATAACCAACCCCCGATCCCCGAATCTCTTAAGCGTTGTCGTTACATCGCGAAAAAGGTTTTTCTTTCTTTAGACCTTTCCTTTGGAAAAAATAAAGTTCGGTTGTAAAAGAATTAAGATTCAAGTTAATTTAATAGCTTGATATCCAATTTTCACCACAACAGAAATGGAGACTTCACTGGGGAGGAAGATTTATTTGCTTTGAGGGTTTAGCCTATCTTGTTTGAATACTTGCTTATTTGTGAAATACTTGTAAAAATGTACATATGTGCTCTGTTGGATCTTGGGAACTTTGAGTGGTGAGACAAGACTATACCCGTGTTTGAGCGTACTTATGATAGGATGGTGATATATTCAAGGAGACTTATAGGGAGTTGATTCCCGACCAAGTCGACTTGAGAAAACCACCGCTCAGTAGAGGCCCTTCTGAAAGTTAGTATTGTTGATCGAGTATTCGTGAAAATAGTGCTACTTTCTACATGGGAGCCCATGATACTGAGGACCTTTAGATTACCTTTTCCCCCACTTTGGCCTTATTAGGATGTAGTGCGATGACTATAAGGAAGTAATTCCAAAGTAGTTGATACGCGATACTACACTTGGACGAGACTCTCTTGAGAATATTATCGACTACCAAGTATTTGGGAAATTGATAATATCCGAAAGATGGGTCGAGGACTCCGGGAACTCTTTTAGAACCTTACTCTACAGTTTTGAAAACCTTAGTACATACCTTTGGGGTGGGTAGACCTTGACTCCATACTCATGTTCTCCAAACCAAGACCTTTATCTGTTTATCCATGTGTATATGTGAATCTGTGCTTACCTATGTTTGTGCATTCATGCATTCATGAACATCATATCATAAAAGTTTCATGGAACTCATATCTTTTGTTTGTAAACATTAGGATCATCATGGATAATGGAAAAAAGAAAACCATGAAGTACACTTACAAAAGTCCTAACTTGGATGACATAGAAAGGTTGAGCACTTTGATAACAAATATAGAAGGATTCAAGAGCAGGTATGGGAACTTATTGTCATTGTTGAGGGTAAAAAGGAAGATGGATATGGGACTTCTCTCCACACTCCTCTAGTTTTATGATCCACTCTATCATTGTTTCACTTTCCCTGATTATCAGCTGGTACCTACACTTGAGGAATATTCTTGCTTGATAGGTTTACCTATTCTTGAAGACTCTCCTTTTCCAATCATGGAGAAGGACCCTAAGAAAGAAGAGATTGCTAAAGCTACACGTTTAGGATTGGTGGATATTCAGAAAAATATGGTTACTAAGGGAGGAGTATTTGGTTTGACTGCAGAATTCTTGGTTGGGAAAGCACAGTACTATGCTGATCACTTGAGTATGGATGCATTCGAAGCTATCTTGGCCTTGCTCATTTACGGGATCTTCTTGTTTCCGAGCATTGATAATTTTGTGGATCTCAATGTGTCGCTACTGCAAAAATCGGCGCCGGCTATGACAGAAGAGTCGCCACCGTGCGTTATTTATCCCACAAGAGGGAAAGGAAACGCTCACAGTAAACCTAACACAAAGGGGGAAAGGAATGGTCATCGCAACCAAATCTTGGATTCGGGAGTCGGTTACGCAAGGGGAAGGTATTAGCACCCCTCACGTCCGTCGTACTCGACGGGATCCACACTTGTTTTCTGTCTAAGGGTATGTTATTCTATCTACTCTACAGGTCTGGGTTAAAAAGAAAAGAAAATGACTCGGAAAAGTATCGCACTTTATGCCTACGTATTCCCGTCTGGAACGAGAAATCAGAGTCAAAGTAGTTCGTCTAACTACGGGTTATGGGGGAAGGTTGCTCACCGAGATGTCACGTCTCGTGCCTACGTACTTTCATACGGCATGAAAGATCAGAGCAAACGTAGTTCGGGCTACGAAAGACACAAGCTTGTCTGACAGTTTTTTATCTCCTTCTGAAAAGGGTTTTCCTGATTAAAGGTCTAAGAGGACAAAAACAGAGTTTGAATGTTTGTTTGAGTTTTTTTACAAAAGAACTGTTTTTTAGGATGTTTGCAATCTCAGTCGCACTAGAGACTATGACCCGGGAGTGAACGCTTCGTATGTCACCCAAAGGGTACCACACTAACATCCAGATTACTGGAGAGAGACCCTCCACCAACCTTTTCCTAGATAGCTTAAGGCTCGTAACGCACGACTTCGATTAACCTTATTACTGTGTTTTTGAATTGTTTTGAGATGAGTGGAGAAAGACACCCTAAAACTATGGTTGAAAGGGAAATCTAACTACAGTTATCATGCATGGGTCAAAACCTAATGTCTGTCATAATTCCCTCTTGCACAGAGGAAATCAGAGATCCTAGGGGAAACTGCAGAAGAAAGCAAGCAGTAAACAGTAAACAGTAAACATGCATGCTATACAACAATACCATTGAGGCAAGGGAGAAAACAACAGGTAAGGGGAGACAAGCTCCACCTCAAACCTAGAGGTAATCAACACAAGAAAACAGACAATACAGAGAAAGATAAAAGATACAGAGGAGGCAACCCAAGCAGCAGCAACAAACTCCTACAGTAGACAGCAACAACAAGCTCTAAACAACACAGTTGAAAAGACAGCAAAGTTGACAGCAAGACTTCATCTTCAAGCTAGCTTCTATCTCAAGCTTCATCAAACTTCATCTTCAATCTCTAGCAAGCACACTCCAAGTAGAGGAATAATCACTAAGATCAAAGTTGCAATGTTGAAAACTTAATGAAAACCAAAGGAAATCATCAAGTACCAACATTAAAATGGAAAGGTATCCTCAAAGTTCTACTCAACTATTGGGCATACCACACATCCCTCCAAAGGAGAGATGGAGTTTCCCTAGGAGGACTCTGCATCATTGGATGGAATAGAAGCACACAATGCATTCTATGTTTGATGAAATAAAACCAAAACTAGTCCTAATGGCTCTCCCTAAAACCCTAATTCCTAAGCTTCTAAAAACAACTCCTAAAAGAAAAGAAAACTTCAACTCCAAGCTCCAACAAGGGATCAGTTGTGATTCTCATCAGAAGAAGCCTAGCAAGAGGTCTTATCCAAGTATGAGAAGTCATCCAGGCCTTCAAGAAGTGATTTGAGGTCTTGAGAAATTTGAGGGCCTACATGTGGGTTTTGCTCCTATCTTGAGGAATATTGAGAATCATCAGTGGAATGAGAAACATGGGAGGTGAATTTGAGGTGTATATGGATCTCATGGAGTGCCTATAGGGCCATATTGAAGTTGAGACAAGTCATTGATTCAAGTACAAGAGCCACAGTTGAGGTGCAGTCAACTAGGGTTTCATCTGGGTCAATCCTAGGTCAATGGAGTAATTGAAGAGCATCAAAGCCTACTTTGAGGTCATGGGGTTCATGGATTGGTATGTTGATACATTTTTGGTGTTGTGCCAAGATCAAGCAAAGAAGAATCAAGAATGTGGGAAGTTGCTAAATTAGGGTTTCAGTGTAAAATCCCCTGTTTAGTTCCTAACTTCAAAGCTACATAAGTCAAGATACAAGTTTCAAATGGATCTTTGGCCAACATGAAACTTGTATAGCATCTCAATACCTTTAATTTGAGTACTAGAATTCCTCAAGGGGATTTGTAGAACTCAAGTTATGGTCCAGACAAATTACAGGTCATCAGATGACACTGAAATTTATCTGTGAAAGTCACTTGACTTCCAAGCAACTTTTTCCCTTCAAGGTGTTTTCAAATGGATTTTTCGCCAACATAAAAGTTGTTCCTCATGATCTTAGCTTTCCATAGAGTACTAGAAGTCCTTGATAGGATTTGTAGAACTCAATTTATGATCTTTGCAAGCCAGGGGTATTTTGGGTATTGGTGATTATAGGTCATTTGTGATCATAGGTCCATAACTCCAACTTGCAAGCTTCAAATGGAAAATTGTTCAACATGGAACTTGTTCAAAATGATGCTTTGAGTGCAACCAAGTGGTTAGGAGAGTTTGGTTTGGCTTGGAACACAAAATTGCTTGAAATGGCTTAAAAAGGAAGAAATTAAAGTCATTAAAAGGCCAAAAATGTGATTTCTTGATTTATGGCCAAACAAGCTCATGTTATATGTCAAATTGATCAGGAAACACATTCTAATAATGATGACGTTACCACTTTTTGCATTTGAGGCCATTTTCACATACTTCCCTTTTGTAACTTAAGATGGAAGCAACACTTCAATTCATTGCCATGGGATCAAAAGCAAGGGAGATACACATCCCATTCATTTCAAATTATCATGAGATATTCATTGCAAGCCAAATTGAGAGCTGGAGCAGAGCAATTCATGACAGTTGCATATGAGATTTTGGAAGTGCATGAGAAGTTGAATTTCTCATTGTGGTTGTTATAGAATGTTCTAGAGGGTTCTATCCACTTCTATATAACCATTGCAATGTATTCAGCAAGTTTTTTGGGCCAGCATTGAGGAGAATCGAGAGAGAGCAATTGAAATTTCATCATTGCATCAAGAATCGGTTTTGAGAATCAAGGTGAATTCAAAGCAAATTGATCATTGGAGTAGCTTCAGAGTGTGTTCTTGAGTGATTCTGGAAGAAATTGGAGGCTGAATCGAGCAATAACCTACTCTGTTAATCCATTTACACTAGGTATGCATTTCTCAACCTGTAGCTTAAATTAGAGGAAATTGATTAGGATTTAGCATGAGGATAGATTATTGATGAGGCTAGGATGGATTTCAGTCCAAAATTGGAGTGTTTAGAGACCAAACTAGGTGCATTGCAATTTCTGTTGAGAAGAATAACTTCTTATTCTTGAAGTATTAATGGTGTTTAGATGGTTAGAATTGATGACTGAAACGTGTAGATGAGATTAAGATCATTAATTTCAAGAATTGAGACATTCAAGACTTGGTGAATTTTCTGAAACTTGGATCGGTTTTGAAGTTAGAGGAAGAATCAATGAAATTGGAGATCATTTTTGAACTCAGGGGATGATTTTGAGTAGGATAGGATGTTTAGGTTTGGCGTTTGATGCATTTTTTGGAGGCCTCACCGGAGACGACGTTGACTCTGTAGCTCAGGACACCGTCCCACACTTTCCTTATCAATTTTCAAATTTTGGAGAAGATGAAGTTTTGACCATTGATTTGCTAGCTTGACTTTGATTGAGAACACAAATTCACGGCCAGGATTTTGTTTCAATTTCTGAAGAGTTGAGTTTAGATTAAAAATCACCGTTTCATTTAATCAGATTGGATGGGCTTAGTGAATTGTTTGATATTGACACCCCTGGTTAGGCCCATGTTGGATTTTGAACTGAAATATATTGCTTTTCATCACGCACTTTTTTCAATTTCCATTTCATTTCGTGAGTTATTTTAATTTCTGTTGGGCTTATGAGATACTTGCTACGCACACCCCCCTTTAGGCCCAGGTCTGGATTACAACTGGATAATATTGCTATTTGCAACGCAGGTTTATTCATTTTAATTGTATTTCTTTTATTTTTACATTTTGCATATAGTTAGAAATAAATCATAATAAATAGGAAAATTAGTCTTTTTAGGCTAGATTTTTTCCCCTGACTCCTTAAAGAGTCTAGAATTTAATAGGATTGAGAAATTATTAATTCATGCATTTTAGAATTTAATTGCATTTTTTTATAGTTTAATTAGTTTTCTTTTGAATATGTTTGATGCATGATCTTGCTGATTTTAGTATGGATGATTGGTGTTGATTTTTGAGTTGATTCTTTTTGGTATAGGTAGCTTAGAAATGCATGTACCTCTAGTAATTTTCTCATATTTTTTTGAGATAATTTTAGGCTGTTTTGGATATTGAACATTAGGTGTTGTAGTTTTAGGGTTTTAGGATAGTACCCTTAAGTTTAGGGCATAGTTTTAGGCCTAAATGAATGGTTAACCCCCTGGTTTTTGTATGGAGTGATTCTTAAGAGGTTTAGGAACCCTTAGGATTTTTTGTAGGATTTTACAATCACTTTTGGTATTTTAGTTAGATTTAGTTTTAGGACTAACTTCTAGGTGTTTCTAGTGAACTAACTTGACTAGTTTAACTCAATAGTTCCCCTTAGATTAGGGTGGTGGTGCTCTTGTGCTTGGATAAAGATGAAGACCAATTGAAGATGCTTTGTAGTGCTTGAAGGAGCTTGGATATAAAGAATTTCTCATCTTGTGGATGCTTGTCAGGAGCTTAGGGAAACTAGGGTTTTAGAAAGAGCATTAGATTAGTTTTGCTTGTTTCTTCAAACATGGAGTATATTAGTTTTGCTTGTTTCTATTACAATGTTAAGTTCTTAGTGGCTTCCCTTGGTTGTCACTGAGTTTCTTAACACTTCAACTTGATCTTGTTGATTGATCCTCCTCTGGAGGTTGCTTGTTAAAGCTTGTTGAAGCTAGGAGTTTGTGCTTGTTGAAGCTAGAAGCTTGTTGAAGCTAGGGTTTTACTGCTTGTTGAAGTTGGTTACTTGTTGAAGCTAGGGTTTTGCTACCTATTGAAGATGAAGTTAGGAGCTTGTTGAAGCTGTTTACTGGTTGAAGCTTGCTTGTTGAAGTTGGTTGCTTGCTGAAGCTAGGTGCTTGTTGAAACTTGGTTCTTGTTGAAGATTGAAGGTTTAGTGGAGCTTGAAGATGGGATCTATTCATGAAGATGAAGGTTGTTACTGTCAACTTTTTGCTGTTTAATCAACTGTTGCTGTTCAGAGTTGCTGCTTGTGCTGTTTGTTGTAGGAGTTTGGTACTGCTGCTTGGGCTGCCTCCTCTGCTGTGGTTTTTGTTTTTCTGTATTGTTTGTTGGCTTGTACAGCTTGCCCCCTAGGTTTGAAGTGAATGTTGATTCATTTTGCCTGTTGTTTTCCCAGGTTCGAGGTTGAGCAGGACTCCCTTGCCTTGCTTGTATTGCTGCATTGCATGCATGTTACTATATTTGCTTGCTTTCTTTTCTGTTTATCCCCTAGGATCTCTGATTTCCTCTATGCAGGAGGGAATTATAACAGACATTAGGATTCTTATCCATGCATGATGACATTAGGTTTGTTTTTATTCCCTTTTCAACCCTAGGCTTTTTAGAGCTTCTTTCTCTTCTTATCTCAAAACTACTCAAAAACACAGTAATAAGGTTAATCGATATCGTACGTTACGAGCCTTAAGCTATTTGAGAAAGGGTTGCTGGAGAGCTTCTTTCCAGTAGTATGGCTGCTTAATGTGGTACCTGTTGCACCCCAAAATTTGCTTAACCTTTTCTTGCCTGATTTATGTTTCATTGCATTGCCATTTGCATAGTTACATCATGTACATAGTTCAACATAGCAATCATAACATATCAAGTCATCCAATAAGGGATCAAGTACCATTTATGTCAAAAGAAGCCTATCTAGAGGTATTCTCTGAGCCTGAGAGACCATCCAAGTCATCAGAGAAGGGTTGAAGTCATGAGAAGTTTGAGTGCCCACAGGTAGATTTCTTCTCCTAACTTGGGGTGTATTGAAGATCATTAACAGGGAATGTGAATTTGAGACGTGTATGGATCTCATGGGATGCCTAGAGGGCCTTATTGAAGCTTAGACAAGTAATTGTATCAAGTTCAAGAGCCATGGTTGAGGTGTGTACAAGTAGGGTTTCATCTGGGTAACCCTAGGTCAAGGAGAGCAAAGAAAGGGCATCAAGACCTAGCTCTAGGTCATGGAAGTCATGGGTTGATATGTTGAAGCATGTGTATGGATGATCCAAGACCAAGTTCAAGAGAATCAATAGTAGTTGGACGTGTTTGAGACAGGGTTCCTAGGGTAAAATCCCCTATAAAGCACTGGACTTCCAAGCCAGATAAGTCAAAATACAAGTTTCAAATGGATCTTTGGCCAACATGAAACTTGTAGAGCTTCTCAATACCTTTAATTTGAGTGCTAGAAGTATTCAAGAAGATTTGTAGAACTCAAGTTATGGTTCTTGCAAGTTACAAGTCACCAGAGGACACTGGAATTTATCTATGAAAGTCACTTGACTTCCAAGCAACGTTTTCCCCTCAAGGATTTTTGAAATGGATTCTTGGCCAACATAAGAGTTGTAGGTCTTGATCTTAGCTTTAATTTGAGTACTAGAAGTCCTCAAGAGGATTTGTGGAACTCAAGTTATGATCTTGGCAAGCCAGGGGTATTTTGGGAAAGTTGAATTATAGGCCTTTATCAACAGGTGTCAAAATCTCCATCTTCCACTCTTCAAATGAAAAATTGTTCAACATGAGATGTGATTAAAATGGTGTTTCTAGGTCATATATGAAGTCATGGTGAGTTGGATTGGCTTATTTCACAAAGTGCTCCAAAATGGCCTAAAAAGGGAGATTTTTCAAATGATTCAAAAGAGGGAAAATGATTTTTTGAATTACAAGGCATAAACATGGTAGTAGTTTTGAATGGAAATTGGATTTCAAACACATTGGCAATTCCACAATTTTGAGATGAGCCATTATTTTATGAGTTGCTTTGAAAAGTGTTTTCTTACATTACAAGTAACACTTGCAAAATCATTCACAAGATCAGCTACAAGGCTCTAACCAATTCCAATCAATTCAAAATGTCATGTGGTGAGATTTTGGATCAAAACCAAGCTGCTGAAGCAAGCTGGACCCAACTGTCATGTGCAAGCTTCTCATGAGATTTCAAGTGCAAGAGAAATTGAATTTCTCACATGGATCATTCCAGATCATTCTAGATCTTTCTAACCTATTCTATATAACTCTCATAACTAATTCAGTTGATTTTTTAGCCAAGAACTCTGAAGAATTGAGAGAGCATAGTGAGTTTCAACCTTGCAACTCAAAATCGGATTTGGTGATAAAGAAGGATTCAAGGCAATTCAGTGCATACAGAAGCTCCACAAGACTTCATTGATCGTGTCTGGAGAAGATTGGAGTGTAATTTGAAGGAATTCTATCTTTGTTCATCAAATTTTCACAGGTATTGCAAATTTCATCTCATAGCTCAATTTAGTTAGAATTGATAGGATTTAGATGTGTAGATGCATTGTAGACATGGTTAGGGTGGATTTTGGTAGGAAAAATTGGTGATTAGAGACAAAACCTAGGGCGATGCAATTTCTGTTGAAGGTTGTTTCTTTGAGTTCTTGATGTATTAAACATGTTTAGATGGTGAGGATCAATCAGTGTAATGTGTAGATGATGATAGGTTTGTCAATTTTAAGAATGGGGATGATTGAAGGTGGAGCATGTTCTGAACTTGGAGTGTTGTTTTGAGATAGAGTGGTTTTCAATGAGAATGGAGGGCATGGTTGGATTGAGTGAGAAAAAACGAGTTGAATGATGTACTCATGTTTAGATTTTGGTGAGGTTTTGTGGTGTTTGCATTTGGGGACGACGGTGGCGCCACCTCCGGCCACCGTCTGGTTCACTTTCCCTCCCAGTTTTTGAAATGAAGAAGATGACAAACTAGCCATTGGATCCAGCTTGGACTTTGACTCATATAACCATCCAAGGGCCACAATTGAATTTGAGTTTGTGAAGGGGTCTGTACATGAACAAAACGCCCCGTTTCATTTAATCTTTTGGTTTGGGTTTAGCATAACTTTGATGTTCACACCCCACTTTGAAGCCCAATGGAATTTTACACGCAATCTTGTTGCTATTTACCACAGAGATTTTCCATTTTCAATATATTTTCCTGAATTGTTGTTGTGTGGTTTGGGCCTTAGTACGCGCTTGCTAGTGACACCCCCTCCTGGGCCCAACCTTAGTTTATAACTAGATAGGATTGCTATTCATCACGCATGCTTGTCATTTTCTTTTATTTTTATAGTTTTATTTAGGTTAGCTTTTAATTCATAATAAATTGAAAAATGATCATTTTGGAGTGAGACTTTTATCCCTGGTTTCCTTAGGATCTCTAGAATTTTATAGGATTAAAAAATATTAATTTCATGCATTTTATTTTTTCTGGCATATTTTTATAGTTTTATTGCCTTTATTTTACTTTTGTTTGCTACATGTTCTTGCTGATTTTATTGTGACCAATTGGTGAGGAATTTTGAGTTGATTCTTGTTGGATTAGTTAGCTTAGAGAAGCATATACCCTTAGGAATTTTATCATAATTTTGTGAATAAAATTTAGGTTATTTTGAGAGGTGAATAGGAGATGGGTTAGAATTAGGGTTTTAAAATAAATAGTTGTAGTTTAGTGCATAGTTTTAGGATTAAATGATTGAGTTAGGTTCTGGGATTTATATAGGGTGTTGGGTATAGGGTTAGGTTCCCTTATAAATTTGCTTAGGATTTTATGATGAGTTTTGGCATTTTATTTGATTTTTGCTGCTTGTGTGGTGTTTGTGGGTTTCTCCCTTGGATGCTTGGTTTATTCAATTTGTGTGGGGCTATTTTGGGTGTGCTTTTGGCTTGGGCTTTGCTTGGATGAATTGAAGATCAAATGAAGTTGCTTTGGATGGCTTGAAGAAGCTTGTATTTTAAGATTTATCATCTATTGGTTTGCTTGCCAAGAGCTTAGGGATTAGGGCATATAGGAAGAGCATTAGATTAGTCTTGTTTCTTCTTTCAAACATAGAGAGCTTCTTGTGCCTCTATCCTATCCTATGATTCAAAGTCCTCTTAAGGAAACCCCATCTCTCCCTTGGAGGGATGATTGGCATGCCTTAAAGAGTAGAAATTTTGAGGATACCCTTCCTTGCAGATGATGGTTTCTAGTGATTTCCTTTGGTTTTCACTGGTTCCCATTCATTATAACTTGACCTCAATAACAAATCATTCTTGGTGAAGCTTGATAGAGCTTGGGTATGAAGATCTAAGATGTTGAAGATTCCTTTCATAAGGTTTGCTTGAAGATGGAGTTGTCAATTTTGCTGTTAGGAGCTTGCTGGAGTACTGAAACTAGGGTTTACTGTTGCTTTTGAGCTGGAGTTTTCTGTAGCTGTGGAGTTTAAATGTTTAGGTATTGAGGAGCCTTATTTGAAGTGTGCTTTATCTTCCCTAGAGGTTGGAGATTGAAGCTTATTGAAGTTTGAAGATGAAAGTTGTTGCTGTCAGAGCTGTTGCTTGTGCTGTTTGCTGTAGGAGTTTGATGATGCTGCTTGGGCTGCCTCTTCTGCTGTGGTTTTTATTTTCTGTATTATTTGTTGGCTTGTGTAGCTTGCCCCCTAGGTTTGAGGTGAATTTTGATTCGCTTTTCCCTTTGTTTTCCCAAGTTCGAGGTCGAGTGGGACTCCCTTGCCTCGCTTGTATTGCTGCATTGCATGCATTTTACTGTAGTTGCTTGCTTTCTTTTCTGTTTATCCCCTTGGATCTCTGATTTCCTCTGTGTAGGAAGGAATTATGATAGACATTAGGATTCTTACCCATGCATGACAACATTAGGTTAGTTTTATTCCCTTTTCAACCCTAGGCTTTTTAGAGCTTCTTTCTCTTCTTATCTCAAAACAACTCAAAAATACAGTAATAAGGTTAATCGATGTCGTACGTTACGAGCCTTAAGCTATTTGAGAAAGGGTTGATGGAGAGCTTCTTTCCAATAATCTGGCTACTTAGTGTGGCACCCTTTGGGTGACACGCGACGTAGTCACTCTCAAATCATAGTCTCTAGTGCGTCAGAGATTGCAAACAAACTAAAAAACACTTCTTTCGTAAAAGATTCTAAACAAACATCAAAGTGTCATTTTTGTCCGCTTGGACTCTTAATCAAGAAAAACCCTTTTTGAATGTAATAAAAAACAGTCAGACAAGCTTGTGTCCTCCGTAGCCCGAACTACGTTTGCTCTGATCTTTCAGGCTGTATGAAAGTACGTAGGCATAAGATGTTGTATCCTAGCGAGCAACCTTCCCCCCTTAACCCGTAGTTAGGCGAACTACGTTGACTCTGATTTCTCGTTCCAGACGGGAATACGTAGGCATAAAGTGCGATACTTTGCCGAGTCATTTTCATTTTCTTTTCTTTTTAACCCTTGACCTGTAGAGTAGATAGAATAACAATCCGTACTAGAAAACAAGCGTGGATCCCGTCGAGTACGACGGACGTGAGGGGTGCTAATACCTTCCCCTTGCATAATCGACTCCCGAATCCAGGATTTGGTTGCGACGACCATTCCTTTTCCCGTTTTGCGTTAGGTTTACTCTGAGCGTTTCCTTTCCCTCTGTTGGGATAAATAACGCACGGTGGCGACTCTTCTGTCATAGCCGGCGCCGATTTTTGCAGTAGCGACAGTACCCTTTGGGTGACACGCGACGTAGTCACTCTCAAATCATAGTCTCTAGTGCGTCAGAGATTGCAAACAAACTAAACAACACTTCTTTCGTAAAAGATTCAAAACAAACATCAAAGTGTCATTTTTGTCCGCTTGGACTCTTAATCAAGAAAAACCCTTTTTGAATGTAATAAAAAACAGTCAGACAAGCTTGTGTCTTCCGTAGCCCGAACTACGTTTGCTCTGATCTTTCATGTTGTGTGAAAGTACGTAGGCATATGATGCCGTATCCTAGCGAGCAACCTTCCCCTCCTTTCCTGTAGGTAGGAGAACTACGTTGACTCTGATTTCTCGTTCCAGACGGGAATACGTAGGCATAAAGTGCGATACTTTGCCGAGTCATTTTCTTTTGTTTTAACCCTTGACCTTTAGTGTAGATAGAATAACAATCCGTACCAGAAAACAAGCGTGGATCCCGTCGAGTACGGCGGACGTGAGGGGTGCTAATACCTTCCCCTTGCGTAATTGACTCCCGAATCCAGGATTTGGTTGCGACGACCATTCCTTTCCCGTTTTGCGTTAGGTTTATTCTGAGCGTTTCCTTTCCCTCTTGTGGGATAAATAACGCAAGGTGGCGACTCTTCTGTCATAGCCGGAGCCGATTTTCGCAGTAGCGATAGCTGGCGATTCTGCTGGGGACTCCAACGGTTCCCTACGTGAGTCAATCCTAGCGTTTGTTTGCCCGTCTGGGGTTTTGCATGGATTTACATTTCTATCTTTACTTTCCGCATTTTATTGTCAGCTTTATATTGTTATTGCTGTTGTGGGCGGGGGTGATCTATTGAGAGATAAGCCGGACCTGGGCTTGAGTTCACCTATAATTAGTTGTGGAAAGTAGTGGGCGCGTGCATGCTTTGCATGTACTAGTGTCCCGAAAAATCCATGCTCAGACGAGGTTCTTCTGGTTGACTTCTTTTTCAACCCTTTGGGTTGAGGGGGTTGTTGGTTAGTTGGATTGTCGACTCTGGGGACCGATCAATTGGAAGTTGGCTAAGTGAGGCCTCTTCAGGACATGATGATGCCACAACTTCTGGGTATCGTATCATTAGTCTTGAAAGTCCGTGACGCCGACGACCGCATATGATGCCGTACCTTGTGTCAGTTGATAGGACACCTACCTGTGAGAGGGATTGGGGCATGCAGGAAACTTGACCTCCAGACTACCCGGTTTTCTTGATATTGGATCAGTATGTGTGGATACTTAGGGTTTCTTCATCAGAACAGTGTTATAGGTCTGTTGAGACCAGGTTGGAACATTGTTATGGGTCTGTTGAGACCAGATTTGAGCAGTATCATGGGTCTGTTGAGACAGGATTATGGATGGATCTCTTCAGCAATATATCACTTGATCCCTGTTGCATGTTTGCATATTGCATTGTTGCATACTCATTTTGCATATCATTAACGTGTGTCTGTGCTGCAAGTGCATTTCATACCTTCTGATTCTAGTTGCCCGGATTTCTGTCTGCTATTATGGATACTTTGAAGAAGAATGTGGCATATAAGTTGCCGACTCCAGATGTTTCTTCTTTGCTTGGTTTGATGTCTTTAGCTGATGATGATGTGAAGAGAAGCTTCAGGAAGAGTTACGGGAAACTGCTTAGGTTGGTTTGCAAACCATCCACGTATGAGCTGAACGGATTGTACGCACTGATGCAGTTCTATGATCCCCCGCTGAGATGTTTTACTTTCCCTGACTTCATTCTGGCTCCGACCATGGAGGAGTATGCTGAGATCCTGGAGTTAACCATTCAGAACAGGGTGCCCTTCATTCATATGGGCGCTGAGCCCAAGCTGGAGGATTTGGCTGTTGCTTCGCATTTAGACTCCTCAGAATTGTTGTTAACCTCATGGAATGGAGTTTCTGGTTTTTCTCTCAAGATCTTGGTTGGGAAAGCACAAGAGTATGCCAAGAGTGGATGTTGGACTGTATTTAATGCTATTCTTGCTTTATGTATCTATGACATTGTACTGTTCCCGAATATGCCTGACTTTGTTGATTTGGATGCATTCCATATATTTGCTTCAGGCAATCTTGTGCTTACTCTGATTGGAGACTTCTATCACTCTCTGCATTATAAAAACGAGAATAGGAGGGGCAAGAACGTCTCTTGTTGTGTGCCTTTGTTGTATAGGTGGTTAGATAGTCACCTGCCCAAGAAGGGTATCTTTGCTGAGTCTGCAGCTACGGTGGAATGGCCTGAGCGTCTGATGGGGCTGTCTTCAAAAAATGTTGTCTGGTTTGATAGAGATCTACTGGGATCTGAGATTATCTACAGCTGCACAGGATATCCTAACGTTCCTCTGATTGGGAGGAAAGGGTGCATTAACTACAATCATTCATTGTTGATCAGGCAATTCAGTTATGCTTTGAGAAGCCCGCCAAAAGAGGAGGAAGTGCAGGAATCTCTGTACTTCACAGGTGATTTGAAGGGAGAGTTATTGTCCAAGCTTCAGTATGCTTGGAATAATATTAACAAAATGGGTAAGCCGTTGTTGGGTAAGAATGATTGTCAAGCCTATGCTCCGTACCAATTCTGGATCCAAGATAGGGCAAAGCAGGCGCTGATGCTATTTCCTGCAGTATTACCTCCTACTCCCCCCGTGATTGAGGAGCCAACTACTGTGTCTATTGAGAGATACGAGCAGGTTGTGAAGGAGAAAGAAGAGCTGATGAAAGCCAACGAGAAGTTGGAAGAAGAGCTAGCGCAACTCAGGAACGAAAGGAATGAAGCCGTATATTCCTTCGAGCAGCAAACAAAGCTGGTGAACCAGTTAGGTACAAAACTGACTGAACAACGAAAGAAGCGTGAACGCTTGGGGATATATTTCAAGAGCTCTCATGACATGCTAGAGTCTAAGAAGAAAGCGCTTGATAGAGCCTACCGGGAGATCTCTACCTTCAACAAAACTTGGAACGCTACGCTGACAAATAACAAAGAAAGAGAAGACAAACTGAAGCTGCAGATCTCTAAACTGGAAGATCAGTTGAAAGCTAGCCAGAAAAAGTTTGAAGAAGAGGTTATGTGGAGATATGACGTTCAGAATGCTTTGAACAAGGTTATCAAGCGTAAGAAAGAGTCTGCATCCCAGAAGCGGAAGCTAGAGGAGTGCTTTGGAGAAGGTGTTTGGGAGGAATCCATTAGGGATCTCCAGCGTGTTATCAGGCAAAGAGACTCACTCGTCGAAGGGTTGCTTTCTCAGCCGGACCATCCCAAGACCAAGAGATTGTTAGAGGAGTATCGGGCATATGGTCGCACTTGATTACCTTATGCACTGTTGTATATGCTTTATTTGCATTGTGCTGACCATCACCAGGCTTGTTGGCTGAGGTCATGCCTTCTTGTTATTGTACACTCAGTGATATTGTATTTCTGACTTGATGGGCTCTTCGCAGCAATATATGAGACGTTTTTCCCATGAGTGGATCCAGGCTTCTTAGCACTTCACTTCACTGTCACTGCACTGGCACTTTGGCACTAGAATCAGGGGTTGATCTCCCTAATGCACAGACACATATTGCATCTGCATATTCATTTTGCATTGCCAGTTACTTGTTGAATCTGTATCTTATTTCCTACATCTCACAGGTTTTTTAGGATTGACGAACAAAGAGTCCACCGCTATTCAACCCGAAATAACTACAAAAAGATAATGGATCAAGTTCAAGTCGAGATGCAGGAAATCCGTGAGAAGCTGACTCTGTTCGTGCAAGATATGGAGAGTATGGCCAAGGGCCAAGAGAATCTTCAGACCTTGGTGCAGCCGCTGCTGACGCGGACAAACGGAAATGGAAATACTGACCACAATTCTGTTGAAACTCCTCGCCGGGAGGATGAGATACCTGTAGTTACTCCACCTGTTGCGACTATCAACGGAAACACTAGTACTGGTGCAGGTGCTGGCGCTGGTAATGGCAACACTGGAAATGGTGGTGATGGGCCTGTTGTTAACAACAATGGCAACACTAGGGATGCCAATCAAGGATTCGTTGACAATGCTGGCTTTGGAAACAATGGGTATGGCAATGTCAATCAGGAGGGGAACTTCGGGTTCAACAATCAAGGCTTTGGTAATGACGGTTACAACAATCAGGGGTATGACTACGGCAATGGTGGATTCGGTAATGTGAATAACAACAACGCTGGAGCATTTCCTTTCAACAATGGTTTTGGACCTGTTGGGGTCAATCCAGGGTTCGGCAACCGAGGACAGGGTCCTACGTTCAATCAGCAAGGATTTGGCCGTAACATGGGTTACGATGGGTATGGCAATGACTGGAATGTGGATCACCAGGACGACGCTTTTTCGGGAAAAGGTATGGGACCTGGGGGCCACATGACCCTGTTCAGAGGATCAGAATGCTAGAAGAGCAGATGAAAGGTGTGGTTAATCAGAACTCCGCTGGGTTAGATATGACTACTATGGGGTTGGTACCAGGGCTGAGGGTGCCATTAAAATTCAAGGCTCCAACATTCGACAAATACAAAGGGGATACCTACCCAAAGGTCCGTGTACGTTCTTATTATTGAAGGATGTCTGCATATTCCAATGATGAAAGGATGCTCATGCATTTCTTTCAGGATAGCTTATCGGGACCATCATTAGAATGGTACATGGGACTGGAGCCCACTCAGATTAGAAGCTGGAAGCAGTTGGCTGATGCTTTCGTTATGCATTACAAATATAACAGCGATTTGGTGAAAGTTTCAAAGAGTACGCGCAGCGGTGGCGCGATATGGCAGCTCGGGTGCACCCTCCTTTGGTTGAGATGGAGATGAATGATATGTTTGTGGGGACATTTACCGGAATGTACTATGACAAGTTACTCAATGTTTCGATGGGTAGCTTCTCCGATATGATCCTTATGGGGGAAAGGATCGAAAATGGAATTAAAATTGGAAAGATTCAGGCAGGCGAATCTAATTCAGCTGGGGGCGCGAGAAAAGCGTTCGGCGGAAGACGACAGGGTGATACAAGCGCTGTATTTGGTGGCAGAGGCCGGGGCATAGGCAGAAACCAGTACGTTCAACCTCAACAAATAGCCAGTGTTACTATTCCAGTCCAACCACAACAACAGCAACAACAACCACAACAGCAGCAAAGGCAGAATTAGGGTCAGAGAAGGTTTCAGAATGCAAAGCCGAAGAGGGTATTTGATAAGCCTCCGTCGACATATGCAGAGCTTCTTCAGACACTGTTGGGTTTGAATTTGGTTGAGAAAAGAACATTGGAGCCGCCTACAGGACTGACATTTCCTTATGGGTATGACGCTAATAAGCATTGCGAATTCCATTCCGGGGCGCCCGGACATGATGTAGAATCTTGTCATGCTTTCAAGCATAAAGTTCAAGACTTGTTGGACAGTAAAGCCATCAACTTTGGCCAGGTGGGGCCCAATATTGTACAATAGCCTATGCCTAATCATGGGGCAAATGCTATCTTAACAGAAGAAAATTTGAACTTGGTGATGGATGTTAACGAACTGAAGACACCATTGAGTGAGGTGAAAAGCAGGTTGCTCAGAGGGGGAGTATTCCCTGGTTGTGATGAATACTGTTTAGAGTGTTGGACCCAGCCTAAGGGTTGTGCTGATTTGAGAAGGGGCATTCAGGCCATGATCGACGAAGGGACCTTGCAATTTTATCGAACTACGGTTGAGAAGCCTGTGGAGGCATTGGGTGGTAAGCAGAATGATATTACAACGGTGACGATCCCGAGGAAGACTATAACAATAACGGCGCCCGCCCCGCGGCCAACTATTACGATTACCAAAGCAGGGTCTGTTCCCTTTGAAAGTACAAAAGTTGTCCTGTGGACATACGGATTAGAAGCATTTTGCAACGGTGAAAAGATTGTGGTGAATAGCCAGCCAGCTGGGGCTGTTGATAATGTCGTTGGAACGGGGGGCATGACCCGTAGCGGAAGGATCTTTACCTCACCTGAAGTAGAAGCAGAGAGATTGGCCAAAGGCAAAACCAAAGTAAATGAAAGCGGGCCTACTCAGTTGAAAGAAAAGGATACGTCACTCAAGGACGTAAAGGAGTTCATGAGACTGATTCGCAAAAGCGACTACAAAATTGTTGAACACCTACAGCAGACGCCATCGAAGATTTCTATCTTGTCATTGTTGTTATGTTCCGAGGCCCACCGGAACGCCTTGCTAAAGATTCTGGATACGTCATTTGTGCCTCAAGAAGTTTCTGTAAATCAGTCAGAGGGGATAATGGCACATGTCAATGCTGGACACGGTCTGGGTTTCACGGATTTTGATCTAACACCCAGGGGTCGAGAGCATAACATGGCTTTGCATATATCGGTGGAATGCCGGGGCACCGTAATGTCGCGTGTATTGGTGGATACTGGATCGTCGTTGAATGTATTGCCAAAGAAAGCCATGATGAAATTGGACATACGGGAAATTATTTGCACGCCCAACGATTTGGTTGTGAGGGCGTTTGACGGGACGAAAAGATCAGTGTTTGGGTCAATAACATTACCGCTTCAGGTGGGACCAGAAATTTTTGATACCGAATTCTACATCATGGATATCCATCCAGCTTATAGCTTCCTTCTTGGGCGCCCATGGATCCACGCTGCAGGGGTCGTAACGTCCACATTGCATCAAAAGTTGAAGTACATGGTGGGTGATAGTGTTGTTACCGTTTGCGAGGAGGAGGACATTTTGGTCAGTCACCTGTATTCGTTCAGGTATGTTGAGGTCGACGGAGAAATACACGAGACACCTTGTCAAGCCTTCAAAGGGTTGCGGATTAAAGACAAAGCTCAGGGTCCCAGCAAAATGCCAGAGGTGGCAGTGTCATCCTACAAGGAAGCTCAGGCTTTAGTGCAGACTGGTGAGACTAAAGGTTGGGGGCAGGTACTGGAGATTCCCATGAAGAATGACAAGTTTGGGCTAGGGTATTGACCAACGTCGTCAGCGTCATCTTCAGGAGCGCCCAGGTTCAAGGGACCGATAACGATTACGCCAAGCGGGGTGTGCTTTGAGACGATCAACGCTATTTCCGATGCTGAAGACGGAGATAGTGACTGTGATATGGACGCGTGGATCAAGCCAAGCGTTCCAGGACAAAGTCTCTGCAACTGGTCCATCCGGGAAACCGTCCCAGTGACTCTTAAACAATAATGATTTGTTTTGTCAATTGTTGAATAATCCTATGTTCTACTCGGGGCATAGTGATTTTACCTTAGGGCTACTTGATTATGTGTATTGCACTGTTTTAATCATGAAATAAAGGCGTTTTTCATATGCAAATATTGTGATCCATGTTGTTATTGTTTTTACTTTAACAATAAATGGCAACGTGGTTATTTGCTTTGTCTGTGTTTTGAGGCATTTAACCATTTCCTTTGCAGGATTAATATTTCAGATGAAATCTTCTACGAACCACCTATGACTCGTTTCGACTTCGAGCACCCAGTATTCCAAGCAGAGGAAGAGATTGTTGAGGATAGCGACTTGCCAGAGGAGCTGACTCGTTTGTTGAAACAGGAAGAGAGAATTGTAATACCCCAAATTTTGCCCTAAGATTTGTCGTCGCATTTTTATTGCATTTAATCAATTACTAACAAATTTGTGTAGTCGTTTGACTTTTTGCAGGTAAATATCATATGGCATGTATTTTTTTCTAAAAAGTAAAAATGGCACAATTGGCAAGAGGACATGTGTAAGGAGTTGTGAGTGTGAGAGGTTGAGAGTTCGAATCTCACCTTAATCACTTTCTGTTTTTTATTTTTACTCTAAATGTTTCTATCTCTCATTAAAAAATAAAAAAAATAGTTTTTTATTATTATTTAATTATTATTTTTGTATTTTAATTAAATCATTTTTTAAAATATTATTTTTTTTCACTTTTTTCTAAATTATTCATAAAAATATCCAAAAAATCATAAAATAAAAAATATTAGAAAAAATTTTGTTCTTTTTATAATATTTTTGATTTTAGGAATCAATAGGATTATTAGTTTTTATTTTAAGTTTATTTTAATTATTTTAAATTATTTAAATTTTATTTTTTCTTAACTAATTATTTAGTTTGGGCTTTAAAATGGACTTTAGGGACATTATTGACAATTTGGTGTTAACCCTAATTTGTTCCCTATATATACATGTGTTGCCTTGTTGAAAAGGGGGTCAGAAGGTTTTCTTCAGAAAAGAGGAGAGAGAAAGGGAGAAACAAAGGAGATCCCCAGAGAAGAAAGGCGGTCATTCCCACAACTCGTCAGAAGGATTGGAGCTCTCCAGTGTTCCCTTATTCAAACCTTTTTCACATTTACCGAAGCAAACCTCCGCTTCGTAGGTTAAATTACTAAACCTTTTGCCTTTTCATGTTTATGTGCATATTTTGCCATGTTAATGTGTTTAGGTTCGTTAAATTATTAAACCTTTTGCCTTTTCATGTTTATGTGCATATTTTGCCATGTTAATCTCCATGTGTGTTTAGGTCCGTAGATTCTAATATCAAAACCCTTTTTTATCAAAACCTTTTTTTAAAATCAAAACCCTTTTTTTTATTTATTATTAAAACTTTTTTTTAGTAAGACCTTTTTTAAGAACTGAAAAGCCTTTTTGTTCCCAAGAAGAAAAAAAAACCTTTTTGTTCCCAAAAAACTGAAAAGCATTTTCCCAAAAAAAACTGAAAAGTTTTTTTTTGGATGAAAAGCCTTTTTTGTTCTAAAAAAAAACTGAAAAGCCTTTTTTTGGATGAAAAGCTTTTTTTGTTCTAAAAAAAACTGAAAAGACTTTTCCTCCAAAAAAAACTCTTTTTTATAATTTAAACTTAATTTATTTTTATAATTTTAACTTAAATATTTTTTATTAAAAAAATTAAAACCTTTTTTTTATAATTAAAATATTAAAAAATTAAAACCTTTTCGTAAGGAATTCCTGATGTTTGATGTTTGTCGTGTCATTTTATGTACCTTTTATTACTTTTCTTTCTTTGGGCATTTCATGTGCATGCTCGAGGTTGAGATGTGCTTGTGGTGGCCACAGCCCCACACTATTTTCCTCTCTCACTTCATTCTAAGTGTCATTACATATTTTCATATTCTTCATGTTTTCAGAAATGTTTCTTTGTTTCTTTATACCCTCTGCCTTTATTACTTTTCTTATTTCTGTACTTTAATTATTCCTCCATATAATGATTTGTCATATTTTCACATTTTTTACAGTTTTATCCTTCCGAAGGATTAGGTCCAGCCGTTTGGCCGCCGAGTCAATAGCCTTACCCCTTTAATGGATCAAGCCCTGTTTAGCCTAGGTGTCCCGCCGTGGGCAAAATTGCTTTTATCCTAGTGTTAGGCCAAAAGAGTCGCCGTACTCTGTTTTAAGGTTTTCCGCCGTCGAATCCCTAATTTAACCCTATTTTAATTTTAATTAACATTTTTTTAACATAGAGATTGGAGTCTCTGAACAACCCTTGGCCACAGTCAAGACGTTTCTAACCTCCCTTTTGAGGGGAACTACAGTTACTCTGATTCCAGTAAGGATATGTAGGCACAAGATGCGATGTCTTGCCGAGTAAACTTAGAATTAACCCCTAGGTCTTTTTTAATTTTCAATCCTTTGTATATACCCTAAAGCAAAATAATTAATGAAATAAATAAAAAAAAATAAATAAAAGGTTCCCGTAGAGTACTACGGAAGTTTAGGGTGCTAATACCTTCCCTAAATTTAACCAACCCCCGAACCTTAGATCTCTCCCTTTTAGGTTTTTCCTTTCTTTAACCTTTCCTTCGGATAAATCAAAGACCGGTTGTAAATGAATTAAGATTCAAGTTAATCAATAGCTTGACATCCAAATTTCACCGCAACAGAAAATGGCGACTTCACTGGGGAGTCCTAACTATTGAGGGTTATCCCTATTTTGTTTATTTTTCTTTATATATTTGTTTTATTATATATTTTGCTCACTTGTATGTATATATTGGGGTACCTTACTGGGAGTTACTGTGTTGTGAGATAAGTCCTACACCCGGACTTGAGCGACCTTATGATAGGATGGCTGATATATTCGACGAGGCTTATAGGGAGTGAGTCCCGACTAAGCTAAATCGAGAATCACCGCTCAGTTGAGGCACTTTCGAAAATGGTTTGGTTGATCGAGTGTAGTCGTGAAAACTTTTACCGTTATCGATTGGAGTCTGTGATACTGGGAACCATAGTACCTTTACACCATCTTGACCTTATATAGGACGTAGTGCGGGAACTATGTGGGAGTAGTCCTACAATGGTTGCTACGCGATACTACGCTCGAACGAGGTTCTCTTGAGAATATTATCGACCCTTGAGTCAGTCGAGAAGTTGATAATATCCGAAAGATGGGCTGATAACTTTGGGCACTTTTTTTTAGAACCATTGTTCTGCAGGTACAATTAACCTATAGTACACACCACTTTGGGAAGGGTAGACCTTGACTCCATTCATTGTTCCTCTAAAATTAGGACCTTTGTTTGCTTATGTGCGTTTGTGCTTTGCATCCATAAAGCATCATATCATTTCTAGTTTCAAGGAATTCAAAAGTCCTTTGCAAATTCAAGAAGTCCTACATTTTAAAGTCTAACAGCTTTTCTCGCTTTCCTAAAAGGGAATGTTTGCAATCGACCGTTGAAATTCTTGAGACCATTGCATGGCATTAGCATCACATTTTTGCATTGCATTTATCCCCCAGTTTCTCCTTCTTGGTCCTATCGTCTTCTAGTGTACCTTTGAGTCGTCAAGCTGATTCCTCGACACAGATATCAGACCAGAAACGGAACAGGAGTCACTTTGATCCTATTCTCATGACTTACACAGAGCTATATCCTGACTTAGTCCAGTAAGGACTGATTAATACAAAGGCTTTACCACCTCCTCTTAATCCTCCAGTTGGATTTAGGGCTGATCTAAAGTGTGCTTTTCATGAGGGTGCCTTAGGCCACGACTTGGAGCATTGTTTTGCATTGAAAGCTAGGGTGCATGAACTGATTAGAGCCGGAATACTTGATTTTACGGATAGTCGTCCGAGCGTCCAGACAGATCCCTTGCCAACACATCAGAATTGAAGCTTTGTCATTGGGCCTTTTTTTTCTCGTTGTTTGCATTTTCCTTATTTTGCTTAAGTTGTTTGCTTTCAATCATGTTTGTACTTTCATTAATGAAATAAGCATTGCAACTTTTGATTCAATTCATTTCCGTCCATTTATTTGCATCTTTATGCTTTATTTTTCAAATGTTTACTTCTTGTCCAAAATTTTGATATGCTAAGATCGGAGGGAGGATGACGAAAATGTTATACCCATAACTGCTGTCAGTATGCTTTCAATTAAACCTTGTTGACGATGTAAGGCATTATTTCAATTCCCAAACACTGGAGAAATAAGAAAGTTAATCCCTCGTCACCCCCTTCGGGCCTAGAAGTTGGAGTTTCTTTCGTTACAAAAAACCCACAATTTTAACCTTGGGATGGGTAGTTCTCAGTTAACTTGGTTGTGTGTTCATACGATACACCTTTCATTAACAAATTTTCCTTCGCACACGTCAAACAAGTGTCGAAGATGTTTTCTAATCAAAAGGTCGATGATGGTTCACCGTAATCATTAAAATCAAACAGTCACTTTCCTTCACACAAAAAAATAATATAAAAAAAATCAAAAGAAGCCCGCTAAGTCAAAACCTATGAAGGAGACTTAGGCAAAACTGGGGCATCCCGCTGACTGTAAACTCTAAAATAAACAGTTCAGGCAAAATTTAGGGATAATACAAAGAGATTTTTAAATCCTTATCTTGAAAATCCTCAATGTCAAAACAATCAAATGTTATAGGGGAGTAGTGGCTGCCTTTTCATAGGTCCCTTTGACTTCTGAGTCATCATTGCTACGATCAATGAAATCCCTAACTTATGGGAACCTGAATGCATAGTATGAGTTAACTGAGCATAGGACTGAAGATCATCACGTAGATTGGGTGGGTACAAATAAATTTTGAGCCTTTATCTTTTGTTTCATAAACCGTGAACCAGGCCACATTACAACCCTCAAAAGACCTAATTGAAGCAAGGTTATTTTGAAAGTATACTACAACAAGGTTGCGTAACCTGACTCCAAAAGATCCTTGCGAATCATTTATTTTGGCAATACACTTTTATTTTAAACTTTGAGTGTCTTGAACTGCCTTGTTCTGACTAATGACTCATGTATTTTTCATCTTTCAAAAATAATTTTTCAAAAATCGCATGAACTTTGCATTACCATGTTTGTATGAATATTTTTGTTTGCAAACTGGCTTTCCTCTAAGGAATTTTCAAACAATGAGAAACTTGGTCAAGTGATCTTATCAGGGGCAAGTTCCGTTTACATCCTGTCAAAGAATCAGTTCAAGATTTGTTCAAGGCAATATCTTCTCAGATTTGGTTTATCCAGAGAATTGTTCAAGACTCAGACTGGGGCAAGCCCTTCGAGGATACAGCAAAACAGTCGATTCCACGAATCAGATAGCTGAAGCAATTATCAGTTCATTTGACCTGGGGCAGTTTACTTGCATAATCCCTAAGCAGTTATTCATCATTCCTACAGTGACTATCAACTTGATACAGTTTAACAGAATGACAGTGATCTCCGTGTTGAGGAATCAGTCCTCCAGTTTTGTCATCTCACAGAAAGAGTCGAGTCTTGTCGTCGACGTCTGCATTTGCATTTGATCATATGTCATAGCATAATTCCTATACATGTGCATATCTTGGGTGCTTTATTCCCCATTTACATTTCTATCTTGGGTGCTTTAGTCCCCATTTACATTTCTATCTTGGGTGCTTTATTCCCCATTTACCTCTCTATCTTGGGTGCTTTACTCCCCATTTACATTTCTATCTTGGGTGCTTTACTCCCCATTTACATTTCTATCTTGGGTGCTTTATTCCCCATTTACCTCTCTATCTTGGGTGCTTTACTCCCCATTTACATTTTTATCTTGGGTGCTTTACTCCCCATTTACATTTTTATCTTGGGTGCTTTACTCCCCATTTACCTTTCTATCTTGGGTGCTTTACTCCCCATTTACATGTCTATCTTGGGTGCTTTACTCCCCATTTACCTTCTATCCTTGGGTGTTTTATCCCACATGTACCTTTATCCCGGGTGTTTTATTCCCCGTTTACCAGATATTCCTGGGTTTACCTAACATCATGGTGTTTTACCCCCATTTACTTTTTTTTCCCCTGAGGTCGTGTTTTACTCGCGTCTTACCTTGTGGGCAAAATTTATTTACTTGGCATCATGGGTGTTTTATCCCCATTTGCGTTTTTCTCTTGAGCTCGTGTTTTACCCGCGTCTTACCTTGCGGACAATTTCTAATTTACTTGGCACCTATCAACAATTCTGTGTCGTGTCTACCCGACGTTCTTCCAGATATGACATGTCTTCTTCCCTAGTGCAATTCCTCGGTGGGTCGTCCCTTGTGACGTTGTTTCGTCTGTATTCGTGCATTTGTCATTTTCATCATACGCATCATATCAGATTCATATTATATTTAACATTATAGTTCGTTTTGTTTTGTCCATATCATTGCATAGCACTGCGTCTAAAGGCAAAATTTTCGGTTATCTGTATTTAAATCCCTCCACCACGATTTCTCGAGTCTCCGTTGCTCGAATCACCCGGTGAAGTTATTTAAATAGAGGCAACTGTAATACCCCAAATTTTGCCCTAAGATTTGTCGTCGCATTTTTATTGCATTTAATCAATTACTAACAAATTTGTGTAGTCGTTTGACTTTTTGCAGGTAAATATCATATGGCATGTATTTGTTTCTAAAATGTAAAAATGGCACAATTGGCAAGAGGACATGTGTAAGGAGTTGTGAGTGTGAGAGGTTGAGAGTTCGAATCTCACCTTAGTCACTTTTTGTTTTTTATTTTTACTCTAAATGTTTCTATCTCTCATTAAAAAATAACAAAAATAGTTTTTTATTATTATTTAATTATTATTTTTGTATTTTAATTAAATCATTTTTTAAAATATTATTTTTTTCACTTTTTTCTAAATTATTCATAAAAATATCCAAAAAATCATAAAATAAAAAATATTAGAAAAAATTTTGTTCTTTTTATAATATTTTTGATTTTAGGAATCAATAGGATTATTAGTTTTTATTTTAAGTTTATTTTAATTATTTTAAATTATTTAAATTTTATTTTTTCTTAACTAATTATTTAGTTTGGGCTTTAAAATGGACTTTAGGGACATTATTGACAATTTGGTGTTAACCCTAATTTGTTCCCTATATATACATGTGTTGCCTTGTTGAAAAGGGGGTCAGAAGGTTTTCTTCAGAAAAGAGGAGAGAGAAAGGGAGAAACAAAGGAGATCCCCAGAGAAGAAAGGCGGTCGTTCCCACAACTCGTCAGAAGGATTGGAGCTCTCCAGTGTTCCCTTATTCAAACCTTTTTCACATTTACCGAAGCAAACCTCCGCTTCGTAGGTTAAATTACTAAACCTTTTGCCTTTTCATGTTTATGTGCATATTTTGCCATGTTAATGTGTTTAGGTCCGTTAAATTATTAAACCTTTTGCTTTTTCATGTTTATGTGCATATTTTGCCATGTTAATCTCCATGTGTGTTTAGGTCCGTAGATTTTAATATCAAAACCCTTTTTTATCAAAACCTTTTTTTAAAATCAAAACCCTTTTTTTTATTTATTATTAAAACTTTTTTTTAGTAAGACCTTTTTTAAGAACTGAAAAGCCTTTTTGTTCCCAAGAAGAAAAAAAAACCTTTTTGTTCCCAAAAAACCTTTTCCCAAAAAACTGAAAAGCATTTTCCCAAAAAAAACTGAAAAACCTTTTTTTGGATGAAAAGCCTTTTTTGTTCTAAAAAAAAACTGAAAAGCCTTTTTTTGGATGAAAAGCTTTTTTTGTTCTAAAAAAAACTGAAAAGACTTTTCCTCCAAAAAAAACTTTTTTTTATAATTTAAACTTAATTTTTTTTTATAATTTTAACTTAAATATTTTTTATTAAAAAAATTAAAACCTTTTTTTTATAATTAAAATATTAAAAAATTAAAACATTTTCGTAAGGAATTCCTGATGTTTGATGTTTGTCGTGTCATTTTATGTACCTTTTATTACTTTTCTTTCTTTGGGCATTTCATGTGCATGCTCGAGGTTTAGATGTGCTTGTGGTGGCCACAGCCCCACACTATTTTCCTCCCTCACTTCATTCTAAGTGTCATTACATATTTTCATATTCTTCATGTTTTCAGAAATGTTTCTTTGTTTCTTTATACCCTCTGCCTTTATTACTTTTCTTATTTTTGTACTTTAATTATTCCTCCATATAATGATTTGTCATATTTTCACATTTTTTACAGTTTTATCCTTCCGAAGGATTAGGTCCAGCCTTTTGGCCGCCGAGTCAATAGCCTTACCCCTTTAATGGATCAAGCCCTGTTTAGCCTAGGTGTCCCGCCGTGGGCAAAATTGCTTTTATCCTAGTGTTAGGCCAAAAGAGTCGTCGTACTCTGTTTTAAGGTTTTCCGCCGTGGAATCCCTAATTTAACCCTATTTTAATTTTAATTAACATTTTTTTAACATAGAGATTGGAGTCTCTGAACAAACCTTGGCCACAGTCAAGACGTTTCTAACCTCCCTTTTGAGGGGAACTACAGTTACTCTGATTCCATTCCCGTAAGGATATGTAGGCACAAGATACGATGTCTTGCCGAGTAAACTTAGAATTAACCCCTAGGTCTTTTTTAATTTTCAATCCTTTGTATATACCCTAAAGCAAAATAATTAATGAAATAAATAAAAAAAATAAACAAAAGGTTCCCGTAGAGTACTACGGAAGTTTAGGGTGCTAATACCTTCCCTAAATTTAACCAACCCCCGAACCTTAGATCTCTCCTTTTTAGGTTTTTCCTTTCTTTAACCTTTCCTTCGGATAAATCAAAGACCAGTTGTAAATGAATTAAGATTCAAGTTAATCAATAGCTTGACATCCAAATTTCACCGCAACAAGAATCATTCTGCCTCATTAGGAGGAAATTGAGATTATCAACTTGGGGTCGGAAGAAGTTGTGAGAAATATCCGTATAGGGGCTGCGCTGCAGAGCAACATCAAGCAAAGGCTGATTGAGATACTGCGAGAGTATGGTGATATATTTGCTTGGTCGTATGAGGATATGCCTAGGTTGGATACGGACATGGTTGTGCACCGTCTGCCGTTACAAGAGGAATGCCCGCCTGTTAAGCAAAAACTCAGAAGAACCAGACCAGACATGGCTGTGAAAATCAAGGAGGAAGTTCAAAAACAATGGGATGCTGGTTTCCTAGCTGTTACTGTCGCTACTGCGAAAATCGGTGCCAGCTAAACAGAAGAGTCGCCACCGTGCGTTATTTATCCCACGGGAGGGAAAGGAAACGCTCAGAGTAAACCTCGCACAACACGGGAAAGGTATGGTCATCACAACCAAAACCTGGATTTGGGAGTCGGTTACGCAATGGGAAGGTATTAGCACCCCTCACGTCCGTCGTACTCGACGGGATCCACGCTTGTTTTCTGGTACAGATTTTATTCTATCTACTCTACAGGTCAGGGGTTAAAAGAAAATAAAATGACTCGGCAAAGTATCGCACTTTATGCCTACGTATTCCCGTCTGGAATGAGAAATCAGAGTCAACGTAGTTCGCCTACCTACGGGAAAGGAGGGGAAGGTTGCTCGCTAGGATATCGCATCCTATGCCTACGTACTTTCACACAGCATGAAAGATCATAGCAAACGTAGTTCGGGCCACGTACGACACAATTCTGTCTTGATTGTTTTTATTCCTTCTGAAAAAGGGTTTTTCTGATTACTGGTCCAAGCGGACAAAAATGACGTTTTGATGAGTTCACATTCTTTTACGGAAGAAGTGTCTTTTTATTGTGTTTGAAATATTTATTGTGTTTTTCTGTTTGTTTTGAGAAAGAAGAGACAGAACTCTAACCTACGGTTGCGAAGGGAATCAGACTAACCTAATGTTATCATGCATGGGTTAAGACCTAATGTCTATTATGCTCCTCTCTTGCACAGAGAGAAACAGAGATCCTAAGGGATAAACGGAAACAGAAACAATAGCATATATACAATAAAGCAGTAAAATGCATGAATGCAACAGTACAAGCGAGGCAAGGGAGTCCCACTCAACCTCGAACCTAGAAAACAATAGGCAAAAGTGAACAGGATTCACTTTCAACCCAACAGGTTAAACAGCAAACAATACAGTCAGGGAAACCAAACAATACATCAAAAATTATAAACAGCAAAAATAAACAGCAAAAAGCAATCTTCATCAACATCTGTCTTCAAGTCATCTTCAAACATCTACAAGCTCCAAGCAAGCATCAGTCTTCATCTTCACAGCCTTCAAGCAAGATCTTGATTATCAATCTTCCATCTGCAATGGCTTTTCTTACAGTCTCAATCTCCAGGATGAATATCAGTCAACAAGATGAAAGTGAATGTTAAACAGAAGACTGCCTACCAAGGGTGGCTCATCAACTGTTAACATTATAAAGACAATTTTCTCTCAAAAGTTCTATCTTTCAAATACATTCACTAATCCTTCCAAAGGAAGGAGGTGGATATTTGAAAGAGACTTTGAATCATAGAGAAAGGATGGATGCAGACAAGGCATTCCATGTTTGAGAAACAAGCTTTCTAATCTAGAGCCCTGCCTAGCCCCTAAACCCTAGGCTCCTCAACAGCTGCTAGCAAGAATCTCCTCATCAACTCTGGAAGTTGGACTTCAATCTCTAGATCTCCAATGGCTTCATCATCACAAGTCTTCAGCTCTCCCAATCCCCAGGCAATCCCAATACCCACACAGACAAATCATAATCCCCAGAGAGGGCACACCACACCAGTCAAGCAAATACAGACAATACTAATAGCAGTAGGGGAATCCTAACATTTTCTAAGGGATCTAATAACTACCCCTAATCCCTATAGTCCCATACCCCAAAAATTCAATCTCTAACTCCTAAGGGAAATGAACTTATTCACCTATGTTGTCACCTAAACCCTAATTTTTGGTCATGTTGTTCACACCTAAACAAATCTCCTAAACTTAATTTCTAAAATTGTGAACTAAATTGTATATACAAGATAACGTCCTAAACTAATCAACCTAAAAAGAATGAGCTCTAAAGCTAAAGGGAACTATTAGAACAAAAATCAACAAATTTAAGTATCAAACTAAACTTAATAAAATGCTTTTTACAAGAAAAATGCATGAAAAATATTAAAACAAAATAAAATGCCATTTTTATTTTTTCATATTTTTCTAGACAGAATTATTGACTTAGAGAAAAAAGAACCAATTAAAACTAAGCTATTTTCATTTTTTTATGATTTTTTAAAGATGAGAAAAATATTAAAGAAAAGAAAATCACAAAATAGAAATAAATGGGGAAGGGGGTCTGAATAGTAAGGGCGCCCAATTATAATCCATGTGGGCCAGAAAAAAGGGGGGCGCGTATAGCAATTGGAGCTAGGCCCAGTTTGCTTCAGAAAATAATTGAAAAATGAAAGAAAAAGAATTAAATTCGCGGTGCAAAAAGTAACAGAATTACGTTCATTTATTGGGCTTCTCAAAATGGGGGGTGGGGATATGAAATTGGATCCAAGGCCCAGAGTGGTGTTTTAAGTGAAACGGTGCGTTTCACTTGGTCTTTTACCTCCGTTTCTCAACTTCAAATGCCAGCCCTTGGATGAGATGAAAAAGTCACATAATTGAAATGATCGAACGGCCACGGGTCATCGTCCCAAAATGATCTAGGGTTTTGCAGAATTTCATGAACACGATACCTTCATGCACAGACCTTCCATCCCCTGGTTCTTCCTCGTTTCTCCATGAAAACCAAAAATGTAAACACCAAAATTTCTCCACTTCTCACGTAGAACACAACTGTATCAATAGTTTTCAATATAACAGCCTAGAACTTCAAACCCGATAGGCATAACAATCCTGATCCACCATTTTCACCTGTGATCAATCCTCCCAATTCCCTCTAATTATTGCCCTAAACTAATCCATATCACACACTGATCATCATGAGCTAATAACCTAAGATCATCGTGCTTTAATCTAAGAGTTACAAGCCTTAACAGTTTTGACATGCCATGATTAAACTCCATGAAAACTCTCAAAACTCACCAAACTTAGTCATCTAACCTATCCTAACTTTTCTATGCTAATAACTACCTATAATTCTAACTAAAACATGAAATTCGAAGGAGAAACATACCTGGTGTAAAGTGAAGAAAACAACTATGGAATGCTCTAATCAGATGCTTGTAATGATTGGAAATGGATCAGGGAACTTGTTCTTGAGTTCTGTATGCAACAAGTCTTGCTCCAATGCTCTGAATCTCACAATTCCAAAAATCTTGCTTCTTGGATGATCAACTTGAACAGCACGAATCCTCCTCAATTCTACCAAATCTTGATGTGAATTGTGATCTATGGATGATGGTGATGATGATCAAGTCAGAAAATGTGGAAATTGATGAGAGTTTGAGAGAGTTTTAGTTGATTTTGCAAAATGAAAGAAAGGTATGAAACTTGTGCTTTGGACAAAGTGATTCACCAACCCATGCATGAAGCTCTTCAATACAATATATACATGAGATAAGAAACTCCTAGAACCTTGGAGAAGCTTCCCATGTATAATTCCCCTTGGATTTGGATTATGTACCTTTCATTATAAGTAACCATGAATAACTTTCAAAACTTGAACTAAACTCAAAATTCCACTTTAGCCAATGTTTTCAAAATGATTTTTCCAATCAAAATGACCTATAATTTCACCTCATTTGGCCAAAGTATGAAAAATCTCATTTTTTAGGTCATTTTTGTTCATTAAATCCACCAATTTTGAAACCTTGTGCTATGAATCTTTACAATCTTTCATGGTCACCTTTCTAGACTCAAAATTTCATTTGGAACAAGTTTTATGTTGTGAAGTTTTCCATTTGAAGCTTCCTTGTATGAGTTTTGGGCATAGGCTTGAAATGACCTGTAATTCTTAGATGACCAAAATACCCTTTACTTTCCAAGACCATAAGTAGAGTTACACAAATCATATGGATGCATACTATACCATTCTAGAAAGCTAAGACAATTAGGAACAACTCTTATGTTGACCAGAAATTCATTTGAAATCTCCTTGAGGGGTAAAAATTGCTTCGAATTCAAGTCACTTTCACAGACAAAATTTCAGATACCTCAGATGACCTGTAACTTGTAAGGACCATAACTTGAGTTCTATAAATATCCTTAGTGTCTTCCACCACTCAAATTAAAGGTATTGAGATCCTATACAAGTTTCATGTTGGCTAAGGATCCATTTGAAGCTTTCATTTTGACTTATCTTGCTTGGAAATTTGACCTAAACTAGGGGATTTTACACAGAAACCCTAATTTAGAAACTCCTCTTCTCCTTGATTCCTCTTGATTTCTTCTTAGCATAACAACATTTCCTTCTTTACATGTCAAATGATGAACCCCACATCTCTCCAATAGACCTCAATGCCTTTCAATCAGTCATTGACCTAGAGTTGACCTAGAGTTGACCCCAGATGAAACCCTAGTTGACTGTCTTCAACTGCAATTCTTGTGATCACACCAATGACTTGTCTCCTTCTCCAAATGACTTTCTAAGTCTCCCATGATGTCCAGATACTATCCATGCTCCATCCACAGCTCACAACTTACTTGTTGATCCTCAGACACCCTCAGATAGGAGCTAGAAGCCCTGCTTGATCCATTGACTTCTCAGCTTTCAAATTCTTTCTGATGACTTGAACGAGATTGAATTAGAATAATAACCTCTTGATAGGCTCATATAGATGAGAATAATGATTGGCCCCTGTTGGATGACTTGCTATGTCATGCTATGCAGATGATTAGACTATGTACATGACTCTATATGCAAATGCTAATGATATTGAAACATAAACCAAGTGACTAAGGTTGAGCAAATTTTAGGGTGCAACAGCTGCCCCTATTCAAGCGACTTGGACCCGATTGGGTGAAGAGCCCGGAGCCTTCATACATTCGTGGTACGAGACGGTTGAATACTAAGAACCCAGAAATTTGCCAACCGCAGACATGCACTACACCACTGCTTGGGGATTATTTAATTAGCCTGAAAAGCTTCTCTCATTGCAAGAATAAAACATTGTTTGTCCACGTTAGGAAGCCTGTGTCGTCAACACAAAGCACTCTCAATCTAAACTCGTCCATGTTAGGGAAATCTCGACAGCTTCACTGGGGATGGCTCGTCTGCCTCTCATCAGAAGTAAATCGTCCACGTTAGGACTAAACTCTTCCACGTTAGGAATAATACCGCTCACGTAAGGAATAACACCGTCCACGTAAGGAATAACACCGTCCACGTTAGGACTAAGACTTCGTCGGGATCTTTCCACGTCAGGACTAAACTCTCTGGGTTATGAATATTTCGTCCATGTTAGGACTCACCCTTCCACGTTAGGAATACATGTCCACGTCAGGACCCACCTTTCCACGTAAGGAATATATCGCTTTTCCACGTAAGGAAACCATCTATTGTCTTGATTTGTCCACGTAAGGACTCAACTTTTCCACGTAAGGAATGCATCTCTGTCCACATAAGGAACACAATTTCTTTCCACGTAAGGAATACCTTCTCAATCTGTCCCCGTAGGGACTCCAATCTTTCCACGTAAGGAATACAATTTTCCACGTAAGGAAACCATCTTCTTCCATGTAAGGAAACAAACTTCTTTTCTTTCCACGTAAGGAAACACAATCTTATCTTAGTTTGTCCACGTCAGGACTCCAATCTTTCCACGTAAGGAAACCCAACCTCGATCTGTCCACGTCAGGACCCCAACTTGATATGTCCACGTAAGGACTCAATCTTTCCACGTAAGGAATAAACTCATCTTTCCACGTAAGGAAACCAACTTCTCTTCTAAATCTGTCCACGTCAGGACTAAACTTTCCACGTAAGAAATACATCGCTCTTCCACGTAAGGAATCAATCATTCTTTCCACGTAAGGAAACCACAATCTTTCCGATTTGTCCATGTAAGGACTCCCTTCTTTCCACGTAAGGAACCCGTCTTCTTTCCACGTAAGGAAACCAATTTTCTTCCACGTAAGGAATAAAATTCTTGATTTGTCCACGTAAGGACTCCAAGCTTTCCACGTAAGGAATACGATTTTATTTGATCTGTCCACGTAAGGACTCCAATCTTTCCACGTAGGGAATTCAATCTTTCCACGTCAGGAATACATCGTCCACGTTAGGACCCACCTTTCCACGTTAGGAATAACTCTCCTCTTGATTTGTCCGCGTAAGGACTACATCATTCCACGTAAGGAAACGTTTTCCGTCTTGATTTGTCCACGTCAGGACCCACCTCTTGACTCGCTGAGGAAATAAAACTTGTCCATGTTAGGACTCATGCACCTTTGACCCACTGGGGAAGTGAGACTTGTCCACGTCAGGACTCACATATCACCCTGCTGAAGTAATAGAACCTGTCCACGTCAGGACTTGCGCGTCTTCGACTTGCTGGGGAAATAAAACTCGTCCACGTCAGGACACCCATTTTGCCGATAACACGAAGAAGGATAAAATTGTCCACGTCAGGACTCTCGCGTCTTGTCATCACAAAGAGCTACAAACTTGTCCACGTCAGGACACCCCTTTCACCATTACGAATAAAGCTATTTGCTGGAAATAAATGGTCCACGTCAGGACACCAACACGAAGAGTAACCAACTTCGTCCACGTCAGGACTTCACACTCAATCAATACCGAGAACTCGAATCAGTCCATGTCAGGACTAACACATATCGTCACCTGGAAGAAATGTCCATGTCAGGACTCCACATTCCAACAATTCTGAAAAATCGAACCTGTCCATGCTAGGACTAACACCTTTTATCAACCATGAGGAAATAAATCTGTCCACGTTAGGACCCCTACTTTTCTAGCACAAAGAAAACTTGTCAAGAAAATTGTCCACGTCAGGACTCATCTTTCCATGGGTCCACAAACTTCTTATCATTGACGTTACAGCAACTTTGAGGCGGACTCTACTGGGGATATTTGGAAACCAGACTACCGGACGCCTGTTCTGATAACCGGCGACAGCCTCTGAGATTCTGGTTCGGGAAACCCTTTGATGACAAACAACTCCGCCTGGGAGTGAAGAGAAATTTTGCCTACTCACTCTGGCGGGGAAAACACGAGAAATTCACAAATAACTCTGCTCGGGGACAAAGAAACTTCATCATGATAACTGTGTGGGGAATGGTGCCAAAGCTGACACTTCGTTGAATGTCTCACGCCGAGACCTCGAATGTTTATTGATTCACTTGAGCAAGGGCTCTCTCTACCTGCAAGAGAAACAATACTTGAAACCAACAGGTTAACCAACCTGGTTTATATTTTAAAATGCATATATTTGACAATGACGCAACGTTCCATTCGGTATGGAAATGCTACGCTTTTATTTGGTGCATGCAAATATGACACTATGTGCCAATGCAAATATGACACTATATGCCGATGCCAATGCAGACTCAAACTGCTGGGATACAGGAATTGCTCCAGCAAAATAAATGCTGAAGACAATGCTGACTCCGCTGGGGATAGCCAGATGCTACAGAATTATTCCAGCAAAATAAATGCTGGAAGAGTGAAGTCAACTCAGCTGGGAAATTGGGAACTTGAACCAAACATCTCATTGAAGTAACACCCTGCTGGGAATATAACTCTGCTGGAGACTAGCAGATGCGCTCGGTATGATTATACTTCTGCCGGAGAGTGAACTGATATCACACGGTATTCCGGCAAAATAAATGCCAAGACACACAACCAACTCTGCCGGGGAGGGTCTTAATCTTCGAGTTCCACTGGGAGGAATGAAGATACTTGCTGAAAAGAGAACTCCGGTGGGGAAGGGTGAACTTGTCTGGATACAGCTCACAAATATTAATCTTCTGAGGCTAAACCCACTCTGCTTGAGATACACTGTCTGAATACAGCCTTATAATCTTGGAATCGCCAAACTCTGCTGAGGATAAACGACTTTGCTGGAGCATGCCCTTTGGATAAGCTACGGCCAGCTGGGGAATTCGATCCTTCTGCATGACATGCGCGGGGGTCGAGTCTTTCGTTACTGCAATCTTTTAATCGTCTTCCTCGTACGGCTATGAAACCTGCAACAACACAAACAAGACAAGACAAGCCTATGCAACCAAATCGATTCTGGTTAGTGACGTCATTTTCAGTTAATTCAAAGTTTTAGCAATTGTTGGCAAGGGCCAGTGACGTTATACACATGCTAGTTTCATTAACCCTAGGCGTTTTATCATGCGCAAAACAGTAAAGAACCAGCATCGAGTACTGAATAACATATTTTATTGATGGGACCCCTGAATGGGCGGAGTTTTGTACACGGGATGTAACTCCTGAAAAGAGGAAGCTACGCATAGCAAATATACAAGTATGCACAAGAAGCATAAATATTTTGACAAATTAAATTTGTACACATGTCGGCAACGGGATGCAGACGAACACCACGAACTGATCCTCCTATGACTCATCCGACTCTAATGCTTTCCCGGTATCCACACGTCAGAAGAGATTGTATCCGATAATCGACCCCTTAGGTATATTATCCCGCACCAATGCTCAATGCCGTATCAAATTCGGACCGCAGTCATTTGCTTTTCAAATCCCTAACTTTTGCGTGAACCGCCCTTTACGGGTTTTCAGTTCACCGGGATACCCCTTTTCTCCGAAGCCGCCCAGTGTAGGTTTTCAACTTCGCGGGTGTACATTTTTTCAATTTTATCCCTAACTTTTGCCCGAACCTTTCATTCTGTTTTTGGTTCGCCAGGATGCCCCATTTTTGCCTGGACTCTCTTTTTCTGTCCAGCGGGTCAATTTTAAGCAAAGTATTTTTTAACTGCGTCCGAATTCACAGGTGACGTGAAGTCTTCACCGTCCATGGTGGATAACAATAACGCCCCTCCTGAAAAGACTTTCCTGACAACGTATGGCCCTTCGTAGTTGGGGGTCCACTTGCCCCTGTGATCTGCCTGCGGCGGGAGAATCCTTTTCAGCACAAGGTCGCCCGTCTGAAAGCTTCGCGGATGTATTTTCTTATCATATGCTTTCTTCATTCGGCTCTGGTACAAACGACCGTATGCTAGAGAATCTAGCCTCTTCTCATCCATCAAGCTCAGTTGGTTCAACCTGTCTTTCACCCATTCTGCCTCGTCTAGCTGAACGTCTCGCAATACCCTCAGAGAAGGGATCTCAACTTCCAATGGTAATACTGCTTCCATTCCGTATACCAACGAGAACGGGGTTGCCCCGGTTGATGTGCGTACCGTCGTACGATAACCGTGCAAAGCGAAAGGTAGCATCTCATGCCAATCCTTATAGGTCACCACCATCTTTTGAACGATCTTCTTGATATTCTTATTGGCCGCTTCGACAGCGCCATTCATCTTGGGTCGGTAAGGGGAGGAATTGTGATGTTCGATCTTGAAATTCTGGTAGAGCTCCTTCATCATTTTGTTGTTCAGGTTTGAACCGTTGTCAGTGATTATCCGCTCGGGGATCCCATATCGGCAAATGATATCTCTCTTGATGAATCTGGCCACCACTTGCTTCGTTACATTTGCATAAGACGCCGCTTCCACCCACTTGGTGAAATAATCGATTGCTACGAGAATGAACCGGTGTCCATTAGAAGCTGTCGGCTCGATCTTTCCAATCATATCGATTCCCCACATCGAGAATGGCCATGGCGATGACATCACATTCAGAGGACTCGGAGGCACATAGATCTTATCAGCATAGATTTGGCACTTGTGGCACTTCCTCGCAAACTTGAAACAATCAGTTTCCATAGTCAGCCAAAAATAACCTGCCCGCAGCAGCTTCCTCGTCATAGCATGCCCACCAGCATGCGTACCAAAGGTTCCTTCGTGTATTTCCTCCATGAGCAACTTTGCCTCTCTTTCATCTACGCAACACAACAGCACCAAATCGTGGTTTCTTCTGTACAAGACACCGTCTGGATTCAAATAGAAATTGCCCGCTAATCTCCTGAGAGTCTTCTGATCTTGACTGGATGCCCCAGCCGGATACTCTTTATTCTTCAGGAAATTAAGGATATCAAAATACCATGGTTTATCATCGGATGCCTCGTCAATAGAAAACACAAAGGCAGGCCTGTCAAGCCGAGAGATAATGATTCGGGGAGCCTCGTTCCAGAAGTTGACTTTGTACATGGAAGACAAAGTGGCTAGGGCGTCAGCCATTTGATTCTCTGCTCGCGGCACATGATGCAATTCAACCTTGTCAAAGAAAGGCAACAATCTCCTTGCATAATTCATGTAATGTATCAAATTGGGCTGACGTGTCTCCCATTCCCCCTTGATTTGATTCACCACCAGAGCTGAGTCTCCGTATACGTCCAGATTCTTGATTCGCAAATCAATGGCTTCTTCAAGCCCCATGATACAAGCTTCGTATTCGGCCTCATTATTGGTAACTGCAAAGGTCAATCGAGCAGTAAACGGGATGTGCGACCCGTGTGGAGTAGTGATGATTGCCCCTATTCCGCTACCGTAAGCGTTCACAGCTCCGTCAAATATCATCTTCCATTTGGAACCCAACTCTGGTCCCTCGTCAGGCAACGGCTCTTCACAATCTTTCATCTTTAGGTACATGATATCCTCGTCAGGAAAATCAAACCTCATCGATTGGTAATCTTCAATAGGCTGCTCTGCCAAGTACTCAGACAGTACACTCCCCTTTATAGCCTTTTGCGAGACGTATTGGATGTCATATTCAGTCAAGACCATCTGCCAACGGGCAATTCTCCCTGATAGCGCCTGCTTTTCGAATACATATTTGATAGGATCCATCTTCGAGATGAGCATGGTTGTATGATTCAGCATGTATTGCCTCAAACGCTTGGCGGCCCAGGCTAGCGCGCAACAAGTTTTCTCAAGCATTGAATATCGAGATTCACAATCTGTAAATTTCTTACTCAAGTAGTAGATCACATGCTCTTTTCTTCCTGTCTCGTCGTGTTGACCGAGAACACAACCCATGCTTCCCTCAAGAACTGTCAAATACATAATCAAGGGTCTCCCTGCCACTAGGGGTATCAAAATAGGAGGCTCCTGCAAATACTGCTTTATTTTATCGAACGCCTTTTGACAATTTTCGTTCCACGCTACAACTTGATCTTTCTTCAACAGCTTGAATAATGGTTCACACGTAGCAGTTAGGTGAGATATGAACCTAGCAATGTAGTTCAGCCTCCCTAAAAACCCGCGCACCTCTTTCTCTGTTTTAGGCGTCGGCATTTCTTGTATTGCTTTTATTTTAGCAGGATCGACCTCTATTCCTCTTTCGCTTACGATAAACCCCAGCAGTTTACCCGATCTCACCCCGAAGGTGCATTTGTTAGGGTTCAGTCTCAGCCTGAACTTCCTAAGCCTTTTAAATAACTTCAGCAGATTCACCAGATGCTCATCCTCCGTCTGGGATTTGGCAATCATATCGTCAACATAAACTTCGATCTCTTTATGCATCATATCATGGAAAAGAGTCGTCATCGCACGCTGATACGTTGCCCCAGCATTCTTCAAGCCAAAGGGCATCACTTTGTAGCAAAATGTTCCCCAAGGCGTTATGAAAGTAGTCTTCTCCATGTCCTCTGGCGCCATTTTAATCTGATTATAGCCTGAAAAGCCATCCATGAAGGAGAATACGGAGTATTGAGCAGTATTATCAACTAGCACATCGATATGAGGAAGTGGAAAATCGTTTTTTGGGCTCGCTTTGTTCAAGTCCCTATAATCCACACACATTCGAACCTTGCCATCTTTCTTTGGCACTGGTACAATGTTAGCAACCCATGAGGGATATTTTGTCACAGCCAGGAAACCAGCATCCCACTGTTTTTGAACCTCTTCTTTGATCTTCACTGCCATATCTGGTCTAGTTCTACGAAGCTTTTGTTTGACCGGTGGGCATTCCTCTTTTAATGGCAGACGGTGCACAACCATATCTGTATCGAGCCCTGGCATATCTTCATACGACCAAGCGAACACATCGTTATACTCTCGGAGCATTTCAACCAGTCTTCGCTTGATATCGCTCTGCAGCGCGGCTCCGATACGAATATTCTTCTCAACCCCTTCCGACCCCAAGTTGATAATTTCGATGACCTCTTCGTGAGGCAGAATGACTCTTTCCTCTTGCTTCACCAACCAAGACAGTTCTTCAGGAACGTCGCTATCTTCGACAACCTCTTCTTCGGCCTGAAATACCGGGTGCTCAAAGTCGGGACGAGTCATAGGTGGTTCAAGGATGTCATCTGAAAATGTTATCCTGCAAAAGAATGGTTAAATGCTTCAAAATGCGTATAAAGCGAATAACCTCGTTGCCATTTTATTGAAAAGTACAAAACAAGAAAGACAGAGATCGAAATATTTGCACATGAAAAAACGCCATTTATTTAATGATTAACACGCAATGTTCATAACAGCACAGCCCTAAGCAAATCATGATGCCCCGGGCAAGACATCAGATCGTTCAACGATTAATAAAACAAAGCATTACTGTTTAAGAGTCACAGGAACAAACTCCTGAATAGACCAGTTGCACAGTCCCTGTCCTGGCGTGCTTGGCTGAATCCAGGCATCCATATCACAGTCGTTGTCTCCTTCATCAGACTCTGAAGCAGCATTGATGGTTTCATGACATGCTCCACTAGCAGAGATGGTTATTGGCCCTCTGAAACGGGGTGCCCCCACAGCAGGTGTTGACGACGACGGTTGGTATCCTAGCCCGAACCGGTCCATCTTCACAGGAATATCCAGCACTTTGCCCCAGCCCTCTGCTTCTCCTGCCTCCACCAGAGCTTGGGCTTCTTTATACGACGAGACGGCTATCTCCGACACTTTGCTCGGCCCGGGACCTTTGTCCTTGATACGCAACCCTTCAAATGCCTGGCAGGGTGTTTCGTGAATCTCTCCATCGACCTCCACATATTTAAATGACGACAGATGGCTGACCAGGATGTCTTCTTCTCTGCATACGGTGACTACGCTGTCTCCGACCATATATTTCAACTTCTGATGCAGGGTAGACGTGACTGCCCCAGCCCCATGAATCCAGGGTCTTCCGAGCAGGCAGCTATATGCAGGCTGTATATCCATGATATAAAATTCCGTCGCAAACACCTCCGGCCCCACCTGTAGAGGCAATGTTATCGATCCAAAGACTGTTCTCCGCGTGCCATCAAATGCCCTGACCACCAGGTCACTGGGCGTGCACAGGATTCCTCTGACATCTAGCTTCATCATCGCTTTCTTGGGCAGCACATTTAAGGATGATCCGGTGTCGACCAATACGTGCGACATGACTGATCCCCTACATTCGACAGATACGTGCAGCGCCATATTGTGATCTCTCCCCTTAGGGGTTAAATCGAAGTCGGTAAAGCCCAAGATGTGGCCTGCATTTACATGTGCCAACACTCCTTCCAGCTGATTCACGGAGACGTCTTGGGGTACGAAGGAAGTATCCAGGACTTTCAGCAAAGCATTTCTGTGAGCTTCATAACACAAGAGCAACGACAATATAGATATCTTTGATGGCGTCTGTTGCAGATGCTCCACAATCTTATAATCACTTTTTTGAATCAAGCGCATGAACTCTTCTACATCCTTCGATGCCGATGCTTTTTCGCTTGCCTGCACTGGGACATTTTCAACCATTTTTCCTTTCCCCTTTGCCAGTCTTTCGGCCTCTACCTCAGGCGATATAAAGATCCTGCCACTTCTTGTCATACCTCCTGAACCGACCACATTCTCTACAGTTTCGGCTGGCTGCTTATTAACATCAATCTTTATTCCGTCACAATACACTTCCAACCCATATGACCATGGGACCGCCTTTGTGTTCTCGTACGGGATCGGTCCGGCCTTAGTTATGGTGATCGGTGGTCGCTGGACCGGTGCTGCTATAGTGATTGTCTTTCGAGGAATTGTTACAGTGGCCACATCACTCTGATTATCTGCTAATGCCCCTGCAGGCTCTTCAGTTGCTGCTCGGTCAAACTGCAATGTGCCTCCATCAATTAAAGCCTGAACACCTTTCTTCAAATCATCACACCCCCCAGATAGGGTCCATCATTCTAAGCAATACTCGTCACATCCTGGATAAACACCCCCTTGTAATAATCTGCTTTTTATCTCGCTCAGCGGCGTCTTTAAATCATCCACTCTCGTAATCAAATTCAACCCTTCCTCAGTCAGAATGGCGTTTGCCCCATGATTAGGCATGGGCTTCTGCACTATATTCGGCCCTGCTGTTCTGAAATTGATACCTTTATTGTCCAAAAGATCCTGCACAACATGCTTGAAAGCATGGCAACCCTCTACATCGTGGCCCGGAGCCCCAGAATGAAAATCACAGTGCCTGCTTGCATCATAGCCATACAGAGGAGTTCCTGTTATAGGTGCCAGAGTTCTCTTCTCTACCAAGTTCAGACCCAACAGCGTCTGTAACAAATCTGCGTACGTTGAGGGAGGCTTCTCAAACACTCTCCTTGGTTTACCACCCTGGAATCTTCGCTGAGCAGGCTGTGCCCCCTGCTGTGGCTGCTGCTGCTGCTGCTGTTGTTGTTGCATTGGCTGCTGCTGAAATGGTTGTGGTTGTTGAAATGGTGGTTGTTGATATGGAATAGTAACACTCGCCACCTGCTGCGGCTGATTATATTGGTTCCGACCTCTGCCTCTGCCTCTGCCTCGGCCTCCAAACACTGCGCTTGCCTCGCCCTGACGGCGCCCACCAAAAGCCTTCCTATTACTGCCAGATGCATTTGATTCCTCAGCCTGGAATCGGCCTTGCTTAATGTTGTTTTCAATCTTTTCTCCCATCAGAATTAAGTCTGAGAAACTAGCCAAAGATGTGTGAAACAACTTGTCATAAAACATGCCTGTGAATGTTCCGATAAACATGTCATTCATTTCCTTGTCTTCTAAAGGAGGACGGACCCTGGCAGCCATGTCGCGCCATCTTTGCGCGTACTCTTTAAAGCTCTCACCCTTCTTCTGAGACAGCCCTGTCAATTGGACCCGATTGGGCGCCAAGTCGTTGTTATACTTGTAGTGAGCTACGAATGCCTCTGCCAGTTGCTTCCATGTCTTTATATTAGTTGGCTCCAACCCCATGTACCACTCTAAGGAAGGACCTGACAAGCTATCTTGAAAGAAATGCATTAGCATTCTCTCATCAGTTGAATACGCAGACATCTTTCTGTAATAAGCCCGCACGTGCACTTTTGGACAGGTGTCCCCTTTATACTTATCAAACGTAGGAGCTTTGAATTTGATTGGCACCCTCAAGCCAGGTACCAGACCCATTGTTGACATGTCTAATCCCACGGCACTTTAGTTCAGGACCCCCCTCATCTGCTCTTCTAGCATTCTGATTTTCTGGGAGTCATCCATCGGTCCCTCGAAACCTCCGCCGGAGAAAGCGTCCTCCTGCTGATCTTCCTGCCAGTTACCATTCCCAGCTCCATACCCATCATATCCATTATTGCGGCCAGCTCTGATCTGATTCACCACCGGGCCTCTCCCCCTGTTGCCGTATCCCGGAGCAAATCCCGCAGGTCCGAAAGTCATTAACCCGACGCCATTACCATTTCCAAAACCTCCGTAACCCTGATTGGTCACACCAAAACCGTCTTGCCCAAAGCCTTGAGCATTGAAACCATATTTCCCAGCGTTATCGAATCCCTGATCGTTGAACCCGAATCCAGCATTACCGAAGCCGTTGCCTCCCATATTATCACCCAAGTTGATATCACCAAGCCCAACGTTATGGACAGCAGTCTCGTTCCCAACTCCGACGTTACCGTTCCCAGCAGCGGTAGTGTTGTTGACATTAGCAGCAGGTATATTGACTACAGGTGGAACCACTGGTGTGGGAGTGCCATCCCCATGAACAGTATCGACTCGCACAGACTGATGATCCTCATTACCATGACCAGCATTTCTGACCAACAGAGGCTGCACCCTGGCTTGCAAATTCTCCTGACCTTTTGCAATAGTCTCCATGGTCTGCATGAAGAGAGCTAGCTTCTCGCGCACATCTTGCATCTCGTTCTGCATTTGATCCATGATTCTTCGACAGTTGGTGCGAGTGGAATATCTGTGCGGGCGCTGATCTGCAATCCTGAAAATACCTGGTGCAGAGCAGGAGATAAGATATCATCCGATGATTACCTGTAATGCAATATGAATATGAATGCAATGCAATGTGTGTGTCTATGCATTAGGGAAATTCATTCCCCGATTCTAGTGTGAAGGTGCCGGTGCAGTGACAGTGCTAGCAATATGAAGATCGGAGTTGAATCACAGAAAGCCTCATATATTGCAGAGAAAACCAACAAGCCAAGAATACAATATCACCGAGTACAATAAGAAGGCATGACCTCGACCAACAGTCCTGGTGATGGTCAGCACTATGCAAATAAAGCATACAAGTTAATACATGAAATGATCAAGCACTCCCATAAGTCTGGTACTCTTCTAGCAACTTCTTGGTCTCCGGATGACTTGGTCGGGTAAGCAGCCCTTCAACAAGTTGGTTTCCTTTCTTAAGAACACGTCGCACGTCTCCAGCAGTTTCTTCCCATGCCCCTTCTCCGAAGCGATCCTCTAGTTTACGCTTCTGAGACACAGCTTCATCCCTGCCTTTGATGGCCTTGTTCAGTGCGTTCTGGAGACTATACCGGGTCATCACTTCTTCTTCACACTTCTTGATGCTGGACTTCAACTGCTCTTCGAGGTCGGAAATTTGCTGCTTCAACTTATCTTCCCTCTTCTTATTGTTGGTCAACGTAGCATTCCAAGTCTTATTGCAAGAAGAGATCTCTCGGTGAGCTGCATCGAGCGCCTTCTTTTTGGAATCCAACATGTCATGGGAGCTTCTGAACTCTTGCCCCAGACGTTCGCGCTTCTTCCTCTCCTCAGTCAACTCATCCCCTAGTCTGTTTACTAGCTCGATCTGCTGTTGGAAAGCATGCACGACCTTGTTTTTCTCACTGCGTATCCGGGCTAGCTCTTGCTCTAACCCTTCATTGATATTCATCAAGGCTTCTTTTTCTTTCACAACTTGCTCGTAGGCCTCCCTAGAAACAGTAGTTGGCTCTGCTATCGGAATAGGAATAAGGGTTGGTGCATCTGGAAACGGCATCCGCAACTGACTTGCTCTCTCCTGGATCCAAACTCTGTAAGGTGCATAAGCCTGACAGTCATTCTTCCCTAACAGCGGCTTCCCTCTTCGGTTAATACGCGTCCAGGCATGTTGCAGCTTGGCTAATAACTCCCCCTTCAAATCACCGGTGAAGTACAGAGATTCCTGTACTTCTTCCTCCTTTGGTGGGTTCTTCAGCGCATATCCGAACTGACGGACCAACAGAGATGGGTTGTAGTTGATACACCCTTTTCTTCCTATCAGTGGGACATTAGGGTACCCAGAACAACTGAATATAAGCTCAGACCCTATCAGGTCTCGATCAAACCACTCAACGTCTTTGGAAGATAGCCTCATCAGGCGCTCTGACCAGCTAGCTGAAGTTGCACTCTCCACAAAAGATCCCTTCAGGGGAAGGTGGCTCTTAAACCATATGCTCAACAAAGGTGCACAGCAGTAAACAACCTTTCCCCTTCTGTTTTCATTCTTATAGTGCAATGAGTGGTAGAAGTCTCCGATCAACGTGGGCACTGGGTTGCCAGCAGCAAACAGATGGAAAGCGTCCAAGTCCACGAAACTGGGCAAGTTAGGAAACAGCACAATTCCATAAATGCATAGAGCCAAAATAGCATTGAAAACCACCCAACATCCGTTCTTGGCATACTCCTGAGCTTTGCCGACCAGGAAGTCAAGAGAGAAACCTGAAACCCCAAGCCAAGAAGTCACTAACAGTTCGACAGCGTCCATGTGCAAGGCCTTGGCTAAGTCCTCCAACTGGGGCTCAGCGGCAGAGTGAATAAAGGGAACCTTGTTCTGCACTGGTAGCTCAGTAAACTCCACATACTCCTCAATGGTAGGCCCTAGAATGAAGTCAGCAAACGTAAAACATCTCAATGTGGGGTCATAGAACTGCATCAAGGTGTACAGCCCGTTCATCTCATCAGCAGTGGGCTTGCATACTAATCTCAGTAATCTCCCATGACTCATTCTGAAGCTTCTCCTAACCTCCTCATCAGCAAGAGATATCAGACCGAGCAAAGGGGTAATATCAGGTGTAGGCAGCTTATACACGACTGTCTTCCTCAATCCAGCCATAGTCAATACTCAGAAGTCTGGGCACTAGAACCGGGGGATATGCAAATGCACCTGCAGCACAGACACACGTTAATGGGATGCAATGATAATGGGTATGCAAACAATGCAATGCAAGTAACATGCAACAGGGAGCAAATGCCGTAGCTGAATAGCCTGAACCATATCAAGAAGTCTCAGATAGACTCTCTAGAAGTCCTCAAGCCCTGGTCTCAGATAGACCTAAAACAAAGCTCCAACAATGGTCTCTGACAGACCTCAAACCATAACTCCAACTGGTCTCTGGCAGACCTCAAAACTCTCCAACTGGTCTCTGACAGACCTCAGAACTCTCCATAAATACCTAGGATCTCTGATCAAGAAACAAACCGGTAGTCTGAAGGTCTAGTTACCTGCATAACCCCGAACCCTCTCACAAGTGGATGTCCTAGTAACTGACAAAGGTATGGCATCCTATGCGGTCGTCAGCGTCACAGACTTTCAGGGTTGATGATACGATTCCCAGAAGGAGTGGCATCATCAAATCCTGAAGAGGCCTCACTTAGCCAACATCCAAATGATCGGTTCCCGGAGTCGACAATTCAGCTGACCAACAACCCCTTCGACCCAAAGGATAGAAAAAGAAGTCAACCAGAAGAACCTCGTCCGAGTGTAGATTTCATGAGACACTAATGCAAGCAAAGCCGGCACGCGCCCACTACTTTCTACTCTAATTCTAGGTGCACTCAAGCCCAGGTCCGGCTTCTCACTCAATCATAGAATCACCCGTCACACCCCAATACAACAATAATAATCAATAATATAATGCTGAAGGTAAAGGTCAGAAATATAAATCCATACAAAATCCTCGACGGGAAAACAAGCGCTAGGATTGACTTTCTCAAGGGACGTTGGATCCCAAATGCATAAGAACTATCGCAGTCCTTAGCAGCCAGGGGACGTTGGATCCCCAGCAGAGTCGCCAGTTGTCGCTACTGCGAAAATCGGCGCCGGCTGAACAGAAGAGTCGCCACCGTGCATTATTTATCCCACGGGAGGGAAAGGAAACGCTCAGAGTAAACCTCGCACAACACGGGAAAGGTATGGTCATCGCAACCAAAACCTGGATTCGGGAGTCGGTTACGCAAGGGGAAGGTATTAGCACCCCTCACGTCCGTCGTACTCGACGGGATCCACGCTTGTTTTCTGGTAAAGATTTTATTCTATCTACTCTACAGATCAGGGGTTAAAAGAAAATAAAATGACTCGGCAAAGTATCGCACTTTATGCCTACGTATTCCCGTCTGGAACGAGAAATCAGAGTCAACGTAGTTCGCCTACCTACGGGAAAGGAGGGGAAGGTTGCTCGCTAGGATATCGCATCCTATGCCTACGTACTTTCACACAGCATGAAAGATCAGAGCAAACGTAGTTCGGGCCACGTACGACACAATTCTATCTTGATTGTTTTTATTCCTTCTGAAAAAGGGTTTTTCTGATTACTGGTCCAAGCGGACAAAAATGACGTTTTGATGAGTTCACATTCTTTTACGGAAGAAGTGTCTTTTGTTGTGTTTGAAATATTTATTGTGTTTTTCTGTTTGTTTTGAGAAAGAAGAGACAGAACTCTAACCTACGGTTGCGAAGGGAATCAGACTAACCTAATGTTATCATGCATGGGTTAAGACCTAATGTCTATCATGCTCCTCTCTTGCACAGAGAGAAACAGAGATCCTAAGGGATAAACGGAAACAGAAACAATAGCATATATACAATAAAGCAGTAAAATGCATGAATGCAACAGTACAAGCGAGGCAAGGGAGTCCCACTCAACCTCGAACCTAGAAAACAATAGGCAAAAGTGAACAGGATTCACTTTCAACCCAACAGGTTAAACAGCAAACAATACAGTCAGGGAAACCAAACAATACATCAAAAATTATAAACAGCAAAAATAAACAGCAAAAAGCAATCTTCATCAACATCTGTCTTCAAGTCATCTTCAAACATCTACAAGCTCCAAGCAAGCATCAGTCTTCATCTTCACAGCCTTCAAGCAAGATCTTGATTATCAATCTTCCATCTGCAATGGCTTTTCTTCCAGTCTCAATCTCCAGGATGAATATCAGTCAACAAGATGAAAGTGAATGTTAAACAGAAGACTGCCTACCAAGGGTGGCTCATCAACTGTTAACATTATACAGACAATTTTATCTCAAAAGTTCTATCTTTCAAATACATTCACTAATCCTTCCAAAGGAAGGAGGTGGATATTTGAAAGAGACTTTGAATCATAGAGAAAGGATGGATGCAGACAAGGCATTCCATGTTTGAGAAACAAGCTTTCTAATCTAGAGCCCTGCCTAGCCCCTAAACCCTAGGCTCCTCAACAGCTGCTAGCAAGAATCTCCTCATCAACTCTGGAAGTTGGACTTCAATCTCTAGATCTCCAATGGCTTCATCATCACAAGTCTTCAGCTCTCCTAATCCCCAGGCAATCCCAATACCCACACAGACAAATCATAATCCCCAGAGAGGGCACACCACACCAGTCAAGCAAATACAGACAATACTAATAGCAGTAGGGGAATCCTAACATTTTCTAAGGGATCTAATAACTACCCCTAATCCCTATAGTCCCATACCCCAAAAATTCAATCTCTAACTCCTAAGGGAAATGAACTTATTCACCTATGTTGTCACCTAAACCCTAATTTTTGGTCATGTTGTTCACACCTAAACAAATCTCCTAAACTTAATTTCTAAAATTATGAACTAAATTGTATATACAAGATAAAGTCCTAAACTAATCAACCTAAAAAGAATGAGCTCTAAAGCTAAAGGGAACTATTAGAACAAAAATCAACAAATTTAAGTATCAAACTAAACTTAATAAAATGCTATTTACAAGAAAAATGCATGAAAAATATTAAAACAAAATAAAATGCCATTTTTATTTTTTCATATTTTTCTAGACAGAATTATTGACTTAGAGAAAAAAGAACCAATTAAAACTAAGCTATTTTCATTTTTTTTATGATTTTTTAAAGATGAGAAAAATATTAAAGAAAAGAAAATCACAAAATAGAAATAAATGGGGAAGGGGGTCTGAATAGTAAGGGCGCCCAGTTATAATCCATGTGGGCCAGAAAAAAGGGGGGCGCGTATAGCAATTGGAGCTAGGCCCAGTTGGCTTCAGAAAATAATTGAAAAATGAAAGAAAAAGAATTAAATTCGCGGTGCAAAAAGTAACAGAATTACGTTCATTTATTGGGCTTCTCAAAATGGGGGGTGGGGATATGAAATTGGATCCAAGGCCCAGAGTGGTGTTTTAAGTGAAACGGTGCGTTTCACTTGGTCTTTTCCCTCCGTTTCTCAACTTCAAATGCCAGCCCTTGGATGAGATGAAAAAGTCACATAATTGAAATGATCGAACGGCCACGGGTCATCGTCCCAAAATGATCTAGGGTTTTGCAGAATTTCATGAACACGATACCTTTATGCACAGACCTTCCATCCCCTGGTTCTTCCTCGTTTCTCCATGAAAACCAAAAATGTAAACACCAAAATTGCTCCACTTCTCACGTAGAACACAACTGTATCAATAGTTTTCAATATAACAGCCTAGAACTTCAAACCCGATAGGCATAACAATCCTGATCCACCATTTTCACCTGTGATCAATCCTCCCAATTCCCTCTAATTATTGCCCTAAACTAATCCATATCATACACTGATCATCATGAGCTAATAACCTAAGATCATCGTGCTTTAATCTAAGAGTTACAAGCCTTAACAGTTTTGACATGCCATGATTAAACTCCATGAAAACTCTCCAAACTCACCAAACTTAGTCATCTAACCTATCCTAACCTTTCTATGCTAATAACTACCTATAATTATAACTAAAACATGCAATTCGAAGGAGAAACATACCTGGTGTAAAGTGAAGAAAACAGCTATGGAATGCTCTGATCAGATGCTTGTAATGATTGGAAATGGATCAGGGAACTTGTTCTTGAGTTCTGTATGCAACAAGTCTTGCTCCAATGCTCTGAATCTCATAATTCCAAAATTCTTGCTTCTTGGATGATCAACTTGAACAGCACGAATCCTCCTCAATTCTACCAAATCTTGATGTGAATTATGATCTATGGATGATGGTGATGATGATCAAGTCAGAAAATGTGGAAATTGATGAGAGTTTGAGAGAGTTTTAGTTGATTTTGCAAAATGAAAGAAAGGTATGAAACTTGTGCTTTGGACAAAGTGATTCACCAACCCATGCATGAAGCTCTTCAATACAATATATACATGAGATAAGAAACTCCTAGAACCTTGGAGAAGCTTCCCATGTATAATTCCCCTTGGATTTGGATTATGTACCTTTCATTATAAGTAAACATGAATAACTTTCAAAACTTGAACTAAACTCAAAATTACACTTTAGCCAATGTTTTCAAAATGATTTTTCCAATCAAAATGACCTATAATTTCACCTCATTTGGCCAAAGTATGAAAAATCTCATTTTTTAGGTCATTTTTGTTCATTAAATCCACCAATTTTGAAACCTTGTGCTATGAATCTTTCCAATCTTTCATGGTCACCTTTCTAGACTCAAAATGTCATTTGGAACAATTTTGATTTTGTGAAGTTTTCCATTTGAAGCTTCCTTGTATGAGTTTTGGGCATAGGCTTGAAATGACCTGTAATTCTCAGATGACCAAAATACCCTTTACTTGACAAGACCATAAGTAGAGTTCCACAAATCATATGGAGGCATACTATACCATTCTAGAAATCTAAGACAATGAGGAACAACTCTTATGTTGACCTTAAATTCATTTGAAATCTCCTTGAGAGGTAAAAATTGCTTGGAAGTCAAGTCACTTTCACAGACAAAATTTCAGATACCTCAGATGACCTGTAACTTGTAAGGACCATACCTTGAGTTCTATAAATCTCCTTAGTGTCTTCCACCACTAAAATTAAAGGTCTTGAGATCCTATACAAGTTTCATGTTGGCCAAGGATCCATTTGAAGCTTGCATTTTGACTTATCTTGCTTGGAAATTTGACCTAAACTAGGGGATTTTACACAGAAACCCTAATTTAGAAACTCCTCTTCTCCTTGATTCCTCTTGATTTCTTCTTAGCATAACAACATTTCCTTCTTTACATGTCAAATGATGAACCCCACATCTCTCCAATAGACCTCAATGCCTTTCAATCAGTCATTGACCTAGAGTTGACCCTAGATGAAACCCTAGTTGACTGTCTTCAACTGCAATTCTTGTGATCACACCAATGACTTGTCTCCTTCTCCAAATGACTTTCTAAGTCTCCCATGATGTCCAGATACTATCCATGCTCCATCCACAGCTCACAACTTACTTGTTGATCCTCAGACACCCTTAGATAGGAGCTAGAAGCCCTGCTTGATCAATTGACTTCTCAGCTTTCAAATTCTTTCTGATGACTTGAACGAGATTGAATTAGAATAATAACCTCTTGATAGGCTCATAGAGATGAGAATAATGATTGGCCCCTGTTGGATGACTTGCTATGTCATGCTATGCAGATGATTAGACTATGTACATGACTCTATATGCAAATGCTAATGATATTGAAACATAAACCAAGTGACTAAGGTTGAGCAAATTTTAGGGTGCAACAGTTACAACTTATCCATCATGGGTCGCTAATACAGTACCAGTGCCGAAGAAAGACGGTAAAGTGCGAATGTGTGTAGACTACCGTGATTTGAATAGGGCGAGCCCCAAAGACGACTTTCCGCTTCCTCACATTGATGTGCTGGTTGATAACACTGCTCAGTTCTCCGTATTCTCCTTCATGGACGGCTTCTCAGGCTATAATCAGATCAAAATGGCACCAGAAGACATGGAGAAGACTACCTTCATTACTCCCTGGGGAACATTTTGCTACAAAGTGATGCCCTTTGGACTGAAGAATGCTGGGGCAACATATCAACGTGCTATGACGACTCTCTTTCATGACATGATGCACAAAGAGATCGAGGTTTATGTTGATGATATGATTGCCAAATCCCAGACGGAGGAAGAGCATTTGGTTAATCTGCTGAACCTGTTCAAAAGACTTAGGAAGTTTAGGTTGAGACTGAACCCTAACAAGTGCACCTTTGGGGTGAGATCGGGTAAACTGCTGGGGTTTATTGTGAGAGAAAAGGGAATAGAGGTTGATCCTGCAAATATAAAAGCTATACAAGAAATGCCGACGCCTAAAATAGAAAAAGAAGTGCGTGGGTTTTTAGGGAGGTTGAACTACATTGCTCGGTTCATATCTCACCTAACTGCGACATGCGAGCCGTTATTCAAGTTGTTGAAAAAGGATCAGGTGTTGACCTGGAATGAAAATTGTCAAAAGGCGTTCGACAAGATAAAAGAATACTTGCAGGAACCTCCTGTTTTGATACCCCTAGTGGCCGAGAGACCTTTGATTATGTATTTGACGGTTCTTGAGGAAAGTATGGGTTGTGTCCTCGGTCAACACGACGAGACCAGACGTAAAGAGCATGCGATCTACTATTTGAGTAAGACGTTTACCGACTGTGAGTCCAGATACTCTATGCTGGAGAAGACGTGTTGCGCGCTAGCCTGGGCCGCCAAACGTTTGAGGCAATACATGCTGAATCATACAACCATGCTAATTTCAAAGATGGATCCAATCAAATATGTGTTTGAGAAGCAGGCACTCTCCGGAAGAATTGCCCGATTGCAGATGGTGTTAACAGAATACGATATCCAATATGTCTCACAAAAGGCTATTAAAGGTAGCGTTCTGTCAGAGTACCTTGCTGAACAGCCGGTTGAGGACTACCAATCGATGAGGTTTGATTTTCCTGACGAGGATATCATGTACCTGAAAATGAAGGATTGTGAAGAACCGTTGTCGGACGAAGGACCAGAGTTGGGTTCCAAATGGCAGTTGATATTTGACGGGGCTGTAAATTTCTATGGTAGCGGAATAGGGGCAATTATCACTACTCCTCATGGGTCAAACATTCCCTTTACTGCCCGATTGACCTTTCCCATTACCAATAACAAGGCGGAATACGAGGCTTGCATCATGGGTCTGGAAGAAGCCATTGATCTAAGAATCAAGAACCTGGATGTATACAGAGACTCAGCTCTAGTGGTGAATCAGATTAAAGGAGAATGGGAGACACGTCATCCCAATTTGATACCCTATATGAATTATGCAAGGAGATTGTTGCCTTTCTTTGACAAGGTGGAATTGCATCACGTGCCACGAGCAGAAAATCAAATGGCTGACGCCCTGGTGACATTGTCTTCAATGTATAAAGTTAACTTCTGGAATGAGGCTCCCCGGATTGTTATCTCTCAGCTCGATAGGCCTGCATTCATATTTGCCATTGACGAGGCTCCCGATGGTAAACCCTGGTACTTTGACATCCAGAATTTCCTGAAGAACAAGGAGTATCCGGCTGAAGCATCCAGTCAGATCAGAAGACTCTCAGGAGGTTGGCTGGCAATTTCTATCTGAACCCGGAGGGTGTCCTATACAAAAGAAACCACGACTTGGTGTTGCTACGTTGTGTAGACGAGAAAGAGGCGAAGTTGCTCATGAAAGAGATACATGAGGGTACATTTGGTACACATGCTGGTGGGCATGCTATGACGAGGAAACTGCTGCGGGCAGGTTACTATTGGCTGACTATGGAAACAGACTGTTTCAAGTTTGCAAAGAGGTGTCATAAATGCCAGATTTATGCAGACAAAATCCATATGCCTCCAAGTCCTCTGAATGTGATGTCATCACCGTGGCCTTTCTCGATGTGGGGGATTGATATGATTGGCAAGATCGAGCCTACGACATCAAACGAACACCAGTTCATTTTGGTAGCAATCGATTACTTCACCAAATGGGTGGAAGCGGCGTCATATGTCAATGTGACCAAACAAGTGGTAGCCAGATTTATCAAACAAGATATTATCTGCAGATATGGAATCCCTGAGCGGATTATCACCGACAACGGTTCGAATTTGAATAATAAGATGATGAAAGAGCTGTGCCAGAATTTCAAGATTGAGCATCACAACTCTTCTCCTTACCGGCCCAAGATGAATGACGCTGTCGAAGCGGCCAATAAGAACATAAAGAAGATTGTTCAAAAGATGTTTGTGACGTATAAGGACTGGCACGAGATGTTACCTTTCGCTTTGCACGGTTATCGTACGACGGTACGCACATCAACCAGGGCAACCCCTTTCTCATTGGTATACGGGATGGAGGCGGTGTTACCGTTGGAAGTCGAGATTCTTTCCCTGAGGGTTTTACATGATGTCCAACTCGACGAGGCAGAATGGATTAAAGATAGACTGAATCAGCTCAGCTTAATGGATGAGAAGAGACTGGATTCTCTAGCATACGGTCGGTTGTATCAGAGCCGGATGAAGAAGGCTTACGACATGAAGGTGTGCCCTCGAAGCTTTCAGACGGGCGATCTGGTTTTGAAAAAGATTCTCCCACCACAATCAGATCACAGGGGCAAGTGGACTCCCAATTACGAAGGTCCCTACGTTGTCAGAAAAGTCTTCTCAGGAGGAGCCTTGTTACTATCCACCATGGATGATGAGGACTTTACGTCTCCTGTGAATTCGGACGCAGTTAAAAAATACTTTGCTTGAAAGTGACCCGCTGGACAGTAAAAAGAGAGTCCAGGCAAAAATGGGGCATCCCGGCGAACCATAAAAAATGAATAAAAGGTTCGGGCAAAAGTTAGGGATAAAATTGAAAAGATGTACACCCGCGAAGTCGAAAACCTGAAAAGGGCAACTTCGGCAAAAAAGGGTATCCCGGTGAATTGAAAACCCGCAAAGGGCGGTTCATGCAAAAGTTAGGGATTGAAAAAGCAAATGAATGCGGTCCGGATTTGATACGGCATTGCTTAGTGGTTTGGGAGTCCCTGGGGGGGCTGTCTATCCAAAAACAATATTTTCCGAAGATCGAGTATCGGGAAAGCGCCGGAGTCAGGCGAGTCATAGGAGGATCAACTCATGGTGTTCATCTGCATCACATTGCCGACATGTATACATATATTGTTTTGTATTTTCTTTATGCTTCTTGTGCATATATTGTATTTTGCTTGTGCGTAACTTCCTCTTTTCAGGAGTTGCATCCAGTGTACAAAACTTTGCCTAGTCAGAGGCTCGTTATCAATAAAACATGTTATTCAGTACTCGATGCCTGTTCTTTACTATTTTGTTTGTGAAAGACGCCAATGTTTTTGATAAACTTGCACTTACATAATCTTGCTGGCCCTTGCCAATAATTGCTAAAACTTTGAATTGACTGAAGTAATGTCATAGATGCTAACCCGGATAGATTCTGTTGTATAGGCCTGTTTTGCCTCGTTTGTGTTTTGCAGGGTTCTTACCTTTGGAGAAAACGGTCAGGAATTGTATTCCCCAACCAAGGTCGCTTGACGTAAGACCTGACTCCAGTTGATGTCATTCTTCAGCTAGTCGCAGCTTATCCCCAGAGAGTTGAAATGACGTTTATCCCTTCCCGAAGGAGGGAATTATTTTCCCCAGGAGAGTGTCCTCATGGAAAGCCGTCCATAAGATTAAACCCAGCAAGTCAAAATCAATGTCCCCTGCAGAGGTTGCGCTCCTCAGTGAATCGAAGATGTGCACGTGCAATCTCTAGCATGGGAGATTCCCGCAATAGTTAACCAAGTTGTTGGTTCGAAAGGTTTATATCCGTGAAGGATGGTTTTCTTGCTCCCCGCAGGTCGTCTTGCCTCTGTCGGGATGATTGTCCCCAGCGGAGTGGTAACTCTGAATGTGTAAACTGTGCCCAGACAGTGTTCTTTGCCCAGAAGTGCCACTTCTTCCCCAACTAAGTTTTTTCACTAGCAGGGTGTTTGTTCTTTCCTCCCAGTGGAAATTGATGTTTAATCTCTCCCCGGCAGAGTTGGTTGTGTTTCCGGCATTTACTTTACCAGAATACCTGATGATACTTGTTCTCCCCAGCGGAGTTGGTTTTATCCTCAGCATTCATGTTATTGAGACATCCTTATCAGAGTGGCCCCGGCAGCTTGAGCCTGCATTTGCATTTGCATATATCGTCATATTTGCATCTACTCAAACGCGTATCATTTCCATGCCATACGGAAAATTACGCCATTTTCAAACATACGCATTTTGAAACATAAATCAGGTTGGTTAATCTTTTGCTTTCAGGTGTGTTTTCTCAGCAGGAGTATGGAGTTCTAGCTCAGATCTATTACCAGGTATTCGAGGCCTCGTCGTGAGACGTGTGATGATACATTTCATCTTACTATTTTCTCCACAGAGTTGCTTGTTGAAGTTTCTCTTATCCGGCCAGCGGATTATTTTCTTCAAATTTGCTGTTACATCAGCGTCAAAGGGTTTCATGAATCAAAATTTCAGAAGCTGCCGCCGGTTATTGAATCAGGCGTCCAGCAGTTTGGTTTCCAAATATCTCCAGTAGAGTCCTCCTCAAAGTCGTTGTCGCGTCAGCGCTAAAAGGTTTGTGGGTTGGGACCAATGGAGTTAGCTACTGCAGAGATAAGCAGAGAAACTATATTCAGAGTATCTTCCCGTATGGATAAACGGATGTATTTTCCTACTGGTTGACAGAAGTACTTCCCCGGAAGTCGCCAAAATTTTATTGCCTATGTTGATAGGAGTTCCTCGTGTTGACGAGATATGAGTCCTGGCGTGGACAATTTATTCCTGTATTGACGGGATTTCTTCGTATTGGCGAAGTGCTAGTCCTAACGTGGATAGATTTATTTCCTCGTGTTGACGAGATGTGCTAGTCCTAACGTGGGCATATTTGATTTCTCCGTGTTGACTGAATGTGAAGTCCTGATGTGGACAAATTGATTACTATTCGTGTTGACGAAATGGTGTCCTGACGTGGACCATTTATCCCCAGCAGATATTTTTCCTCGTGTTGACGAGATGTGAGTCCTGACGTGGATTAATCAAGTTACCTTCCCTCGTGTTGACGAGATGCGAGTCCTGACGTGGACAAGTTTACCGTTCTTTGTGTTGACGAGATGGAATCCTAACGTGGACAAATTTATTTCTCTTCATGGTGACGGGTTTATTTCCTCGTGTTGACGAGATGTGAGTCCTGACATGGACAAATTATTCCTATATTGATAGGAGTTACTCGTGTTGACGAGACGCAAATAAGATTTTATTGCCTATGTTGATAGGATCTCCTCGTGTTGACGAGATGCGGACAACTCACCCCCAGCGAAGTCGCCGGGATTTCTCCGTGTTGACGGAATGTGGAGTCCTAACGTGGACAAGTTTATGATGGGATTTCTTCGTGTTGACGAAGTGTACGTCCTAACGTGGACAAAGTTTTGCTCTTGTTGAGGGGATTTCTTCGTGTTGACGAAACAAGCATCCTAACATGGACAAAGTTCTATTCCTGTGTTGTTGAGATTTCTACGGGTTGACGAAATGTGAGTCCTGACGGGGACAAATTTGTATTTGTTCGTGATTTGACGAAATTTGGGTCCAGATATGGACAAGGTTACTCCTGTGACGACAGAATCTCTATTCGTGTTGATGAATTTGTTTCTCTTCTTGTATTGACAAGGTTAGTCCAGTTGTGGACGGAGGTGTTTTTGCAAAAATTGCTCAGTACCTGTGGCGTTACATAGGTGGTTGAAGTTGAAATCAGAATTATTATCAGACGTTTGATAAGTTGTTGCCGTAACAACCAGATTCAGTTGGTGGATGTCGTTCCCCAAGCAGTTGTGCAGTTTATTTATGCAGTTTGCAAATTTTCGGGTTCCTTGGTATTCAACTGTCTTGTACCTCGATTGTTTGAAGGCCGTTCGCTCTTCACCCAGTCGGGTCCAAGCCGTTTGAATAGGGGAAGCTGTTGCACCCCAAAATTTGCTTAACCTTTTCTTGCCTGATTTATGTTTCATTGCATTGTCATTTGCATAGTTACATCATGTATATCATAGCATAACATGCATCCAACAAGGGATCAGTTGTGATTCTCATCAGAAGAAGCCTAGCAAGAGGTCTTATCCAAGTATGAGAAGTCATCCAGGGCATCAAGAACTGATTTGAGGTCTTGAGAAGTTTGAGGGCCTACATGTGGGTTTTGCTCCTATCTTGAGGAATATTGAGAATCATCAGTGGAATGAGAAACATGGGAGGTGAATTTGAGGTGTGTATGGGTCTCATGGAGTGCCTAGAGGACCATATTGAAGCTGAGACAAGTCATTGATTCAAGTACAAGAGCCACAGTTGAGGTGCAGTCAACTAGGGTTTCATCTGGGTCAATCCTAGGTCAATGGAGTAATTGAAGAGCATCAAAGCCTACTTTGAGGTCATGGGGTTCATGGATTGCTATGTTGATACATGTGTGGTGTTGTGCCAAGATCAAGCAAAGAAGAATCAAGAATGTGGGAAGTTGCTAAATTAGGTATTCAGTGTAAAATCCCTGTTTAGTGCCTAACTTCAAAGCCACATAAGTCAAGGTACAAGTTTCAAATGGAACTTTGGCCAACATGAAACTTGTAGAGAATCTCAATACCTTTAATTTGAGTACTATAAGTCCTCAAGGGGATTTGTAGAACTCAAGTTATGGTCCAGACAAATTACAGGTCATCAGATGACACTGAAATTTATCTGTGAAAGTCACTTGACTTCCAAGCAACTTTTGCCCTTCAAGGAGTTTTCAAATGGATTTTTGTCCAACATAAAAGTTGTTCCTCATGATCTTAGCTTTCCATATAGTACTCGAAGTCCTTTATAGGATTTGTAGAACTCAAGTTATGATCTTTGCAAGCCAGGGGTATTTTGGGTATTGGTGATTATAGGTCATTTGTGATCATAGGTCCATAACTTCAAGTTGCAAGCTTCAAATGGAAAATTGTTCTACATGGAACTTGTTCAAAATGATGTTTTGAGTGCAACGAAGTGGTTAGTAGAGTTTGGTTTGGCTTGGAACACAAAGTTGCTTGAAATGGCTTAAAAAGGAAGAAATTAAAGTCATTAAAAGGCCAAAAATGTGATTTCTTGATTTATAGCCAAACAAGCTCATGTTATATGTCAAATTGATCAGGAAACACATTCTAAGAATGATGACATTACCACTTTTTGCATTTGAGGCCATTTTCACATACTTCCCTTTTGTAACTTAAGATGGAAGCAACACTTCAATTCATTGCCATGGGATCAAAAGCAAGGGAGATACACATCCCATTCATTGCAAATTATCATGAGATATTCATTGCAAGCCAAATTGAGAGCTGGAGCAGAGCAATTCATGACAGTTGCATATGATATTTTGGAAGTGCATGAGAAATTGAATTTCTCATTGTGGTTGTTACAGAAAGTTCTAGAGGGTTCTATCCACTTCTATATAACCATTACAATGTATTCAGCAAGTTTTTTGGGCAAGCATTGAGGAGAATCGAGAGAGAGCAATTGAAATTTCATCATTGCATCAAGAATCAGTTTTGAGAATCAAGGTGAATTTAAAGCAAATTGATCATTGGAGTAGCTTCAGAGTGTGTTATTGAGTGATTCTGGAAGAAATTGGAGGCTGAATCGAGCAATAACCTACTCTGTTCATCCATTTACACTAGGTATGCATTTCTCAACCTGTAGCTTAAATTAGAGGAAATTGACTAGGATTTGGCATAAGGATAGATTATTGATGAGGCTAGGATGGATTTCAGTCCAAAATTGGAGTGATTAGAGACCAAACTAGGTGCATTGCAATTTCTGTTGAGAAGAATAACTTCTGATTCTTGAAGTATTAATGGTGTTTAGAGGGTTAGAATTGATGACTAAAACGTGTAGATGAGATTAAAATCATTAATTTCAAGAATTGAGACATTCAAGACTTGGTGAATTTTCTGAAACTTGGATCGATTATGAAGTTAGAGGAAGAATCAATGAAATTGGAGATCATTTTTTAACTCAGGGGATGATTTTGAGTAGGATAGGATGTTTAGGTTTGGCGTTTGATGCATTTTGTGGAGGCCTCACCGGAGACGACGGTGGCTCTGTAGCTCAGGCCACCGTCCCACACTTTCCCTCTCAGTTTGCAAATTTTGGAGAAGATGAAGTTTTGACCATTGATTTGCTAGCTTGACTTTGACTGAGAACACAAATTCACGACCAGGATTTCGTTTCAATTTCTGAAGAGTTGAGTTTAGATTGAAACTCACCGTTTCATTTAATCAGATTGGATGGGCTTAGTGAATTGTTTGATATTGACACCCCTGGTTAGGCCCATGTTGGATTTTGAACTGAAATATATTGCTTTTCATCACGCACTTTTTTCAATTTCCATTTCATTTCCTAATTTCTTTTAATTTCTGTCGGCCTTATGAGATACTTGCTACGCACACCCCCCTTTAGTCCCAGGTCTGGATTACAACTGGATAATATTGCTATTTGCAACGCAGGTTTATTCATTTTAATTGTATTTCTTTTATTTTTACATTTTGCATATAGTTAGAAATAAATCATAATAAATAGGAAAATTAGTCTTTTTAGGCTAGATTTTTTCCCCCTAACTCCTTAAAGAGTCTAGAATTTAATAGGATTGAGAAATTATTAATTCATGCATTTTAGAATTTAATTGCATTTTTTTATAGTTTAATTAGTTTTCTTTTGAATATGTTTGATGCATGATCTTGCTGATTTTAGTATGGATGATTGGTGTTAATTTTTGAGTTGATTCTTTTGGTATAGGTAGCTTAGAAATGCAAGTACCTCTAGTAATTTTCTCATATTTTTGTGAGAGAATTTTAGGCTGTTTTGGATATTGAACATTAGGTGTTGTAGTTTTAGGGTTTTAGGATAGTACCCTTTGGTTTAGGGCATAGTTTTAGGCCTAAATGAATGGTTAACCCCCTGGTTTTTGTATGGAGTGATTCTTAAGAGGTTTAGGAACCCTTAGAATATTTTGTAGGATTTTACAATCAATTTTGGTATTTTAGTTAGATTTAGTTTTAGGACTAACTTCTAGGTGTTTCTAGTGAACTAACTTGACTAGTTTAACTCAATAGTTCCCCTTAGATTAGGGTGGTGGTGCTCTTGTGGTTAGATAAAGATGAAGACCAATTGAAGATGCTTTGGAGTGCTTGAAGGAGCTTAGATATGAAGAATTTCTCATCTTGTGGATGCTTGTCAGGAGCTTAGGGAAACTAGGGTTTTAGAAAGAGCATTAGATCAGTTTTGCTTGTTTCTTCAAACATGGAGTATATTGTTCATCTCCATTCAATCCCATGACATAAGGTCCTCCTAAAGAAGCTACATCTCTCCTTTGGAGGGATGAGTGGCATGCTTTGGTTGAGTAGAACCTTGAGGATGCCTTTCTATTACAATGTTAAGTTCTTAGTGGCTTCCATTGGTTGTCACTGAGTTTCTTAACACTTTAACTTGATCTTGTTGATTGATCCTCCTCTGGAGGTTGCTTGTTGAAGCTTGTTGAAGCTAGGGTTTTACTGCTTGTTGAAGTTGGTTGCTTGTTGAAGCTAGGGTTTTGCTACCTGTTGAAGATGAAGTTAGGAGCTTGTTGAAGCTGTTTACTGGTTGAAGTTTGCTTGTTGAAGCTGGTTGCTTGCTGAAGCTGGTTGCTTGCTGAAGCTAGGTGCTTGTTGAAGCTTGGTGCTTGTTGAAGATTGAAGGTTTAGTGGAGCTTGAAGATGGGATCTATTCATGAAGATGAAGGTTGTGGCTGTCAATTTTTGCTGTTTAATCAACTGTTGTTGTTCAGAGCTGCTGCTTGTGCTATTTGCTGTAGGAGTTTGGTGCTGCTGCTTGGGCTGCCTCCTCTGCAGTGGTTTTTGTTTTTCTGTATTGTTTGTTGGCTTGTACAGCTTGCCCCCCTAGGTTTGAAGTGAATGTTGATTCATTTTGCCTGTTGTTTTCCCAGGTTCGAGGTTAAGCAGGACTCCCTTGCCTTGCTTGTATTGCTGCATTGTGTCGCTTCTGTGAAAATAAGGTGCCGGCAAAACAGAAGAGTCACCACCTTTCGTTATTTATCTCTCGAAACGGGAAAAGAAACGATCGAAAAAACCTGACGAATAGGTATAAGACAAGGTCATCGCAACCATTATCTGGGTTCGGGAGTCGGTTACGCAAGGGGAAGGTATTAGCACCCCTCACGTCCATCGTACTCGATGGGATCCACGCTTGTTGTGTTTATCTGACGGGTTGGTTTTACTATCTACCTATCAAGGCCAGTCTGAAAAGAAAAGAAAATGACTCGGCAAAGCGTCGCGCTTTATGCCTACGTATTCTCATCAGAGAATGAGAAATCAGAGTCAAAGTAGTTCGACTAACTACGGGTGGTGGGGGAAGGTAGCTCGCCAATACATGGGTATTGTGCCTACATACTCTCAACAGGTATGAGAGATCAGAGCTTACGTAGTTCGGGACAACACGAATTACGGGAATTCAGATTCATCTGTTTTATCGAGTAGGGTTAACAAATAGTTCCAACAGTTTGGCGTACGCAGCTCGACCCTTAGAGGCTTAAGCGTTACCGTTTGCGGTAGAACTGAGAGTTAACGACACTCTTTTCTTCAGAAAATCTTCCTTTGAGTTATGGGCCCACGGGGAAAAAAGGTTTGAAGTTTGTTTTCTGTCTTTTACGGAAGAACTGTTTTTTATGGATGTTTGCAACCAATATCGCACTAGAGACTATGACCCGAGAGTGAATGCATCGCATGTCACCCAAAGGGTGCCATACTAAACATCTAGACTGTTGAAAAGAAACTCTCCAACAATCCTTTCTCAGATAGCTTAAGGCTCGTAACATACGATGTCAGTTAACCTTTATTACTGTATTTTAATTTGTTTTGAGATGAGAAGAGAGAACGAACAGGTTCAACTAAGGGGGAGACTATCAAGTCCTAACGTTGTCATGCCAAGGATTCATCCTATGGTTGAGGTTTGAAACAGGGAACTCCTAGAAGTTGTCATGCATAGGTTTCAACCTAAAGTTCTAATCATCACTTCCTTGTCAAAGGAAGTGAGAGTCCTAGGGGATCATGTCAATGATAAGCAGAGACAAATAAAGCATCAGTTGGACAGTAAACAATAAATGACTGTAAAATGCATGCAATGCAAGTGAGGGAGGAAATGTGTGTGGGGCATCAGCCTCCACAAGCTCGTCTCGACCTCAAGCCAGATATGAATAACTGTAATCATACAGAAGAAGTAAAATTCCATCAAGCAAAACACAAACCACATAGGCAAGGGAGCTGGGCTCTACCGAATACCCGCAAGCAAAGCCATATAGTAAAAATACAAGCAGATGGAGAAACTCAACCTCTAGTGCAATCATGCTCCTAGCTTAAATCAATCTAAATATGAACCTATTCTAATGCATCAAGCAAATCAAACAAGTCACACCAACACAGTTGCACAGAAAGCAAACAGACAGGAAAGAAAGCAGATCAACCACTCCCACATCAGTTCAGTCCTCAGTCTATAGCTGATCTTCAAAGCTTTCATCCTTAATAGCAAGTATCAACTTGTTCCTTCAAGCTTTTATTACCTCACACACAAGTATCAACTTGTTCTTCCCTTTCTTCAAGCTTCATCTCCAAAGTAGACTCCACCTACAGGCTTCAATCCCAATAGCAAGTATTAACTTGCTCCTCCAGGCTCTCAATGCATCAAACACAAGTATCAACTTGTTTTTCATCTCTTTCAAGCTTCAACTCTTTCTTCAATCTCAATTTGATCATCTTCACAAGTATCAACTTGTTCTTCTTGGTCTTCAAGCTTCAGCTCCAATTGCAATCTTCAAACACATGGAAGTAGAAACTTCTAGCATCTTCAATCTTCTAGCAAGGGGGAAAGATTCATCTGACAAGAGCAATGTTTGGATAATGGACAACAGAGTGAAGACCAAAGGTCACAACTAAGCACTCCATCATCAAAGAAAGGAACCCTCAAAGGTTCTACCAACTTGTGAAGATCCACACATCTTTCCAAAGGAGGGATGAGGCCTTCACAAGGGGACCTTAGATCATAGGGAAGAATGGAAGTGATCAACACCTTCCATGTTTATGAAAGAAGAGAAACTATCTAGAAGCTCTACTTACAAACCCTAATCTTACCACCTAAACAACACTACACCAAAAGAAGGGAGATCTTCACATCCAAGCTTCTTCAAGCATTCCATAGTAGCCCAAGCTTGTCTTCATCATCATCCAAGAGCAAGAGAGGCAAAACCCTAATCTAAGGGAACTAAAGAAGTCATTCTAATTGAATTAGCAAGTTAGGATCACCTAAAACCTAGTACTAAAGTTAATCCTAACTAAAATACTAAAACCAATTTTAAAATCCTACAAAAATAACTATGGGAACCTAATTCAATCATGAATCTACCATACAAAATCCAGGGGTTGAATCATCCACAAAGTCCTAGAAATAAATCCTAAATCACAAGGTACTAAGCTTAAACCCTAAAACTAGAGCACCTAAAGTTTCAACTTAAAACTACCACCTAATTCTATCACAAAAATGTGAGAAAATTTCTAGGGGAACATGAATATCTATACTAGCTACCCCCAAAAAATCAAGTCAAGAATCATCACCAAATGATCAAACAAAATTCAACAAAACAAAGTATCAACCATGGCCATTTCAACATCAATTAATATTCAAAAAATGTAAATAAAATCACAAATGCATGAATTCCTAATATTTTTAATTTATAAAGTTCTAGATTCAATCATGAATCAGGGAAAAAACGTTTGGAATTAATTGATCAATTTTCCTATTTTTTGTGAATTAATCTCTAAACCACATGAAATGAAGAAATTAAAAGAAAATAAAAGAAATTAATAGAACCTGTGTGGCAAATAGCAAATATAATCAGTTCAATCCAGGAATTGGGCCAAAAAAGGGGGTGTGAAGAGCAGTCTGTGTACTAGGCCCATGCGCCCATGAATTCACCAGCTCAACTCAATTCAGGAAAATTCCAAGAAAAGTGCATCTGCCTGGTATCGAACCAACGCTCCCTTGGGTGTACGTATCTCATCACAAGGTCTGAATTTCGATAAGTGAAACGTTGTGTTGAGGGGCGAGGGGGTACGTGGCGCCACACACGCGCTTGGATCACCAGACCAAGTCAAAATTTCCACACAGATGACAGGTGAAGATTTCTTCTTCTTCAAAATTTCCACACAGATGAAAGGTGAAAATTTCCCCAGCAATTCAACCATACAAATTATTCATCCTCAAAACGCATGAATCGTGAAATATCAACTTCAACCGAAAATGGTATCCAACCTAAATCGTCTCTAATCAAGCAATTAATCATCCTAAATCCAACTACTCACCATCAGGATCCTAACCACATATGAATTTCTATCTATCACTGCCTAAATCATGCATAGTCAAGAAATTCACCAACCTGTGTTCAAGCTTGTAACAGAAGTGGTTCTTGAACGATTCAGCCTCCACAATGATCCAGCTTCACTCCAAACCTTCCTCTGAAGCTAATGCACACCTCAATTTGGCTTGATTCTTCTTCAATCTCAGAATTCGATTTCAACTTGCATTCATGAAATTTCAATCTCACTCTCTTCTTCCAGCACCAATCTCTTCCAAAAAATAAACTGAATTCACTCAATGACTTATATAGAAGTGTTTAGAATCATCTAGAAACTTCTGGAGCCATCCAAATGAGGTTTTGGATTTTCAATTTCTCCTCCAAATATCATTCATGGCATATGCAATATCTCCTTTGTTTGGGCCTCAGCAAGCTTGCTTTGCACTCCTCATGAGCTAAGGAATTGAGTGGTGGTGATTGTTTCCTTGTTTGCAATCCAATGGGATGAGTTGGATATGTTACTTCATCATGAAGAAATGAAATGGAATGGTGTGGAAATGACCTCAAATCAAAATTCTAACATTTCCATTGTTTCTAAAATTATTTTTCCAATCAATTTGACCTATTATTTTGCTTCATTTGATCACAAAATGAATTATTTGAATTTTTGACCATTAAATCCTTTTAATTCTTCCTTTTTCAAAATTTCTTGAACCAAGTCTCTCCTTGAGCCATTTCAATGCCTCCTTGATGCATGGTCAAGGTTAAAACCCCATTTTGAGCAACTTTCTAGTTGAAAAAACTTCCATTTGAGGCATCTAAGTTGGTGAAAATGGCCTATGATCACAAATGACCTATAATCACCAAATGTCCAAAATACCCTTGACTTGTCCAAGCCATAAGTTGAGTTCTACAAATCCTATCAAGGACTTCTAGTACTCTCTAGAAAGCTAAGAGGATAAGGAACAACATTCATGTTGACCAAAAGTTAATAGGAATCATCCCTCTTGGGCAAAGGTTTCTTGCAAGTTGGGCAACTTTCAAGCTCCAAATTCACATACCTCAGATGACCTGTAACTTGCCAAAGTCATAACCTGAGTTCTACAAATCCTATCAAAGACTTCTAGAACTCAAATTAAAGCTAAGATCATGCTATACAACAATCATGTTGGGGGAAAGATGAGATGACAATCACATCTTGAGCTACATTGCCTTGAAGATAGGGGTCAAACTAGGGGATTTTACACTATCAAGCCTTAGAAACCCTAGCCTGAAACTTCTCAAACTCTTCAATCATGATGAGTTAACCTTGGAATCATCCTTATAACATCACAATGTATCAATCCATGATCACATGGTTCTTGAATTAAGTCTCAACCTCCTTCAAATCATCAGTTTACTTGGGGTTGACCCAGTCAAACCCTAGTTGCACCCATCATGGTTGAGGCTTCTTAATCTTGCACAATGACCTATCTAGGCTTCAAAGTGATCTTCAACACTTCATATGAGCTCTCTCAAGACCTCAAGTCCATCTTCATGGCCTCAGAATCATCTGATGGCTTCCCACAACTCTCAAGTTAGTAGACCTACACACTTGGTTTCAACCATTCTTTCTGAGGCTCTTCTAACTTCTCTGACAAGGATATCAACCCTTGAACACTTGAATAACCTTCTTAGATAGCTTCATAGTCTTGTGTAGCTCTTGATTGGTAATCATACCTCTTGATCTCCTGCATACATGTCAATGAAATGCAAATGATAATGCTAATGTGAATGAAATGAAACATAAGCTAGGTAAAGAAATGTTGGGAAAATTTTGGGGTGCAACACATTGCATGCATGTTACTGTATTTGCTTGCTTTCTTTTCTGTTTATCCCCTAGGATCTCTGATTTCCTCTGTGCAGGAGGGAATTATGACAGACATTAGGATTCTTATCCATGCATGACAACATTAGGTTAGTTTTTATTCCCTTTTAAACCCTAGGCTTTTTAAAGCTTCTTTCTCTTCTTATCTCAAAACTACTCAAAAACACAGTAATAAGGTTAATCGATGTCGTACGTTATGAGCCTTAAGCTATTTGAGAAAGGGTTGCTGGAGAGCTTCTTTCCAGTAGTCTGGCTGCTTAATGTGGTACCCTTTGGGTGACACGCGATGTAGTCACTCTAAAACCATAGTCTCTAGTGCGTCAGAGATTGCAAACAAACTAAAAAACACTTCTTTCGTAAAAGATTCAAAACAAACATCAAAGTGTCATTTTTGTCTGCTTGGACTCTTAATCAAGAAAAACCCTTTTTGAAGGTAATAAAAAACAGTCAGACAAGCTTGTGTCTTCCGTAGCCCGAACTACGTTTGCTATGATCTTTCATGCTGTGTGAAAGTACGTAGGCATAGGATCAGGTATCCTAGCGAGCAACCTTCCCCTCCTTTCCTGTAGGTAGGCGAACTACGTTGACTCTAATTTCTCGTTTCAGACGGGAATACGTAGGCATAAAGTGTGATACTTTGCCGAGTCATTTTCTTCTTTTTTAACCCTTGACCTCTAGTGTAGATAGAATAACAATCCGTACCAGAAAACAAGCGTGGATCCCGTCGAGTACGGCGGACGTGAGGGGTGCTAATACCTTCCCCTTGCGTAATCGACTCCTGAATCCAGGATTTGGTTGCGACGACCATTCCTTTCCCGTTTTGCGTTAGGTTTACTCTGAGCATTTCCTTTCCCTCTTGTGGGATAAATAACGCACGGTGACGACTCTTCTGTCATAGCCGGCGCCGATTTTCGCAGTAGCGACACAAGGTCACCAACCAAGCCAAACAAGCAAAGGCACTCAAGAGAGAACAACACAAACACAAACAACTTGCAAAATTCAACAAAAATAGCAAACAAAGCTACAAAATTCTAATTAAATTCCTAGGGGAACATGAACGTTTGAACAAATTAATATGAAAAGATTGAATCCTAATTTAAATTCTAAGTTATCTAAACAATTCCTAAAGTGAAATAGGTCAAGGGGATCCACAAGTTTGGGGAGGTTCTAATCTCAACACCTAAAACAAAACCTAAATTTATTCTAAAAATCCACCAAAAATTATAAGGGAACATACATGTCTACCCTAACACATATAAAAAAATCAAAGCCAAACTCATCACCAATTGGAAGAACAAAATTCCACAAAACAGATGGTCAAATATGCAAAATTAAAAGAATTAATAAAAATAAGAAAAATCAAATTCAATTGAAAAATGCATGAAAATGCATTTTATTGATTTCAGAAAATCACAAATTCACTCAAGATCATGGAGGTATTTTAAAAATCTTTTTCTGATCAAGAATGAATTTAATATGATTTTTTGAATCAATAAATCATTAAAAATAAAACAAATTGAATAAAAAAATCAAAAACTCAGAATAAAACAACAGCGCTTGGATCAATTGACTGAGTAATCAGATCCTGAGGCAATCAGCGCATCCACGTGAGCGTCCCAGTCACTAGCTGACTGGGATTAAATGAAATGCAACGTATTGGGTTAGTGGAGGCAAATCTGAGTTTGAATCATGGCCGTGCGATGAGCATAACAAGTCCAACTTCAAACAGATCTAATGGTCAGAACATCATCTTCCTCCTTCAACTCAGGCAAGGTCAAGAAACTTCCGGTGACTCCCACGATGGAAACCACCGTCTTCTCCGGTGAGCATGAATTATAGGCAGCCAAATCAAACAAACAAGACATCAATCTTACTCAATTTTCCACGTAGATCATGAATATCAACTCCAAATTTCCTGAATCCTTATGCATTTTCAAAACCGATACCATATCTAAATTATGTCAAATTATTGAATGTCACCAAAGCTTAAACCAAAGGTATAGGTGTCTTCCTCAAGTTACACTGATCATCTTAAGCTATTACAACTGCGTTGATTCCTCAAGATCAACCATAACTGAATCCAAAAAGAAATCGTGACACCTCCTTGATCATCACCAAATGCTAACAAATGGATCCTAAATCATTCTACAAGTCACAAGGAACCTAACCACATGCATAATATGGATTACATCTCCCTAGATCAAGAGGAATTTTGAATTATACTAACCTTGTTTCAAGCTTCAAATAGAGATGATTCTGACTCGATCTTTGCTCCAAGAACTTCCGGAATCCTTCACTGATGATGGTAGAAACCTCTTGCAACTTCAATTTGATCTAAAACCTCTCTGAATCTCAAATACGATTTTGAGTTGGAGCTCCAAAATTCCAATATCAATCTCTCTGCTCAGCCTCAAATGACCATCAACCCTTGCTCAATTCTTCTTCTAAAAATTTATAGAATCGTTGGTGACCTTCTGGAGTCCAAGCCCAGGCCCAAATTGGAAGATCTAAAAACTCCAACCTCTCCAAAATTTTCACATGCCAAGTGAATGAAATTGCTCAAAAAGCTTGCCTTAGAAGCTTTTAATCACTTGCATACCACCTTTGGAGTGTATTCAGACCAATAAGAGCTTCCACATTGCCTTGGTGAATGAATTGCCATGAGGTTGCTTAAGTGTGAAGAAACAAGTGAAAAACTTTTGAATTAAGGGTCAATTGAAAAATCTAAAAGAACCAATGTTTCCAAAACATGGTTTTTGATCAAATCAAGTACTCATTTGACTTGTTTTGGTCACATAACCAATAATTTTGAATTTTTCAACTTTGAATCCTTTGAAAACATCCCTTATTCAAACCATTTCAAACCAAGTTTTGATATGAGATCAATCAATCCATCATGACCTCTAGGTTGCACTTAAAATCATGTTTTGAGAAAGTTCCATGTTGAATAAATCTCCATTTGAAGAGTGCAAGTTGGATATTTTGACCCATGATTAAAAATGGCCTATAATCTCACTTTCCCAAAATACTCCTGACTTGTAAACCTCATAACTTGAGTTCTACAAATCATATGGAAGACTTATAGTACAATTTAGAAAGCTAAGATCATGAGGAACAACTTTCATGTTGACCAAAAGTTCAGGTGAAACCTACTTCTAGGTCAAAAATAGCTTTGAAGTCAGATGATTTTCACAGACAAATTTCAGTGGCATCTGAGGACTTGTAACTTGTCTGGGCCATAACTTGAGTTCTATAAATCCAATGGAGGACTTCTAGTACTCAAATTAAAGTTATTGAGATGATCTACAAGTTTCATGTTGGCCAAAGAGACATTTGAATCTTGTATCGTGACTTATATGTCCTTGAAGTTAGGCATTAAACAAGGAATTTTGCACTGAAACCCTAACTTAGCAACTTCCCACACTCTTGATTCTTCTTGATTTGATCTTGGCACAACACCAAAAATGTCTTATCACATAATTTCATGAACTCCATAACCTAAAAGTAGGCCTTGATACTCTTCAATTGTCCAGTTGACCTAGAATTGATCTAGATAAAACCCTAATTGCTTGCACCTCAACTGCGGCTCTTGTTTTTGACACAATGACTTGACCAAACTCTCCCATGGCCCTCTAGGCATTCTATGAGATCCATACACATCCTCTTCTCACATTCAACACTTCACAACCCTCTGATGGTCTTCAGTTGATCCTCAAGTTAGGAGAAACTCCACATGGAAGCATTCAAACCTCTTAAGGCCTCAAACCATCTCCTGATGACTTTGATGAATTCTCAAGCTTGGCTAAGACCTCTTGCTAGGCTTCTCTTGATAAGAATCACATTTGATCCCCTGCTATATGAATGATATCATTATATGCAAATGATATAACTATGCAAATGATAATGCAATGAAACATAAACCAGGTAAGAAAAGGTTGAGCAAATTTTGGGGTGCAACAGCTGCCCCTATTCAAACGGCTTGGACCCGACTGGGTGAAGAGCGAACGGCCTTCAAACAATCCAGGTGGAAGACGGTTGAATACAAGAAACAACTCCATCCCCAACTAGACTAAACTTTGTCAACACGAGGAAAGACTCCATCACCATGGGTACAATTTCGTCCATAATAGGAATAACGATCTCTGTCAATCACAGGTAATGACTCCATCAACACGGATAACAATCATTGTTAACTTTACTGGAGACAACTCCGTCGGTCACAGGTAACGACTCCATCCACATGGGTAACGATCACTGTCAACACATGTAACACTTCCGTTAACACGGGCAACAATCGTTGTCAACACAGGTGCAATCTCTGTCAGCCACAGGTAACCATCTCTGTCAACACAGGCGTAAACTCTGTCCAGTACAGGTAACAATTTTTGTCAACACAAGGAAGAATTCCGTCAACATGGATAACAATCTACAGCGATTTCACTAGGACAACTTCGTCAATCACGGGTAACGACTCCATCCACATGGGTAACAATCAATGTCAACACAGGTACGATCTCTGTCAGCCACAAGTAACAATTCCGTCAACCCGGATAACAATCTCCGGCGCACGGGTATGATTCCGTCAATATGGAGAACAAACTTTGTCCATCACAGGTAACAATCTCTGTCAACACAGGCGCAATCTCTGTCCATTACAGGTAATAATTCCGTCAACACGGATAACAATCTTCGTCAGCACGGGTACGATTCCGTCAACATGGAGAACAATCACCGTCAGCACGGGTAAACATCACTGTCAACACAGGTACAATCTCTGTCAGCCACAGGTAATCATCTCTATCCATCACATGTACAATTTCGTCAACACGGATAACAATCTCCGTCAGCACGGGTATGATTCCGTCAATACGGATAACAAACTCTGTCCATCATAGGTAACAATCTCTGTCAACACAGGCGCAATCTCTATCCATTATAGGTAATAATTCCGTCAACACGGATAACAATCTCTGTCAGCATGGGTACGATTCCTTCAACACGGAGAACAATCACCATCAGCACGGGTAAACATCACTGTCAACACAGGTACAATCTCTGCCCATTACATGTAACAATCACTGTCAACACAGACAAAAATCACCGTCAGCACGGGTACTATTCTGTCAACACGGATAACAAACTTTGTCCATCACAGGTAACAATCTCTGTCAACACAGGCGCGATCTCTGTCCATTACAGGTACAATTCCGTCAACACGGATAACAATCTCTGTCAGCACGGGTAGCAATCACTGTCAACACAGGTACAATTCCGTCAACACGGATAACAATCACCGTCAGCACGGGTAAACATCACTGTCAACACAGGTACAATTGGAGAATACTTTGTTGGGAAATACGTGAAACTTAATCACACCATTCTGTGGGGAAATCACTAATGACACCTATGAAGGTTTAAGGCCTGAAAATCTTTCAATGCTGGCGTAACAGCAACCTGAGAATAATCCCACTGGGGACAAAGAGAAACTTAACCAAGCAACTCTGTTAGGGGACGAACATTATCATCACCTATCTCACGCCGAGAATTTGAATATCTAGAGATCCTTCTGAGCAAGAATCCCACTCCTCTATAGGGAACAACACCTGAAATCGAAGAGGTAACCGACCTGGATTATGTTTCAAAATGCGTATGCTTGACAATGGCGTAATGCTCCATACGGCATGGAAATGCTACGCGTTTAGGTAGATGCAAATATGATGATATATGCAAAATGCAAAGATGCCAAGAGGCGCTTCAACAAAATAAATGCCGAAGACAAGACCCAATCCGCTGGGGATAACCGGTTATCTCAAAGCATTCTGTTGCGAGAATCCTAGCAAGAGGTCTCATTCAAGATTGAGGAGTGGTCAAAGTCATCAGAAGGTGGTTTGATTGCCTAAGGGTTTAGATGTTTGAGTGTGAATCTTCTCCTAACTTAAGGATCAACTGAAGACAATCAGAGGGTTGTGAAGTGTTGAATGTGAGAAGAGGATGTGTATGGAGCTCATAGAATTCCTAGAGAGCCATGAGAGAGCTCAATCAAGTCATTGTGTCAAATGCAAGAGCCACAGTTGAGGTGCAAGCAATTAGGGTTTCATCTGAATCAGTTCTAGGTCAATTGTGCAATTGAAGAGTATCAAGGCCTACTTTTAGGTCATAGAGTTCATGAAATGATGTGATAAGACATTTTTGGTGTTGTGCCAAGATCAAATCAAGAAGAATCGAGAGTGTGGGAAGTTGCTAAGTTAGGGTTTCAGTGTAAAATCCCCTATTTAGTGCCTAACTTCAAGACCACATAAGTCAAGATACAAGTTTCAAATGGATCTTTGGCCAACATGAAACTTGTAGCGCATCCCATTACCTTTAATTTGAGTACTAGAAGTCCTCCATTAGATTTATAGAACTCAAGTTATGGCCCAGATAAGTTACAAGTCCTCAGATGCCACTGAAATTTGTCTGCGAAAATCATCTGACTTCAAAGCTATTTTTGACCTAGAAGGAGGTTTCACCTGAACTTTTGGCCAACATGGAAGTTTTTCCTCATGATCTTAGCTTTCTAAATTGTACTAGACGTCTTCCATCTGATTTGTAGAACTCATGTTATGAGGTTTACAAGTCAGGGGTATTTTGGGAAAGTGAGATTATAGATCATTTTCAATCATTGGTCAAAATCTCCAACTTTCACTTGTCAAATGGATTTTTGTTCAACATGAAAGTTGTTCAAAATGGGGTTTTTAGGCTAGCCAAGTGGTCATGTGGAATTGGTTTGGTATGAGGCAAAAAGTCACTTAAAATGGCCTAAAAAAGGGAATTTTTCAAATGGATTAAGGAGGGAAAATTGACTTTTTGAGTTAGAGGACCAAAACATGGCATGTGAGTACATTTTTTGAATGGAAATGATATTCTAAGAACATTGGCATTGGAAAAATTTTGAGCATAGGCCAAGTTTTGGGAGTTGTCATTTAGATTACTTCACCATGAAGTTACATAATCAAAAATAGCCATTGGATAAAATACAAGGATCAAATCCCAGCCATTCACACTCCACATGTTGTTATTAGTTGAATTGAATCATCTTGGAGCTAAAACATTGCCATTTTCGTGTACCTTCAAGAGCAAAAAGTGGTGAAAATTTGAAAATTTATTTTGGGCCTAGAGGCAAGGATTGGGCTTTCTCTTGATCAATATCCATTGTATATAACATTTCTAACTTTCACAAATCATCAATTTTGGAAATTGGAGCAGAATTGATCAAGAACAAGCTTAAAATAGTGAAGAACACTCAAAAAGTGAATTCCAAGATCTAGATCGTTTCAGGCAAAATTGTGAATTGAGAAAGCTTTATTGAAGATCATTGAACGATTCTGGAGAGTTTTGCGAAGCTTCATCAAGGATTAAAGGCTCAGTGGAAGTTCTCCACTAGGTACTTGAATTTCACCATATCTCTCTTAATACTTGATGATTCTTTGTCATTTTCGTTTCTTTGCACTCCTTGAAGCATGTAGATCATTTCTGGATTATAATTGTTGATGTTTATGACATTCGAAATTTGGAGCTCCAAACTTGTGAGATTTTGTATGGACTGTTATTGCATGATTTTGCTTAGTTTTTGCTTGATCTATAACCTCCATGACATAAGGATGAGTTTAGAATTAATTTGGAGAAGTTTTGTTGAACTTGAGGTTTTGGTGTCAAACTTTGTTTGATTCATTTTTCTTTGATCTTGCATTATTAATGATTTTTGATGAGATATTTGGAATCCTTGCGATAAGTAGATGAATTTTGACGTAAATTTCATGCAAAACGGTTGAGTTTTATGGAATTTATGGTTGTTGGTAGATTTTCGGCGAGCATGGCGGTGGGGAGGCCGGCCGGAACTGTTTCGGCGAGTCCAAGGAAGGAGACGAACAGCTACCGTCAGATCTGGTTGACCGAGTCCGCGCATCTAAGGCGCACGATTGCGCCACACATCTTAACGCCTAAACGACATTGTTTTGGCCAGCACAGGGGACCAGGCGCGCGCCTGTTCGAGTCTCACCCTGCGCGTTTTTCTTTTTCCTGCTTTGCATTTCCATTAACTTGCATTTCCATTTCCATTTTTATTTTATTTTTATTTTCATTTTATTTTTCTGTTTTGATAGCTGTTTTCTTTAATTACGTTAAAAATAGTAAAAATCATCAAAAAATTATGAAATTGTTTTCTGTAGTTCCTGAATGTCTTAAGAAATTTTAGGCGTTGATTTTACATTTTTAGGATTTTATTTGAGTTAGTTATGATTTTTCTTTTGTGATAATGTCCATTGTGTTGCATATTTGACCATCTGTTTTGTAGAATTTGTTCTTCCAATTGGTGATGAATTTGGCTTTGAATATTCAGTATGTTTTAGCGTAAATATTCATGTTCCCTCAGGATTTTTATTAGAATTTCAAAACATATTTAGGTTCTGTTTTAGGTGTTGATATTAGAGCCTTCCCAAACTCTGGATTACCTTGATACATTTCAATCTAGAAATTATTTAGGTGACTTAGAAGTTGAATTAGGATTTAATATTTTAACCCTAGTCTGTTCAAACATGTATGTTCCCCCAGGAATTTAGTTAGAATTTTAAAACTTTGTTTCCTATTTTTGTTGAATTTTTCAAGTTGCTTGTGTTTGTGTTGTTCTCTCTTGATTGCGTTTGCTTGTTTGGTTTGGTTGGTGAATTTGGGGGTTTCTTGGCTTGGAATCCTTTTTGGGAGGTCTTCTGGACTTGATATAGATGCTATGGCTTGAATATTGGAGCTTGGAGTTGGAGTTTTCTTTTCTTTTAGGAGCTTAGGAAATTAGGGTTTTAAGAAGAGCCACTAGAGCTAGTTTTGATTTCTTCATCAAACATAGAATGCATTGTGTGCTTCTATTCCATCCAATGACATGAAGTCCTCCTAGGGAAACTCCATCTCTCCTTTAAGGGGATGTGTGGTATGCCCATAGTTGAGTAGAACTTTGAGGATACCTTTCCATTTCAATGTTGGTACTTGATGATTTCCTTTGGTTTTCATTAAGTTTTCAACATTTCAACCTTGATCTTGGTGATTGTTCCTCTGCTTGGAGTGTGCTTGCTAGAGCTTGAAGATGAAGTTTGATGAAGCTTGAGATAGAAGCTAGCTTGAAGATGAAGTCTTGCTGTCAACTTTGCTGTCTTTTCAACTGTGCTGTTTAGAGCTTGCTGTTGCTGTTTGCCGTAGGAGTTTGTTGCTGCTGCCTGGGTTGCCTCCTCTATATCTCTGGTTCTTTCTCTGTATTGACTTTTTGCTTGTGTTGATTATCCTTAGGTTTGAGTTAGAGCTTGTCTCCTCTTTCCTGGGGTTTCCTCTCTGGTACTGTTGCTTAGCATGCATGTTTATTGTTTACTGTTTACTGTTTACTGCTTATTTTCTTTTGCTGTTTTCCCCTAGGATCTCTGATTTCCTCTATGCAAGAGGGAATTATGACAGACATTAGGTTTTTTGACCCATGCATGATAACTGTAGGTAGATTCCCCTTTCAACCATAGTTTTAGGGTGTCTTTCTCTCCTCCTCTCAAAACAAATTCAAAAACACAGTAATAAGGTTAATTGAAGTCGTGCGTTACGAGCCTTAAGCTATCTGGGAAAAGGTTGGTGGAGGGTCTCTCTCCAGTAATCTGGATGTTAGTGTGGTACCCTTTGGGTGACATACGAAGCGTTCACTCCTGGGTCATAGTCTCTAGTGCGACTGATATTGCAAACATCCTAAAAAACAATTCTTTCGTAAAAAACTCAAACAAACATTCAAACTCTGTTTTCGTCCTCTTAGACCTTTAATCAAGAAACCCTTTTCAGAAGGAGATAAAAAACTGTCAGACAAACTTGTGTCTTCCGTAGCCCGAACTACGTTTGCTTTGATCTTTCATGCCATATGAAAGTACGTAGGCATGAGACGCGACATCTCGGTGAGCAACCTTCCCCCTTAACCTGTAGTTAGGCGAACTACGTTGACTCTGATTTCTCGTTCCAGACGGGAATACGTAGGCATAAAGTGCGATACTTTGCCGAGTCATTTTTTTTTCTTTTTTAACCCAGACCTGTAGAGTAGATAGAATAACATACCCTTAGATAGAAAACAAGCGTGGATCCCGTCGAGTACGACGGACGTGAGGGGTGCTAATACCTTCCCCTTGCGTAACCGACTCCCGAATCCAGGATTTGGTTGCGATGACCATTCCTTTCCCTCTTTGCATTAGGTTTACTCTGAGCGTTTCCTTTCCCTCTTGTGGGATAAATAACGCACGGTGGCGACTCTTCTGTCATAGCCGGCGCCGATTTTCGCAGTAGCGACAGCTGGCGACTCTGCTGGGGACTGCGATGGTTCCCTATGCGAGTCTCGCCTTGGATTTTCTTCCTAGCTGTCTGGGTCATCCCCAACAGTTGGCGACTCTGCTGGGGACATTTGGTTCCCTATGCGAGTCAATCCTAGCGCTTATTTTCCCGTCTGGGGTTTTGTATTTATATTTCTGTCTTTACTTTCAGTACTGTATATATTTGTTGTTGTGTTGTGGGTAGAGGGTTAGTTTGAGAGATAAGCCGGACCTGGGCTTGAGTGCACATAAACTTAGAAGTAGAGAGTAGTGGTTAGCCTACTTGCTTTGCTTGCATCAACTAGCTATGAAATTTACGCTCAGACGAGATTCTCTTTGATGGCATCTTGCCTCGTCCTTTGGGCTCGACGGGTTGTTGGATTTGAGGGTTGTCGACTCTGGGAACCTATCATTTGGGATTCGACTAAGTGAGGCCTCTTCAAGGGTTGATGATGCCACACCTTCTGGGTATCGTATCATCACTCTTGAAAGTCTGTGACGCTGATGACCGCATAGGATGTCGTACCTCGTCTGCGAGTTAGGTACATACCTGTGAGAGGGTAGGTGGGTCTTTTTACAGGAAAACTCTGGCCTCAGAACACCTGGTTTGTCTCTGTCAGTGAGAATTGATTGTGAGGGTTCTTTTGTGGATAGTTTGGTTTGAGGAGAAGATCTGATTGGTTCTCAAGCTGTAGTACAGCAAAACACAGTTCTTCATCATTGCACTTGATCCCCTGTATGCATATGCATCATCTGCATTTTCATGTTTGCATAATCATATTGCATAGAAGGTACTTTGAGTGTTTTCGCCTAACCCTCTGTGTGTGCCGGTATGGTCTGATAGATCGAAGGTTCCGAACAATGGAGCAGATTCAAGGTGAATTGATTGAGGTCTGAAGCCAGCTAGGGCAAATGACGAGAGACATGCAAGAGTTGCGTCTGGATCAGAAGACACTCAGGGAGGAAAACCATCAGCTGAAGGCCCAGGTGGGCTTGATCATGGAAGTGATGAAGAATGTGCTCAAGAAAGAAGGTGATCAGCTACCTGAGGCTGCAGCAAAGATGCTAGTTCCGCTTGTGCCTATGGAACCTGTGCCCGTGAAAGCGGTGCCGAAGGATGATAAGCCTCAAATGTCTCATAGTCGACAAAGAGCTGTGAATTTTGCTCTTCAATGTGGTGCTGCTAGGGATAATCATATGGCTAAAAAAGAGAACGCCCAGAAGGTAATGTTAGCTGAAAGAACTTTCGATCCGATCCCCATGACTTATGCTCAGTTGTTGCTAGTCTTACGTCAGCTTCGATTGGTCGAATTACGGAAATTACATCCACTAACTGGGACCCTACCACGCGGCTATAATGCAAACGCCCGTTGTGGTTTCCATGAGGGGGCTCCCGGACACTACATTGAGAACTGCAAAGCTTTTGAGCACGTAGTTCAGGACTTGACACGAGCCTAACAGAGGGTCCCATCCCAGGCATTATAGAAAAGGCTGACACTCCTGCTTTTGTCCCCGAAACGGCATTGGACCCTAAGGAGGCCTTGCAATTTATGACTTCTGAATCTCCATGCCCGCAACTCTTGCCAATTCCGGGGTTAAACCTGAGGATAAGCGCCTCATAGCAAAAGGAGTCCTTGGTATCTCAGGTTCAATTTCCAGATGTCTTGACCATTCAAAGTCAAAAACCCCTAGGGGCCGCGCCTCAAACATCATCTCCCTGCCGGAACCAACGGTCGTATCGCCATCAGCAGCGTCAGCATGCCCGACGAAGACCAAAGAAGCCTGAAAGGCAGTTTACTCAGCTACCGGTGTCGTATAGTCAATTGTTGCCAGATTTGGTCAAAAGTGGGCTAATAGTGCCGAAAGAGACTGATCCAATGATCCCGCCTTACCCTCCAAGTTTTGATGCCAACGCTCGCTGTGAGTACCATGTTGGGGCATAGGGGCATTCAACAGATGACTGTAAGGTGCTGCGAAGCCAAATTCAGACCTTGTTGGACTCTAACAGGATATCTATCACGCCTCAGGGTGTCAACCTTCCTTCATCTAGCCAAGTGGGTGTGCCAATTCAGGTTATGAGGGAGTTCACTGAAAACAGATGTTCAGAGGAGTATCAGGATGATTTCGACGATCAACTCTAAAGATGGCTGGCCCCACAGCAAAACAATGTGAAAGCCCAGTACACGAAGGCTGGCAGTCTGCATTTTATCATGTCATTGCTTTGCATTTGTAGTTTCTTTCCTGTTAGAATTGCAAATTTTCGCTTGTAGAACTTGTTGTTTTTCAATTGATATTGACAATGAAATAAATATGCATGTTTTGAATTAATCCATTCGTGTTCACTCTATTGCTTTTATTTATTTCTAACGCTTGTTTAAGTGGAATCCGGGGAGGATGACGAAAATCGAAAGACCCAGAGCTTCCGATTGTACGCTTTTGAAATGAAACCTGCTGATGATGTACAAGCATTGTTTCAAATCCCCAAACACCGGAGATATAAGGAAGATAATCCCTTGTCAACCCCTTTGAGCCTAGTAGTAGGAGTTCTTTCTGAAAACGAAAAACCCTCAATCTTAATCTGGGGCAGGGTAGGTGTTAGCTAATTTGACCGAGTGTCCAAATTGAAGAAAGGAGTATCCGTTCGAGGATCAATCACACCTCTAGAGGTCGTGCCTAAAAAACCACAATGGTAAAATGTCAAGAGTGAAACAGTCACGTTATTCCTCAAAAATCCAGACAACCAGTGTCACACGACTTGTTCGAAAAAAGAGAAAGAGAAAGGAAAAAGAAAGCAAGCTAAGTCGAATCTTGAAAACAAACGACTTAGGCAAAAATGAGGGTATCCCGCTGGACTTTAAATTCAAAAGAATTAGTCCAGGAAAAAGTTAGGGGAAAACGAAAACCGAAAAAAATGAAAAGCAAAAGGATTGCAAAAGAAAAATCCTCGAAAATACGAGTCGGGTGACCCCAAGTGTCAAAGACGAAAAGTGAGTGGTTGTTGTTGCACCCCAAAATTTGCTTAACCTTTTCTTGCCTTATTTATGTTTCATTGCACTTCATTTGCATAGCATAACATAGCAATCATTTGCATATCATAGCATATCAAGTCATCCAATAAGGGATCAAGTACCATTTATGTCAAAAGAAGCCTATCTAGAGGTGTTATCTGAGCCTGAGAGACTATCCAAGTCATCAGAAAAGGGTTGAAGTCATGAGAAGTTTGAGTGCCCACAGGTGGATTTCTCTCCTAACTTAGGGTGTATTGAAGATCATCAATAGGTAATGCTAATTTGAGATGTGTATGGATCTCATGAGATGCATAGAGGGCCCTATTGAAGCTTAGACAAGTCATTGTATCAAGTTCAAGTGCCAGGGTTGAGGTGTGTACAAGTAGGGTTTCATCTGGGTAACCCTAGGTCAAAGAGTGCAAAGAAAGGGCATCAAGACCTAGCTCTAGGTCATGGAAGTCATGGATTGATATGTTGAAGCATGTTTGTGGATGAGCCAAGACCAAGTTCAAGAGAATCAAGAGTGGTTGGAGGTGTTTGAGACAGGGTTCCTAGGGTAAAATCCCCTGTATAACACTGGACTTCCAAGCCACATAAGTCAAAATACAAGTTTCAAATGGATTCTTGGCCAACATGAAACTTGTACATCTTCTCAATACCTTTAATTTGAATATTAGAAGTCTTCAAGAATATTTGTATAACTCAAGTTATGGTTCTTGCAAGTTACAGGTCACCAGAGGACACTGAAATTTATCTGTGAAAGTCACTTGACTTCCAAGCAACTTTTCCCCTCAAGGAGTTTTCCAACGGATTATTGGACAACATAAGAGTTATAGTTCTTGATCTTAGCTTTAATTTGAGTACTAGAAGTCCTCAAGAAGATTTGTGGAACTCAAGTTATGATCTTGGCAATCCAGGGGTATTTTGGGAAAGTTGAATTATAGGTCCTTTTTCAACATGTGTCAAAATCTCTATCTTCCACTCCTCAAATGAAACAATTTTCAACATGAAATGTGTTTAAAATGGTGTTTCTAGGTCAGATATGAAGTCATGGCGAGTTGGATTGGCTTATTTCACAAAATGCTCCAAAATGGCCTAAAAAGGGAGATTTTTCAAATGATTCAAAAAAGGGAAAAATGATTTTTTGAATTACAAGGCATAAACATGGCATATGGGTAGTCATTTTGAATGGAAATTGGATTTCAAACACATTGGCAATGTCACAATTTTGAGATGAGCCATTATTTTATGAGTTGCTTTGAAAAGTGCTTTCTTACATTACAAGTAACACTTGCAAAATCATTCACAAGATCAGCTACAAGGCTCTAACCAATTCCAATCAATTCAAAATGTCATGTGGTGAGATTTTGGATCAAAACCAAGCTGCTGAAGCAAGATGAACTCAACTGTCATGTGCAAGCTTCTCATGAGATTTCAAGTGCAAGAGAAATTGAATTTCTCACATGGATCATTCCAGATCATTCTAGAGCTTTCTAACATGTTCTATATATAGAGTATAACTGATTCAGTTGCTTTTTTGGCCAAGAAATCTGAAGAATTGAGAGAGAGCATAGTGAGTTTCAACCTTGCAAATCAAAATCGGATTTGGTGATTAAGAAGGATTCAAGGCAATTCAGTGCATACAGAAGCTCCACAAGACTTCATTGATCGTGTCTGGAGAAGATTGGAGTGTAATTTGAAGGAATTCTATCTCTGTTCATCAACTTTTTACAGGTTTGCAAATTTCAACTCATAGGTCAATTTAGGTAGAATTGATAGGATTTAGATGTATAGATGCATTGTAAACACGGCTAGGGTGGATTCTGGTAGGAAAATTGGTGATTAGAGACAAAACCTAGGGAGATGCAATTTCTGTTGAGGATCGTTTCTCTGAGTTCTTGATGAATTAAGCATGTTTAGATGGTGATAATTACTCAGTGCAACGTGTAGATGATGATAGGCTTGTCAATTTTAAGAATGGTGATGATTGAATTTGCAGCATGTTCTGAACTTGGAGTCGTGTTTTGAGTTGTGTTGAGATTCAATGATAATGGAGGTCATGGTTAGAATCAGCGAGAAAAAACAAGCAGGATGAGGTGCTTAGGTTTAGGTTTTGGTGAGGTTTAATGCAGTTGATATTTGGGGGCGACGGTGGCGCCACCTCCGGCCACCGTCTTGTGTTTTCCCTCCCAGGTTTTTGAAATGAAGAAGATGATGATATTACCATTAGATCTAGGAAGACCTTTGACTGAAATCACCCACCAACGGCCAGGATTAGACTTGAGTTTGTGAAGGATTCAGAAACGAGCCTCATATGCTGCGTTTCATTAAACTGGTGGCTTTGGGCTTAAGACAAGTTTTGCTATCCACGCCTCATTCTAAAGCCCATTTAAGATTTACACTGGATTTTGTTGCTATTCGTCACAGAGGTTTTCCATTTTCAATACATTTTACTGAATTATTGTTGTGTGGTTTGGGCTTAGCGCGCATATGCTAGTGACACCCCCTCCTGGGCCCAGCCTGTTAGAATAACACAATAATCTTGCTATTCTTCACGCCATTTTATCATTTACATTTTATTTTCTTTTATTTTTATGTTTTCATTTAGGTTAGTTTAAAATTCATAATAAATTGAAAAATAATTCATTTTGAATGGGACTTTTTTCCCTGGTTTCCTTAGGATCTCTATAATTTTATAGGATTAGAAAATGTCAATTTCATGCATTTTATATTTTCTGGCATATTTTTATAGTTTTATTGCTTTTATTTTATATTTGGTTGATACTTCACTTTTCTGAATTTTGTATGAGAGATTGATGAGGAATTTTGAGTTGATTCTTATGAGGTTAGTTAGCTTAGAGGAGCATGTACCCTTAGGAATTTTATCATATTTTTGTGATTAAAATTTAGGTTAGTTTGAGAGGTTAATAGGAGGAGTGTTAGAATTAGGGTTTTAAATCAACTAGTTGTAGTTCAGTACATAGTTTTAGGATTAAATAATTGAGTTAGGTTCTGGGATTTATATGGAGTATTGGGTATAGGGTTAGGTTCCCTTAGAATTTTACTTAGGATTTTATGATGAGTTTTAGCATTTTATTTGATTTTTGCAATTGGTGTGATGTTTGTGGGTTTTCCCCTTGGATGTTTGGTTTGGTTACTTTGTTTGGGCTATCTTAATTGGGCTTTGGGCTTGGGTTTTGCTTGATGGAGTTTCTAGAGGCATTGAGGATGCTTGGAGATAAAGCTTGGAGCTTGTTCATGAAGGTCTTTCCTTGTGAAGATTGCTTTTGAAGGCTTAGGGATTAGGATATGTAGGAAGAGCTTTAGAATAGACTTGTTTCTTCTTTCAAACATAGGGAGCTTCTTGTGCCTCTATTCATTCCTATGACACAAAGTCCTTTTAAAGTATTCACATCCCTCCTTTGGAGGGATGAGTGACATACTTTAGAAGTAGAACTTTGAGGATACCTGTCTCTTATAATGTTAAGTGCTTATGGGCTTCCTTTGGTTGTCACTAAGCTTCTTAACATTTCAACTTAATATGTTAATTGATTCTAGCTTGAAGATAGGAGCTTATTTTAAGCTTGAAGATTGTTGAGGATTGAAGATGGGGTCTTGCTTGAAGGAGTTGTTACTGTCAACTTTGCTATCAGGAGCTTGCTGGAGGATTGAAGCTAGGGTTTACTGTTGCTTTTGAGCTGGAGTTTTCTGTAGAGGTGGAGCTTGACTGTTTAGGTTGTGAGGAGCCTTATTTGAAGTGTGCTTTCTCTTCCCTGGAGCTTGAAGATAGAAGCTAGTCATGAAGATGAAAGTTGTTGCTGTCAACTTTCTGCTGGTTAACCAACTGTTGCTGTCAGAGCTGTTGTTTACTGTAGGAGTTTGGTGCTGATGCTTGGGTTGCCTCCTCTGGTTTGGGGTTTTGTTTTTTCTGTATTATTTGTTGGCTTGTGTAGCTCGCCCCCTAGGTTTGAAGTGAATGTTGATTCACTTTTCCTGTTGTTTTCCCAGGTTCGAGGTTGAGCGGGACTCCCTTGCCTCGCTTGTATTGTTGCAGTGCATGCATTTTACTGTATTTGCTTGCTTTCTTTTCTGTTTATCCCGTAGGATCTCTGATTTCCTCTGTGCAGGAGGGAATTATGACAGACATTAGGATTCTTATCCATGCATGACAACATTAGGTTAGTTTTTATTCCCTTTTCAACCCTAGGTTTTTTAGAGCTTCTTTCTCTTCTTATCTCAAAACAACTCAAAAATACAGTAATAAGGTTAATCGACGTCGTATGTTATGAGCCTTAAGCTATTTGAGAAAGGGTTGCTGGGGAGCTTCTTTCTAGTAGTTAGGCTGCTTAGTGTGGTACCCTTTGGGTGACACGCGACGTAGTCACTCTCAAATCATAGTCTCTAGTGCGGCAGAGATTGCAAACAAACCAAAAAACACTTCTTTCGTAAAAGATTCAAAACAAACATCAAAGTGTCATTTTTGTCCACTTGGGCTCTTAATCAAGAACAACCCTTTCAGAAGGTAATGAAAAACAGTCAGACAAGCTTGTGTCTTCCGTAGCCCGAACTACGTTTGCTCTGATCTTTCATGCTGTATGAAAGTATGTAGGCATAAGATGCCGTATCCTTGCGAGCAACCTTCCCCTCCTTTCCCGTAGATAGGCGAACTACGTTGACTCTGATTTCTTGTTCCAGACGGGAATGCGTAGGCATAAAGTGCGATACTTTGCCGAGTCATTTTCTTTTCCTTTTTAACCCAGACCTTTAGAGTAGATAGAATAATAATCCGTACTAGAAAACAAGCATGGATCTCGTCGAGTACGACGGACGTGAGGGGTGCTAATACCTTCCCCTTGCGTAACCGACTCCCGAATCCAGGATTTGGTTGCGACGACCATTCCTTTCCCGTCTTGCGTTAGGTTTACTTTGAGCGTTTCCTTTCCCTCCTTTGGGATAAATAACGCACGGTGGCGACTCTTCTGTCATAGCCGTCACCGATTTTCGCAGTAGCGACAGCTGGCGACTCTGCTGGGGACTCCAACGGTTCCCTATGCGAGTCAATCCTAGCGCTTGTTTTCCCATCGTGTGTTTTGTATGGATTTACTTTTCTATATTTACTTTCAGCGTTATATTGTTGTTATTGCTGTTGTGGGGATGGGGTGATCTATTGAGAGATAAGCCGGACCTGGGCTTGAGTGCACCTAGAATTAGTTGTGGAAAGTAGTGGGCGCGTGCATGCTTTGCATGTACTAGTGTCTTGCGAAATCCACGCTCAGACGAGGTTCTTCTGGTTGACTTCTTTTTCAACCCTTTGGGTTGAGGGGGTTGTTGGTTAGTTGGATTGTCGACTCTGGGGACCGATCATTTGGAAGTTGGCTAAGTGAGGCCTCTTCAGGACATGATGATGCCACACCTTCTGGGTATCGTATCATCAGTCTTGACAGTCTGTGACGCCGAAGACCACATAGGATGCCATACCTTGTGTCAGTTGATAGGACACCTACCTGTGAGAGGGATTGGGGCATGCAGGAAACTTGACCTCCAGACTACCCGGTTTTCTTGATATTGGATCAGTATGTGTGGTTACTTGGGGTTTTTTCGTCAGGGCAGTGTTAGGTCTGTTGACACCAGGTTGGAGCATTGTTTTGAGCCTATTGAGGAAAAGTGGAGCATTGTTAGGGGTCTGTTGAGACCAGGTTTGAGCAGTACTGCGGGTCTGTTGAGACAGGGTTATGGATGTATCTCTTCAGCAATATATCACTTGATCCCTGTCGCATGTTTTCATATTGCATTGTTGCATACTCATTTTGCATATCATTATCGTGTGTCTGTGCTGCAGGTGCATTTCATACCCTCTGATTCTAGTTGCCCGGATTTCTGTCTGTCTGCTATTATGAATACTTTGAAGAAGACTGTGGCATACAAGTTGCCTACTCCAGATGTTTCTTCTTTGCTTGGTTTGATATCTCTAGCCGATGATGATGTGAAGAGAAGCTTCAGGAAGAGTTACGGGAAACTGCTTAGGTTGGTTTGCAAACCATCCACGTATGAGCTGAACGGATTGTACGCGCTGATGCAATTCTATGATCTCCCGCTGAGGTGTTTTACTTTCCCTGACTTCATTCTGGCTCCAACCATGGAGGAATATGCTGAGATCTTGGAGTTGACTATTCAGAACAGGGTACCCTTCATTCGTATGGGTGTTGAGCCCAAGCTGGAGGATTTGGCTGTTGCTTTGCATTTAGATTCCTCAGAGTTGCTGTTAAACTCGTGGAATGGAGTGTCCGATTTTTCTCTTAAGTTCTTGGTTGGGAAAGCGCAAGAGTATGCCAAGAGTGGATGTTGGATTGTGTTTAATGCTATTCTTGCTTTGTGTATCTATGGCATTGTACTGTTCCCTAATATGCCTGACTTTGTTGATTTGGATGCATTCCATATATTTGCTTCAGGAAATCCTGTGCCTACTCTGATTGGAGATTTCTATCACTCACTGCATTACAAGAACGAGAATAGGAGGGGCAAGAACGTCTCTTGCTGTGTGCCTTTGTTATATATGTGGTTTGATAGTCACCTGCCTAAGAAGGGTATCTTTGTTGAGTCTGCGGATACGGTGGATTGGTCTGAGCATATGATGGGGCTTTCTTCAGAAGATGTCGTCTGGTTTGATAGAGATTTACTGGGATCTGAGATTATCTATAGCTGCACCGGATATCCTAACGTTCCTCTAATTGGGAGAAAAGGGTGCATTAACTACAATCCATCATTGTTGATTAGACAATTCGGTTATTCCTTGAAAAGCCCGCCAAAAGAGGAGGAAGTGCAGGAATATCTGTACTTCACAGGTGATCCGAGTGGGGAATTATTGTCCAGGCTTCAGCATGCTTGGAAAAATATCAACAAAATGGGTAAGCCGTTGTTGGGTAAGAATGGTTGTCAAGCCTATCCTCCGTACAAAGTCTGGATCCAAGATAGGGCAAAGCTGGCGCTGATGCCGTTTTCTGCAGTATTACCTCCTACTCCCCCGTGATTGAGGAGCCAACTATTGTGTCTATTGAGAGATATGAGCAGGTTGTGAAGGAGAAAGAAGAGCTGATGAAAGCCAACGAGAAGTTTGAAGAAGAGTTAGTGCAACTCAGGAGCGAAAGGAATGAAGCCATATATTCCTTCAAGCAACAAATAGAGCTGGTGAACCACCTAGGCACAAAACTGACTGAGCAAAGGAAGAAGCGTGAACGCTTGAGGATAGATTTCAAGAGCTCTCACGACATGATGGAGTCTAAGAAGAAAGCACTTGATGTAGCCTACCGGGAGATCTCTGCATTCAACAAAACCTAGAACGCCACGCTATCCGGCAATAAGGAAAGAGAAGGCAAACTGAAGCTGCAGATCTCTGAGCTGGAAGGTCAGTTGAAAGCTAGCCAGAAGAAGTTTGAAGAAGAGGTTATGCGGAGATATGATGTCCAGAATGCCTTGAACAAAGTTATCAAGCGTAAGAAAGAGTCCGTGTCCCTGAAGCGGAAGCTAGAAGATTGCTTTGGAGAAGGTGTTTGGGAGGAATCCATTGGGGATCTCCAGCGTGTTATCAGGCAAAGAGACTCGCTCGTCGAAGGGTTGCTTTCTCAGCCGAATCATCCCAAGACTAAGAGATTGTTAGAGGAGTATCATGCATATGGTCGCACTTGATTACCTTATGTACTATTGTATATGATTTATTTGCATTGTGCTGGCCATCACCAGGGTTGTTGGTTGAGGCCATGCCTTCTTATTGTACATTCAGTGATATTGTGTTTCTGACTTGATGAGCTCTCCGTAGAAATACATGAGATGTTTTTCCATGATTGGATTCCAATCCCCTTATCATTATCACTGTCACTACACTGGCACTTTGGTACTAGAATCAGGGGATGATTTCCCTAACGCACAGACACATATTGCATCTGCATATTCATTTTGCATTGCCAGTTACTTGTTGAATCTGTATCTTATTTCCTGCATCTCACAGGTTTTTCAGGATTGATGACCAAAGAGTCCACCGCTATTCAACCAGAAACAACTGCAAGAAGATAATGGATCAAGTTCAGGTCGAGATGCAGGAAATCCGTGAGAAGCTGACTCTATTCATGCAAGCTATGGAGAGCATGGCCAAGGGCCAGGAGAATCTTCAGACCTTGGTACAGCCGCTGCTGACGCGGGCAAATGGAAATGGCAATACTGACCATATTTCTGTTGAAACTCCTCGCCGGGAGAATGAGATACCGGTAGTTGTTACTCCACCTGTTGTGACAGTCAACGAAAACACTGGTACTGGTGCAGGTGCTGGCGCTGGTAACGGCAATACTGGAAATGGTGGTGATGGGCATGTCGTCAACAACAAAGGCAACACTGTGGATGCTGATCAAGGATTCATTGACAATGTTGGCTTCGGAAACAATGGGTATGGCAATGTCAATCAGGACGGGAACTTTGGGTTCAACAATCAAGGCTTCGGTAATGACGGTTACGGCCACAATCAGGGGTATGGCTACGGTAATGGGGGATTCGGTAATGTGAATGTGAACGGCGCTGGAGCACTTCCTTTCAACAATGGTTTTGGACCTGCTGGGGTCAATCTAGGGTTCGGCAACCGAGGACAGGGTCCTGTGTTCAATCAACAAGGATTTAGCCGTAACATGGGTTACGATGGGTATGGCAATGACTGGAATGTGGACCAACAGGAGGACGCTTTTTCAGGAAGAGGTATGGGACCTGAAGGCCCTATTGACCCTGTTCAGAGGATCAGGATGCTAGAAGAGCAGATGAAAGGTGTGGTTGATCAGAACTCTGCTGGGTTAGATATGACTACAATGGGGTTGGTACCAGGGCTGAGGGTGCCATTGAAATTCAAGGCTCCAACATTTGACAAATACAAAGGGGATACTTGCCCAAAGGTCCATGTACGTTCTTATTATAGAAGGATGTCTGCATATTCCAATGATGAAAGGATGCTCATGCATTTCTTTCAAGATAGCTTATCGGGACCATCGTTGGAGTGGTACATGGGACTGGAGCCCACTCAGATTAGAAGTTGGAAGCAGTTGGCTGATGCTTTCGTTATGCATTAAAAATATAACAGCGATTTGGCGCCAAACAGAGTTCAATTGCAGAGTCTGTCGCAGAAAAATGGTGAAAGTTTCAAAGAGTACGTGCAGCGGTGGCGCGATATGGCGGCTTGAGTGCACCCTCCTTTGGTTGAAAGGGAGATGAATGACATGTTTGTGGGGACGTTTACAGGAATGTACTATGACAAGTTACTCAATGTCTCGATGGGCAGTTTCTCCGATATGATCCTTATGGGAGAAAGGATCGAAAATGGAATTAAAATTGGAAAGATTCAGGCAGGCGAATCTACTTCGGCCGGGGGTGCGAGAAAAGCGTTCGGCGGAAGACGACAGGGTGATACTAGCGCTGTGTATGGTGGCAGAGGCCGGGGCAGAGGCAGAAATCAGTACATTCAACCTCAACAGATAGCCAATGTTATTATTCCAATTCCTCAGCAACAACAGCAACAACAACTGCAGCAGCAGCAAAGGCAGAATCAGGGTCAGGGAAGGTTTCAGAATGTAAAGCCGAAGAGGGTATTTGATAAACCTCCGTCGACATATGCAGAGCTTCTTCAGACATTGCCGGGGTTGAATTTGGTCGAGAAAAGAACACTGTAACCACCTACAGGACCGGTACTTCCTAGAGGGTACGACGCCAGTAAGCACTGTGAATTCCATTCCGGGGCGCCCGACCACGATATAGAATTTTGTCATGCTTTCAAGCATAAAGTTCAAGACTTGTTGGACAGTAAAGCCATCAACTTCGGCCAGGCAGGGCCCAATATTGTACAACAGCCCATGCCTAATCACGGGGCAAATGCCATTTTAACAGAAGAAAATTTGAACCTGGTGTTGGATGTTAATGAGTTGAAGACAACATTGAGTGAAGTGAAAAGCAGGCTGCTCAGAGGGGGAATGTTTCTGGGTTGTGATGAATATTGTTTAGAGTGCTGGACCCAGCCAGAGGGCTGTAATGATTTGAAGCAGGGCATTCAGGCCATGATCGACGAAGGGACCTTGCGATTTGATCGAACTGCGGCTGAGAAGCCTGTGGAGGCATTATGTGAAGAGCAGAATGATGTTGCAACGATGACGATCCCGAGGAAGACTATAACGATAGTGGCGCCCGCCAAGCGGCCAACTATTAAAATCACCAAGGCAGGGCCTGTTCCCTTTCAAAGTACGAAAGCTGTCCCGTGGACATACGGTTTAGAAGCGTATTGCAATGGTGAAAAGATTGTGATGAATAGCCAGCCAGCTGGGGCTGTTGATAATGTTGTTGGAATGAGGGGCATGACCCATAGCGGAAGGATCTTTACCTCACCTGAAATAGAAGCAGAGAGGTTGGCCAAAGGTAAAGCCAAAGTCAGTGAAAGCGGGCCTTCTTAGTCGAAAGATAAGGATACATCACTCAAGGACGTAGAGGAGTTCATGAGACTGATCCGCAAGAGCGACTACAAAATTGTTGAACACCTACAGCAGACGCCGTCAAAGATTTCTATCTTGTCGTTGTTGTTGTGTTCCGAAGCCCACCGGAACGCTTTGCTGAAAATACTGGATACGTCATTCGTGCCCCAAGAAGTTTCTGTAAATCAGTTAGAGGGGGTAATGGCGCACGTCAATGCTGGACATATCCTGGGTTTCACAGATTTTGACCTAACGCCCAAGGGTCGGGAGCACAACATGGCCTTGCATATATCGGTGGAATGTCGGGGTGCCGTAATGTCGCATGTATTGGTGGATACTGGATCGTCGTTGGACGTATTGCCAAAGAAAGCCATGATGAAGTTGGACATACGGGGATTTATTTGCACGCCCAACGATTTGGTTGTGAAGGCGTTTGACGGGACGAAGAGATCAGTGTTTGGGTCAATAACATTACCGCTGCAGGTGGGGCCAGAAATTTTTGATACCGAATTCTACATCATGGATATCCATCCAACTTATAGCTGCCTTCTTGGACGACCATGGATCCACGCTGCAGGGGCCGTAACATCCACTTTGCATCAGAAGTTGAAGTATATGGTGGGTGATAGTGTTGTTACTGTTTGCGGGGAGGAGGATATTTTGGTCAGTCACCTGTCATCATTCAGATATGTTGAGGTCAACGAAGAAATACACGAAACACCTTATCAAGCCTTAGAAGGGTTGCGAATTAAAGACAAAGCTCAGGGTTCCAGCAAAATGCCAGATGTGGCAGTGTCATCTTACAAAGAGGCTCAGGCTTTAGTGCAGACTGGTGAGACTGAAGGCTGGGGGCAGGTATTAGAGATTCCCGTGAAGAATGACAAGTTTGGGCTAGGGTATCGACCGACATCGTCAGCATCCGCTTCAGGAGCGCCCAGGTTCAAGGGACCGGTCACGATTACGCCAAGCGGGGTGTGCTTTGAGACTATCAACGCTATTTCCGACACCGAAGACGGAGATAGCGACTACGATATGGACGCGTGGATCAAGCCAAGCATGCCAGGACAAAGTCTCTACAACTGGTCCATCTGGGAAACTGTCCCAGTGGCTTTTAAACAATAATGATTTGTTTTATCAATTGTTGGATAATCCTATGTCCTACCCGGGGCATAGTGATGTTACATTAGGGCTACTTGATTATGTGTATTGCACTGTTTTAATCATGAAATAAAGGCGTCTTTCATATTCAAATATTGTGATCCCTGTTTTTCTTGTTTTTACTTTAACAATAAATGGCAACGTGGTTATTTGCTTTGTTTGCGTGTTGAAGCGTTTAACCATTTCCTTTGCAGGACTAATATTTCAGATGACATCTCATATGAACCGCCTATGACTCGTTTCGACTTCGAGCACCCGGTATTCCAAGCAGAGGAAGAGATTGTTGAGGATAGCGACCTGCCAGAGGAGCTGACTCGTTTGTTGAAACAGGAAGAGAGAATCATTCTGCCTCATCAGGAGGAAATTGAAATTATCAACTTGGGGTCGGAAGAAGTTGTGAGAAACATCCGTATAGGGGTTGCATTGCAAAGCGACATCAAGCAACGGCTGATTGAAATACTGAGAGAGTATGGTGATATTTTTGCTTGGTCGTACGAGGATATGTCTGGGCTAGATACGGACATGGTTGTGCACCGCCTGCCACTGCGAGAGGAATGTCCGCCTGTTAAGCAGAAACTCAGAAGAACCAGACCAGACATGGCTGTGAAAATCAAGGAGGAAGTTCAAAAACAGTGGGATGCTGGTTTCCTAGCTGTTACAACTTATCTGTCATGGGTCGCTAATATAGTACCCGTGCCGAAGAAAGACGGTAAAGTGCGAATGTGTGTAGACTACCGTGATCTGAATAGGGCGAGCCCGAAAGACGACTTTCCACTTCCTCATATTGATGTGCTGGTTGATAACACTGCTTAGTTCTCCGTATTCTCCTTCATGGATGGCTTCTCAGGCTATAATCAGATCAAAATGGCACCAGAAGACATGGAGAAGACTACCTTCATTACTCCCTGGGGAACATTCTGTTACAAAGTGATGCCCTTCGGACTGAAGAACGCTGGGGCAACATATCAACGTGGTATGACAACTCTCTTTCATGACATGATGCACAAAGAGATCGAGGTTTATGTTGATGATATGATTGCCAAATCCCAGACGGAGGAGGAGCATTTGGTTAATCTGCTGAAACTGTTCAAAAGGCTTAGGAAGTTCAGGTTGAGACTGAACCCTAACAAGTGCACCTTCGGGGTGAGATCAGGAAAACTGCTGGGGTTTATTGTGAGCGAAAAGGGAATAGAGATTGATCCTGCGAAAATAAAAGCAATACAAGAAATGCTGACGCCTAAAACAGAAAAAGAAGTGCGTGGGTTTTTAGGGAGGTTGAACTATATCGCCCGGTTCATATCTCACCTAACTGCGACATGCGATCCGTTATTCAAGTTGTTGAAAAAGGATTAAGTGTTGACCTGGAATGAAAATTTCCAAAAGACGTTCGACAAGATAAAAGAATACTTGCAGGAACCTCCTGTTCTGATACCCCTAGTGGCCGGGAGACCTTTGATTATGTATTTGACGGTTCTTGAGGAAAGTATGGGTTGTGTTCTCGATCAACACGACGAGACCAGACGTAAAGAGCATGCGATCTACTATTTGAGTAAGACGTTTACCGACCGTGAGTCCAGATACTCTATGCTGGAGAAGACGTGTTGCGCGCTAGCCTGGGCCGCCAAACGTTTGAGGCAATACATGCTGAATCATACAACCATGCTAATTTCAAAGATGGATCCAATCAAATATGTGTTTGAGAAGCAAGCACTCTCCGGAAGAATTGCCCGATGGAAGATGGTGTTAACAGAATACGATATCCAATAGGTCTCGCAAAAGGCTATTAAAGGTAGCGTTCTGTCAGAGTACCTTGCGGAGCAGCCTGTTGAGGACTACCAATCGATGAGGTTTGATTTTCCTGACGAGGATATCATGTACCTGAAAATGAAAGATTGTGAAGAACCGTTGCCGGAAGAAGGACCAGAATTGGGTTCCAAATGGCAGTTGATATTTGACGGAGCTGTGAATTCTTATGGTAGCGGAATAGATGCAATTATCACTACTCCTCAGGGGTCGCACATCCCCTTTACTGACCGATTGACCTTTCCTGTTACCAATAATGAGGCTGAATATGAGGCTTGCATCATGGGTCTGGAGGAAGCTATTGATTTGCGAATCAAACACCTGGATGTATACGGAGACTCAACTCTAGTGGTGAATCAGATTAAAGGAGAATGGGAGACACGTCAGCCCAATTTGATACCCTATATGAATTATGCAAGGAGATTGTTGCCTTTATTTGACAAGGTGGAATTGCATCATGTGCCACGAGCAGAAAATCAAATGGCTGACGCCCTGGCGACATTGTCTTCAATGTATAAAGTTAACTTCTAGAACGAGGCTCCCCGGATTGTTATCTCTCGGCTTGATAGGCCTGCATTTATATTTGCCATTGATGAGGCTCCCGATGGTCAACCCTGGTACTTTGACATCCAAAATTTCCTGAAGAACAAGGAGTATCCGGCTGGGGCATCCAGTCGAGATCAGAAGACTCTCAGGAGATTGGCTGGTAATTTCTATTTGAACCCGGACAGTGTCCTATACAAAAGAAACCACGACTTGGTGTTGCTACGTTGTGTAGATGAGAAAAAGGCGAAGTTGCTCATGGAAGAGATACACGAGGGTACATTTGTTACACATGCTGGTGGGCATGCTATGACGAGAAAACTGCTGCGGGCAGGTTACTATTGACTAACTATGGAAACAAACTGTTTCAAGTTTGCAACAAGATGTCATAAATGCCAAATTTATGCGGATAAAATCCATGTGCCTCCAAGTCCTCTGAATGTGATGTCATCACCGTGGCCTTTCTCGATGTGGGGAATTGATATGATTGGTAAGATTGAGCCTACGACATCCAACGGACACCGGTTCATTTTGGTGGCAATCGATTACTTCACCAAATGGGTGGAAGCAACGTCATATGCTAATGTCACCAAACAAGTGGTCGCCAGATTTATCAAACGAGATATTATCTGCAGATTTGGAATCCCTGAGAGGATTATCACCGACAACGGTTCGAATTTGAATAATAAGATGATGAAAGAGCTGTGTCAAAATTTTAAGATTGAACATCACAACTCTTCTCCTTACCGACCCAAGATGAATGGCACTGTCGAACCGGCCAATAAGAACATAAAGAAGATTGTTCAGAAGATGGTTGTGACATATAAGGACTGGCACGAGATGCTACCTTTCTCTTTGCACGGTTATCGTACGATGGTACGCACATCAACTGGGGCAACCCCTTTCTCATTGGTATACGGGATGGAGGCAGTATTACCGTTAGAGGTCGAGATTCCTTCCCTGAGGGTTTTACGTGATGTCCAACTTGACGAGGCAGAATGGGTGAAAGATAGACTGAATTAGCTCAGCTTAATGGATGAGAAGAGGCTGGCTTCTCTAGCATACGGTCGGTTATATCAGAGCCGGATGAAGAAAGCTTACGACAAGAAGGTATGCCCTCGGAGCTTTCAGACAGGCGATCTTGTTTTGAAAAAGATTCTCCCACCACAAACAGATCACAGGGGCAAGTGGACCCCTAATTACGAAGGACCCTACGTTGTCAGGAAAGTCTTCTCTGGAGGAGCCTTGTTACTATCCACCATGGATGGTGAAGACTTTACGTCTCCTGTGAATTCAGACGCAGTTAAAAAATACTTTGCTTGAAAGTGACCCGCTGGACAGTAAAAAGAGAGTCCAGGCAAAAATGGGGCATCCCGGCGAACCATAAAAAATGAATAAGAGGTTCGGGAAAAAGTTAGGGATAAAATTGAAAAAAATGTACACCCGCGAAGTCGAAAACCTGAAAAGGGCGACTTCGGCAAAAAAGGGTATCCTGGTGAATTGAAAACCCGCAAAGGGCGGTTCACGCAAAAGTTAGGGATTGAAAAAGCAAATGTCTGAGGTCCGGATTTGATACGGCATTGCTTAGTGGTTTGGGAGATACCTGGGGGGGGGTCGTCTATCCAAAAACAATCTCTTCCGAAGATCGAGTATCGGGAAAGCGCAGAGTCAGGCAAGTCATAGGAGGATTAGCTCATGGTGTTTGTCTGTACCACGTTGCCAATATGTATACAAATATTGTTTTGTATTTTATTTTTGCTTCTTGTGCATATAAGTATGTATGTGTGTGCATAACTTCCTCTTTTCAGGAGTTGCATCCAGTGTATAAAACTTTGCCTATTCAGAGGCCTGTTATCAATAAAACATGTTATTCAGTACTTGATGCTTGTTCTTTACTGTATTGTTTATGAAAGACGCCGATGTTTTTGATAAACTTGCACTTGCATAATCTTGCTGGCCCTTGCCAATGATTGATAAAACTTCGAATTGACTGAAGTAGTGTCACAGATGCTAACCCGGGTAGATTCTGTTGTATAGGCCTGTTTTTGTCTCGTTTGTGTTTTGCAGGGTTCTTACCTTTGGAGCAAACAGTCAGGGATTGTATTCCACAACCAAAGTCTCTTGATGAAGAGCCCGACTCCAGTCGATGTCATTCTCCAGCTAGTCGCAGCTTATTCCCAGAGAGTTGGAATGACATTATCCCTTGCCGAATGAGGGATTATTCTCCCCAGAAGAGTGTCCTCAGGGAAGTTATCCACAGGATATCCCCCAGCAAGTCGAAATCAGTATCCCCTGCAGAGGTTACGCTCCTTAGTGAATCGAAGGTGTGCACGTTCAATTTTCGGCATGGGAGATTCCTGCAATAGTTAACCAAGTTGTTGGTTCGAAAGGTTTATATCCGCGAAGGATGGTTTTCTTGCTCCCCACAGGTCGTCGTGCCATTGACAGGATGTTGATCCTCGGTAGAGTCCGAGACTCCGAGTTTGTAAACTGTGCCCATACAATGTGCTTTTCCTAGAAGTGTCGCTTCTTCCCCAGCTAAGTTTGTTCACCAGTAGGGTGGTTTGTTTTTCCTCCCAGTGGAAATTGATGTTTAATATCTCCTCGGCAGAGTTGGTTGTGTTTCTGGCGTTCATTTCACTAGAATACTTTGTGATACTGGTTCTCCCTAGCGGAGTTGGTTTTATCCTCATCATTCATGTTGTTGAGACAACACTACTAGAGCTTCCCAGCAGCTTAATCCTGCATTTGCATTTGCATGTATCGTCATATTTGCATCTACTCAAACGCGTAGCATTTCCGTGTTGTACGGAGCATTACGCCATTTTCAATCATGGGCATTGTGAAACATAAGTCAGGTTAGTTATCTCTTTGTTTTCAGGTGTTCTTCCCTGCAGGTAATTGGAATTCTCGTTCAGGGTCGTTTTCAGATATTCAGATTGGTGGCACGGGATATGTGATGATAACGTTCGTCCCGCCATATGTTCCCTTATCGGAGGTGCTAGATCAACTTCTCTTCTTCCTCAGCGGAGTGTTCTTTACACGGCTTCATAATTGGACTTTGGAGTTGTTGTCAAAAGTTCCCCAGTGGAGTGTTACCTCGGGTTGCTGTCACGTCAGCATTTTCAGAAAAGATTTCAGGGATTAGACATCTGAAGTCATTACTCGTCGTTGATAACACGAAATCATATAGATATTTTCATGCATAAGTCGACTAAAAGCTAACCGTTTTCGATCCGATTTCGGGTTATTTCCATGTATTTGTCTGATGTTTTTGCAGGTATTCAACGATCACGTCTAAACAAGGCAACATGAAGAAAAGAAGCAATCCCAGATGAAATATGGACGAAAAAGGAGTGAAAACACAATGAAAAGCGCAGCAGACAGTTTTTGCTGATGTGACGACCGCCACAGATGCATGACGACCGTCACACGGGTGATGACCGTCACACCTTGTGACGACCGTCATGCAGGCAAAAACGCCCCACTCAGATTACACGTCAAAAGAGCAGTTCCAATTTGTTGCACCCTAAAATTTGCTCAACCTTATTCACTTGGTTTATGTTTCAATATCATTAGCATTTGCATATAGATGCATGTACATAGTCTAATCATCTGCATAGCATAAGCATAGCAAGTCATCCAGCAGGGGACCAACCATTATTCTCATCTATATGAGCCTATCAAGAGGTTATTATCCAAATTCAATCTCATTCAAGTTATCAGAAAGAATTTGAAAGCTGGGAAGTCAATAGATCAAGCAAGTGCATCCATCTCCTATCTGAGGGGTATCTGGGGATCATCAAGGAAAGTGTGAGCTGTGGGCTGAGCATGGGGGGGTATCTAGACATCTTGGAGGACTTAGAAAGTCATTTGGAGAAGAAGACAAGTCATTGGTATGGTCACAAGAATTGCAGTTGAAGACAGTCAACTAGGGTTTCATCTGGGTCAACCCTGGGTCAACTTTAGGTCAACTGATTGATTGAAAGGCATTAAGGTCTATTGGAGAGATGTTGGGTTCATCATTTGACACATGGATAAGGATATGGTGATATGCCAAGAAGGATTCAAGAGAAATCAAGGAGAAGAGGAGTTTCTAAACTAGGGTTTCTGTGTAAAATCCCCTAATTTAGGTCAAATTTCCAAGCAAGATAAGTCAAAATGCAAGCTTCAAATGGATCCTTGGCAAACATGAAACTTGTATAGGATCTCAAGACCTTTAATTTGAGTGGTGGAAGACATCAAGGAGATTTATAGAACTCAAGTTATGGTCCTTGCAAGTTACAGGTCATCTGAGGTAACTGAAATTTTGTCTGTGAAAGTGACTTGACTTCCAAGCAATTTGTACCCCTCAAGGAGATTTCAAATGAATTTCTGGTCAACATAAGAATTGTTCCTCATTGTCTTAGATTTCTAGAATCGTATAGTATGCCTTCATATGATTTGTGGAACTCTACTTATGGTCTTGGCAAGCAAAGGGTATTTTGGTCATCTGAGAATTACAAGTCATTTCAAGCCTATGCCCAAAACTCATACAAGGAAGCTTCAAATGTAAAACTTTACAACATAAAACTTGTTCCAAATGACATTTTGAGTCTATAAAAGTGACCATGAGAGATTGGAAAGATTCATAGCACAAGGTTTCAAAATTGTTGGATTTAATGAATAAAAATGACCTAAAAAATGAGTTTTTTCATATTTTGTCCAAATGAAGCAAAATTATAGGTCATTTTGAATGGGAAGATCATTTTGAGAACATTGGCTAAATTAGAATTTTGAGCTTGGTTCACATTTTGGGAGTTATTCATGGTTATTTATCATAGAAGAAACATAAGCCAAATTCAAGGGAAATCATACATGGGAAGCGTCTCCAAGTTTCTAGGAGGTTCTGAGGACATGTATATATTGATATGAGAGGGTTCATGCCATGGTTGGTGATCACATTTACTCAAAACCACAAGTTTCACACATTTCTCTCATTTTGCAAAAGCTTCTCAAACTACCTCAAACCTTCACCAATCTTCACCATTCTTGATCTGATCTTCATCCTCATCATTCCTAGATCACAATTCTCATAAGCATTTGGTAGATTGGAGCAGAACTCGTGCCACACACTTCCATCATCCAAGAAGCAAGAAACTTGGAATTGCAAGATCCAAGAGGTTTGAGTCCAATTCATTGCATACAGTAGTCAAGAACAAGCTCACTGATCAGTTTCCCATCATTTCAAGCATTGGATCAAGAGGATTCCATAGCTGTTTTCATCATCACACCAGGTTGGTAATGTCATTCTAATTGATTGATTTAGTGATAATTATAGGGAATTGGTAGTATAGATTGGTTAGGATAAGTAAGATGATTGATTTTGGTAAGTTTGGATAAGTTTCATGGATGTTGATCATGGTGCACTAATTCTGTTAGAGATCATAACATCAAGAATAATGAGAAATAATCTTAGGTTAATGGCTCAGATTGATCAGCATAGTGTGTAGAGTATGTTAGGGCAAGAATTATGGAGAATTGAGAGGGTTGATCACAGGTGAAAATGGTGGTTTACAACTGTTATTCCTATCGAGTTTGATTATTGGTTGAGTTTTAGAAAGAATTATGGACATGGCTGTGTAGAGGGGAAGAGGTAGAGCATTTTTGGTTTTGGAAGCGTGTGATTTCATGGAGGAATGAAGGAGAACAGAATGGTGGAAGTTTCATTCATGGTGGAGGGAGTTTCAGAAACCCTAGGGTTTCTAAGGTTGAAGACAACCTTCTGGCCACACGATCAGGGTTTTGACCTTGACTTTGGGACTGATCCAATGGCCCTGATTTAAAATGAAAACGGAGGGAGAGACTTAACCTAAACGCATCGTTTCATTAATTTTTTCTGACTGGGCTCATTAATTCATTGCTATGCACACCCCTACCCTCAGGCCCAAACCAATAATGAACTGAATCTATTGCTTTTTGCACCGTTCAGGTTTTTTTGATTTTTGTTAAGTTTTCTGATTGCATTGGGCCCAGACGCGCTTGCTATGCGCGCCCCCCAGTCTGGGCCCATCCTTGCTTTTTAACTTAATTAACCTGCTTTCTGCACCCCTTTCCATTTAATTCATTTCATTTTATTTCAAAAAACATTAAATCTTTTAAAATTCATAATAAATCATAAAATGCATATTTTCAATTGGTTCTTTTTGCATTATTTTCTTAATTTGGTCAAGAAAATTATCATACAAAAAAATTAATAATTCATTTCATTTTCTTATTTTTGGCATATTTTTCTTTTAATTAGGTGTAAATAATGTTTTGTTTAGTACATGAATTTGATAATTTTTGTTCTAATAGTTGCTTTAATATTTTTCACCCACTCTTTTTAGGTTGATTAGTAGATGAGATTAGCTTGAATATAAATTTTAGTTCCCATTTTCAGGACTTAATTTTAGGTGTTTAGTTTAGGTGTGAATAACATGAACAAAATTAGGGTTTAAGTGACAACTTAGGAGAATTAGTTCATTTCCCTCAGGACTTAGAGATTGAATATTTTAGATATGGGACTATAGGGACTATGGGTAGTTATTAGATCCCTTAGAAATCACTAGGATTCCCCTACTGCTATTGGTATATTACTGTCTATGTTTTATTGATTGGTGTGGTGTGCCCTCTGGGGATTATTGTTTGCTTGTGTGGGTATTGGGATTCCTTGGAGATTGGGAGAGCTGAAGACTTGGGATGATGAAGCCATTGGAGATCCAGAGCTTGAAGTCCAACTTCCAGAGTTGAAGAGGAGATTCTTGCTAGCAGTTGTTGAGGAGACTAGGGTTAGGAGCTAGGCAGAGCTCTAGATTAGAAAGCTTGTTTCTCAAACATGGAATGCCTTGTCTGCATCCATCCTTTCTCTATGATTCAAAGTCTCTTTCAAATATCCACCTCCTTCCTTTGGAAGGATCAGTGAATGTATTTGAAAGATAGAACTTTTGAGAGAAAACTGTCTGTTTAATGTTAACAGTTGATGAACCACCCTTGGTAGGTAATTGACTGTCTAACATTCATTCACTTCATCTGGTTGACTGATGTTCATCCTGGAGATTGAGACTTGAAGAAAAGCCATTGCAAATGGAAGATTGATGACCAAGACCTTACTGGAAAGCTGTGGAGATGGAGATTGAGGCTTGCTGAAGCTTGTAGCTGTCTGGAGATGACTTAGCTGCTGTGGCTGTTTATTTTTCTGCTGTATTTCATTTCTGATGTATTGATTGGTTTTCTGGACTGTATTGTTTGCTGTTTACCCCGTTGGGTTGAAGGTGAAGTCTGTTCACTTTTGCCTATTGTTTTCTAGGTTCGAGGTTGAGTGGGACTCCCTTGACTCGCTTGTATTGCTGCATCCATGCATTTTACCGCTCTACTGTATATATCTGATATTGTTTCTGTTTCCGTCTATTCCCTTAGGATCTCTGTTTCTCTCCGCGCAAGAGAGGAGCATGATAGACACTAGGTCTTAATCCATGCATGATAACATTAGGTTAGTTTGATTCCCTTTTTAACCGTAGGTTAGAGTTCTGTCTCTTCTTTCTCAAAACAAACAGAAAAATACAATAAAATTTCAAACACAATAAAAGACACTTCTTCCGTAAAAGAATGTGAACTCATCAAGACGTCATTTTTGTCCGCTTGGACTGTTAATCAGAAAACCCTTTTTCAGAAGGAATAAAAACAATCAAAACAGACTTGTATCGTACGTGGCCCGAACTACGTTTGCTCTGATCTTTCATGCTGTATGAAAGTACGTAGGCATAGGATGCGATATCCTAGCGAGCAACCTTCCCCTCCTTTCCCGTAGGTAGGCGAACTACGTTGACTCTGATTTCTCGTTTCAGACGGGAATACGTAGGCATAAAGTGCGATACTTTGCCGAGTCATTTTCTTTTCTTTTAACCCCCTGACCTTTAGAGTAGATAGAATAACAATCCATACCCGAAAACAAGCGTGGATCCTGTCGAGTACGACGGACGTGAGGGGTGCTAATACCTTCCCCTTGCGTAACCGACTCCCGAATCCAGGTTTTGGTTGCGATGACCATACCTTTCCCCGTTTTGCGGTAGGTTTAACTCGAGCGTTTCCTTTCCCTCCGTTGGGATAAATAACGCACGGTGGCGACTCTTCTATTCAGCCGGCGCCGATTTTCGCAGTAGCGACACAATTCCCATTCAATGGTCCACTACTCCCTAAATTATCTGCTTCAAGGTCCATCATCCTCAGAGGTAACCGTTGGAATCCCACCTCTATAAAAAGGGAAGCAGGGGACTTCAAAAAGGGAGCTGCATTCATACCACGAAGTGCTGCCAATTTTACTTTCCAGCAAATTTACTTTCAGTTATTATTTGTATCCATTTCTCCAGTTTCAATTGTATCCCTTTCCTTTATTTCCCTTTCCATTCTACTCATTCCCATTTCCGCTCTTCTGTATTTGTTACTGCACTGTACGATCGAATTGGAACTAAAGACAGAATCCTGCCAACATCTGTGGAGGATCTGCCCAAAGGCCAATTGGCATTATTTACAGGTTTTCATTTTGATCGACTCTTATTTTATCATAATGCAATTTATTATTCATTATTATTATTTATGTTTTGCTTTTCCAAATTCCATGTCTAGCTAAACTTAGGTAATCGATATGTAGTAATAATTCGGATGGGATTTGATAACTCTTGTTTGAAAACTTTCTTTTCACAAAAATAACTTATGGTCTAAGTGTTTAAAAATTGATTTACGAAATAAACTTCGTCGCGAAAGCGAGAACTTGTTTTAAAGTAGTTTTGCCACGAAAGTGGGAAATTAATTAAGATACGAACCAACAAGCGAAAGTTGCGGTAAGGTCAGATAGTAAACACTAGGCATTTGTTTTAATAACAGCGAAAGCACTTTAAAACTAATTAGAACTTACAGATTTCCAAAAAGTAATTTTAACCCCGAACGGAACACGAAAGTGTACGTTAGGCCCTTAGGATTATGATTAGCGTCAATAACCATCGTGAGACGAGAGTCTTCAAATCTCCACTTTCTGCTTAAGTAAACTGCGAAAACTATTTCATACACCAGTAACTTATCAAATCCCTAAAGAACATAACTACTACGTATCGATTCAATTAATTAAAATCTTAATAGTAATCTTAGTTTCCCCTCTTAGTGACAATCTTATTCCCTTAAAACATATTCTACCTAGCTAAACATAGTAACTCCCGAGAACACTAGTTTGATTACGAGTCCCTGTGGGATCGATATCTTTTATTACTACGCGATAGACTGTGCACTTGCAGTTAGTTGTATTAGACATAGAAAGTCACGATCAAGTTTTTGGCGCCGTTGCCGGGGACCCATTTAGTCAATAGTGTAACCTTCTGTTACGCCGTATAGACTAGGTAAACAATTTTCATTTTTCCTTTACTAGTGTTGTCGATTGTATGCCAAGTGATTGCCCACAAAGCGATATCTTGAAACCTTCAGTCGCAGAACTAGAGCGCTTCTTACATCTAAGAAGCCGAATCATTGAGTACCAACTCAAACATAACATTCCCGATCCTCTCACTCCCATTCCCAAATCCGAAGAAGAACCAACGATGGCTGAAGGACCTCCGAACAAACCGCTGAAGGCATACGCTACACCATCTCAGATGGAGCCTAGAAGTAGCATTGCTGCCCCAGCTATTACCCGAAATGATTTTGAGCTGAAACCATCATTGATGTCGGCTGTACAACAAAACCAATTCTCAGGAAACGCAACTGAGGATCCGAACGAACATCTAACGAAGTTTGTACAATACGCGGACACAGTGAAAGCAAATGGAGTAACTCCAGACGCGATAAGACTTCGTCTTTTCCCATTCTCTCTTAGAGACAGAGCATGGACATGGTTGCAATCGTTACCATCCAACTCCGTTACAACGTGGGAGCAATTGAAGAACGTCTTCTTAGCGAGATATTTTCCACCAAGCAAAACTGCTATGCTTAGAGCTCAAATCAACGGATTTCGACAGAAAGATACTGAATCTCTTTACGAAGCATGGGAACGATTCAAAGATATGATGAGAACATGTCCTCACCACGGTCTAGAAGACTGGGTGACAATCCATACTTTCTATAATGGGCTTCTATACAATACTAGATTGACAATAGACGCTGCCGCGGGCGGTGCACTTATGGATAAGCCATACGATGAAGCCTATCAACTAATAGAAAACATGTCACAAAACCATTGCCAATGGGGAGGTGAACGCACTCCAAATGAGAAAACCTCAGCGAAAGGTGGGATGTACGAAATCAGCAGCCTTGAAAAGTTCAATGCTAAAGTAGATGCTCTAGCACAAAAGATTGATAGTCTGACCGTTAACCCCACTGCAACTGTCGCTGCAGTAACTCCAAATTGCGAGTTATGCGGAAGCACCACTCATAATGCACCCGAATGCCCATTGCTAGCCGGAATCCCGCCAGACCAGGTAAATTATGCTCAAGGAAATCCCTACGCAAATACCTACAACCCCGGTTGGCGAAATCATCCAAACTTTTCTTACAAAAGCGAAAATGCATTGCAAATGCCTACTGCTCCGCAAGGATATCAAAAACCAGCTGCTCAGAATGCACCTAGGAAATCAAACCTCGAATCGAAGATGGAAAAGTTCATAGCTACTCAAGCTAAAACGAACAAAGAGTTCCTGAATCAAAACATACACACTAGCGAGCAAATCAAACAATTGACAGGAAAAGTAGACGCTTTAGCCACCCACAACAAAATGTTAGAAACTCAGATATCACAAGTGGCTCAACAGCAAGCATCTGCTGCTGCACCTGCTGGCACATTTCCTGGACACCCCGAACAAAATCCCAAAGGCCAAGCAAATGCTGTGATACTAAGAAGTGGAAAAGAATTGGACGAACCGATCGATCCGAGGACCGAAAACGCAGCCATGCAACAGAAACCAACTGAACACGCAGAAAAGGAATCTGAGTTAGAGAAGAAGGAAGACAACGAGAAGGAGGATACCGCAAGTGAAAAAACTCAAGCACCTCCAGCGCCATATAAACCACCTATCCCTTATCCGCAAAGACTAATAAACTCTAAAACTTCAGGACAGTTTAAGAAATTTGTGGAGCTCCTTAAACAGCTGAATATTACTATTCCTTTTACAAAAGCGATAACTCAAATGCCGTCATACGCCAAATTTCTCAAAGAGATCCTGTCGAATAAGAGAAAGATCGAGGATAACGAAACAGTTACACTCACTGCAGAGTGTAGCGCTATTATTCAGAACCGCATGCCTCCTAAATTAAAAGACCCATGTAGTTTCTCCATACCCCTGCGTCATAGGAAAGTTCGTAATAGACAAAGCTCTATGCGATTTAGGAGCCAGTATCAGTGTTATGCCCTTATCTATATGCAAAAAGCTGAATATGGGAGACCTCAGGCCAACCAAAATGTCCGTACAATTAGCTGACAGATCAGTAAAATACCCCGTCGGAATACTGGAAAACGTTCCAGTACGCATAGGACAATTCTACATTCCAACCGACTTCATAATCATGGACATCAAGAAAGATACTGTAACCCCAATTATCCTAGGAAGACCATTCCTAGCTACAGCCGGAGCGATTATAGACGTAAAGAAAGGAAGGCTAACATTCGAAGTAGGAGAAGAAAAGATAGAGTTCATTCTCACCAAGTTCTTACAAGCACCAGCCATAGACGATACCTGCTATTTAGTAGATGAAATTGACGAATGCATAAGAGAACTTGAAAATGAGGAGACCACGTATTCAGAAATAATAAAGATTCAAATACCCGACATTTCTGAAGACGACAATTGGCGTAAACCGTATAAAGACGACAGCCTAAGCGAAAGCTTAGCACTGACACTAAACCATATGCCAGGTCCGAAGAACCCATCTTTAGAACTTAAAACACTACCCAAAAACCTCAGATATGAATTTCTAGACGATGAACTAAAAAGACCAGTGATAGTCAACGCCGACTTAGGACAACCAGAAACCGAAAAGTTATTAGAAGTCCTAAAGAAGTACCCCACCGCGTTAGGCTATAACATAAGCGATTTAAAAGGTATAAGCCCTTCGATCTGTATGCATCGAATTACAATAGAGGAAGACTCTAAAACTTCTCGAGAGCATCAGAGAAGACTAAACCCCATCCTGAGCACTGTAGTCAGAGATGAAGTAAAGAAATTACTTGATGCAGGAATCATCTATCCGATCTCCGATAGTGAATGGGTTAGCCCAGTTCATGTCGTACCAAAGAAAGGAGGAGTCACAGTAGTTAAAAATGAAAAAGGTGAATCGATAACAAAAAGAGTCGTGACTGGAAGTAGGATGTGTATTGATTATAGGAAGCTTAACAAGGCTACGCGTAAAGATCACTTCCCGCTACCCTTCATAGACCAAATGTTGGAAAGATTAGCCAAACATTCATATTTCTGTTATCTAGATGGTTACTCAGGATTCTTCCAAATTCCCATCCATCCTGATGACCAAGAAAAGACTACATTCACCTGTCCTTACGGTACTTTTGCCTACCACCGAATGCCGTTCGGACTCTGTAACGCTCCAGCAACCTTCCAAAGATGCATGATGGCAATCTTTGCAGATTTCATAGACGACATTATGGAAGTATTTATGGACGATTTCTCGGTATGTGGACAAAGTTTCGAAGGATGCTTACAAAACTTAGAAATGGTACTAGAACGTTGTGTAAAAGTAAACCTCGTCCTAAATTGGGAGAAATGCCATTTTATGGTCCGACAAGGAATAGTTCTAGGACATGTCATATCAGATAGAGGGATTGAGGTAGACAAAGCCAAAATAGAGATTATAAAAGATCTCCAACCTCCAAAATACGTACGAGAGATACAGAGTTTTCTAGGACATGCCGGTTTCTACAGAAGATTTATAAAAGATTTCTCGAAAATCACAAAACCTTTGTCCGGCCTGTTAATGAAAGATGCTGAGTTCGTCTTCGACGACGACTGTTTAAAAGCATTCGAAACATTGAAATCAACCCTTATCACCGCACCAATCATGCAACCACCAGACTGGAGACTACCGTTTGAAATCATGTGCGACGCGAGTGATTACGCTGTAGGCGCAGTTCTAGGACAAAGGAAGGACAAGAAACTCCATGCCATCTACTATGCCAGTAGAACCTTAGATCCTGCCCAAATGAACTACGCTACCACAGAAAAAGAACTTCTAGCAGTTATATTTGCGCTTGACAAATTTCGTTCTTACTTAGTAGGAGCAAAAATTATAATATACACAGACCACGCTGCCATAAGGTACCTCATAAGCAAAAAGGATGCCAAACCAAGACTATTGAGATGGATCCTGCTATTACAAGAGTTTGACTTAGAAATCAAAGATAAGAAAGGAACCGAGAACGTTGTTGCGGATCACTTATCCCGAATAGAAGGCATCAGACACGAACCAGTACCGATAAATGACGATTTCTCGTACGAACGTCTGATAGCCAAATTAGAAAGTGACACACCCAATGCAATCTCGGAAGATCCAGAATTCGAAAAAGCCGTAGAAGCCGTCTATGCCCAAGTCACATTACCTTGGTATGCTGACATCGTTAATTACCTCGCTGCGGGCGTGCTTCCACCAGATCTTACTTATCAACAAAAGAAGAAATTCTTCCACGATCTGAAACACTATTATTGGGACGAACCCCTACTCTTCAAGAGAGGGGCCGACAACATATACCGTCGCTGTGTCCCAGAGGAAGAAATAGAAAATATTATTTCCCAATGCCACTCAGCACCATATGGTGGTCATGCTAGTACATCCAAGATGTGCGCTAAGATTCTCCAAGCCGGCTTATTCTGGCCTAATCTCTGGAAAGACGTTCACATTGCTGTGCAAAAGTGTGATAGATGCCAACGAACTGGCAACATCTCACGACGCGATGAAATGCCTCAGAAAGGAATCTTAGAGGTAGAAGTCTTCGACGTCTGGGGAATAGATTTCATGGGACCTTTTCCTCCTTCTTTTGGAAATAACTACATACTCGTCGCTGTCGATTACGTGTCTAAATGGATAGAAGCCATAGCTGCTCCAACAAATGACGCACGAGTAGTAATCAAACTCTTCAAGAACACAATCTTTCCTAGATTCGGTGTACCCAGACTCGTCATTAGTGACGGAGGATCTCACTTCATATCACGAATATTCGATAAACTTCTTTCTAGATATGGAGTCATGCACCGAGTAGCTACACCTTATCATCCGCAAACTAGCGGACAAGTAGAGGTCTCAAACAGAGAAATAAAACAGATCTTGGAAAAGAGTGTCGCTACCTCGAGAAAAGATTGGTCATCAAAGCTACAAGAAGCTTTATGGGCTTATAGGACCGCATTTAAGACACCAATAGGTACTACCCCCTATAAATTAGTTTACGGTAAATCCTGCCATCTCCCTGTAGAGTTAGAGCATAAGGCCTTCTGGGCCATTAAGACACTCAACTTCAACTACACCGAGGCAGGAGAAAAGCGAATCCTGAACTTACACGAGTTGGAAGAACTTCGATTAGACGCTTACGAAAATGCCCGTATCTACAAAGAACGAATTAAAAAGTGGCATGATAAACGTTCAATCAGGAAACAATTCAGTGTGGGAGACATCGTATTGCTCTTCAATTCACGATTAAAACTCTTCCCAGGAAAACTAAAATCTAGGTGGTCTGGACCCTATGAAGTGACTAAAGTACTTCAGAGTGGAGCTGTCGAAATTACCGATAAGACGAATGCACCGTTTATCGTAAACGGGCAACGTCTAAAACATTACAATAAGAACGACAACACTCCTCAAGTCAGCAATATAACATTGCTTGAGCTTCTGGCTCAAACACCCGAATAGCTTCTCACCAAGCTATCGTCAGGCTTTAGACGTTAAAAACAACGCTTACTGGGAGGAAACCCAAATTTCCCTCGTTATTGCATTTCATTTTCCCTTTAAAATTCCACTTTGAAAAAAAAAAATCCAACAAAAATCCTAAAATTACTACTACTTTCTACTTTCGTTCATTTCCGTACTTTTATTCTTATTTTATTTTTTTCCTTTTGTCTTTTGTTTCTACCACTTTTCGTTTCTAAAAATCATGACTTCAATTTCTTGTTTTAAACTTTTCAGGATTTTTAAAGCCTTCAAAACATTTCTTCTGTTTTCTCCGAATTACCTACGAATATGGCCGAGTACGATTTCACAAAGGTTCACTTCAAAGGACTCGCTCAGAAGGCAAGATTTGCAGCACTGACCGAAAGAGAATTCGCCTTAACGTTGTATTATGATAAGGCTACTATGGATAAACTAGGGATCACGGATAGCATTCAATACCTGTTCAATCAACTGGGTTGGGAGAACACTGCTCTGAAAACACGCTTTGCTACCTACAAGGATCTTACCTATGAATTCCTTAGCTCTTTCAGATACACACCCAACTATGGCTTTGGAACCCGCTCAGAGTTGATTACCTTCAGATTGTTTGGAATGGACCAAACTCACAGCAGGATGTCACTAGCTAACCTCCTAGGATTCCCTAGCGGACCGCATGTGTTCATCAGTGCAGAAGATGACGATATTGATTTGCAACTCGAGCACTTCTGGGGTAGAATCACAGGCGACTATCACTCTGAACCAGACAGAATGTACAATGATGACATTCATAACCCAACCTTTAGATACTTCCATAAGATACTAGCTCACACCTTGTTTGGAAAAGAAGAAAATATTACCACAGTGTCTAAGGAAGAGTTATTCATCATGTTCTGTGCTTCTCAGGGACGGACAGTAAATGCAGTGCCTTTCATGATGAGATCCTTCAAACGCCTCACGCTGGAACCTCAGACACCTATTCTTATAGGAGGACTAGTAACAATGATAGCCCACGAGCTTGACCTTAGATTCCATCTAAATGCCAGCACTCGTTTTGGTACCATCAGACCCATGAACATACAATTCTGCTTTAACAGGCGCATCTTAGGGAATATGGGACCTGGATCGTATGAGTACCTTATTAACGAAAAACCAGTACAGCTATTCACACTGCCTGATCATCTGATGACAAGCATCCACAACAAGGATAACTGGCTCTATGAATTGGATGAGCCTATGGGACCTCCTTCACCACAGTCAACACCCCAGAACTATATGTATGACAGTGACCACATTTCTGAGGCACACGATTACATGTACTTTGAGGATGCTGCCTCTAAAAATGAAGTAGACCCTATGACTCCTCCACACTACAATACTTATCCTGAGCCTATCCCTGAGGAAACAACCGACAAAATGGATACCGTGTTACTCAGATTGGACGACGTTGATAAAGCTCTGACGAATGTAAAGGCTGATATCGCAGGCATGCACAGTGACCTGGTAGGCTTCATGGATCTAGTCTGCGACCAACTCGACTACTATTCACGGAAATTTGATGAGTTGAAGGCACGGAAAGCTTAGTTATTAGCTCATAGTAGTAGTTTCAGTTTAGTCTAGTCTAGTTTAGTTTAATTCACTCATTTGGAATTTTCACATTCTTCGTTTCATTATGTACTACATGCAATTGTTTCCATTTTATGTTATTTCAATTCTAGTTTTGTTCAATTATTCTGTTTTCGCATTATTTATTGATTGTTGGCTGTTATATTACATCACCGTAGCAATACTACGCTTTAAAATCACCCCGAATACGCCCTCAGAGCAAAATTCTGCGTTCTGCAGATTTTGCTGCTGTGACGACCGTCACAGTCCCATGACGAGCGTCACACGGGTGACGACCGTCACACCCTTGAGACGACCGTCACGCAGCCCAGAACTGCAATCTGGTATAACAGAGGTCGTGTACCCTTCCACTCCCCCCATTATCACTTTCAAACTTCCAACATTCATACCCCACTACGATTTTCGTCATCTCCATCTAAACTATAAACCCCAACTCCAAATTCAACCTCCAAACCACCGCTCTGTCACATTGCCATCTCTGCCGAAAAACCCCAAAACCTCCGAAACCTCTCCATCTTTAACAATGGCCAGAAACGCAGACATCAACAGCATTTCCTTCCCTGAGGGCGAGTTAGGCGAGAGACAACGAGCACAGTACAATGCATTTCATCAGAGGTCTCTCCAGCCAACTCACTACCCGCACCTTCCATCACTTACGGAGCTCGGACTCCTCGAAGGTGTAACCTGGATGCTTCAACGAGCAGACATCTGGAACCTCTGCTCCAACCCCCAGCCGACCTACGAACAGCTCACCCTTGAGTTCTTGAGTTCGTTCTCCTACATCACCAGCAGCGGCGAACTCAACCAGCACTCAGGCGCCGCTTGTTTCCGGATGTTTGGCGTTAACTATCAGCTGCACCAAAACCAGATTGTCGGCATCCTACAGTTACCCCGCGGCGACAACGCTCATCGCCGCATCACTGATCAGTTCCAGCATGACGCCTTCGCGCTGTGGTATCAGTTGACCGGCCTAAACGCCGATGGTTGGGACTCCCTTCACGCCACTCACATCCATAACCCCGCCATCAGGTACTTTCACAGGGTGTTGAGCAACATCATCTTCGCCAGAGACAGCAACCACAAAGTGAACTCCAAGGAGCTCTTCTTTCTGCATTGCGTCTTCAACAACGAACCGGTTAACACTGCCCCGTTCCTGCTGGCCCACATTCAGGCCAACTGCAACCGTGGCTCGAAGCCATTCTACTTTGGCGGGATTGTCACGGCCATTGCACTTGGGCTGAACCTGGGCGACCGCCTCCAGCACCTCCAGTCCATCCCCTCGGTGTTCCTTGACACCGACCACTGCAGGGCCTCCCATCTCATCCGCTCCCGAGCTGACGGGAAATACCATCCGGTTGTGCGTGGCAAGACCGTCAGAAGCATCATCCTTCCGTCCTGCACCCGCATCCATCCTGAGGACCGTACCAACTGGTTGTTCGACCTCACTGCCCCTCCTGCTGCCGCTGTTCCTACTCAGGAACCCACTCATGATTCCGAAGATGAAATTCAAGCTGAGTTGGACAGGTCCGAGCAGCCAGAGGCATCGCAGCCTCCTCCTCCAGTAGGTACATCATCCCGCCGCCGCCGTCACCACCCCGTGCCCGACTACACTGAAGAGGACCTTCGTCGCTCCCTAGACCAGCAGGCACAGATACTCACGATGCTGCAGCAGCAGAACCAGCGAGCTGACCAGTTCGAAGCTTGACACCGGACTCAAATGCAACAACTTCACACCGGCCAAGCTACGATTACTGAGAGTCTAGCGAATCTGACCCTGCAGGTCGAAGGACTCCGAGACACGGTCTACCACACCGGAGCCATGAGCTATGAGGATAGAGTCGCCCTTGCTAGAGCCAGAGGACGCCAGCGTGGACGTGACAGGCCCCGGGACTAGATTTTCATTTTTTCCTTTATTGTTTACTATATTTCTGTTCTATGTATTTTCATTTTCAGTTGTATCTCCCTCTCGCATGCTTCAAGAATCAGTGAGGACACTGATCGAGATAGTGTGGGAGCGGAGCCTTATTTCCACTGTATTCAGAACTTCCCTTATTTATTGTATTTCCATTTCACTGCACTTTCGAATTTTAGTAAGTTCTATTTTACACTTTCTATTTCTAGCAAATAAAGCGCGTCTATATATTTTTCACGTTACGCAAACAATCCCCACATTTTACGACGTAAACAAAAACTTTCATTTGTTCCTCAAAAGCAAAAGCATCACGAGAATGCACCTGAGTTCAAACCGAGTTTTGAAACTCCGAGGAAACGACAGTTCTAACAAAACCAGTATCGTCTAGACACCTTAGATCTCTAGTTTATGCGAGTCGGTTTCACCACCTACGTGTACCAAAGTCTCAAGTGGCTACGCAAACTCAACCCCAAGTAGTTTATACTAGCAGTCAGCACCATCCTAAAAACACTTCTAAGCGAGCGACCGATGCAAATAAGTGTATGATCTCCAAAAAGATGAAAAATCATGAAAAGAGAGCTAAAAAGCCCAAGAATATAAGATACGTTTCCTTCTAAGTTAGGTGCTCCTCACCCGAGCATTTAGCCCAACGACACGAAAAACGCATTGAAAAATCAATGACAACAAATTATGATCAACAAAGAAGATCAAAAACAAAAACGAGATCATATTCACTAACAGGTCGACTTGCCATGAGAGTGTGCGGACAACGGGCTTAATGTGATTGCGCTAGAACAAACAGGGTGAACTTGCCGCGAGAACCTTGACACCAAGATACGGTAGCATGACTGAGACCGATTTGCAATAAAAGGGAGACCTCCGGAGACTTGTAGTCCAGTGTCGTCGCGATACTCGTCTTGTTCCTACCAAGAATCCCGGTTTTTCCAAACTCCGCGACGAAGAAGCAGCCTCGTGCTTGCCGACTTTTTCACGTTTTACTTGAGGACAAGAAAAGATTCAAGCTTAGGGGAGTTTGATAACACGAAATCATATAGATATTTTCATGCATAATTCGACTAAAAGCTAACCGTTTTCGATCCGATTTCGGGTTATTTCCATGTATTTGTCTGATGTTTTTGCAGGTATTCAACGATCACGTCTAAACAAGGCAACATGAAGAAAAGAAGCAATCCCAGATGAAATATGGACGAAAAAGGAGTGAAAACACAATGAAAAGCGCAGAAGACAATTTTTGCTGATGTGACGACCATCACAGATGCATGACGACCGTCACACGGGTGACGACCGTCACACCTTGTGACGACCGTCATGCAGGCAAAAACGCCCCACTCAGATTACACGTCAAAAGAGCAGTTCCAATTCCCATTCAATGGTCCACTACTCCCTAAATTATCTGCCTCAAGGTCCATCATCCTCAGAGGTAACCGTTGGAATCCCACCTCTATAAAAAGGGAAGCAGGGGACTTCAAAAAGGGAGCTGCATTCATACCATGAAGTGCTGCCAAATTTACTTTCCAGCAAATTTATTTTCAGTTATTATTTGTATCCATTTCTCCAGTTTCAATTGTATCCCTTTCCTTTATTTCCCTTTCCATTCTACTCATTCCCATTTCCGCTCTTCTGTATTTGTTACTGCACTGTACGATCGAATTGGAACTAAAGACAGAATCCTGCCAACATCTGTGGAGGATCTGCCCAAAGGCCAATTGGCATTATTTACAGGTTTTCATTTTGATCGACTCTTATTTTATCATAATGCAATTTATTATTCATTATTATTATTTATGTTTTGCTTTTCCAAATTCCATGTCTAGCTAAACTTAGGTAATCGATATGTAGTAATAATTCGGATGGGATTTGATAACTCTTGTTTGAAAACTTTCTTTTCACAAAAATAACTTATGGTCTAAGTGTTTAAAAATTGATTTACGAAATAAACTTCGTCGCGAAAGCGAGAACATGTTTTAAAGTAGTTTTGCCACGAAAGTGGGAAATTAATTAAGATACGAACCAACAAGCGAAAGCTGCGGTAAGGTCAGATAGTAAACACTAGGCATTTGTTTTAATAACAACGAAAGCACTTTAAAACTAATTAGAACTTAGAGATTTCCAAAAAGTAATTTTAACCCCGAACGGAACACGAAAGTGTACGTTAGGCCCTTAGGATTATGATTAGCGTCAATAACCATCGTGAGACGAGAGTCTTCAAATCTCCACTTTCTGCTTAAGTAAACTGCGAAAACTATTTCATACACCAGTAACTTATCAAATCCCTGAAGAACATAACTACTACGTATCGATTCAATTAATTAAAATCTTAATAGTAATCTTAGTTTCCCCTCTTAGTGACAATCTTATTCCCTTAAAACATATTCTACCTAGCTAAACATAGTAACTCCCGAGAACACTAGTTTGATTATGAGTCCCTGTGGGATCGATATCTTTTATTACTACGCGATAGACTGTGCACTTGCAGTTAGTTGTATTAGACATAGAAAGTCGCGATCAGTCGTCAAGATGGATATCTGGCAGTTGACGTCAGAATTTCCTCGGCAGAGTTCTCCCTAGTTTGCTGTTATGGCTTCATGATTAGACTTTGAAGTTTGTTACACCAGCATTTTACGGCTCCATAATTAGACTTTGAAGTTGTTACCATCGTGACATGGCTTTATAATTTGACTTTGAAGTTATTGTCAGTGGCTTTCAGCAGTCAACGGCTTCATGAGTAGACTTTGAAGTGGTTGTAAAAGAGGGATTTCAGCAATTAGATGGTTGAAGTCATTACTTGTTGTCAAGGCTTCACGATTTGACTTTGGAGTTGTTGTCAGCATTTTAAAGGAAGATTTCAGCGATTAAACGGTTGAAGTCATTACTTGTTGTTACGGCTTCGTAATTTGACTTTGAAGTTTGTCAACGTGGGATGCTCCATAATTACACGTTGGAGACGTTATCACTATTACAATGGCTTCATAATTAGGCTTTGAAGTTGTTGTCAGAATTTCCTCGGAAGGAGTCTAGAGGGCTTCATGATTTGACTTTGAAGTTCAATAGAGTTTTCCTAGAATTGCTGTTACGTCAGCATTGCGCGGCTTCAAAAGTAGACTTTGAAGTTCGTTACATCAGTGCTATAAGGCTTTATGATTTGACTTTGAAGTTGTGGTTGGCATTTTTAAAGGGGGATTTCGGCGATTAGACGACTGAAATCATTACTTGGTGTCACTGCGTCACAATTAGACTTTGAAGTTGTTAGCGGCAGTAGACGGCTTCATAATTATACCTTGGAGTTATTATCAGTTTATACGGCTTCATAATTCAACCTTGGAGTTATTGTCAGTGTTAAACAGCTTCATAACTAGACTTTGGAGTTGTTGTTAGGAATTCCCTAGCGGATTTTCCTCGAGTAGCTGTTATGTCAGCATTGCGGACTTCATGATTTAACGTTGGAGATCGGCACAGTTTTCTTCGAGCGGCTGTTACGTTAGCGTTACACGGCTTCAGAATTAGAATTTGGAGTCGTTGTTAGTGATTCCCCAACAGAGTTTCTCTAGCAGCTGTTACGTCAGCATTGCGCTGCTTTATAAGTAGACCTTGGAGTTGTCGTCAACATCAAGACTTCGTAATTAGACTTTGGAGTTCTTCAGCGGTACCGCATCTTCATGATTAGATTTTGGAGTTGTTGTCCGAAGGTTTTGTCCGCATGAAATAGCTTCATAGGTAGACTTTGGAGTTGTTGCCAGATTTTTCCCCACTGAGTTGCTTGTTGAAGTTTCTTTTATCCGGCCAACGGATTATTTTCTTCGAGCTTGCTGTTCCGTCAGTGTCACAGGGTTTCATAATCAAAATTTCAGGAGTTGTCACCTGTTGTCGAAATAGGTGCCTGGCAGTTAATTTCAGAGCATCCCCAGTGGGTTTGGCTACTGCAAAGATAAGGCAGAGTTAGTGTCCAGTATGATTGACTGAATTGAATTCCTATTGGGTGGAAGAGTTCTATCCCCAATGAAGTCGCCGTGATTTCTTCGTGCTGACGAAATATTATCATCCCCAGTAGAGTCCTCCTCAAAGTCGTTTGCGGGTTAGGACCAACGGAGTTAGCTACTGCAGAGATAAGCAGTTTCCTGTGTTTAGACAGATGACTTTCCCGTATGGATAGGCGGATGAAGTTTTCTTGTGATTAGACAGAAATATTTCCCAATAAAGTCGACAAATTTATTGCCTATGATTGATAGGACCTCCTCGTGTCGGCGAGACGCACCAACTCATCCCCAGCGGAGTAGCCGGGATTTCTCCGTGTTGACGGAATGTGGAGTCCTGACGTGGACAATATATCTTCGGGTTGACGAAATGTGAGTCCTGACGTAGACCAATTGGTGTTTAGTTGTGATTTGACGAATTTGTTTCTCTTCTTGTGTTGACAAGATTAGTTCAGTTATGGACAGAGGTGTTCAGTACCTGTGGCGTTACACAGGTGGTTGAAGTTGAAATCAGAATTATTAGCAGATGTTGGATCAGTTGTTGCCATAACAACCAGGTTCAGTTGGTGGATGGCGTTCCCCAAGCAGTTGTGCAGTTTATTTCTGCGGTTAGCAAATTTCCGGGTTTCTTGGTATTCAACCGTCTCGTACCTCGATTGTTTGAAGGTCGTTCGCTCTTCACCCAGTCAGGTCCAAGCCGTTTGAATAGGGGCAGTTGTTGCACCCCAAAATTTGCTTAACCTTTTCTTGCCTGATTTATGTTTCATTGCACTTCATTTGTATAGCATAACATAGCAATCATTTGCATATCATAGCATATCAAGTCATCCAATAATGGATCAAGTACCATTTATGTCAAAAGAAGCCTATCTAGAGGTGTTATCTGAGCCTGAGAGACTATCCAAGTCATCAGAGAAGGGTTGAAGTCATGAGAAGTTTGAGTGCCCACAGGTGGATTTCTCTTCTAACTTTGGGTGTATTGAAGATCATCAATAGGGAATGTGAATTTGAGATGTGTATGGATCTCATGGGAGGCATTGAGGGCCCTATTGAAGCTTAGACAAGTCATTGTATCAAGTTCAAGAGCCAGGGTTGAGGTGTGTAAAAGTAGGGTTTCATCTGGGTAACCCTAGGTCAAGGAGTGCAAAGAAAGGGCATCAAGACCTAGCTCTAGGTCATGGAAGTCATGGATTGATATGTTGAAGCATGTGTGTGGATGAGCCAGGACCAAGATCAAGAGAATCAAGAGTGGTTGGAGGTGTTTGAGACAGGGTTCCTAGGGTAAAATCCCCTATATAACACTGGACTTCCAAGCCACATAAGTCAAAATACAAGTTTCAAATGGATTCTTGGCCAACATGAAACTTGTAAAGCTTCTCAATACCTTTAATTTGAATACTAGAAGTCTTCAAGAATATTTGTAGAACTCAAGTTATGGTTCTTGCAAGTTACAGGTCACTAGAGGACACTGAAATTTATCTGTGAAAGTCACTTGACTTCCAAGCAACCTTTTCCCCTCAAGGAGTTTTCCAATGGATTCTTGGCCAACATAAGAGTTGTAGGGCTTGATCTTAGATTTAATTTGAGTACAATAAGTCCTCAAGAAGATTTGTGGAACTCAAGTTATGATCTTGGCAATCCAGGGGTATTTTGGGAAAGTTGAATTATAGGTCCTTTTTCAACATGTGTCAAAATCTCTATCTTCCACTCCTCAAGTGAAAAACTGTTCAACATGAAATGTGTTTAAAATGGTGTTTCTAAGTCAGATATGAAGTCATGGTGAGTTGGATTGGCTTATTTCATAAAATGCTCCAAAATGGCCTAAAAAGGGAGATTTTTCAAATGATTCAAAAGAGGGAAAAATGATTTTTTGAATTACAAGGCATAAACATGGCATATGGGTAGTCATTTTGAATGGAAATTAGATTTCAAACACATTGGCAATGTAACAATTTTGAGATGAGCCATTATTTTATGAGTTGCTTTGAAAAGTGCTTTCTTACATTACAAGTAACACTTGCAAAATCATTCACAAGATCAGCTACAAGGCTCTAACCAATTCCAATCAATTAAAAATGTCATGTGGTGAGATTTTGGATCAAAACCAAGCTGCTGAAGCAAGCTGAACCCAACTGTCATGTGCAAGCTTCTCATGAGATTTTAAGTGCAAGAGAAATTGAATTTCTCACATGGAGTTTCTAGAGGCATTGAGGATGCTCGGAGATAAAGCTTGGAGCTTGTTCATGAAGGTCTTTCCTTGTTAAGATTGCTTTTGAAGGATTAGGGATTAGGATATGTAGGAAGAGCTTTAGAATAGACTTGTTTCTTCTTTCAAACATAGGGAGCTTCTTGTGCCTCTATTCATTCCTATGACACAAAGTCCTTTTAAAGTATTAACATCCCTGGGATGAGTGACATACTTTAGAAGTAGAACTTTGAGGATATCTGTCTCTTATAATGTTAAGTGCTTATGGGCTTCCTTTGGTTGTCACTAAGCTTCTTAACATTTCAACTTAATATGTTAATTGATTCTCGCTTGAAGATAGGAGCTTATTTGAAGCTTGAAGATTGTTGAGGATTGAAGATGGGGTCTTGCTTGAAGGAGTTGTTACTGTCAACTTTGCTATCAGGAGCTTGCTGGAGGATTGAAGCTAGGGTTTACTGTTGCTTTTGAGCTGGAGTTTTCTGTAGACGTGGAGCTTGACTGTTTAGGTTGTGAGGAGCCTTATTTGAAGTGTGCTTTCTCTTCCCTGGAGCTTGAAGATAGAAGCTAGTCATGAAGATGAAAGTTGTTGCTGTCAACTTTCTGCTGGTTAACCAACTGTTGCTGTCAGAGCTGCTGTTTGCTGTAGGAGTTTGGTCCTGATGCTTGGGTTGCCTCCTCTGCTTTGGGGTTTTGTTTTTTCTGTATTATTTGTTGGCTTGTGTAGCTCGCCCCCTAGGTTTGAAGTGAATGTTGATTCGCTTTTCCTGTTGTTTTCCTAGGTTCGAGGTTGAGCGGGACTCCCTTGCCTCGCTTGTATTGCTGCAGTGCATGAATTTTACTGTATTTGCTTGCTTTCTTTTCTGCTTATCCCGTAGGATCTCTGATTTCCTCTGTACAGGAGGGAATTATGATAGTCATTAGGATTCTTATCCATGCATGACAACATTAGGTTAGTTTTTATTCCCTTTTCAACCCTAGGTTTTTTAGAGCTTCTTTATCTTCTTAACTCAAAACAACTCAAAAATACAGTAATAAGGTTAATCGACGTCGTACGTTACGAGCCTTAAGCTATTTGAGAAAGGGTTGCTGGAGAGCTTCTTTCCAGTAGTCTGGCTGCTTAGTGTGGTACCCTTTGGGTGACATGCAACGTAGTCACTCTCAAATCATAGTCTCTAGTGCGGCAGAGATTGCAAACAAACCAAAAAACACTTCTTTCGTAAAAGATTCAAAACAAACATCAAAGTGTCATTTTTGTCCGCTTGGGCTCTTAATCAAGAACAACCCTTTCAGAAGGTAATGAAAAACAGTCAGACAAGCTTGTGTCTTCCGTAGCCCGAACTACGTTTGCTCTGATCTTTCATGCTATATGAAAGTATGTAGGCATAGGATGTCGTATCCTAGCGAGCAACCTTCCCCTCCTTTCCCGTAGGTAGGCGAACTACGTTGACTCTGATTTCTCGTTCCATACGGGAATACGTAGGCATAAAGTGTGATACTTTGCCGAGTCATTTTCTTTTCTTTTTTAACCCAGACCTTTAGATTAGATAGAATAACAATCCGTACTAGAAAACAAGCGTGGATCCCGTCGAGTACGATGGACGTGAGGGGTGCTAATACCTTCACCTTGCGTAACCGACTCCCGAATCCAGGGTTTGGTTGCGACGACCATTCCTTTCTCGTCTTGTGTTAGGTTTACTTCGAGCGTTTCCTTTCCCTCCTTTGGGATAAATAACGCACGGTGGCGACTCTTCTGTCATAGCCGGCGCCAATTTTCGCAATAGCGACAACTGTCACTCCAGAAACTCATGGTTTCTCGAACTACCACTCCTATACAACCTTTGAAAGGAGAGCGCGAAGGTCGAATTAGATGAACATAGGATTGGAGAACATCACGGAGAATGGGTGGGTTAAAATGAATTTTGAGCCTTTATCCTTTCTTTCTAAAACCGTGAACCCGACCACGTTACAAACTGAAAAAGTCCTAATTGAAGCAGGTTTGTTTCGAGAGCATACTTCGGTAAAGACCGCATCGAAACTGACTCCTGAAAGGATTCCTCTGGCAGCGTTGTATTAATTTTGACATTTTAATAGTTGATTCGTTTATTATATGTCATAAGATTTTTCTCCAGTGAACAAACTTGGATTTCAAAACTGTCATATGCATTGCATTTAATATATCTTGTATGCAGAACAATTTGTTTTACTTGCGAGTAAGCGCTTGACAGCAGGAAAGTTTCCGCAGTGGAAAGTTTGATCGGGGTAGAATGTAGAAGGCCCGAATACTCCGTCAAGTTGTGGTCAGCCATATCAAATGATCCCTAATAAAGTCAGCCATCTGGGGCAATCAGGTCGAGATTCGGTAAATCTCTCATAGTCGGAAGCACTACCACGAATCAGCTAATCAGGGGCAGATTCGTTGCAAGACTGGGGCAGACCACCCTGAGAGCACAAAGGCTATTGTAAATCAGAAGGCAATTAGTCTGAAACACCTCTTCGAGGTTCGAAACGCGAAAGTAGTTCGTAGCTAACCATCAGGGTACAGAGATTGCAGGGCCCTTTTAGGGGAAGATTTTACGAAGAGCCCATGAGCTGGGAGCATAAGTAGAAGCGAAGGAAATGTTCCTCTCTGTTTTATCAGGGTTTACCAAAAATTGACGCAGGGTCAGGGGCATGCCATCTCGAAGTCAGTTTGTGGCGAGTTTGTATTTTCAAGTTGAAATGTTTGGACTGGGGCATTATTTTCACCTTTACAGCAGATAGCCAAGGGAGAGTGTTCCCCAGCCAGAGCAGGTTTATGTGAAGCCTATTCCTCCCCAGCAGACGGAATTTGCTCTTCATCCCGGGCAGACGGAAGTCGAAGTTTTATCCCCAGAGAGTTGGAATTGCATCAGGGCAGGATCAAATTATCCTCAACAATTCAATATTGACTTATACGGTAGGATAAAGTCATTCCCCGCGAGGCAAGATTAGATATCCCTAGTGGAGTATGCATTCCTGGTGGTTGGTTATGAGTGCACTTACTCCCTAGAGAGAGTCCTCGCAGAGTACAGTCAGAGTACGAATCGATTCCCAGCTGAGGATCCCCAACAACATGGTTAATCCCCACAGAGCATGATTAGGTGATCAGTGGTTTTGAAAGGAGCATCCCCGAGTAGGATTTCCTTTTATTTTCTCCAGCAGGTTGTTTTTCCTCCGACAGGATGAACACCCTCAGCAGAGTTCGTAATTTCAAGCTTGTGAGCCATTCCCCGACAGGGTGGTTATCCCCAGCGGAGTTGGTTGCACCGTTCCATCACTTATTTTGTTAGAATATATCTGTGATACCTAGTTATCCCCAGCAGATTGGGTCTTGTCTTCAGCATTTATTTTGCTGAAGCGCCTCTTGGCATCTTTGCATTGTGCATATATCATCATATTTGCATCTACCCAAACGCGTAGCATTTCCATGTCGTATGGAGCATTACGCCATTGTCAAACATACGCATTTTGAAACATAAGCCAAGTTGGTTACCTCTTTGGTTTCAGGTGTTATCCCTTGCAAAGGAGTGAGAGTCTTGCTCAGAAGGATTTCTAGATATTCAAATTCTCAGCGTGAGATAGGTGATGATAACGTTCGTCTCCTAACAGAGTTGATTGGTTAAGTTTCTTTTCTTCCCCAGCGAAATTCTTCTCAAGTTGCTGTTACGTCAGCGTTAAAAGATTTCATGGTTTAAACTTTTGGAGTTATCACTAGTGATTTCCCTTGGTGAAGTTTTTCCTCATAGAGTTGTTTGATTAGATTTCTCGAAGAAGTTACCTGTGTTGACAGAGATTGTTACCCGTAATGGACGGAGAAGTTACCTATGTTGGCAAAGATTGTTACCCGTAATGGACGGAGAAGTTACCTGTGTTGACATAGATTGTTACCCGTAATGGACGGAGAAGTTACCTGTGTTGACAGTGATGTTTACCCGTGCTGACGGTGATTGTTATTCGTGTTGACGGAATAGTACCTGTGTTGACAGTGATTTTTGTCCGTGTTGACGGAATTCTTCCCTGTGTTGACAAAGATTGTCACCTGTGATCGATAGTGATTTGTACCTGTGATTGACAGAGATTGCGCCTGTGTTGACAGTGATTGCTACCCGTGCCGACGGTGATTATTATCCGTGTAAAGATTGTTACCCGTAATGGACGGAGAAGTTACCTGTGTTGAAAAAGATTGTTACCCGTAATGGACGGAGAAGTTACCTGTGTTGACAGAGATTATTACCCGTAATGGACAAAGAAGTTACCTGTGTTGACAGAGATTGTTACCTGTGATGGGCAGAGATTGTTATCCGTATTGACGGAATTGTACCTGTGTTGACAGTGATTATTACCTGTGATGGACAGAGATCGTACCTGTGTTGACAGAGTTTGGTATCCGTGTGGACAGATCGTGCCTGTGTTGACAGTGATTGTTATCCGTGTTGACGGAATTGTTACCTGTGATTGACAGAGATTGTTACATGTGTTGACATCGATTTTTATCCGTGTTGACGGAAGTGTTACCTGTGTTGACAGTGATTGCTACCCGTGCTAACGGTGATTATTATCTGTATGAAAATCGTACCTGTGATGGACAGAGATTGTTACCTGTGATGGACAGAGATTGTTACCTGTGATTAAACGAGATTGTTACCTGTGATGGACAGAGATTGTTACTTGTGATTGACAGAGATTGTTACCTGTGATGGACAGAGTTTGTTCTCCATATTGACAGAATCGTACCCATGCGCCGAAGATTGTTATCCGGGTTGACGGAATTGTTACCTGTGGCTGACAGAGATCATACCTGTGTTGACAGTGATTGTTACCCATGTGGATGGAGTCGTTACCCGTGATTGACGGAGTTGTCCCAGTGAAATCACCATAGATTGTTATCCGTGTTGATGGAATTCTTCCCTGTGTTGACAAAAATTGTTACCTGTACTGGACAGAGTTTACGCCTGTGTTGACAAAGATGGTTACCTGTGGCTGACAGAGATTGTACCTGTGTTGAATGTGATGTTTACCCGTGCTGACGGTGATTGTTTTCCGTGTTGACGGAATTGTACCTGTGTTGACAGTGATGTTTACCCGTGCTGACGGTGATTGTTCTCCGTGTTGACGGAAATGTACCTGTGTTGATAGTGATTATTACCTGTGATGGACAGAGATCGTACCTGTGTTGACAGAGTTTGGTATCCATATTAACGAGATTGTTACCTGTGATGGAAAGAGTTTGTTATCTGTGTTGATGGAATTGTACCTGTGATGGACAAAGATTGCTCCTGTGTTGACAGAGATTGTTACCTGTGATGGACAGAGTTTGTTATCCATGTTGATGGAATTGTACCTGTGATGGACAGAGATTGCGCCTGTGTTGACAGAGATTTTCACCTGTGTTGACAGAATTTGGTATCTGTGTTGATAGAGTTGGATACTTGTGGCTGACGGAGATCGTACTTGTGTTGATAGTGATTGTTACCCGTATGGACGGAGTCGTTACCCGTGATTGACAGAGTTGTCCCAGTGAAACCGCCAGAGATTGTACCTGTGTGACAGTGATCGTACCTGTGTTGACAGTGATTGTTACCCGTGTGGACGGAGTTATTATTCGTGATCGACGGAATTGTCCCCAGTAGAGTTGTTACCTGTGACTGACAGAGATTGTTATTCCGGTTATGGACGGAATTGTACCCATGGCGATGGAGTCTTTCCTCGTGTTAACGAAGTTTAGTCCAGTTGTGGACGGAGTTGTTTCTTGCAAAGTTAATTCGATACCTGTGGCATCACACAGGGGGTTAATGTTGAAATCCCAAGTTTATCAGATGTTTGATCAGTTGTTGCCGTAACAACTGGGTTCAGCACAACGGATGTTGTTCCCCAAGCAGTTTTTGCTGTGTATTTCTGCGGTTGGCAAATTTCCGGGTTTCTTGGTATTCAATCGTCTTCCACCTCGATTGTTTGAAGGCCGTTCGCTCTTCACCCAGTCGGGTCCAAGCCGTTTGAATAGGGGCAGCTGTTGCACCCCAAAATTTGCTCAACCTTTTCTTACCTAGTTTATGTTTCATTGCATTATCATTTGCATAGTTATATCATTTGCATATCATGATATCATTCATATACTAGGGGATAAAATGTGTTTCTTCTCAAGAGAAGCCTAGCAAGAGGTCTCATTCAAGATTGAGGAGTGGTCAAAGTCATCAGAAGGTGGTTTGATTGCCTAAGGGTTTAAATGTTTGAGTGTGAATCTTCACCTAACTTAAGGATCAACTGAAGACAATCAGAGGGCTGTGAAGTGTTGAATGTGAGAAGAGGATGTGTATGGAGCTCATAGAATTCCTAGAGAGCCATGAGAGAGCTCAATCAAGTCATTGTGTCAAATGCAAGAGCCACAGTTGAGGTGCAAGCAATTAGGGTTTCATCTGGATCAGTTCTAGGTCAACTGTGCAGTTGAAGAGTATCAAGGCCTACTTTTAGGTCATGGAGTTCATGAAATGATGTGATAAGACATTTTTGGTGTTGTTCCAAGATCAAATCAAGAAGAATCGAGAGTGTGAGAAGTTGCTAAGTTAGGGTTTCAGTGTAAAATCCCCTGTTTAGTGCCTAACTTCAAGACCACATAAGTCAAGATATAAGTTTCAAATGGATCTTTGGCCAACATGAAACTTGTAGAGCATCTCAATAAATTTAATTTGAGTACTAGAAGTCCTCCATTGGATTTATAGAACTCAAGTTATGGCCCAAACAAGTTACAAGTCCTTAGATGGAACTGAAATTTGTCTGCAAAAATAATCTGACTTCAAAGCTAATTTTGAACCAGAAGGAGGTTTCACCTGAACTTTTGGCATACATGGAAGTTGTTCCTCATGATCTTAGCTTTCTAAATTGTATTAGAAGTCTTCCATCTGATTTGTAGAACTCAAGTTATGAGGTTTACAAGTCAGGGGTATTTTGGGAAAGTGAGATTATAGGTCATTTTCAATCATTGGTCAAAATCTCCAACTTGCACTTGTCAAATGGATTTTTGTTCAATATGAAAGTTGTTCAAAATGGGGATTTTAGGCTAGCCAAGTGGTCATGTGGAATTGGTTTGGCTTGTAGCAAAAAGTCACTTATAATGGCCTAAAAAAGGGAATTTTTCAAATGGATTAAGGAGGGAAAATTGACTTTTTGAGTTAGAGGACCAAAACATGGCATGTGAGTACATTTTTTGAATGGAAATCACATTCTAAGAACATTGGCATTGGCAGAATTTTGAGCATAGGCCAAGTTTTGGGAGTTGTCATTTAGATTACTTCACCATGAAGTTACATAATCAAAAATAGCCATTGGATCAAATACAAGGATCAAATCCCAGCCATTCACACTCCACATGCTGTTATTAGTTGAATTGAATCATCTTGGAGCCAAAACATTGCCATTTTCGTGTACCTTCAAGAGCAAAAAGTGGTGAAATTTTGAAAATTCATTTTGGGCCTAGAGGCAAGGATTAGGCTTTCTCTTGATCAATATCCATTGTATATAACATTTCTAACCTTCACAAATCATCAGTTTTGGAAATTGGAGCAGAATGGATCAAGAACAAGCTTGAAAAAGTGAAGAACACTCAAAAAGTGAATTCCAAGATCTAGATCGTTTCAGGCCAAATTGTGAATTGAGAAAGCTTTATTGAAGATCATTGAACGATTCTGGAGAGTTTTGCAAAGCTTCATCAAGGATTAAAGGTTCAGTGGAAGTTCTCCATTAGGTACTTGAATTTCACCATATCTCTCTTAATACTTGATGATTCTTTGCCATTTTCGTTTCTTTGCACTCCTTGAAGCATGTAGATCATTTCTGGATTATAATTGTTGATGTTTATGTCATTCGAAATTTGGAGCTACAAACTTGTGAGATTTTGTATGGACTGTTATTGCATGATTTTGCTTAGTTTTTGCTTGATCTATAACCGCCATGATATAAGGGTGAGTTTAGAATTAATTTGGAGAAGTTTTGTTGAACTTGAGGTTTTGGTGTCAAACTTTGTTTGATTCGTTTTTCTTTGATCTTGCATTATTAATGATTTTTGATGAGATATTTGGAATCCTTGCGAGAAGTAGATGAATTTTGACGTAAATTTCATGCGAAACGGTTGAGTTTTGTGAAAGTTATGGTTGTTGGTAGATTTCCGGCGAGCATGGCGGTGGGGAGGCCGGCCGAAAATGTTCCGGCGAGTCCAAGGAAGGAGACGAACAGCTACCGTCAGATCTGGTTGACCGAGTCCGTGCATCCAAGGCGCACGATTGCGCCACGCGTCCTAACGCCTAAACGGCGTCGTTTTGGCCAGCGCAGGGGACCAGGCGCGCGCTGTTCAAGTCCCACCCTGCACGTTTTTCTTTTTCCTGCTTTACATTTCCATTTCCATTTTTATTTTTTTTTATTTTCATTTTATTTTTCTGTTTTGATAGCTGCTTGCTTTAATTATGTTAAAAATAGTAAAAATCATCAAAAAATTATGAAATTTGTTTCTGTAGTTCCTGAATGTCTTAAGAAATTTTAGGAGTTGATTTTACATTTTTAGGATTTTAGGTAAATTAGTTATGATTTTTATTTTGTGCTAATGTCCATTGTGTTGCATATTTGACCATCGGTTTTGTAGAATTTTGTTCTTTCAATTGGTGATGAATTTGGCTTTGATTTTTCAGTATGTTTTAGGGTAGATACTCATGTTCCCTCAGGTTGATTATTAGAATTTTAAAACATCTTTAGGTTCTGTTTTAGGTGTTGAGATTAGAGCCTTCCCAAACATTGGATTACCTTGATACATTTCAATCTAGAAATTATTTAGGTGACTTAGAAGTCGAATTAGGCTTTAATATTTTAACCCTAGGCTTTTCAAACATGTATGCTCCCCCAGGAATTTAATTATAATTTTAAAACTTTGTTTCCTATTTTTGTTGAATTTTGCAAGTTGCTTGTGTTTGTGTTGTTCTCTCTTGAGTGCCTTTGCTTGTTTAGTTTGGTTGGTGACTTTGGGGCTTGCTTTGCTTGAAATCCTTTTTGGGAGGTCTTCTAGACATGATATAGATGCTATGGCTTGAAGATTGGAGCTTGGAGTTGGAGTTTTCTTTTCTTTTAGGAGCTTTTTAGGAGCTTAGGAAATTAGGGTTTTAAGAAGAGCCATTAGAGCTAGTTTTGATTTCTTCATCAAACATAGAATGCATTGTGTGCTTCTATTCCAACCAATGACATGAAGTCCTCCTAGGTAAAATCCATCTCTCTTTTGGAAGGATGTGTGGTATGCCCATAGTTGAGTAGAACTTTGAGGATACCTTTCCATTTCAATGTTGGTACTTGATGATTTCCTTTGGTTTTCATTAAGTTTTCAACATTTCAACCTTGATCTTGGTGATTGTTCCTCTGCTTGGAGTGTGCTTGCTAGAGCTTAAAGATGAAGTTTGATGAAGCTTGAGATAGAAGCTAGCTTGAAGATGAAGTCTTGCTGCCAACTTTGTTGTCTTTTCAACTGTGCTGTTTAGAGCTTGCTGTTGCTGTTTGCCGTAGGAGTTTGTTGCTGCTGCTTGGGTTGCCTCCTCTGTATCTCTGGTTCTTTCTCTGTATTGCCTTTTTTCTTGTGTTGATTATCCTTAGGTTTGAGGTAGAGCTTTTCTCCTCTTGCCTGATGTTTCCTCTCTAGTACTGTTGCATAGCATGCATGTTTACTGTTTACTGTTTACTGCTTGTTTTCTTTTGTTGTTTTCCCCTAGGATCTCTGATTTCCTCTGTGCAAGAGGGAATTATGACAGACATTATGTTTTTTGACCCATGCATGATAACTGTAGGTAGATTCCCCTTTCAACCATAGTTTTAGGGTGTCTTTCTCTCCTCCTCTCAAAACAAATTCAAAAACATAGTAATAAGGTTAATTGAAGTCGTGCGTTACGAGCCTTAAGCTATCTGGGAAAAGGTTGGTGGAGGGTCTCTCTCCAGTAATCTGGATGTTAGTGTGGTACCCTTTGGGTGACATACGAAGCGTTCACTCCTGGGTCATAGTCTCTAGTGCGACTGAGATTGCAAACATCCTAAAAAACAGTTCTTTCGTAAAAAACTCAAACAAACATTCAAACTCTGTTTTTGTCCTCTTGGACCTTTAATCAGGTAAACCCTTTTCAGAAGGAGATAAAAAAATGTCAGACAAACTTGTGTCTTCCGTAGCCCGAACTACGTTTGCTCTGATCTTTCATTCCGTATGAAAGTACGTAGGCATGAGACGCGACATCTCGGCGAGCAACCTTCCCCCTTAACCCATAGTTAGGCGAACTACATTGACTCTGATTTCTCGTTCCAGATGGGAATACGTAAGCATAAAGTGTGATACTTTGCCGAGTCATTTTCTTTTCTTTTTTAACCCAGACCTGTAGAGTAGATAGAATAACATACCCTTAGATAGAAAATAAGCGTGGATCCCGTCGAGTACGACGGACGTGAGGGGTGCTAATACCTTCCCCTTGCGTAATCGACTCCCGAATCCAGGATTTGGTTACGATGACCATTCCTTTCCCTCTTTGCATTAGGTTTACTCTGAGCGTTTCCTTTCCCTCTTGTGGGATAAATAACGCACGGTGGCGACTCTTCTGTCATAGCCGGCGCCGATTTTCGCAGTAGCGATACATTCCAACAAAATAAATGCTGGAACGGTGAAACTAACTACGCTGGGGATAACCATCCTGTCGGGGAATGTCTTACAAGCTTGAAATTACGAACTCTGTTAGGGATGTTCATCCTGTCGGAGGAAAAACAAATTGCTGGGGAGAAGGAGAAATAATCCTGCGCGGGGATAATCCTTCTGAACCAAAGACGACTTGATTATACTCTGCGGGAGTTACCCATGCTGGGGATGGAGTGTGCACATACTCACTGCTGGAAATGCACTTTCTGTTGGGTACATCAAAATCCACTGAGGATACTCTCTTTGTAACTTTCCTGGGGAATACTCTTCTGAGGAGGACCACCCACATCCAATAGGGATAAGTGCCATCTCAAATCCTCTGAGATAAGATGTGACTTCCGTCTGCTGAGGAATGATACTATCAATATGTCACAGGACTCTGGCTGGGGAACATAACTTCCCTGCCTATTTGCTCCAAAGGTGAGAACCCTGCAAAACACAAACGAGACAAAACAAATCTATACAACAAGATCTATTTCAGTTAATATCCGTGATGTTCGTTCAGTCAATTCGATGTTTTAACATTTATCGACAAGGGCTAACAAGTTTATGCACATGCAACTTTATCAAAACATCAGCGTTTTTCACAAACAAAACAGTAAAGAACAAGCATCAAGTACTGAATAACATGATTTATTGATAACGGGCCTGTAAATAGGCAAACTTTTGTACACTGGATGCATCTCCTGAAAAGAGGAAGTCACGCACAAACAAAATACAAATATACAGAAATACAAAGAGAATTTGTATACATGTCGGCAACGTGGTACAGACGAACACCATGAGCTGATCCTCCTATGACTCGCCCGACTCTGACGCTTTCCCGATACTCGATCTTCGGAAGAGATTGTTTCGGATATACGACCCTCAGGTACTCCCAAACCACTAAGCAACGCAGTATCAAACTCGGACCGCAGTCATTTTCTTTTTCAAATCCCTAACTTTTGCGTGAACCGCCTTTTGCGGGTTTTCAATTCACCGGGATACCCTTTTTTGCCGAAGTTGCCCTTTTCAGGTTTTCAACTTCGCGGGTGTACATTTTTCAATTTTATCCCTAACTTTTTCCCGAACCCTTTATTCTTTTTTATGGTTCACCGGGATGCCCCATTTTTGCCTGGACTCTCTTTTTTTTGTCCAGCGGGTCTCTTTAAGCAAAGTATTTTTTAACTGCGTCCGAGTTCACAGGGGATGTAAAATCCTCACCATCCATAGTGGACAACAATAAGGCTCCTCCAAAGAAAACCTTTCTAACGACGTATGGACCTTCATAGTTGGGAGTCTATTTGCCCCTGTGATCTGATTTTGGTGGGAGAATCTTTTTCAGCACAAGATCGCCCGTCTGAAAGCTTCAAGGACACACCTTCTTATCATAAGCTTTCTTCATCCGGCTCTAATACAGCCGACCATATGCTAGAGAAGCCAATCTCTTCTCGTCCATTAAACTGAGCTGATTCAGTCTATCTTTCACCCATTCTGCCTCATCAAGTTGGACATCACGCAAAACCCTCAGAGAAGGAATCTCAACCTCCAATGGTAGGACATCCTCCATACCATATACAAGTGAAAAAGGAGTTGCCCCGATTGATGTGCATACCGTCGTACGATAACCATGCAAAGCAAAAGGCAACATCTCATGCCAGTCCTTGTAGGTCACAACCATCTTCTGAACGATCTTCTTTATGTTTTTATTGGCCGCTTCAACAGCGTCATTCATCTTGGGCCGATAAGGAGAAGAGTTGTGATGTTCAATTTTGAAATTCTGGCACAATTCCTTCATCATCTTGTTATTCAAATTCGAGCCATTGTCAGTGATAATCCGCTCCAGGATTCCATATCTGCAGATAATATCTTTCTTGATAAATCTGGCTACCACCTGCTTGGTAACATTAGCATACGATGCCGCTTCAACCCATTTGGTGAAGTAATCAATAGCTACCAAGATAAAACGATGTTCGTTGGATGCCGTGGGCTCAATCTTTCCAATCACATCAATTCCCCACATGGAAAACGGACAGGCTGATGACATAACGTTTAGAGGGCTCGGAGGCACATGAATTTTGTCCGCATAAATCTGGCATTTATGACACTTCTTTGCAAACTTGAAACAATCTGTTTCCATTGTTAGCCAGTAATACCCTGCTCTTAATAGCTTTCTCGTCATTGCATGTCCGCCGGCATGCGTGCCAAATGTGCCCTCGTGGATCTCTTCCATGAGCAACTTAGCCTCTTTCTCATCCACACACCGCAACAACACGAAGTCGTGGTTTCTCTTGTACAAAACCCCATCCGGATTCAGATAGAAATTGCCAGCCAATCTCCTAAGAGTCTTCTGATCACGACTGGATACCCCAGCCGGATACTCTTGGTTCTTCAGGAAATTCTGGATATCATAATACCACGGTTTACCATCGGAAGTGTCCTTAATGGCGAATATGAAGGCGGGCCTATCAAGGCGAGAAATAACTATCTTGGGAGCCTCATTCCAGAAGTTAACTTTATACATCAAAGACAAAGTCGCGAGAGCGTCTGCCATCTGATTTTCTGCTCGTGGTACATGGTGCAGTTCCACCTTGTCAAAGAAAGGTAACAACCTCCTTGCATAATTCATATAGGGTATCAGATTGGGCTGACGAGTCTCCCACTCTCCCTTGATCTGGTTCACAACTAGAGCAGAGTCTCCGTACACATCAAGATTTTTAATTCTCAGATCGATAGCTTCTTCGAGCCCCATAATACACGCTTCATATTTGGCCTCATTGTTGGTAACTGGAAAGGTCAATCTAGCAGTGAATGGGATGTGCGACCCATTGGGAGTAGTAATGATTGCCCCTATTCCACTTCCGTATGAAATAACGGCACCGTCAAATATTAATTGCCATTTGGAACCCAACTCTGGACCTTCATCCGACAACGGCTCCTCGCAGTCCTTCATTTTTAAGTACATGATATCCTCGTCAGGAAAATCAAAACTCATTGACTGGTAATCATCAATTGGCTGCTCAGCTAGGTATTCATACAGAACACTACCTTTAATAGCCTTTTGAGAAACATGTTGAATATCGTATTCTGTCAATACCATTTGCCATCGGGCAATCCTTTCGGAAAGTGCTTGCTTTTCAAACACGTATTTGATTGGATCCATCTTTGAAATTAGCATGGTCGTATGGTTTAGCATGTATGGCCTCAAACGTTTGGCATCCCAGGCTAGCGCACAACACGTTTTTTCGAGCATTGAGTAACGGGACTCACAGTCTGTGAACTTTTTACTCAAGTAGTAAATCGCATGCTCTTTACGTCCAGTCTCGTCATGTTGACCGAGGACACAACCCATACTTTTCTCAAGAACCGTCAAATACATAATCAATGGTCTCCCGGCTACTTGGGGTATCAATATTGGAGGTTCCTGCAAATATTTTTTTATTTTTTCAAACGCCCTTTGACAATCTTCATTCCAGGTCATAGCCTGATCTTTTTTCAATAACTTGAATAATGGCTCGCACGTGGCCGTTAGATGAGATATGACCCAACCAATGTAGTTCAATCTCCCTAAAAAGCCACGAACTTCTTTTTCTGTTTTCGGCTATGGCATTTCTTGTATTGCTTTTATCTTAGCAGGATCAACCTCAATTCCTTTTTCGCTCACAATAAACCCCAATAGCTTACCAGATCTCACCCCGAAGGTGCACTTGTTAGGATTCAGTCTCAGCCTGAATTTCCTAAGCCTCTTGAAAAATTTCAGAAGATTGACCATATGTTCTTCCTCTGTTTTGGATTTGGCAATCATATCATCAACGTAGACTTTGATCTCTTTATGCATCATGTCATGAAAGAGTGTTGTCATAGCTCGCTGATATGTTGCCCCGACGTTCTTCAAACCAAAGGGCATCACTTTGTAACAGAACGTTCCCCACGGGGTAATAAAAGTTGTTTTCTCCATATCATCCGGCGCCATATTTATTTGATTATAGCCCGAAAAGCCGTCCATGAAGGAAAACACGGAAAATTGAGCGGTGTTGTCGACCAGCACATCAATATGAGGAAGTGGAAAGTCGTCTTTTGGGCTCGCTCTATTCAAATCTCGATAGTCCACGCACATCCGCACCTTACCATCTTTCTTTGGTACAGGTACTATATTGGCGACCCATGAGGGATAAGTTGTAATAGCTAGGAAACTGGCGTCCCACTGTTTCTGAACTTCCTCTTTAATTTTCACAGCCATATCTGGTCGAGTTCTTCTGAGTTTTTGCTTAACCGGCGGACATTCCTCGCGCAATGGAAACCGGTGAACCACCATATCAGTATCCAACCCAGGCATGTCTTCGTAAGACCAAGCAAAGATATCACTGTACTCTCGTAGCATCTCAATAAGCCTTTGCTTGATATCACTTTGTAGTGCAGCCCCTATCCGGATATTCCTGACAACCTCTTCGGACCCCACGTTGATAATTTCAATTTCCTCTTGATGAGGCAGAATGATTCTCTCTTCCTGTTTCAAAAGTCGAGTCAGCTCTTCTGATAAGTCACTATCCTCAACAATCTCTTCTTCTGCTTGAAATATCGGGTGCTCGAAGTCAAAGTGAGTCATAGAAAGTTCGTGATCGGTGTCGTCTGAAATATGAATCCTGCAATGAGAATGGTTAAATGTTTCAAATAATGAAAACAAAGCACATAACCACATTGCCATTTTATTGTTAAACAAAAACAGGAAAAACAAGGATCACAAAATTTGTATGAGAAAAACGCCTTTATTAATGATTAACCAAAGTACACACATAAGCAGGTAGCCCTAAAAACAAAATCACTATACCCCGGGTAGGACACAGGATTATACAATAATTGAGAAAACAAATCATTACTGTTTTGTAGTCACTTGGACAAGTTCCTGGATAGACCAGTTGCATAGATTCTGTCCTGGCACGCCGGGCTTGATCCACGAGTCCATATCGCAGTCACTATCTCCGTCTTTAGCATCGGAAACAGCATTGATCGTTTCATAACAGACCCCACCTAGAGTGATCACCACTGGTCCTTTGAACTTTGGCACGCCTGATGCGGAAGGTGACGATGTCGGGCGATACCCCAACCCGAACTTGTCCATCTTGACAGGAATTTCCAAGACTTGGCCCCATCCTTTGGTTACTCCAGCCTGAACCACTGTCTGCGCGTCTTTGTACGAAGACATGGCCACTTCTGGCCCTTTGACGGGAACATGATACTTGTCCTTGATCTGCAACCCCTCGAAGGCTTGGCATGGCGTCTCATGGATCTCCCCATCCACTTCGACGTACTTGAATGACGAGAGATGACTAACCAGAATGTCCTCCTCTCCACAAATAGTAACAACATTGTCACTGACCATGCATTTGATTTGCTGATGCAGCGTGGATGTCACAGCCCCTGCAGAATGTATCCATGGTCGCCCAAGTAAACAGCTGTAAGCTGGATGTATATCCATGATGTAGAACACTGTGTCAAACACTTCCGGTCGACTTGGAGCGACAATGTTATGGATCCAAACACCGACCTCCTGGTCCCATCAAAAGCCCTCACGACCAAATCACTTGGCGTGCATATGATTCCCTAAACATCTAGCTTCATCATCGCCTTCTTCAGCAACACATTCAAGGATGATCCGGTGTCTACAAGAACATGCGACATAACAGTGCCCCAGCACTCCACTGAAATGTGCAAAGCCATATTATGGTCCCGACCTCTAGGCATCAAATCAAAGTCCGTAAATCCCAGGTTGTAGCCAGCATTCACATGCGCCAATACCCCCTCAAGCTGATTGACAGTTACTTCCTGAGGTACAAAAGATGTGTCCAAGATTTTTAACAAGGCATTCCGATGGGCCTCGGAACAAAGCAACAAAGATAGTATTGAAATTTTGGAGGGCGTCTGCTGCAAGTGCTCCACAATCTTATAGTCACTTTTGCGAATCAACCTCATAAACTCTTCTACATCCTTGACCGATGTTTCTTTCTCTTTTGACTGGGAAGGTCCTTCCTCATTCACTTTGGCTTTGCCTCTAGCAATTCTCTCAGCCTCGATTTCAGGTGAAGTGAAGATTCTACCACTTCGGGTCATACCTCCCGCTTCAACAAGACTACCGACTGCCCCTGCTGGCTGGATATCCACATTAATCTTCTCCCCATTGCAAAAAGCTTCCAATCCATAATTCCATGGAATGGCTTTCGTACTCTCATAAGGAACGAGTACTGCTTTCGTTATCGTGATAGTTGGCCGCTTGGAGGGCGCTGATATCGTAATAGTTTTTCGTGGGATCGTAATTGTTGCGACCTCACCCTGTTTTTCACATGTTACCTCACCAGGTTTCTCAACAGCAGTGCGGTCAAACTGTAAAATTCCCTCATCAATCATGGCCTGAATACCTCTCTTCAAATCAACACAGCCCTCTGGTTGGGTCCAACAATCTAAACAATACTCATCACATCTGGGGAAGACCCCTCCTTTCAACAATTTGCTTTTAACATAGCTCAACAGTGTCTTCAGATCATTTACATCCATAACCAAATCCAGATCCTCCTCTGTTAAAACAGCATTCGCTCCATGATTCTGCATTGGTTTATGAACAATATTGGGACCATCATTACTGAAGTTAATGACTTTACTATCAATCAAATCTTGGACTTTGTGTTTAAAAGCATGACAACTCTCGATATCATGTCCGGGTGCCTCGGAATGAAATTCGCACTGCTTACTAGTATCATACCCGTAAGGAAGTGCTCCCGTGGGTGGGTCCAACATTCTCTTCTCAACCAAATTCAAGCTTAACAGCGTCTGAAGCAATTTTGCATACGTTGACGGAGGTGTATCAAATACCCTCTTTGGCTTCCCATTCTGGATCCTTCTCTGAGCAGGATTATACCTTTGTTGTTGCTGCTGCTGTTGTTGTGATTGTTGTCGTTGTTGAGGTATAGGGATCGTCACACTAGAAACCTGTTGTTGAAGATACTGATTCTGACCTCTACCTCGTCCTCGACCACCATACACTGCGCTGGCGTCTCTTTATCTTCTACCACCAAAGACCATTTTTGCACCTCCAGCTGAGGTTGATTCACCGGCTTGGATCTTACCAATTTTGATGCCATTTTCAATTTGTTCCCCCATGAGTATCATGTCAGAGAAACTACCCATCGAGCAATTGAGCAATTTATCATAGTACATCCCAGAGAATGTTCCAACAAAAATATCAATCAATTCCCTCTCAACCATACGGGGGTGGACTCTTGCCACCAGATCGCGCCAACGCTGAGCATACTCCTTGAAACTTTCCCCATTCTTCTGTGAAAGACTTTGAAGTTGGACCCTATTTGGTGCAAGGTCGCTATTGTATTGGTAATGTTTGACGGAAGCATCAGCCAATTCTTTCCAACTTCCGACCTGTGCAGGCTCTAGTCCCATGTACCATTCTAGCGATGGTCCTGACAAACTATCTTGGAAAAAATGCATAAGCATCTTCTCATCATCAGAGTATGCAAACATCCTCCGGTAGTATGAACGCACATGAACCCGTGGGCATGTATCCCCTTTATATTTATCGAAAGTGGGAGTTTTGAACTTCAATGGCACTCTCAACCTAGGAACCAGCCCCATGGTAGCCATGTCCGAACCTGCAGAATTTTGATTGGCTATACCTCTCATCTGTTCCTCCAGCATTCTAATCCTCCGATCACTATCAGTGGGACCCTCAAAACCCATGCCTTGCCTAGAAAAGGCATCTTCCTGGCGATCTCTATTCCAGTACGGCCCCTCATTACCACATCCGTCATAAGCAGCATTACGACCATGACCATGACCACTTTGGAAAAACCTGGGGTCATACCTCAGATTGCCCAGCTCTTGATTAGCAGCCACTGCCCAAAACCAGTATTGAAAGGACCCATCCCAGCACCATTGGTATTCACATTGCCAAACCCAGCATTACCGTAGCCATTATTACCATAACCTTGATTGTTATCGCCAAACCCTCCGTTGTCGAGGCCCTGATTATTGAAACCATCATTGCCATCCCGATTGCCAAAGCCTAGACCCTGATTGTTGTCACCGAAACCAGTATTGAAACCAACATTCTTGTTGATTTCCACGTTCCCATTAACATTATCAGCATTTCTATTACCAGCGTTGTCGTTGCCAAAACCAGTCTCACCAGCATTTGGTATCACTTCCTCCCTGCGAGGAGTCTCAACATGAGCAGAGTTGTATTCAGTATTACCAGCCGCTCGCGCCAGCAGCGGTTGCACCAGAGTTTGAAGATGTTCCTGGCCTTTAGCCACAACCTCCATAGTCTGCATGAATTGGGCCAACCTATCCCGGATCTCCTGTATCTCAGACTGTACTTGATCCATGATCTTCTTATTGTTGCTTCTTGTAGCGTACCGATGAGTTCTCTATTCGTCAATCTTGAAACAACCTGTAAGATGCAGGAGATAAGATTCGAGCTCAAAAATGTACCTCCCATGCAATATGAATATGCACACGTGTAAATATGCAACAGGTTAATTTCCCCCCCGATTCTAGTTTCAGAGAAGAAGCCATAACGACATGGAGTCCCAAGTGAGTAAGCACAAAAACAGAAACCTCATACATAAACAAATGCCAAGAGGCAGAGTACAAAGGTACAACTGAAAAGACCTCAGCCAACAAGCCTGGCGATGGTCAAAATACAAGTGCAAATAACAAGAGTAAAGCAAAGATAAATCAGGCCAAATGGCGCGCTCTGACATCTTCCAATATCCTCAACGTCTCCGAATGACCTAGTCTGAAGATTAGCTCCTGTATCAGTAATGCATGTCGCTCGACAGTGGATCTCAGCTTTTTGGCGTCCTCTTCACAAGTTCCTCTGCCAGAACACTCATCAACCCTGCGTCTCTTGGAGCCAGCCTTCAATTCACCACCACTAGTCTCGTTGACCATGTTTCTCACTCTAGACTCAGCGTCACATCTAAGAGATACCTCTTCAGCAATCTTCGCATCCTTAGCACTGATCTGCTCCTCTAACCGGGAAATCTGAAGCTTCAACTCATCTTCACGCTCCTTCCGCTTGGTAAGCGTTGTATTCCACAAAGATTCCCATTTGGAAAGTCGAGAATAAGCCTTATTCAGAAGTTATTTATTAGTAGCAAGCACACTACTAACACCATTCAAGGCTACTCCTACTTTCTCTCTCCTGCTGGTCTCTTCATTCAAATCTGAACCCAACCTATTAATCATCTCAGTCTGCTTCTTCAAAGTGAAAGTTGCCTCATTCTTCTCATGCCGAAGCTGGAAAATCTCTTTCTCTAGCTCTTCATTCGCTCTTTGCAACTCTTCCTTTTCAGCCAGCAACCTGTTATACTTCTCAATCTCTACTGAAGTAGGTTCCTTAACCACCGGAAAATACATAGGCTCGGCAACAGGGTATGGCATCAAAGAAGTCCTAATTCTCTCATGGATCCAGAGCCGATAAGGATTATAAGCTCGAATGTCACTCTTACCAAGCAATGTCTTCCCTCTTCTGTGAATATTACCCCAAGCACGCCTCAATCTGACTAAAACATCTCCATCTAATAAACCTGTGAGATACAGAGATTCCTGTATCTCGTCTTCAACCGGAGAGTCCCTCAAAGCATAGCCAAATTGTCTCACAAGCAGAGAAGGGTTATAGTTAATACAACCTTTCCGTCCAATCAAAGGAACGTTCGGAAAGCCACTGCAACTATATATAATATTCACCCCGAGCAGGTTCCGATCAAACCATACAATGTTCTCAGCACATAATCCCATCAATCTGGAAGACCAATCTAAAGTACAAGCAGTATCAACAAAAGGTCCCTTCTTAGGAAGATGTCCCTGAAACCACCTAGATAGAAGAGGTACACAGCAAGAAACATTCTTTCCTCAACGTTTTTCATTCTTATAGTGAATAGAATGATAAACGTCACCCAAGAGAGTAGGCACCGGGTTCTTCGAGGAAAGAATAAAGAAAGCATCTGAATCAACAAAATCAGGCAGGTTCGGGAACAATACAATCCCATAAATGCAAACAGCCAGAATAGCACTGAAGGCAATCCAACATCCATCCTTTGCACACTGCGTAGCCTTCTCAAACAAGCAAGAAAGATGAAAACCATAAGCTCCATTCAGCTTAACCAAACCTCTGGGGAACTCAGAAGCATCTAAACTGACAATCTCAGCAAGCTTAGCCAACTTAGGCTCAGTATCCTCATGAACAAAAGGCATATGATCTAACACAGGAACTCCCAACATATCAGAATACTCCTCCAGAGTAGGAGCCAAAATAAAATTAGGGAACAAGAAGCATCTCAACTGAGGCTCGTAAAACTGCATCAAGGTGTACAATCCAGTCATCTCAAACACAGAAGGTCTGCACAACAAACTGAGCAGTTTCCCATAAGACTCTCTGAACTCGACCCTCACTCTTTGATCTGCTAAAGCAACCAACTGCAATAAGGAATTGATATCTGGAGAAGGCAACTTGTAAGAAACTGTTCTCTTCATGGACTCCGTGTCTGGCAAGAAGAACACTATAATCTAAGGGGGAAAATCACACCTGCAACATAAATACACGTTAATGAAATGCAAACATGAAAATGCAGATGCATATGCAACAGGGGATCAAGTGCAATGATGAAGAACTGTGTTGTGTTGTACTGCCACTTGAGAACCAATCAGATCTTCTCCTCAATCCAAACCAATCACACAAGAACCCTCATAACCAATTCTCACTGACAGAGACAAACCAGTTGTTCTGAGGCCAGAGTTTTCCTGCAAAAAGACCCACCTACCCTCTCACAGGTATGTACCTAACTCGCAGACGAGGTACGGCATGCAGTCATCAGCGTCACAAACTTTCAAGAGTGATGATACGTTACCCAGAAGGTGTGGCATCATCATCCCTTGAATAGGCCTCACTTAGCTGAATCCCAAATGATAGGTTCCCAGAGTCGACAACCCTCAAATCCAACAACCTGTCAAGCCCAAAGGACTAGGCAAGATGCCATCAAAGAGAATCTCATATGAGTGTAAATTTCGTAGCTAGCTGGTGCAAGCAAAGCAAGCAGGCTAACCACTACTCTCTACTTCTAAGTCTATGTGCACTCAAGCCCAAGTCCGGCTTATCTCTCAAACTAACCCTCTACCCACAGCACAACAACAAATATATACAGTACTGAAAGTAAAGACAGAAAAATAAATACAAAACCCCAGACAGGAAAACAATCGCTAGGATTGACTCGCATAGGGAACCAGAACGTCCCCATCAGAGTCGCCAACTGTCGCTACTGCGAAAATCGGCGCCGGCTATGACAGAAGAGTCGCCACCGTGCGTTATTTATCCCACAAGAGGGAAAGGAAACACTCAGAGTAAACCTAACGCAAAGGGGGAAAGGAATGGTCATCACAACCAAATCCTGGATTCAGGAGTCGGTTACGCAAGGGGAAGGTATTAGCACCCCTCACGCCCGTCGTACTCGACGGGATCCACGCTTGTTTTCTGTCTAAGGGTATGTTATTCTATCTACTCTACAGGTCTGGGTTAAAAAGAAAAGAAAATGACTCGGCAAAGTATCGCACTTTATGCCTACGTATTCCCATCTGGAACGAGAAATCAGAGTCAACGTAGTTCGTCTAACTACGGGTTATGGGGGAAGGTTGCTCGTCGAGATGTCGCGTCTCGTGCCTACGTACTTTCATACGGCATGAAAGATCAGAGGAAACATAGTTCGGGCTATGGAAGACACAAGCTTGTCTGACAGTTTTTTTATCTCCTTCTGAAAGGGTTTTCCTGATTAAAGGTCCAAGAGGACAAAAACAGAGTTTGAATGTTTGTTTGAGTTTTTTACGAAAGAACTGTTTTTTAGGATGTTTGCAATCTCAGTCGCACTAGAGACTATGACCCGGGAGTGAACGCTTCGTATGTCACCCAAAGGGTACCACACTAACATCCAGATTACTGGAGAGAGACCCTCCACCAACCTTTTCCCAGATAGCTTAAGGCTCATAATGCACGACTTCAATTAACCTTATTACTGTGTTTTTGAATTGTTTTAAGATGAGTGGAGAAAGACACCCTAAAACAATGGTTGAAAGGGAAATCTACCTACAGTTATCATGCATGGGTCAAAACCTAATGTCTGTCATAATTCCCTCTTGCACAGAGGAAATCAGAGATCCTAGGGGAAACAGCAGAAGAAAGCAAGCAGTAAACAGTAAAGAGTAAACAGTAAACATGCATGCTATGCAACAATACCATTGAGGCAAGGGAGAAAACAACAGGTAAGAGGAGACAAGCTTCACCTCAAACCTAGAGGTAATCAACACAAGCAAATAGACAATACAGAGAAAGATAAAAGATACAGAGGAGGCAACCGAAGCAGCAACAACAAACTCCTACAGTAGACAGCAACAACAAGCTCTAAACAACACAGTTGAAAAGACAGCAAAGTTGATAGCAAAACTTCATCTTCAAGCTAGCTTCTATCTCAAGCTTCATCAAACTTCATCTTCAAGCTCTAGCAAGCACACTCCAAGCAGAGGAATAATCACTAAGAACAAAGTTGCAATGTTGAAAACTTAATGAAAACCAAAGGAAATCATCAAGTACCAACATTAAAATGGAAAGGTATCCTCAAAGTTCTACTCAACTATTGGGCATACCACACATCCCTCCAAAGGAGAGATAGAGTTTCCCTAGGAGTAGTCTACATCATTGGATGGAATAGAAGCACATAATGCATTCTATGTTTGATGACATAAAACCAAAACTAGTCCCAATGGCTCTCCCTAAAACCCTAATTCCTAAGCTTCTAAAAACAACTCCTAAAAGAAAATAAAACTTCAACTCCAAGATCCAATGCTCAAGCCATAGCATCTATACCAAGTCCAAAAGACCTACCAAAAAGGAATCCAAGCACTTCAAGCTCCAAGGTCACCAACCAAGCCAAACAAGCAAAGGCACTCAAGAGAGAACAACAGAAACACAAGCAACTTGAAAAATTCAACAAAAATTGCAAACAAAGCTACAAAATTCTAATTAAATTCCTAGGGGAACATGAATGTTTGAATAAATTAATTTGAAAATATTGAAGCCTAATTCAACTTCTAAGTTATCTAAACAATTCCTAAAGTGAAATAGGTCAAGGGGATCCACAAGTTTGGGGAGGTTCTAATCTCAACACCTAAAACAGAACCTAAATTTATTCTAAAAATCCACCAAAAATTCTAAGGGAACATACATGTCTACCCTAACACATACTAAAAAATCAAAGCCAAACTCATCACCAATTGGAAGAACAAAATTCCACAAAACAGATGGTCAAATATGCAAAATTAAAAGAATTAATGAAAATAAGAAAAATCAAATTAAATTGAAAAATGCATGAAAATGCATTTTATTGATTTCAGAAAATCACAAATTCTCTCAAGATCATGGAGGTATTTTTAAAATAATTTTATGATCAAGAATGAATTTAATATGATTTTTTGAATCAATAAAGCATTAAAAATAAAACAAATTGAATAAAAGAAAATCAAAAACTCAAAATAAAACAACAGCGCTTGGATCAATTGACTGAGTAATCAGATCCTGAGGCAATCAGCGCATCCACGTGAGTGTCCCAGTCACTAGCTGACTGGGATCAAATGAAATGCAGCGTATTGTGTTAATGGAGGCAAATCTGAGTTTGAATCATGGCCGTGCGATGAGCATAACAAGTCCAACTTCAAACAGATCTAATGGTCAGAACATCATCTTCCTCCTTTAACTCAGGCAAGGTCAAGCAACTTCCGGTGACTCCCACGGTGGAAACCACCGTCTTCTCCGGTGAGCATGAATTACAGGCAGCCAAATCAAACAAACAAGACATCAATCTTACTCAATTTTCCACGTAGATCATGAATATCAACTCCAAATTTCCTGAATCCTTATGCATTTTCAAAACCGATACCAGATCTAAATTATGTCAAATTATTGAATGTCACCAAAGCTTAAACCAAAGGTATATGTGTCTTCCTCAAGTTACACTGATCATCTTAAGCTATTACAACTGTGTTGATTCCTCAAGATCAACCATAACCGAATCCAGATAGAAATCGTGATACCTCCTTGATCATCACCAAATGCTAACAAATGGATCCTAAATCGTTCTACAAGTCACAAGGAACCTAACCACATGTATAATATGGATTACATCTCCCTAGATCAAGAGGAATTTTGAATTATACTAACCTTGTTTCAAGCTTCAAATAGAGATGATTCTGACTCGATCTTTGCTCCAAGAACTTCCAGAATCCTTCACTGACGATGGTAGAAACCTCTTGCAACTTCAATTTGATCTAAAACCTATCTGAATCTCAAATACGATTTTGAGTTGGAGCTCCAAAATTCCAATATCAATCTCTCTGCTCAGCCTCAAATGACCACCAACCCCTGCTCAATTCTTCTTCTGAACATTTATAGAATCGTTGGGGACCTTCTACAGTCCAAGCCCAGGCCCAAATTGGAAGATCCAAAAACTCCAACCTCTCCAAAATTTTCACATGCCAAGTGCACGAAATTGCTCAAACAGCTTTCCTTAGAAGCTTTCAATCACTCGCATACCACCTTTGGAGTGTATTCAGACCAATAAGAGCTTCCACATTGCCTTGGTGAATGAATTGCCATGAAGTTGCTTAAGTGTGAAGAAACAAGTGAAAAACTTATGAATTAAGGGTCAATTGAAAAATCTAAAAGAACCAATGTTTCCAAAACATGATTTCTGATCAAATCAAGTACTCATTTGACTTGTTTTGGTCACATAACCAATAATTTTGAATTTTTCAACTTTGAATCCTTTGAAAACCTCCCTTATTCAAACCATTTCAAACCAAGTTTTGCTATGAGCTCAATCAATCCATCATGACCTATAGGTTGCACTTAAAATCATGTTTTGAGCAAGTTCCATTTTGAACAAATCTCCATTTGAAGAGTGCAAGTTGGATATTTTGACCCATGATTGAAAATGGCCTATAATCTCACTTTCCCAAAATACCCCTGACTTGTAAACCTCATAACTTGAGTTCTACAAATCATATGTAAGACTTATAGTACAATTTAGAAAGCTAAGATCATGAGAAACAACTTTAATGTTGGCCAAAAGTTCAGGTGAAACCTCCTTATAGGTCAAAAATAGCTTTGAAGTTAGATGATTTTCACAGACAAATTTCAGTGGCATCTGAGGACTTGTAACTTGTCTGGGCCATAACTTGAGTTCTATAAATCCAATGGAGAACTTCTAGTACTCAAATTAAAGGTATTGAGATGACCTACATGTTACATGTTGGCCAAAGATCCATTTGAAACTTGTATCTTGACTTATATGGCCTTGAAGTTAGGCACTAAATAGGGAATTTTGCACTGAAACCCTAACTTAGCAACTTCCCACACTCTTGATTCTTCTTGATTTGATCTTGGCACAACACCACAAATGTCGTATCACATCATTTCATGAACTCCATAACCTAAAACTAGGCCTTGATACTCTTCAATTGTCCAGTTGACCTAGAATTAATCCAGATAAAACCCTAATTGCTTGCACCTCAACTGTGGCTCTTGTTTTTGACACAATGACTTGACCAAACTCTCCCATGGCCCTCTAGGAATTCTATGAGATCCATACACATCCTCTTCTCACATTCAACACTTCACAACCCTCTGATGGTCTTCAGTTGATCCTCAAGTTAGGAGAAACTCCACATGGAAGCATTCAAACCTCTTAAGGCCTCAAACCACCTCCTGATGACTTAGATGAATTCTCAAGCTTGGCTAAGACCTCTTGCTAGGTATCTCTTGATAAGAATCACATTTGATCCCCTACTATATGAATGATATCATGATATTCAAATGATATAACTATGCAAATGATAATGCAATGAAACATAAACCAGGTAAGAAAAGGTTGAGCAAATTTTGGGGTGCAACACAACGCCATCAAGATCTTCTTGAAGAAAAACCCTGTGCCTACTTTACTAGCTAACGCATATCATTCTGTTTACTTGAGAAATCTGCATAAAGGAGGAATGATTGTCTGTTGTGTCCCGTTGTTATATAAGTGGTTTATTTCTCACTTACCTAAGGCTCATGCTTTTTGGAAGGAAGGTTGGTGGTCTCAGAAGGTTATGGCTCTTACTCACTCTGATATTGATTGGTACAACCATAGTTACGATGGGATAAAAATCATTGACAGTTGTGGAAGCTTTGGTAACATACCTCTCCTGGGTACAAATGGAAGAATCAGTTATAGCCATGTTCTCGCTCGCCATCAGCTTGGATATCCTTTGAAGGACAAACCAAACAGCGCTCATGTGGAGAATATTTTCTTTAAAGGAGATTCAGAATTAAGGAACGAGATCCTAAAAGCTTGGGGTCATGTGCATAAGAAAGGAAAGGAAACCTTAGGGAAACTTAATTGCGTCTCTCTCGAGCCTTATCTCCAATGGGTCCGAAAGAGAGCTATTCAGCTAAAGATGCCTTATCCTCAGCAGAAACCCATGGCCTTAGAGGAGGAGCACACATTGATCTTTATGTATGAAGAGGAGAAGTTAAAGATTGCTTTGAGGAAATCACAACAAACTGAAGTAGCCTGGAAATACAAGTACCAAGTGGCCATGGAAGAGAATGATGAACTCCATAGACAACTACGGGTGAAAGACGAAGAAATGATTGCTTATAAGAAGAGGAAGACACAAGAAGGCTTACCTTCTTCCAGCTCTCAGCCAACTCATGGAAGCTGGTCATGGACAAACTCATTCTCGAGAAGACTCAAATGGAAGAAGAAATCAAGAAACTCAAAGCAAAAGAAGACTTTTATTTAGAATACTGTCAGCCTTATATTTAGGACTTTTGTAAAATGTACTAGATATTTTGTAATGCAATCTTGAAAATCAATGAAACGAAATGATGTTTTGATCTGAGTTCCATGAAACCTTTGCATTTGCATTTGCATTAATTAATCATTCAAAGAACTAAAGATTGTTTTGCAGATATTATAGGATGGATTCTGGAAAGAGAGCAGAGGTTGTGTTCCAAAGACCAAAATTGTAGAACTTGAAGAAACTGGTAAGTTTAGTAGAAGACCCCAAGGCATTCAGAGAGAAGTATGGGAATATGCTGTCTTTGCTAGAAGTTCAAGTATATGAAGAGATGTCATCCGCACTCGTGCAATTCTATGATTCAACCTATCATTGTTTCACATTTCCAGATTATCAGTTGCTACCAACCTTGGAAGAATATTTCTCCCTGATGGGAGTAGGCGTCACTCCTAGACCATTTTCTGGAAGAGAAGGGACTCCTAATGAAAGAGCAGTTGCAAAGGCCGCGTATTTAGAGGTGGACGAGGTACGATCTCATATGATTGCTAAGGGAGGGTTGTATGGATTTCCAGCTATGTTCCTGTATGAACAAGCTCAAAGCTATGCCTTGTCAAAGAATATTGAAGCATTTGAGGCCATCTTGGTTTTACTAATTTACGGACTGTTCCTGTTCCAAACTGCTAATGATTTTGTAGACGCAAATGCAATCAACCTTTTCTTAATCAAAAATCTTGTACCTACCTTGCTGGATGATACGTACTTTACCATCCACCGTAGGAACCGTTATGGAGTTGGACGGATTGAGTGTTGCACCGTTCTCCTGCACGAGTGGTTTATTTCGCACTTGCCAAAAATTCCGACCCTCTGGGATAAGCAAAATGGGCTCTCATGGACATAAAAGCTATTATTGCTCAAACACTCAGATATTAAGTGGTATGACCCAATGTATGGAGGGATTGCCATGATCCAAAGCTGTGGAGATTTCCCGAATGTATCGCTTATCAGCGTCAAATGGTTACATCAGCTATAATCCTATTCTGGCTCGTCGACAGTTGGGGCACCCCATGGAAGATGAACCAAACCCAGACTTCTTGAGAAGCTTTTACCTTGAAGAGGGGAAGAATCCCACTTACAGGGCTCGAATTGTGTATGCTTGGCGTTATGTCCACACGAGGGGAGTAACTGCCCTAGGTTACCACGACACTACTGTTTCAGAATCTCACTTACCATGGGTAAGAGAAGCAGCGTTGAAGATGTTCTATACTCGTTTTGAGCCTGACTCACCCAAACCTACTCTCGTAGAAGAATTAAAAGCTGCTTTGGCAAAAGCTGAAAAAGAAGGAAAGACTTGGAGAGATAAGTATTTCAAGGCTATACAAGAGAAGGAAGAACTTCAAGAGTTGATCCGTCAGAATGGAAAGAAGAGTCAGCCAGAAGACGAAGGGCCATCCAACCGGAAGATCTGAAATCCTTTTTCTGTTTCCTTTCATCATGTATTGAAGACTTGTATTTTAGTTTCAGAATCATTATTGTAAAACTCTCAGTTATCAATCTATGAGGACTTTCTGAATTTGCTTATTTCCCCATTGTTATAATTTTTGCAAATATTTCTTTGGATTCCTTGAATGATTAAATTTGCATTTGTCGCATGTCGCATTCATAAGCATCGCATGTGCATATTCGTGTGTTGTGTCTCATCTCGTTGTCTTGTCTCTAGAAAGAATCACACTGAATCCTCAACACCGATACAACACCCGAGCCCAAGCTCGCCTTAGAATGGAAGGACAGAATTTGGATGTGGACAGAATTGATAATGAACTTGGAGAGCTACGAGGAGGCATGGGGAAGATCATGGAGGCCCTACAAGTCATTCGTGCAAAGTTGGACACTCAAGCCACTATTGTTTCTGAAATCACTAGCATAGCTGCAGAGCCGATCCCAATGGAAGTCACTGTTGCAAATATTCCACCATATGGGTTGCCACCTGATTGTGTACCGCCATCAGTAGTCAGTCAACAAGCAGTTCCTTTAGGGCCAGAAATTCCTTAAGTTATTCCTACTTACACTCAGCCTTATGTTCAGGTTCAAGCGCACCCTGTGTTTCATAATCCTCCACCAGTGTACGAAGGTCTTGATGGGTATGAAGAAGAGAGCGGATGACATGATAAGTTGAAAGAAAGTGTAGAGACTATCGGCAGGAAAGTCAGAGCAATGGAAGGAAATGACATATTTGGTACTGATGCCAGAGATATGTGATTGGTATCCGGATTAGTAATTCCTCCAAAATTCAAAGTTCCTAATTTTGATCAGTATTCTGGGGCTACTTGTCCTCGGACGCATCTGATTATGTATTACCGAAGAATGGCCGCTCACATGGAAGATGACAAGTTAATGATTCACTGTTTCCAAGATAGTTTGAAAGGAGCTCCTGCTAAATGGTATTTGGGTTTGGATCAATCTCGTATTCATAGTTTCCAAGACTTGGCTGATGCTTTTGTGAAACATTACAAGTACAACATGGATTTAGCCCCTGATCGAAAACAATTACTGAGTATGTCACAAAAGAGTTCAGAATCTTTCAAAGAGTATGCACAAAGGTGGAGGGAAACTGCCTCTCAGGTAGAACCTCCTTTGAGTGAAAAAGAGTTAATAGATTGGTTCGTCGATACAGTGAGACCGGAGTTTTATGAGAAAATGACCAGTAGTGTAACCGCAAGTTTTTCTGATATAGTATCAGTGGGGGTAAGAGTTGAGTTAGGAATGAAGAATGGGAAGGTGGCTATTAGTTCTGGCAGTTCTGGTAATAACAATGTCAAGAAGCTCGGCAGTAATCTTCATAGAAAGAAGGAAGGGGAAACAAATGCAGTAACCGTGGGAAGAAAGAATCACACTTGGAGACCACCTTACCAACAATATCAGCAGAGTTATGTTCAACAACCTCAACAAGGCTTTGTTAAGCAGCCTCAAGCGAGTTATGTTCAACAAACCCAGCAACAACGACCAATGTATCCGTTGCAGTATGCCCAACAACCTTCTGTGGCAGCTGTAACTCGGGCTTTCAGCCATCCTGTTCCCAGTTATCAGACAGTGCATCCAGCACCTGTATATCAGCCAATTCAACAAGGGTATTAACGAGCGCTCAACGCTCCACCCTATCAACAACATCATCAGCCTAGAGCTCAGGCACCCAGACAGAACTACCAGAATCGGAGACCGGCAACAAAACCACCAATTCCTCAGATACCAATGACTTACACAGAGTTGTATCCTTCCTTAGTGCAGCAGGGATTGGTAACAACACGACCATTAAATCCGGACACCACATCTCCTCACTATAATCCAAACGCTCATTGTGCCTTTCACGAAGGTGCCGCCGGTCATGATTTAGAAGGTTGTCTTGCTTTAAAACATCTTGTCAGGGAGTTGATGGAAAAGAAGATCTTGTCTTTTGATGATGTACCCCTAAATGTCAAAAGTAATCCATTACCGAACCATGGAGGGGTCAATGCAGTAGAAGAAGTTTCAGATGAAAGGGTAGTCCAAAGTGTGTCAGAGATCAAAACCCCGTTGAGGTTACTTCACGAGAAACTACTGAAAGCAGGATTGATAGAGGATACCCATAATGATTGTGAAAAATGTTCTAGTGATGCTAGAGGGTGTGATGAGGTACGAAGAGGTATACAAAGGTTGATTGATGAAGGAATATTATAAGTGTGTAGTAAGGTGAGGAAAGGAGAAGTTTCAGTAATTGAGCCTGTTTTCAACTTACCGAAGGAAAGTGAGAAAGTTCTGGTGTTCAAAATGACCAGCAAAGGTGTGAAGCCCGTTTTCAACAAATCAACTATCAATCAACCTCAACCGGTTATCATTCAGAAACCAAGACCGTTTCCTTTTGAAAGCACTAAGGCCGTTCCCTGGAAGTATGACATGACTGTGATAGACCGAGGATCAGGGAAGGTTAGTCAGAAAAAGACAGTAAGAGACGACCAAGTGGACGTGACAAACATTTCAGGTACCAGCAAAATGACCCGTAGTGGTCGAATCTATCAACCAAAGATGACAGTAGCCGTTCCACAAGAAGTTACCCCTGCTGCGACAAAAGAACAAGAGGTACCAGGTACTGAAGGAAACGATGAAGAATTCTTAAGGATTATTCGGAAAAGTGATTACAAGATCATTGATCAGCTCCACCAAACCCCATCAAAGATATCGATCTTTTCTCTTTTAATGAATTCTCCAGCTTATAGAGAAGCTCTGCAAAAAGTATTAAAACATGCACATGTGACAAAAGACATAACTCTCAGACAATTCGATTCAGTAATAGCCAACATTACAGCCTGTAACACCCTGAGCTTTAGTGATGCTGAATTGCCGAACGAAGGACGCAATCACAACCGCGCATTGCACATATTTGTCAGGTGCCAGGAAGACACAATGGCACGAGTTTTAGTCGATACTGGATCCGCATTGAATGTATTGCCCGCAAGGTCGCTCGCAAGGTTAGCAAATGCAGGGGCAGAAATGAAACCAACGTCTTTAATTGTAAAAGCTTTTGATGGTTCAAGAAGAACGGTTGTTGGAGAGGTAGAATTGCCAATCATGATCGGACCTCAGGTGTTCAATATTACATTCCAAGTCATGAACATTAACCCAGCTTATAGTTGTTTGTTGGGACGACCGTGGATTCACGCCGTTGGGGCAGTAACTTCCACCTTACATCAGAGAATGAAATTTGTTGTGAATGACAAATTAGTAATTGCACACGGTGAAGAATACCTAATGGTGAGCAATTTGTCATCATTCAAGTATATTGAAGCAGATGAGGACGCATTAGAAACTTCCTTTCAGGCACTCGAGATAGCTAATGCAGTGATGTTGGAAGAAACAGTGGCTAAGAGCGGTCCGTCTTTCGCATCCGCTCAGAGCATCAAGTCTACACTAGAGGAAGGCACTCCTGCAGGTTGGGGAGAGATTATCGAAGTAAAGCCAAAAATGGATCGCCAAGGGCTGGGTTACAAACCAACTCATGATGAAGCACCAACACATGATAAAGGACGCCCGAAGACTATACAAGAAGTATTCATCAGTGGTGGTTTCCAAGTCAGTGTTGTGGAAGAAGATTTTAAAGATGAAGACCTTGAGCAGCTAGTGTATCATTGCAACACTGCCTTGAGCAACTGGGAAGCTATTGAGATTCCTTTGGTTTTTCCTGAGTCAAAGTAATTTGTTTGTCTTTCTTTTCTTGTTTTTGTTTTAAATCTCCATAGCCATGCCCAAGCCTATAGGAATGTTTTGTAAGGGCCCCGAGCTTTCAAGAAAATCAATAAAAATGAACTATTTTGTTAATTTCCTTGTGTTATTTCCTTTATTGCTTTTGCTTTCATTTTTAACGAAAAATGGCAATCTTAAAAACCCAAAACATTTTTTCTGTTATGTGCTGCATTTGTCTTTGTGTGTTTTAATGAAATAAGCCATTCCAACATGCAGTGATGTCCTAAAACCCATTGAATCCTATGACTTTGCATTCCCTCCTGACTTTAATTCACCAATATACCAAGCTGAAGATGAGGATGAAGATTTTGAAATACCTAATGAACTGGTAAAGTTGGCACACCATGAGTATGCAGAGCTTCAACCCTACAAAGAACAGGTAGAAGTCATTAATCTTGGCACTGAAGAAAACAAGAAAGAAGTCAAGATTGGGGCAGCTCTAGGGGCAGAAGTCAAGCAGCAACTAGAAGAACTTTTGAAAGAATATGTAGATGTATTTGCTTGGTCATATCAGGATATGTCGGGTCTAGACACTGACATAGTGGTTCACAAGTTACCGCTTCGACATGAATTCCCACCGGTTAAGCAAAAGCTCCGAAGAGCAAGACCTGACATGGCTCTCAAGATTCGAGATGAGGTGAAAAAACAGATTGATGCATGTTTCTTAGCAGTGTCCAAATACCCCGAATGGGTGGCCAATATTGTACCTGTACCAAAAAAGGATGGGAAAGTCAGAATGCGTGTGGATTACAGGGATCTAAACAAGGCTAGTTCGAAGGATGATTTCCCTTTACCGCATATCGACACGTTGGTGGATAATACGGCTCGTTTTGCAGTTTTCTCATTTATGGATGGGTTCTCCGGTTACAATCAAATCAAGATGGATCCTGATGACATGGAAAAAACTACTTTCATTACACCGTGGGGGACTTACTGTTACAAAGTTATGCCTTTCGGTCTGAAGAACGCAGGTGATACTTATCAAAGGGCCATGGTAACTTTATTTCATAATATGATGCATAAGGAGATAGAGGTATATGTTGATGACATGATAGCCAAATCTCAAAGTGAAGAGGACCATTTGGAACATATTTTGAAATTGTTTAAGAGACTCAGAAAATACCAGTTGAGACTGAATCCAGCCAAGTGTACCTTTGGGGTAAGGTCTGGAAAATTACTCGATTTCATTGTCAGCCACCGAGGGATTAAAGTGGATCCAGACAAAGTCCGAGCCATTCAAGAAATGCCAGCTTCATAAACAGAAAAGCAAGTCAGAGGTTTTCTTGGAAGACTGAACTACATATCCAGATTCATTTCCAATATGAGTCCCACTTGCGAGCCCATCTTCAAACTATTACGCAAAGACCGGACGGTTGTTTGGAATTCAGATTGTCAGCAAGCATTTGATAAGATCAAGGGTTACCTACAAGAACCTCCAATCTTAATACCTCCGGTCCCGGGAAGACCTCTCTTCATGTATTTGACATTGCTGGAGAATTCAATGGGTTGTGTGTTAGGTCAGCAGGATAAGTTTGGGCGAAAAGAACATGTTATCTATTATTAAGTAAGAAGTTTACTGATTGTGAAGGCCGATATTCACTTATGGAGAAAACTTGTTGTGCTTTGGCATGGGCTGCCAGACGTTTGAGGCAGTACATGATTTGTCATACTACTTTGTTGATTTCAAAAATGGATCCAATATAATATATTTTTGAGAAGCCTGCTCAGACAGGAAGACTTGCCCGTTGGCATATGTTGTTATCAGAATACGACATCCAATACGTAGCCCAGAAGTCTATTAAGGGTAGTGTTTTGTCAGAATATCTTGCGGATCAACCAGTGGAAGATTATGAGTCTCTCAAATTTGATTTCCCAGATGAAGACATTATGTTGGTAAAAGATTGTGAAGAGCCAAGTCTTGATGAAATTCCACAAGAAGGTATTTGGTGGAAAATGATGTTCGATGGTTCCTCCAACTAAAGTGGGCATGGCGTAGGCGCTGTTTTAATGAATTCGGAAGGTGGTTACACTCCATTCACAACCAGGTTGGATTTTGACTTTACAAACAATATCGCTGAATATGAAGCCTGCATTCTCGGCCTCGAGGCAGCTATTGACCTCAAAATCAAACTTCTTGAAGTCAGTGGGGATTCAGCTTTGGTTATCTATCAGGTTACTGGAGAATGGGAAACTAGACATGAAAATTTGATTCCTTATAGAGCCTATATTGTCAAAATGATGGAGTATTTTGATGAAATCACTTTCAAGCATGTCCCGAGATCTAAAAATTACATTGCTGATGCCCTAGCCATGTTAGCCTCGATGTGGAAAGTCGGGGATGTCAATGATGCCACTCTCACTAGAATTGAACGCAAGACCGAGCCCGCCTACTGTCAGATGGTTGAAGAAGAGACTGATGATAAGCCATGGTTCTATGACATAAAGAATTACCTGTTGAAACAAGAGTATCCAGCAGATGCTACGACGCTCGACAAGAAAACTCTGAGACGATTAGCATCCAAATTCTTTCTCAGCAATGATGTGCTTTACAAAAGAAATCATGATATGGTCCTGCTTAGATGTGTTGACCGACGAGAAGCATAGTTGTTAATGCAATATGTTCACGGAGGAATGTTCGGTACTCATGCAAATGGATATGCTATGTCTAAAAAGATTTTGAGGGCTGGTTATTACTATTTGACCTTAGAAAATGACTCTATTCAATATGCCAGGAAATGTCACAAGTGTCAGATTTATGCAGATAAGATGCATGTACCTCCAACATTGCTAAATGTGTTGTCCTCACCATGGCCTTTCTCTATGTGGGGCATCGATATGATTGGGGCAATTGAACCAAAAGCTTCTAACAGACACTGATTTATTCTGGTTGCCATTGACTATTTCACAAAATGGGTTGAAGTCGCGTCCTACACTAATGTTACTCGGCAAGTGGTGGCCCGTTTCATAAAAAAGGAGATTATCTGTCGTTAAAGAATCCCGAGCCGAATCATAACGGACAATGGTACCAATTTGAACAACAAAGTCATGAAAGAGTTGTGCGATGACTTCAAAATTGAACATCACAATTCTTCTCCTTATCGTCCCAAAATGAATGGAGCTGTAGAAGCTGCAAATAAAAACATCAAAAAGATTCTGCAAAAGATGGTGAAAACTTACAAAGATTGGCATGAGATGCTGCCATTCGCCTTGCATGGATACAGAACGTCCGTCCGCACTTCAACAGGGGCAACCCCTTTTTCTTTGGTATATGGAATGGATGCGGTACTTCCCATTGAGGTTGAGATACCTTCTTTGAGAGTCATAATAGAAACTAAGCTTGAAGAAGCAGAATGGGTAAGAGAAAGGTTTGATCAGCTGAATCTTATCGACGAAAAGCGCATGTCTGCAATGTCTCATGGTCAGTTATATCAGAAGAGGATCAAGAGAGCTTTTGACAAGAAAGTTCGTGTCCGGGAATTCCGTGAAGGGGAACTTGTACTCAAAAAGATTTTACCAGTTCATAAAGATGCACGAGGAAAGTGGATGCCTAACTATGACGACCCGTTTGTTGTGAAAATAGTCTTTTCAGGAGGCTCATTAATTCTCACGACCATGGATGGAGAACAACTTACTCACCCAGTAAATTCTAATGCGGTACAAAAATATTACGCCTAAAAAGAACCTGATAAGTCAAAAACTCAAAAGAACGGCTTATGAAAAAGTTAGGGTTGAAGGAAAGAAAAGAGAAAAAGAAAAATAAAATAAGAGCTCGCTAAGTTGAAAACCTGAAAGGGCGGCTTAGGCTAAAATGAGCGTCCCGGTGGATTGAAAACCCGAAAGGGCAGTCCAAGCAAAAGTTAGGGACAAAGGCATTTCACTGCGTCAGAAGAGTTGTCACTACTTCAAAAGGTTGTCACCATTGCAGAAGATTGTACATGAGATCCACTTCCCACTGCTTTCATCAGAAGCAAGGATTTGGGGGATTTTACTCTTTAGGAATGGATGGTCATGGGATTCAATGTAACCTTGTCCACTTTGCCATTTTTCACTTGTAAAATTTCTATGGAATTTTGTCATTTGCAAGATTTCATCCTTGAATAAAATCAGTTTTGAGCCATTCTTTCCTTTGCAACTTTATCATTTCCTGTATTTTCTTTGTTATGCAAAATATTGTTCGTTGATCAACGATAATTTTTGAAAGCATTAGGGTCAAATTATTTGAATAAAACTTGAAAAGACTAACAAGCATAAAAACTTCAACTCATGGGAAAAGTCTGGGAAAATCACACTTCCCCGAAACCTCAGGGTGGCGGAAGCTTTGATATGTAATCCAATTACATTCCCCGATGAAGCGTAAGCAAGTCGAATTGCCGATTCTCCTTTGATCATGTGTGGGTATCAGAAATGGAAGACTGTTTTCTCAAGGAACCTCTTATGATGATATAAGGATTGGTCCCCCAGTAGAAGATTTCTGAGCATTGTGTTTTGAATTTACTTTGTCATCTCTGAATAGCTTGTTTAAAGCTCTGTTCCCCTATTGAGAGTGGATCTATTTGTCAAAAGACTGCATACACCTTTTCAGCCAAGGCTCAGTGTGATTCATTCGGTCTCTCGAGTTCGGTGTGTTATCTGTCAATCCCCCCGTGAAATGTCCAATCACTACTAGTGAAATTCCGCCTAAAAGTCCAGTCGTGACCGGCATTGTTTTAGAAGCCAATCGTTATTGGTGATTTTTTGGTCGTCACCATATTTTAAGACCAGTCGTAAATGGCATTGTCTTAATTCCACTCGTCAGTATCCTTGTTTCGGTCGTCACCACCTTTTTCCTTTAATTCCCCAGTCGTAACTGGTAGTGTTTGAAATCCAATCGTCATTGGTATTCTTTTGGTCGTCACCATATTTTCCTTTGAACCCAGTCGTAATTGGCGTTGTCTTAACTCCACTCGTTATTACCTTTTGGTTCGGTTGTTACCAACCTTTCCCTCTGAAGTCTAGTCGTCACTAGCAAATCCCCTGTGAAATCTAGTCGTTACTAATTGATTTCCGTTTAAGCCCAGTCGTAACTGGCAGATGTTCGAAACCCAATTGTCATTGGTATCTTGTTGTTACCAACCGTCCCCATGAAAGTCCAGTCGTAACTGGCATCACTTGGAATCCAATCGTTATTGGTATTTTCTGGTTTGGTCGTTACCAACCTCCTCAGCTAAAGCCTAGTTGCTTGCTAGCATTCTCATAACCACATGTGTTGGTATACCCTGATTTGGTCGTCACCATGTATTTCTTCTGAAGTCCAGTCGTAACTGACATTGTGTAAAATCCAATTGTCATTAGTACCCAGACCTGGTTGTTACCAATCTCCTTTAAGTCCAGTGGGTACTGACATCGCTTGAAATTTGGTCTTCACCAATTTCCCTAATCAAAGTCCTGTATTACCGATTGGATTTGAAATTTTCATTTGTTGTTATCTCAAGTTGGTCGTTACCATTACCTCCAGGAAGTCTAATGGTTACTAGCACTGCCTGAGCCATCTGTTAAAACTGGGTGACATCATTATCCCCCAGTAAAATCTTCCTCCCCAGACAAGTCTCGGAGATCTAGTCGTCACTAGTATTCCCCAATATGTTTTTTCTTTGTTTCTAGTCCATTCCTAAATATCCCGTTTGAACTCTTCACTATAGGAAGCTCCTCATCTAATCATCCCCAGTGAGGTTCGTGTTATAATTTCCCCAGTAAAAAGTCGCTCGTGTCCACGGTGGAAATCTACCTCGTTCCCCGGTGAAGTGTTTGCTTTTCCCCAGTAAGATTGTCATCTTCATTAGACTTTGTGCATCCTCATGTGAAGGTTTTCCTATCATTTACCACCAGTCATGTTTGAACTATTAATTGTTATACCTCGGTATTCCCCAGTGTCGGATCCACAATGCCAGGTCCCCGCGAGTAGTTACTCGTTGTTTTGTTTTTCTGTCTTCTGCATATGTCTTTCATCCAAGCATCATGAAGCATCATTTAGAATTCATGACATATCATGACCTGTCCTTTTGCATATCATCAGATCTAAGGGACAAAATTTTCGGTTTTCTATATTTAAATACCTTTCACTGCGATTCTACGAGGGTCATCATCCCTCAGTTCCATCTAGTGAAGATATTTGAATAGGGGAAACTGTTGCACCCCAAATTTTGACCCCTTAGATTCTCATTATCATTTTAGGAGCATACTCATGAATTTTCTAACCTTAACCCAGTGCAAGTCTGTCTTTGTCAAATTGTAGATGAATCAGGGTTTCGTGCATTCAAAATCGAAACTTCAGGGTTTATGATTAGTCAATGTTTTGGGCTCATTCAAATAGGAAACAAGGTCAAGGGTATTATATAATTTCAATTGAGAAGCCAATGTGAGGTTGTTACCCCATAATTCAGAGCAGTGCATTTCAGAGCACCCGATTAGGGTTTTAGACCAGTAAAAGTCAATCGTAGTTTGACTTTGATGTTGGAAGATGTTTAAATAGTGGGATTGTGATTCATGAAATTCATATAGCTTAATAAAGTTCATCCAAGAAGTTTCAAAGTCTCAGGAGGCCCAGAATGTCAACAGGCGACTCGGTAATCACCGATCGGTCGTACGGTTGACCGAAAAGTCAACTCTCCAAATTTTAGAAATTGGACTTCAAGTTGTAAAACAAAGTTGTTCCTTATGTCATATTGTACTTGCATATCAATTTTCATGACCATTGGATCAAGAATGAAAGAGTAATCGAAAAATCGGGAAATTAGGGTTTTGAAAGGGGCTAAACCATAATTCCTTAACCACACATCCAATTGAGTTGGTTCAAAGCTCATTTGGAAGCTCTTGACAAGTCCTACAGAAGTCCCTAAGTGGTCCATGATCAGAAAATGCATAGATTTGGAGTTATGATCAAATTCATTTCAAGAGGGGAAAAAGACTTGGGGAAATTTCATTTTTAAGTTCATTTTTTAGCAACTTTGGAAGGATTTTTGACCAAGTTACTTTGGGAAATTGAAACTCATGAAAAAATTAATGTTTTATAGCTATGTGAGGGCTTTCTAAAAAGTACTAGCACATCTCAAAAGGATTTGTGAGCTGAAAGTTATGGTCATAGCAAGTTGGTGGTTTTTCACTTTAGTCCCACATTGTCAAAATTCAAAAAACTCATTCTTTCATCAAAATTGACCAAACTTAGCTGGTGAATCATGTTATATCTGATATGTAGAGAGTTTGAAGCCTGAAAATATGAATAATATGCAGAGGGGATGAATTCTCCAAGCTTTGCAAATTGCCTTGCAAGTTGGTTTGCAACTTGCACCAAAAGTGAAAAAGTAAAGCATGAGGTGTAAAAAAAATTCTGAACCAGCCCTCAAGCTATGCTTCTAGCTTGCAATTAGCCACACTAAACCATCATTGTTCTTGACTATTGAGGCATGCCTTGCAGCCAAGGAAACCCTCTTGTAGAGGTTTGCTCCAAAAAGTGAAAAACCTTTCTTCAAAGTGAAGAAATCTTCAAATCTGCCCCCTCACTCCTTTGCATATAAATAGAGACCTCCCTCACCTCATTTTGGACATGAACAATCTTCTAAAAAACCAGAAGAAACCTCTGTCCTTGCACTTTGCCTCAAAAACTTCAAAACCACAAACTCACCAAAAACACCAAAAATCTGCCTTGCTACTTGGGTTGCCAAAACCATTTCTCTACACTAAAACACCCCAACAATCATCCATGCAATCCCTAAATATGGTATAGAAGGTGTCTAAACCATTAAACCATCCAAAAACTTCACCAATCAAAAAGTCAACTTCATCACCAAGTTACTTTGACCAAAAGCCACAAATTCTACCATATCTTGCTCCATACATTTCCTTGATGTTTTAATCACTCAAACACGTCACATATATTGTTTCTCAACTGTCGAATGTGTTAGGGATCATTGGTGGAGTTTATTTCTCCCATTGGCTTGAGGTTTGCTTTGTTACTTCACAAGGAAGGAACCTTTCAAAGTTGAGGAGCACTTGAAGTTCCTCTGGGTTTCTTGGTGTTTAAACTTACTCAATATAAGCTACTAGAGGTATGTAAACAATCCTTTCTTGCTTTGCACCATAATTCCCCATTTTGGCATTTTGAGCTCATCATGTAAAAAGCATGTTATGTGTGTAGTTTATGCATGAATTCTGTCGTGACTTGGGGGCAACCTTTTGGATTGATTTGAAGTATTTTAAAACCACAATTGTGTTGTGTATGTATGTTTGTCTAAAGCTGTTTGCATTTGGTTCATAATCTCATTGTCAAAACACCATATTCTTGCATTTCATGCCATGAAACTGCCAGTTTGGATTTCAAAACAAAATTAGTTTAAAATGAGTTCACAATCATTCATTGATACCTTTGTGATATGTGTATGTGTTTGGCATAAGCTAATTTCATCTATTTTGTCATTCATTAAAATGCCATGCTGCATCATTAAGTTGTGGCTCCAAGACAATTCCTTCTGCATAATGGTTTCATCAAAATGTTGTTTGTAATATAGTATACATGCTTTCATTTGCTGCTATATCTGAAATATGTGTGTGCATTCAGCTTGATTTGAACAGACGTAAAAACACTTTTTGGCATTTTTATGTGTGCCTCTATGTGGCAAAGTTGTAGCTCACTTATCATTTTCCACCACAGCTGTCCTAGACCAGTTTAGAGGCTCAAAAACCAGTTTAGAGGCTCAAAAACCATTTGTTGATATACATGTAACTTGTGTGTATGTGTGTTTTCAACCTGTATGTGCACAAAACTGTTTTAAGCCTCATCATGTCTAAATTCATGTTAACTTGCAATTTGTGAACCAACTGTCATAGCAACCCTCTCCCAACCTGTTTTGGTGCTTGATTCCATTTCATATCATTTACATATGGTGTGACTATGATTGAATTAGTCTGAAAAGCTTTAAGTTCAAAAGTGACTTCACAATGGCACTTCACAAGCACAAGTCTCCACTTGAACACCTTTCTTTTCACACCAACTGTTTCTGCACTAAAACTTGGATTGGATTTCACTTGCATGTATATTTGTGATATGTGTGTAGGAGTCTTTGGTATGATTATGTCTCAAAACTGAAATACTTCTTTTTCATGTCATAATAAAGCATCAAAACATGACTTGTATGCATTTCCTTCAAACAGTCTTTTTATTATTTTAATTCATATTCATGCTCATTCAACCTCACGTATGTGTGCTATATGTGTGATTAGTTGGGTCAGAAGAGGTTTGGAACTAAAAATTCACCTCATCATGCATAATGTTCATAACAAGTGCAGCTCAAAAACCATTTTCATAGCAGCTTTAATTTTGGCTTTAAATAGTGTTCATACTCATTCAGTATCATAAATATGAGGTGTGTGTATGATTGGATTGGCTTGAAAACATTTTGGATTGAAACTAGACATATTCATGCATCTCGTTCATGTAAAACTTGCATTTCACATAGCACTTTCATCTTTAGCATGACCTGCACTATTTCCTTTGCATAAACTCATTCCTCATCACTTATAGGTTGTGTGAACATAAGTTTCTTGATTCAAAACTAGCTGTCATGAATGGTATGCTTCAAGATGCATCTTTTAACAAAAATTACCACTTGACATGTCACTTTCACAAACTGTTTGCATTTAGCTTGGTTTAAGTGTTGGAATGCTTCATTACCATTTATGTGAGCTGTGTGTATCTTTGGTCTGACTTAAAATGATTGAAACAAGTTTGTTCATAGCAAGATGCATCTCATGGCATCAAAACACACCTGCTATCGAATTTTTGAAAGGGATGAGAATCTCAGAAAAATAATGGCACCATCTGGTTCCTCATGTTTTTCTAGTCAAGATGCATATAAATTTTGTCGCGTTTGGTTGAGAAACGAGAAAGTTACGGTAGAAAACGTAAATCACTTCTCATGTGTTATGTTTGGCCCAAGTCATTTAGCTTGTTACCCTTATAATTTAATGGGGTGGCATCAATCAACGGATGTATATCCACCCTAGTGGTAAGACCATCATGCCAAAAACGCCTTGCAGGCCTTGTACCTGAGTTCGACCCCTGAGGAGGGCAACTCTTTTGTTATTTTTTGCCATTTTTCACTCTACTTTCAAAAATTCGTATCTCTCTCAATTTTAATCGTTTTTCACCCGTTCTTTTTCGTTGTGTTCATATTAATGTCTACTTTCATTTCATATTTTTTATTTTCATGTTTGACAAATTTTCCATCTCTTTTGACTTCGTGCAAGTTAAGTGCTTTTTACGTTCGTTTATGCGTGTGCAGATGAATTTTTCTTTGGTTATACTTGAATTTATTTGTGATACTTGCTTGTATTCATATCCTTAAATGTTAGTTAACATGCTAGGAGTTTATTTTTGGTTGTCACCATGTTTATTTTGTTCCCTCTGTTGAATGTAATTGAACTCGATCTGTCATCACAGTTCCTGTTAATTCATCTGCTTTGATTGTCATCAATGCACCTTCATCTTTATCATTCCACATGTTTATTTAATGGTTATGAATATGCATTTATCATGTTGTTAATTTTCTTGTTGTTTTCTTTCCCCAAGTGATGAAGCTTGTTAGCTTTCATCCAGTTGCCCCCCCATCTCTTCCAAAGGAAAAGTCTGTCCATTTGACGCTCATGTCATGGATACATCTCTTATACCTCTCTTGACTTTGTTAAGTCACTTGAACCCTAGATTAGAAGCCATTATACTTTGCTTCAAGTCTAAGAAACCCATCTGTACTAGGAGTGTTCTTCAACTAGAACCCTAGGAAAGAGTTTGTCAACTCTGTGTAAGAATCATCGTCATGATTTCTTACTTCCCCTTTTGAATATTACAACTTAGATTAGGGAGTTTTGTCAAACTCCACACAAACATTGTCATGTTTGTTCCCCCGTGAACCTTGATCATAATCAAGTGTTCTTTATCCCTTGTGAGGTGAACTACGATTGCTCTAATTCTATCCTAGTCAGGATACGTAGGCAGAAGATGCGACGTCTTTGCGAGCAAACTTAGTGTATATGACCTTAGGTTTCCACTCATATCTTTTCCCAATCCCAAATCCATAGTACATATCACAAACTTAGCAAGCAATCAAACAAAAGGTTCCTGTAGAGTACTATAGATGCTTAGGGTGCTAACACCTTCCCTAGATATAACCAACCCCCGATCCCCGAATATCTTAAGCGTTGTCGTTACATGCGAAAAAAGTTTTTCTTTCTTTAGACCTTTCCTTTGGATAAAATAAAGTTCGATTGTAAAAGAATTAAGATTCAAGTTAATTTAATAGCTTGATATCCAATTTTCACTGCAACACCTGGCTTGCGGTTAATCAAGTAAGGGTGAGAATTTTTATCATGTTGATAATGTATGTAATCATGTATGTGCTAGTTTGGATGTATTGGATCATTTTCTATGTTTTCATTTCTAGGTCGGAAGTTGATTTAATCGGTAGAAACTGAGTTTTATCGGTTAGAATTTGGAATAGACGGTGTAGCATAGTCGGGTGATGAATGGGTCGTGCTACTGGACTGATTTGGATTAAATCGGTCGATTCTTGAGGTTTTGATGATTTTGGAGCAGCCATGGGAGTTCTGAGTCTGCAGGTTCGCCAAGCGAAGCCCAGTGAGCAGCAGCAAACCAAGTCAGTAGCAAACACCCTTTCTTCGCTGGCAAGTTCTCCAGGCGAATGAGTGTGGCGAAGGTTCTCCAGGCGAGTGTACTAGCGAGTAATTCCAGAATAATTCCCAGTGGTCTTCGCTGGCAAGTTCTCCAGGCGAACAAAGTAGCGAAGGTTCGCCAGGGGCTTCGCCAGGAGAAGGTTAGCGAACACAGCAGCATATTTTCTTTTCTTGTGTTTTCCATTCGTGGATTGTTTGTGTGGTTTGGTTGTGATCATTCCTTGTCTGAGATGACTAATTATATGCCGTTATATGTGATGTGGGTAGCCGTATGGCGTGAATCCTAGTTTGTGATTCGTGAAGTGTGGAATGTGGCCGTTTGGCAATTTGGTGCATTTACTTGAATTGAATAGAAATGCATGTTGAGATCGAATGATGAATATGTATATATGTATTGTGATATGTATATATATTGTGAATGCATAATGAATATATGCGATGAATGTGAAGAATGCATGAGTATGTTTGTAAACATGTATGCATTTCAAGAAGTGTAAGGAGTCATTTTGCATGTGAAGCATCATGAAGTACATTCTTATGCTGTTGATTCCTTGGAGAATCTGATGAGTGATAGGATTCCTAGGAGAGTCCGATGAGCAATGTGATTCCTTGGAGAATCTGATGAACGATGTGATTCCTTGGAGAATCTGATGAGCGATGTGATTCCTCGGAGAATCTGATGAACGATGTGATTCCTTGGAGAATCTGATGAGCGATATGATTCCTTGGAGAATCTGATGAACGATGTGATTCCTTGGAGAATCTGATGGGCGATGTGATTCCTTGGAGAATCTGATAAGCAATGTGATTCCTTGGAGAATCTGATGAACGACGTGATTCCTTGGAGAATCTGACGAGTGATAGGATTCTTAGGAGAGTCCGATGAGTGATGTGATCCCTAGGAGAATATGATGACTTATAGTATACCCGTGAGGGGCGTTAGTGAATTGATTCTTAGGAGAATATGATGGACGATTAAGTCGGTATCGTATTACATTTGCATAGATTAGCGAGTTGGCCTCTATGATTTGCATTTATCATCTTTGCGTGATGTATGGTGAATAAACGTGATGTAGATGTTTATGTAAATTGTTGATAATTGGCATGAATGGAATGCTTAAAGATACGTGTATGTGTGAGTATATTTGTATATGTGCGTATGTTGTGAATTAATATAAAACATTGATGATGCATATTGTATATGCTTAGTGTTCTATTTGTAAATAGATATTTGTGAACACATTGCGATGTACGGTCTAGTAAGATGAGTTATGGTGAGAACGCGAACGACGTTATTGGTTGTTATATGTTTATATGCATTATGTATTATGATATTGTTTCTCACCCTTCTGCTGTTTTATAATGCTCTATGAGGCATTGCAGATTAGGTTGCTGGAGTCTTTGTGAAGCGTGGCTTCATTCTTTTGGGTCGTTCAGCTCTGATATGTAGCACCGAGTAGCTAGGGATTATTTTGATTCTTTTGTGATACGTTTATGTTTGTATCTGCTGATGAATGTTCACGAAACATGCTGGATGAATATTGTATATATTGATGATGTTGTGAATCAACTCGAATGATGTATATGTATGTGATTACATGTTTTTGAAGTTATGAAATATTTAGATGTTTCCGCCTATGTTCTAAATATGTTTCCTTGTGGGTGTTGCCCCGTTGTTGCATATCTGTTGAGCAGGTGTTATGCATGTTGAATTTTTGGTATAATGTGATATGCCCCTTTTATGCCATGATATAAATGTACTCTGATGAAATTTTGAATTATGCCTGAATGATTATTTGTATTATTTAGGGGGTATAGAAAGGGAGTGTTACATTTAAGTGGTATCAGAGCCGGTGTTGAGTCAGTTGTGTCTATCTCGTTGTTTTGTTGGTTGAACGGTTGTTTAACCTTGTTGTTATTTTTGGGAATAATCATAATATGGTTGGTCGTAATGGCAATGCGATGGCTGCTGCATTGGAGGCAATGGCTAGGGCGGTGCAGGGTGCGCCGAATGTGAACTCTAGCAATGAGTTTAGAAAGAATCAGCCGCTGGTATTCAAAGGAAGGTTTGATCCAGACGGTGCTCAGATTTGGTTGAAGGAAATCGAGAGGATCTTTAGAGTTATGAATTATGTTGAAGGCAACAAGGTGAGACTTGGGACTCACATGCTGAGAGAAGAAGCTGACGACTGGTGGGTCGGTATGAGACAAGTTCTTGAAGTAGATGATGAGGAAATAACTTGGGATTTATTTCGTGATGAATTTTTGAGAAAGTATTATCCTGAGAGTGTGAAGGGAAAGAAGGAGATGGAATTCCTGGAATTGAAACAAGGCAATATGTCTGTGGTAGACTACACGGCTAAGTTCACATAGTTAGTAAAATTTCATCCTCACAATGACGCGGTGATGGCGGAATTTTCTAAGTGTGTTACGTATGAGAACGGCTTGCGCCATGAGATCAAGAAAGCGATGGGCTATCAGAGGATAAGGAGATTTTCAGACTTGACCGAATGTTGTCGAATTTTTGAAGAGGATAGTAAAACTCGTTCTACTCACTACAAGAGTTTGAAGGAGGAGAAAGAAAGGCAACAGGTAAGGAGTGGACCTTATGTGACGCCTGCCGATAAGGGCAAGCATAAGGAGAACTTTGTTAAGCGTCCTGGAGGAGGGAGTTCTGGATCCATTAAGTGCTACAAGTGTGGTGAGATGGGTCATAAGTCTTTTATGTGTGGAAAGCCCAAAGTAAGTGCTCTAATTGAGGAGTTATTGGGCATGATGCTACGGATTGTAGAAAGGGTGTGGTGAAGTGCTACAATTGTGGAGAAGTAGGTCACATCAGTGCTAAGTGTCCTAAACCTATGCAAGCTCCAACAATTGGGAAGGTATTTGCATTAGCAGGATCAGACACTACTAATGCGGATCGTTTGATTTGAGGTATGTGCTTTATTAATAATATGCCTTTAGTTGCTATTATTGATACTGGAACGACTCATTCGTTCTTTTCTTTTGAGGACACTAAGCATTTGGAATTGTGTTGTACTCTTGTGAGGGTGGTATGGTTATTGAGACGCCCGTTTCGGGGTCGGTAACTACGTCTTTAGTGTGTTTACGTGTCCTTTGACCATGTGTGGTAAGGGTTCTATCATGGACTTAGTATGTTCACCATTAGAAAGATTATATGTAATCTTGGGTATGAGTTGATTGTAGTATGATAGAGTTAGTGTAGATTGTTTTTCCCGTTGGTGAGGATTTCTTCTATGAATGATGGTAAGGATGAGAGTTTCTTATTCCCGAAAGAGTTGAAAAAACTTTTGGGGGACGGAACTCAAGTGTTCAGTTGTCTGCATCATTGTTGACAGAGAGTAAGGCTGAACTGGATGTGTTTCCAGTGGTGCGTGACTTTTCAGAGATGTTTCTGGAAGGATATTAAGGATGTACCGCCGGGAAGAGAAACTGGATTTGAAGTCCGTGGATTTGATGATGATGAAAGGGGAGACTTCAAGGTGATGATATTGGAATATGTATATGTCCAAGGTTCGATCTCATTGGGGTAGAATGACTAGTATGTCGTTCCTAATGAGGTATAAGCAGTATAGTTGTAATCACTGGGGTAGAATAAGTATGTGTCGTTCCTAGTGAGATGATCACCGGGGTAGAATGACCGAGATGTTATTCCTGGTGGGGTACAAGCGGTGTACCCATAATTTCCAATGGAGATTGTTGCGAATTGAAGGTTTTATAGGAGCCACATGGCATAACTATGATTGCGGTATGAAGTGTGCATGCGTGCAATCGTGTACGACTTGTAATTGGAGAGTAAGATGCGTGTATCGCATCCAGAGTTGTTTTGGATCAGGTGATATTTTCGAGGACGAAAATTTCTAAAGTGGGGGAGAGTTGTAACGCCCCCATTTCGATTATCCTTTTTTCGTTAAGTCCTTTTTGATTTTAATTGGGCGAATATTATTTTGATGTGGAATTTTTGTGGAAATATGTTATGTTTACATATTATTCTATTTTACCAGATTTTGGGAGTTTTCGGAGAAAATAGTTGGAGGGTATTTTGGACATTTCCTATTTAAATGATAAGTTGGATATTTTATGAGATATTGAGTTAGTAGATGTTTTGGGAAAAATAATAGGAAGATATTAAAGAGGAAATAGAAGAGAAAGAAAGATAGTAAGAAAGGAAGGAAAGAAAAGAGAAAGAAAGGAGGAGAAGAGAAAGAGGAGAGAAAGAAGAAGAAACTTTGGAAAACATCAAGATCAAACCCTAGCTTGCGGTTAATCAGGTAAGGGTGAAAAGTTGTATCATCTTGATAATGTATGTAATCATGTATGTGCTAGTTTGGATGTATTGGATTGTTTTCTATGTTTCCATTTCTAGGTCGGAAGTTGATTTAATCGGTAGAAACAGAGTTTTATCGGTTAGAATTTGGAATATACGGTGTAGCGTAGTCGGGTGATGAGTGGGTCGTGCTACTGGAACTGATTTGGATTAAATCGGTCGATTCTTGAGGTTTTGATGATTTTGGAGAAGCCATGGGAGTTCTGAGTTCGCAGGTTCGCCAGCCGAAGCCCAGCGAGCAGCAGCAAACCAAGTCAGTAGCAAACACCCTGTCTTCGCTGGCAAGTTCGCCCGGCGAATGAGTGTGGTGAAGGTTCGCCAGGCGAGTGTGCTAGCGAGTAATTCCAGAATAATTCCTAGTGGTCTTCGCTGGCAAGTTCACCAGGCGAACGAAGTAGCGAAGGTTCGCCAGGGGCTTCGCCAGGCGAAGGTTAGCGAACACAGCAACATATTTTCTTTTCTTGTGTTTTCCATTCGTGGATTGTTTGTGTGGTTTGGTTGCGATCATTCCTTGTCTGAGATGACTCATTATATGCTGTTATATGTGATGTGGGTAGCCGTATGGTGTGAATCCTAGTTTGTGATTCGTGAAGTGTGGAATGTGGCCGTTTTGGCAATTTGGTGCATTTACCTGAATTGAATAGAAATGCATGTTGAGATCGAATGATGAATATGTATATATGTATTGTGATATGTATATATATTGTGAATGCATAATGAATATATGCGATGAATGTGAAGAATGCATGAGTATGTTTGTAACACATGTATGCATTTCAAGAAGTGTAAGGAGTCCTTTTGCATGTGAAGCATCATGAAGTACATTATTATGCTGTTGACTCCTTGGAGAATCTAATGAGTGATAGGATTCCTAGGAGAGTTCGATGAGCGATGTGATTCCTTGGAGAATCTGATGAACGATGTGATTCCTTGGAGAATCTAATGAGCGATGTGATTCCTCGGAGAATCTGATGAACGATGTGATTCCTTGGAGAATTTGATGAGCGATGTGATTCCTTAGAGAATCTGATGACCGATGTGATTCCTTGGAGAATCTGATGAACGATGTGATTCCTCGGAGAATCTGATGAACGATGTGATTCCTCGGAGAATCTGATGAACGATGTGATTCCTCGAAGAATCTGATGAACGATGTGATTCCTTGGAGAATCTGATGAGTGATAGGATTCCTAGGAGAGTCCGATGAGTGATGGGATTCCTAGGAGAGTCCGATGAGTGATGTGATCCCTAGGAGAATCTGATGAGTTATAGTGTACCCGTGAGGGGCGTGAGTGAATTGATTCTTTGGAGAATCTGATGGACGATTAAGTCGGTATCCTATTACATTTGCGTAGAGTAGCGAGTTGGCCTCTATGATTTGCATTTATCATCTTTGCATGATGTATGGTGAATAAACATGATGTAGATGTTTATGTAAATTGTTGATAATTGGCATGAATGGAATGCTTGAAGATACGTGTATGTGTGAGTATATTTGTATATGTGTGTATGTTGTGAATTAATATAAAACATTGATGATGCATATTGTATATGCTTAGTGTTCTATTTGTAAATAGATATTTGTGAACACATTGCGATGTACGGTCTAGTGAGATGAGTTGTGGTGAGAACGCGAACGACGTTATTGGATGTTATATGTATATGTATATATATGTTTATATGCATTATGTATTATGATATTGTTTCTCACCCTTCTGCTGTTTTATAATGCTTTATGAGGCATTGCAGATTAGGTTGCTGGAGTCTTTGTGAAGCGTGGCTTCATTCTTTTGGGTAGGTCGGCTCTGATATGTAGCACCGGGTAGCTAGGGATTATTTTGATTCTTTTGTGATACGTTTATGTTTGTATCTGCTGATGAATGTTCACGAAACATGTTGGATGAATATTGTATATATTGATGATGTTGTGAATCAACTCGAATGATGTATATGTATGTGATTACATATTTTGGAAGTTATGAAATATTTAGATGTTTCCGCCTATGTTCTAAATATTTTTCCTTGTGGGTGTTGCCCCGTTGTTGCATATCTGTTGAGCAGGTGTTGTGCATGTTGAATTTTTGGTATAATGTGATATGCCCCTTTTATGCCATGATATAAATGTACTATGATGAAATTTTGAATTATGCCTGAATGATTATTTGTATTATTTAGGGGGTATAGAAAGAGGGTGTTACACCGGTGGTTTCTCAACAGAAATTATGGGTTTGTACCAGGGAAGCTTTTCCACGCGCGCGTTAGATTGATTGTCCCGGGCACCTCATCGTATCATAACTGTGCCATTTGAGTAGGGCTTAGGTCGGGGACGTTGTCCTCAGGCCTTCGTGTGCCCTTTCACTTGACTAACGGTGGAAAGATGGATTTGACTTTGTCATCGAATTCACTTTTATCCTCCGCTTTTCAGGTAGAAGAGATTTTGCACAAAGTTGAAGAAGAAATCCTGAGAGATCTGTCTGAGGAGAGCTCCTCGGAAGATACTAAGACTGATGATACTTCCACGTCCCAGGATGCTGGCGAAGCGCCTATTTCGATGACAACTGCGGAGGAGTGGTCTGCATGCCTCTCTCTTTTCCTCTTACACAGAGGATGCCTTCACACCGGTGGGGGATGAGGGAGATTGGAAGGTCCATTTCTCTATAGAGGACGACCGTATGTGCTTGTCATACGAGAATTTTTTTTATATGTGATTTTTCCTTTAATAATTTATATTTTTTTAGTGTTTTTAATCCATCGTTAATTTATTATGTATTTTGTAATTAATTTGATAAATTTTGGCAAGACTAATCTATCATCAGAATCTCTAATTAAATGATCCACTGGTCAATTTTATGTATAAAGATAGTGTTTCTCTTTTTAATTATTTTTCCTTTTTAAAGGATCCATTAGTAACATAAATGTGTGATACTATTTTACTATAGGATAAATTGTCACGATTTATAAAATGAGTAGAATCGAACTCCTCTCAGCTTGATTTAACTCGTTAAGATATGATTCAGTTTAAATTTTAGTTTGAATCTAACACAAATTTTGTTTAAGCTCAAACTCGACTCGTTATAAATTTATGAATAATTCGATTTGAATCGTTAGATTCATCTCATTAGATTTAGATCGTTTGTTTCACAAATTTAAAATCCATTTTTTAAAGTCTATTTTTTTATATATATATTTAATATTTTCAATTAATATTTTTAAAAAATTATTAGATTAGAATTTAACTTTATCTCAAAAATCTACTAATTCAAAAACTACACAATTTTCCAGCGATACATTTGAATGTCTAATTCAAAAACTATTTAATTAGAGTATAAATTTGTCTCAAAAATCCACAACTTCACAAATACTTTTTTAAATTAAAAGAAATTTAAATGATACATTTGACTTTTTTTAAATGAAAGAAATTTAGAAGATATTTTTTAAATTAGAAAATATATGTTGATTTTTAAACTAATTTTTAATAAACATAATTTATAATTTATATGATTTTGATTTTATTTGTATAATTATTCTTAAAAATATTTTGTTCACTTGAGAATATACATTATCAATTAAAATTCTATGATTAAAAGAAAATATAGGGTTAAGATTTAGAGTAAATTTTTAAATCTACTCTTAAACACAATTAGGGGTGTCAATAGGGTCGGGAATGTGTGGAGGATGTTTTCCCGCTCCCCACCCCAACCCCAATATTTCCACATCCCCGTCCCCATTTTCCATCACTGTGGAGTACTGTTCCCCATCACCATCTGCACAGATCCCCATGGAGATCGAGTCTTAAATTTTTTTTATATTTTTCGATCATAACTATGACATTAGTATTTCATTGTTTTTTCCTTTTTAGAAAATATATATTTTGCATCTTTCTTTTTAAGAAAATAAAAGCACATCTTGTATCAATAACAAAAATAAATGCAAAAACACTTGCAGTTATGAAAACATAACCACTAATTTACTAATTGAATGAAAAACTGGTTTGAAGTATAGTGAAGTTGTAGAGTAATTACCATAAGCACAATCACTACAAGAAAATTTGCAAGTTGCAATGGTTAATTTTTAAAGTTACGACGGTTTGAACCACCATAATTTACTAGTTGCGACAGTTTTGTTTCTGTCACAAAAACGTGTGTCGCCAGGTTATACATTGACGGTTCTGAAAACCGCCACTCAAATCGTCGTTCTAATTTGCGACGGTTAGACAACAAATGTAAATTGTAAATTGCGGAGGTTATAACGGCCATTAAATAACTTTGTTTTCATTACTACTCGGTATTTCCAAAGGCAAATCCATAGGAAATTTTAAATCCGCAGGTAATTCCACAACTAATATATTTCTAAAATTAAAAGAAATATATTTCTTAAATTCATAAAGCAAGAGCATTGCACTCATCTATACACTTGTGGTGGTTCCTTTTAGGAACAAACAATTTAAGATCATTCTAATACTCATAAATTTTTGAATTAGAAACATTATCCAATTCAATACTCAAATTTACTTTTAAAATCAACATCTTTTTACATAGAAAATATTTATACTTTAGAAACATAAATAAATACATGTTTAGAACCTTCAACGTAATTGATATTCACTAATAAACATAAAAAAAAATTCATTGGCTGCAGGTGCTTTAACAAATTGAGCCACACAACACCCAATGCAATTATTAGCACATGCAGAAAACATTTCTTCTCCTTTCAAAGCCTTTTTTAGTGTATCCTTAAATTTTTCCAAAGTTCTAGATCTAACATGTCCATGTGCTTGCAGATTGGTATACTGGTTGGACAAGTTTCCCCATTGAAAAGGGGTTACATACCCTGATAAACAACATAAATCATTTGTTAAACACAAGAGAACATCAATAGGATTAGAAATGGAAAAGAAAAAATGACATTTACACTGAACATTTCACTTAGTGGGATTGGAACAGCATGCCATATCCGCATAGTACAAAAATAAAGAAAGATCAGAAAAAGACATTATCCCATCTCAATACAAAGTTTTCACAATAAGATGTTCAATCTGCCAATCCAGAAGGAAAACAGAATGCTGATCCAAAGTCAGCATCTATAAACAGAAAAACAGACTACCAATGCTTATATACCCGCAAGAATAAAAACCAAAAAGCATGACCGAACAGAATATGCATATTTAAGATAGCACATGGAATAAATAAAAACAACATTAGAATTCAGAAAACTAGTTATGTCTACCAGGAAAATGCGTCTCCTTTTTTTGATGTCAGGAAGAGAAAATTCAATTTTTTTGTTACGACCAGGTCGTAGTAAAGCTGGATCTAGAGTTTCATTTATGTTGGTAGCCAGAATCACTTTTACATCTCCTGTTGAATCAAAACCATCTAGCTGGTTCAAAAACTCTAACATGCTCCTTTGAATTTTACATTTTCCACTTGAGTGAGCATCGTACTTGTAACCAATATTAACAATTAAGCTCGTGAATACAAGGGAAACTAATATTTGAATGTGTGTCATAAAACTGGTAAAACACCAACTTTAATAATAAGAGCAATATTGTCCTGTCAAACCAAGTAGTTCTAATGTCAGAGGAAACATATCACCAACATCAATGATTAATGAAGAGCAACATACAATTCAAACCAATTACAGAACAAAGAAGTTAACTTTCATTATCAGCGAGAGAATAGATAGAAAAGGTTGCATTATGTTGGATAAAAGCATTTTTTTGGCAAATTGTAAGTGATGCCAACTTGATTGTGTGAGTCCTAACATGGATTATATAAACAGTAATAGTTGATTTCAAGAACCTAACTCAGACATACTATTAAATATCAATTGCTAGTGATAATCACATGTGCCAACTTCCCAAAGGCAAAATTTGACATTTCCATAAGACGTAAATCTGAAGACTTAAGGATTTCAATTAAAAGGGTATCCCCTCCCCGGGAAATTTGAATCTACATGAACTAATTATTCATATCACTACGAGAATTCACATTTTACCATGATATCACATTGTAATTAAGCATTAACATCTTAAGCACTTTTCAAGTGCTTGTGCATACGAAATTTCTAAAATAAAAGAGAGAAAAAAATTGTTCTAAAAATCTATCATTAAATCGAAGTCGAGTTTTTCCATCGCTTGTCCATGAGAATCAAAAGTAATAGGGGATTTGTCAGCTTGTAATGTCAAATCGAAGTCGAGTTTTGCCATCGCTTGTCCATGAGAGAAAGAGAGAAATTGAAAATTTTGACACAATTCTATTTGGGGAAAAGGGATTACTTTCATAAAACAATTTCAATATTATGATTTGGGGAAAAAGATAGTTTTTCTTAGGAGAAAATGTAGCCAAAAATATGAGGGACGGAGAAAGAGGGGAATGAAAATTAGAATGATGAATAGTGAAAAAATGAGCGCTAGTTGGAATTTGAGGTGTAGTTGAAAAGAAACATGTGGAGAAACTTCTAAATACTGTCGCAAACCCATTGGTAATGTATTTTGTTGAAGGACCTTAAATTTTTTAATGTGTTAATTTTTAAAATTATCACAGTGAGTCGTGACAACAGTTGCAATAAGCAGCATAGGAACTGTCTCAAATTTATTTTAGGGACAATTTTTCTAGTCCTGTTGTAAATTAAATGTTGTAAAATTGATTTTTTTCTAGCAAAAGGAAAGTGGTTGTTGTGATGATGATGAGAAAAAAGGAGATTTGGAATAGATGAGACAAAGAAAATTGAGAAAAGAAAAAGAGGAGACGGTGTGTACATTGTATGTAATGGATGCATTTTTTTAGGGTTGGGTAATTTCACAGTGAAACAATACATTATATAATGAAATTAAAAAATAAAATGATTCACTGATAACTCTTCACTTTCTAATATATTAATTATGATTTTTATATAAAAAACATTAAAATTATATAATTATATATTATACACAAATGTTAAATAATATAGTCGGGACTGGGGAATCTGCGGAACAGGGGGTACTTCCCTGATCCCCGCCGCGAAGTGTCATCAAGGAAACTTTTCTCTCCATCCCCGTCCCCACGGGGAAAAAATTCCCCGACTTCGAAGCTCCGCACAAATAATATCCACATGAATCCCCTTTAACATATACAAATTGACATCATTAAACACAATATAGTCATTCTCATATATAATCGTGTTGAGTCATGAATCTAACGAGTCAAACTATGTATAGTTCAAGTTCATCTCATTTAGTTAAATAATTTAGTTTTTTGTTCATATTCAGCTCATTTGGTTCATGAACCTAATTCAACGATTTAATTGTCGAACTAAATTTTGAGTTGGTTTGATTCATTGTAAGCCTTAATTGTGGATTATAACCTGCGTAATTTAATCTTATCGGATGATCAGAACCTGGAGTAGGCTAGAGACAACGTTTGTGATTCTAGGTGTGAGAGATGATGAGGGAGTGTACCTGTAAGGCACTCCGATGCTAAAGTGAGAATCGGGAGAAAGAAAGCAAGTACAGAGTATGTGTGTGTTAGGATGAACATTGAATACTCGACCCTCTCAAATGAGAGGTTTTTATAGTACCCCTAGCGCTTGGCTATTGGTCCCTATTTTTGGTACGAGATAACCGTTCTCTGAAGAATATGTAACATCAAAAAACTAGTTGTTGGGATGGACAAAGGTGCCCAAAACTAGTCGTTGCTATGGGCATATGTGCAGTAGCGGGCACAAGTGTCGTGACTATTTCTGAATGGTAGAATTGTGTGTGACGGGAAGGAACTGCTGAGGAGAAGCAATTGACCCTGGGATAAATCGGCCAACCTTCTCCAGTGGAGAGGCAGAAAGTTAAATGCTCCCCTAAATTGGCTAGACTTAGGAAATTGGGTCGCTCTGGGAGCAAAAACGGATTAGGTCATGCCTAACCATTGGGTCATTTCGGAACAGGAGCCCCCCAAGTCGTTTCTCTCGAGCATGAGAGTGATGACTTAAGGGAAGTTCATATTCTCAGGGAGGATCGGACATGGTCGCCGCCTTATGCTGGGAAGAGGTTGTTCCTCGGTGCCCAAGGGAACCTGTAATTTTGCATGTTGGGGAGCTCGAAGTACGGGGATCCCAACGGTTGATGTGACCTAAAGAGGTGGAGTCTCACGCGTGCCTCGAGACATGTGTCGTATTTAATGTGTTATGATGGTTACGATAGGGTCATGATGATGCCCCTAGTTACGCGTGCCTGCGCACGTGCCCATAGACCGTCTATAAATAGAGTGAGAAGCTTCTCATTTTCATTTTTCGCTTCTCTTTCTTCTCTTTTTCTCTGCTTCTGCAATCCGCCGTCTGCCGTTGCCCAATATCGTCCGACCGCCGTACGTTCACCGGCCAGAGCCCTTCGACCCCAAATTTCCTTCCTCGGCCATGTAAGTACTTGAACTGATCTCTTGTCATATGCTTATTTACTTTCTGCTTCTTAGAATGCATGTGGTTAAGGCGAAACTAGGTAGTGTAGGGGCTGTTTTCCGATGACTGTTGGTGGCAGGCGGTGGTTTGGCCACATTCTTCTGCTGTCAGCGTCGCCGGAGCTTTTATAAGCTTAGGATTTGTTGATAAAGATGACAAAAGAGGTAGTTGACAAAGGCATTTATTTCCTGGAAGGAAATAGATTTGAAAAAGGAGAACATGAGGGAAGTTACAAAAGTAGTGGCCCGGCACGTGGCGACACCAGAGGCAATCTGACGACTATTTCACTTGCCTATATAAAGCAAAGCTTGGCTTCAAGAATTAGGCATTGTTTGTTAGCATTGTAAGAAAAACACTCTGAGTACCACACACTAAGCAAAAAAAGTTCCCTATTCCTTACAAAATGTACAAACACGCCCATTTGTATTTGCCAGTTTAAGTTAAATTTCCTAAGTTTTTATGTTATGAAAACAATACCTTTATTTTCATGTCATTTTTCTATTTTCTCTTTGTTTTACTAGAATCATCGTTGTATTTCCTTACTTAAACTTAATCATATACACATTCAAAAAACTGTCAAGTGTATCACAAATTCAAAGTATCTCACGAGTAAACGCACCCAGAACCAGGAGTCCTATGACTAGTTTGGTCGGTCCCGCAAGCAAATTCGCTTCGGGAGATAAGAGGTTGTCCGCGCGAAAAGCGCGTGCGAACATGCGCGCAAAGGGCCAAGGACAAAATCCTTGACCCAAGCCTTACTCAAATGGCGCAGCTAAACAAATGGGGAAATGCCCGGAAGTTCTCCCTAGCACATCCAGGGACACTCCCTGTGCATAAAACCCAGAACTCCCATGAGGAAACCACCGGAGTCCATGGCCCCTGTAGCAATGGCACCGTCGTATCTTCTCTACTCAGGCATCAAATAAAACCTATGGTTTGCTTACTTGCCCTTTCCTAAAAACAACCACTATAGTGTCGGCAACAGACAGATGGTCGCGCCACCATCTGCCACCAACAGTCACCGTGAATACGCCTTATAACTACGTCATTTCAGTCCTAACCACATGCATTCTAAGACATCAAATCAGAAAAACAAATAATAATCAAGGAATCGACGTACTTACGTGGTCGAGGAAGAAGCTTTGAACCTAAAAAACTCTAGTCGAACGTCCTACGGTGGTCGAAGCAAACTTGAAGGTAGCGATCAGAGGACAGAGAAAACGAACAAGAAGAGAAAAAAGAGAAAGTTCTGAATAAACGAACCCTCTCGCTATTTATAGGCAAATGGCAGGCACGAGCACGTGCAGGTAGGGCATCATCATGACCCTAGCCTGGCCATCATCACACATTTAATGTAGCATACGGCTCGAGGCACATGTGACATCTTCACTCTTTAGATCTTATCAACCGTTGGGCTCCCCGGATCCTAAGCTTCCCGACAACAACATTTCTGGTTCCCATGAAACTATTCATCCAAGCACAAGAAAGCTCACGGTGACAATGCTCGAGAAGCAAACATCCTTAAGTAATCACTATTGTGCCCGGTAGCAACGACTTTAGAGGCTACTGTTCTGGACTAGCCCAATGACTAGGCATGGCCCAATCCGCTTCTACTCCCAAAACGACCCAATTGCCTAAGTCCAACCTCTTTGGTGGAAAGTTTACCTTTTTGACGTATTTACCCTTGGTCATAACACTTCTCCCTATAAAGCTCTACCCGTCACGGACGGTTCCACCATCCAAAAATAGTAAAGACGCTTGTTCCCGTAACTACGCCTCTTCTCGTCCCAATGGCTTATCATGGGCACGTCTGTCTGTCCCAACAGTTAGTTTTAGCAGTTGCCTATTCTTCAGGAAATAATTATCTCACCCCGAAAATAGGGACCAATGGCTAAGCGCTGAGGCATTATAAAAACCCTCTCAATTGAGAGGGTCAGGTGTCCAATATTCACCTTGAAACACACATATTTTGCACTTGTTCACTCTCTTGCTCATGTTCTTACGTTAGCATTGGAGTGCCTTGCAGGTACACCCCCTCCTCCTATTTCACACCCAGCATCACAGACGCTTTCCTTTGGCCCATCTCAGGTTCTTATTAACCGGTAAGATCAATTGAAGATGTTGCATATTTATTTAAACATATGTTATGCTTATGTGGATTATATTGCTGGTAGCATACACACTCATAGAGGGGACAATGTATATGTGTTGTTGTTGCATACTGAGAGTCCATGCATTCATGTTGTTGGAACTTTGGTTCTTTTTGGTGAGCCTCAATCTTATTATGATGGATCGGGTGCGAGTAACTAATTACTATTATGGGGGATTAATGAAGCGTTACCTATGGTGATGGTAGTGATTTGGCGTGCTCTGGTTTCAAGAGGAAATATGATCCTATGGTAGGGATCATGGAGCAAAATGAACCTGAGTTTTCATATTTGATACCACATGAATGACAAGTCGGTGTTGAGTACATTGCATAAGTTTTACATTTGCATTGATTGTTGTTGATATGTTGTTGGATGATAATACTTAATATGTTGGTGTTGATTGTGTAATGTGTATATTTTTCTTATATTACAATCTATTTCTATTGGTTTTCACCGTTAATTATTGAAGTGTATCCTCACCCCTTTGCTTTAATGTTGTCCACCATGGATAACTCGTAGATACTCAAGAGTAAAATTATTGACATAAGTGGAAGATAGCTCTTGGAATGACTTCCATTAGTGTGTGTTTTCTAGTAGGTTCTTGATATGATCATGTAACATCGAGTTGGGAACATTTGCTTTCTTTTGTTTTTTTGAAGTTACTAGTTATGTTTCGTTTAGATCTCAAATTTGTGGTGAGTTGAATAACACAACTACTTTTGTTGCGTAATTAAAGTTGACGTGTATGAGAATAAATGTCACAGGTTGCAATATTGTGTTTATGTGATTTAATAATGATTTTGTTGTGATGATTCCTTAAGTAAATGTGATCATTCGATGATAGGTTCTAAATTGTTATGTTATAACCCGTGTTACGGAGCAGAATATGTTTGATTGTGCGTGACACCTTGATTGGTTGCCTTTTGTTTAATTAAATTCCATGTTAAATTGTATGCAAGTTTTAGGGTGTTGGGAAAATAGTTGTTTCTCTTCCTTGACTTTATCTTTCTTTTTCAAGCCTACTTCGTTTGTAGCGAGCCATTTTGTTAATTCTCATATTCGATCTGCTTTCCAAATAGTTTTGTGGTACCCAAATTATTAAGATCATTTAACTCTTTGATGGCTGTAACCTTTGATTGCTCTTCCTTGTACATAAACCTTAAAATTTTGTTACCATAATCTTTGTAAGAAAATGACTTTCCCAGGTTTTCTAACTTTTAGATTAAATGGAAAAAAAACGAGTGTGCATGGATACCACGGTTTCACCAGTTTCTTTACGAAAAATTCATACTCATCTATAAACATATTAATCCCAAAATACTTAATGTCTTCTATTCCCTCATAATGGATTTGAAACATGAAAGTTAGAAAATGCTTCGTAACCTCCCTGAGTTTAATTCAAGTCAAATGAAGAGTATGATTCTTCACCTCTTCCACCACTTCAAGACCTTCAATTTTTCTTTCAACACAAATCTAGATTTTCCTTGTATCTCATTTGAGTTCCAATCCTCTCCACAAAAGGTAAAAAGTATTTGTGATCCATCTGACAATTGAAAAGCTTGAAGGATTTTTGACCTCATTCATCTCATTGCCTTTGCTCCAAATTAGAAAGTGGTATGATAAATCCATATCTTCAACATATTAACTAACAATATTCCACCCATTAATTATGCCTTAAAAATAGGAAAGTGCCTAACCTAGTCATTACACTACATCCAATTTAAACCAAGTATACTTTCTTCCTGACGCGGGAACATCCATAAGGTCTAAGTTATCGATAAATTCTCCAAATCCAATAATTTCTAGTATGCATAAAACTGCATATGCCCTTTCCCTATTCTCATCCCTAATAGAGTTGAAATACACAATTAAACAGCACACACCTAATAGAAATTTTGATTTCATTTCATACAACTATTATAAATTATTAACAATTAATAATCTTGAGTGTTTTTCAAAATGACAAGAAAATAAATAAGTGAATGTTAATTTTTTAATTTAGAAATGGACAACACTTATGAAGTGTTGCAGTAGGCCATTTGTATTTTGAATTCAAAAATAGACAACACTTTGTGAAGTGGTGTAGAATGCGAAACAGTGTATCCTTTAAAAACTGTTGCTATATGCGAAATAGTGCAACTTTTAAAAAGTGCGGCGATAGGCAAAATAGTAAAATATTTGGTAAAAGTGTGTGTTACATCAAAGGTCACACCCTTATGAAATGACACCACTTTGACTTATCACTACTAGAAATACACAAACTACCTGCGAATTTTCTTGCAGAAAGGCTCCGCAGTTGTACCTGCGATTTCACTTGCGCCTTTATATTGTGAAACATTATTTCCTACGAAAATTAACGTAGCAGTAAATTTTGCAAAAATTCTTGAGACATTAGCTGCGATATTAGATTTAAAAGTAAAATATAAATTTCCTGCGGATTTAACTACGACAATTTTTGCAGGAATTAGATATTTTCTTGAAACCACAAAATTCTCTGGAAATATTGCAGGAGTTGCTACGAAGTTTGCTGCGGAATTTGCTCTAAATGTTTCTGCGACTTTTGCTGCGAATTGTTTAGTTTATTTTTAGTTTTTATTATGTTTTTACAATTAATAAATAAAATTATAAAACACATAATAGTGATACCAAGAATATGTTGTTGAGACATTTTTTAATTTTATATTAAATTTTAGTTTTTCTTAAGAAAGTTTTATAATAATAATTGAGTTTTTTTTAGTTATTCTTTAAAGAAAATTTATATATTTAATACTTTTTTATTGTTGTAAAAATTAGAAAAATAAAAAATATAAGTTTATTTATTTAATAATTTTTTATTCTTGTAGAAATTAAAAAAGTCAAAAATATAAGTTTATGATATAATTGTAAAATATAAGTTTATTTATTAAATAATTTTTTATTGTTGTAAAAATTAAAAAATAAAAAATATAAGTTTATGATATAATTGTAAAAATATAAGTTTATGATATAATTATAAAATATAAGTTTATTTATTTAATAATTTTTTATCGCTGTAAAAATTAAAAAAGTTAAAAATATAAGTTTATGATATAATTGTAAAAATATAAGTTTATGATATAATTGTAAAAATATAACTTTAAGATATAATTGTAAAAATATAAGTTTATGATATAATTGTAAAAATATAAATTTATTTATTTAATTATATTTTTACTATTATTAAATAAAATTGTAAAATATAATTGACATATTGATTTTTTAGATTTATATGTATAATATAAAAACAAACCATTTTAAAATAATTTTCACAACAATTTTTTTTTTTTGCTTTATTGAATAATATTTTTACAATTCACAATTTTTTAAAGATTTTCATAATTGTTGCAATTTTTTTGGAAAAATATTTATAAAACTATAATGATATTTTTAACCTATGTTTGTTCTATTTCATTAATTATTTTTAATGTGAATTGTGAATTGTAAAAAAAAGTTTCCACTATAATTTTTTTCTTTATTAAATAACTTAGCGAAAGCTTATAAAAAAATATTTAACGAAAGTTTAAATAAATGTTTTCTAAAAATAATAATATCTTGTTTAAAGTTTACCAAGAAATATTTTTTATTCATTTTGTAATTTAGAATTTCAACTTATTTTAAAAAAAAAATTTAGTGCATATTAGTCTCATTTTAATATATTCTTAGAGTTTTCATAACTATCGATATTTATAAAGTTAGGCTGAAATTTTTAATCTTAATTTTCTATTTTATTAATTATTTTTATGATGTTTTCTTAGTTTTTTTAAAATTTTAATTTCAATCTTCTTTATACCATACTTAGTAACTCACCTAAAAAATCAAATACAAAATATTTCTCAGGTGATTCACTAAGTACCCTCAATCCTTTCCCTTCTTTCAATAAAATCAAATACAAAAAATTTCCCCACTCTCAGTACCACAGCTTCGCAACTCTCCAGAAATAATGGACACGACGAAAAAGAACAACAAAGCTTTCAGATCTAGTAAAAGCACTTGTTCACCAGCCCAAGTTCTCCATTATTGGAACTAGTGCGTTATGTTGGTTCTGCTCCATAAAACTAAGTATGTCATGCTCCTTATATCGGCTTGAAAATCGAGGTGCAGTGGAGGAAAGTATTTGAAACCTGAAACTTTGGCTCAGCTACGGGGTAACAGAGCTTTAGGTTTTGGATCGGTTGTTGGTAGGGTTTGCAGTGATATTGAGAAAAAAGGAGACGATGATTTGATTTCAAAGATGGATGTTCTTAAGGGTAAGGTGTTTGATGAAAGTCCTGTGATGCTATCCCCTATGAATTTGGTTAAGAGTAGTTTGATCGGTACACCAAAAACTCCCAGAATTAAAGAGTGGCAGTCATAATCCAGGCTTGAGTCTCTCCCCACCGAGTTGTTGGTATGGTTATTGTTCATTTAACATTTATTTGGGAGACAACTAAAATTGTAGGAAAGGAGGGGGTAGGAGAAACTCTCCCCTTCTACATTTAAATGTTTGATGAAATATCTCCGTATTTATTATTAATATTTGTTCAATTTTTGTGGTATTTATAATGGATCAGGCATGTAAACCTCTTGAGAAAATATCTTAAGGAGGATTGATGTTCGTGCTCCCATAATAGCTCTAGTGAGTTCCCTAAACTTTCTTCTTTTCAATGTTTCAGTGTTCTTTATTCAATCACAGTACGTGAATTTTATTGTCTGTGGGGCATGAGTTTAAGGTTTCTTTAATTAGAGTTCTATTCAACCATATTCATTATTTTTCAGTGGATAGATAGTGTATTTTACTAGAAGGATCCATTTTAATTAAGACAGAGACTTATGAATTATACATTTTCTTTCGATGTTTTTTTATTTACTGCATAATGGTTTTAGTGGACAATAGTTAGTTTTAGGAAACATATTAGCTATCATTGATTCATTTGAGTTATTATGACAGGAGAGAGTGGAGAGAAGAATTGTGTTTTCCACTGTCCAAATCCAGACTCTTAATTTGTCATTGTGTATAAACAAATTGCATTCTCACCCCCAATTATCAAATGAATTCGCCCTCTTGACAAATATCATTGTTTGTACTAGAGTGAAGTGGACCTGGTAGTTTTCTTGTTGGGCAATGTAATTCTAGAAGTACTTGTTATTGACTTTAAAGTAATGTTTGGTTGCTTTAAAAATTACAATGTGATTAGTGTTGCATTGACTTATTCAAATTAGATTTTTTTTTATATTACTATTACTTTGATATTTAACAATAATTATAATATTTTAAATATGAATTAAACACAAATAATAATAAAAATTAAAAATCTGCGAGAGAAACTACTTGTGAATTTACCAGCGAATTTTCAATTTGCTGCGACTTTTCCTGCAAAACTTTTAATTACCTGCGATGTTTTCCTGCGAATTCATCTATTTTACCTGCGACTATTTACTACGCCTTTTTTCTGTCACATTTTCCTGCGACTTTACCTGCTAAATTAATTACTCACAAAGGTTTTAGCCGAGAACAGAAAATAGCAGGAAGAATCACAGGTTTATCTAAATTCGGAGAAAAATAGAGTATTTTTAGTAGTATATAAATTAAGCATTCCGGATTCAAAAAAGTTATTTGAACTCTAAAACAATTTAAAAGCAATTGAAAAACTATAAAAAAATTATTGGTTCACGATTCTAGACTCGATCCATTTAATTTAAATTAATATTTATAACAACAACTCGTTGAACATTAATTTCTGTTCAACAATGTTATTTATTATATAAACATAAATCATAACTAGAATAATTCAACAACAAATTCATAGATAATCTCATTGAAAATAAAATATGCAACCCTAGTACAAAGATGTCCAAAACTTAAGGCGAATTACGCACACTACTAAAAATATTTACCTGCGGAAAAAGTTCCGCAGCTATACCTGCGATTTCACCTGCACCTTTGTATTGTGAAACATTATTTCCTATGAAAACTAACATGGCAGCAAATTTCGCAGGAATTCCTGAGACTTTAGCTGCGATTTCAGATTTAAGTAAAATATAATTTTCCTTCGGATTTTACTGCGATAATTTTCGCAGGAATTAGTTATCCATTGAAACCTTCTTTAGAAATATTGCAGGAATTGCTGCGAAATTTGCTGTAAATGTTTTCGTGACTTTTGCTTCAAATTGTTTAGTTATATTTAATTTTTATTATGTTATTACTATTAATAAATAAATTATAAACACTTGATTCTAAGAATATGTTGTTGAGACATTTTTTAATTTTATATTAAATTTTATTTTTTTAATAAAGTTTTATAATATTAATTGAGTTTTTTTAGTTATTTTTTAAAGAAAATTTATTTATTTAATACTTTTTTATTGTTGTAAAAATTAGAAAAACAAATAATATAAGTTTATGATATAATTGTAAAATATAAGTTTATTTATTTAATATTTTTTTATTGTTGTAAAAATTGTAAAAAATCAAGAATATAAGTTTGTGATATAATTATAAAAATATAAGTTTATGAGATAATTATAAAAATATAAGTTCATTTATTTCATTATATTTTTTACTATTATTAAATAAAATTGTAACATTTAATTGACATATTGATTTTTTAGATTTATATATATAATATAAAAAGCAAACCTATTTTAAAATAATTTTCACAATAATTTCTTTTATTACTTTATTGAATAATAATAATTTTTGTTTAAATTTTGTCAAAAATTATTTTTGAAGTTAATTCATCTATAAGGTAGTGATTCAACTCTGAATCTCTGAAGAATAAAAATTACTATTACTATGTATTGATATAATTGAGGTTAAACGCTAAACCTTCCAAATAATAATAGGTAGCAATCAAAACTCAACCCTAACGTAACAAACATTTGGAGTTCACTCAAAACAAAACCCTCATAATAGAGAAATTGCGGAATGGCTCGTGCATCGATCACGTTTGGAGTTGACAAAGCCTCTCCAATTACACCATGACCAGTCTTCTTCGCAATGATCTGAACTCTCGCAATTGCAACCACCAATCGAATCTCCGAACCTTAGTTTGTATTTTTCCCCCTTTCAACTCAGGTAAATTCATCTCTTTGATCTTTTTTATTTCTATATCTATTATTAAGCTTATGTGATTTTACTAATTTTAAGTTAGATTGATTATAAACTTAGATGATTTTTGTAAACAAGGTGTTTGTTGAAATTCCACAGTGAGTTTACTTATGTTGATTTTGATTTTTTTGGTTTTATGAATGATATGTTTTCTAACATAAAGCAGAAACTGTTAAGATGCATTTATTAATGAGGAGTTAGATTGATTTATTAATGAAAGTTATCATCTAATAAAGTCTTTATCAATGTTATCCTCATCAATGTTATCAATTGAGGATGACAAATTATGCCTGCCAGCCAAAAACCTGCCATATTGATACGGCGTTATGGTTGCTGACACAGAATCTACCATGCCATACGGCAAGTTGGCAACACGGGCTCTTTCAAGGACTGATGATGTTAGTGCCTTTCTGGATGTTGGACTGATGTTGTTAAGTTCTACGATGCGTGTGATTTTTGCATTTCAGGAAGAATCTTATGATTTGTGTTATGATGTATCACACATTTCATGTAGGATATCGGTTTTGACTACCATAATAGGACCGACTCATTGACCTCAATATCTGTATTGTATAGTCATCATCTCATTAAATAATTTAGTGAATATAGAAATATTAATGATATAGTTTAATTAAGCATACTGGAAAGATTATGTTGCCCTTTTAACCCTCCCAAATATCAACTTTTAATATTTGTTAATTTGCAGGTTTGCTACTATCTCTGGGTGGCTTCCTTGTTTTTCATCCGAATTGGGGAAAAGCACTACTAGAAATACACAGTTTACCTGCGGATTTTCCTGGGGAAAAAGTTTCGCAGAAATGCCTGCGATTTTCCCTGCGCTTCTATGTTGTGAAACGTCATTTCCTGCGAAAAACGTGGTAGCAGCAAATCTCGCAGGAATTTCTGAGATTTTAGCTGCGATTTTAGAAATAAAATTAAAAAATAAATTTCCTGCGGAATTGTCTGCGATTTCCTTTGCAGGAATTAATTATCTATTGAAACCACAAAAGTCTCTAGAAATATCGTAGGAATTGCTGCGGGATTTGCTGCGGAATTTGCTGTAAATATTTCTGCGACTTTTGCTGCGAATTATTTAATTTATTTTTAATTTTTATTATATTTTTACTATTAATAAATAAATTTATAAAATAAATATTGGTTCCAAGATATGTTGTTCAGACATTTTTTAATTTTATATTAAATTTTTGTTTTTCTTAAAAAGGTTTTATAATATTAATTGAGTTTTTTTAGTTATTTTTTAAAGAAAATTTTTTTATTTAAATTTTTTTATTGTTGTAAAAATTATAAAAATTAAAATATAATTTTATGATACAATTGATGTGTAATCCTTCAACTTATAATTTTATTTAATTTAAAATTTAAAAAAACAATAAAATAATCCATTTACTCAATTGATAACATATATTTTTATATTATATATAATCCTTTTAATAAAATATATATAATATAAAAATATTTTCAATTTTGTTATTTCATCAAATTTTGTTATTTTATATAAAAAGGCTTTTATTCATTTTGTGTATTAAAATATTTTGATGAAATAACTAGATTATTATACTAGAGATCAATTTATTAATTTTCAATTCAATTTTATAATTTAAAAGATGATAAAAAGGCTTTTATTAAATTAGAGATCAATTGATCCTTTTAATAAAATAATCCTTTTATTATACTAGAGATCAATTTATATATAATCCTTTCAATTTTGTTATTTTATATAAAAAGGCTTTTATTCATTTTGTGTATTAAAATATTTTGATGAAATAACTAGATTATTATACTAGAGATCAATTTATTAATTTTCAATTCAATTTTATAATTTAAAAGATGATAAAATAAAATAAAAATATTGGAGTAAAAGAAAAAAATTTTTAAACAAATTGTCTTTTCCATTTTACTAAACTACCCCAAGAAAATGGCAATAACTTTGCTTGAAGTAGCTTATGACTTGTCTGTTCCATTTTTTCCCTCAGAATTATATTTGGGATTTCTATGAGCTGTAGGAAGGTGGAAACATAGCTAGCTACTCTTTAAAGAAGCCCCACGTAGTAAACTCGTCCAGTTACCACAAAACGGGAACCGAATTTTGTCGTTCTATCGCCACTTGATTAGATTCTCAATCAAAGGTAATAAACTGACAATACCTTTTGCTTTTGTTTGAACATCTTGATATTCTATGCATACAATTACACTCCTTGGTTGGTTTGGGCTTTGTTACTGGAAACTGGGAACGTGTTGTTGTTATTACTATTTGCACCTATTAACTGTTTGATGAAATGTCTCTATGAATTTTGGTATCAGAAATTGTGCCTAACTTTAAACTGTGTATGTTTAAGGATATTGGGTTGGGTTTAGCTTAATGTTTGAGCATTTGAGCTTCTTGATAGTTTGTTATGATTTAATGTAGCATCCATATTTGTGAAAAAATGTGTGTCAAAGTTGGTGTCCAAAACTAACACCGATTTATGTAAGCTTCTGGTATCAGTTTCGTTAGCTTTATGTAAGCTTCTGGTATCAGTGTCTTTAAGTGGAGTTCCATACGATGTTGACCCAGCAGGAAAATGTTGTATGCCACCATCATAGTAATACTCATTTCCATAAACCACAATTCATGTGTGCCTGAGATATTAAAAGTAAATGTGTAGTGGTGTCTGCAACAGTGGGAATGCAGATCCAACATTAGAAGGAGGTTTTGCCCCAGACTGAAAATTTCATTAACAAATACTGTTACAGTTAAACATGTGATCATAAATTGTAAACTGAGATATTTGGCTTACTGTTTCAAGCTCATATCAATGGATTCGACACCAAAATCGCTGAAAGCTTTGCAACGACGTCGCAGTATCTTCCGCCTCAATACAGTCGCGACATCGTATCGCTTTGGCTACGTAACATGAACGGTGTTTTATCCCGATCTTATGACCACGGGTTTGATACGACATCGATGTCGAGCAACGGTGTTGAATCTTGTGGAGAGTCATGTATATTTCTTCATGGAGTATGCCATTGAGAAAGGCATTGTCTATGTTAAATTGTTGGATATCCCACTTATATGTGATGGCTAGTGTGAGCAATGAATATTTTAGGTTTGGAGTGGCATGTTTTAGCTCTAGTGAGCATGGGATGATTGTTTTGGATAAGGGTTATAGGATGCGAACTTGACTGTATTGAAGAAGAATTAGAAGATGCAGATAAAGGAATGTGAGAAGAAAGAGTGAGTTCATTAGAATGAAAGGAATGGCTTAAGTTTTGGTTACCCTCAGGATAACTAGATACTGTGTGCAGGATTGCTGGGTAAGATGAAGTTTCAGAAGTACTGAATTGGGCATTGTCCTTAGAACATGTGTAGATGGAGATTCGTGACTAGAAGGTGGAGCATTAGATTGATTAGGTGCCAGGTCAGAAGGGACTGTATCATTGGATATGTGTACAGGTGGGACATTTCTGATGTTGTGAACAACCTGGCTAGATGTACTAGGATGCTTAAGATAAGGTTGTAGATTGTCCATGTTATGGTCCTGATTGACAGAATGTATAGAACTGTGTGGACCAGGTGATGAGACAGAACTGAGAGAATTAGGGGCCTCTATATTGTTGGGCGTAGGATTATTTCCGACTATTGGAGATACACGGGTAGGAGGATTAATATTGATAGCAGTAGGTACAAACAATCGATTTAAGCCTCCTGCTGACACAGATTCTTGAGGTAATTTCTGGCTAGGAAACAAAGCGGGAAAGGGAAAATAATGCTCATTAAACTTAACATCTTTAGAGATAAAAATTCTACCCTCCTTGCTAAGACATTTGAAGCCCTAATGTTGAGGAGATATTCCAAGGTAGATGCATTCTTAGCTTCTCAGTTATAGTTTGTTTTTATTAAAAGGTCTTAATAGAGGAAAGCACGAGCAACCAAAAACTCTTAAGTATTTGAATATTCATTGCCATAAAAATTACATGTTGCTGAATTTGTTGTATTTCTTATTAATTGAATTGAAGCCTTTACTTTAATGCACTCTAAATGTTTGATGAAATGTCTCAATGTGTTTTTGATATGTTTTTTGGAATTCCTTTATTGCACTCTAAATGTTTGATGAAATGTCTAGGTGTGTAGTTTTTACAGAAATCCTTTATTACACTATAAATGTTTGATGAAATGTTTCTATGTATTTTTAATATGTTTTTGTAATTGTTTTTGTAGTAATGGCATTGGTGGTAGGTTGAAATGGGAAGGTGAAGAAATTGGCGGTTGGCAAAGTTGATGGTAGGGCTGGTTTGGATAGAAATGGTTTATCTACAAATGGTTGTTATAAATTACTATTGGATACGTGGAAATTTTGAGAGGAACTAGAACAGTGTCGGCATGATGAAGTAGCAAAGAAGCTGCAAAGAGGTGAGAAGCGATTCTTTGATAAAAGAAATTTCAAAACTTGTTTCTTTTTTGGTTTTCTCTTTATAAAATGCTTGTCTCTACTTTACATTTAGTTGTGGGGTTGAAATAAATATTATTAAATTGATTTGTGTTAGATTAATGATTGTGTGCTGCACTTGATTTATATCCTAGTGAAGCATAGTTGTAATATTTCCTAGTTTTCATTTATTGTAAAGGAGTTATTTCATGAATGTAACTTTAAATCAAATAAAAAAGGGTAAGCGGCTTTATTCAGTTTGACTGACACAGTAACTATCAATGATATTATGTAGAGCATCAAATCAAGAGCTGCTTGTGCTTATGGGAGCTCTTTATTCTGCTTGCTTGTTTCTTGGTGTAAACAATGCTTCTTCTGTACAGCCGATTGTTTCAATAGAAAGGATAATATTTTAGAGAGAAAGCAGCATGAATGTACTCTCCATTACCATATGCAGCAACCCAGGTGTAGGTCTTATTGTAGATGACATGAGACTATTTGTCATTCTTTGGTAGTTTCTCTTCTTCGGACCCAGTACTGGTTCCAATGAATGATTCATGTTTTCCTGGTGCTATTGGTGCAATTAAGCGGGAAGTGGGAGGCCCATGTCCTCCTGCGGAATTAAATGTGGCCAACACTTCTGAGAACAAATCTTCTGGTTAGGACATTTATAATTATAATTTTGTGTTTTAACATTTTTTGATGTAACAATGACGAGTTTTCATCCACTAACTGTATGACAACTTCTGAGACTGGTAACTCTTTCTCTTTAATGACATGGAAGACAGTTGTTGCAGACATACCCTATGGTGGAGCAAAGGGAGGAATCGGCTGTAACCCGAAGGATCTGAGCATCAGTGAATTGAAACGTCTCACTCGTGTTTTCACTCAAAACTCATGATCTCATTGGCACTCATAGAGATATTCCTACTCCTGATATAGGAACCAATGCTCAGACAATGGCTTGGATGCTTGATGAGTATTCTAAGTTTCATGGTCATTCACCGGCAGTGGTGACCGGCAAGCCTATTGTAAGTGTATAATAATATTGCACAATCATTACCAACTGTAGCTTTAAGGTCCTATTTGAGTGGTCATAGTTTTCTTGTGTACACAATGATAGTTTTTCTATCTAAGATTCAAGAAATCAGTTTGAAATATTTGGCTTGTAGGATCTTGGAGGTTCCTTGGGAAGAGAGGCCGCCACTGGACTAGGAGTGGTTTTTGGAACGGAGGCTCTATTTGCTGAATATGGGAAATCAATTTCTGATATTAAATTCGCCATCCAGGTATTTATTCACCACCACCACCATACCATGATATTTAATATACCACTTTTTCAATACAATGTTGTCAATTACAGATAGTGGAAAATAAATGTTTATTTTATGCTAAATAGCGTATCATGGAACAATAGTGTTGTGTTCAAATACCGCTATACAATATTGTTATAATGCTGCTAAAGCCAATTTTTAACAACACTACATCTATGTGATTGATTATTAATATGTTACATTGTGTAGGGGTTTGGAAATGTGGGCACTTGGGCTGCAAAGTCAATTTTTGAGAGAGGTGGCAAGGTGGTAGCAGTGAGTGACATCAGTGGTGCTATTTGTAATCCAAACGGGATTGATATTGCGGCTCTTCTGAAACATAAGGCAGACAATGCAAGTTTGATGGATTTCTCAGGAGCAGATGATATGGATCCAAAGGACTTGCTCACCCATGACTGTGATGTTCTCATCCCATGTGCTTTGGGAGGTTTTCTCAACAAGTATGTTTCATCTATGTTACCTTAGTTCATAGATAATCATCGTTAAAGTATATTGTCAGTGTAACTTCAACTTTGTCTATTGTTCATGAAGGGAAAATGCTGATGATGTGAGAGCAAAGTTTATCATAGAAGCTGCAAATCATCCAACTGACCCTGATGCTGATGAGGTAATGTTCTTGCTCAACCAATGTAGAGTTACTTAATGTTATAAAATTGAAATGATTTGTTTGTTGCAGATTCTGTCTAAGAAAGGAGTTATTATATTACCCGACATTTATACGAATGCTGGTGGAGTGACTGTAAGCTATTTCGAATGGGTCCAGGTAATGATCAACTCGATAACTGAAAATTTCAGAAGCTAATTAACAGTTCTTGAAAACATGTTTAAGAGCTTTTAAATTTTCCTATGTGACTTCTGCAGAATATTCAAGGATTTATGTGGGATGAAGATAAAGTTAACCTTGAGCTAAAAAGGTATATGACTAGAGCTTTCAAGAACATAAAAGGAATGTGTAAAACTCACAACTGCGACTTGCGAATGGGAGCATTCACTCTTGGACTCAACCATGTCGCTCGCGTTACGCTTTTGAGAGGTTGGGAAGCTTAGAGAAACATGAACATCAATCACTACTAGCTATAAGCTGTAGTTGGAGTTTCTTAGTTTTTGCATCGTTATTTGTCTCTTCTATTCTTTTAATTCATTTGTTATCTAGTTTGAAATTGCATTGTTTTTTCTTATTAATTTGGTTGGACAAGTGATTATTAGTAACTTGATTATGTCATTTTTAGTAATGTAACTCTAGAAGTACTTGTTATTGACTTTAAAAATTTGAATGTGATTAATATTGTATTTACTTATTCAAATTAGATTTTTATTTTTATATTATTATTAAATACATTAATTATATTATTTTAAATATGAATTAAACACAATTAATAATAAAAATTAAAAACATGAGAGAGAAATTACCTGCGAAATTAATTATATTATTTCAGTTTGCAGCGACTTTTCCTGCAAAAGTTAAAGTTACCTGCAGTATTACCTGCGAATTTAGCTGCTTTATTTGCGACATTGCCCTGCGACTTCTTACTGCGACATTTTCCTGGGACTTTTTACTGCGACTTTTTCCTGTGACTATTTCCTGCGACTTTACCTGCTATGTTAATTACCCACAGAGGTTTTAGCTGGAAACAAATAATCTCAAGAAAAATCGCAGGAAACGTGTTTCCTGCGGTAATTTTGTCAAAATCCGCAGGTAAATCCGCAAGAAAACAGAGTAATTTTAGTAGTGAAGGTATGCATTGCATTTATAATTTCAAGCTTAAACAATTCTTTACTTCCTTGGCAGTGCCTAAGGTGGTACCTGTTATTTTCAGGGTTAACATGTGCATAGCTGGTTATCAATGTATACACTTTCCTAATTGCGAATTCTCGAACCAGAATCACTGTTTTAGAATAGAACAATTGCAATAAGTTTGATTTATTTATATGATTCATTGTATACATCTAATGCAAACACATCAAAGTTTAAGTGGTGGTATTTGTTGGATTAAACAGAAAACAACATTAATTTACTATGAAACTATTTGCATAATCTTATTACTATTCTAGTTAAATAGGTATTTATAATTCCATTCCATGGTGATTCTACTGAATTTCTCCTGCCACCTTCTAGATCAACTGCAATGGCAAGGAAACCTCTTGAAATACTGCCATGTGGTGGAGGGTCGCCCCTTGCACATGGTCTTACCACAGTTAAATCTTGACTATTAGTTGAAATTAAGCTATGGTGAAATCAATAGACACACTGCACTAAAGAAACAATGCTAGCCCATCTTAGTTTTAGTCTGAATGACTACATGACATCATAGCCTATATATTGAGTACAACATGACCTATAACCCGTGACATTGCAGGTCTTCAGCAGAAGTACACACAAATGGGTGGTGCAAGACACTTTGGGCTTTCAACCTTGATTGTTGGCTTTGACTCATACATCGGGTCGCCGTCCCAAACAGACCATTCTGGCACATTTTCAACTTGGAAAGCTAATGCAACTGGAAGAAACTCATATTCAAACTCATCCAACGACAATTACCACTGGATCAGACATGTTGGTCACCTTGTAATAACAGTTGATGTTAATGGTAAAGGCCAGTTCAGTTCCGTCCAAGACACCGTCAATGTTGTCTCAGACAACAATACAATGAAAGTGCTCATTAAAATCAGTGCAGGAAAATACAAGTGTGAAATAGTAACAAAGATAATAGCTCTTAATTTTTTCAACATTGAGATGCGTAAAAAACATAAAATTAAGGCAATTTCTATTGGAAATAAACTTTTTCCAACTTTTCTTAAGCAAAGCTATCTTTATTTGAGATTCAGAAGGAAAGAGTCAGCGGAAGCGAAATAATGTGCATTCAGAGGAGTTAGCCATTTAGCTACTGTTTCAAATCTAGTTTAGGTTGGAGGTCCTCAATAGGTGGCAGTCTTTGATTTTTGCATTGGTCTTTGTTGCCCTCGCATTGTCGTGTCTGTATTGAGGTTGTGATGCTAGGTGGAGCTTTAGTTGTTGTTAGGAGGCGTTTTGGTATGGCTGGAGCAGTCGTGTAGTCTGTGATCTTTCATTAGCAACAACATTGATATTGCAATTAGTGCGAGATAATTCAAGGAGGATTTAGCTTGGCTCTCATATGTTGCATTTGTGTTGTGTGGTTTAGCATTTGGGATCTTGTAGTGATGTTAGTCTGAGTTAGTTGGAGGTTTTGGTGTCGGTTATTGCAGGCTTGTCGGCTCTTATCAATGTCGCTTTTCCGAGCATCCTGGCTTTTGTTCTTTTGCAATTTTTAGAAGACTGACTTAGCAAATTCATCATCAGCTTTTGGGCTAGGGAGCAGCAGGTGGTGTGGTGTTTCTTATCTTGTCTATTGAGCATTTTTTGCTGGCAGTTAGGCTGATTTCATGGGTTGTATCTTGTTAAAAGTGCTTTTCAGACTGTGAGGTGCCTTCCTAGTTTAGTAGTTGGGGTTTCTATTTTGGTGTTAGTTATCTTTAGCGGTGGGTGTTTATTCTCATTCAGGGAGAGTTATCTTTAGTGGTGGTGTTAGTTATTTAAATGGGGATGTAACATTATTGTCTTGATACTGGCTTTTATGTCACTGAGGGTATGCTTGATTTTCTTTTAAAGAGGGGCTAGACATGACATAAAAACAAACAACTGTCTACCATAGAACATAGCTATTTCCATCTTTCTTATCCACGAAATCTCTTCCCCTCAATCAGTCCTAATAGAAATAGAGATGCTACAAACTTCCCCTCAACCATTCAACCTTCCAACTCAGACATCAACACCATCACCTTCATCATTCAACCTATTAGGCACAACTCCACATTTACCAATCCTCAAACAGAAATGTAGATTATCGTGTAGAGAGCTCGTAATCCACAACAACTCTTGCTTGCTGCTTCTTTTGGCTGATGGATCTAGGGCAAGAGCAGAAGATGTTACCAACAGTGAGCAATTTGGCTACTGAAAATCTTGTTGAGGAATGGGAGAGGATGTATGAGAAATGCCCTGGGACTAAAAATGTGGCTGGAAGTGTAGGAATCATTTATTAGTGAAAAAGAAATAACATAAGTTGTAACATACTGATGCATAAGAATGCCAACTGTCTTTTGAGTACTCAATGCTAATTTCTATATAGATATAATAATCTTCAAGTCTGATTTATTTCCCAAAGGTTAGTTTGCCCGGTTTCTAGTTCTGCATACTAAGGTTATAATGTGAGCAGTGCCTCATGAAAGAGTGTAACTCCCCCTTTCTATACCCCCAAATAATGGAATTAATCATTTAGGCACGTAATCATTATATCATCAGAGTAAATTCATGATATGTTATAAAAGAGGTGCATCACATTATCATCGAAACGAAACATAAATAATACCAGCTCATGAAGATATGTAACAAAAGGGGTAAATCTCAACTAAAAACAAAGCATAGCGCTTAAAACCCACATATCAACATTTAGAATAAAGCGGAAACATCTAAACATTGAAATCACTTCATTAACATAAGCATCATATACATCGTTCAGATTAATTCAATTCATTGGTTGAGTTTACAAAACATTCATCAGCAGATACATACACAGATTTATCACAAAAGAATCAAAATAATTCCTAACTACCTAGTGTTACATATCAGAGCCATCCGACCAAAAGAAATGAAGACTCGCTTCACAAAGACTCCAGCAATCTAATATGCAATGCCTCATAGAGCATTATAAAACTGCAGAAGGGTGAGAAACAATATCATAATGCATAATGCATATAAACACAGATATATATATATATATATATATATATATATATATATATATATATATATATATATATATATATATATATATATATATATATATATATATATATATATATATATATATATATATATATATATATATATATATATATATATATATATATATATATATATATATATATATATATATATATATATATATATATATATATATATATATATATATATATATATATATATATATATATATATATATATATATATATATATATATATATATATATATATATATATATATATATATATATATATATATATATATATATATATATATATATATATATATATATATATATATATATATATATATATATATATATATATATATATATATATATATATATATATATATATACACATCATCCATTCACACCAATTTTCATACATGGTTCACATTCACAATCAATCTCGCCATGCATCTCTATTTAATTCAAATAATGCACAAAATTGCCAAACGGCCACATTTCACACTTCACAAATCACAAACTAGGATTCACACCATACGGCTACCCACAACACATATAACAACATATAATTAGTCATCTCAGACAAGGAATGATTGCAACCAAACCACACAACCGATCCACGAATGGAAAACACAAGAAAGGAAAATATGATGCTGTGTTCGCTAACCTTCGCCTGGCGAAGCCTCTGGCGAACCTTCGCTACTCCGTTTGCCTGGCGAACTTGCCAGCGAAGACCACTGGGATTTATTATGGAATTACTCGCTAGCACTCACTAGCATACTCTCCTGGCGAACTTTCGCCACTCTCATTCGCCTAGCGAACTTGCCAGCGAAGACAGGGTGGATGCTACTGACTTGGTTCGCTGCTGCTCGCTGGGCTTGGCCGGGCGAAGCTTCACTGCCATTCGTCTGGCGAACCTGCGAACTCAGAACTCCCATGGCTGTCCAAAATCCCAAACCTCACAAACCGACCGATTTAATCCAAATCAGTTCCAGTAGTACAACCCACTCATCACCCGGCTAAACTACACCGTCTATTCCAAATTCTAACCGATAAAACTCAGTTTCTACCGATTAAATCAACTACCGACCTAAAAATGGAAACATAGAAAACAATCCAACAAATCCAATCTAGCACATACATGATCATATACATTATGAAGATGATAAGACTTCTCACCCTTACCTGATTAATCGCAAGCTAAGGTTGATTCTTGATGATTCTAGGTTTTGCTCCACTTTCTCTTCTTTTCTCTCCTCTCTTTTCTTTCTCTTGTTTTCCTTCTTAATGTTTCTATCTTTCTCTATTCTCTCTATATCACATATTCTATTTCTTTCCTCCCAAATTCTTTCCACACACTTATCAATTAATTCTCACAAAATATCCACTTAATATTATCACTAATGCCCAAAATACCCCTTCCAACCTATTTTTACCCGAAACTCTCAAAGTCGGCAAAAACAGCTCAATATGTAAACATAACATATTATCACACAAATTTCACATAAATAAAATAATGACTTAACTAAATCAAATAAGGAATCAATAAAAATGGGAATTCAGAATCGGGGCGTTACAACTCTCCCCCACTTTAGAAATTTTCGTCCTCGAAAATATTACCTGATTCAAACAGTTCTAGATGCGACTCACGCATCTTATTCTCCAATTCCCAAGTCATATTGCCTTCCGCGGCACCTCCCCATGCCACCTTCACAAGTGTGATATCCTTACCTCTGAGCCTCTTAACTTCACGGTCCAAAATCCTAACCGGTAAAACCTCAACTGTAAGATTATCCCTCACTTCCACATCATCCATCGGAATCACATGTGACGGATCCGGAACATACTCCCGAAGTTGTGAAACATGAAACACATCGTGCAAATTCGAAAGTTTCGGAGGCAACGCCACACGATAAGCCACATCACCAACCCGTGCAGTAATCTGATACGGACCAATGAAACTAGAAGTCAACTTCTTCGACTTCAAAGCACGACCCACACTTGTAACCGGTGTAACCCTCAAAAACACATGGTCGCCTTCTTGAAACTCAAGATTCTTTCTTCTCTTATCATGATAACTCTTTTGCCTAATCTGGGAAACTCTCATCTTTTCCCGAATGAACTTCACCTTCTCCGTCGTTTGTTGTACCATCTCCGGTCTAACTACCGACTTCTCTCCGGTTTCATGCCAACACAAAGGTGTTCGACATCTCTGACCATATAAAGCCTCAAATGGTGCCATGTCAATACTTGAGTGAAAACTATTGTTGTAGGTGAACTCAATCAATGCCAAATAACCATCCCAAGCACCACCTTGCTCGAGCACACAAGCACGCAACAAATCTTCCAATGATTGAATCGTCCTTCCGGTTTGACCATCCGTCTGCGGATGATAAGTCAAACTCAATCTCAACTTAGAACCCAAAGCCTTTTGCAAACTTTCCCAAAATCTCGAAGTAAATCTAGGATCTCTATCCGACACAATACTCTTAGGAATCCCATGTATCTTCATAATCACACCAACATAAATCTTGGCTAACTTCTCCAAAGGATAACTAATATCTATCGGAATAAAGTGAGCAGATTTAGTAAGCCTATCAACAATCACCCAAATAGAATTGTGACCTCTTTGCATATTTGGCAATCCCGTAACAAAATACATCGATATACTATCCCATTTCCACTCTGGAATGTCCAACGGTTGCATCAAACCACTAGGCTTCCGATGTTCCACTTTAGACTTCTGACAAGTCAAGCACGAATACATAAACTGAGCTACATCCCTCTTCAATCCGGAGCACCAAAAGATTTTCTTCAAATCTTGATACATCTTATTCGCTCCCGGGTGAATACTTAAGTTACTCCGGTGTCCTTCCTCCAATATCATCTTTTTCAACTCTACATCATCGAGAATACAAATACGACCACGAAATCTCAAAACTCCAAAATTATCAACCTTGAAGTCCTCATTATCAACAAACTTCAAATCCAACTTTTGCTTTTCGCACACGATAGCAAGAAAATCATTCGTAACATACAACATACCAAGTTTCACACTACTCGTCGTTATCTCACAAACCAAACTCAAATCTCTAAAACTCTCCAACAATTCCCATTCCCTTACCATCAGTGTTGACATATGAACCAACTTTCGACTTAAAGCATCGGCTACTACGTTTGCCTTACCCGGATGGTAATTCAAACCAAAATCATAATCCTTCAAAAACTCTAACCATCTCCTCTGCTTCATGTTCAATTCCTTCTGATCAAACAAATATTTCAAACTCTTGTGATCACTAAAAACTTCAAATCTCGCACCATACAGATAATGCCTCCAAATTTTCAAAACAAACACCACGACCGCTAACTCAAAATCATGCGTAGGGTAGTTCTTCTCATGCACTCTCAATTGTCTCGAAGCATAAGCCACAACTTTCCCATCTTGCATTAAAACACCACCTAAACCGGATAAAGAAGCATCACAATAAACCACAAACAACTCCGTCGGATTTGGCAAAATCAAAACCGGCGCCGCTGTCAACCTTCTCTTAAGCTCAACAAAACTCTTCTCACACTCAATATCCCAAACAAAGGCCTTTCCCTTACAAGTCAATTGAGTCAACGGAAGTGCTAACTTCGAAAATCCTTCAATAAATCTCCGATAATAACCGGCTAATCCCAAAAAGCTTCGAATCTCCGTAACTGACTTAGGAGCTTCCCACTGCATTACCGCATCAATCTTGGACGGATCAACAGTAACACTGTTACCAGAAATAACATGCCCAAGAAAACTCACTTCCGATAACCAAAACTCACACTTCGATAATGATCGCGACTTTCTATGTCTAATACAACCTAACTGCAAGTGCACAGTCTATCGCGTAGTAATAATAGATATCGATCCCACAGGGACTCGTAATCAAACTAGTGTTCTCGGGAGTTACTATGTTTAGCTAGGTAGATAGTGCTTAAGGGGATAAGATTGTCACTAAAGGGAACTAAGAATGTTAATTGAATTGTAATTAAGTGAATCGATATGCAGTAATTATGTTCTTCTGGGATTTGACAAGTTACCGGTATACAAAACATTTTTCAGATTTATTTAAGCAGAAAATGGTGATCAGAAGACTCTCGCCTTACGATGGTTATTGACGCTAATCATAATTTTAAGGGCCAAACGTACGCTTTCGTGTCCCATTCGGGGTTAAAATTATTTTTTGGAAATCTCTAAATTCTAATTCATTTTAAAGTGCTTTCGCTGTTATTAAAATGAATGGCTAGTGTTTACTATCTGGTCTTGCCGCAACTTTCGCTTGTTGGTTCGTACCTTAATTAATTTCCCACTTTCATGGCAAAACTACTTTTAAATAAGTTCTCGCTTTCGCGACGAAGTTTATTCAGTAAATTAATTTAAACACTCAGACCATAAACAACTTTTGAAAAAGACAATTTTCAACCGGTTATTATCAAATCCCTTCCGAATTATTATTACATATCGATTACTTTGATTTAGCTAGACATGGATTTGGGAAAGGTAAAACATAAATAAAAACAATAAATAATAGCATGCATCATAATAAAAACTGGAATTACGATTAAAATGAGAAACCTGTAAATATTCCAATTGACCTTTGGGCAGATCCTCCACAAATGTTGGCAGGATTCTGGTCTTTGTGCCAATTGATCGTACAACGGAAATAAGAATTACAAAAGGAATGAAAGGAATGCAGAAAAAGAAAAGAGAAACAAATAAGAATATTAAAAACTGGAAAGGTTGCTCTGAAGATAAATTGGCAGCACTTCGTTGTCTGAATGCGGCTCCCTTTCTCTGCTCCCCTTCTTCCCCTTTTATAGAAATGGAATTCTAACGGTTATAACTTGAAGAAGGTGGACTTTGAGGCAGAATTATCAGGGAGTAGTGGTCCACTATTTGGGACTTGGAACTGCTTCTTTCACGTGCATTTAAAGTGGGGCGTTTTTTCCTGCATGACGGTCGTCACCCGTGTGACTGTCGTCATGGAGCTGTGACGGTCGTCACAGCAGCAAAATCTGCATTCTGCGTTTTTCATGTTGTTTTCGTCCGGTTTTCGTCCATATTTCATCTGAGATTGCTTCTTTTCTTCATATTGATTTGTTTAGACGTGATTATCAAATACCTGTAAAACATCAGACAAATAACACGGAAATAACCCGAAATCGGATCGAAAACAGTTAAACTTCAGTTGAATTATGCATCAAAATATATATACGATTTCGTGTTATCAAACTCCCATAAGCTTGAATCTTTGCTTGTCCTCAAGTAAAACAGGAAAAGGTCGGCAAGCACGAGGCAACTTCTTCGTTCGCAAAGTTGGGAAAAACCGGGATTCTTAGTAAGAACAAAATGAGTACCATGACGACACTGGACTACAAGTCTTCGGAGGTCTCCTTCTTATGCAAATCGGTCCCAGTCATGATACTGTAGCTTGGTGTCAAGGTCCTCGCGGCAAGTTCACCCTGTTTGTTCTAGCGCAATCACATTAAGCCCGTTGTCCATACACTTTCATGGCAAGTCGACCTGTTAGTGAATATGATCTCATTTCTGTTTTGATCTTCTTCATTGATCATAAGCTTATATCATTGATTTTTTCAATGAGTTTTCGTGCCGTTGGGCTAAATGCTCGGGTAAGAAGCACCTAACTTAGAAGGAAACGTGTCTTTATATTTTTGGCTATCTAGCTTTCTTTTCATGATTTTTCATCTTTATGGAGATCATACACTTATTTGCATTGGTCGCTCGCTTAGAAGTGTTTTAGGATGGTGCTGACTGCTAGTATAAACTACTTGGGGCTGAGTTTGCGTAGACACTTGAGACTTTGGTACACGTAGGTAGTGAAACCGACTCGCATAAACCGGAGATCTAAGGTGTCAGGATGGTACTGGTTTTGTTAGAATTGTCGTCTCCTCGGAGTTTCAAAACTTGGTTTGAACTCGGGCGCATTCTCGTGATGCTTTTTGCTTTTGAGGAACGAACGAAAAATTTTGGTTTACGTCGAATAAAGTGGGGATGTTTGCGTAACGGGAAAAAGATATATAAACGAGCTTTATTTGCTAAAAATAGAAAATGTTTGAATAGAAATTACGAAAGTAAAAGTACACAGGAATGGGAAATAAACGCTCCGCTCCCACACTATCTCAATCAGTGTCCCCACTGATTTGAAAGAATGCGAGAGGGAGATACAACGGAAATGAAAGTACATAGAAACTGCAAATATAGTAAACAAATAAGGAAAATGGTAACTAATCACGGCCTCTGCCTCGGTCACGTCCGCGCTCGCGTCCTCTGGCTCTGACTTGTGCGACTCGGTCCTCAAAACTCATAGCTCCGGTATGATAGACATAGTCACGGAGTCCCTCGAACTGCAAGGTCAGATTCGCTAAGTTCTCGGTAATGGTATCTTGGCCGGTTTGTAGTTGTTGCATTTGGGTCCGATGCCAAGCTTCGAACTGCTCTGCTCGCTGATTCTGCTGCTGCATCATAGCGAGTATCTGGGCCTGCTGGTCGAGAGAGCGGCGGAGGTCCTCTTCTGAGTAGTCGGGCACTGGACGATGGCGGCGGCGGCGGGAGGATGCACCTTCGGAAGGAAGAGGCTGCGATGCCTCCGGTTTCTCTGGTCTGTCCAACTCAGCTTAGATTTCGTCGTCAGAACCTTGGGTGTGGTCCTGAGTTGGAGCAGCGGCAGCAGGAGGGGTAGTGAGGTCAAATAACTAGTTAGTACGATCCTCTGGGTGTATCCGGGTGCGTGATGGAAGGATGATGCTTCGGACGGTTTTGCCACGCACTACCGGATGGTACTTTCCATCGGCTCTGGAACGGATGAGGTGAGAGGCTCTGCACTGGTCGGTGTCAAGGAACACCGAGGGAATGGCATGGAGGTGTTGGAGGCGGTCACCGAGGTTCAGCCCAAGTGCAATGGCAGTGACAATCCCGCCAAAGTAAAATGGCTTGGAGCCACGGTTACAGTTGGCCTGAATGTGGGCCAGGAGGAACGGAGCAGCGTTGATAGGCTCGTTGTTTAAGACACAGCGGAGGAAGAAGAGCTCTTTCGAGTTCACCTTATGGTTGCTGTCCCGGGCGAAGATGGTGTTGCTCAATGCTCGGTGGAAGTACCGGATGGTCGGGTTGTGGATATGCGTTGCGTGCAGAGAATCCCAACCATCGGCATTGATGCCGGTCAACTGGTACCAGAGCGCGAAGGCTTCGTGCTGGAACTGATCGGTGAGGCGGCGGTGAGCATTGTCGCCTCGAGGGAGTTGTAGGATGGCGGCAATCTGGTTCTGGTTCACTTGATAGTTGGTGCCGAACATCCGGAAGCATGCGGCACCGGAGTGTTGGCTGAGGTCGCCGCTGGAAGTGACGTAGGTGAATGAACTTAGGAACTCGAGGGTGAGTTGTTCGTACGTCGGCAGTGGATTGGTGCAGAGGTTCCAGATGTCGGCTCTTTGAAGCATCCAAGTGACGCCGTCAAGGAGTCCGAGCTATGTGAGCGATGGGACATGTGGATAATGAGTCGGCTGGAGCGACCGTTGATGGAATGTGATGTAGTTGGCCCGCTGTCTCTCGCCGGAGTCACCTTCGCTGAACACAATGTTGCTGAGGTCTGGGGTTTCGTGGTTTCTCGCCATTGTTGGAGGATTGAGGTGGTTCTGAGGAGTGGAAAAATGTAACAGAAGTGTGGTAGGAAGTTGAGATGGGAGTTGAAATATATGGTGCAATGTGGGGAAAACGAAAAATTGGAGTGGGGTGGAAGTTGCTGATGATTAAAAGTTGAAAGGAGAAGAGTGGGAGAGAAACACAACCCCTGTTATATCAGATAACAGTTTTGGGTTCGTGACGGTCGTCACGTATCTGTGACGGTCGTCACCCGCGTGACGCTCGTCACAGCAGCAAAATCTGCAGAACGCAGAATTTTGCTCTGAGGGTGTTCTTGCAATGACTTTTAGGCCTATTAATGATATAGCAATGCATTATAGTGGCCAATAAACAAAGAAACAACGTAAAAATAGAATAAATAGATAAAGATTATAATTGAAATAAAAAATAAAAAGTAATTAGAATGATTGTAATGTAATACATAAAGAAATTAACAATGCAAAAATCCAAATGATTAAACTAAACTAAACTAAACCAAACTAAACTAAAACTAGTATCTAGTCTTTTCGTGCCTTCAACTCATCGAACTTCCATGCGTAGTAGTCGAGCTGGTCACAAACAAAGTCCATGAAGACTACGAGTTCGCTGTGTATGCCTGCGATGTCGTCTTTTACAGTAGTTAGAGCTGCATCAACGTTTTCCAATCGGAGTAGAACAATATCCATTTTGTCAGTGGTCTCCTCAGGGATGGGCTCAGGATAGGTGTTGTAATGTGGGGGAGTCATATGGTCTACTTCAGCTTCTGATACCGCATCCTCATAGTATATATAGTCGTGTGCCTCAGAGATGTGGTCACTGTCGTACATATAGTTCTGTGGTGTTGATTGAGGTGAAAGAGGTCCCATAGGCTCATCCAATTCATAAAGCCAGTTGTCCTTGTTGTGGATACTTGTCATCTGATGATTAGGCAGTGTGAATAGCTGGACAGGTTTTTCATTGATGAGGTACTCGTAAGGTCCAGGTCCCATAGTTCCTAAAATGCGCCTGTTAAAGCAGAACTGTATATTCATGGGTCGGATGGTGCCAAAACTAGTGCTTGCATTTAAGTGGAATCTAAGGCCAAGCTTGTGGGCAATCATTGTCACGAGGCCTCCTATAAGAATAGGTGATTGTGGGTCCTGAGTGAGGCGTTTGAAAGATCTCATCATGAAAGGCACTGCATTTACTGTACGTCCCTGAGAAGCACAGAACATGATGAATAACTCCTCTTTAGATACTGTAGTAATATTTTCTTCTTTCCTGAAAAGGGTGTGAGCAAGTATCTTGTGAAAGTATCTGAAAGCTGGGTTATGAATATCATCATTATACATTCTGTCAGGTTCATGGTGATAGTCGCCTGTGATTCTACCCCAGAATTGGTCGAGTTCAAAATCAATATCGTCATCTTCTGCACTGATGAACACATGCGGTCCGCTAGGAAATCCTAGGAGGTTAACTAGTGACATCCGGCTATAGGTTTGGTCCATTCCAAACATTCGAAAGGTAATCAACTCTGTGTTGGATCCAAAACCATAGTTGGGTAGGTACCTGAAGGAACTAAGGAATTCGTAGGTGAGGTCCTTATAGGTAGCAAAACGGGTTTTCAAAGCAGTGCTCTCCCAACCCAGTTGATTGAACAAGTATTGGATGCTATCAGTGATTCCGAGTTTATCCATGGTAGACTTATCATAATACAATGTTAAGGCTATTTCTCTTTCAGTTAGTGCTGCAAATCTTGCCTTTTGAGCTAGTCCTCGAAAATGAACCTTTGTGAAGTCGTACTCGGCCATACTCGTAGGTAAGTCGGAGAAAAACAGGAGGAATGTTTTGAAGACTTTTAAAATCCGGAAAAGTTTAAAACAGAAGTTTGAAGTCAGGATTTTTAAAAACAAAAAGCGGTAAAAACAAAAGACAAAATAGAAAAATAAAATAAAAATATGAAAACAAGCGAAAGTAAAAATAGTAGTAATTTTAAGGTTAGAATTTTTGTTAAAATTTCAAAGTAAAATTTTAAATAAAAATGAAATACAGTAACGAGGAAAAATGCGGGAAAATTGGGTTGCCTCCCAGTAAGCGCTGTTTTTAACGTCTAAAGCCTGACAATAGCTTGGTGACAAGCTATTCGGGTGTTTGAGCTGGAAGCTCAAGCAATGCTATACTGCAGACTTGACGACTGTTTTCGTTCTTATTATAATGTTTTAGACGTTGCCCGTTTACGATAAACGGTGCATTCGTCTTATCGGTAATTTCGACAGCTCCACTCTGAAGTACTTTAGTCACCTCATAAGGTCCGGACCACCTAGATTTTAGTTTACCTGGGAAGAGTTTTAATCTTTAATTGAATAACAATACGATGTCTCCCACACTAAATTGTTTCTTGACTGAGTGTTTATCATGCCACTTTTTAGTTCGTTCTTTGTAGATACGGGCATTTTCGTAAGCGTCTAATCGAAGTTCTTCCAATTCGTGTAAGTTCAAGATTCGCTTTTCTCCTGCCTCGGTGTAGTTGAAATTGAGTGTCTTAATGGCCCAGAAGGCCTTATGCTCTAATTCTACAGGGAGATGACAGGATTTACCGTAAACTAATTTGTAGGGTGTAGTACCTATTGGTGTCTTAAAAGCGGTCCTATAAGCCCATAAAGCTTCATGTAGCTTTGATGACCAATCTTTCCTTGAGGTAGCGACAGTCTTTTCCAATATCTGTTTTATTTCTCTGTTCGAGACCTCTACTTGTCCGCTAGTTTGCGGGTGATAGGGTGTAGCTACTCGGTGTTAGACTCCATATTTAGAAAGAAGTTTATCAAAGATTCGTGATATGAAGTGAGATCCGCCGTCACTAATGACGAGTCTGGGTACACCGAATCTAGGAAAGATTGTGTTTTTGAAGAGTTTGATTACTACTCGTGCGTCATTTGTTGGAGCAGCAATGGCTTCTATCCATTTAGACACATAGTCTACCGCGACGATTATGTAGTTATTACCAAAAGAAGGCGGGAATGGTCCCATGAAATCTATTCCCCATACGTCAAAGATTTCTACCTCTAAGATTCCTTTCTGAGGCATTTCATCGCGTCGTGAGATGTTGCCAGTTCGTTGGCATCGATCACATTTTAGCACAGCGATGTGGACGTCTTTCCAGAGGTTAGGCCAGAATAAGCCGGCTTGGAGAATCTTAGCGCACGTCTTTGATGTACTAGCATGACCACCATATGGTGCTGAATGGCATTGGGAAATGATATTTTCTATTTCTTCCTCTGGGACACAACGACGGTATATGTTGTCGGCCCCTCTCTTGAAGAGTAGAGGTTCGTCCTAATAATAGTGTTTCAGATCGTGGAAGAATTTCTTCTTTTGCTGATAAGTGAGATCTGGTGGAAGCACGCCTGCAGCGAGGTAATTAACGATGTCAGCATACCAAGGTAATATGACTTGGGCATAGACGGCTTCTACGGCTTTTTCGAATTCTGGATCTTCCGAGATTGAGTTGGGCATGTCACTTTCTAATTTGGCTATCAGACGTTCGTACGGGAAATCGTCATTTATCGGTACTGGTTCATGTTTGATGCCTTCTATTCGGGATAAGTGATCTGCGACAATGTTCTCGGTTCCTTTCTTATCTTTGATTTCTAAGTCAAACTCTTGTAATAACAGGGTCCATCTCAATAATCTTGGTTTGACATCCTTTTTGCTTATTAGGTACCTAATGGCAGCGTGGTCTATGTATATGATAATTTTTGCTCCTACTAAGTAAGAACGGAATTTGTCAAGCGCAAATATAACTGCTAGAAGTTCCTTTTCTGTTATAGCGTAGTTCATTTGGGCAGGATCTAAGGTTCTACTGGCATAGTAAATGGCATGGAGTTTCTTGTCCTTCCTTTGTCCTAGAACTGCGCCTACGGCATAATCACTCGCATCGCACATGATTTCGAACGGTAGTCGCCAATCGGGTGGTTGCATAATCGGTGCGGTGATAAGGGCTGATTTTAATGTTTCAAATGCTTTTAGACAGTCGTCGTTGAAGACGAACTCAACATCTTTCATCAACAGGTCGGTCAAAGGTTTTGTGATTTTTGAAAAATCTTTTATAAATCTTCGGTAGAAACCGGCATGTCCTAGAAAACTCCGTATTTCTCGTACGGATTTTGGAGGTTGGAGATCTTTTATAATCTCTATTTTAGCTTTGTCGACCTCAATTCCTTTATTTGATATGACATGTCCTATAACTATTCCTTGTCGGACCATAAAATGGCATTTTTCCCAATTTAGGACGAGGTTCACTTTTACACAACGTTCTAATACCATTTCTAAGTTTTGTAGGCATCCTTCGAAACTTTGCCCACATACCGAGAAATCGTCCATAAATACTTCCATGATGTCGTCTATGAAATCTGCGAAGATTGCCATCATGCATCTTTGGAAGGTTGCTGGAGCATTACAGAGTCCGAACGGCATTCAGCGGTAAGCAAAAGTACCATAAGGACAGGTGAATGTAGTCTTTTCTTGGTCATCAGGATGAATGGGAATTTGGAAAAATCCTGAATAACCATCTAGATAGCAGAAATATGAATGTTTGGCTAATCTTTCTAACATTTGGTCTATGAAGGGTAACGGGAAGTGATCTTTTCGTGTGGCCTTGTTAAGCTTCCTGTAATCAATGCACATCCTGCTTCCAGTCACGACTCTTTTTGTTATCGATTCACCTTTTTCGTTTTTAACTACTGTGACTCCTCCTTTCTTTGGTACGACATGAACTGGGCTAACCCATTCACTATCGGAGATTGGATAGATGATTCCTGCATCTAGCAATTTCTTTACTTCATCTCTGACTAAAGTGCTTAGGATGGGGTTTAGTCTCCTCTGATGCTCCCTAGAGGTTTTAGAGTCTTCCTCTATTGTAATTCGATGCATACAGATCGAAGGGCTTATACCTTTTAGATCGCTTATGTTATAGCCTAACGCGGTGGGGTACTTCTTTAGGACTTCTAATAGCTTTTCGGTTTCTAGTTGTCCTAAGTCGGCGTTGACTATCACTGGTCTTTTTAGTTCATCGTCTAGGAATTCATATCTAAGGTTTTTGGGTAGTGTTTTAAGTTCTAAAGATGGGTTCTTCGGACCTGGCATATGGTTTGGAGTCAGTGCTAAGCTTTCGCTTAAGCTGTCGTCTTTATACGGTTTACGCCAATCATCGTCTTCAGAAATATCGGGTATTTGAATCTTTATTATTTCTGAATACATGGTCTCTTCATTTTCAAGTTCTCTTATGCATTCGTCAATTTCGTCTACTAAATAGCAGGTATCGTCTATGGCTGGTGCTTGTAAGAACTTGGTGAGAATGAACTCTATCTTTTCTTCTCCTACTTCAAATGTTAGCCTTCTTTTCTTCACGTCTATAATAGCTCCGGCTGTAGCTAGGAACGGTTTTCCTAGGATAATTGGGGTAATAGTGTCCTCCTTGATGTCCATGATTATGAAGTCGGTTGGGATGTAGAATTGTCCTATGCGTACTGGAACGTTTTCCAGTATTCCGACGGGGTATTTTACTGATCGGTCAGCTAATTGTACGGACATTTTGGTTGGTCTGAGGTCTCCCATATTCAGCTTTTTGCATATAGATAGAGGCATAACACTGATACTGGCTCCTAAATCGCATAGAGCTTTGTCTATTATGAACTTTCCTATGACGCAGGGTATGGAGAAACTACCTGGGTCTTTTAATTTAGGAGGCATGCGGTTTTGAATAATAGCGCTACACTCTGCAGTAAGTGTAATTGTTTCGTTATCCTCGATCTTTCTCTTATTTGACAGGATTTCTTTGAGAAATTTAGCGTATGACGACATTTGAGTTATCGCTTCTGTAAAAGGAATAGTGATATTCAACTGTTTAAGGAGCTCTACAAATTTCTTAAATTGTCCTGAAGTTTTGGAGTTTATTAATCTTTGAGGATAAGGAATAGGTGGTTTATATGGCGCTGGAGGTGCTTGAGTTTTTTCACTTGCGGTATCCTCCTTCTCGTTGTCTTCCTTCTTCTCTAACTCGGATTCCTTTTCTGCTTGTTTAGTTGGTTTTTGTTGCATGGCTGAGTTTCGGTCCTCGGATCGATCGGTTCGTCCAATTCTTTTCCACTTCTTAGTATGACAGCATTTGCTTGGCCTTTTGGATTCTGTTCGGGTTGTCCAGGAAATGTGCCAGTGGGTGTGGCAGCAGAGGCTTGTTGTTGAGCCACTTGTGATATATGTGTTTCTAGCATTTTGTTGTGGGTGGCTAAAGCGTCTACTTTTCCGGTCAACTGTTTAATTTGCTTGCTAGTGTGTATGTTTTGATTCAGGAATTCTTTGTTTGTTTGAGCTTAAGTAGCTATGAATTTTTCCATCATCAACTCGAGGTTTGATTTCCTAGGTGCAGTCTGAGCAGCAGCTGGTTTCTGATATCCTGGTGGAGCAGTAGGCATTTGCAATGCGTTTTCGCTTTTGTAAGAAACGTTTGGATGATTTCGCCAACCTGGGTTATAGGTATTTGCGTAAGGATTTCCTTGAGCATAATTTACTTGGTCTGGTGGGATTCCGGCTAGCAATGGGCATTCGGGCGCATTATGAGTGGTGCTTCCGCATAACTCGCAGTTTGGAGTTACGGCAGCGACGGTTGCAGTGGGGTTAATGGTCAGACTGTCAATCTTCTGTGCTAGAGCATCTACTTTAGCGTTGAACTTTTCAAGGCTGCTGATCTCGTACATCCCACCTTTCGCTATGGTTTTCTCTGTTGGAGTGCATTCACCTCCCCATTGGCAGTGGTTCTGAGACATGTTTTCGATTAGTTGATAGGCTTCGTCGTATGGCTTATCCATAAGTGCACCGCCCACAGCAGCGTCTATTATCAATCTGGTATTGTATAAAAGCCCATTATAGAAAGTATGGATTGTCACCCAGTCTTCTAGACCATGGTAGGACATGTTCTCATCATATCTTTGAATCGTTCCCATGCTTCGTAAAGAGATTCAGTATCTTTTTGTCGAAATCCGTTGATTTGAGCTCTAAGCATAGCAGTTTTGCTTGGCGGAAAATATCTCGCTAAGAAGACGTTCTTCAATTGTTCCCACGTCGTAACGGAGTTAGATGGTAAGGATTGTAACCATGTCCACGCTCTGTCTCTAAGAGAGAATGGGAAAAGACGAAGTCTTATCGCGTCTGGAGTTACCCCATTTGCTTTCACTGTGTCTGCGTATTGTACAAACTTTGTTAGATGTTCGTTTGGATCCTCAGTTGCATTTCCTGAGAATTGGTTTTGTTGTATAGCCGACAGCAATGATGGTTTTAGCTCAAAATCGTTTCGAGTAATAGCTGGGGCAGCAATGCTACTTCTAGGCTCCATCTGAGAGGGTGTAGCGTATGCCTTCAGCGGTTTGTTTGGAGGTCCTTCAGCCATGTTTGATTCTTCTTCGAATTTGGGAATGGGAGTGAGAGGATCAGGAATGTTATGTTTGAGTTGGTACTCAATGATTCGGCTTCTTAGATGTAAGAAGCGTTCTAGTTCTGCAACTGAAGGTTTTAAGATATCACCTTGTGGGCGATTACTTGGCATACAATCGACAGCACTAGTAAAGGAAAAATGAAAATAGTTAACCTAGTCTATACGGCGTAACAGAAGGTTACACTATTGACTAAACGGGTCCCCGACAACGGCGCCAAAAACTTGATCGCGACTTTCTATGTCTAATACAACCTAACTGCAAGTGCACAGTCTATCGCGTAGTAATAATAGATATCGATCCCACAGGGACTCGTAATCAAACTAGTGTTCTCGGGAGTTACTATGTTTAGCTAGGTAGATAATGCATAAGGGAATAAGATTGTCACTAAAGGGAACTAAGAATGTTAATTGAATTGTAATTAAGTGAATCGATATGCAGTAATTATGTTCTTCTGGGATTTGACAAGTTACCGGTATACGAAACATTTTTCAGAGTTTATTTAAGCAGAAAATGGTGATCTGAAGACTCTCGCCTCACGATGGTTATTGACGCTAATCATAATTTTAAGGGTCAAACGTACGCTTTCATGTCCCATTCGGGGTTAAAATTATTTTTTTGGAAATCTCTAAATTCTAATTCATTTTAAAGTGCTTTCGCTGTTATTAAAATGAATGGCTAGTGTTTACTATCTGGTCTTGCCGCAACTTTCGCTTGTTGGTTCGTACCTTAATTAATTTCCCACTTTCGTGGCAAAACTACTTTTAAATAAGTTCTCGCTTTCGCGACGAAGTTTATTCAGTAAATTAATTTAAACACTCAGACCATAAACAACTTTTGAAAAAGACAATTTTCAACCGGTTATTATCAAATCCCTTCCAAATTATTATTACATATCGATTACTTTGATTTAGCTAGACATGGATTTGGGAAAGGTAAAACATAAATAAAAACAATAAATAATAGCATGCATCATAATAAAAACTGGAATTACGATTAAAATGAGAAACCTGTAAATATTTCAATTGACCTTTGGGCAGATCCTCCACAAATGTTGGCAGGATTCTGGTCTTTGTGCCAATTGATCGTACAACGGAAATAAGAATTACAGAAGGAATGAAAGGAATGCAGAAAAAGAAAAGAGAAACAAATAAGAATATTAAAAATTGGAAAGGTTGCTCTGAAGATAAATTGGCATCACTTCGTTGTCTGAATGTGGCTCCCTTTCTCTGCTCCCCTTCTTCCCCTTTTATAGAAATGGAATTCTAACGGTTATAACTAGAAGAAGGTGGACTTTGAGGCAGAATTATCAGGGAGTAGTGGTCCACTATTTGGGACTTGGAACTGCTTCTTTCACGTGCATTTGAAGTGGGGCGTTTTTGCCTGCATGACGGTCGTCACCCGTGTGACGGTCGTCATGAAGCTGTGACGGTCGTCACAGCAGCAAAATCTGCATTCTGCATATTTCATGTTGTTTTCGTCCGGTTTTCGTCCATATTTCATCTGAGATTGCTTCTTTTCTTCATATTGCTTTGTTTAGACGTGATTATCAAATACCTGTAAAACATCAGACAAATAACACGGAAATAACCCGAAATCGGATCGAAAACAGTTAAACTTCAGTTGAATTATGCATCAAAATATATATACGATTTCGTGTTATCAGATAACTTAGCATACAATTGCTTCTCTTTCAGAATCTGCAACACAACTCTCAAATGCACTACATGCTCTTCTTGAGACTTAGAGTAAATCAAAATGTCGTCGATGAACACAACCACAAAACGATCCAACTGATCATGAAAAATACGATTCATGTATTCCATAAACACACCTGGCGCATTAGAAACTCCGAATGGCATCACTGAAAATTCATAATGACCATACCGTGTCCTAAAAGCCGTCTTTTGAATATCCTCATCTTTAACACAAATCTGGTGATAACCCGACTTCAAATCAATCTTACTAAAAAGACGGGCACCAACCAATTGGTCCATCAAATCATCAATTCTAGGAAGCAGATACTTGTTCTTAATAGTTACCTTGTTCAACTGCCGATAATCAATACACAACCGCATACTCCCATCTTTCTTCTTTACTAACAATACCGGTGCACCCCAAGGAGAAACACTCGGTCTGACAAACCTCTTTTCCAATAAGTCATTCAATTGTTTCCTCAATTCCACCAACTCTGATGCCGACATGCGATACGGCGCCATCAAAATCGGTCTAGTACCCGAAACTAGATCAATCGAAAACTCGACTTCTCTTTCCGGCGGTACATCCGTAATGTCCTCCGGAAATACTTCTGGAAAGTCGCACACCACTGGAACCATATCCAGTTCAACCTTACTCTCTTCCGGAAATGATGCAAACAAACAGAACACTTGAGCCTCATCCGCCAAAATTTTCTTCAACTCTTTAGTATATAGAAAAATTTCTTCCTCATCCTCCTCCAAGGAAGGAAACCTTACTAACTTGTGATAACAATCAATACGGACTCTATTATACTGCAACCAATTCATACCCAAGATCACATCTAATCCTTCTAACGGCAAACACACAAAGTCCATAATGAAGTCTTTACCATATATGGTCAAAGGAAAACTTAAACATACCAAAGATGTAGTTACCGACCCCGAAGCGGGTGTCTCAATAACCATATCACCACCACAAGAAGACAAACACAAATCCAAACGCTTAGCGCACTCAAAAGAAATGAATGAATTAGTCGCTCTGGTATCAATAATAGCAACTAAAGGCATATTATTAATAAAGCATGTACCTTTAATCAACCGATCCGCATTAGTAGTGTCTGCACCGGCTAATGCAAATACCTTCCCACTCGTTGGAGCTTGCTTTGGCTTAGTACACTTTGTACTAATATGACCAACTTCCCAACAGTTGTAACACTTCACCATGTTCCTTCTACAATCAGTTGTAGCATGGTCGATACCTCCACAGTTAGCACACTTCGCTCCATCCTTCTTACACTCAAAAGATTTATGCCCCACTTCACCGCACCTAAAGCACTTAATGGGACCAGAACTTCCACCTCCGGACCTCTTAACAAAGTTTTCCCTATGCTTGCCTTTATCAGCAGGCGTCACATAAGGTTCACTCCTTACCGGTTGCTTCCCTCTCTTCTCATTCAAACTCTTATAGTGAGTGGAACGAGCTTTACTATCTTCTTCAAAGATTCTACAACATTCAGTCAAGTCCGAAAATCTCCTAATCCTCTGATAATCCACCGCTTGCTTGATCTCAGGGCGCAAGCCGTTCTCATACTTAACACATTTGGAAAATTCCGCCGTCACCGCATCATAGTGAGGATGAAACTTCACTAACTCTGTGAACTTAGCCGTGTAGTCTATCACAGACATATTGCCTTGTTTCAATTCCAGGAACTCCATCTCCTTCTTTCCCTTCACACTCTCAGGATAATACTTTCTCAAAAATTCGGTGCAAAATAAATCCCAAGTGATTTCCTCATCGTCTACTTCAAGAACTTGTCTCATACCGACCCACCAATCATCGACTTCTTCTCTCAGCATGTGAGTCCCAAGTCTCACCTTGTTCTCTTCAACATAATTCATAACTCTAAAGATCCTCTCGATCTCCTTTAACCAAATATGAGCTCCGTCCGGATCAAATCTTCCCTTGAATACAGGCGGTTGATTCTTTCTAAACTCATCATTAGCGTTCACATTTGGCGCACCCTGCACCGCCCTAGCCATTGCCTCAAATGCAGCAGCCATCGTATTGTCATTACGACCATCCATATTCTGATTATTCCCAAAAATAACAACAAGGTTAAACAACCGTTCAACCAACAAAACGACGAGACAGACACAACTGACTTAACACTAGCTCTGATACCACTTAATGTAACACCCCCTTTCTATACCCCCAAATAATGGAATTAATCATATAGGCACATAATCATTATATCATTAGAGTAAATTCATAATATGGTATATAAGAGGCGCATCGCATTATCATCGAAACGGAACATAAATAATACCAACTCATGAAGATATGTAACAAAAGGGGTAAATCTCAACTAAAAACAAAGCATAGTGCTTAAAACCCACATATCAACATTTAGAATAAAGCGGAAACATCTAAACATTGAAATCACTTCATTAACATAAGCATCATATACATCGTTCAGATTAATTCAATTCATCGGTTGAGTTTACAAAACATTCATCAGCAGATACATACACAGATGTATCACAAAAGAATCAAAATAATTCCTAACTACCTAGTGTTACATATCAGAGTCATCCGACCAAAAGAAATGAAGACTCGCTTCACAAAGACTCCAGCAATCTAATCTGCAATGCCTCATAGAGCATTATAAAACAGCAGAAGGGTGAGAAACAATATCATAATGCATAATGCATATAAACATATATATATATATATATATATATATATATATATATATATATATATATATATATATATATATATATATATATATATATATATATATATATATATATATATATATATATATATATATATATATATATATATATATATATATATATATATACATCATCTATTCACACCAATTTTCATACATGGTTCACATTCACAATCAATCTCGCCATGCATCTCTATTTAATTCAAATAATGCACAAAATTGCCAAACGGCCACATTTCACACTTCACAAATCACAAACTAAGATTCACACCATACGGCTACCCACAACACATATAACAACATATAATTAGTCATCTTAGACAAGGAATGATCGCAACCAAACCACACAACCGATCCACGAATGGAAAACACAAGAAAGGAAAATATGCTGTTGCGTTCGGTAACCTTCGCCTGGCGAAGCCTCTGGCGAACCTTCGCTACTCCGTTCGCCTGGCGAACTTGCCAGCGAAGACCACTGGGATTTATTATGGAATTACTCGCTAGCACTCGCTAGCATACTCGCCTGGCGAACCTTCGCCACTCTCATTCGCCTGGCGAACTTGCCAGCAAAGACAGGGTGGATGCTACTGACTTGGTTCGCTGCTGCTTGCTGGGCTTCACCCGGCGAAGCTTCGCTGCCATTCGCCTGCCGAACCTGCGAACTCAGAACTCTCATGGCTGTCCAAAAGCCCAAACCTCACAAACCGACCGATTTAATCCAAATCAGTTCCAGTAGTACAACCCACTCATCACCCGGCTAGACTACACCGTCTATTCCAAATTCTAGCCGATAAAACTCAGTTTCTACCGATTAAATCAACTTCCAACCTAGAAATGGAAACATAGAAAACAATCCAACAAATCCAATCTAGCACATACATGATCATATACATTATGAAGATGATAAAACTTCTCACGCTTACCTGATTAATCGCAAGCTAAGGTTGATTCTTGATGATTCTAGGTTTTGCTCCACTTTCTCTTCTTTTCTCTCCTCCTCTTTTCTTTCTCTTGTTTTCCTTCTTAATGTTTCCATCTTTCTCTATTCTCTCTATATCACATATTCTATTTCTTTCCTCCCAAATTCTTTCCACACACTTATCAATTAATTCTCTATATCACATATCCACTTAATATTATCACTAATGCCCAAAATACCCCTCCCAACCTATATTTACCCGAAACACTCAAAGTCGGCAAAAACAGCTCAATATGTAAACATAACATATTATCACACAAATTCCACATAAATAAAATAATCACTTAACTAAATCAAATAAGGACTCAATAAAAATGGAAATTCAAAATCAGGGCGTTACAAAGAGCAACCTTTATAAGAGTCAAATTAGTGGGTGATTACATCCAATAGTTGCTACCTTAATTTTCTATATTGATTTAAACTATAAGTAAAATTGTCGATCTCCTGATGTATAGATATATGCAATTTTATTTATTTAAAAGTAAATTGACATTATTAATTAGACATGAATTTGAAAGACTTTGTGAGAGACCAAAAATGAATATTGTTGATAATGTCTTCCCTTGGTATGGAGCATAATAATTGGTACTCGATGTTTATCAACCCATGAGCAAATATGTACATGTATGCATCGATTTAGTTGAATGTCATTTACATTATGAGCCTTCTGAATAAGGAATATTAAAGCATGTTTGTTCCTGAAGTTTGATTTATTTGAGAGTTGAATCCTAATTATTTTTCCTTAATAGGATCTATCCAATAGCATGAAGATTCAAAGAACTGGCTAGTAAATATTCTCACCATGAACACTCTGACACAACACAAACTAGCTTTATTTGTTAATAAGCAAGGTATATACTACGTATGATTTGGTTGAATAATGTTTAAGAGTATACCAATGACCACCTTCACCAATAACATTATCAGGAGCAAAAGCATTGGTAGCATCTTCTAACTCTCTAAGAGTATACCAATGACCCCAACCAAGATGAGAAACTTGAGGTATCACAGTAAGAGTTTGATCCAACGGTCGAGATTTTCCATTGTTTGCTGAATCGAGGACACATCATGTATCAAGTATCTAACTTCTCTATCTTTTGATTATGTTATTGGTCTTACTGTTAGATGTGCTCTTAGCTTTAAAACTTCTTTAGGAGTAGCTGTAAGTTTGAAACATTTCTGTCATTGGTTATATAGTTCTGAAATTTGTACAAAGTTATGGAGTTAATGCAATGTAGGTGCATTTGTATTATGTGATACGTCTGGACGCAAGTACAAAAATTTTAGGGCTAGCAGTTTTAAATTTTAATACTTGGCAGGTTGTACATTAGTGTTTGTGTTCATGTTATATTCTCCGGTTTACGCACCAATTACAGGCTAATAGAAGAGTTGATTTTTTGTGGGAGCTGGAAGTGGTATTCTGGCTATATGGTCAGCACAGGCTGGTGCAAGAAGGTGTATGCAGTGGAAGCTACTAAGATGTTCGAACTCGCTCGGGCACTTGTCAAAGCGAACAGTCTTGAAAATGTAGTTGAAGTCATTGAGGGCTCCATGGAGGATATTAGTTGTGTTTGGAAGGACCAGCCAGTCAGTCAGCCACTGTATACAGGCCAGAAGAAAGGTTTGTTTCCTGCAAAAGGATCATGATTTACATATACATATATGGATAGCTATTAAACATATTTACATAATACATCTTCCTGTAGATTGTGAGCTTGGAAGATTTAGTGTCACTCTCATGCAATAAAACTTATTTTGCGGTATTTTTTTAAACATTGAAGTGTATCTATGTAAATACACCTTGTATTTTTTTAAGTGTGATAGTATATATATGCTGATGACCATGAAATTTAAGCAGTAGTGAGTGTAATGTCTTCTATTTTGGCCTTAATCCTCTTGTTTTCTGGGGAAGTGTGCTATAATCTACTGTTTAGTTGTAAGATGTAACTATTGTCAACAATAATGATTTCAAGTAATGATTAGGTTATTTAGTTAACCGCCTGAGCCAATCAATTAGTTCGTAAGGAAGTTCATTATCAGAGCAAGTTGGGTTCCCGCGAGTTTGCGGTAAGGAAGTTCTGGTGACCGCCTTAAAACTAGTTGATTGAGTCAATACACCGAGCCAACCTGCATCCTTTAATCATAATTAGCAATGTCATCATAATTACTAATATATTTTTCTATATTACTCGCCCTGTAACAGCTTGAGCTGCTAGCCTTCTTCTTGGTAGAGCTATCTCTAGTAGAATATGCAATATTAAAGTTCCCTCCTCAGCTAGCTACAGCTGGTGCCTATACTGCTCAATGTGCCACCTATGGTTTCAAACAGTGGAGTAAGACATGTGAATGACACACCAACTATTCAGAAGATCAATTATTGTAAGCATTTTAAATTCTGCTTTTTCATGTTCAAATTAAAATGTCTCTGTAGAAAAAAATACATATAGCTTTTGTATTTGAATAGAACTTTTGATATGGATTTGAGTGTTTGTTTAGGTTCAATGTATAACCCTAAAGAAAAGGAGGTTTCCTGTTAGGAAAGTTGTCACTCATAAGGTTACTCGTATGCAGCTTCAGAAAGATAAGAGCACTGTCATTTGGATGCAATTTGATTCCCTTGAGCACTGTTATATATCTTAGCATAAAAATACACATATTCTACATTCTCACCACAATTCATCACAACTCACTCATATACATCACAATATGTGTGTGTGTGTGTATATATATATATATATATATATATATATATATATATATATATATATATATATATATATATATATATATATATATATATATATATATATAACCAAGCATATTCATCATGCATACTTTCACAATTCTTATCATTCCACAAAGTACAAATACGACCACAGAATCTCAAAACTCCGAAATTATCAACCTTGAAATCCTCATTCTCATTCATCATTAAATCAACGAACTTCAAATCCAACTTTTGCTTTTCACATACGGTTGCAAGAAAATCATTCGTAACATGTAGCATACCAAGTCTCACACTTCTCGACGTCATTTCACAAACTAAACTCAAGTTTCTAAAATTCTCCAAAAGTTCCTATTCTCTTATCATCAATACGGACGTATGTAACAACTTCTGACTCAAAGCCTCGGCCACCACGTTTGCCTTACCCGGATGGTAATTCAAACCAAAATCATAATCCTTCAAAAGCTCTAACCATCTTCTTTGTCTCATGTTCAATTCTTTTTTATCAAATAAATATTTCAAGCTCTTGTGATCACTAAAAACTTCTAATCTTGGACCATAAAGATAGTGCCTCCAAAATTTCAAAACAAACACCATGGCCTCTAACTCCAAGTCATGTGTAGGATAATTCTTTTCATGCACTCTCAATTGTCTTGAAGCATAAGCCACAACTTTTCCATGTTGCATCAAAACACCACCTAAACCTGTCAAAGAAGCATCACAATAAACCACAAATGGTTTTGTCGGATTCGGCAAAATCAAGATCGGCGTCGTCGTCAACCTTCTTTTTAGCTCAATGAAACTCTTTTCACAATTAATATTGATAACACGAAATCATATAGATATTTTCATGCATAATTCAACTAAAGTCTAACCGTTTTCGATCCGATTTCGGGTTATTTCCGTGTATTTGTCTGATGTTTTTGTAGGTATTCAACGATCACGTCTAAACAAGGAAACATGAAGAAAAGAAGCAATCCCAGATGAAATATGGACGAAAAAGGCGTGAAAACACAATGAAAACCGCAGCAGACTGTTTTTGCTGATGTGACGACCGTCACAGATGCGTGACGACCGTCACACGGGTGACGACCGTCACACCTTGTGACGACCGTCATGCAGGCAAAAACGACCCACTCAGATTACACGTCAAAAGAGCAGTTCCAATTCCCATTAAGTGGTCCACTACTCCCTAAATTATCTGCCTCAAGGTCCATCATCCTCAGAGATAACCGTTGGGATTCCACTTCTATAAAAAGGGAAGCAGGGGACTTCAAAAAGTGTGCTGCATTCATACCACGAAGTGCTGCCGAATTTAATTTCCAGAGCAAATTTACTTTCCAGTTTTTATTTGTATCCATTTCTCCTTTACATTTCCTTATTCCCATTTCCGCTCTTTTGTAATTGCTACTGCACTGTACGATCAAATTGGCACTAAAGACCAGAATCCTGCCAACATCTGTGGAGGATCTGCCCAAAGGCCAATTGGCTTATTTACAGGTTTTCATTTTGATCGACTTCTGTTTTAACATAATGCAATTTATTATTTATTATTATTATTTATGTTTTGTTCTTCCCAATTCCATGTCTAGCTAAACTTAGGCAATCGATATGTAGTAATAATTCGAATGGGATTTGATAACTCTTGTTTGAAAACTTTCTTTTCACAAAAATAATCTATGGTCTAAGTGTTTAAAATTGATTCACTGGATAAACTTCGTCGCGAAAGCGAGAACTTATTTAAAAGTAGTTTTACCACGAAAGTGGGAAATTAATTAAGATATGAACCAACAAGCGAAAGTTGCGGTAAGGTCAGATAGTAAACACTAGGCATTTGTTTTAATAACAGCGAAAGCACTTTAAAACGAATTAGAACTTAGAGATTTCCAAAAAATAGTTTTAACCCCGAACGGGATACGAAAGTGTACGTTTGGCCCTTAGGATTATGAGTAGCGTCAATAACCATTGTGAGACGAGAGTCTTCAAATCTCCATTTTCTGCTTAAATAAACTGTGAAAACTATTTCATACACCAGTAACTTATCAAATCCCTGAAGAACACAATTACTACGTATCGATTCAATTAATTAAAATCAAAACAGTAATCTTAGTTCCCCCTTTTAGTGACAATCTTATCCCCTTAAAACATATTCTACCTAGCTAAACATAGTAACTCCCGAGAACACTAGTTTGATTACGAGTCCCTGTGGGATCGATATCTTTTATTACTACGCGATAGACTGTGCACTTGCAGTTAGTTGTATTAGACATAGAAAGTCGCGATCAAGTTTTTGGCGCCGTTGCCGGGGACCCGTTTAGTCAATAGTGTAACCTTCTGTTACGCCGTATAGACTAGGTAAACAATTTTCATTTTTCCTTTACTAGTGCTGTCGATTGTATGCCAAGTGATCACTCACAAGGCGATATCTTGAAACCTTCAGTCGCAGAACTAGAACGCTTCTTACATCTAAGAAGCCGAATCATTGAGTACCAACTCAAACATAACATTCCTGATCCTCTCACTCCCATTCCCAAATCCGAAGAAGAACCGACGATGGCTGAAGGACCTCCGAACAAACCGCTGAAGGCATACGCTACACCATCTCAGATGGAGCCTAGAAGTAGCATTGCTGCCCCAGCTATTACCCGAAATGATTTTGAGCTGAAACCATCATTGCTGTCGGCTGTACAACAAAACCAATTCTCAGGTAACGCAACTGAGGATCCGAACGAACATCTAACGAAGTTTGTACAATACGCAGACACAGTGAAAGCAAATGGAGTAACTCCAGACGCGATAAGATTTCGTCTTTTCCCATTCTCTCTTAGAGACAGAGCATGGACATGGTTACAATCGTTACCATCCAACTCCGTTACGATGTGGGAGCAATTGAAGAACGTCTTCTTAGCGAGATATTTTCCACCAAGCAAAACTGCTATGCTTAGAGCTCAAATCAACGGATTTCGACAGAAAGATACTGAATCTCTCTACGAAGCATGGGAACGATTCAAAGATATGATGAGAACATGTCCTCACCACGGTCTAGAAGACTAGGTGACAATCCATACTTTCTATAATGGGCTTCTATACAATACTAGATTGACAATAGACGCTGCCGCGGGCGGTGCACTTATGGATAAGCCATACGATGAAGCCTATCAATTAATATAAAACATGTCACAAAACCATTGCCAATGGGGAGGTGAACGCACTCCAAATGAGAAAACCACAGCGAAAGGTGGGATGTACGAAATCAGCAGCCTTGAAAAGTTCAATGCTAAAGTAGATGCTCTAGCACAAAAGATCGATAGTCTGACCGTTAACCCCACTGCAACTGTCGCTGCAGTAACTCTAAATTGCGAGTTATGCGGAAGCACCACTCATAATGCACCCGAATGCCCATTGCTAGTCGGAATCCCGCCAGACCAGGTAAATTATGCTCAAGGAAATCCCTACGCAAATACCTACAACCCAGGTTGGCGAAATCATCCAAACTTTTCTTACAAAAGCGAAAATGCATTGCAAATGCCTACTGCTCCGCAAGGATATCAAAAACCAGCTGCTCAGAATGCACCTAGGAAATCAAACCTCGAATTGATGATGGAAAAGTTCATAGCTACTCAAGCTCAGACGAACAAAGAGTTCCTGAATCAAAACATACACACTAGCGAGCAAATTAAACAGTTGACAGGAAAAGTAGACGCTTTAGCCACCCACAACAAAATGTTAGAAACTCAGATATCACAAGTGGCTCAACAGCAAGCATCTGCTGCCGCACCTGCTGGCACATTTCCTGGACAACCCGAACAGAATCCCAAAGGCCAAGCAAATGTTGTGATACTAAGAAGTGGAAAAGAATTGGACGAACCGATCGATCCGAGGACCGAAAACTCAGCCATGCAACAGAAACCAACTGAACAAGCAGAAAAGGAATCTGAGTTAGAGAAGAAGAAGGACAACGAGAAGGAGGATACCGCAAGTGAAAAAACTCAAGCACCTCCAGCGCCATATAAACCACCTATTCCTTATCCGCAAAGACTAATAAACTCTAAAACTTCAGGACAGTTTAAGAAATTTGTAGAGCTCCTTAAACAGCTGAATATTACTATTCCTTTTACAGAAGCGATAACTCAAATGCCGTCATACGCCAAATTTCTCAAAGAGATCCTGTCGAATAAGAGAAAGATCGAGGATAACGAAACAGTTACACTTACGGCAGAGTGTAGCGCTATTATTCAAAACCGCATGCCTCCTAAATTAAAAGACCCAGGTAGTTTCTCCATACCCTGCGTCATAGGAAAGTTCATAATAGATAAAGCTCTATGTGATTTAGGAGCCAGTATCAGTGTTATGCCCTTATCTATATGCAAAAAGCTGAATATGGGAGACCTCAGACCAACCAAAATGTTCGTACAATTAGCTGACAAATCAGTAAAATACCCCGTCGGAATACTGGAAAACGTTCCAGTACGCATAGGACAATTCTACATTCCAACCGACTTCATAATCATGGACATCAAGGAAGACACTTTAACCCCGATTATCCTAGGAAGACCGTTCCTAGCTACAGCCGGAGCGATTATAGACGTGAAGAAAGGAAGGCTAACATTCGAAGTAGGAGAAGAAAAGATAGAGTTCATTCTCACCAAGTTCTTACAAGCACCAGCAATAGACGATACCTGCTATTTAGTAGATGAAATTGACGAATGCATAAGAGAACTTGAAAATGAAGAGACCACGTATTCAGAAATAATAAAGATTCAAATACCCGACATTTCTGAAGACGACAATTGGCATAAACCGTATAAGGACGACAGCCTAAGCGAAAGCTTAGCACTGACCCCAAACCATATGCCAGGTCCGAAGAACCCATCTTTAGAACTTAAAACACTACCCAAAAACCTCAGATATGAATTTCTAGACGATGAACTGAAAAGACCAGTGATAGTCAACGCCGACTTAGGACAACCAGAAACTAAAAAGTTATAAGAAGTCCTAAAGAAGTACCCCACCGCGTTAGGCTATAACATAAGCGATCTAAAAGGTATAAGCCCTTCGATCTGTATGCATCGAATTACAATAGAGGAAGACTCTAAAACTTCTCGAGAGCATCAGAGAAGACTGAACCCCATCCTGAGCACTGTAGTCAGAGATGAAGTAAAGAAATTACTAGATGCAGGAATCATCTATCCGATCTCCGATAGTGAATGGGTTAGCCCAGTTCATGTCGTACCAAAGAAAGGAGGAGTCACAGTAGTTAAAAACGAAAAAGGCGAATCGATAACAAAAAGAGTCGTGACTGGAAGTAGGATGTGTATTGATTATAGGAAGCTTAACAAGGCTACGCGCAAAGATCACTTCCCGCTACCCTTCATAGACCAAATGTTAGAAAGACTAGCCAAACATTCATATTTTTGCTATCTAGATGGTTACTCAGGATTCTTCCAAATTCCCATCCATCCTGATGACTAAGAAAAGACTACATTCACCTGTCCTTATGGTACTTTTGCTTACCGCCGAATGCCGTTCGGACTCTGTAACGCTCCAGCAACCTTCCAAAGATGCATGATGGCAATCTTCGCAGATTTCATAGACGACATTATGGAAGTGTTTATGGACGATTTCTCGGTATGTGGACAAAGTTTTGAAGGATGCTTACAAAACTTAGAAATGGTACTAGAACGTTGCGTAAAAGTAAACCTCGTCCTAAATTGGGAGAAATGCCATTTTATGGTCCGACAAGGAATAGTTCTAGGTCACGTCATATCAGATAGAGGGATTGAGGTAGACAAAGCTAAAATAGAGATTATAAAAGATCTCCAACCTCCAAAATCCGTACGAGAAATACGGAGTTTTCTAGGACATGCCGGTTTCTACAGAAGATTTATAAAAGATTTCTCGAAAATCACAAAACCTCTGACCGGCCTGTTAATGAAAGATGCTGAGTTCGTCTTCGACGACGACTGTTTAAAAGCATTCGAAACATTAAAATCATCCCTTATCACCGCACCAATCATGCAACCACCAGATTGGAGACTACCGTTCGAAATCATGTGCGACGCGAGTGATTATGCTGTAGGCGCAGTTCTAGGACAAAGGAAGGACAAGAAACTCCATGCTATCTACTATGCCAGTAGAACCTTAGATCCTGCCCAAATGAACTACGCTACCACAGAAAAGGAACTTCTAGCAGTTATATTTGCGCTTGACAAATTCCGTTCTTACTTAGTAGGAGCAAAAATTATAATATACACAGACCACGCTGCCATAAGGTACCTAATAAGCAAAAAGGATGCCAAACCAAGACTATTGAGATGGATCCTGTTATTACAAGAGTTTGACTTAGAAATCAAAGATAAGAAAGGAACCGAGAACGTTGTTGCGGATCATTTATCCCGAATAGAAGGCATCAGACACGAACCAGTACCGATAAATGACGATTTCCCGTACGAACGTCTGATAGCCAAATTAGAAAGTGACATACCCAACTCAATCTCGGAAGATCCAAAATTCGAAAAAGCCGTAGAAGCCGTCTATGCCCAAGTCACATTACCTTGGTATGCTGACATCGTTAATTCCCTCGCTGCGGGGGTGCTTCTACCGGATCTTACTTATCAGCAAAAGAAGAAATTCTTCCACGATCTGAAACACTATTATTGGGACGAACCCCTACTCTTCAAGAGAGGGGCCGACAACATATACCGTCGCTGTGCCCCAGAGGAAGAAATAGAAAATATTATTTCCCAATGCCACTCAACACCATATGGTGGTCATGCTAGTACGTCCAAGACGTGCGCTAAGATTCTCCAAGCCGGCCTATTCTGGCCGAATCTCTGGAAAGACGTTCACATCGCTGTGCAAAAGTGCGATAGATGCCAACGAACTGGCAACATCTCACGACGCGATGAAATGCCTCAGAAAGGAATCTTAGAGGTAGAAATCTTCGACGTTTGGGGAATAGATTTCATGGGACCTTTCCCTCCTTCTTTTGGTAATAATTACATACTCGTCGCTGTCGATTACGTGTCTAAATGGATAGAAGCCATAGCTGCTCCAACAAACGACGCACGAGTAGTAATCAAACTCTTCAAGAACACAGTCTTTCCTAGATTCGGTGTACCCAGACTCGTCATTAGTGACGGAGGATCTCACTTCATATCACGAATATTCGATAAACTTCTTTCTAGATATGGAGTCAGGCACCGAGTAGCTACACCCTATCATCCGCAAACTAGCGGACAAGTAGAGGTCTCGAACAGAGAAATAAAACAGATCTTGGAAAAGACTGTCGCTACCTCGAGAAAAGATTGGTCATCAAAGCTACAAGAAGCTTTATGGGCCTATAGGACCGCATTTAAGACACCAATAGGTACTACCCCCTATAAATTAGTTTACGGTAAATCCTGCCATCTCCCTGTAGAGTTAGAGCACAAGGCCTTTTGGGCCATTAAAACACTCAACTTCAACTACACTGAGGCAGGAGAAAAGCGAATCTTGAACTTACACGAGTTGGAAGAACTTCGATTAGACGCTTACGAAAATGCCCGTATCTACAAAGAACGAACTAAAAAGTGGCATGATAAACGTTCAATCAGGAAACAATTCAGTGTGGGAGACATCGTATTGCTCTTCAATTCACGATTAAAACTCTTCCCAGGAAAACTAAAATCTAGGTGGTCTGGACCCTATGAAGTGACTAAAGTACTTCAGAGTGGAGCTGTCGAAATTACCGATAAGACGAATGCACCATTCATCGTAAACGGGCAACGTCTAAAACATTACAATAAGAACGACAACAGTCCTCAAGTCAGCAATATAACATTGCTTGAGCTTCCAGCTCAGACACCCGAATAGCTTCTCACCAAGCTATCGCCAGGCTTTAGACGTTAAAAACAGCGCTTACTGGGAGGCAACCCAAATTTCCCTCGTCATTGCATTTCATTTTTCCTTAAAATTCTACTTTGAAAAATACAACAAAAATCCTAAAACTACTACTACTTTCTACTTTCGTTCATTTTCGTACTTTTATTCTTATTTTATTTTTTTCTCTTTTGCCTTTTGTTTCTACCACTTTTCGTTTCTAAAAATCCTGACTTCAATTTCTTGTTTTAAACTTTTCAGGATTTTTAAAGCCTTCAAAACATTCCTTCTGTTTTCTCCGAATTACCTGCGAGTATGGCCGAGTACGATTTCACAAAGGTTCACTTCAGAGGACTCGCTCAAAAGGCAAGATTTGCAGCACTGACCGAAAGAGAATTCGCCTTAACGCTGTATTATGATAAGGCTACTATGGATAAACTAGGAATCACGGATAGCATTCAATACCTGTTCAATCAACTGGGTTGGGAGAACACTGCTCTGAAAACACGTTTCGCTACCTACCAGGATCTTACCTATGAATTCCTTAGTTCCTTCAGATATACACCCAACTATGGTTTTGGATCCAGCACAGAGTTGATTACCTTCCGATTGTTTGGAATGGACCAAACCCATAGCCGGATGTCACTAGCTAACCTCCTAGGATTCCCTAGCGGACCGCATGTGTTCATCAGTGCAGAAGATGACGATATTGATTTGCAACTCGATCACTTCTGTGGTAGAATCATAGGCGACTATCACCCTGAACCAGACAAAATGTACAATGATGACATTCATAACCCCGCCTTCAGATACTTCCATAAGATACTAGCTCACACCTTGTTTGGAAAAGAAGAAAATATTACCACAGTGTCTAAGGAAGAGTTATTCATCATGTTCTGTGCTTCTCAGGGACGGACAGTAAACGCAGTGCCTTTCATGATGAGATCCTTCAAACGCCTCACGCTGGAACCTCAGACACTTATTCTTATAGGAGGACTAGTAACAATGATTGCCCACGAGCTTGGCCTTAGATTCCATTTAAATGCCAGCACTCGTTTTGGTACCATCAGACCCATGAACATACAATTCTGCTTTAACAGGCGCATCTTAGGGACTATGGGACCTGGACCGTATGAGTACCTTATTAACGAAAAACCAGTACAGCTATTCACACTGCCTGATCATCTGATGACAAGCATCCACAACAAGGATAACTGGCTCTACGAATTGGATGAGCCTATGGGACCTCCTTCACCACAGTCCACACCCCAGGACTATATGTATGACAGTGACCATATCTCTGAGGCACACGACTACATGTACTATGAGGACGCTGCCTCTGAAACTGAAGTAGACCCTATGACTCCTCCGCACTACAATACTTATCCTGAGCCTATCCCTGAGGAAACCACCGACAAAATGGATGCCGTGTTACTCAGATTGGACGACGTTGATAAAGCTCTGACTAATGTAAAAACTGATATCACAGGCATGCACAACGAACTGGTAGGCTTCATGAATCTAGTCTGCGACCAACTCGACTACTATTCATAGAAATTCGATGAGCTGAAGGAACGAAAAGATTAGTTATTAGCTCGTAGCAGTAGTTTCAGTTTAGTCTAGTCTAGAGTAGTTTCATTTAATCATTTGGATTTTTCGCATTGTTAGTTTTCATTATGTACTACATACAATTGTTTCCATTTTATGTTATTTCAATTCTAGTTTTTATTCAATTATTCTGTTTTCGCATTATTTGTTGTTGGTTGGCTGTTATATTACGTCACCGTATCAATACTAAGCTTTAAAATCACCACGAGTACGCCCTCAGAGCAAAATTTTGCGTTCTGCAAATTTTGCTGCTGTGACGACCGTCACAGCCCCATGACGAGCGTCATGCGGGTGACGACCGTCACACCTTTGTGACGACCGTCACGCAGCCCATAACTGCTATCTGATAAAACAGGGTTCGTGTTCCCTTCCACTCCCCCCATTATCACTTTCAAACATCCAAATTCATACCCCACTACGATTTTCGTCCTCCCCACATTGAACTATAAACCTCAACTCCAAATTCAACCTCCAAACCACCGTTCTGTCATTTTTCCCTCTCTAACAAAAAACCCCAAAACCTCCGAAACCTCTCCATCTTCAACAATGGCCGGAAACGCAGATGTCAGTAACATTTCCTTCCCTGAAGGCGAGTTAGGCGACAGACAACGAGCACAGTACATAGCATTTCATCAGAGGTCACTCCAGCCAACTCACTACCCGCACCTTCCATCGCTTACGGAGCTCGGACTCCTTGAAGGTGTAACCTGGATGCTTCAACGAGCAGGCATCTGGAACCTCTGCACCAACCCCCATCCGACCTACGAACAACTCACTCTTGAGTTCTTGAGTTCGTTCACATACGTCACCAGCAGCGGCGAACTCAACCAGCACACAGGTGCCGCTTGTTTCCGGATGTTTGGCGTCAACTATCAGGTGAATCAGAATCAGATCACCAGCATCCTACAGCTACCCCGCGGCGACAACGCTCATCGCCGCATCACTGACTAGTTCTAGCACAAAGCCTTCGCGCTGTGGTATCAGTTGACCGGCCTAAATGCCGATGGTTGGGACTCCCTGCACGCCACTCACATCCATAACCCCGCCATCCAGTACTTTCACAGAGCGTTGAGTAACACCATCTTCGCCAGAGACAGCAACCACAAAGTGAACTCCAAGGAGGTCTTCTTTCTTCATTGCGTCTTCAACAATGAACCCGTCAACGCTGCCCCGTTCCTGCTGGCTCACATTCAGGCCAACTGCAACCGTGGCTCGAAGCCATTCTACTTTGGCGGGATTGTCACGGCTATTGCACTTGGGCTGAACCTTGGCGACCGCCTCCAGCACCTCCATTCCATCCCCTCGGTGTTCCTTGACACCAACCACTGCAGGGCCTCCCATCTCATCCGCTCCCAAGCTGACGGGAAATACCATCCGGTTGTGCGTGGCAAGACCGTCAGAAGCATCATCCTTCCGTCCCGCACCCGCATCCATCCAGAGGACCGTACCAACTGGTTGTTCGACCTCACTGCCCCTCCTGCTGCCGCTGTTCCTACTCAGGATCCCACTCATGATTCCGACGATGAAATCCAAGCTGAGTTGGACAGGTCCGAGCAGCCAGAGGCATCGCAGCCTCCTCCTCCAGTAGGTACATCTTCTCGCCGCCGCCGTCACCATCCCGTGCCCGACTACACCGAAGAGGACCTCCGTCGCTCCCTAGACCAGCAGGCACAGATACTCACGATGCTGCAGCAGCAGAACCAGCGAGCTGACCAGTTCGAAGCTTGGCACCGGACTCAAATGCAACAACTTCACACCGGCCAAGCTACGATCACTGAGAGTCTAGCGAATCTGACCCTGCAGGTCGAAGGACTCCGAGACACGGTCTACCACACCGGAGCCATGAGCTATGAGGATAGAGTAGCCCTTGCTAGAGCCAGAGGACGCCAGCGCGGACGTGATAGAGGCCGGGACTAGATTTTCATTTTTTTCCTTCATTGTTTACTATATCTCAGTTCTTTGTATTTTCATTTTCAGTTGTATCTCCCTCTCGCATGCTTCAAGAATCAGTGAGGACACTGATCGAGATAGTGTGGGAGCGGAACCTTATTTCCACTTTACTCTGAACTTCCCTTATTTCCTGTATTTCCATTTCACTGCACTTTGAATTTTAGTAATTTCTATTTTTACACTTTCTATTTCTAGCAAATAAAGCTCGTCTATATATTTTTCACGTTACGCAAACAATCCCCACATTATTCAACGTAAACAAAAACTTTCATTTGTTCCTCAAAAGCAAAAGCATCACGAGAATGCACCTGAGTTCAAAACAAGTTTCGAAACCCCGAGGAAACGACAGTTCTAACAAAACCAGTATCGTCCAGACACCTTAGATCTCTAGTTTATGCGAGTCGGTTTCACCACCTACGTGTACCAAAGTCTCAAGTGTCTACGCAAACTCAACCCCAAGTAGTTTATACTAGCAGTCAGCACCATCCTAAAAACACTTCTAAGCGAGCGACCGATGCAAATAAGTGTATGATCTCCAAAAAGATGAAAAATCATGAAAAGAGAGCTAAAAAGCCCAAGAATATAAGATACGTTTCCTTCTAAGTTAGGTGCTCCTCACCCGAGCATTTAGCCCAACGGCACGAAAAACTCATTGAAAAATCAATGACAACAAATTATGATCAATGAAGAAGATCAAAAACAAAAACGAGATCATATTCACTAACAGGTCGACTTGCCATGAAAGTGTGCGGACAACGGGCTTAATGTGATTGCGCTAGAACAAACAGGGTGAACTTGCCACGAGAAACTTGACACCAAGATACGGTAGCATGACTGAGACCGATTTGCATAAAAAGGAGACCTCTGGAGACTCGTAGTCCAGTGTCGTCATGATACTCGTCTTGTTCCTACCAAGAATCCCGGTTTTTCCAAACTCTGCGAACGAAGAAGCAGCCTCGTGCTTGCCGACCTTTCCACGTTTTACTTGAGGACAAGCAAAGATTTAAGCTTAGGGGAGTTTGATAACACGAAATCATATAGATATTTTCATGCATAATTCAACTAAAGTCTAACCGTTTTCGATCCGATTTCGGGTTATTTCCGTGTATTTGTCTGATGTTTTTGCAGGTATTCAACGATCACGTCTAAACAAGGCAACATGAAGAAAAGAAGCAATCCCAGATGAAATATGGACGAAAAAGGAGTGAAAACAAAATGAAAAGCGCAGCAGACTGTTTTGCTGATGTGACGACCGTCACAGATGCGTGACGATCGTCACACGGGTGACGACCGTCACACCTTGTGACGACCGTCATGCAGGCAAAAACGCCCCACTCAGATTACACGTCAAAAGAGAAGTTCCAATTCCCATTAAGTGGTCCACTACTCCCTAAATTATCTGCCTCAAGGTCCATCATCCTCAGAGATAACCGTTGGGATTCCACTTCTATAAAAAGTGAAGCAGGGGACTTCAAAAAGTGTGCTGCATTCATACCACGAAGTGTTGCCGAATTTAATTTCCAGAGAAAATTTACTTTCCAGTTTTTATTTGTATCCATTTCTCTTTTACATTTCCTTATTCCCATTTCCGCTCTTTTGTAATTGCTACTGCACTGTACGATCAAATTGGCACTAAAGACCAGAATCCTGCCAACATCTGTGGAGGATCTGCCCAAAGGCCAATTGGCTTATTTACAGGTTTTCATTTTGATCGACTTCTATTTTAACATAATGCAATTTATTATTTATTATTATTATTTATGTTTTGTTCTTCCCAATTCCATGTCTAGCTAAACTTAGGCAATCGATATGTAGTAATAATTCGAATGGGATTTGATAACTCTTGTTTGAAAACTTTCTTTTCACAAAAATAATCTATGGTCTAAGTGTTTAAAATTGATTCACTGAATAAACTTCGTCGCGAAAGCGAGAACTTATTTAAAAGTAGTTTTACCACGAAAGTGGGAAATTAATTAAGATACGAACCAACAAGCGAAAGCTGCGGTAAGGTCAGATAGTAAACACTAGGCATTTGTTTTAATAACAGCGAAAGCACTTTAAAACGAATTAGAACTTAGAGATTTCCAAAAAATAGTTTTAACCCCGAACGGGATACGAAAGTGTACGTTTGGCCTTAGGATTATGATTAGCGTCAATAACCATTGTGAGACGAGAGTCTTCAAATCTCCATTTTCTGCTTAAATAAACTGTGAAAACTATTTCATACACCAGTAACTTATCAAATCCCTGAAGAACACAATTACTACGTATCGATTCAATTAATTAAAATCTAAATAGTAATCTTAGTTCCCCCTTTTAGTGACAATCTTATCCCCTTAAAACATATTCTACCTAGCTAAACATAGTAACTCCCGAGAACACTAGTTTGATTACGAGTCCCTGTGGGATCGATATCTTTTATTACTACGCGATAGACTGTGCACTTGCAGTTAGTTGTATTAGACATAGAAAGTCGCAATCAAATATCCCAAATGAAAGCCTTTCCTTTACAAGTCAATTGCGTTAAAGGAAGTGCCAACTTCGAAAATCCCTTAATAAACCTCCGATAATAACCCGCCAAGCCCAAAAAGCTTCGAATCTTCGTAACCGATCTAGGATCCTCCCATTACATCACCGCATCAATCTTGGATGGATCAACACTAATACCACTACTGAAAATAACATGTCCAAGAAAACTTACTTCCGACAACCAAAATTCACATTTTGACAACTTAGCATACAATTGTTTCTCTTTCAAAATTTGTAAACAATCTTCAAATGCTCTTCATGCTCCTCTTGAGACTTAGAGTAAATAAAAAATATCGTCGATGAACACAACCACAAAATGATCTAACTGTTCATGAAAAATACGATTCATGTATTCCATAAACACACCCGGCGCATTAGAAACCCCGAATGGCATCACAGAATATTCGTAATGGTCATACCGTGTCCTAAAGGCCGTCTTTTGAATATCCTATCCTTTCACACGAATCTGGTGATATCCCGATCTCAAATCAATCTTGCTAAAAACACGCGCACCAACCAATTGGTCCATCAAATCATCAATCCTTGGAAGCGGATACTTGTTCTTAATTGTCACCTTGTTCAATTATCGATAATCAGTGCATAACCGCATACTCTCATCCTTCTTCTTTACCAACAATACCGGAGCACCCCAAGGAGAAACACTTGGCCTTACAAATCTCTTGTCCAACAAGTCATTCAATTGCTTCTTCAGTTCTACCAACTCCGATGTCGACATACGATACGGTGCCATTGAAACTGGTCTAGTACCCGAAACTAGATCAATAGAAAACTCAACTTCTCTTTCTGGCGGTACATCCGTAATATCCTCCGGAAACACTTCTAGAAAATCACACACCACTGAGAACACATCGAGCTCAACTTTACTCTCCACCGACAATGATGCAAACAAACCGAACAATTGAGCTTCGTCCGCTAAAAGTTTCTTCAACTCTTTAGAGGATAGGAAACTCTCATCTTCATCATCTTCCAAAGAAGAAAACCTAACTAACTTGTGATAGAAATCTATATGAACTCTATTAAATTGCAACCAATTCATACCCAAGATTACGTCCAATCCCTCCAACGGCAAACACACTAAATCCATGATGAAGTATTTACCATACATGGTCAAAGGACAACTTACACACACCAAAGATGTAGTTATTGACCACGAAGCGGGAGTCTCAATAACCATGTCACCACCCCAAGAAGTCATGAACAAATTCAAACGCTTAGCGCACTCATGAGAAATAAACGAATGAGTCGCTCCAGTATCAATAATAGAAACTAAAGGCGTACTATTAATAAAGCATGTACCTTTAATCAAACGATCTGCACTAGTAGTGTCTGACCCAGCTAATGCAAAAACCTTTCCGCCCGCTTGAGCTTGTTTCGGCTTAGTACACTTAGTACTAATGTGACCCACTTCTCCATAATTATAGTACTTCACTACATTCCTCCTACAATCGGTAGTAGCATGCCCAAGGACTCCACAGTTAGAACATTTCACCACGGTCTTCACACACTCAAATGATTTATGACCCATTTCACCATACTTGTAACACTTAACGGAACCCATTTATGACCCATTCCAGATCTCTTATCAAAGTTTCCCCTATGCTTGCCCTTATCAACGGGTGTCACATAAGGTCCACTTCTAGCTTGTTGCTTTCCCTTCCTCTCATTCAAACTTTTGTAATGTGTAGAACGAGCCTTGCTATCTTCCTCGAAGATTCTACAACATCCCGTCAAATCCGTAAACCTTCTTATCCTTTGATATCCCACAACATGCTTAATCTCGGGACGCAAACCATTCTCATATTTAATACACTTTGATAATGCTTCAGGATTATCAATGGTCTCATATTCACTGGGAGCCCATTCTTAGGACCTTCGTCAGGTAACGGCTCATTACAATCCTTCAGCTGGGGAGATGGCATTCCTTCAGGATGCATCTGATTGGGGAGAGAATCTTCTCTGCCCGGGGAGACACATGTCAATGCTTACGATCTCACGTTCAGACTCTGCGGGGAGAGACTGCTGAACTTTGCTGGAGAAGGAGGAATCATCCTGCTTGGGGAACACATACGGCGTACTGTCTGGTACATGCTACACCTGCACCAACACAAACAAACAGACAAGATGCCCTTCTCAAAGGGACCTATCAAGGTTATCATCTTGTGACAATGTTCGAGTAATTCATTGTTTCAACAATCAGTGGCCTAGGCCAGTAAGTTTATGTATGCGCATTTTGTCAAAAACATCGGCGTTCTTTTTCGCAAACAAAACAGATAAATGCTAAACAGACAAACAGAATTGCTGAATAGTATACATTTTATTGATAACGAACCCCTGAATGGTAAAAATGTTTTACAACAGATGCAAGCTAGAAGACCATTCTTATCCTTTGATATCCCACAACATGCTTAATCTCGGGACGCAAACCATTCTCATATTTTATACACTTTGATAATCTCGGGACGCAAGAGCCTCCAATACTGATGCCTCTAGTGGCTAGGAGACCATTGATAATGTACTTAACAGTTCTTGAGAATTCCATGGGTTGTGTTCTCAGTCAACACGACGAGACAGGAAGAAAAGAGAATGTCATTTACTACTTGAGTAAAAAGTTCACAGATTGTGAGTTCAGATACTCAATTTTAGAGAAGACGTGTTATGCACTCGCTTGGGCCGCCAAACGCCTAAGGCAGTACATGCTAAACTACACAACCATGCTTATTTCGAAGATGGATCCGATTAAGTACGTGTTTAAAAAGCAAGCACTTTTGGGAAGGATTGCTAGGTGGCAGATGGTTTTGACAGAATACGACAGTCAATACGTCTTCCAGAAGGCCATTAAGGGGAGTGTTCTGTCAGAATATCTCGCAGAGCAACCAATTGATGATTATCAACCAATGAAGTTTGAATTTCCTGATGAGGATATCATGTTCTTAAAGATGAAGGATTGTGATGAGTCGTTACCTGACGAAGGTCCTGAGTTGGGCTCCTAGTGGAAATTGATCTTTGACGGTGTTGTTAACTCCTACGGTAGTGGAATTGGGGAAATCATTACGACTCTCTATGGTTCGCACATACCATTCATTTCCAGGTTAACATTTCCTTTCACCAACAACAAAGCTGAATATGAAGCATGTATCATAGGTATTGAAGAAGCGATTGATTTGAGAATCAAGAACCTTGATATTTGTGGTGATTCAGCTTTGGTGGTCAATCAGATCAAGGGAAAATGGGAGACTCGTCAACCTAATATGATTCCTTATATGAACTATGCAAGGAGGCTGTTACCTTTCTTTGACAGGGTAGAGTTCTATCACGTGCCAAGAGTCGAGAATCAGATGGCAGATGCCTTGGCTACCTTGTCCTCGATGTATAAGGTGAACTATTGGAACGATGCTCCAAGAATCGTCGTCTCACGCCTCCATAGGCCAGTATTCGTACTCACAATAGAGGAAGCTTCAGACGAGAAACCATGGTATTATGATATCCAGAACTTTCTCAAGAACCAAGAATATCGTCGGGGGCATCGAGCCGGGCTAAGAAGACCTTGAGGAAGTTGTCTGGAAATTTCTATCTAAACCAAGATGGTGTACTCTATCAGAGGAATTTTGACTTAGTTCTATTAAGGTGCGTGGACAAAGAAGAAGCAGGTTTGCTTATGGAAGAGGTCCACGGAGGTGCTTTCGGAATGCATGCAAACGGACATGCCATGTCTCAGAAACTGTTGAGGACAGGCTACTATTGGTTGACTATGGAGTCTGATTGCTTCAAGTATGCAAAGAAGTGCCATAAGTGCTAGATTTATGCCAATAAGATTCATGTGCCGCCAAGTCCCTTGAATGTCATGGCATCTCCTTGCCCTTTTCTATGTGAGGCATTGATATGATTGACAAGATTGAGTCGACCGCATCTAATGGAAATCGCTTCATCTTAGTGGCAATCGACTATTTCACTAAGTGGGTCGAAGCAGCTTCCTACGCCAATGTCACCAAACAAGTTGTAGCCTGGTTCATCAAGAAGGACATCATCTGTCGTTCTGGAGTGCCTGAAAGAATCATTACTGATAATGGTTCAAATTTGAATAACAAGATGATGAAGGAACTATGCCAGAGTTTCAAGATCGAACATCACAACTCTTCTTCTTATCATCCGAAGATGAATGGCGATGTGGAAGCGGCCAATAAGAACATAAAGAAGATAGTGCAGAAGATGGTTGTGACCTATAAAGATTGGCACGAGATGTTGCCCTTTGCATTGCATGGATACCGTACCTTGGTACATACTTCAACTGGGGAAACTCCTTTCTCGCTGGTGTATGGTATGGAAGTTGTCCTGCCATTGGAAGTCGAGATTCCTTCTTTAAGAGTTCTGGTTGACGTCAAATTGGATGAGGCATAATGGGTAAAGAACAAATTGAATCAACCCAGTTTGATGAATGAGAAAAGGTTGGCCTCCATTGCATATGGTCGTTTGTATCAGAGCAGGATGAAGAAAGCTTTTGATAAAAAGGTGTGGCCTCAGAGTTTTCAGGCAGTCGACTTAGTGTTGAAGCGGATCCTCCCTCCACAGACAGATCACAGGGGCAAATGGACTCCCAACTACGAAGGTCCATATGTCATAAGGAAAGTCTTCTCAGGAGGAGCCTTACTGCTGTCAACCATGGATGGCGAAGATTTCACATCCCCTGTAAACGCAGATGCAGTTAAAAAATACTTTGCTTAAGATAGACTCGCTGGAAAGAAAAAAGAATCCAGGCAAAAATGGGGCATCCCGGCTAACCATAAAAATAATGGGTTCGGGAAAAAGTTAGGGATAAAAAGAGAAAAAAATGTAAACCCGCAAAGTTGAAAACCCACAAATGGTGGTTTGAAATGGGTATCCCGGTGAATTGAAAACCCACAAGGGCAATTCAGGAAAAAGTTAGGGGTTTGAAAAGCAAATGACTGCAGTCGAACATTCAAGTCAATCTCTTCAGAAGTTGAAGTATCAGATAAACGTCAAAGTCATGCGAGTCATAGTTGAGTCGTCACATGGTGGTTGTTTGTGCCACATTGCCGACATTTTGTATATTTCTTGCATTTTTATATCTTTTGTGTAACTTTCTCTTTTTAGGAGTTGCATATGATGTAAAATTGCCTATTTACAGGCCTTTTCTCAATAAAATATATTATTCAGAAAGCTTATGTTCTTGTTTTAACTTTTTACCGTTTTGTTTGCAAAAGACGCCTGATGTTTTTGATAAAACTTTGCATACATAAACTTGTTGGATTTGCCAACTATAATTGAAATGATGTTTTTGCTTGAATTATGTCACAGTCGATGATTAAGATGGTTCCTTTTACGTGTAACACCCTGATTCTGAATTTCCCATTATTTTGTTGAGTCTTTTAATTTATTGGTTAATTGTTATTTTATTATGGAATTATATGATAATATGTTATGTGTGTATGTTATGGTATTTTATTATTTGGAGAGTTTTGAGAATTAATTAGAGGGTGTTTTAGATAATCCTTGATTAGTAATTATTTTGAGAGAAATAGAGTAGAAAGAGTATAAGTGGAAAAGAGAAAGAATAGAAACAAAAAGGAAAGAAAAAGAAGAGAAAGAAAGGAAGAGAAGAGAAAAGAGGAGGAAGAGGAGAAAAACCTAGAATCATCAAGAATCAACTTCTAAACTTTCGATTGATCGGGTAAGAGTGTGAAACTTTATTATTCTTGCAATGTGTATGATTATGTGTGTTCTTGTTGGTTTTATTTTGGATTGGGGAGAGTTTTACTCATTTTTCATTCTAGGGCATAATACGGATTTAATCGATAAAAACCGAGTTTTTGTTAGTGAAAGTGAGATTAAGTAGTAGCATTTATGTCGGGTGATGTTAGGCTAAGTGCTGGAATAAGTTGGGACTTAATCAGGTAAATCCAAGAGTTTTGGAGTGGAAGAACAGTGGGGGAATTCTGTGTTCGCAGACACTCGCTAGCACGTTCGCTAGGCGAGTTGGTCGCGAACGTTCGCTAAGCGAGCAGTAGCGAATATGTAGCGAACGGTCCCAGACTTGGACAGAATGCATGTTGTGGTGCTCGCTGGTAGCGAATAGGGGCAGTGAAGGTTCGCTAGGGGTTTGCTGAGCGAGCGAGGTAGCGAACAAAGTTACAGGCTTCTGTTTGCCTTCGCGAGATGTTCGCTAGGCGAACAAGTAGCGAATACTCGCTAGGAGCTCGCTAAGCGAGCAGGTGGAGAACGTGACAGGTTGTGTTTTCTTTAATGTTTCCATCCGTGGTCGGATTTCCGACTTAACTTTGATTATTTCCTTGCTCGAGGCATCGATCATGCCGAGTTATATTGTGTTGTGGGTAGCCGTATGGCGTAAATCCTAGATTGTGTGATATGGTCGTTTGGCAATTTTGTGCATTTGTTTGGATTAAATGGGAATGCATGGTGATATTAATGTGAATGTGTATATTTGTATATACATGTATAATATGAAGAATGCTTGAAAATGTTTGTAAACATGTGTGGATTCTAAGAGTGTATTGAGTTGTGTTGCATGTGTAGCATCATGATTCCATTCTTGTGTGTCTAATCCCGCGTAGGATCTGCAGAAACCTCGTGTGCCCTTGTGGGGTGTGAGATATGGTTTAGTTACTTTGATCCCTAGGAGGATCTGCAGAAACGATCGTGTGCCCTTGTGGGGTGTGAGCGATGGTTTATTTTTGATTTCATGGAGAATCTGCAGAACAGTTGTGTGCCCTTATGGGGTGTGAGCAACTGGATTGTGTGCCCGTGTCGGGTGTGAGCAATCTTGAAACATCATGTGCCAATGTGGGGTGTGAGCGATGGGTGAACATCGTAGGCCCGACGGGGAGTTACTTCGGTAACGAGCGATGGTTCCATTTTGGTTCTTCAATTGAACCTGCTGAACGAGTCGGTACCGCATTTGCATCTGCATAGAGTCGTGAGTTGGTCTCTATGAGTTGCATTATCATCTTTATATGATGTTTTGGTGAAATGAACATAATTGTAAATGTTTAAGTGAAATGCTATGAATTGTGAAACATGAATTGGTGAATGTGATTGATTGTGTACATGTACATTGTGATGTATTGTAACGAGTTGTGGTGAGAAATGTGAATTGCGAGTATGTTATAATTGTGTTTTATGATATATATATATATATATATATATATATATATATATATATATATATATATATATATATATATATATATATATATATATATATATATATATATATATATATATATATATATATATAATTTTATGCATTGTTTGTTATGATAATGTTTCTCACCCTTCTGCTGTTTTATAATGCTCTATGAGGCATTGCAGAGTAGGATGCTGGAGGTCTTTTGTGAAGCGAGTCTTCATTTCTTTTGGTCAGATGGCTCTGATATGTAACACTGGGTAGTTAGGAATTGTTTGATTCTTTTGTGATACAATGATGTATATGATGCTTATGTTAATGACATGATTTCAATGTTTAGATGTTTCCGCTTTATTCTAAATATTGATATGTGGGTTTTAAGCGCTATGCTTTATTTTTAGTTGAGATTTACCCCTTTTGTAACATATCTTTATGAGCAGGTATTATTTATGTTTCGTTTCGATGATAATGTGATGCGCCCCTTTTATACCATGTTTTAATTAATACTCTGATGAAACTTTTATGAATTGCTTATATGATTTTAATTGTTTATTTGGGGTATAGAAAGGGGGTGTTACATTAAGTGGTATCAGAGCCAGTGTTGAGTCAGTTGTGTTTGTCTTCTTGTTGTGTTGGTTAAACGGTTGTTTGACCTTGTTGTTATTTTTGGGAATCCTCAGAATATGGCTGGTCATAATGACACTGCTATGGCTGCGGCATTGGAGGCTATGGCAAGGGTGGTGCAAGGTGCTCCTAATGTGAATGCGAATGATGAGTTTAGAAAGAATCAGCCGCCTGTATTCAAAGGAAGGTTTGATCCTGACGATGCTCAGATCTGGTTGAAGGAGGTTGAGAGAATCTTTAGAGTTATGAAATGTGCTGAAGGAAACAAGGTGAGACTTGGGACTCATATGTTGAGGGAAGAGGCTGATGACTGGTGGGTCAGTATGAGGCAAGTTCTTGAGGTGGATGACGAAGAAATAACTTGGGATTTGTTCCGCACTGAATTTTTGAGGAAATACTATCTTGAGACTGTGAAGGGTAAAAAGGAAATGGAATTCCTTGAGTTGAAGCAAGGCAACATGTCTGTGGTAGATTACACGACTAAGTTTATGGAATTAGTGCAGTTTCATCCTCATTATGCAGCTGTTACGGCGGAGTTCTCTAAGTGCATTAAGTATGAGAATGGCTTGCGTCCGGAGATAAAGCAAGAGGTGGGTTACTAGAGGATACGAATATTTTCGGACTTGACCGAATGTTGTAGGATTTTTGAAGAGGATAATAGAGCTCGTTCTACTCACTACAAGAGTTTGAGTGAGAAGAAAGGCAAGCAACAAGTGAAGAGTGGACCTTATGTGACGCATGTTGATAATGGCAAGTATAAGGGAAACTTCGATTGGAAATCTGGAGGTGGAAGCTCGGGTGCAGTCAAATGTTACAAGTGTGGCGTGATGGGCCACAAATCCTTTGAGTGTGGGAAGTCTACGGAGAAGTGTGCTAATTGTGGAAGTTTTGGACATACCACTTCTGAGTGTAGAAGGAATGTGGTAAAGTGTTTTAACTGTGGAGAAGTTGGTCATATTAGCACCAAGTGTACCAAACCAAAGCAAGCTCAGTCGGGTGGAAAATTATTTGCATTAGCCGGTTCAGACACTACTAATGCGGATCGCTTGATTAAAGGTACGTGCTTTATTAATAATATGCCTTTAGTTTCTATTATTGATATTGGAGCGACTCATTCGTTCACTTCTCTTGAATGTGCTAAGCGTTTGGGTTTGCGCATGGTTTCTTTGAGTGGTGGCATGGTTATTGAGACTCGTGCTTCAGGGTCGGTAACTACTTCTTTGGTGTGCGTGAGTTGTCCCTTGAACATGCATGGTAAAGACTTTCTTATGGATTTGGTGTGTTTGCCGTTGGAAGGTGTTGCGGTGAGAACCGTGATACCAAGCTATTGATTAACTTGAATCTTTAATTCTTAGATTACAACTGGACTTTAATTTATCCAAAGGAAAGGTCTAAAGAAAGAAAAACCCTTTTCGCGATGTAACAACAACGCTAAGAGATTCGGGGATCGGGGGTTGGTTATGCCTAGGGTAGGTATTTCACATCCTAAACATCTGTAGTACTCTACAGGAACCTTTTGTTTGTTTGCATGCTAAGTTGGTAAATGTTTGCTAAGGTTTGGGGTTGGGTAAAAGGTATAGGTTAAAACCTAATGATAGTTTCTAAGTTGCTCGCAAAGACATCGCGTCCTCTGCCTACGTATCCTAACTAGGATAGAATCAGAGCAATCGTAGTTCACCTCACTAGGGTCAAAGAACACTTGATTATGATCAAGGTTCCAAGGGGAACAAACATAAAAATGTTTGTATAGAGTTTCATAAAACTCTCTAGATCTATGTTGAACACTCAAGAAAGGGGAGTAAGTAATCATTTCCATGATTCTTACATAGAGTTTACTAACTCTATCCTAGGGTTCTAGTTGAAGAACACTTCTAGTGAAGGTGGGTCTTTTAGACTTAAGGCAAAGTCTAAGGCTTATACTAATGTTCAAGATGACTTCACAAAGTCAAGGAAGGGTAATGAACTATCCAATGACACAAGGGTCAAGGGAGAGGCTTTCCTTTGGAAGGAGAGAGAGAGAGAGAGAGAGAGAGAGAGAGAGACAACTTGGATGAGAACTAAAAAGTTCCATCACTTGGGGAAAGAAGCACTTAACAAAGAAATAAACAAATGAGCAAGATGAAATAAGATTAAAATAAGTAAGCATGCAAATTACAATAAGCATATACTTCAAATGATATCAATGGTTACAACCAATAGTCAAACATCTTAACAAAGATTTGTTAGAACACAGATTGGTTCTTAATAATAACTCTTTGTTTTGATGATAACTGTTAGGAAATTTATATTTAAGAATTATATACTCTAAAATTTGTTTGAGAGTTTTACTGCAGATTGAATTGAAATTAACTCTCTAGAAGCAAATATGTATTGTATACAAGAAGTTATCTTGACTCTGAAGGGCCAGATGCATCTTACAGAAGAATCTGATTGCTCCTTACAGAAGATCCTGAGCGTAGTCTCCAGAAGGATCTGAAGCAAGAAGCTCCAGAACATTCTGAGTCAGAAGCATTTGAAGATAGTCAGAAGCATCTGAAGATGAAGCATCTGAAGCAAAGAAGAATATTGTTTGAAGAGTTTCTCAAAGCATAATTCTACAGAAGTTTCTGAAAGTACCAACGCTGCCAAGTACTGAAGTTCTGTGTCAAATATGCTCTGATGATCAACACGCTGAAAGCACACCTGCTGCAGAAGACTCTGATATAGCAAAGTTCTTAATATCATTAGAAGACTCTGATCCATTCAGACTCTGAAGAACTTGCTGAAAACTGAAGAAGTAATATTCAAGAATATATCTGTTGGAGTTAATCAACGTCTCTTTCCTCATTTGTGCTAGACACACTTACACAGACAAAAAGGATTTTTCTGTGCTATCTACTTCTAGGAAAGGTTACTTGATGTGAAGACAAAAAGGCTCAGACCTTTTTGGGACTCTCTTTTCAATGCTCAGCATCCTTGGATCAGCTGCCTATAAAAGGAGAACTCCACCACATTCTTCAGTTACACAATTTGCTGAAAAGAAATCATATTATTCTAAGCTCTCATTCTTTCATATTCTTCTTAGAATTTATTGTACTTAAACTTAAGAGAAAAATCACTGTTGTGATAAAAGCTTTATAGAAGAATTAATACTCTTGTATTTAATTTACATTGATTGTAAAGACTTTTCCTTAAGAGGATTCAGTTGGAATCAGTAGCTCTTGAGAAGACTAAGAACAGTTGTTCTTAGGTGTTACTATTGTAATCAGTTTGATTTAATAGTGGATTAAGTCCTTGTTGAGAAAGGCAAATCACTCTAGGAAGGGTGGACTGGAGTAGTTGTTTAAACGAACCAGGATAAAAATAATTGTGTGATTATTTTTTAAGTCTTAATCTTTCATACTTATTCAACCCCCCTTCTAAGTATTTTCTCACCTTCAGTTGGCATCAGAGCTCCGGTTCTGAGTGTGCTACCACTTAACAGTGTCAGTAAAGATCCAGAGAGAAATACTTTGATATATATTTATTTGTTACCATGGCTGATAATTCAATGTCCAATATTAACAATAAATATGAAGAGAGGGATAGGATCAGCACCAAACCCCCAATGTTTGATGGGGAGAAATTTGACTACTGGAAAGACAGAATTGAGAGTTTTTTCCTAGGATATGATGCTGATCTATGGGATCTAGTCATAGATGGATATGTACATCCCACAGATGGGAATGGCAAAAAGATTGACAGAAAATCTATGACAGATGCTCAGAAGAAAGATTTCAGAAATCACCACAAAGCCAGGACTATATTATTGAATGCAATTTCACATACAGAGTATGAGAAAATTACAAACAGGGAGACTGCTTTTGATATGTTTGAATCCCTAAAAATGACTCATGAGGGAAATTCTCAAGTTAAGGAGACAAAAGCTCTGGCTCTGATCCAGAAGTATGAGGCCTTCAAAATGGAAGACTCTGAATCTGTTGAAGCCATGTTCTCCAGATTTCAGATACTCACTGCTGGGCTGAAAGTTCTGGACAAGGGATACTCTACATCAGATCATGTAAAGAAAATCATCAGAAGTCTTCCTACTAGATGGAGACCAATGGTGACTGCCTTGAAGATGGCTAAAGATCTGAACAAGATCTCTCTAGAAGAACTCATCAGCTCACTGAGGAGCCATGAGATTGAGCTTGAGGAAGATGAACCTCAGAAGAAAGAAAAAGGTAAATATGTTGCATTAAAATCTAACAAAACTGCTAAAGCTTTGCAGGTCATTCAAGAAAGCTCTGAAGAATCTTCTTCTTCTGAAGAAGATGAGTTATCCATGCTGTCCAGAAGGATTAACAGACTCTGGAAGCACAAGGAAAAGAAGTTCAACAACTTCAGAAGATCTGATAATAGAAAGGAATCTTCTGGACACAGAAGATCTGCCAAGAAAGAAGTTGTGTGCTATGAGTGCAAAGAACCTGGGCACTACAAGAATGATTTCCCCAAACTTCAGAAAGAAAAAACCCAAGAAGAAGTTTAACAAGAAGAAGAAGGTTCTGATGGCAACATGGGATGACTCAGATGAATGTGAATCATCTTCTGAATCAGAAGAAGAATGTGCAAATGTTGCACTGATGGCCAGCACAGAGGATCAAGAGGAAGGTACCTCAGGATATGAATCAGAATCTGAATCTGATGATGACGCAGAAGAGGTAATGGCTAAACTTACCAAAGAAGAACTCATAAAATTTTTAACAGAAGTTCTTAAAAGTTATAACAATATCAAACTCAAATACAAGAAGCTGAAAAGCAATCTTGAATCTGAGATTGATCTTCTGAAAACAGAACTTGTTGAGCAAAAAGAAATAAATCTGAAAATCAAAAATGACTTTGAATTAACTCAACCAGAATCTGAATCTGAGACTAAGTCATGTGAAAATATTTTAGAAAAATATGACTCTAGCTTTCAGAGATTTCTTACTAAGAGCATAGACAGAAGCAAGATGGCTTCTATGATCTATGGTGTTAGTGGAAACAACAGAAGAGGTATTGGATATGAATCTTCATCTAGAAGCAATCCAAAATCTGTTGACAAACTTTTTATCAAGAAGACACCTCTGTATTCTCAATTTAAATTTGGTCACTTGAATGACATTAAACACACAAGCTCTGAGAAGAATACTTATGTGTTTAAACCCAAGGCAAGTCAGAATAAACATTATGTTGTAAAACAGAAGTTTAGACAAACCTACAAACCAACTAACCCCAAAGGACCCAAGAAGATCTGGGTACCTAAAAGCAAAATAATTCCTGTTGCAGATGTTCTTAGCAGCAAGGTCAGGACACCAATCATGGTACCTGGACTCTGGATGCTCACGACACATGACAGGAGAAAAGTCTATGTTCCAAAGCCTGGAACTTAGATCTGGAGGTGACGTGAAGTTTGGAGGGAACCAGAAGGGCAAGATCATTGGATCTGGCACTATTGGAAATGGTAAACTTCCCTCTATTACTAATGTTTTACTTGTTGAAGGGTTAAAGCATAACTTATTGTCCATAAGTCAATTAAGTGACAATGGTTATGATATTACCTTGAATCAAAAATGTTGTAAAGCTATTAGTCAGAAGGATGGCTCTATCCTATTTAGTGGTAAGAGGAAAAACAACATTTATAAAATAAATCTTTCAGAACTTAAAGTTCAAAATGTTAAATGCCTCTTGTCTGTTAATGAAGAGCAATGGGTCTGGCACAGAAGATTGGGCCATATTAATATGAGACGTATATCTCAGATTAATAAACTTAATCTTGTCAGAGGACTCCGTAATCTGAAGTTCACTTCAGATGCTCTTTGTGAAGCATGCCAGAAAGGGAAGTTTTCAAAAACATCTTTCAAATCAAAAAATGTTGTTTCTACTTCTAAACCACTATAACTACTTCATATTGATCTGTTTGGACCAGTGAAAACTGCATCCATCAGAGGCAAGAAGTATGGATTAGTCATTGTTGATGACTTTAGCAGATGGACATGGGTAAAGTTCTTAAAACACAAGGATGAGTCACATTCTGTGTTCTTTGACTTCTGCAAGCAAGTCCAGAATGAAAAGAATTTCAAAATTATAAAAGTCAAAAGTGATCATGGTGGTGAATTTGAAAATAAATATTTTGAAAAATATTTTTCTGAAAATGGCATTGCTCATGATTTTTCCTGTCCTAGGACTCCACAACAGAATGGGGTTGTAGAGAGGAAAAACAGAACTTTGCATGAAATGGCCAGAACCATGATCAATGAGACAAATCTGGCAAAACAGTTTTGGGCAGAAGCAATCAATACAGCATGTTACATTCAGAATAGAGTGTCTGTTAGACCTCTTCTGAAGAAGACTCCTTATGAACTGTGGAAGAACAAAAAGCCCAACATTTCATATTTTCATCCTTTTGGATGTATTTGCTATATGTTAAACACTAAGGAAAATCTGAGCAAGTTTGATTCCAAAGCACAAAAGTGTTTCATGCTTGGATATTCTGAACGCTCTAAAGGCTACAGAGTATACAACACTGAGACACAGATTGTGGAAGAATCCATTCATGTCAGATTTGATGATAAGCTTGGCTCTGAAAAGCCAAAGCAGGTTGATAACTCTGCAGATAGGGAAGTAGTCTTTATTGACTCTAAAGTTCCAGAAGCAGACAAATTTCAATTGAAGGAACCAGAAGCAACTCCAGATGTTACTCCCTTAACTTCTCAGATGAATAATCTAAACATTTCTGAATAGACAACTATCAGAGGATCATCATCCAGAATTAAAGCTTCTCATCTAGAGGATGTCATTATTGGAAAGAAGGATGATCCCATCAGAACAAGATCCTTTCTAAGATCATCTGAAGCATCACTATTTGGACTAGTGTCAGAAATTGAACCATCTTCTGTAGAAGAAGCTCTGCAAGACAATGGTTGGATTATTGCCATGCAAGAAGAGCTAAATCAATTCAGCAGAAATGATGTATAGGATCTAGTTCAAAGACCTCAAGGATTCAATATAATTGGTACAAAATGGGTCTTCAGAAATAAGCTAAATGAGAAAGGAGAAGTTGAGAGGAATAAGGCAAGGCTGGTTGCTCAAGGGTACAGTCAGCAAGAGGGTATTGATTACACTGAGACATATGCTCCAGTGGCAAGGTTAGAATCTATACGCCTTCTTATTTCCTTTGCTGCACAAAATAACATCACTCTGTATCAGATGGATGTTAAAAGTGTCTTTCTTAATGGTATTATAGAAGAGGAAGTTTATGTCCACCAACCTCCTGGTTTTGAAAATGAAAAATTTCCAGATCATGTTTTCAAATTAAAGAAATCTCTATATGGATTAAAACAAGCTCCCAGAGCTTGGTATGAGAGATTGAGCAATTTTCTTCTGGAGAAGAATTTCATCAGAGGCAAAGTGGATACAACTCTATTCTGTAAAACAATTAAGAAAGATCTTCTAATTTGCCAAATTTATGTAGATGATATTATTTTTGGATCAACAAATATTATGCTTGGAAAGGAGTTTGCTACATGTATGCAGGCAGAATTTGAAATGAGCATGATGGGAGAACTCAGATTCTTTCTAGGAATCCAAGTTAATCAAACTCCAGAGTGCACCTACATACATCAGACAAAGTATGTTAAAGAACTTCTGAAGAAATTCAACATGTCTGACAGCAAGCTGGCAAACACTCCAATGCATCCTACTAGCTCACTTGGCAAAGAAGAGGTAAGTAAGAAAGTAGACCAGAAGCTCTACAGAGGTATGATTGGCTCTCTTCTTTATCTTACTGCTTCTAGACCTGACATATTGTTCAGTGTTTGTCTGTGTGCTAGATTCCAATCAGATCCTAGAGAATCACACTTGACAACTGTCAAGAGGATTCTAAGGTATCTGAAAGGTACTTCTAATGTGGGTTTGTGTTACAGAAAATCTGACGATTTCAAATTTGTTGGATTCTGTGATGCTGACTACACTGGAGACAGAGTGGAAAGAAAAAGTACTTCTGGAAGCTGTCAATTTCTAGGAAGAAATTTAATCTCCTGGTACAGCAAGAAGCAACCCACAATTGCATTTTCAACCACAGAGGCTGAATACATTGCTGCTGCTGGATGTAGCACGCAGATGCTCTGGATGAAGAGTCAACTAGAAGATTATCAAATTTTTGAGAGTAACATTTCTATCTTTTGTGATAATACTTCTGCTATATGTTTGTCCAAGAATCTCATTTTACATTCTAAGGCAAAACATATAGAAATTAAGCATCATTTCATCAGAGACTATGTTCAGAAGGGAATCATAAATTTAGCCTTTGTTGATACAGATCATCAATGGGCAGATATTTTTACAAAACCCCTTGTTGAAGATAGATTCAATTTTATTCTGAAAAATATTGGTATGGATTTTTGTCCAGAATGATATTTATCAGAAGCAAATTTTTACATGTGCAAAAATGCTTAAATGCTCTGAAGTATTTCTTCTGCTTATTTATTCTATTCTGATCAATATTTCTGATGTGAAACTCTGAACTAACCATCTTTAGAAGATCTGAACGTTGGCTAACGTTTCATTTCTTAAGAGAATTCAGAACAGCATGCAAGTAAACATGTGTCACAAAAATCTGAAGAGGTGGCGTGTACATAACTGAAGAGACGTTTGAGGTGAAGTTTGAATAGTAAGAATCTTGGTTTTCCCCCCAAATTGTCAGAAGCATTTAATGTTTTGAAATGATTTTTATTCTCTTTATTTAATGCTTGCTCAAACGTGCGTTTTTCTGACTTTTGATGTGCCTAAGTGTTTAGTATAAATACTTGTCTTGTATTCACTTTCACACTTTTCACTCTCTCAGAATTTACATGCATTTTCATCTCCTATTTTCTCTGCATAAAAACCCAAAACCTAAGTGTTTGAAAAAGCATTCTTCAATGGCGTCTTCTTCATCAACAACTGCTCAGTTCCAATCTACTATGGCTGCTGTGACTTCAGAAAACTTGGGTGTTGCTCCATATTCTCCTCCCAAAAGAACACTTCTAACGCTTGTTGATAAACTAGAAGTTTTGTGTGAATCTATGGTTGAGTTTGATTCTCTGGCAGATAATGGGTTTGATTTTCGCTCCATAATTAGAGCTCAAGGATGGGTTAAGTACTTTGATAGGCTGTTTGGACTAGTTTACCCTCTCCTTGTGAAAGAATTCTGGATTCATGCATCAGTTTATCCCAAGTTCATCTTATCTTCTGTGCTGGGAAAAGAGATTATCATCACAGAGGATCTGATAAGAAGACTGATAGGTTATGAAGAAACAGATGGTGTTTCCCACTTGCTAGCTGGGCGTGTGGACATGGATGAGGTTTATGAGGAAGTTATGACTGCTGGTCAAGCTTCTAACAGATTCAAAGATCTGAAGCCTGATTACAAGATCTGGGCCAAGATCTTCATGGGATGCATCCACCACAGGAAATCAACCAATTCTCCAGACTATGTCAATAATGAACAGATTTATTTCATGTATTGCCTTAGTCAGAGCACCAAGGTAGATCTTCCCTACATTCTGTTTATGCATCTGTCGAATCATATCAATGCATCTAGAGAATCTGTGAAAGAGAAAGGCCAGAAGATCAGGACTTGGATCCCCTTTGGAAGGTTGATCTCAGATCTTCTCACTGAAAATGGTTTAGTGACTGCTCTGTACGCTGATGGGGTTACAGAGGAATTAGAGTTTATTATGGGAAAACCTCTTAAAGCTAAAAGTCTTCTGAGACTCAAAATTGTTGATGAACTCACTACTGCTCCAAAGAGGCTGAATATGTCTGAATTGAATAAGAGGGTTCCTGTAGCTGACTTTCCTCTATTCTTTGCTGAAGAACCCAGACATATAGTGCTTATGTATATAGAAGAATGCAAGAAGGAAGGAATACCTGTTCCAGCTAATGTGTTTCAGCTTGTCAAACAACCACTACCAGATGCAGGAGAAGAAGAAGTACCACTTCAGAGGAAAAGGACTCAGCCTGCAGAAGAATCTGAACCTGTCCAGAAGAAGGTCAAGATTGTTGAGAAGCCCAAGAAGCTCTTGAAGAGAAAAGATTCTGAAGAAGCTACCTCTGTACCTGCCAAGAGGATTAAAGTAAAAGGTACTAAGACTTCTGTAACTTCTGCAAATCTTGTTATTAATGATTCAAATATTAAGTCTGTTCCAAAACCACCTGTTACTCAAACCACTTCTGTTACTGCCCCCAGTTCTGTTTCACCTCAAAAACAAACAACTGCTTCTGTATCAAAACCATCTCAACCCAAAATTCATATCAAACATTTTGTTCTACGTTCACAACCATCATATCCACAACCATCAGATCAACCACCATCAGAACAACAACCATCTGAAAAACAAAAATCTGATCAACAACAAACCTCTGAACATCCAGAAAACCAACCCAAAGAAGTTCAACCAGAAAAAGCCTCTGACAATCCACCATCAAATAATCCACCTTCTGAACCTATTGCACCTGTTACTTCTGAACCTACAAAAGTAACCTCTGCTCCTGTTTCATCAGAACCACCATCCAAACAATCTGACATTCCTTCAGAACCTACCAACACATCTGAACCTCACATCCCTGAGACAGAAGTTCTTGATGTCACTCCACTAAAAACAGTGTTTCAAGTATCTTCTACCTCTTGTACACCTACAACATCCTCCAATTCATCTGAATCAGAAATCCACCCAGATTTTCTCATTTCTCCATCTGACAAATACCCTGAACCTGAACCTGAACCTACCATACCTTCTAAAACTCCCATTCCAGATCCTATGCCTCCACCTGCACCATCATCTGAGATGTTAATCCCCAATTCCAATCCAACATCATCTGATATATCTTGTGCCCAAGTTTCTTCTCTTTATCATAATCTATCTTATGGTTTCAAACTGAAAGATTCTTATGATAGAGTTGAACCTTCTGAAACCCTCAACCCTCTGAAACCAAAACTCAGACAGGCTCTTCCATCTGTGATTTTATCATACATTCAATTAATGAACAATGTAGGATCCTTAGCAACAATATCTGGAACCTCTGGTAAAGCTGCTGTTTCAGCTCTGCAACCTGCATCTGATAACACAGTTGCATCTGTTGAATCACCAAACTCTGCTTTCATACCATACTTTAATGAACCCTTTGATGATGTTTGCCCATGCACAAGACCAAAACCTCATTTGCTTAATGCTTTAAACAGATCCTTACCTCAAAAACCAGAAATTCCTTTCTTTCCATATTATCCCCCTCCTCTGATTTCAATCCAAAAATCACTTTTACCACCAACTCCCAAACCTAAACATATGACTCTGGAAACCTTGCTTAAACCACAGCCCAGACTTAATATTGATCATTTATTTCAAACTTTTTTGCAAGAAATACAGATGTCTTTAGGTACTGTTCAGAAGAAATGCTCTGAAACTATGGATGCAAATGAATCTGACATCATCTGGAAAGGATTCATCAATAGATTCAACACTGTAGCTTCAAATCTGAAGAACGTCTGTTCTGATGATGCAAAGCTCAGAGCTGAAAAGACTCTATTCTGGACTGTCAACAAAACTGAACCTCTGCTTCGTTTAGATGCTCCTCCACCTCCAACAGAACCTACTGCCAGTGCATTGACTATGACTCTGGTAGAACCCTCTTCAGGATCTACAGAACCAATGGCAATTGATTCTGTTCAGGCTGCAGAACCTCCACCTTCTTCATCTGAGATAAAGACAGAACATCCAGACTTTGAAGACAAGATTGCTGCTCTGGAGGCTGGTTAGTCAGAGATAAAATCCTGGATGGCTAAGCAGGATAAGAAATCTGAGGATATGACAGAATGGATGTCAAAGCAAGATGAGAAGAATGAAACTATGACTAAGTGGATGTCCAAGCAAGAGCAATCCTCCTCTGAGATTACAGATCTATTGAAGATGCTTTTGTCCAAACACTCTTAGATTTTTTTTTCATTCTAATGTTTTTGCATCTGTTGTTTGCATCTGAATTTTATTGCTATATCTTCTGATGTTTACCTATGTACTCTTGCTCTGTTATTTTGAATGAATCAGTTTTCTCCATTGAATTATCTTATCTATTGTTCCTTTTATTTGTCTTTTTAAAAGTTCTTACTTTTTGCTTATGACAAAAAAGGGGGAGAAAATAAAGATCTGAACTATTTAATATAACTTCACTAGAATGAATCTTCAGACATTTCTATTTTATCTAATATTTAACTTGACTATTTCAGAACATTTGATAAGAACACTCTATAAAAGAATCTCTGAGTCTCTCAGATCATTTGTCTTTTATCAAACTCTGAATCTTATATCTGCAAGACTTTCTGACCCTAAAATGTTATAAGAACAAACAAGATCTAACTCTGAAGATTACTCAAGACAAAAGGGAAGTTTCTATTCCTTTTTCATATTTAACTCAGGGGGAGATTCATCATCTCAGGGGGAGTTATAATTCTTTATGTTCAGTTAAATAAAATTTCTGATACTTTTTGTCATCATCAAAAAGGGGGAGATTGTTAGAACACAGATTGGTTCTTAATAATAACTCTTTGTTTTGATGATAACTGTTAGGAAATTTATATTTAAGAATTATATACTCTAAAATTTGTTTGAGAGTTTTACTGCAGATTGAATTGAAATTAACTCTCTAGAAGCAAATCTGTATTATATACAAGAAGTTATCCTGACTCTGAAGCGCCATATGCATCTTACAGAAGAATCTGATTGCTCCTTACAGAAGATCCTGAGCGTAGTCTCCAGAAGGATCTGAAGCAAGAAGCTCCAGAACATTCTGAGTCAGAAGCATTTGAAGATAGTCAGAAGCATCTGAAGATGAAGCATCTGAAGCAAAGAAGAATATTGTTTGAAGAGTTTCTCAAAGCATAATTCTACAGAAGTTTCTGAAAGTACCAACGCTGCCAAGTACTGAAGTTCTGTGTCAAATATGCTCTGATGATCAACACGCTGAAAGTACACCTGCTGCAGAAGACTCTGATATAGCAAAGTTCTTAATATCATTAGAAGACTCTGATCCATTCAGACTCTGAAGAACTTGCTGAAAACTGAAGAAGTAATATTCAAGAATATATCTGTTGGAGTTAATCAACGTCTCTTTCCTCATTTGTGCTAGACACACTTACACAGACAAAAAGGATTTTTCTATGCTATCTACTTCTAGGAAAGGTTACTTGATGTGAAGACAAAAAGGCTCAGACCTTTTTGGGACTCTCTTTTCAATGCTCAGCATCCTTGGATCAGCTGCCTATAAAAGGAGAACTCCACCACATTCTTCAGTTACACAATTTGCTGAAAAGAAATCATATTATTCTAAGCTCTCATTCTTTCATATTCTTCTTAGAATTTATTGTACTTAAACTTAAGAGAAAAATCACTAAAATCCTTTTATAGAAGCATTAATAAAAGCTTTAATACTCTTGTATTTAATTTACATTGATTGTAAAGACTTTTCCTTAAGAGGATTCAGTTGGAATCAGTAGCTCTTGAGAAGACTAAGAACAGTTGTTCTTAGGTGTTACTATTGTAATCAGTTTGATTTAATAGTGGATTAAGTCCTTGTTGAGAAAGGAAAATCACTCTAGGAAGGGTGGACTGGAGTAGTTGTTTAAACGAACCAGGATAAAAATAATTGTGTGATTATTTTTTAAGTCTTAATCTTTCATACTTATTCAACCCCCCTTCTAAGTATTTTCTCAACTTCAAGATTTGGGGGCACTTCTTAACAAAGATTGAAGCATGATAAAGGTAACAACCATACAAACCACAATTTGAAAGTAGGCATGTCATAGGTTCAAAGCAAAAGCAAGTGTAACAACAATATGTATAGATGATAAATGAACATAGATAAATCAGTTTAAACCTCATAATTTAGGAGGAATATAAGACAAGATTATGGTGACAACCAAAGGGGGATACCCTAGCATGTTAGCTAACAAGGGGGATAAACATCTCACAAGAAATTCAAACATGCTCAAAGGAATTCAACTGCAAGTAGGATCACTAATCACAATAAATGAACAAATTTCCATATGGGCAAAATGTATCACAATTTATGACAACAAGTAATATTTTCACATCATATAAAAATAGACATTATAACAAACACGATGCAAAAAGAATGGGCAAAAAAGGATGAAAAAGGAGAGAGTTGTGATTATTTGAAGATTTGGTGAGTTTTAATGTGCAAAACAAAAAAATTAATAAGTGAAAACCACAAGAAAGTGCAAGGGGTGGGAGTTGAACCCACGCCCTCCAGCCCAACACGCGCGTGTAAGGGAAAAGAAAAAAGGCCAAAAGGGTTGATCCTCCTCAGGGATCGAACCCAGGTCTAGGCGTTGCAAGGCGTGAATAGGTACAAGTTGCTTACCACTGGGGTGGCTATACATTCGTTGATATAGCCACCCCCATAAATATATATGGCATGGTGTGGTGAATGGCTGGGCAAAAATGAAACAAAAACAAGGCAAATCCACAAATACGTTTTGATATCAAACTCACTCATTTCTCAACCAAATCAAGCAAACCTTAGATCGATTTTGGGTGTTTTTAAACAAGGAAGAGGATGGTCCAGGTAGAATTTTGAAAATATATCTTGAAATAAAAACACGATAGTAGTTGCTATTTGGATGAAAAATGCATTTATGAAGCAACTGAACAAACCAATCATGCTATGGTCAGAGAAAGGGCTCAAACACAATTCAAATATCATATATATCATATTCATGCATTCAAACAAACTGCTTATGAGTTGAAATCCCAACTGTCATGTGAAAATGAGATGAAAATCAAGACATTGCAAGTGAGATGGTGAGATTATGAAACAGGCCAATTTGGAGTGAAGAAACCATACATACATACTCAAAACCACATTTGAGATGTGTCTAAAGCATAAGGAAGTTCACAAACCAAATGAATTTTAAAGAACCATGACAGCTGCAATGTTAGGGTGTGAAGTGCATTTTGATGGTCATGAACCCAAAACAGAAGTGATTAAGATGGATAAGCAACATGAGCAAATCATACATGTGATATTGAAAGTATTCTACCAAGAAATTAGTTCAACACAACCCTGGATTGAGAAATGGTATATGAGTGGCACATGTAGACATGGTATGATGCATTTTGAAAGCCAAAGCACATGTTGATCTGATTCAAACTAGACAAACATCACACACATACCCCAAACATGCTAACAGAGGGTTTCCATGTAACACCCCGATTCCCAAAATAAAATAAAACAATTAAACAAGCACATATTAGAGTTTCTCTCCCAAACGGGATGTCACAATTTCCAACAAATTCCATAAATCATTTTTCCAAATAAATTCCTCAATACAACTGCAGCGGAACATATATATATATATATATATATATATATATATATATATATATATATATATATATATATATATATATATATATATATATATATATATATATATATATATATATATATATATATATATATATATATATATATATATATATATATATATATATATATATATATATATATATATATATATATATATATATATATATATATATATATATATATATATATATATATATATATATATATATATATATATATATATATATATATATATATATATATATATATATATATATATATATATATATATATATATATATATATATATATATATATATATATATATAGTCTGTCACAATTCGAAATAACACATATACATCATGTCATCAACATCGTCATATACATCAGCCGGCTAACCGCCCCAAAACATATATAGTATCATCAACTATCAACACATATCTCCCAAAACTAGATATGCCACTAGGGCACATATAATCAACAAATAAACACATAAACTCCCAAAACGCCCCGGTGTTACATATCAGAGCAGTCCTAAAGAGAAACCACAATCCAAGCTAGCTAAACACCTGGATTGTCTGTACTTCCGAAGAAGCACAGGCCACAACAACAAAAAAGGGGTGAGAATCATGATCAAATATTAACGGTATCAACGTACATGAAATAAAAGGCAGAACAATAAATCAATTATTTCATATTTCTCACACCCGGACCTACTGTCCCGTCATCAACAATCACACACACACAACCAAAATGCAACATATGCACTCGACTCGACAATAGGCGGTACCGACTCAACTCAGGATAGATCGCATACACTCCCTCTGACCAACGATCCATCCCTACCACGCTCCTTCTAAGCTCATATTGTCACATATCAATGTCCCCCACTTGGGACACGGGTGGTCGCATACACTCCTTCCGAACAACGATCCAAATTCCCGTCCACGCTCCCCGCTGGAGCACGCCAGTGAATCATACAGTGCATCCACACGCTCCCCATTTGGAGCACGTGAGCCACACAGGCCTCACATCTACGCTACCCATTTGGAGCACGCGAGTAACTCATACACCGCGTCCACACGCTCCTCATTTGGAGCACGTTAGCCACACAGGCCTCACGACCACGCTCCCTATTTGGAGCACGCGAGTAACTCATACACTGCGTCCACACGCTCCCTATTTGGAGCACGTGAGCCACACAGGCCTCACGTCCACACTCCCCATTTGGAGCACGCGAGTAACTCATACACCGCGCCCACACGCTCCCCATTTGGAGCACGTGAGCCACACAGGCCTTATGTCCACATGCTATGCAAGACACTATGCATAAACACACAGCACACACAGTGCACACGACCCCACTGGTCCATCGCATCATAATATGCATACATACACAAGCACACAAAGTGCGTTGATCCTACCGATCAACTCATCACACAACATATCACACATCATGCACCTAAGGCATATCGGTCCTACTGACCCAATCATCACAACAACATCACCACAACGCACTCAAGGCGCCACGATCATACTGATCCTCACATCTCACACACAACATGCATACGGTGCACATATCTCACGTACGCATCCACATTGGTTCATACATAATGCGTACTCCACGAATTAGGCCACTTGCGATAAACGCTGGCTAAACAGCCCTACAACCACCAACATACGCTCACATAAGCTCTCCAACAAACCTTTCGTCACACATGACCAACGAGGGTCCAAGTCCACAGCGGAACAACACAAAAACAGCAGCAAAATCACAAATTGCTGTCGGGCTCGCTGACGCATTCGCCCGGCGAAGCCCCGCAGCAAACACTCGCTGCCATTCGCTTGGAGAAACCTCTGGCAAAGTCAAACAGAAGCTTCTGCCAGCACTCACTGGCTAGTTCGCCCAACGAAGCCTGGCGAAGGCTCGCCCCCATTCGCCCAGCGAATACCTGCGTATTCAGAAAAATTCTGCGCTACAGAATCGCCTCCCACACCGATTTCACCCGATTAAATTGAAACCCACGACCAACAACATAGTACAACTGAACTACGGGTCTATTTCCCGATTCTATCCGATAAAACGCATCATCTGCTTAATTTACCGACTTCTGGCATAACTCCGAAACTACTCAACACCCCAAAATTCATTCAACCCAATATTTCTCAGCACATGCAAACGAATTGAACATCAAACAACACCATATTCACATCAATAACAGCATGCAATCGACATCACATTATCATCAACATGAAAATATACTCATACATGGGGTTAGGGATTCCCCCTTCTACCAATATTCATGTAATACCGAATTTAACCGATTATTCTCCCCCCTAACCTCAATTCAAGCTTTGATGATGAACAAGTTCTTCAATCCACACAAAATTCGCTTGCTAGATTGCTGTTCTTGATCGCGTAGCTCTCCTCTTGCTCAACCGTGTTCTTCACCGTACGTGTTCTCCTCTTCTTTCCAATTGCCAATAATGCCCTCAATTCCAACAATTCCCTTATTAATCCAAATAACTCATTTTAATAATAATCCCTCAAAATAATTTTATTCCAAAAAATCCAATTAATAACATTTTTCTCATTTATATTAATATTAGCAATAATGATGATAATAATTAATAATAATCTTTACATTACTATCAATTTTCACATTTTATCACAATTTATTAATATTATGAGTTCTTAACCTTCCACGCTAATTCTCAAAATACACCCACGAATATAATAATCATAGAAACCAAAAATAATTAAAATGGGCTTTACATTCCACACTCAAGGATCAATAGATATCATGCAAAACTGAAAGTTGTTCATTGATTTCAAATGCAGTATAAACACAAAATGCAGGTTGTCTAGTTTTAATTTGAGCAAGTTTAGTTCAATGTAAATAGCAAACGCATGTTCCAAATATGTTGGCTAATGGCTAGAGATTCATTGATCAAACAAATTCATGTTACAACAGAAAATGGATGTGATGTTGCAAACTGTTTTGAAATCACAAAGGTATTGCAAGCTGGGAGGGCAGCATCAGTTCAAGTGTAAACAAGTCATGAAAACAATGCACACACATTACAAACATGAGGATGGATGGAATCAAAACCAGAATTTAGGCTTACTTCAATCAAAACAAAAATTGGCATGATGGTTGAAATACAAAAATAGTCTTGGTAACATTTACTGATGCAGCAGATGAGTTTTCAAGTAGTAAGGTTCTATGTCAAATCAATGATGCATACATGTCACAAACATGATAATATATGAGATGGAACTCAGAAATTTGGCACATTGCATTTAAGACAAAAATTGACATGCTGAAGTAATATGCAAAAATTGTCTTGACAGTATAGTATGCAAACATAGTTCAAGAATAAGAAAAAGATCTCTCATCAACCAACAAATGCACACACCACAAGTATGGAGCAAAATAAGTTACCACTCTGAGATTGATCATTATGCAAGTAACCATGATTTTGGTATGTGTTCTTGACAATTTTTGGCTCAAAAGGCAATTAAGTGATGAAATGCAAATATAGGTATGCTCAGACCAAACCAAACATATACACACCTTATAATCAAACATGCGAATGAGTTACAACTCTACAATCATGTATACATAAACAGAAAAAAAAAATTGAGCATGTTGTGCCAGATTTAGTGTGTGAGTGTGATTGGAATGTGAAATGTGAAAATGAGTCATGACAACACAAGTGGTCATTGCACACACACCACAAATATCATTATGAAAGTGTTTTGAGTTCATGGAAGAGCTTGTGTCAAGTGGTGTAAAAATTGATGTGTTGGTGCAAAAGTTGGAAAAAATCTGCCTAGGCAAGATATTCACCACAACAGAGCAATTTTAAGGCAAAGATGTATTTCATGAAAAAGAGGTCATATACACATGATGATGAAGCTAACAGATGAGGTGTAACTCAGAAAATGAGTGAAACTTTTACCAAAACAGAACTTAGTATTTTGAAGCTTATGTTGTACAAGAACAACAATTTAAACATACAATAAGCCATAACCATGATAGTTGGAGAAATTAAGATTATGCACAAGTTCTAAATGGATATGATGAAGATTTAATGCACACAAATCATGTAAACAATTCTTGAAACAAAAAATGATATATTGACCTCATGATATTTTGAATAATGCAACAGTTTGAGGCATGATGTGGCAAGTTTGAACACTAGACAGATTTTGTGCATAACAACAACATACACATCCTTGAAATGGATAAGCAAATGAGTTCATAACTTCAAGTTAGGCAAAAATTCACTAAATCAAAAAATGACATGTTGAACCAATATGGGCAGCAAAATCAAACATGTCTCACAAGACAGCCTTATTGACTAAGCTCAAGCTTCTCACAATCTTCACCAACACAAGCATTATGAACAAAATCAAAATTTGGCCAAAAACTTGAGACATGAGGAATAGCAAGCACAACCACTTAAGAACCACTTCAAAGCAATGATAGGCAAAACATGAAATAATCATAATGAAAACAAAAAGCCACATTGATTCACACATGATCAAGGGCAAGGGGGATCTATGAGCAACTTACAAGTCATCCACCTATCCTAATAGTGAGCCAGGTTTATAGTTCTAGGGCAAGCATACTACTTTTTCAAGTTTGGATCCTAAAACTACCAAATGACCGAAATCTCAATAACAAGTCTAAACATGATAATAAGGCAAAAACTTACAATCCTACATCCATACATCATTTAGAAATGACAATGTATTTGACAAAATAAACATTATGATCATAAAAATAGGATTCTTGACAAAGAAGCCTAATAGTGCAGCCATGGTATGCTTTCACACAAATCCTCACAAAATGGCAGTATATGACAATGTATGATTTATAAACAGTTAGAACATCACATACCTCTTGTTGACCAGCCTTGAACAAGCTAAAAAGCTTAGAAACCCAGAGATGCTCCTTCCTTTGCAATGATATGAAGCTTACTTCCTCTTGAAGCAACAAGGCCAAACATCAAGACAGTTGGAGTTAGGGGGTTTCTAGTTGATTTTCAATGCTTTAGATAGTTGTAATATGACATATGTGAGGTGTGTGGATGGTTAGAACAGCAAGAAACAACTTATGCAAGGATTTGGCAAGTTTTGAGGGTGGTGGTCAAACTTTCTTAGTGTGAAAGTTGACCTTTTGAAAAATGGTATTTTTCAGAGGTTAGAAGGTATAGACACCTTCTATATTATATTTAGAGGTTTGGAAGTGATGGAACTGGTCTTGAGCAGAGTTTTGCTCAAGAAAACTTTTTGGTGAAAATGGGGATTTTGAAGTTTTTGAAATTCTTGAGGAATGAGAGGAGAATGAGAGCTATGTTTTCTCTGGTTTTTGAGATTGCTCTGGTGTGTCTAGACTCATTGAAGAGTCCTCTATTTATAGCCAAACAAGAGTGAGGGCAGCCTTGGTCATTTACCACTTTTGGAGGGAGATTTGTGAAGTTCTTGAAATATCTTGCCAAGATCTCTATACATCAGTTCCATGGACCAAAGAAGATCAGAAAATCAAGTGGAGAGGTGGACATGAAGTGAATAGGGTGAGCTTAGGGTGTAGGGGACTGCAGCTGCTCAAATCATCCAAAAAGTTTCTCCTTCTTCTTCATTTAATTGATTATTTAATTGTCAAGTTGCAACAACTTGTTATGTTCACCAAATCCCTCCTTTTTTCTGGTTTTCTCTCTATCCATGCCTCACATTATCAGTTTGGATCAAGATCCAAGGGTTGAGAGTAGCTTAAGTTGTGAAAATCCAAGTTTGAGAATTCTTGACAAAGTGATTTCAAGTGTGATAGGCCCAACTTCTATGGTGCATAACTTCCTGCTCAAACATGCTATTGAGGAGTTCTACTATAATTTGGAAATCCCTTAAAAGTTTCTGAAAAAACCACTTAAAAGTGCCAAATAACTTAGAATTTTTCTAAGTTATTTCCCCCTTAAAAATGAATTTTGCTATAACTCAAATTCTATGCATTTTTTGATCATGGACCACTTTGAGGCTTTTGTAGGATTTGTCAAAATATTTTCAATGAGCTTTGAACCACTTCATTTGGATGTGTGGTTGAGGAGTTATGGTCTTGCCCCTTTCGAAACCCTAATTCCCGATTTTTGCAATTACTTCTTAACCTTTGATCCAATGGTCATGAAATTTTATGAGGAGGTGTAATATGACATAAGGAACATTTTTGATACACATCTTGAAGTCAAATTCCTTATTGTTGAATAGTTGACTTTTCGGTCAACCGTTCGATCGATCGGTGTCTGCCGAGTCGACTGTTCATGCTCCAGACATTCTGAGGACTTGAAACTCTTTGAATGGACTTTACTAAGCCATAGGAACTTAATGGACCAAAATCCCACCATTGAAACACTCTTTAAACTAAAAGTCAAACTACAGTTGACTTTTTCTCGCCGAAAACCCTAATCGGGTACCTTAAATTGCACTGTTCTCAATCCCCGGGTGACCACCTCAAATTGAATTCATACTTTATCCAATATTGTATTCTTGATGATTTGGAGACTTATTTGAAGTTGAATCAATCCAAAACATTGATTGATCAGACCACCGAATCTCGATTTTGACGGTACGGAGCCCTAATTCACCTGCATCTTGACAAAGATAAACTTGAAAATGGGTTAAGGTTAGTTAATCAAGTGAACATGATCCTACAATGATGATGAGGATCTAAGGGGTCAAAATTTAGGGTGCAACAGAAGGCTTGAATGTGATTTTGGGTATAAATTGGTTGCAATTTAATAGAGTTCATTTAGATTGCTATCATAAGTTGGTGAGGTTTCCTTCTTTGAAAGATGATGAAAGTGAGAGTTTTCTATACACCAAAGAGTTGAAGAAACTTTTGGCGGACGAAGCTCAGTTGTTTGGTTTATTTGCATCGTTGTCAGTAGAGGGCAAGGTTGGACTTGACGTGTTTCTAGTGGTGTGTGAATTTCCAGAAGTGTTTCCCGAGGATATTACGGATGTACCACCAGAAAGGGAAGTTGAATTTTCTACTGATCTAATTCCGGGTACTAGACCAATTTCGATGGCACCGTATCGTATGTCAGCATCAGAATTGGTAGAGTTGAAGAAGCAGTTGAGTGATTTGTTAGTAAAGAAAAAGGATGGAAGTATGCGGTTATGTATTGAGTATCGACAATTGAACAAAGTAACAATTAAGAATAAGTATCCGCTTCCTAGAATTGATGATTTGATGGACCAATTGGTTGGAGCACGAGTTTTTAGCAAGATTGATTTAAGATCAGGTTATCACCAGATTCGTGTGAAGGAAGGAGATATTCAAAAGACGGCTTTTAGGACACGGTATGGACATTACAAATATTTAGTGATGTCATTCGGAGTTTCTAATGCGCCAGGTGTGTTTATGGAGTACATGAATCATATTTTTCATGAGCTGTTGGATTGTTTTGTGGTTGTGTTTATTGACGACATTCTGATTTATTCTAAGTCTCAAGAAGAGCATGAGGAACATTTAAGAATTGTGTTACAAATTTTGAGGGAGAAGCAATTGTATGCCAAATTGTCGAAGTGTGAGTTTTGGTTATCAGAAGTGAGCTTTCTTGGGCATGTTATTTCAGGTAATGGTATTAGTGTTGATCTGTCAAAGATTGATGCGATAATGCAATGGGAGACTGCTAGAACAATTACAGAGATTTGAAGCTTCTTGGGCTTGGCAGGTTATTACCGGAAGTTTATTGAAGGGTTTTCGAAGTAGGCACTTCCGTTAACGCAGTTAACTTGTAAGGGGAAGGCTTTTATTTGGGACGTTGACTATGAGGAGATTTTTATGGAGTTAAGGAGAAGATTGACAACATCGTCGATCTTGATTTTTCCGAATCCTACAGAACCTTTTGTGGTATATTGTGATGCTTCTTTGACTGGTTTGGGTGGTGTTTTGATACAAGATGGGAAGGTTGTGGATTATGCTTCTAGGCAGTTAAGAGTGCACGAAAAGAATTACCCTACTCATGATTTGGAATTAGCGGCTGTGGTATTTGTGTTAAAAATTTGGAGGCATTATCTTTATGGTGCAAGGTTTGAAGTTTTTAGTGACCACAAGAGTTTGAAGTATTTATTTGATCAGAAGGAATTGAATATGAGGCAAAGAAGATGGCTAGAGCTTTTGAAGGACTATGATTTTGGATTAAATTATCATCTGGGTAAGGCAAATGTGGTGGTCGATGCCTTAAGTCGGAAGTCTTTGCATGTGTCCGCAATGATGGTAAAGGAATGGGAATTATTGGAGAATTTCAGAGATTTGAGTTTGGTTTAGGATATGACGCCGAGAAGCGTGAGACTTGGTATGCTTCGTATCACGAATGATTTTCTTGCAACCATTTGCGAAAGGCAAAAGTTGTATTTGAAGTTTGTTGACTTGATGACAAAAGAGAATGAAGATTTCAAAGTTGATGATTTTGGAGTTTTGAGGTTTCGTGGTCGTATTTGTTTTCCTGATGATGCGGAGTTGAAAAGAATGATATTGGAGGAAGGACACCGTAGTAATTTGAGTATTCGTCCGGGAGAAAATAAGATGTACCAAGACTTGAAGAAGATCTTTTGGTGGTCTGGGTTGAAGAGAGATGTGGCTCAGTTTGTGTATGCGTGTTTGACTTATCAAAAGTCTAAAGTGGAACATCAGAAACCTATTGGATTAATGCAACCGTTGGATATCCCAGAGAAGGGTCTTGAATTTCAAGAGTGCGACCATGTGTTTTTGAGAGTTACGTCGGTTACGGGTGTAGGTCGTGCTTTGAAATCGAGGAAGTTGACTTCTCGTTTCATCGGTCTGTATCAGATTATTGCACAAATTGGTGTTGTGGCTTATTGGGTGGCGTTGCCTCCGAATCTTTCGAATTTGCATGATGTGTTTCATGTTTCGCAACTTCGGAAGTATGTTCCAGATCCGTCACGTGTTATCCCTATGGATGAGGTTGAAGTAAGAGATAACCTTACAGTGGAAGCTTTGCCGATTAGAATTTTAGACCGTGAGATTAAGAAGTTAAGAGGCAAGGATATTGCGCTTGTGAAAGTAGCATGGGGAGGTGCTGCAGAAGGCGATATGACTTGGGAATTGGAAAGTAAGATGCGAGAGTCGCATCCAGAGTTGTTTGGATCAGGTAATATTTTCGAGGACGAAAATTTCTAAAGTGGGGGAGAGTCGTAACGCCCCGATTCTGAATTTCCCATTATTTTGTTGAGTCTTTTAATTTATTGGCTAATTGTTATTATATTATAGAATTATATGATAATATGTTATGTGTGTATGTTATGGTATTCTATTATTTGGAGAGTTTTGGGAATTAATTAGAGGGTGTTTTAGATAATCCTTGATTAGTAGTTATTTTGAGAGAAATAGAGTAGAAAGAGTATAAGTGGAAAAGAGAAAGAATAGAGAGAATAGAAACCAAAAGGAAAGAAAAAGAAGAGAAAGAAAGGAAGAGAAGAGAAAAGAGGAGGAAGAGGAGAAAAACCTAGAATCATCAAGAATCAACTTCTAAGCTTTCGATTAATCGGGTAAGGGTGTGAAACTTTATTATTCTTGCAATGTGTATGATTATGTGTGTTCTTGTTGGTTTTGTTTTGGATTAGGGAGAGTTTTACTCATTTTTCATTCTAGGGCATAATACAGATTTAATCAATAAAAGCCGAGTTTTCGTTGGTGAAAGTGAGATTAAGTAGTAGCATTTATGTTGGGTGATGTTAGGCTAAGTGCTGGAATGAGTTGGGACTTAATCGGGTGAACCCAAGAGTTTTGGAGTGGAAGAACAGTGGGGGAATTCTGTGTTCGCAGACACTCGCTACCACGTTTTTTAGGCGAGCTGGTCGTGAACGTTCGCTAAGCGAGCAGTAGCGAATAGGTAGCGAACAGTCCCAAACTTGGACAAAATGCATGTTGTGGTGCTCGCTGGTAGCGAATAGGGGTAGCGAAGGTTCGCTAGGGGTTCGCTGAGCGAGCGAGGTAGCGAACCAAGTCAGAGGCGTCTGTTTGCCTTCGCGACCTTGTTCGCTAGGCGAACAAGTACCGAATACTAGCTAGGAGCTCGCTAAGCGAGCAGGTGGAGAACGTGACAGGTTGTGTTTTCTTTAATGTTTCCATCCGTGGTCGGATTTCCGACTTAACTTTGATTATTTCCTTGCTCGAGGCATCGATCATGCCGAGTTATATTGTGTTGTGGGTAGCTGTATGGCGTGAATCCTAGATTGTGTGATGTGGCCGTTTGGCAATTTCGTGCATTTGTTTGGATTAAATGGGAATGCATGGTGATATTAATGTGAATGCGTATATTTGTATATACTTGTATAATATGAAGAATGCTTGAAAATGTTTGTAAACATGTGTGGATTTTAAGAGTGTATTGAGTTGTGTTGCATGTGTAGCATCATGATTGGATTCTTGTGTGTCTGATCTCGTGTAGGATCTGCAGAAACCTCGTGTGCCCTTGTGGGGTGTGAGCGATGGTTTAGTTACCTTGATCCCTAGGAGGATCTGCAGAAACGATCGTGTGCCCTTGTGGGGTGTGAGCGATGGTTTATTTTTGATTCCATGGAGAATTTGCATAACAATTGTGTGCCCTTGTGGGGTGTGAGCAACCGGATTGTGTGCCCGTGTGGGGTGTGAGCAATCCTGAAACATCGTGTGCCCATGTGGGGTGTGAGCGATGGGTGAACATCGTAGGCCCGACGGGGAGTTACTTCAGTTACGAGCGATGGTTCTATTTTGGTTCTTCAATTGAACCTGCTGAACGAGTCGGTACCGCATTTGCATCTGCATAGAGTCGTGAGTCGGTCTCTATGAGTTGCATTATCATCTTTATATGATGTTTTGGTGAAATGAACATAATTGTAAATGTTTAAGTGAAATGCTATGAATTGTGAAGCATGAATTGGTGAATGTGATTGATTGTGTACATGTACATTGTGATGTATTGTAACGAGTTGTGGTGAGAAATGTGAATTGCGAGTATGTTATAATTGTGTTTTATGATATATATATATATATATATATATATATATATATATATATATATATATATATATATATATATATATATATATATATATATATATATATATATATATATATATATATATATATATATATATATATATATATATATATATATATATATATATATATATATATATATATATATATATATATATATATATATATATATATATATATATATATATATATATATATATATATATATATATATATATATATATATATAATTTTATGCATTCTTTGTTATGATAATGTTTCTCACCCTTCTGCTGTTTTATAATGCTCTATGAGGCATTGTAGAGTAGGATGCTGGAGGTCTTTTGTGAAGCGAGTCTTCATTTCTTTTGGTCAGATGGCTCTGATATGTAACACTGGGTAGTTAGGAATTGTTTGATTCCTTTGTGATAAATCTGTGTATGCACCTGCTGCTGAATGTTTTGTAAACTCAACTAATGAATTGAATTAATCTGAATGATGTATATGATGCTTATGTTAATGACATGATTTCAATGTTTAGATGTTTCCGCTTTATTCTAAATATTGATATGTGGGTTTTAAGCGTTATGCTTTGTTTTTAGTTGAGATTTACCCCTTTTGTTACATATCTTTATGAGCAAGTACTATTTATGTTTCGTTTCGATGATAATGTGATGCGCCCCTTTTATACTATGTTTTAATTTATACTCTGATGAAACTTTTATTAATTGCTTATATGATTTTAATTGTTTATTTGGGGGTATAGAAAGAGGGTGTTACATTATGCAAGACATGTTTGTTTATTTGTCATTTGCAGGGCTCCTATCCTCGAATTTTTTTCAGAAGTATACCCCTGATAAGGGATGTTCTGTCCCCACCAGAAGAAGATGTGCAGTTTAAGAATATTCCCTCCCCAGCAGGTTGAGATTACATGCAGCCAATGTTACCCTCGGCAGGTCAAGATTGATATCCCCAACAAAGTCAGCGGAGAAGGTTTTCTTCCCCACAGAGTGGGATGGATCCAGAGATCGTTATTCTCCTCCCTCAGCAAAAAGAGTTAGGGATAACTCCCTAATTACTCTTATTCACTATCCCTAGCAGATGGCGGATTGAATCTCCATTAAGGGTGGAGCAATTCCTCAGCAGAATGTTTTGTACACTAGAAGAGTCTTTTCGTCATTCTAGGAGGCCGTCCAGGGCTGATTTCCCCAATGGAGTAGTTTCCTCTATTTAGAATTTATTTTGATAGAGTGTTTCTTTTGCATTTGCATTGTGCATAGCGTCCTCCCAAACGCGTAGCATTTCTATTTCGTATGGAGCATTACGCCATCATCAAACATTTGCATTTGAAACATAAGTCAGGTTGTTACCTTTTGTTTTCAAGTGTATCTGCAGCAGATAATGTTATTTCAAGCCCGTGCGGTATCCAGACCCCGACTTCCTCAGGTTATTTCAGTTAGCCCGTGCGGTATACAGACCCTGGCTTCCACCGATTTATTTCTCAGGCCCGCGCGGTATCCAGACCCCGGCTTCCACCAGTTTATTTCTCAAGCTCGTGTGGTATCTAGACCAGGGCTTCCACTGGTTTATTTACCAAGCCCGTGCGGTATCCTGACCCCGGCTTCCATTGGTTTATTTCTCAAGCCCATGCAATATCCAGACCCCGGCTTCCACCGGTTTATTTCTCAAGCCCGTGCGATATCCAGACCATGGCTTCCACCTGTTTATTTCTCAAGCCCGTGCAGTATCCAGACCCCGGCTTCCACCGATTTATTTCTCAAGCCCGCGCGGTATCCAGACCCTAGCCTCCATTGATTTATCTTGCCTGTGCGGTATCCAGACCCCGACAGATTGTGATGTTTCCTTTAGCTCGTGTGGTATCTGTTGCACCCCAAAATTTGCTCAACCTTTTTTTAACTGGGTTTATGTTTCATTTTATTTCATTTCTTTCTAGCATTCGCATTGCATAGCATGTTGCATTGAACATGGGATCAAGAGTTTGTGCACCTCAAGAGGAGTCTACTCAGAGGGTTGAGCCTAAGAAAGGGGTTCTACTCAAGCTTGAATGGTCATTGGGACATCTTGAAGTAGTCATTGTCTTGTGAAAAGATAGATGGATGTGTGTGGGTCAGCTCATAACTTGGAAGTCAACTGAAGAGCATTAGGAGATTGTGAATGCATGACTATGGGTATGAGATGTAAAGAAAGCTCATTGAGGGCCTTGAGGGTCATTGTGGAGTTTATTCAAGTTGTTGTGTGAAGTGGAACAAGCCACGGTTGAAAGTATTGCAGTTAGGGTTTTCATCTGGTAAATCCTCAGTCAACTGTGTAATTGAAGAAGATAGAAACTCAATTCAAAGTCTCTATGGTCATGGAATTTTGTGTTAAGACATATGAGACATCATTTCAAGTTCAATTCATCAAGGTTTAAGTGTGTGAGAAGTTACTAAATTTGGGTTCTCAGGGTAAAATCCCCTATTTAGTGCCTGACTTCAAGACCACCTTCCTCAAGATACAAGTCTCATCTCAATTTTTGGCCAACATGGAACTTGTATAGCATGTTCTTAGATTTAATTTGAGTACTAGAAGTCCTTGTTTGGATTTATAGAACTCAAGTTATGATCCAGACAAGTTACAGGTCATCAGAGGTATGTGATTTTGGTCAACAAAAGTCAACCAACTTCCAATCCAGTTTTGACTTAGAAGGATGTTTCGCCTCAACTTTTGGCCAACATGAAAGTTGTAGGTCTTGATCTTAGCTTTCCAAATTGTACTAGAAGTCTTATCTGAAATGTGGAACTCAAGTTATGAGGTTTACAAGTCAGGGGTATTTTGGGAAAGTAAGATTACAGGTCATAAAATTATAGGTCCATTTCACCAACTTGCACACTTCAAATGGAAATCTTTTTAACATGAAAATTGCTCCAAATGGGGCCATTTGCATTACCAAATCATCTCTTGTCATGGTGGGGGTTTGGATTGAGAATTTGGGGTTTGAATTTTTCATGAAGGAGGCTTAAATTGAGAAATTGAGAATTAATTGATTTTGAACTTTTTCAAGGCAAGTTTGTGCATTTTTTAATTGCAAATAATGATTCAAAAGCATTGACATTGTCACATTGGAAATTTGGGGTCTCAAAATAGGCCATTTTCACGGTTTCTTCCTCTTGAAGTAATAACTTGGAAATCAACCATAAGATCAAAATCAAGCCTCAAATCTCATCCCTTTGATCAACACAAGTGATTTGCAGTGGATTTGGATTGAAAACCAAGCTGGTGTAGTGGTAAAAATGTGTATGGCAACTTGGAAAAAGTGTGAAAAGTGAAATTGTGAATTGGGCTGTTTAGCTTGAATTGAAGCCCCATTTGATCATAGACCCAACATATAAGTATCCCAGATGAAAATTGGAGTAAAACTAGGTCATTTTCGTGCATGAATGCCAGAGCACATTTTGAAAAAGTGGAGAAAAACTCAAAAATGATTTCTCAGATTCAACCATTTTCAGACCAAATTGAGCATTCGAACACCTAAATTGAAGTTCATGGAGTGATTCTGGGCATTTTTCAATTAGCTTCATCATAGTTTCAAGGCCTAGTGGAGGCTCTCCACTAGGTAAACTAACTTTCAACCTTACACTCTTATTATGCCATGTTTTTTCACCATTTTTGTTGCATTTGAATCCTTGAGTTGTATGGATCGTTTCTGGATCATTTTTGTTTGTTTTTATGGTGTTTGATTTTGTGAGCTCAAAATTATTTTGATTCGGTTTGAGGAATTTTTGTGGTCTTTTGCTTTAATTTTTGTTGATTCTTGCTCCTTGCAACATGTAGATGAAGTTTAGATCAATTTATTTGAGTTTTGGTGAACTTTCATTTTGGTGCATGTTGCTTGTTGTTTGATTTCTGGATTTATTATGGAGAGTTAGTGGAAACTAGTGCTGGATTCATGATCCTCGCGACGAGTAGATGAGTTTTCATCTAGAGATTGTTGAAAACGGTTGAGAATCGACGGAGCTGTGATGTTGATGGTGTCCTGCGGCGGCCGAACCAACGAGGAAGACAACCGGAATTTCTTTCTGGCGCCGGCGAATTCCCTTGGAAGAAGACGGGTGATGTGGCGTGCTTCTCATCCGTTCGTTGTGTTTTATGTTGATCACGCGGTTCAGATTACACCCTACCGTGTTCCTTTTGGGCTTGTATACATGAGAGCAAAACTCAAATTCATTAATTGAGGTGGCTTATTGTAAGCCACATGATGAGCATACTTAGAATCCAATCAGACGTCCCACAGAGCTTTCCACCATGTACCTTAGTCAACACAACCATATAGGATTGGTCAGAATTTTATTGTTTTTTCTTTCTCACTGGGCCTATTTGCATGCTGCTTTTCACACCCCCTTGGGAGGGCCCATTTGCATTTTACTCTTGTTTTGTTTGCTGTTTGCACCACTTCATTTTCATTTAATTGTTAATTTCTTATATTTTTCTGTTTTATGCCGTTTCAAATTTAATCCAAATAAAATAGTTCCAATAGTTTAAAAATTCACCAAAAATATTTTCTACGAACTTTAAGATGTCTAGTTTTTTCTGGATTTTTTTTTTTGACTTTATTTTCAATTAAAAAATGAATTAAATATTGGGGCTGTTTTATTTGAATTAAACTGTGACATATCTTTCTCTTGATTTTATTTCTAGGTGTAAACTTCTCATTTTTGCTTTTTTTTTTTTAGCATTGCATTAACATGTTAATTGATCTTTGGATATTTTTTTTCATGATTTTTGGGTACTGTTTCCATGTAGTTTGAATTCCCTTTTGTTCCCTCTCCATCTTTGCCTTAATTTGGGACACTCTTGGTGTTTGCCCTCTGTTGAGGCACTTTCCTTTTGATTTTCAATCTCCCCTTTTGACCCCTGGTTCCCAATACCTTGGGGGTCCCTTGAGATTTTATTTGCCATTTTTGGATGCATTTTAATATTTTTCATGTATTTTGCAAGTTGCTTCATGTTTATGCATCTCTACTTGTGTACTTGTTTTGTTTTGCTTCCAAAAGCTTGGTTGTGCATTGTTGATGAACCTTATTTTGATTGTTTCATGTCAGGGGCTTGTTATAGGTCTTGTGTGCCAATTCATAGGTTTTTTTCTTATGCATAAGTGGTTTATTTGATCTCATACTTTCATGTTTGCACATTGTATTTCCATAGGTGGTTGTTTGCTTGCATCCTTTGATGTTGTTGTTTGCATTTGCTTGAGATGTTTTGCTTTAGCTTTTGAGATCTCTTCTCCTCATCCCCCATTCTGTCCCATGACTTTGGAATACTACTTAAGGTTGTTTGGTTCCTCCTGAGGAGGAACCTGAAGCTTGCCTAAAGTAATGAATCCATGAGGACTTTTTTCTCATTGTTTTTGTTACTTGTTTTTTATGCATCTTCTTCTCATCTTACCTTGCATTTATTCATATTATGACTTGAGGTTGAGATGATCTTGTGGATGCTCCAGCCCCACACATATTTCCTCCCTCACTTGCATTGCATCCTTGCCTTCCATGTTTGCATTCTTGTGCATGTTTCTTTCTTCTTCCTTTGTCTGTTTCTTCCCTTAGGACTTCCATTCCATCTTGTTTAAGTTGGAGTGTGATAGACATTAGGGTTCTAACCATGCATGATAAAATTAGGTAGTTCCCTTTCAAACTCAACTTTAGGCGCACCTTGCATGACAACTTTTAGGGTTAGGACTAGTCCCCCTTAGTTGGTCTCTTTCTCTTCTCATCTTCAAACAACTTCAATCCACTTAATAAAGGATGACAATTGTTGCACGCTACGAGCCTTAAGCCATTTCAGAAATGATGATTGAGTGGTTGCCTCTCAATTATCTAGAATGTTAGTGTATGTCCTTCGGACGATATACGAAGCATTTCCTCCTAGATCATAGTCTCTAGTGCAACATGAGTTACAAACCAAGTTCAAAATGCTTCTTCTTTAAAAAACACAAAAACAACTCAAACTCTTTTTCACTCCTTGTGGTCTTAATCAGGAAAACCTTTTTCATAAACAAGAGTGTTTTTAACTTTCGTTCCTATTGCAAACGGTAACGCCTAAGTCTCCAATGGTCGAGCTGCATACACCAACTGCTTGAACTGTCTGTTAACCCTACTCGGGTAAAACTTTTGAACAACATGTGTTCTCGTAAGCCCGAACTACATTTTCTCTGATCTTTTGTACCAGACGAAGGTACGTAGGCACAAGACGTGATGTCTTGGCGAGCAACCTCCCCCCTTCTTTAGCCGTAGTTAGGCGAACTACGTTTACTATGACTTTCCCATTGCACGAGGGAGTACGTAGGCACAGAGCGGCGATACTCTGCCGAGTCAGTTCTGTTTTCTTTTTCTTTTGTCCATAAGCCTTTAGTGTATATAGTTTACACACCCTTTTATCTAGACAACCCAAGCGTGGATCCCGTCGAGTACGACGGACGTCAGGGGTGCTCATACTTTCCCCTAGCGTAACCGACTCCCGAACCTAGGACTTGGTTGCGATGACCTCGTCTTTTCCCGTTTTCGTCAGGTTTTTTCCGATCGTTTCCTTTGCCTTCTTCGGGATAAATAACGATAGGTGGCGACTCTGTTAGTCATTGTCGGCCTTCCTTTTTCGCAGTAGCGACAGCTGGCGACTCTGCTAGGGATAAGAATATCCCCTATGCGAGTCAATACTAGCGCTTGTGTGTTTTCTTTTTAGGTGTGTGTATATATGTGCTTTATCTTTATTTACTTCCGCATTTTACTTTCCGCATCATATATCATTACTGTTGTGCTGTGGGGAGGGAAGTTCCATTGAGTGAGAAGCCGGACCTGGGCTTGAGTACAAACTTAGTATTAGAAGAGAAAAGTAGTGGTGAACCTATATGTTAGGCATGCACCAGTTCCCACGAAATTTTCACTCAGACGAGATTCTCTTTGATGTCTTTCTTTCCAGCTCAGTGGGCCGTTGAGAGAATTTCAGATTTGAGGGTTGTCGACTCTGGGGACCGATCATTTGGGATTCAGCTAAGTGAGGCCTCTTCAAGGGATGATGATGCCAAACCAGAAATGGTGAACGTATCATCATTTCTTGAAAGTCTGTGACGCTGATGAACGCATAGGATGTCGAACCTTGTCAGTGGATAGGTCCATATTTGTGAGTGGGTGGGTTATGCAGGAAACTTTGACTTCTAGACTACCTAGTTCTTGACAGTGTAAACCTGTGTTCATGATACAAAGGGGTTCTTATGTCTGTGATTTTGTCGGTACTAAGGCGAAGCGCTGGTTCTTCTCAACCGACAGCATAACAGTCCTGATCCCCTGTTTGCATTTGCATGTGCATTTTCATTTGCATTTCATTGACGTGTGTTTATGTTGCAGGTGTACATTTTCTCTTCGATTATGGTGATTATGTTCTCTCTTTGTCGACATGGAGCCCTTGAGGAGGACCCTGGCCTACAAGTTTCCTACGCCTCACATTAGAGTTTTGCGAAGCCTGATTTCTCTAGCTGGCAAGAAGGTTATGAAGGATTTCAGAGAATCTTATGGGAGACTTATGAATATTGTTTGCAAACCTTCTCTGGATGAATTGAATGGCCTTCAGACGTTGCTACAATTCTATGATCCTCAGTTGCGAGGCTTCACCTTTCAGAGTTTTGTTTTAGCACCTACATTGGAGGAGTTTTCTGATATATTGGGAATACCTATTCTGAACCAGATATCGTTCCATCATGTTGAGGGAGATCCAGATTTGACTGAACTTGCTAAGGCTTTACATTTGGATGTCTCTGAGTTGGAAGGGAAGTTAGCCAGTAGGAATGGAATGTTTGGGTTTCTGTTACCTTTTCTTGTGGACAAGGCTCGAGAGTTTGTTAAAAAAGGTTGTTGGGTGATATTCAATGATATCTTGGCCTTGTGTATCTATGGCATTATGTTATTCCCGAACATCCCAGATTTTGTAGATGTCGATGCATTCAGTATCTTTGCTTCAAAGAACCTTATACCCACTCTGTTAGGCGATTTTTATCATTTCGTGCATTACAAGAACGAGAACAGGAGAGGGAAAAGCGTGTCTTGTTGTGCACCTTTGTTCTATACATGGGTCAGGAGCCACCTTCCCAAGACTGGTCCGTCCTCTGCTACTGTTGGCACTTTGGAATGGTCTGAGCGCTTGATGAGATTGTCTGCTAAAGACATTGTGTGGTTTGATAGGGATGTATTGGGCATTAAGATTATCTATAGTTGTGGAAGCTTTCCTAACGTCCCGCTGGTCGGAAGGAAAGGTTGCATAAACTATAATCCGGCTATTACTATCAGACATTTTGGGTACGCACTTAGAGAGCCTCCGAAGGATGAAGAGATATAGGAATATCTGTACCTCACTGGCTTGTTGGAGGGAGATACTTTGGCTAGGGTTGAACATGCCTGGAGAAATGTCCATAGGAGAGGAAAGGTTGCATTAGGAAAGAGCAATAGTCAAGCATACGCTCCATATTTGGTTTGGATTCAGAGTAGATCCAAAGAATTGATGATGCCATATCTGTCTATTCAGCCTGTGCATCCTCTTGAGATTGCAGAGCCTACTACAATAGATATCCAAAGGTATGATCAGGTATGTCGCGAGAAGGAAGAGTTGCAAAAGACAAACAAAGAGTTAGAGAGGGAGATGGCTCAGCTCAGAAGTGAAAGGAACGAAGCAAAGTATTCTTTAAAAAAACAAACTGAATTGGTGAATAAGTTGGGAACAGACTTAACTCAGGAGACTAAATATAGAGAGCGCACAGGCCAAGATTTGAATGCTTCTTATTTTATTCTGGTCACGAAGAAGGAAGAGTTGAGTAAAGCCTATTTGCGGATTTCCAAGTTTGAGGCTCAGTGGAACGCTGCCATGTCTACTAGCAAGCAGCGTGAAGACAAGTTGAAGGAGCATATCATCAAACAGAAGGCCCAGCTCAAAGCTAAAGATGAGGAGATCTCAAAGGAAGCTGCACTCAGAAGACATAGTGACTGCAAACTATATGAAGCGCTTGCAACCTTGGAGGAGCATAGAGAGGAAGCTAGTGCTAAGAGGCGTAGACTTGAGGAGGTTGTGGGGATGGAGGACTCGGTCGAGGATCTTCAGTCCACTATCAGTCAGCAGGAGTTGCTCATAGGTGGTTTGCTCACTAGGCCATACCATCCGGATACACAGGCGTTGTTGAAGGATTTCCAGTCTCGCCACCCAGTTTGATTTGTTTCTTTGTATTCTGTAGCGTAGACTTTTGTATGGACCATCACCAGACCTGTTGGTTGAGGTCCCTTTCTGTTTGTACTCATTTGTTGTTTATACTTTGCCTATGGGCTTATGTTTATATATGAGGAACTTCTATTCTGTGCTGGCCTGCGAGGCTCTCCATCTTCTTGGTTGTTATCCCGAAACTAGAATCGAGGGGGAAATGTCCCTATTTGCATAAATACATGTCTGCATTTTAGCATGTTTCTCACATTTGCAGGTGCATCAGAACTGTTAACCTTATCTTGTTTCTTGTGCCACTAGGGTTTCAGGATTGCATAACAGATAACTCACCGCTACGGTACTAGAGGTAACCAGAGAAGGCTAATCGATCAAATGCAAGAGATGAGAGATTGTATTGCACAGCTGATGGATATGATGCAAGGAGTTGCTACCGGTCAGGCTCAACTTCAGACTATGGTGCAAACCCTGTTGACACGAGTTGATGATGATGGGGTATTACACTGTGGGATTGCTACTAACCATACTCGGGTTGGAACCCCTCAGGCAGGCAATTCAATACCAACTTTAGTCATCCCTAATGCTGGAGGGGGTGGTCACGGAGTTGGCGCTGGGAATGAGACAAGTTTTAATGTTGGCGATAATGGTAACGGGAATGGCCATGGTTTCGGTTTTGATACTACAGGTGCCATTCATGGTAGTTTGGACCATACATGGAACGAGGATCGGCAGGAGGATATATTCACTCCAAGGTTTGTAAATGTTGTAGGACCTTCTAAGGCTGATAGAAGGATTCAAATGATTGAAGAGAAGATGAAATCCCTTGAGTGCCAAAATTCCATGGGACTAGATATGTCCAACCTGTGGCTGATCCCAGGCTTAAGAGTGCCTCACAAATTCAAAGTGCCCGACTTCGATAAGTACAAAGGCACTACTTGCCCGAGGGTTCACCTGCGCTTGTACTATAGAAAGATGCCTGCGTACTCGGACGATGAAAAACTCTTGATGCACTTTTTTCAGGATAGCTTTTTCGGCCCCTCTTTGGAGTGGTACATGGGGCTGGAGCCCACTAACATCTGCAGCTGGAAAGAACTAGCTGAGGCTTTTGTAAGGCACTATCAATACAATAGTGACCTCGCACCGAATAGAGTCCAGTTGCAGAATCTTTCTCAAAAGAGTAACGAATGCTTTAAAGAGTACGCCCAGAGGTGGCGAGAGCTTGCTGCTAGGGTACAACCACCAATGGTAGAAAGGGAGCTGGTGGACATGTTTATTGCTACTTTACCAGGGGTGTACTATGAAAAGCTCATAAGCAGTATGTCCGGAAGTTTCTCAGATTTGATAATCACCGGTAAAAGGGTGGAGAACAGCATCAAGCTTGGAAAGATTCAGGCGGGAGAAGTACCCTCAGCTGGAGGAGGAGGAAAAAAGATATTTGGAAACAAGAAGCGTGAATGGGACATCAGTTCAGTGACAAGTTCTAGAGGAAGAGGAAGGGGTCAACCACAAAACCAATATCGCCAATAGCAAGTGGCCAGTGTCACTATTCTTGTGCCGCAGCAGCAACGACCACAACAACAACAACAACAAAGACAATATTAGCCACAACAACAAAACCAACAGGGTTATAGAAGGTATCCTGATAGGGCCAGACCGAATAGAGTATTTGACACTCCACCGATGCCCTACTCTCAGGTGCTTCAGACTTTATTGCAGCTACAATTAATTCAAAAAAGGACTCTTGCTCCTTTGACAGGTGATCCCCCAGCCGGCTATGACGCAAATGCACATTGCGAATTTCGCTCTGGGGCGCCTGGTCACTCTATTGACGATTGCAAGGCTTTTAAACACAAGCTGCAAGATCTCATTGACAGTAAAGCAATAAATTTTTCTCATGATGCACCTAACGTCGTGGAGAACCCTATGCCAAACCATGGGCAGGCTAGGGTTGGTGCTATTTGTAACAGCTCAAATTTCATTAATTAATTAATTATATTAATTAATTGATTTATTGGAATTAATCTTAATGATTTGGATTAATTGGATTTATTTGGTAGATAATTGAAGAGAGAAATGGGAAGGAAAGAAAATAATAGAAGTATATAAGGGATCAGTGGAAAGAATTTGATAGAAAGAAAATAGAAGAGAAAGAATAGAGAAAGAGGAGAAAAGAGAAGAGAAGAGGGAAACTTGGAGAAATCATCAAGAATCAACTTCAAGCTTTAATCCAATCAAGGTAAGGGTGAGAAACATTATTATCTAGTCAATGTATGTGGTTATGTATGTGTGGGTTGGGTTTTGTTGTGAGTTCCACCATTTTTTAAGCTAGGGCAAAATGGATTTAATCGGTAGAATCGTAGTTTAATCGGTTAGAAACAGAAAATAATGTCGTAGAATAGTCGGGTGGTGTGGAGTTAAGATTACTGGAACTGGTTTGGTGAGAATCAGTCGATTTTTGGAGAGTAGAAGTTTTGGGACAGAATGAGGGTTCTGATATCGCAAGTTCGCTGGCTCTCGCCAGGCGAGTGGAGGCGAAGCTTCGTCGGGCGAAGCCCAACGAATAGCTGGCGAATAATTCAAGAAAACTCCCAGTGGTCTTCGCTGGCAAGTTCTCCAAGCGAAGGTGAATGGCGAAGGTTCGCCAGGCGAGTACATCAGTGAATGGTAGCGAATCAAGTCAGTAGCTACTGACTTCTGTTCGCTGGCGAGTTCGCCAGGCGAAGGTCCCAGCGAGCATTCGCCAATGGCTTCGCCAGGCGAAGGGTGGAGAGCAGAACAACATTGTTCTTTTCTGTTTTATCCATCCAATGGTTAATTGCTTGGTTCAATTATGTTAATCCTATGTGATATGAATAATTTGTGTACTATTGTGATGAGCAGTGGGTAGCCTTTGGGCGTGAATCCTAGATTGTGATATGTGTATTGGTTGAATGAATTAGGAATACATGAGAACATATTAGTGAATATGTGTGTATTGTCTAATAAGTATGTGAATGCATATTGTGGTTGCTAATGTATGTAATGCATGGGAACATATCATGGATATGTGTGCATTGTTTTGATGAATGTGATGATGGTATTGAATGTGAATGCCTTGAATTGTTATAAATGTGTTGTGTGTGCAATCATGTTGTAATTCTTGAAGGGATGAATTATTTGAATGCATGGGATTAAGATGCGGGAACGGTCTTAAGTGCGTTTATGTTGGTTGATTGCATATGTATCATTTAGTCAAGAGGCAATGTTTGCTAGTTTCGTAGAGACTAGGGGCTTGTCCCAAGCCTAGAAGGGTGGGTTTAAAGCCTAGGGGACGGGCTTTGTTGTTATCGGTCTAGAAGGGTGGATCCGATTTAAGTGTAAAAACCGAAAAATGATAACAAGTGTTGGTACCACATAGCATTGAGTTGTGATTGAGTCACATAGCATTGATGTCATTGTTATATGAATTACGCTTGTGTGTGAATTGGTAAATTGGTGAGTTGTGAATGATGGATTGGTGAATGATGAAATGTGTTATATTATTATTCATATGTATTTATACATGTCGTGAAATGTATGATGAGCTATGAATGAATTACGGTGAGAAACGTGGATTATATGTAATTGTTACTTGTATACATATATATAATCTTATGCATTGATTATTATGGTAATATTTCTCACCCTTATGTTGTTTTATAATGCTCTTTGAGGCATTGCAGATTAGGTTTCTGGAGGTTTCTTTTGTGAAGTATAGCTTCATTCTTTTGAGTCAGACTGCTCTGATTATGTAACACCGGGTAGTTAGGCTTGCATAGCATTCTTTTGTGATACATTTGTGATGTATCAGTTGATGATGTTTTGTAACATGAATGATTGATGAACAACTGGATAACATGTATTTATGTGATCAAATATTTTGAAGTAATTCAAATGTTTTATTCTTCCGCTTTAATTTTAAATATTGAGACGTGGGTTTAAGGACTAAGTTCCTCTACTTTGAAAACTATCCCACTGTTGCATATTTTTATAGAGCAGATGTTGAGTGTTTTATTGGTAATAATGTGACATACTTCTTCTATACCGTATTTTAAATCATACTCTGATAAAATTTATACGTGCCTTTATATTATTGTTTTATTTGGGGGTTATAGAAGGGGGTGTTACATTAAGTGGTATCAGAGCAGGACGGTCCGTCCGGCCAAGTTGTTAGTGTGTTGTTCTCTACGTATATTGATATGTGTGTGTGTTACACTATCGGTATTGGTGTTCTTACGTGGTTCTATTGTTGGAATTCAGTAAGATGGTTGTAGGTAGGAATGACGAAGCAATTGCGGAGGCTTTGACGAGATTGGTGGGGGCAATTGGACAGAATCCTCAGGCCAACGTGAATGGGGGGAATAATGCTGATGATGAATTTCGTGCTTTGGGAAGGTTCCAAAGGAATAATCAACCGAAGTTCAAGGGAACCTATGAGCCTGACAAAGCACAAATTTAGTTGAAAGCTATTGAGAAGATTTTTCGGGTTATGAATTGTTCGGATGCACAGAAGGTGCAGTTCAGAACTCATATGCTCGAAGAGGAAGCCGAGGACTGGTGGGGTAATACTCGCTGAAGATTTGAAGAGGATGAGATTGTGATTACTTGGAATCTTTTTAGAGAGACATTTCTGGAGAAGTATTTTCCAGAAGATGTGTGCGGAAAGAAAGAGATTGAATTCCTTGAGCTGAAGCAAGGTAATTCGACGGTAGCTAAGTATGCGGCAAGATTCGAGGAGTTGATCAAGTTTTGTCCTCACTACAACACTATTAATGCTGAGAGATCTAAGTGTCTCAAATTTGTGAATGGCTTAAGGCCTGAGATCAAGCAAGCTATTGGTTATCAGGAAATCCGGCAATTTTCTGAGTTGTTAAACAAGAGTAGGATTTATGATGAGGATAGTAGGGCTCGGTCTAGCCACTACAAGAGCTTAAGTGATAAGAAAGGAAAGAGCCAATTCAGAGGAAAACCTTATGTGACTCCTGCTGAAAAGGGGAAACAAAGGGTTGGTTTTGGTAAGAAACCAAGTGGGGTAGTTTCTACTCCGGTGAGATGTTATAGGTGCGGCGAAGAGGGACACCGTGCTCCAGAATGCAAATGTGTTAAGAAGACGTGTTTCAAGTGTGGCAAGCCAGGCCACAAGGCTCTTGAGTTCAGAAGCGGTACGGGTGTGACTTGCTACCATTGTGGTGAGTAAGGGCACATTAGTACCAACTGTGATAAGCCAAAGAAGAATCAAGGGAGCGGAAAAGTGTTCGCTCTATCTGGATCTGAGACTGCTAGTGATGATCGCTTGATCAGAGGTACGTGTTTTATTAATGGTATGCCTTTGACCGCTATAATTGATACTGGAGCTACGCATTCTTTTATTTCTTTGGAGTGTGTTAGAAGGTTGAATCTTGAGATGTCTGTTATTGGTGGTGGCATGGTTATTGATACTCCTGCGATGGGTTTGGTAACTACACCGTATGTGTGTTTGAATTGCCCTTTGAGTATTTTCGGTAGAGACTTTGGGGTTTATTTAGTGTGTCTTCACTTAGATCAACTTGATGTCATTCTGGGAATGAATTGGTTAAAATTCAATCGTGTTTATATTAACTGTTTTGATAAAACGGTTATTTTTCCTAAACCGGGTGATGAAGGGAATTTATTTATGACTGCTAAGCAAGTGAAAGAATCAGTGCGAGATGGTGCAAGGGTATTTATGTTGATGGCAACTTTGAGTATTGGTGAAAGTGAGGCAATTGATGCCTTACCAGTTGTCCGTGATTTTCCGGAAGTTTTTCCTGATGAGATAAGAGATTTACCGCCGGAATGAGAAGTGGAGTTTTCGATTGACCTGATTCCTGGAACCAATCCGATATCGATGGCTCCATATTATATGTTCGCATCGGAATTGAAAGATTTGAAGAGTAAACTTGAAGATTTGTTTGAGAAGAGGTTTATTCGTCCGAGTGTGTCGCCGTGGGGTGCACCGATGTTGTTGGTTAAGAAGAAAGAAGGTTCTATGAGACTATGTGTGGATTACAGACAGTTAAACAAGGTGACTATCAAGAACAAGTATCCACTTCCGAGGATTGATGATCTGATGGATCAGTTGGTTGATGCAAGTGTGTTCAGTAAAATAGATTTGAGGTCTGGGTATCATCAGATTCGTGTGAAAGCTGAGGATATTTAGAAGACTGCTTTTAGAACGCGGTATGGACACTATGAGTATTCTGTAATGCCATTTGGTGTGACTAATGCACCAGGTGTATTTACGGAGTTCATGAATAGGATTTTCCATCCTTATTTGGACAAGTTCGTTGTGGTGTTTATTGATGACATTTTGGTCTACTCGAAGAATGAAGAGGAGCATGCCGGACATTTGAAGATTTTGTTATCTGTGTTGAAAGAGAAGCAGTTGTATGCGAAACTTTCTAAGTGTGAATTTTGGTTGAAAGAAGTGAGTTTCCTTGGTCATGTGATTTCAAGTGAAGGTATTACGGTTGATCCATCGAAGGTTGAAGCGGTATCGCAATGGGAGACTCCGAAATCAGTTTTTGAGATTAGAAGTTTTCTTGGTTTAGCGGGTTATTATCGTAAGTTCATTGAAGGATTTCCTAAGTTATCGTTACCGTTGACGCAATTGACTAGGAAGGGTCAAGATTTTGTTTGGGATGCCAAGTGTGAAGAGAGTTTTCAGGAACTTAAGAGAAGATTGACAACAGCCCCTGTTCTGATTTTACCAAATCCGGAAGAGCCGTTTGTTGTGTATTGTGATGCTTCTTTGATGGGCTTGAGAGGTGTGTTGATGCAGAATAATCAAGTTGTAGTCTATGCTTCGAGGAAACTCAAAGTGCATGAGAAGAATTATCCGACGCATGACTTAGAGTTGGTCGCCGTTGTGTTTGTGCTTAAACTTTGGAGGCATTATTTGTTTGGTGCGAGATTTGAAGTGTGTAGTGATCACAAGAGTTTGAAGTATCTCTTTGATAAAAAGGATTTGAATGCTAGGAAAAGAAGGTGGTTAGAGCTTTTGAAGGATTATGATTTTGGGTTGAATTACCATCCGGGTAAAGAGAATGTGGTAGCGGATGCGTTGAGTCGGAAATCGTTGCACATGTCGATGATGATGGTGAAAGAGTTGGAATTGATTGAGCAATTTTGTGATTTGAGTTTAGTGTGTGAGGAGACTTCTTATGGGGTTAAGCTTGGAATGTTGAAGCTTACGAGTGGTATTCTGGACGAAATTCGAGAAGGAAAGAAGTTCGATTTGAGTTTAGTTGACCGGCTGACTTTGATCAACCAAGGCCAAGGTGGTGATTTTTGGATTGACGAGAATGGTATTATGAGGTGTCGGGATAGAGTTTGTGTCCCGGATCTTGATGAACTGAAAAAGAGTATTCTTGAGGAAGGACATCGTAGCGGATTGAGTATTCATCCGGGTGCTACTAAGATGTATCAAGATTTGAGGAAAATATTTTGGTGGCCTCGTATGAAGAAGGATATTGCCGAATTTGTGTATTCTTGTTTGACTTGCCAGAAGTCGAAGATTGAGCATCAGAAACCGTCGGGTCTGATGCAACCGTTGTTTATTCCTGAGTGGAAATGGGATAGCATTTCTATGGACTTTGTGTCTGGATTACCTAGGACGTCGGGTAATTTTGAAGCTATTTGGGTTATTGTGGATAGATTGACTAAATCTGCTCACTTTATTCCTATGTGAATGGATTATCCGTTGGAGAAATTGGCAAAGCTATACATCGAGAGGATTGTCAGTTTGCATGGTATTCCGTCTAGTATTGTGTCGGATAGGGATCCGAGGTTTACTTCGAGATTTTGGGAGAGCTTGCAAAGTGCTTTGGGTACGAAGTTGCGTTTGAGTTCAGCTTATCATCCTCAGACAGATGGTCAGACTGAGAGAACTATTCAATCACTCGAGGATCTTTTGAGGGCTTGTGTATTAGAGAAAGGAGGAGCTTGGGATAGCTACGTGCCTTTGATTGAATTTACTTACAACAACAGTTTTCATTCGAGTATTGGTATGGCACCATTCGAAGCATTGTATGGTAGGCGGTGTAGGACGCCACTGTGTTGGTATGAGTCCGGAGAGAGTTATGTAGTTGGACCCGAGATAGTTCAGCAGACTACAGACAAGATTAAGATGATTCAAGAAAAGATGAGGATTTCTCAAAGTTGTCAGAAGAGTTATCATGACAAGAGGAGGAAGGAACTTGAATTTCAAGAGGGAGATCATGTGTTTCTTCGGGTTACTCCAATGAGTGGTGTTGGTAGGGCATTGAAGTCGCGTAAGTTGACGCTGTGTGGCTTTACCGTCATCGCTTGCTAATCTCCATGATGTGTTCCATGTATCTCAGTTGAGGAAATACATTGCGGATCCGTCTCATGTAGTCCAAGCAGATGATGTGCAGGTGAGAGATAACCTCAATGTGGAGGCATCACCTATGCAGATAGAGGATCGGAAGTTGAAGCAACTTCGAGGCAAAGATATTTCTTTGGTGAAGGTCGCTTGGGGAGGATCGGCCAGTGGAAATGTGACTTGGAAACTGGAGAGCCAAATGAGAGACTCTTATCCAGAACTGTTTGAACCAGGTAACATTTTCGAGGACGAAAATTCCTAAAGTGGGGGAGGGTTCTAACAGCCCAAATTTCATTAATTAATTAATTATGTTAACTAATTGATTTATTGGAATTAATCTTAATGATTTGGATTAATTGGATTTATTTGGTAGATAATTGAAGAGAGAAATGGGAAGGAAAGAAAATAATAGAAGTATATAAGGGATAAGTGGAAAGAATTTGATAGAAAGAAAATAGAAGAGAAAGAATAGAGAAAGAGGAGAAAAGAGAAGAGAAGAGGGAAACTTGGAGAAATCATCAAGAATCAACTTCAAGCTTCAATCCAATCACGGTAAGGGTGAGAAACATTACTATCTAGTCAACGTATGTGGTTATGTATGTGTGGGTTGGGTTTTGTTGTGAGTTCCACCATTTTTCAAGCTAGGGCAAAATAGATTTAATCGGTAGAATCATAGTTTAATCGGTTATAAACTGAAAATAATGCCGTAGAATAGTCGGGTGATGTGGAGTTAAGATTACTGGAACTGGTTTGGTGAGAATCGGTCGATTTTTGGAGAGTAGAAGTTTTGGGACATAATGAGGGTTCTGATATCGCAGGTTCGCTGGTTCTCTCCAGGCGAGTGGAGGCGAAGCTTCGCCGGGCGAAGCCCAACGAATAGCTGGCGAATAACTCAAGAAAACTCCCAGTGGTCTTCGCTGGCAAGTTCGCCAAGAAAAGGTGAGTGGCGAAGGTTCGCCAGGCGAGTACATCAGCGAAGGCTAGCGAATCAAGTCAGTAGCTACTGACTTCTGTTCGCTGGCGAGTTCTCCAGGCGAAGGTCCCAGCGAGCATTCGCCAATGGCTTCGCCAGGCGAAGGGTGGCGAGCAGGACAACATTGTTCTTTTCTGTTTTATCCATCCAATGGTTAATTGCTTGGTTCAATTATGTTAATCCTATGTGATATGAATAATTTGTGTACTATTGTGATGAGCTGTGGGTAGCCTTTGGGCGCGAATCCTAGATTGTGATATGTGTATTATTTGAATCGATTAGGAATACATGAGAACAGATTAGTGAATATGTGTGTATTTTCTAATAAGTATGTGAATGCATATTGTGGTATGCTAATGTATGTAATGCATGGGAACATATCATGGATATGTGTGCACTATTTTGATGAATGTGATGATGGTATTGAATGTGAATGCCTTGAATTGTTATGAATGTGTTGTATGTGCAATCATGTTGTAATTCTTGAAGGGATGAATTATTTGAATGCATGGGATTAAGATGCGGGAACAGTCTTACGTGCATTTATGTTGGTTGATTGCATATGCATCATTTAGTCAAGAGGCAATGTTTGCTAGTTTCATAGAGACTAGGGGCTTGTCCCAAGCCTAGAAGGGTGGGTTTGAAGCCTAGGGGACTGGCTTTGTTGTTATCGGTCTAGAAGGGTGGACCCGGTTTAAGTGTAAAAACCAAAAAATGATAACAAGTGTTGGTACCACATAGCATTGAGTTACATTGAGCCGTGATTGAGTCACATAGCATTGATGTCATTGTTATATGAATTATGCTTGTGTGTGAATTGGTAAATTGGTGAGTTCTGAATGATGGATTGGTGCATGATGAAATGTGTTATATTATTATTCATATGTATTTATACATATGTATTTATAGATGTCGTGAAATGTATGCGGTGAGAAATGTGGATTATATGTAATTGTTACTTGTATACATATATATAATCTTATGCATTGATTATTATGGTAATATTTCTCACCCTTATGTTGTTTTATAATGCTCTACGAGGCATTGCAAATTAGGTTGCTGGAGGTTTCTTTTCTGAAGTATAGCTTCATTCTTTTGAGTCGGACTGCTCTGATTATGTAACACCGGGTAGTTAAGCTTATATAGCATTCTTTTGTGATACATTTGTGATGTATCAGTTGATGATGTTTTGTAACATGAATGATTGATGAACAACTGGATAACATGTATTTATGTGATCAAATATTTTGAAGTAATTCAAATGTTTTATTCTTCCGATTTAATTTTAAATATTGAGACGTGGGTTTAAGGACTAAGTTCCTCTACTTTGAAAACTATCCCAGTGTTGCATATTTTTATAGAGCAGGTGTTGAGTGTTTTATTGGTAATAATGTGACATACTTCTTCTATACCGTATTTTAAATCATACTCTGATAAAATTTATATGTGCCTTTATATTATTGTTTTATTTGGTGGTTATAGAAGGGTGTGTTACACTATTCCGGTAGAAGAGGATTTAGACTTGATAATGGATGTGAATGAACTGAAAACTCCATTGAAGTTTGTGAACGACAAATTGCTGGGAGGAGGTGTATTCCCAGGCTGCAGTGAGGATTGTATTAATTGCTTAAGTCATCCTGAGGGATGCGTTAATCTGAGAAGGTGTATCCAAGGAATGATAGACGAGGGGACGTTGCAGTTCGAGCGGTCTTCAGAAAAGAAACCTGTTGAGGAAGTAAATGAGGAGAGGGATGAGGTTGCTACGATCTCGGTCCCATATAAGACCATAACTATTTCAGCGCCTCCTTGGCCACCAGCAATCACTATTACCAAAGCAGGACCTGTGCGTTATGAAAGCACAAAAGCCATCTTGTGGAACCACGGGGCTGAGGTGTACTGTAATGGCCAGAAGATAGATTTGAAAAGTTTTCCTGTGGAGTCTGCAGAGAATGTTGTGGGAGCAGGGGCAATTACTCGAAGCGGCAGGGTCTTTGCATCGCCCGAAGTGGTGGCTGAAAAAGCAGATAGAAGGAAGGGTAAAATGGTAATTGAATAAACCTTCCAGTCTAGTGAAAAAGGATCTTTGGAGAATGATGTGGAGGAAGTCATGAGGCTGATACGCAAAAGCGACTACAAGATAGTCGAGCACTTACAGCATACACCTTCCAAAATTCGATATTATCGCTGTTGTTGAGTTCTGAAGCACACAAAAATGCATTGATGAAAGTGTTGAGTACCGCTTTTGTACCCCAAGAAATATCAGTGAATCAGCTTGAAGGGGTTGTTGGGCATGTAAGCGCGGGAAATGGCCTTGGATTTACAAATCTAGACTTAACGCCAAGGGGCAGAAACCACAATTGTGCACTGCACATTTCTGTTGAATGTAGAGGAGTGGTTATGTCTCATGTCCTTGTTGACACAGGGTCATCTTTGAATGTGCTGCCAAAGAAGGCACTTATGAAGCTAGATACTCGAGGAATTACCTGTACACCGAGTGATTTGGTTGTACGTGCTTTCGATGGTACTCGGAGGTCTGTCTTTGGTGAGCTAACTTTGCCTATCCAAGTGGGTCCAGAAGTTTTCGACGCTGTATTTTATATCATGGACATTCAACCTGCTTATAGCTGTTTGTTAGGCAGGCCATGGATCCACTCAGCTGGGGCTGTCACATCGACTCTGCATCAGAAGTTGAAATATATGGTCGGTGGCAGTGTCGTGACAGTATGTGGAGAAGAGGACATCATGGTTAGTCACCTGTCTTCCTTCAAGTATGTTGAGGTAGATGGGGAAATTCATGAGACCCTGTGTCAGGCGTTTGAAACTGTTCAGTTGAAGGATAAGGCACCAGTGGTGAGAAAGGAGCCTGAGGTGGCTATGTCTTCTTTCAAGGAAGCGCAGGTTGTGGTGTAAGTTGGCTCAGCCCAAGGATGGGGGCAGGTGATTGATATCCCTCAGAAGCAAGACAAATTCGGTCTCGGGTACCACCCATCGTCTTCACAAAGCACACCAAAGTTCAAGGGGCCGATCAGGTTTACCAGCGGAGGTGTCTTCTTCGAGCAACTTAATTCCATTTCAAATGATGAAGCTGGAGACAGTGACTGCGACATGGATGCCTGGATCAAGCCATGCGTTCCAGGATAACATCTATGCAACTGGTCCATTGAGGAATTTTTCCAAGTGACCAATGAACAGTAATGCTTTGTTTTTCAATTATTGTACGACCCTATGTTCTACCCGGAGCATAGTGGTTTGTTATTTCAGGGCTTGTCTTGTTTATGTTTGAATATTGTTTCATCTATTAATCAAAGGGCGTTTTTCCATTCAAATTTTAAGATCTCTGTTTTTCTTGTTTTATCTTTAACAATAAAATGGCAATGTGTTTGTTTGCATATCATTTGAAGCACTTAACCATTTTCATTGCAGGTTTCATATCATTGCATATGACACCAACCAAGAATCTTCTATGACTCGCTTTGACTTTGATAACTCGGTATTCCAAGCTGAAGAAGAGATTGATGAGGATGAAGACTTTCCCGAAGAGCTAGCTAGACTCTTAAGACAAGAAGAGAAGGTCATTCTGCCTCATGAGGAAGAGATTGAAGTCGTCAACTTGGGTTCTGAAGAGGTTGTCAGAAATGTCAGAATAGGGGCTGCATTGCAAGAAGACATCAAGCAAAGGTTGATAGAGATGCTTCGAGAGTACAATGACATCTTTGCTTGGTCTTACGAAGATATGCCCAGACTTGATACTGACATTGTAGTTCATCGATTGCCACTTCGGGAAGAATGTCCACCCGTCAAGCAGAAGCTTAGGAGGACGAGACCAGACATGGCAGTAAAAATCAAAGAAGAAGTTCAAAAGCAGTTGGACGCTGGATTTTTAGCCGTGACAACTTACCCTCCATGGGTCGCCAACATTGTACCTGTACGTAAGAAGGATGGTAAGGTACGAATGTGCATTGATTATAGAGACTTGAATAGGGAGACCCCAAAGGATGATTTCCCGCTCCCCTATATTGTCGTATTGGTCGACAATACGGATCAATTCTCGGTGTTTTCCTTCATGGATGGCTTCTCCGGTTATAATCAGATAAAAATGGCACCGGAAGACATGGAGAAAACAACATTCATTACACCATGGGCAACGTTTTGCTATAAAGTGATGTCGTTTGGGTTGAAAAACGCAGGGGCAACTTATCAGCGGGCAATGGTGACTTTGTTTCATGATATGATTCATCATGAGATTGAGGTGTATGTTGATGACATGATCGCAAAGTCCCAGACGGAGGAAGAGCATCTGGTCAACTTATTGAAGTTGTTTGAGAGGTTGAGGAAGTTCAAATTGAGGTTGAATCCAAATAAGTGCACTTTCGGAGTTCGGTCCGGAAAGCTATTGGGGTTTATTGTCAGCAGAAAAGGAATCGAGGTAGATCCTGCAAAAATAAGAGCTATTCAAGAAATGCCAGCATCGAAGACTGAAAAAGAGGCCCATGGTTTCTTAGGGAGGTTGAACTACATCGCTCGGTTCATATCTCATCTAACGGCCACGTGTGAACCAATGTTTAAGCTGTTAAAGAAAGATCAGGCGGTGGTCTGGAACGAAAATTTTCAAAGAGCATTCGACAAAATAAAACAGTATTTGCAGGAGCCTCCGATACTGATACCCCCAGTTGTTGGAAGACCATTAATCATGTATTTAACAGTTCTGGAGAATAGTATTTGTTGTGTTCTTGGTCAACACGACAAGACAGGGAGGAAAGAGCAAGCGATTTATTACTTGAGTAAAAAGTTCACAGATTGTGAGTCCTATTACTCAATGCTTGAAAAAATGTGTTGCGCACTCGCTTGGGCGGCCAAATGTTTAAGACAGTACATGCTCAATCATACAACCATGCTAATTTAGAAGATGGATCCGATTAAATATATCTTTGAGAAGCGGGAACTTTCTGGAAGGATTTCCAGATGGCAAATGGTATTAACATAATACGATATCCAGTGTGTTTCCCAGAAAGCCATTATGGGGAGTGTTTTGTCAGAATACCTTGCTGAAAAACCAATTGATGATTACCAACCGATGAGATTTGGATTTCCGGATGAGGAAATTATGTATTTGAAAGCAAAATATTGTGATAAGCCATTACCCACTAAAGGACCAGAGAGGGGATCTCAATGGCAGATGATATTCGATGGTGCAGTTAATTCGTATGGTAGCAGAATTGGGGCAATTATCACAACTCCCCATGGAACTCATATCCCCTTCACTGCCAGATTAACTTTCCCTTGTACCAACAATGAGGCCGAGTACGAAGCATGCATCATGGGTTTGGAGGAAGCTATTGATCTGAGGATCAAGAATCTTGATGTATATGGCGATTCAGCGCTGGTTGTTAATCAGATCGAAGGAGAATGGGAAACTGAACAGCCAATCTAATCCCTTACAAGGATTACGCAAGAAGACTGTTACCATTTTTCGATCGTATAGACTTTCACCATGTGCCAAGAGCGGAGAATCAAATGGTCGACGCTTTGGCTACACTGTCTTCAATGTACAAAGTCAATTTTTGGAATGAAGCTCCAAGGATTGTTATCTCGCTCCTCGACAGGCCCGCTTTCATATTTGCTATTGGAGGAGCTTCTGATGGTAAACCGTGGTTCCATGACATTCAAAATTTCCTTAAGAATCAAGAGTATCCACCAGGGACATCGACCCAGGATAAGAAAACTCTTAGGAGATTGTCTGGAAACTTCTATCTCAACCCAGATGGTATGTTGTATAGGAGGAATCATGATCTGGTACTACTCAGGTGTGTGGACGAAAAAGAAGCAAGCTTGCTTATGGAAGAGGTCCACGAGGATACTTTTGGCACGCATGCCAGCGGACATGCCATGACTCAAAAGATACTACGAGCTGGTTATTTTTGGCTAACAATGGAGTCGGATTGTTTCAAATTCACGAAGAGATGCCATAAATGCCAGATTTATGCTGATAAGATTCATGTGCCGTCGTGCCCATTGAATGTAATGTCATCCCCTTGGCCGTTTTCCATGTGGGGCATCGATATGATTGGAAAGATCGAGCCCACTGCTTCCAACGGACACAAATTTATCCTGTTAGCCATCGATTACTTCACCAAGTGGGTGGAAGCAGCTTCGTATACTAATGTGACCAAGCAAGTGGTGGCAAGATTCATAAAGAAGGACACCATCTGCAGATATCGAATCCCCGAGCAAATCATTACAGACAATGGTTCGAATCTGAATAATAAGATGATGAAGGAGTTATGCCAGAGCTTCAAGATTGAACATCACAACTCATCACCCTATCGGTCGAAGATGAATGGCACTGTTGAAGCGACCAACAAGAACATTAAAAAGATAGTGCAAAAGATGGTTGTTACATACAAAGATTGGCATGAAATGTTACCTTTCTCTTTGCACGATTATCGTACGACGGTACACACATCAACCGGGGAAACTCCTTTCTCACTAGTGTACGATATGGAAGTTGTTCTACCGCTAGAGGTTGAGATTCCTTCTTTAAGGGTTTTGGTTGACGTAAAACTTGATGAGGCAGAATGGATCAAGAATAGATTGAATCAACTTAGTCTGATGGATGAAAAAATGCTAGCATCGATTGCATATGGTCGTTTGTACCAGAGCCGAATGAAGAAAGCTTATGATAAGAAGGTGTGCCCTCGAAGTTTTCAGACGGGCGACCTTGTGCTGAAAAAGATTCTCCCACCACAATCAGATCACAGGGGCAAGTGGACTTCCAACTACGAAGGTCCATTTGTTGTACAAAAGGTTTTCTCTAGAGGAGCCTTAGTATTATCCACCATGGACGGTGAGGATTTCGCATCCCCTGTGAACGCAGACGCAGTTAAAAAATACTTTGCTTAAAAGAGACCCGCTGGACATAAAAAAGAAAAGTCCAAGCAAAAATGGGGCATCCCGGCGAACCATAAAAAATAAAAAAAAGGTTTGGACAAAAATTAGGAAAAAATTGAAAAGATGTAAACCCGCAAAGTTGAAAACCTGAAAAGGCGACTTTGGCAAAAATGGGTATCCCGGTGAATCGAAAACCCGAAAGGGCGGTTCAGGCAAAAGTTAGGGATTGAAAAGCAAATGACTGCATGTCGCTACTGCAAAAAACGAGGCCGGCAAGACAGAAGATTCGCCACCTTTCATTATTTATCCCACAGAACGGGAAAGGAAACGATCGAAAAAAACCCTGATGAAAAGGTATAAGAGAAGGTCATCGCAACCATTGTCTGGATTCGGGAGTCGTTTACGCAAGGGGAAGGTATTAGCACCCCTCACGTCCATCGTACTCGATGGGATCCACGCTTGTTGTGTTTATCTGACGAGTTTTTTATATCTATCTACATTAAAGGTCTGGTCTGAAAAGAAAAGAAAATGACTCGGCAAAGTGTCGCACTTTATGCCTACGTATTCGCGTCTAGAACGAGAAATCAGAGTCAACATAGTTCGCCTAACTACAGGGGAAGGTTGCTCGCCATGATATCGCATCTTGTGCCTACGTACTTTCACACGGTGTGAAAGATCAGAGCAAACGTAGTTCGAGACACGAGAGACACAGGTTTGTCTTTTTTATCCGAGTAGGGTTAACAGACTGTTCCAGCAGTTGGTGTATGCGGCTCGACCATTGGAGACTTAGGCGTTTACCGTTTGCGGTAGAACCGGGAGTTAACAGAACTCTCCTTCTGAAAAAGGTTTCCCAAGGGATTAGAGGTCCAAGAGGAGAAAAAGAGTTTGATCTTTGTTTTCTGTTTTTTAGAGAAGTATCTTTTATGGATGTTTGCAACTGATATCGCACTAAAGCCTATGACCTGAGAGTGAATGCGTCGCATGTCACCCAAAGGGTACCATACTAAACATCCAGACTGTTGAAAAGAAACTCTCCAACAATACTTTCTCAAGTAGCTTAAGGCTCGTAACGTATGATGTCAATTAACCTTTATTACTGTATTTTGATTTTGTTTGCAGATTAGAAGAGAAAAGACGCACTAAAGGGGAACTGATCCAATCCTAAAGTTGTCATGCAAAATGGACCTACAGTTGAGGTTAGGAGGGAATATGCCTAATGTTATCATGCATGGTTAGAACCCTAATGTCTGTCATAACTTCTCTGGAACCAGAGAAGTCAAAGCTCCTAGGGGAATATGGCAAAGGAAAACAAAGCAGTAAACAAATTAACTGAAAAGAAATTACTGTAAAGAATAAAATGCATGTTATGCATCACACAAGCAGAAGGAGCCAAGCTCAACTTCTAAAAAAACAAGGCACAAGGGCCACACACCATACAGGCAAGGGAGCTGAGCTCCACCAAATACCAGCAAGCAAAGCCACACAGTAAAAATACAAGCAGAGGAAGAAACTAAACCTCTAATGCAATACAAGCAAGGGAAGAAGCTCAACCCTTAAGATGCTCTTAGGACTATGATCATCTACATGAAGCCTAAATCTAATGCAACACTCCAAGCAAATCATATCAATATAGTTGAACAAAAAGAAAACAGACAAACAGGGAAAACAAGCCAGCAATCTCCACAGCAGAGCAATCTTCTGACAGCAATCCAATCCAAAGTTTGTAACTGCTCTTCAAGTTCACACCATCTTCAAGAGAAGGAATATAATGCTCCATCTTCAAACTTTAAAAATTCTCCAACAAGAATGAAGAGAATCAACAAGATGAGTATTGGATGATGGGAAGCAGGAAAGAAACCAAAGGAATCCCACCTGACACTCAACCAGTCATCAGAGAAAGGCATCCTCAAAAGTTCTACTCATTGTAAAATGTCACACATCCCTCCAAAGGAGAGATGAGACTTTCACATGAGGACTTTGAATCATAGGATAGGATGGGAGATGAATGAAACCAACCATTATTTGAGGGGAAAAAAACTACTTCTAAAGCTCTCTCCTAAAAACCCTAATCTTATAAGCTACAAAAAGCTAACAAAAAGAAAAGAAAAGCTCCAAGCCAAGCTCCACTAACCAATCCACAAAAGCTTCATCATTCCCATGACATCATCCAAGAGGAACCAGAAGCCCAACATGCAAGAAAAGCTCACTTTGAGTCCATTCCAAAACAATCACCAAGGTTGAAGCAACAAATGAACAAACAACTTGAATATTCTATCTAAAATAGCAAAACACATCCTAAAAATCAAATTATTTTTCTATGGGAACATGCATTTGTTATTGATCTATATTTCAAATATCAGAACCTAATTCAATTTTTAAGTCCTCTAATAAAATCCTAAGTTGAAAGGTATCAAGGGAAACCATTAATGGGGAAAGGCTTTAAACCTACCTCTAAATCAGAAGCTATGATTTTCTAAAAAATGTGAAAAAATCTTGAGGGAACATACATCTCTAACCTAGCATCTATCAAAAATTCACAATAAAAATCAATTGCAAGAACAAAAATCAATTGCAAGAACAAAAATCAATTACAAGAACAAAAATCAACAAACAGACAGCTCAATTATGCAAAATTAATGAAATATCCAAAATAAGAAAAATATGAATTAAATTGAAAATATCTCAAAAATTAAATCTAATGGTACAGAAAAATCAAGAATGAAACAAGGATCATGGAGATATTTTTGGTTTATTTTTCTGACAATTATTGAAATTAAAAATGAATTTAGAAGTAAAATGGAATAAAAGAAAATAGAAAAATGAATAAAACTAATTAAAGTTCAGGGAATTATCATGCGCTTTGGATCCTAAGACTAAGTAAGCAGATCCCAGGGTTATCATGCATGCCATGTAGCCAGCTGACTCATCTGCTGAGTCATAAATGAAACGCTGCGTTTCATCTATTGGAGGCAAACTCAAGTGTGAATCTCAGCTTTTGATCTTGCATACGAAGTCCACTCTCCAGACTCATCCAATGGCCATGCACTCGTCTCCTTCCTTGAGCTCAGGCGAAGCTTCAAATCCAGACGGTGGCCCAGACGGTGGCGCCACCGTCTTCTCCGGCGAAGAGGTAATTGCAGGCATCCATAAAACACAAACTATACATTGATCTTGCTCAGAATTTCACGCTAATCACGAAAATAAACTCCAAATTTCATGAATCCTTCTAGATTTTCAAAACCGAATCAAGATCCAAATTATGTCATATCATTCATCATCACGAAATGTCCAATTAATGGTATAGAAATGATCCTCATCTAACACTGATTAACCTAAACTATTCCAATTGTATTAATTCATTCATATCAAAGTGTTTCGAATCAAAACAAAAATTGCACCACATGATTAATCATCACCAATTGCTACCAATTTGATCCTAAAACGTGCTACATTTCACATAGATCCTAGCCACGTGCTTGTTTCTAAATACATCATGCTAGATTAAGAGGAAATTTGAGATTTACCAACCTGACTTTAAGCTTCAAATTGAGATGTCTATGGCTTGAATCTTGCTTCCAAACCTTCCAGATCTACTCAGTGATGATGGCAAAAGCTTGTAGAATCTTCAATTCCTCTTGAAAACAAATTGAATCTAAAAAACCGATTTGCACTTTTCTTCTTCAAATTCCAATGGCTTTCTTTGAATTCAGCACCAATGAATCACCAACCCTTGCCCAAATGAATTTCTGAACATATATAGAACTAGTTGGAACCTTCTAGAGACCCAGCCCAGGCCCAAATCAGAAGATCCAATTTCAAAATTTTCTCCAAAAATTTGAACATGGCAAGCTCGAATTTGGCTCAATTCCTTGTATGAGAAGCTTTGGTTAACTTGCATAACAATCCTTGAAGGGGTTCAGATCAGCTAGAGCTTCCCAATTGGTTTTGTGAATGATTTCTTGTGATGTTGCTTATTTATGAAGAAACATGTCAAAACACCATGAATTATAGGTCAATTGAAAATTCTAGAATTACCAATGTTTCTAAATCATCATTTCTGATCAAATTGAGTTGTCATTTGCCTTTGCTTGAGCACATAACAATTTATTTGAATTTCCCACCAAATAATGCCTTTAATTTCTCTTTTTTTCAAACCACTTCAAGTCAACTCTTACTATGGACCAAATCAATTCACCATGAGCTCTTTGTTGAACAAAATTGCATTTGAAGTGTGCAAGTTAAAGATTTTGACCTATAATTGAAAATGACCTATAATCTTGCTTTCCTAAAATACCCCTGACTTGTAAACCTCATAACTTGAGTTCTACAAATCAGATGGAAGACTTCTAATACAATTTGGAAAGCTAAGATCAAGACCTACAACTTTCATGTTGGCCAAAAGTTTAGGAGAAATACCCTCCTAGGTAGAAAGTTCCTCGGAGGTTGGTGAACTTTCACAGACAAATTTCACATTCCTCAGATGACCTGTAACTTGTCTGGACCACAACTTGAGTTCTATAAATCCAATGGAGTACTTATAGTACTCAAATTAAAGCTAATAGAATGCTCTACAAGTTTCATGTTAACCAAAAGTAGATATGAAACATTCATCTTGAGATAAGTCGTCTTGAAGTTAGGCACTAAATAAGGGATTTTACCCTGAGAACCCTAATTTACCAACTCCTCACACCTTGAACTTTTTTTGCATAGATCTTGAAATATTATCTCATGTGTCTCAACACAACTATCCATGATTTCAAAGACCTATAATTGAGCTTTGATCCTCTTCAATTGGTCAGTTGACTTAGGATTACTCAGATGAAAACCCTACTTGCAACACCTTCAACTATGGCTCTTCACACTTGGCACAATGACTTAATTGAGCTCCACCATGACCCTCAAGGAATTTCAATGAGATCTACTCACACCCTCTCACCTTGGCCAAGACCTCACCATCCATTGATGATCTTCAATTGGTCCTCAAATTAGGAGACTAACCCCATACAAACAACTGAACTTCTTAAGAAACCAACCCTCTTCCTGATGATTATGGTGACTTCTTAAACTTGCATAAGACCTCTAGATAGGCTCCATACTTGATCCCCTGTTAAATGAACAATGTTATGCTATGCAAATGTTAGAATAATGCAATGCTAATGCAATGAAACATAAACCAAGTAAGAAAAGGTTAGGCAAATTTTGGGGTGTAACAGTTGCCCCTATTCAAGCGGCTTGGACCCGACTGGATGAAGAGTGAACGGCTTTCAGGCAATCGAGGTAAAAGACGGTTGAATACCGAAGAACCCGAAAATTTGCTAACCGAAAAAATAAACTTCGAAACTGCTTGGGAACACCACATCCAAACAATTGAATCTGGTTGTCACAACAACAACTGATCAATCATCCAATAAAGAACTTGATTTCAATATCAAACACCTGCGTGACGCCACAGGTGTCGAGTCAACAAAAAATGCTACGATAAGCAGGCACTACGTAAAGCATGACATCAATATCCTTGATCCTCCATTTCCGCAGAAACGGGCACACGCTACGTAAAAGCGAATCTCGTCAATATCACTGACCTTCCAATTCCTCGAAAATGGGCATACGCTAAATAAAAGCGAGAACTGTCAATATCTCCGACCTTCCATTTCTTCGGAAATGGGCACACGCTAAAAGAAAGCGAGAAATTGTCAATATCACTGACCTTCCATTTCCTCGGAAATGGGCAAACGCTAAAAGAAAGCGAGAAATGTCAATATCACTGACCATCCATTTCCTCGGAAATGGGCAAACGCTAAAAGAAAGCGAGAAATGTCAATATCACTGACCTTCCATTTCCTCAGAAATGGGTATACGCTAAATAAAAGCAAGAAGTGAGCATCCACAGACTTGAACAAGCAAATCTGCGGGGAAGTTCTGACATCAGCTGCCAGACATCCATCTTGAACGAAAATGGGTAACAACTTCGAAGGTATAATCATGAAGCTTTCAATGTCGACGTAACAGCCATCCGAGGAAGACTCTACTAGGGAATTGCTGACATTAACCGCCAGACATTTACCTTGACGACAAGTAAAGACTTCAACGGTTTAAAATGCTGACGTAACGGCAATCCGAGGAAAACTCCGCTGGGGAGGAAGAGAAACTTAACCAAGCAACTCTGATGAGGGAACACATGATAGGACGAACGCGATCATCACATATCTCATGTCAAGAATTTGAACATCTGAAACCATCCTGAACAAGAATTCCAAACCTGCAGGGAACACCTGAAGCAAAATAGGTAACCAACCTGGTTTATGATTCAAAATGCATATGTTGATAATGGCGTAATGCTCCATACGAAATGGAATGCTACGTATTTGCAAATATGATGATATATGCAAGATGCAAATGCAGGCCCGAGCTGTTGGAGAAAAACTGGGTACATAACAGCTTCAGCAAAATAAATGCTGAAAACAAAGCTAGCTCCGCTAAGGATAACCAGGTATCACAGAATTGTTCCAGCAAAATGAATGCTGGAAAAGTACGCTGACTCTGTTGGGGGGTAGAAACAATCCTGTTGGGGACTAGCGTTACCGTCCAGAATTACGAACTCTGCTGAGGATGATCATCCTATTGGAGGAAAAATGACCCGCTGGCGAACAGAAAGAACCACCCTGCGCGGGGCGACCCTTTTCAAACCATGGACAACCTGGTTGTACCCTGTGGGGATTAAATGTACACACGACCACTGTTGGGGATGCACATCACTGCCTGACCGCTCGCTAACTCACATCTAACTCTTCTGGGGATAAAAATGTGACTTCCATCTGCTGGGGAGGAATAATATCATCTAGAGTCTGCTCCTACGTTAAGGGACTCCGACTGGGGGAGACACAATCCCTTGGCTGTTTGTTGCAAAGGTAACGACCCTGCAAAACATGAGCAACAACAAGATATCCTATACAAAAAGAAATATCCAGGTCAGTGTTCGTGACAATTGTTCAGTCAATTCAAAGTTTTAACAATTATTGGCCTAGGCCCACAAGTTTATGCACGTGCCAGTTTATCAAAACATCGGCGTTTTCCACAAACAAAATGGTAAAAGTTAAAACAAGAACCAGCATCAAGTACTGAATAGTATGCATTTTATTGATAACGGGCATGTAAATAGGCAAAGTTTTGTACAATGGATGCAACTCTTGAAAAGAGGAAGCTACAAAAACAAATACAAATATGTACAGAGGTACAAAGAAATTGGTATACATGTCGGCAACGTGGTACAGACGAACACCATGAGCTGATCCTCCTATGACTCGCCTGACTCCGACGCTTTCCCGATACTCCGTCCTTGGAAGAGATTGACTTGGATAATCGACCCTCAGGTGTTCCCAAACCACTAAGCTCGGACCGCAATCATTTGCTTTTTAATCCCTAACTTTTGCCTGAATCGCCCTTTGCGGGTTTTCGATTCACCGGGATACCCTTTTTTACCGAAGTCGCCTTCTCAGGTTTTCGACTTCGCGGGTGTACATCTTTTCAATTTTTATCCCTAATTTTTGCCCGAACCTTTCCTTTTTCTTTTTGGTTCCTCGGGATGCCCCATTTTTGCCTGGACTTTCTTTTTTCTGTCCAGCGGGTCTCTTTTAAGCAAAGTATTTTTTAACTGCGTCCGAGTTAACAGGGGATGAAAAATCTTCGCCATCCATGGTGGACAACAGTAAGGCTCCTCCGGAGAAGACCTTTCGCACAATATATGGACCTTCATAGTTGGGAGTCCATTTGCCCCTGTGATCCGATTGTGGTGGAAGAATCTTCTTCAACACAAGATCGCCCATCTGAAAGCTTCGAGGGCGTACCTTCTTGTTGTAAGCTTTCTTCATCCGGCTCTGATATAACCGACCATATGCGATAAATGCAAGTCTCTTCTCATCCATCAAACTGAGCTGATTCAGCCTATTCCGCACCCATTCTGCCTCATCAAGTTGGACATCGAGCAATACTCTCAAGGAAGGAATCTCAACTTCTAATGGCAGGACAACCTCCATACCATACACTAGTAAGAAAGGTGTTGCCTCGGTTGATGTGCGTACCTTCGTACGATAACCGTGCAAAGCGAAGGGCAACATCTCGTGCCAGTCTTTGTATGTCACAACCATCTTCTGAATTATCTTCTTGATGTTCTTATTGGCCGCCTCAACAGCGCCATTCATCTTGGGTCTGTAGGGAGACGAGTTGTGATGCTCAATCTTAAAGTTTTGACACAATTCCTTCATCATTTTGTTATTCAGGTTCGAACCATTGTCAGTAATGATTCTTTCGGGAATGTCGTACCGACAGATGATATCCTTTTTGATAAACCTGTCTACCACTTGCTTGGTGACATTAGCGTAAGATGCTGCTTCAACCCATTTGGTGAAGTAATCGATAGCCACAAGGATGAACCGGTGTCCATTAGACGTCGTGGGTTCAATTTTGCCAATCATATCGATGCCCCACATGGAGAAAGGCCACGGGGACGCCGTAACGTTCAAAGGGTTCGGCGGCACCTGAATCTTGTCCACATAAATTTGGCATTTATGGCACTTCTTTGCAAACTTAAAGCAATCTCTTTCCATTGTCAGCCAATAATACCCTGCCCGTAATAACTTCCGAGACATAGCGTGTCCGGCGTGCGTGCTAAAGGTTCCCTCGTGGACCTCTTCCATGAGTAAATTAGCCTCTTTCTCATCAACACATCACAAAAGCACCAAATCATGGTTTCTCCTATACAGAACACCATCCGGATTCAAGTAGAAATTGCCAGCCAATTTCCTAAGAGTCTTCTTATCACGACTAGATGCCCCAGTCGAATACTCTTGGTTCTTTAGGAAATTCTGAATATCAAAATACCAAGGCTTGCCATCGGAAGCTTCCTCAATGGTGAATATGAAGGCGTGCCTATCAAGGCGTGAGATAACTATTTTGGGAGCCTCATTCCAGAAGTTAACCTTGTACATGGAAGACAATGTCGCAAGAGCGTCAGCCATCTGATTTTCTTCTCGTGGCACATGATGAAACTCTACTTGGTCAAAGAATGGTAACAATCTTCTCGCATAATTCATATATGGTATCAGATTGGGCTGACGGGTCTCCTATTCACCCTTGATCTGGTTCACGACTAGCGCGGAGTCTCCATATACATCAAGATTTTTAATCCTCAAATCAATAGCCTCCTCGAGACCCATGATGCACGCCTCATATTCAGCTTCGTTATTAGTAACTGGGAACATCAATCTGGCGGTGAACGGGATATGCGTCCCATGGGGAGTCATGATGATTTCCCCACTTCCACTTCCATATGAATTCACAGCACCGTCAAAAATCAATTGCCATTGGGAACCCGACTCAGGACCTTCACCATGAAATGACTCTTCGCAGTCTTTCATCTTTAAGTACATGATATCCTCGTCAGGAAAATCAAACTTCATCGGATGGTAATCATCAATGGGCTGTTCAGCCAGGTATTCTGACAGTATGCTACCTTTGATAGCCTTTTGTGAAACATATTGTATATCGTACTCTGTTAGTACCAACTTCCATCGGGCAATCCTTCCAGAAAGCGCCTGCTTCTCAAAGACGTACTTGATTGGATCCATCTTCAAATTTAGCATGGTTGTATGATTCAACATGTATTGTCTCAGACGTTTTGCAGCCTAAGCAAGTGCACAACACGTCTTTTCAAGCATGGAGTAACGAGACTCACATTCTGTGAACTTTTTACTCAAGTAATAAATCGCATGCTCTTTTCGTCCAGTCTCGTCATGTTGACCGAGAACACAACCCATACTATTCTCAAGAACTATCAAGTACATGATCAGTGGTCTTCCGGCTACTGGGGGTATCAAAATCGGAGGTTCCTGCAAGTACTATTTTATTTTTTCAAACGCCTTTTGACAATTTTCATTCCAAACAATTGCCTGGTCTTTTTTCAACAATTTAAACATTGGCTCACACGTGGTAGTTAGGTGAGATATGAACCGGGCAATGTAGTTCAACCTCCCTAAAAAACCACGAACCTCTTTCTCTGTTTTTGGCGCTGGCATTTCTTGTATTGCTTTTATTTTAGCAGGATCAACCTCTATTCATTTTTCGCTAACAATGAACCCCAGTAGCTTACCATATCTCACCCCGAAGGTGCACTTATTAGGATTCAGCCTCAGCCTGAATTTCCTAAGCCTTTCAAACAATTCAAAAGATTCACCAGATGCTCTTCCTCCGTCTGGGATTTGGCAATCATATCATCAACATAGACCTCAATCTCTTTATGCATCATGTCATGAAAGAGAGTCGTCATAGCACGTTGATATGTTGCCCCAGCGTTCTTCAAACCAAAGGGCATCACTTTGTAGCAGAACGTTCCCCACGGGGTAATAAAAGTTGTTTTCTCCATATCCTCTGGCGCCATTTTAATCTGATTATAGCCCGAAAAGCCGTCCATGAAGGAAAACACAGAGAATTGAGCAGTGTTGTCGACCAACACGTCAATATGAGGAAGCGGGAAGTCATCCTTAGGGCTCGCCTTGTTCAGATCCCGATAATCAACGCACATCCGCACCTTACCATATTTCTTTGGTACAGGTACTATATTGGCGATCCAAGGAGGGTAAGTTGTAACAGCTAGGAACCCAATGTCCCACTATTTCTGCACTTCCTCTTTAATCTTTACAGCCATATCTGGTTTCGTTCTTCTGAGCTTTTGCTTGACCGGCGGACAGTCTTCACGCAATGGCAAGCGGTGGACCACAATATCAGTGTCTAGCCCAGGCATATCTTCATAAGACCAAGAAAAGATGTCACTATACTCTCGAAGCATCTCGACAAGTCTCTGCTTGATATCACTCTGCAGTGCAGCCCCTATCCGGACATTCCTGACAATCTCTTCTGAACCCAAATTAATGATCTCGATATCCTTCTGATGAGGCAAAATAATTCTCTCTTCTTGTTTCAACAGACGAGTCAGCTCTTCTGGTAAGTCGTCATCTTCAGCAATCTCTTCTTTGGCTTGAAATATCGGGTGCTCAAAGTCGAAGCGAGTCATAGGGAGATCTTGATCGGTGTCATCTGCAATATGGATCATCCTGCAATAGAAAGGGTTAAATGCTTCCAATGATATGCAAACGAAGCACACAACCACATTGCCATTTTATTGTAAAAATAAAAGCAGAAAAACAGGGATCACAAAATTTGCATGAGGAAAACGCCTTTATTTGATGATTAAAACAAAGCATACACATAAGCAAGTAGGCCCTGAAATAAAATCACTATGCCCTGGGTAGGGCATAGGATTGTACAATAATCGAAAAAACAAGGCATTATTGTTTCGGCGTTACTTGAACAAAGTCCTGGATAGACCAGTGGCATAAGCTCTGTCCTGGCTCGCTGGGCTTGATCCACGACTCCATGTCACAGTCGCTATCGCCTTCTTCACTGTCAGACACAGTGTTGATCTGTTGAAAACTGACTCCTCCCGGAGTGAACACAATCGGCCCTTTGAATCCTGGCTTGCCCTGTGAAGACGATGACGACGGGTGATACCCTAAGTCAAACTTGTCCTGCTTAACAGGAATCTCCAGAACTTGACCCCATCTTTTAACCTCACCGGCTTGCACCACCGCTTGGGCTTCCTTGTACAACGACATAGCCACTTCCGGCTCCTTGCTGATGACAGAAGATTTGTCATTGATTTGCACTCCTTCAAAGGCCTGACACAACGTTTCATGGATCTCACCATCCACTTCGACATATTTAAACGATGACAGGTGACTGACCAGAATGTCTTCCTCCCCACATATAGTGACAATACTACCACCGACCGCATACTTAAGCTTTTGGTGCAACGTCGATGTCACAGCCCCTGCAGCATGGATCCACGGTCGTCCAAGCAAACAACTATAAGCTAGCTGTATGTCTATGATGTAAAACACAGTGTCAAACACTTCTGGACCGACCTGGATCGGCAAAGTCAATTCTCCAAATACAGACCTTCTCGTCCCGTCAAATGCTCTCACCACTAAATCACTTGGCGTGCAGATTACTCCTCGGGTATCTAGCTTCAGCAATGCTTTCTTAGGCAAGAGATTTAAGGATGAGCCAGTGTCAACAAGCACATGGGACATAACAGTGCCCTTACACTCGACAGAAATATGCAACGCACTGTTATGGTTGCAGCCTCTGGGCGTTAAATCGAAGTCAGTAAAGCCAAGGCCATGCCCCACATTCACGTGCGCAATCACTCCTTTAAGTTGATTCACGGATATCTCATGGGGTACATAGGCAGCGTCCAGAGCTTTCAACAACGCGTTCCGGTAAGCCTCGAAACAAAGCAACAATGACAAGATTGATATTTTGGAAGGCATCTGCTGCAGATGATCGATAATTTTATAATCGCTCTTCCGAATCAATCTCATGAATTCTTCTACATCTTTGGTCAAAGCCTCTTTTTCCTTCTCTTGAGACGGTCCTTCCTCATTGACCTTACCTTTCCCCGTTGCAATTCTCTCAGCTTCTACTTCTGGCGACGTAAAGATTCTGCCACTACGGGTTATGCCCCCTGCCCCCACAAGATTATCAACAGATCCTACAGGCGGGCTCGGCAAGTTAATATTTTCCCCATTGCAATATACTTCCGCATCATAATTCCAAGGGATGGCTTTAGTACTCTCATATGGGATAGGTCCAGCTTTGGTAATTGTGATAGTCAGCCTCTTGGGAGGTGTCGATATCATGACAGTTTTGAACGGTATTGTAATCGTTGCAACTTCACCCTACTTCTCAACTTTTTCCTCAACAGGCTTTTCTTCAGCAGTGTGATCAAATTGTAGCATACCTTCGTCGATCATTCTTTGAATACCTCTTCTCAAGTTATTACAACCCTCAGGCTGGGCCCAACAATCAACGCAATCGGCGTCACAACCAGGGAACACTCCCCCTTTCAGCAATCTGCTCTTGACATAACCCAAAGGCGTTTTCATTTCATCCACATTCATAATCAGATTCAGACTAGCATCCTCCAACACAACACCTACCTTTGCAGTTCCATGAGGCGGCATAGGATTCTTCTCAATACTGGGCGCTTCATTACCAAAGTTTATAGCTTTGCTATCTATTAAATCTTGCACCTTGTGCTTTAACGCTTGACAATTCTCGATGGTATGACCGGGTGCCCCAGAGTGGAAGTCGCAATGTGCATTAACGTCATACCCATAAGGAGGTGTTCCCTTCGGCAGAGCTAGCGTCCTTTTCTCAATAAGCTGCAACTGTAACAAGGTTAGAAGAAACTGAGCATAAGGTAGCGGAAGCGTTTCAAAGACTCTTTTCACAGCCCTATCCCGACCTTGATATCTTTGTGGAACAGCGTCATGTCGTCCCTGTTGCTGTTGTGGCTGTTATTGTTGCTTTTGAGGTACAGGAATTGTCACATCAGCAATCTGCTGCCTATACCAATTCCGACTTCTATCCCTTCTCCGATCACTATATACTGCATTGGTATCTCCCTGTCTCTTGTTCCCAAAAGCCTTCTTACCACCTCTAGCTGAGGTTGACTCACCCGCTTGAATCTTACCAATCTTAACACCATTCTCGATACGTTCCCCCAAGAGTATCAACTCGGAAAAATTAGACGTCATACAATTGATCATCCTGTCATAGTACAACCCAGAGAAAGTGCCCACAAACATATCTACCAACTCCCGCTCTACCATAGGTGGGTGCACCCTGGCATCTAGCTCACGCCACCTCTAGGAGTATTCTTTGAAACTCTTGTTATTCTTCTGAGAGAGATTTTGGAGCTGGACCCTGTTTGGCGCAAGGTCGCTGTTGTATTGGTAATGCTTGACAAAAGCTTCTGCTAACTCCTTCTAGCTACCGATTTGAGTAGGCTCTAACCCCATGTACCATTCCAATGACGGTCCCGTCAATCTGTCTTGGAAAAAATGCATCAGCATCTTTTCGTCATCAGAGTAGGCAGACATTCTCCGATAGTAAGATCGCAGGTGAACTCTCGGGCAAGTATCCCCTTTATACTTGTCAAATGTGGGTGCTTTGAATTTGATTGGTACCTTCAAGCCAGGGACCAATCTCATGTTAGCCACGTCCAGCCCCGTGGCGTTCTGATTAGCAAGATTCCTCATCTGTTCTTCCAACAACCTGAACCTTCTATCATTGTCAGCGGGCGCCTCAAAATCCCTTCCTGGAGGAGGGAAAGCATCTTCCTGGCGATCTTCGCCCCAGTGAGAATCCTCATTACCATACTTAGCATAAGCATTATGAGGACCAAAACTAGTCTGATTAATCCTAGGACCGTATCCCATATTACCGAAACCTTGATTTCCAGTGCCTGGCCCAAAACCAGCATTATGAACGCCCATTCCCATACCATTATGGCTTGCATTGCTGAAGAATGCATTACCGAAGCCCTGATTACCGTAACCCAGATTTTTGTAACCCTGATTGCCATAGCCTTGATTACCACCAAAACCAACGTTGCCAATACCAATACCCCTACCAGCATTCCTAGCACCGAGACCAGCATTTCCAGTGCCAACATTGAAACCAGCATTCCCCGTCACATCCGCATTCTCAGCTCTGTTATCATTCTCAGTCGTATTGAGGACAACCACCGGCACCGTGTCATCTGCTCGCGGAGTCCCGACTCGAGAAATTAGAGGTAGCACCAGAGTTTGCAGCTGCTCCTGGCCCTTAGCCACAGTTTCCATCACCTGCATGAACTGCGCCATACGGTCCCGTATCTCCTGCATCTCAGTCTGCATCTGATCCATGACTTTCTTACAGTTGCTTCTGGTAGGATAGCGATGAATTCGCTGGTCAGCAATCCTGGAACCTGCATCAACAGAGAGTTAAGAGAACAGTACAAGGTACCTGCTATGCGAATGATTTATGCAAATGCAAATGTGTGTCTGTGTGTTAGGGAGATTTTCCCCCAATTCGAGTGCCATAATGCAAGTGCTGATAGCAAGAAGTCCGGGTATAGCCACTGGAATAACATCTCATATATAAATAAGACCCACAAGGCAGTAGTACAAATTCAACGAATACAATGGGAATCAATAGCATGACCTCAACCAACAAGCCTGGTGATGGTCATCCTACAACAAGAATAAAAACAAAGAGCTACAAAGATAATTAAGTGTGACCGCGGGTACGAAACTCCTCCAGCAACTCTCTAGTCTCGGGAGATCAGGACGAGTAAGTAACCCTTCAACAAGCAAATCTCTCTGTAGGATAGTACACTGGAGACCCTCAAATGAATCTTCCCATGCTCCCTGGCCAAAGCAATCCTCTAGCTTTCGCTTCTTGGACTCGAACCTCTGTTTTCTATCTTTCAAGTTAGCGAGAGCTTTGTTCAACAAATCTTCAGTGGCGTATCTGCGAGCGGTCTCCTCATCAAACCTCTCCTCACTAGCCTGAGCCTGAGCCTTCAATTTGGAGATCTGCTGCTTTAGTTTATCTTCCCTCTCTTTGTTGTTAGCTATGGTGGCATTCCACTGCTGATTGAACTTGGATATTCTTCTGTACGCTTCATCCAAGTGATGCTTCTTGGTGTCCAGTACGTCATTGACAGATTTGAAGTCCCGACCCAAACACTCACGCTCAGCCATCTGCTTAGTCAAAGCCGTACCTAACCTATTCACCAACTCTGTTTGCCTCTTGAAGGAGTGGACGACTTCATTTCTCTCGCTTCTGATCTGTGCCAACTCTCTCTCTAACTCTTCATTTGCCTTCCTCAGCTCTTCTCTCTCAGCTAACACCTGATTATACTGCTGAATAGACACGGTAGTAGGCTCTTCCACCACTGGAGGGCATTCCTTCTTAGCAGGTGAAAAAGGCATCCCTATAATCTCTGCTCTTGCTCTGATCCAGGTCACATATGGAGCGTAGGATTGGCTATTACTTTTCCCCAACAATGACTTCCCTCGTCTACTGATATCATTCCAGGCATGCTGAAGCCTAGATAACATATTCCCCTCTAGAAGACCAGTGAGGTACAGAGATTCCTACACCTGTTCATCCCTTGGCGGAACCCTCAAAGCATAAGCAAACTGTCGGACAAGCAAAGATGGATTATAGTTGATACAACCCTTCCTTCCTATCAAAGGCATATTCGGAAACCCACTGCAGCTGAATATAACCTCAGTACCCAACATACCTTTATCAAACCAAACAACATTCTTTGCTGATAAACTCATCAAGCGCTCAGACCACTCAGATGTGGCTGCAGATGAGGCAAAGAGACCCTTCTTGGGTAGGTGACTATCAAACCATCTATAGAACAATGGCACGCAACATGATACATTCTTACCCCTTATATTCTCATTCTTGTAATGCACGGAATGATAGACATCTCCAATCAAGGTAGGAACTGGGTTCCCTGATGCAAAGATATGAAAGGCATCTAAGTCCACAAAATCAGGCATATTAGGAAACAGAATGATACCATATATGCAAAGAGCAAGAATGGCATTGAACACAATCCAGCAACCGTCTTTGGCACACTGTTGGGCTTTCCCCACTAAGAACTGCAAAGAAAAACCAGGAACCCCGTTCCAACTAGACAAGACTGTTGCACCCCAAAATTTGACCAACAATTATTTATCCATTGAGTGTTTGAAAGTTGATACCTTCATCAGAAAGTTCAAGAGATCCTCAGAGGAGTGGGTTGAAACCAGGGTTATGTGCTTCATAGCTTGAGAGTTGTGGGTGCTCCTCAGATGATTCTAAGACTTTGAGAATGAAATTGATGTTTTGAGGAAGCCTATGAGATGTCTTGATAGCCATCATGAAGCCCAGAGAGGTCATTATGCAAGAGTTCAGAAGATTCAACCATGAATGGTAGAATTAGGGTTTTGACTGGGTCAACCCTAGATCAGCTGAAGATTTGGAGAAGGTTGAGACTTAATCCAAGGGCCATGAGATCATGGAATGATGCATAGAGATGTTGTAAAGGTGATTCCTATACCAACTCCTCATGATTGAGGAGTTTGAGAAGTTTTGAGTTAGGGTTTCTGAGGATTGTTAGTGGAAAAACCCTAATTTGATCCCTATTTTCCAGGCAGTTTTAGCTCTAGATGTGATTGATATCTCATCTTCCCCACAACATGAATGTTTTAGAGCTTGTTCTTATCTTTAATTTGAGTGGTGGAAGTCCTTGATAGGATTTACAGAGCTCAAGTTATGGTTTTGACAAATTACAGGTCAGCAGAGGTATGTGAATCTGGGTCCTTGAAAGTCACCCAACTTGCAGACAATGTTTGCTCTAGTAGGATGATTCCTATGATCTCTTGGTCAACGTGAATGTTGGAGGGCATCTTCTTAGCTTTAATTTGAGTAGTAGAAGTCCTTGATAGGATTTGTAGAACTCAACTTATGGTTTGAACAAGACAGGGGTATTTTGGTCATTTGTCAGTTATAGGTCATTTTTAAGCAAATGCCATATCTCCTATTTCCAAGCCTCAAATGAAAAAACTCAAAACATGAAAGTTGTTCAAAATGTGATTTTAAGTCTATAAAGAAGGTCATGAATTGTTGGAAAAGCTCATAGCATGGATTTGCATGATTGGTCAAAAATGAACTAAAAATGGCATATAACTTAATTCAAGTGAATTTGAAAATTGGTTTGGAAGATCTAGAAATCCAAAATGGGTCATCCAATATATCATTTTTATTGTAAACATTATTTTGAGAACAATGGTTTTAACACATTTTTCATTTGAAGCCTAAAAATGGATGTTGCTTTGTAATATGGAAACTTGCATTATAAGGCAACTTGAGAAATCTTAACACAAGGCAAAACCAAGGCTTGTAATTGTGCACTCCTTCTCAATATCTCATGTAAGGATATTTTAAGACCACATTGCAAGGCATAAGGCATGAGATGTGAGATTTTCAACTTGTCCCCACATGAGATTTTCAAGAACTTTCCACCATATTCTAGATGAATCTAGAAGTGTCTAATGATCATTATAAGAAGAGGGCATTAGAGTGTGATTGAGGTTGGTGAAACTTGGTGAATTGAGCAGAGAGGAGAGAGATTCGAGCTAGGGTTTCAAGGTGCTCCATTATTGCATTTCAAGATCAAAGTCATTGTTGCAAGCTTCCTCATCCAAGAATTGTGCAAACAGAAAGTTTATCTTCATTGGAGGATCATTGTGGAAGAGAATCAAGCCTTGAATCGTGCTCAAACATCATACACCATAGCTTTTTGACAGGTTCCTTCTCTTCTCTCTTTCCCCTTAATTATGCATAGATGGATCATGTTGTAGGTATAGAAAGGTTAGGTTAGATTAGAGGATGAGATCCTGAGAGTTAGAGCCAGTTCCATGGAGTTCCATAGCAGGGCATTGAATCTTTAATTGGCAAGAACTAGCTGTTTAGGGAGTTTTAATTAGCATGGATTAGGTTAGATTAACTAGGGTAGCATGTAGAACAAGTTAATTCCCTTAGGTTGAAGCTTTATCATGGTTGATCTCAGATGAACATGGTAGTACCCAAGATTTGATGCCTTCGGTTTGGACGATTCAAAGGGAATTAGAGAAAATTACACGTAGAACCTTGTTCCTTGCAATGAGTAGACCACTTTTGCATTTGGAAGTGTTGCATTTCATCAAGTCTAGGGAGAGAACGAATCAATAGAAGTTTGATGCATGATTCACGATTCTGGGTTCTGAAAACCCTAGGGTTTTGTTTGGGGACGATGGCTGTCCATCGTTGGATTAGTCCCCAGGTTTTGACTCTTTCCTACCATCCAACGGCCCAGATCGCTTGAAGAAACGGAGGGAAAATTTAAAAGAAACTGAAACGCGGTCGTTTCAATTAGTGAGGAGCGCCTGGGCCTATCTCACAACGCTATTGGCACCCCACCATGATCTGGCCCAAATGAATAATAACTAACGCGCCTTACTTATCACACCCCCATCCCCTTTATTTTGTTTTACTTTTTTTAATTCCATTTAATATTTCTTGCATTTGTAAAATTCATAAAAAATAGGAAATTTAATATTTTTTAATTCTTCTTTTTCCTACATGTAAATAAACCTGTCTAGAAAAATATAGATAAATAAAATGTCCATTTTATTTTCTTTTCATATTTTTAATAGATTTTTCTTTTAAATAGCTTTTAGAATAGGATTAATTTTGGGCATGATTTTGTGGAATTTGTTTTAGGACCTTCCTTTAGTCTTTTTAATCCATTCTTTTTTGTGTAATTAGATATTGAATCATAGTTCCCCATAGGATTTAATTCTTGATTTTTAGATTAAATTTTGATTAGTTTAATTAGGGTAGCTTTAGGGTATCCTAATCAGGGTTTAGGTTGTGCAAGTAAAGAAATTCATTTTCTTTAAATAGTTTTGTCTTGATTTTTGGGTAGAGGCCTATGTGGATGTTATGGGTAGATATTGTAGACTCTTGTGAATAATTGATAGATTTTTCCCCATTGGTTTAGTATTTTTAGGTATTTTCTGAAGTTGCCTATTGATTTTGTCTGTTCTGTGGTTATCTGTTCATCTTTGGGGTTCATTTTGGGGAATTTGTTGTGGGGCTTAGCTTGTGTTGAAGATCTTGTTGAGGAGCATGATGGAGAGAATATTGTAGATCAAGATTCAGAGACCCAGAGCTTGGCTTTTTCCCTGTCTGTGAGGTTTGAGATCCTGAAGTTTGAAGGGAGTTCATGGTACTTTCCTGAGGAAGGCACTATGAATGACTTTCATTCTTTCTTCTCACCTCTTTCTCAAGTATCCAATGATGTTGGAGCCAACTTGTGAGTTTAATTTCTCCTGAGGAGGAATGTAAACTGATCATATGTTGTTGAGCCACATGGGATACAACTCCTAAGTGGAAGCCTCCTAGTACTTTCCTGAGGAAGGTCCTATGGGTCTATTCACTTAGTTCCATTAGTTTATCTAGGATTTCTCAAGTATCCAATGATGTTGGAGCCAACTTGTGAGTTTAATTTCTCCTGAGGAGGAATGTAAACTGATCACCTGTTGTTGAGCCACATGGGATACAATTCCTAAGTGGAAGCCTCCTAGTACTTTCCTGAGGAAGGTCCTATGGGTCTATTCACTTAGTTCCACTAGCAGATAGGATTTCCTAAATATCCAGTGATGTTGGAGCCTGCTTGTGAGTTTAGTTTCTCCTGAGGAGGAATGTAAACTGATCACAATGGTTGAGCCACATAGGACATAACTCCTGAGTATACACCTCCTAGTGCTTTCCTGAGGAAGACACTATGAGTCTGCTTACTTAGCTCCCTTTCTTTGGTAAGCTTGTTCTGAAGCTTGAAGACTGGGATTGATTTCTTTTGGTTAGGTTTTGCTTTAGGGCTTTGCTTAGATTTGATTCAGATTCTGTGTTAAGGTTAGGATTAGAGAATAGATGTTTCTTTCTCAAGCCTGTGTTTTGTTTGCCTGATGGCAGCTTCATGTCTTTACTGTTCATTGCTTGATAGCATGTTGTTTTACATTTCAGTATGATTACTGTTATTTCATGACTGGCTTGAGGTTGAGACGAGCTTGTGGAGGCTGAAGCCCCACACACATTTCCTCCCTCACTTGCATTGCATGCATTTTACTGTTAAAGCTGATGCTTTTGTCTGTTTTGGTGTATCATTGACATGATCCCTTAGGACTTTCATTTCCTCTGATGAGAATTTGATGATAGACTTTTAGGTTGAAACCTATGCATGACAACATCTAGGAGTTCCCTGTTCAAACCTCAACCATAGGATGAATCCATGGCATGATAACAGTAGGACTTGATAGTCTCCCTCCTAGTTGGGCCTGCTCTCTTCTCATCTCAAAGCAGTTTAAGATACGGTAATCATGAATGATTTCTTTCGTACGGTACGAGCCTTAAGCTATCTGAGAAAGGACGCATTCCCTCTCAGGTCATAGTCTCTAGTGCGGTTGAGATCGCAAACATAATAAAAAAACACTTCTTTCAGGAGATAACCCGTAGTTAGCCGAACTACGTTTGCTCTGATCTTTCATACCAGATGGAAGTACGTAGGCATAGGATGCGATATCCTGGCGAGCAACCTTCCTTCGTAGGGCGAACTACGTTGACTTTGATTTCTCCTTCTCTGATGAGAATATGTAGGCATAAAGTGCGATGCTTTGCCGAGTCATTTTTCTTTTCTTTTTCAGCCAGCCTTGATAGGTAGATAGATTGTAACCAACCCGTCCAAGTAAACAAACAAGCGAGGATCCCGTCGAGTACGACGGACGTGAGGGGTGCTAATACCTTCCCCTTGCGTAACCGACTCCCGAACCCAGACAATGGTTGCGATGACCTTGTCTTACCCTTATTCGTCAGGTTTTTCCGATCGTTTCCTTTCCCGCTCTGAGGGATAAATAACGAAAGGTGGCGACTCTTCTGTCATGCCGGCACCTTATTTTCGCGCAAGCGACAGCTGGCGACTCTGCTGGGGACCGAACCCAGAGTCTCTGGTTCTCCGGTTCCCTATGAGAGTCAATCCTATCGTTTGTGTGTTTGCTTGTTGGGTTGCGTTTATTTATCGCATTTTTACTTCCCGCACTTTACTTCCCGCATTTTATTTCCCGCATTTTATTTCCAGTTTGATATGATTATCTGTGCTGCTGTGGGAGAGGGATGTTACTGTGAGTGAAAAGCCGGACCTGGGCTTGAGTACACACCTAGATATAGTTGCGGAGAAGTAGTAGACGAACCTGTCTGCTGAGCAGGCACAGTTCCCTACGAAAATCTGCGCTCAGACGAGATTCTTGCAGAGGTGCTCCTTTCCGGTCCTGAGGATCTGAGGGGAGTCCAGACGTGAGGATTGTCGACTCTGGGGACCGATCATTTGGAAGTCAGCTAAGAGAGGCCTCTTTATGACTTGACGATGCCACTCCTTCTAGGAATCGTATCGTCACTCATGAAAGTCTGTGACGCTGACGACCGCATAGGATGCCGTACCTTTGTCCGTGGATTAGGTCCATACCTGTGAGTGGGGTTGGGATATTGTAGGAAACTTTGACCTCCAGACTACCTGGTTTTCTCGACAGTGAATCAGTTATGTTGGTATCACGGTTCTCGGTGGCAGATTTGACTGTTCTTGACAGAGCGGGTTTTTGATCAGAGGATTTTATCATCGGGTGTATATCTGTTCTTGATAGAGCAGGTTTCGATCAGAGTATTGTCATCAGAGGTTTGTTCCGGATAGAGCGGATTTTGAGTGGAGTCTGAAGATCTCATCGGCAGTTGTTGTTTGTTCTTGATAGAGCAGATTTTTGAGTGGGGTCTGAAGATCTCATCAGCAACTGTGTGTTTGTTCTTGATAGGGAAGATTTTTGATTTGGGGTCTGAAGACCTCATCAGCAGATATCTCTTGATCATGCATCCGGGGTCCTTGTTATCAGGCATTTGCTCTCGACAGAGCAGAATTTTGATCTTATATATATGGTCCTGCCAGAGGGTTATTCTTAGCAGATCAGATCAGTGGTTTTACACCGGGGTTTCCTTCTCATCAGTGACTGTTGATACCGAATCTCCACAGCAGCCTCCTGGATATATTGTTGCATGCCTGCATTTTGCATTAGCTCGCGTATTCATGTTTGCATTCCATTAGCATGTGTCTGTGCTACGGGCGCGTTTCGTACCCTGATTCTGGTGTCCCGAGTAATATGAGATATTTTCTTCCATGAATGGATCCAGTCTTATCATTGCATTGACACTATGTTGGCACGTCGACACCAGAATTAGGGGTGATCTCCTAAACGTACAGACACCCATGGCATTAGCATAATTCATCTTGCATGGCAGAAGCCGGGACTTGTCTTCTAACCCTTGTGTTTGCAGGTTTGACTCAGAATCAAGCAGCTCAGATCGATGGAGCAGGTACAAGCTGAACTGGGGAAAATCCAAAGCCAGCTGGGGCAGGTCATGAATGACATACAGGCAGTACGTCTGGACCAGCAAGTACTCATAGAGGAGAATCAGCAGCTGCAGAATCAGTTGAGCTTTCTCATGGGAGTGGTGAGAAGTATGCTAAATAAGGAGAGTGGTCAAGCACCCAAGGTGGAGCCCAAAGTGCTTCCTCCGTTACAGTCAGTGCCACCTGTGCTGAAGCCAAGTGGACCTCATGGGCCCTTTACACAGCATGAAGCTCGAGGCCTGTCTCGTCAGCAGCCGCGCCAGGCATCTCAGAATATGCCCAGTTGTTGCCACTGTTGGTTCAGAACCGTATTCTCAAGCTTCGGACCTCGGATTCACCAGGTGACGTGTCACCAGACGTCGATCTCAGCATACATTGTGACTTCCACTCAGGAGCACCGGGGCACCATGTTGAAACGTGCAAGGCTCTCAAGAATAAGATTCAAGACCTTATTGACTCGAGGGAAATTAGGCTTGTGCCGGGCGGCATAAGAGCATCGGGAAAGTTCATCTCGTACCCTGTAGGAGAGGTGAATGATTCCACTCCTTTGCCTGAAGCTGAGAAAGATCTGGAATATGTCCCGCGACCTTTGGTGACTGAATCGCCTCGCTCGCAGTTCCTACCTGGATCAAGTTCAAGGACGCAAGCGCCTAAACGAGAGACCGTCGCCGTTCAGAAACGACGACCTCTTGCTCCTGGGCAGAAAGAATACCAACACCAGGATCACAAGAGACCTCGCAATCACTTGGAACGAAGGAATGCTTCTTCCCATTCAGTGCTTGTGCCGTATAGCCAGATTCTTCCACAGTTGATTCAGAATTCCTTGGTGGAACCGAAAGCTCTCAAGCCCGTGCCAGAACCTTACCCTCCAGGGTACAATCCTCATGTTCAGTGTGGTTACCATGGTGGATCTCTGGGGCACGCAACTGAAGATTGCAAGGCTTTCCAGGCGAAAGTGCAACAATTGATCGACCAAGGGTGTATTTCCTTTCCAGGTGGAGTTTTGGTTGTACGTGACAACCTCTCAGCTATTCGAGCTCGTAAATTCAGAGGGTTATTTCCAGAAGCCAGTGATCCAGACAGGCAGACGTCCTCAGCATTGGCAGTCCTCGGACTTTTTACCATTTGCATTTGTAGTTTCTTTTCTGTTAGTTACTACTTGCTGTTGAACATTGTATGTTTCGAATGGTGATGTTAATAAAGTGACTATGCATTTTTTCTGAACTAATTATGTCGTTGTCACTCATTTACTGCATTACACTGACACTTGCATTTTATTTACTCCGATTTCTTACTATGATTAGCAATGAGCGGAGGGAGGATGATGAAACTGAATACTCATAGCCAATGATCGTATTGCTTTCAGATAAAACTTTCCCGATGACGTATAAGGCATTGTTTCAAATCCCTAAACACCTGAGAAATAAGGAAGAGAATCCCTTGTTAACCACTTCGAGCCGAGAAGTAGGAGTTTCTTTCGGATTTTTAAGCCCTCATATCGTAACCCGGGGCAGGGTAGTTGTCAGTTAGCTTGATCGAGTGTTCAAGTCTTATAGAGGAGTGTTGTCCTTCGAGGACCAATCACGTCATATTCCTCGCTAGAGGTCGTACCTCATCAACCACAATGGTTAAACCTCACCAATCAGGAGTGAGACAGTTACAAGCCTTTCGAAGCAATCAAGACAACCAGTGTCTCACGACTTATTCCAAAAGAAAAAGGAATAAGAAAGCCCGCTAAGTAAAAAAGAAAAGCTAGAAAGCAAATACTTAGGCAAAAATCAGGGCATCCCGCTGGACTTCAAAAAGAAAAAATTGAAAAGAACTCAAAAGGAGTCAGTCCAGGCAAAAGTTAGGGAATCAAAAGAATGAAAAAGAAAGGATATAAAGAGAAAAAATCCTCAAACAAGGACAAAGTCGTGTAGATACAGACACCGAAAACGAAAAGGAGTAACTGTCACTCCGAAACACCTTGAGAATTCTTTAACCACTTGTTCCCAATGTTCAACATACCTCTCGAAGAGGCGAGCGCTCGAGCTAAGTTAACTGGACTTTAGGATCGGAGAACATCACGTAGAAGGGGTGGGTACAAATCATAATTTGAGCCAAATATCCTTTGTTTCACGAACCGTGAACCCGACCACGATACAACCCTTAAAAGACCTAATTGAGGCAGGGTTTATTCTGAGAGCGCGTTACGATAAGGTTGAGTAACCTGACTCCTTCATGATTTGCTAATCATATCCTTATTGCATTTTTCACTGACCACGTAACCACTACGTTTGAACTTTGTTTCATTCGTCACTCACAATCATACGCACCTAAATGAGTGACAGTACCACTTTTTTTCGGAATTTGCATGAACACTGCATTAAAATTACTATTCGTGAATAAACAATTTTGGTTGCAGGTTAGTAGCTGATATGAAGGAACTTCAACAGGGAATAGTCAATCAGGACTGAATCGTCAGAGGTCTGGGTCAGAATGGTATGTTGTGAAACCCTGTGAATCTGGGGCATCGACTTCCAGTGAGTTTGGAATCGGTTTGTCTGAGGACAAGTCCCGGAGCATCAGTTGATTATGGGGCGGTTTATGCAAGAAGCGGTTGATCGGAAGTGAGTCTTCTCGGGACCCAATCAGGGGCAGTTATCCAGAATTCTTGCGATTTGAGCGCAGATCCCTCCAGTGTTCGATTAGAGCATGTTGAGTCGCTCATCGCTCGTTCAGGGGCAAACTACTTCAGAGATATTGAAGCCGACCATGCTGAGAGTTGATTAGTTGAGGATGAATCCTCCCGTTGTGCAGATGTTGGGGCAAGCCACCTGAGGATTGTCTTGTTGCCAGCTGTTTTCGGCTCAGAATGAATTATTCCCAAAGGTCGGATTGGGGCAGGTTGAATTGCGCTGGGGCAAGTTGTTCAAATGAGTTTGTTCACCCTAGCAAGAATTGAGTATCGGGGAATCGTGTCATTACCCTGCCAAAGCCAGAGTCTTCTGAAGAAGCCTTGCGGTCATTGGGTCGTTAACCTACAGCATAACCTGCTACTTGACTCCATGATTGGTAGCCTGTATTCCCTGTGTTGACGCTGTTGAACCAGGATTGTTTCTCAGCAGAGATGTACGGTTTGAGGTTGTTCCCCCTGTACAGTTTGAGACTGCAGCAAATTGAGATGGCATTTACCCCTTATCAGATTAGGGTCAAGATTGCCCTCAGTAGACCAGGATCGATATCCCCGAAGCAGGGCGAGCCCTCCTTCTCCAGCAGAGTTCAGTAGTCTCTCCTCCGCAGAATCTGAACGCAAATAGTGAGCATTGATATGTCTCCCCAGGCAGAGAGGATTCTCGTCCCCAAGCCGACGCATCCTGAAGGAGCGTCACCCCATCAGCTGAGCCAAGCACCGAAGAATGATGTCGTCTTTCCCCAGCACCGGGTCACAAGTGCAGATTTCATAGAAGTGTTCTGGTGCCGAAGCTCGTGTTTCCCCAGTAAAGTCTCCAGCGGAATTAAGATTCCCCACCAGAGTTATGCTCTCTTGTGAAGTTGGATGATTCCCTCTTCCCCAGTAGAGTATGGGAACCGCTGATGTTGTATTTCTCTGCAGAGTTGTACTCTTCCCCGAAGTCAGATAATTCTTTCTTCCCCAGCGGAATTGAAATCCCCCGTCAGAGTCGTACTCTCCAGTGAAGTAGAATGATTTCTCTCCCCGGCTGAGTCCGCAGAAAAGTCGAGTCCTTGGAAGTTGATCAGATCATGATTGGTTTTTCCCCAGTGGAGTGTGGAGCAGCTGAGGTTGTTTCCCCACAGAGTGGTTATCCCCAGAAGAGTAGCCGAGACAGCCACGCAGTTCACTCCCGCGATTGACATCGTTTTCCTTCAGCAGGTTCGGGTTCTCACAGAGCTTCGTTCCCCTGCAGAAATCGGCTGAATTTGTTTGCCCTGCAGCAGTCAACCGGAAGATCAATTCCCCAGGCGTAGTCCAATTGATGTTGGCGTGTCCACGTTCTCCTCAGCAGGATGATTCCTCTATCTGAGTAGTTCTTTCTCCTTGACAGAAGAACTCCCCCTCGGCATTTATTTTGCTGACGGGATCGCATCATTGTGCATGACTGCATAGCATTTAACATTGCATAGCATCATGCATGACCGCATAGCACTCAACGTTGCATAACATCGTGCATGATTGCATGGCATTTAGCATAAACGCATAGCATTCCCACCGTGTGGGGCATGGCGCAGAAGCATATGCATCATAAGCATGATCTAGGTCATTATCATTCCTGCCTTACAGGTGTTCGGCCAAAGGATCGGTTGCTCAGGATGATTCCTGATATCCTCTCCAACAAGGTCGCTTTCTTAAGATGATTCTTAAGACCCCGGTGTAATCCCCACGGACACTCGCTCAAGATGATTTTTGAGATCCCCAGCGAAGTCATCAGTTCAAGACGATTCTCGAATTCCTCAGCAGGGCCGTTTGCTTAAGATGATTCTTAAGACCTCAGCGCAGGTTCCCGAATGGTTTGCTCAGGAGGATTCTTGAGTTCCTCAGTAGCGTACCCAACAAGAGTTGCCCAGGAAGATTCCTGGGACACCCAGCAGAATAAAGCCTCCAGAATGGTTATCAGTCCAAGATGATTCTTGAAGTTGCCCGACGGAGTTGTTGGTTCAAGATGATTCTTGAAATCCTTAGCAGCATGATATGTCTGCTCCAACAGTGTTCTCTAATCTGAAGATTGACTGCGTAAACGCCTGAAGGCAGTGTCAGAAGGTTCCTGTGAGCTCAGATGTCCTTGTTGATGAATCAACGTGCGGCTGAAGACAAGGTTCCAAAGTTTGTAGATATACCAAGATGATCCGTGTTGGTCTGAAGACCAAGTCAGTTGCCCTGAGGTAATGATTGATCGCGATCTAATGAATAGTGTTTCTTCTGACTGAAGTCGAAGATGTTTCTCCAGCTGAAGCGGAGTTTTGCCTGAAGGCAAAGTGTTTGAATCCCCGTAGAGTCATGAATGGCTCAGGATACCATTTCTCTGACTGAAGTCACAGATTTCCTAAGCTGAAGCGAAGGTGCCTAAGGGCAAGGTTATCCCCAAGGTCATGAATGACCTAGGATTCATTTTTCGGACTGAAGGCCGAAATATATCCCTGACTGAAGTCACGGATGCTCTATCGCAGAGGTGGAGTTGCCTGAAGGCAGATCCATGTATCCTTGAAGGCCAAGGACCATTTCTTTAGACTGAAGTCGAAGATACCTCCTGCAGAGTTGCCGACGGGCAAAGTTCACATCCTTGAAGGTCAAGGATGTTTTTCTAGCTGAAGCTGGAATAGCCGACGGGCAGGGTTTCATCTTTATTCAGAAGTACTTGAAGGTTCTCCAGCGGATCTGGAGTGGCCAGGGGCCAGGGTTTCAAATATCTTTAATATTGAAGTTCTACAGCAGGCAGTGTGCAGCAGTATTCCGATGTTCGTTATGGTTCTGAGGGTGAACCCCAGATCAGAGTGTGCTCGGTTAAGTCTCTCATTCCCAGCGGAGTAGTTTCAAATACCTTTTGTTCCATTCACCAGGGGTGAACCCCAGGTCAGATTTGTTCAGATTATGTTTGTTCAGCGGCGAGGTTGAACGTTTGGATTTGGCGGCGAGGTCAGATCATCGTTTCTCCAGCGGCGATGCGGGGTACTTTGTGTAGAGATGTATTTTTTCCAGCGGCGATGCGGGGTATTTTGTTCAGTGTTGTATTCTCTCCAGCGGCAATGTTGGGTATTTGGTTCATTGTTGTATTTTCTCCAGCGGCGATGTTGGGTACTTTGGTGATTCAGGTTTAGGTCTCCGGCGGCGATGTTGGACGCTTGTTTCCCCGAGTTATGGTCGTTCTTGACAGCGATGTCAGGCGGTTTGATCTTCCAGCGGCGATGTTGGGTGTTTGGTTACCTGAAGATGATGTCAGAAGAATTTAATGTGGATGACTGACGGCGATGCCAGATCAGTATCTCTCCAGCTAGCGGCCGTGCAGCTAGCATTGCAATATTCGAAGATTTGTTCCCCGCAAAGTACCGTGTGCTCGTGCAGTTGGCAAATTTTCGGGTTTACCAGTATTCAATCGTCTCGCACCTTGATTGGGTGAGAGACGTTCGCTTCTCACCAAGTCAGGTTCAAGCCGTTTGAATAGGGGCAGCTGTTGCACCCCAAAATTTGACCAACAATTATTTATCCATTGAGTGTTTGAAAGTTGATACCTTCATCAGAAAGTTCAAGAGATCCTCAGAGGAGTGGGTTGAAACCAGGGTTATGTGCTTCATAGCTTGAGAGTTGTGGGTGCTCCTCAGATGATTCTGAGACTTTGAGAATGAACTTGATGTTTTGAGGAAGCCTATGAGATGTCTTTATATCCATCATGAAGCCCAGAGAGGTCATTATGCAAGAGTTCAGAAGATTCAACCATGAATGGTAGAATTAGGGTTTTGACTGGGTCAACCCTAGATCAGCTGAAGATTTGGAGAAGGTTGAGACTTAATCCAAGGGCCATGAGATCATGGAATGATGCATAGAGATGTTGTAAAGGTGATTCCTAGACCAACTCCTCATGATTTAGGAGTTTGAGAAGTTTTGAGTTAGGGTTTCTGAGGATTGTTAGTGGAAAAACCCTAATTTGATCCCAATTTTCCAGGCAGTTTTAGCTCTAGATGTGATTGATATCTCATCTTCCCCACAACATTAATGTTGTAGATCTTGTTCTTAGCTTTAATTTGAGTGGTGGAAGTCCTTTATAGGAGTTACAGAGCTCAAGTTATGGTTTTGACAAATTACAGGTCAGCAGAGGTATGTGAATCTGGGTCCTTGAAAGTCACCCAACTTGCAGACAACGCTTGCCCTAGTAGGATAATTCCTATGATCTCTTGGTCAACGTGAATGTTGGAAGGCATCTTCTTAGATTTAATTTGAGTGGTAGAAGTCCTTGATAGGATTTGTAGAACTCAACTTATGGTTTGAACAAGACAGGGGTATTTTGGTCATTTGTCAGTTATAGGTCATTTTTAAGCAAATGCCATATCTCCTATTTCCAAGCCTCAAATGAAAAAACTCAAAACATGAAAGTTGTTCAAAATGTGATTTTAAGTCTAGAAAGAAGGTCATGAATTGTTGGAAAAGCTCATAGCATTGATTTGCATGATTGGTCAAAAATGAACTAAAAATGGCATATAACTTAATTCAAGTGAATTTGAAAATTGGTTTGGAAGATCTAGAAATCCAAAATGGGTCATCCAATATATCATTTTGATTGGAAACATTATTTTGAGAATAATGGTTTTAACACATTTTTCATTTGAAGCCTAAAAATGGATGTTGCTTTGTAATATGGAAACTTGCATTATAAGGCAACTTGAGAAATCTTAACACAAGGCAAAACCAAGGCTTGTAATTGTGCACTCCTTCTCAATATCTCATGTAAGGATATTTTAAGACCACATTGCAAGGCATAAGGCATGAGATGTGAGATTTTCAACTTGTCCCCACATGAGATTTTCAAGAACTTTCCACCATATTCTAGATGAATCTAGAAGTGTCTAATGATCATTATAAGAAGAGGGCATTAGAGTGTGATTGAGGTTGGTGAAACTTGGTGAATTGAGCAGAGAGGAGAGAGATTCGAGCTAGGGTTTCAAGGTGCTCCATTATTGCATTTCAAGATCAAAGTCATTGTTGCAAGCTTCCTCATCCAAGAATTGTGCAAACAGAAAGTTTATCTTCATTGGAGGATCATTGTGGAAGAGAATCAAGCCTTGAATCGTGCTCAAACATCATACACCATAGCTTTTTGACAGGTTCCTTCTCTTCTCTCTTTCCCCTTAATTATGCATAGATGGATCATGTTGTAGGTATAGAAAGGTTAGGTTAGATTAGAGGATGAGATCCTGAGAGTTAGAGCCAGTTCCATGGAGTTCCATAGCAGGGCATTGAATCTTTAATTGGCAAGAACTAGCTGTTTAGGGAGTTTTAATTAGCATGGATTAGGTTAGATTAACTAGGGTAGCATGTAGAACAAGTTAATGCCCTTAGGTTGAAGCTTTATCATGGTTGATCTCAGATGAACATGGTAGTACCCAAGATTTGATGCCTTCGGTTTGGACGATTCAAAGGGAATTAGAGAAAATTACACGTAGAACCTTGTTCCTTGCAATGAGTAGACCACTTTTGCATTTGGAAGTGTTGCATTTCATCAAGTCTAGGGAGAGAACGAATCAATAGAAGTTTGATGCATGATTCACGATTCTGGGTTCTGAAAACCCTAGGGTTTTGTTTGGGGACGATTGTTGTCCATCGTTGGATTAGTCCCCAGGTTTTGACTCTTTCCTACCATCCAACGGCCCAGATCGCTTGAAGAAACGGAGGGAAAATTTAAAAGAAACTGAAACGCGGTCGTTTCAATTAGTGAGGAGCGCCTGGGCCTATCTCACAACGCTATTGGCACCCCACCATGATCTGGCCCAAATGAATAATAACTAACGCGCCTTACTTATCACACCCCCATCCCCTTTATTTTGTTTTACTTTTTTTAATTCCATTTAATATTTCTTGCATTTGTAAAATTCATAAAAAATAGGAAATTTAATATTTTTTAATTCTTCTTTTTCCTACATGTAAATAAACCTGTCTAGAAAAATATAGATAAATAAAATGTCCATTTTATTTTCTTTTCATATTTTTAATAGATTTTTCTTTTAAATAGCTTTTAGAATAGGATTAATTTTGGGCATGATTTTGTGGAATTTGTTTTAGGACCTTCCTTTAGTCTTTTTAATCCATTCTTTTTTGTGTAATTAGATATTGAATCATAGTTCCCCATAGGATTTAATTCTTGATTTTTAGATTAAATTTTGATTAGTTTAATTAGGGTAGCTTTAGGGTATCCTAATCAGGGTTTAGGTTAGGGATGGCAAACAAACCCGGGCCCGCCCACACCCGCCCGGGCCCGCCCCGAAATTAATGGGGGAAATCCGATTTAATTGGGTGCGGGTGCGGGTGCGGGTGAAACCCGATTCTTAACTACGGGTGCGGGTGCGGGTGCGGGTAGACACTAAGACCCGCCCGCACCCGCACCCGCCCCGCCCCAAATAATATATTTTATTTTGATTTCCTTATTTTATTTATTTTAATACTTATTTATTAATTATACTTTTAATTAAGTTATTAATATTCTTATTGCAATTAAAATAATAAAATTAATCAAGTTAATATTCATTTATTAATTAAAATTTTAATTAAATAATTAATTAATTTATTAAAATAATCAATTTTTTAATTAAATTACTAATTTTTATTATAATTAAAAAAATAATAATTTTTTGCGGGTGGGGGCGGGGCGGGTGCGGGTGCACCCGTTTTCTACTGGGGACGGGTCTGGGTGGTAAATTTTCACCCCCGATTAGATTTGGGGGCGGGGGCGGGTCTGTTACATGGAGGCGGGTGCGGGTGCGGGTATAGTTAAACCCGCCCCCGACCCGCCCCGTTGCCATCCCTAGTTTAGGTTGTGCAAGTAAAGAAATTCATTTTCTTTAAATAGTTTTGTCTTGATTTTTGGGTAGAGGCCTATGTGGATGTTATGGGTAGATATTGTAGACTCTTGTGAATAATTGATAGATTTTTCCCCATTGGTTTAGTATTTTTAGGTATTTTCTGAAGTTGCTTATTGATTTTGTCTGTTCTGTGGTTATCTGTTCATCTTTGGGGTTCATTTTGGGGAATTTGTTGTGGGGCTTAGCTTGTGTTGAAGATCTTGTTGAGGAGCGTGATGGAGAGAAGATTGTAGATCAAGATTCAGAGACCCAGAGCTTGGCTTTTTCCCTGTCTGTGAGGTTTGAGATCCTGAAGTTTGAAGGGAGTTCATGGTACTTTCCTGAGGAAGGCACTATGAATGACTTTCATTCTTTCTTCTCAACTCTTTCTCAAGTATCCAATGATGTTGGAGCCAACTTGTGAGTTTAATTTCTCCTGAGGAGGAATGTAAACTGATCATATGTTGTTGAGCCACATGGGATACAACTCCTAAGTGGAAGCCTCCTAGTACTTTCCTGAGGAAGGTCCTATGGGTCTATTCACTTAGTTCCATTATTTTATCTAGGATTTCTCAAGTATCCAATGATGTTGGAGCCAACTTGTGAGTTTAATTTCTCCTGAGGAGGAATGTAAACTGATCACCTGTTGTTAAGCCACATGGGATACAATTCCTAAGTGGAAGCCTCCTAGTACTTTCCTGAGGAAGGTCCTATGGGTCTATTCACTTAGTTCCACTAGCAGATAGGATTTCCTAAATATCCAGTGATGTTGGAGCCTGCTTGTGAGTTTAGTTTCTCCTGAGGAGGAATGTAAACTGATCACAGTGGTTGAGCCACATAGGACATAACTCCTGAGTATACACCTCCTAGTGCTTTCCTGAGGAAGACACTATGAGTCTGCTTACTTAGCTCCCTTTCTTTGGTAAGCATGTTCTGAAGCTTGAAGACTGGGATTGATTTCTTTTGGTTAGGTTTTGCTTTAGGGCTTTGCTTAGATTTGATTCAGATTCTGTGTTAAGGTTAGGATTAGAGAATAGATGTTTCTTTCTCAAGCCTGTGTTTTGTTTGCCTGATGGCAGCTTCATGTCTTTACTGTTCATTGCTTGATAGCATGTTGTTTTACATTTCAGTATGATTACTGTTATTTCATGACTGGCTTGAGGTTGAGACGAGCTTGTGGAGGCTGAAGCCCCACACACATTTCCTCCCTCACTTGCATTGCATGCATTTTACTGTTAAAGCTGATGCTTTTGTCTGTTTTGGTGTATCATTGACATGATCCCTTAGGACTCTCATTTCCTCTGATGAGGATTTGATGATAGACTTTTAGGTTGAAACCTATGCATGACAACATCTAGGAGTTCCCTGTTCAAACCTCAACCATAGGATGAATCCATGGCATGATAACAGTAGGACTTGATAGTCTCCCTCCTAGTTAGGCCTGCTCTCTTCTCATCTCAAAGCAGTTTAAGATACGGTAATCATGAATGATTTCTTTCGTACGGTATGAGCCTTAAGCTATCTGAGAAAGGACGCATTCCCTCTCAGGTCATAGTCTCTAGTGCGGTTGAGATCGCAAACATAATAAAAAAACACTTCTTTCAGGAGATAACCCGTAGTTAGCCGAACTACATTTGCTCTGATCTTTCATACCAGATGGAAGTACGTAGGCATAGGATGTGATATCCTGGCGAGCAACCTTCCTTCGTAGGGCGAACTACGTTGACTCTGATTTCTCCTTCTCTGATGAGAATACGTAGGAATAAAGTGCGATGCTTTGCCGAGTCATTTTTCTTTTCTTTTTCAGCCAGCCTTGATAGGTAGATAGATTGTAACCAACCCGTCCAAGTAAACAAACAAGCGAGGATCCCGTCGAGTACGACGGACGTGAGGGGTGCTAATACCTTCCCCTTGCGTAACCGACTCCCGAACCCAGACAATGGTTGCGATGACCTTGTCTTACCCTTATTCGTCAGGTTTTTCCGATCGTTTCCTTTCCCGCTCTGAGGGATAAATAACGAAAGGTGGCGACTCTTCTGTCATGCCGGCACCTTATTTTCGCGCAAGCGACAAAGACCAACTCAGAGGCATCCAGATGAAGAGAAAGAGCAAGATTAGCTAGATTAGGCTCAGCATCCATATGAACAAAAGGCATCTGACTCCCGATAGGCACCCCCAATAAATCAACATACTCCTCTAATGTAGGTGCAAGAATGAAGTCCGGGAAAGTAAAGCATCTCAAAGGAGGATCATAGAACTGCAACAAGGCATATAACCCATTCAACTCATACACAGACGGTTTACAGACCAAACTGAGCAGCTTCCCATAAGACTTTCTGAATTCACCTCTAACAGTATCATCTGCCAAAGCAATCAAACTGGACAACTGAGCAACATCTGGAGTGGGGAGCTTATAGGCCACAGTTTTCCTCAGAGAACTCATAATAGCACAACAGCAGGCAAGAAAATACCGGAACTGGGGGATAATGCGCACCTGCAACACAGACACACGTTAATAATATGCAAATGAGTATGCAAAATGCAAAATGCAGACATGCAACAATGGATCAAGATGGTGCTGCTGAGGAGACTGAGGCTCTGATCCAACACAAACACAACTGCTCTGATAATACAACCCTGAAGAGGACCAATAAATATGCACTGTCGAGAACAACCACATCTCTGATGATAAGAACCTTTTGAACCCAACAACACTGATTCACTGTCAAGAAAACCAGGTAGTCTGAAGGTTAAGGTTTCCTGCAATAACCCGACCCCGCTCACAGGTATGGACCTAATCACAGACAAGGTATGTCATCCTATGTGTTTCCCAGCGTCACAGACTTTCAAGAGCGATGATACGATACCTAGAAGGTGTGGCATCATCATCCCTTGAAGTGGCCTCACTCTGCTGAGTCACAAATGATCGGTCCCCAGAGTCGACAATCCTCCAAACCAACAACCCCTCAGGCCCAAAGGGCCGGAAAAGAAGTCAACCGGGAGAACCTCGTCTGAGCGTGGATTTTATGAGACACTAGTGCCTGCAAAGCAAGCACGAGCCCATTAATCTCCACAACTAATGCTAAGTACACTCAAGCTTGGGTCTGGCTTCTCGCTCATCAGATCCCCTTCCCACAACAGCACAATAATAATAATCATACTGAAAATAAAATGCGGAAAGTAAATGCAATAAATAAAACCCAATAGGTAAACACACAAGCGCTAGGATTGACTCGCATAGGGAACCATTGGAGTCCCCAGCAGAGTCTCCAGCTGTTGGGGATGACCCAGACAGCTAGGAAGAAAAACCTAAGGCGAGACTCGCATAGGGAACCATCGCAGTCCCCAGCAGAGTCGCCAGCTATCGCTACTGCGAAAAACGAGGCCGGCAAGGCAGAAGAGTCGCCACCTTTCGTTATTTATCCCACAGAACGGGAAAGGAAACGATCGAAAAAAACCTGACGAAAAGGTATAACACAAGGTCATCGCAACCATTGTCTGGATTCGGGAGTCGGTTACGCAAGGGGAAGGTATTAGCACCCCTCACGTCCATCGTACTCGATGGGATCCACGCTTGTTGTGTTTATCTAATGGGTTTGTTATATCTATCTACATTAAAGGTATGGTCTGAAAAGAAAAGAAAATGACTCGGCAAAGCGTCGCACTTTATGCCTACGTATTCGCGTCTGGAATGAGAAATCAGAGTCAACGTAGTTCGCCTAACTACGGGGGAAGGTTGCTCGCCAAGATATCGCATCTTGTGCCTACGTACTTTCACACGGCGCGAAAGATCAGAGCAAACGTAGTTCGGGACACGAGAGACACAAGTTTGTCTTTTTTATCCGAGTAGGGTTAACAAACGGTTCCAGCAGTTGGTGTATGCAGCTCGACCATTGGAGACTTAGGCGTTTACCGTTTGCGGTAGAACCGGGAGTTAACAGAACTCTCCTTCTGAAAAAGGTTTCCCAAGGGATTAGAGGTCCAAGAGGAGAAAAAGAGTTTGATCTTTGTTTTCTGTTTTTAGAGAAGTATCTTTTATGGATGTTTACAACTGATATCACACTAGAGACTATGACCTGAGAGTGAATGTGTCGCATGTTACCCAAAGGGTACCATACTAAACATCCATACTGTTGAAAAGAAACTCTCCAACAATCCTTTCTCAAGTAGCTTAAGGCTCGTAACGTACGACGTCAATTAACCTTTATTACTGAATTTTGATTTTGTTTGTAGATGAGAAGAAAAAAGATGCACTAAAGGGGAACTGATCCAATCCTAAAGTTGTCATGCAAAATGGACCTACAGTTGAGGTTAGGAGGGAATATGCCTAATGTTATCATGCATGGTTAGAACCCTAATGTCTGTCATAACTTCTCTGGAACCAGAGAAGTCAGAGCTCCTAGGGGAATATGGCAAAGGAAAACAAAGCAGTAAACAAATTAACTGAAAAGAAATTATTGTAAACAAAATGCTGTAAATAAAATGCATGTTATGCATCACACAAGCAGAAGGAGCCAAGCTCAACTTCTAAACAAACAAGGCACAAGGGCCACACACCACATAGGCAAGGGAGCTGAGCTCCACCAAATACCAGCAAGCAAAGCCACACAGTAAAAATACAAGCAGAGGGAGAAACTCAACCTCTAATGCAATACAAGCAAGGGGAGAAGCTCAACCCTTAAGATGCTCTTAGGCCTATGATCATCTACATGAAGCCTAAATCTAATGCAACACTCTAAGCAAATCATATTAATACAGTTGAAGAAAAAGAAAACAGACAAATAGGGAAAACAAGCCAGCAATCTCCACAGCAGAGCAATCTTCTGACAACAATCCAATCCAATGTCTGTAACTGCTCTTCAAGTTCACACCATCTTCAAGAGAAGGAATAGAATGCTCCATCTTCAAACTTTAACAATGCTCCAACAAGAATGAAGAGAATCAACAAGATGAGTATTGGATGATGGGAAGCAGGAAGGAAACTAAAGGAATCCCACCTGACACTCAACCAGTCATCAGAGAAAGGCATCCTCAAAAGTTCTACTCATTGTAAAATGTCACACATCCCTCCAAAGGAGATATGAGACTTTCACATGAGGACTTTGAATCATAAGATAGGATGGGAGGTGAATGAAACCAACCATTATTTGAGGGAAAAAAACTACTTCTAAAGCTCTCTCCTAAAAACCCTAATCTTATAAGCTACTAAAAGCTAACAAAAAGAAAAGAAAAGCTCCACCAGCCACTCCACAAAATCTTCATCATGCCCATGACATCATCCAAGACGAACCAGAAGCCCAACATGCAAGAAAAGCTTACCTTGTGTCCATTCCAAAACAATCACCAAGGTTGAAGCAACAAATGAACAAACAACTTGAATATTCTATCTAAAATAGCAAAACACATCCTAAAAATCTAATTATTTTTCTATGGGAACATGCATTTGTTAATGATCTATAGTTCAAATATCATAACCTAATTCAATTTATATGTCCTCTAATAAAATCCTAAGTTGAAAGGTATCAAGGGAAACCATTAATGGGGAAAGGCTCTAAACCTACCTCTAAATCAGAAGCTATGATTTTCTAAAAAATGTGAGAAAAATCCTGAGGGAACATACATCTCTAACCTAGCATCTATAAAAAATTCACAACAAAATTCCAAACCAATTGCAAGAACAAAAATCAACAAACAGACAGCTTAATTATGCAAAATTAATGAAATATCCAAAATAAGAAAAATATGAATTAAATTGAAAATACATCAAAAATTAAATCTAATGGTACAGAAAAATCAAGAATGAAACAAGGATCATGGGGGCAAACTCACGTTTAAATCTCAGCCTTTGATCTTGCATACGAAGTCCACTCTCCAGACTCATCCAATGGCCATGCACTTGTCTCCTTCCTTGAGCTCAGGCGAAGCTTCAAATCCAGACGGTGGCCCAGACGGTGGCGCCACCGTCTTCTCCGGCGAAGAGGTAATTACAGGCATCCATAAAACACAAACTATACATTGATCTTGCTCAGAATTTCACGCTAATCACGAAAATGAAATCCAAATTTCATGAATCCTTCTAGATTTTCAAAACCGAATCAAGATCCAAATTATGTCATGTCGTTCATCATCACCAAATGTCCAATTAATGGTATAGAAATGATCCTCATCTAACACTAATTAACCTAAACTATTCCAATTGTATTAATTCATCCAGATCAAAGTGTTTCGAATCAAAAGAGAAATTGCACCACATGATCAATCATCACCAATTGCTACCAATTTGATCCTAAAACGTGCTACATTTCACATAGATCCTAGCCACATGCTTGTTTCTAACTACATCATGCTAGGTTAAGAGGAAATTTGAGATTTACCAACCTGACTTTAAGCTTCGAATTGAGATGTCTATGGCTTGAATCTTGTTTCCAAACCTTCCAGATCTACTCAGTGATGATGGCAAAAGCTTGTAGAACCTTCAATTCCTCTTGAAAACAGCTTGAATTCAAAAACCGATTTGCACTTTTCTTCTTCAAATTCCAATGGCTCTCTTTGAATTCAGCACTAATGAATCACCAACCCTTGCCCAAATGAATTTCTGAACATATATAGAACTAGTTGGAACCTTCTAGAGACCCAGCCCAAGTCCAAATCAGAAGATCCAATTTCAAAATTTTCTCCAAAAATTTGAACATGGAAAGCTCGAATTTGGATCAATTCCTTGTATGAGAAGCTTTGGTTAACTTGCATAACAATCCTTGAAGGGGTTCAGATCAGCTAGAGCTTCCCAATTGGTTTTGTGAATGATTTCTTGTGATGTTGCTTATTTATGAAGAAACATGTCAAAACACCATGAATTATAGGTCAATTGAAAATTCTAGAATTACCAATGTTTCTAAATCATCATTTCTGATCAAATTGAGTTGTCATTTGCCTTTGCTTGAGCACATAACAATTTATTTGAATTTCCCACCAAATAATGCCTTTAATTTCTCTTTTTATAACCACTTCAAGTCAACTCTTACTATGGACCAAATCAATTCACCATGAGCTCTTGGTTGTCCTAAAAACCATATTTTGAGCAATTTTTGTGTTGAACAAAATTGCATTTGAAGTGTGCATGTTAAAGATTTTGACCTATAATTGAAAATGACCTATAATCTTGCTTTCCCAAAATACCCCTGGCTTGTAAACCTCATAACTTGAGTTCTACAAATCAGATGGAATACTTCTAATACAATTTGGAAAGCTAAGATCAAGACCTACAACTTTCATGTTGGCCAAATGTTTAGGAGAAACACCCTCCTAGGTCAACGTTCCTTGGAAGTTGGTGAACTTTCACAGACAAATTTCACATTCCTCCGATGACCTGTGACATGTCTGGACCATAACTTGAGTTCTATAAATCCAATGGAGGACTTCTAGTACTCAAATTAAAGCTAAGTGGTCTTGAAGTTAGGCACTAAATAAGGGATTTTACCCTGAGAACCCTAATTTAGCAACTCTTCACACCTTGAACTTTTCTTGCATAGATCTTGAAATATTATCTCATGTGTCTCAACACAACTATCCATGGTTGCAAAGACCTAGAATTGAGCTTTGATCCTCTTTAATTGGTCAGTTGACTTAGGATTACTCAGATGAAAACCCTACTTGCAACACCTTCAACTATGGCTCTTCACACTTGGCACAATGACTTAATTGAGATCCACCATGACCCTCAAGGCATTTAAATGAGCTCTAATCACACCCTCTCACCTTGGCCAAGACCTCACCATCCATTGATGATCTTCAATTGGTCCTCAAATTAGGAGACTAACCCCATACAAACAACTGAACTTCTTAAGAAACCAACCCTCTTCCTGATGATTATGGTGACTTCTTAAACTTGCATAAGACCTCTAGATAGGCTCCACACTTGATCCCCTATTAAATGAACAATGCTATGCTATGCAAATGTTAGAACAATGCAATTTTAATGCAATGAAACATAAACCAAGTAAGAAAAGGTTAGGCAAATTTTGGGGTGCAACACTACGGTCTGCGTATGAACTTCATTGTTTAGTGGATTGGGAGAACCTGAGGGCCATTTATCTGAATCAATCTCTTCTGAAGACGAAGCGTCGGGAAAGTGTCAGGGTCAAGCGAGTCATAGAAGAATCAGCTCATGGTGTTCGTTTGCACCATATTGCCGACATTGTTGTACTTTTTGTTTAAAATATACACTTTTGTGTTTGCTTTTAGGCATACTTGTAGTTTTTGCGCAGCTTCCTCTTTTCAGGAGTTGCATCTGTTGTAAAAACTTTGCCTATTCACAGGCCTATTACCAATAAACATATATTATTCAGTACTTTGTTTGTGCGCTTTGTTTTTATGCTTTTACTGTTTTGTTTGTGAAAAACGCCCGATGTTTTTGATGAACTTGAATACATAAACTTGCAGGCCTTGGCCAATAATTTCCAAAACTTTGATATTAATTGAACAATGTCACGGACGCTGATCAGGATAAGATTGTTGTATAGGATGTCTTGTCTGTTTGTCTTTTGCAGGGTTGTTACCCTTGGGGCAAGGTTTACGAATCTGGATGGATTCATCTTTTCCCCCAAACAGTGTTGTTCTCCAGAAGTTGAGTTTGCATCTCTATCCTAGTAGAGTTACATGCAGTGTTTAGCATGTCCTTGGCAGTTTGCCAGTGCGCTTTTAATCCCTGTGGAGTATGGGTAGGTGCTTACTCCCCAGTGAGTCGAGATTCGGGCGTATCCCCACATAGTAGGTGCCAGATTTTCCCCAGCAGTGGCCTGGTACTTCTCCCTCTCACTCAGTTTGATTGAAGGAACCCATCTTTCAGCAGTACAGACTAAGATATCCGATAGAAGTGTTGTTCTCTATCAGGTAATTTAGGTTGTTTAGCATGTTTGTTTTAAGTACTCGGTGAGTTATCTGTTCTTCAGAAAGTTTTGTATTCCGGAGAGTCAGCCTGGACATTTACCTCAGCAAGTGGTGATCTGCATCCTCAGCTGATTTTGGATTTGCTGCTCTTGTATGAACTTTGTCCCCAGTAGGGGAGCCTTTCGAGGCCTTTTCATTTCAGAGTAAGTCCAATCGTTTGGCACGGGTGAGCTTTTCCCTGCAAGGTTGTTTGTTGCTCCTGACAGGATGGTTTCTGTTTCCCTAGTATTTACTTTGTTGTCTCAGTTCCGATGCATCTGCATGTGTGCATAGCATTTACCCAAACGCGTAGCATTTCCATTTCGTATGCGGCATTACGCCATTTTCAAACATTTGCATGTGAAACATAGACTGGGTTGTTATCTCTTTGTTTCAGGTGCTTCTCCGAAGGTTTGATCTTCTATTTTGGTGTCCAGACCATGTGTTTAGACCCTGGCACATGTTATTCCTCAGCAGTATCTTCGGATTTAAGTGGGTCATGATAAGTATGGTGATGATCACCTCTCCCGTTGAGTATCCAGACTCCGGCCCATACTCGGTTGATATTATTTTTCTTTTTCCGTCGAGTATCCAGACTCCGGTAAGGATGGTTGTGGTATCCAGACCACGATGACCGATATTATTTTTCTTTTTCCGTTGAGTATCCAGACTCCGGTATTTTCTTCAACAGGCATTTTCTTGATCCGTTGAGCATCCAGACTCTGGTCAAATTCCTTTGTGATATCCAGATCACAGCAAGTGTGTTTGTGCCTTATGGTATCCAGACCATGGCTTATGCTCGTTTTATTACGCTTTCTCCGTTGAGTATCTAGACTCCGGTAAAGTCAGTTGGGTGTCCAGACCCTGATGAATCTTGTTTGTACTTTCTCCGTTGAGTATCTAGACTCCGATAATGGCAGTTATGGCATCTAGACCATGGTAGCTTCTCTGATGCTCTGTGATATCCAGGTCACAGTAATTGTGGTTATCTCCTATCGCCGTGTGGTATCCAGACCTTGGCACGTAACGTTTTCTCAGTCTATGTGGTATCCAGACCACAGCTAATATTGTTTCCCAACAATTTCGTTTGACATCCAGATCCTGATGAATATATTTCTTTTGCATCGAGCATCCAGGCTCAGGTTTTTTGAGTATCCAGACTCAGAATTATTATCGAGCATCCAGGCTCAGGTTAACCGAGTATCCAGACTCAGGTTATTTGCATAGAACATCCAGGCTCAGATTTTTGAGCATCCAGGTTCAGGTTAACCGAGTATCCAGACTCAGGTTATTTTCATAGAGCATCCAGGCTCAGATTGCGTTGAGCATCCAGGCTCAGGTTATTGAGTATCCAGACTCAGGTTATTGAGTATCCAGACTCAGATTTGTTCTTTGAGCGTCCAGGCTCCAATTTGTGTTTTGAGCATCCAGGCTCCGATTCATTTTGAGTATCCAAAATCAGGTTTATTAATCGAGTATCCAGACTCAGATTTACTACCGAGCAGTCAGGCTTCATTTATTGAGCATCCAGGCTCCAGCTCTTTGTTTATTGAGCATCCAGGCTCCAGTTTTGTGTTTGTCGAGCATCCAGGCTCCAATCTTTGAGTACCCAGACTCAGATTTGTTTCTTTATGCATTCAGGCTCCGTTTATTGAGTATCCAGACTCAGAGTTATGTTTTGAGCATTCAAGCTTCGATTTTTGTGGAGTATCCAGACTCTAGTAACTTGGATAGTTACTTTTTGCCAATATGGTATTCAGACCATGGCGCTGCTTTTGATGTTTGTATTCTATTTCCCCAACAGGGTGGCTTTGAGATTAGTACCGTTATATTCGGATTTTTCGCGGTTGGCAAATTTCCAGGTTCTTTGGTATTCAACAGTCTTTTACCTTGATTGCGTGAAAGTTGTTCGGTTTTCATTCATTCAGGTCCAAGTCGTTTGAATAGGGACAGCTGTTGCACCCCAAAATTTGCTCAACCTTTTTTTAACTGGGTTTATGTTTCATTTCATTTCATTTCTTTCTAGCATTCGCATTGCATAGCATGTTGCATTGAAAAGGGGATCAAGAGTTTGTGCACCTCAAGAGGAGTCTACTCAGAGGGTTGAGCCTAAGCAAGGGGTTATACTCAAGCTTGAATGGTCATCAGGACATCTTGAAGTAGTCATTGTCTTGTGAAAAGATAGATGGATGTGTGTGGGTCAGCTCCTAACTTGGAAGTCAACTGAAGAGCATCACGAGATTGAGAATGTAGGATTATGGGTATGAGATGTAAAGAAAGCTCATTGATGGCCTTGAGGGTCATTGTGGAGTTTATTCAAGTTGTTGTGTGAAGTGGAACAAGCCACGGTTGAAAGTATTGCAGTTAGGGTTTTCATCTAGTAAATCCTCAGTCAACTGTGTAATTGAAGAAGATAGAAACTCAATCCAAAGTATCTATGGTCATGGGATGTTGTGTTAATACATATGAGACATCATTTCAAGTTCAATTCATCAAGGGTTAAGTGTGTGAGAAGTTACTAAATTAGGGTTCTCAGGGTAAAATCCCCTATTTAGTGCCTGACTTCAAGACCAACTACCTCAAGATACAAGTCTCATCTCAATTTTTGGCCAACATGGAACTTGTAGAGCATGTTCTTAGCTTTAATTTGAGTACTAGAACTCCTTGGTTGGATTTATAGAACTCAAGTTATGATCCAGACAAGTTATAGGTCATCAGAGGTATGTGATTCTGGTCAACAATAGTCAGCCAAATTCCAAGCCAGTTTTGACTTAGAAGGATGTTTCTCCTAAACTTTTGGCCAACATGAAAGTTGTAGGTCTTGATCTTATATTTCCAAATTGTACTAGAAGTCTTTCATCTGATTTGTAGAAATCAAGTTATGAGGTTTACAAGTCAGGGGTATTTTGGGAAAGTAAGATTATAGGTCATAAAATTATAGGTTCATTTCACCAACTTGCACACTTCAAATGGAAATCTTTTCAACATGAAACTTGCTCCAAATGGGGCCATTTGCATTACCAAATCATCTCTTGTCATGGTGGGAGTTTGGATTGAGAATTTGTGGTTTGAATTTTTCATGAAGGAGGCTTAAATTGAGAAATTGAGAATTAATTGATTTTGAACTATTTCAAGGCAAGTTTGTGCATTTTTTAATTGCAAATAATGATTCAAAAGCATTGACATTGTCACATTGGAAATTTGGGGTCTCAAAATAGGCCATTTTCATGGTTTCTTCCTCTTGAAGTAACAACTTGGAAATCAACCATAGGATCAAAATCAAGCCTCAAATCTCATCCCTTCGATCAACACAAGTGATTTGTAGTGGATTCGGATTGAAAACCAAGCTGGTGTAGTGGTAAAAATGTGTATGGCAACTTGGAAAAAGTGTGAAAAGTGAAATTGTGAATTGGGTTGTTTAGCTTGAATTGAAGCCCCATTTGATCATTGACCCAACATATAAGTATCCCAGATGAAAATTGGAGCAAAGCTAGGTCATTTTCATGCATGAACAGCCAGAGCACATTTTGAAAAAGTGGAGAAAAACTCAAAAACGATTTCTCAGATTCAACCATTTTCAGACCAAATTTAGCATTCAAACACCTCATGATTGAAGTTCATGGAGTGATTCTGGGCATTTTTCGTTAAGCTTCATCATAGTTTCATGGCCCAGTGGAGGCTCTCCACTAGGTAAACTAACTTTCAACCTTACACTCTTATTATGCCATGTTTTTTCACCATTTTTGTTGCATTTGAATCCTTGAGTTGTATGGATCGTTTCTGGATCATTTTCGTTTGTGTTTATGGTGTTTGATTTTGTGAGCTCAAAATTATTTTGATTCGGTTTGAGGAATTTTTGTGGTGTTTTGCTTTAATTTTTGTTGATTCTTGCTCCTTGCAACATGTAGATGAAGTTTAGATCAATTTATTTGTGTTTTGTTGAACTTTCATTTTGGTGCGTGTTGCTTGTTGTTTGATTTCTGGATTTATTATGGAGAGTTGGTGGAAACTAGTGCTGGATTCATGATCCTCCCGACGAGTAGATGAGTTTTCATCTAGAGATTATTGAAAACAGTTGAGAATCGACGGAGCTGTGATGTTGATGGTGTCCCGCGGCGGTCGGACCAACGAGGAAGACGACCGGAATTTCTTTCCGGCGCCGGCGAAGTCCCATGGAAGAAGATGGGTGACGTGGTGTACTTCTCATCCGTTCGTTGTGTTTTATGTTGATCATGCGGTTCAGATTACACCCTACCGTGTTCCTTTTGGGCTTGTGTATATGAGAGCAAAACTCAAATTCATTAAATGAGGTGGCTTATTGTAAGCCACATGATGAGCATACTTAGAATCCAATCAGACGTCCCACAGAGCTTTCCACCATGTACCTTAGTCAACACAACCATATAGGATTGGTCAAAATTTTATTGTTTTTTCTTTCTCACTGGGCCTATTTGTGCACTGCTTTTCACACCCCCCTGGGAGGGCCCATTTGCGTTTTACTCTTGTTTTGTTTGCTGTTTGCACCACTTCATTTTCATTTAATTGTTAATTTCTTTTATTTTTCTGTTTTATGCCGTTTCAAATTTAATCCAAATAAAATAGTTCCAATAGTTTAAAAATTCACGAAAAATATTTTCTACGAACTTTAAGATGTCTAGTTTTTTCTGAATATTTTTTATTTTTGACTTTATTTTCAATTAAAAAATGAATTAGATATTGGGGCTGTTTTATTTGAATTAAACTGTGACATATCTTTCTCTTGATTTTATTTCTATGTGTAAACTTCTCATTTTTGCATGTTTTTTTTAGCATTGCATTAACATATTGATTGATCTTTGGATATTTTTTCATGATTTTTAGGTACTGTTTCCATGTAGTTTGAATTGCCTTTTGTTCCCTCTCCATCTTTGCCTTAATTTGGGACACTCTTGGTGTTTGCCCTCTGTTGAGGCACTTTCCTTTTGATTTTCAATCTCCCCTTTTGACCCCTGGTTCCCAATACCTTGGGGGCCCCTTGAGATTTTATTTGGCATTTTCGGGTGCATTTTAATATTTTTCATGTATTTTGCAAGTTGCTTCATGTTTATGCATCTCTACTTGTGTACTTGTTTTGTTTTGCTTCCAAAAGCTTGGTTGTGCATTGTTGATGAACCTTATTTTGATTGTTTCATGTCAGGGGCTTGTTATAGGTCTTGTGTGCCAATTCATAGGTCTTTACCTTATGCATAAGTGGTTTATTTGATATCATACTTTCATGTTTGCACATTGTGTTTCCATAGGTGGTTGTTTGCATTTGCTTGAGATGTTTTGCTTTAGCTTTTGAGATCTCTTCTCCTCATCCCCCATTCTGTCCCATGACTTTGGAATACTACTTAAGGTTGCTTGGTTCCTCCTGAGGAGGAACCTGAAGCTTGCCTAAAGTAATGAATCCATGAGGACTTTTTCTCATTGTTTTTGTTACTTGTTTTTTATGCATCTTCTTCTCCTCTTCTCTTGCATTTATTCATATTATAGCTTAAGGTTGAGATGAGCTTGTGGAGGCTCCATCCCCACACATATTTCCTCCCTCACTTGCATTTCATCCTTGCCTTCCATGTTTGCATTCTTGTGCATGTTTCTTTCTTCTTCCTTTGTCTATTTCTTCCCTTAGGATTTCCATTCCATCTTCTTTAAGTTGGAGTGTGATAGATATTAGGGTCCTAACCATGCATGATAACATTAGGTAGTTCCCTTTCAAACTCAACTTTAGGCGCACCTTGCATGACAACTTTTAGGCTTAGGACTAGTCCCCCTTAGTTGGTCTCTTTCTCTTCTCATCTTCAAACAACTTCAATCCACTTAATAAAGGATGACAATTGTTGCACGCTACGAGCCTTAAGCCATTTGGGAAATGATGATTGGGTGGTTGCCTCTCAATTATCTAGAATGTTAGTGTATATCCTTCGGACGATATACGAAGCATTCGCTCCTAGATTATAGTCTCTAGTGTAACATGAGTTACAAACTAAGTTCAAAACACTTCTTCTTTAAAAAACACAAAAAAAACTCAAACTCTTTTTCACCCCTTGGGGTCTTAATCAGGAAAACCTTTTTCATAAACAAGAGTGTTGTTAACTTTCAGTCCTATCGCAAACGGTAACGCCTAAGTCTCCAATGGTCGAGCTGCATACACCAACTGCTAGAACTGTCTGTTAACCCTACTCGGGTAAAACTTTTGAACAGCCTGTGTTCTCGTAAGCCCGAACTACGTTTGATCTGATCTTTCGTACCATACAAAGGTACGTAGGCACAAGACGTGATGTCTTGGCGAGCAACCTCCCCCCTTTCTTTAGCCGTAGTTAGGCGAACTACGTTGACTCTGACTTTCCCATTGCACGAGGGAGTACATAGGCACAGAGCGACGATGCTCTGTCGAGTCAGTTCTGTTTTCTTTTTCTTTTGTCCATAAGCCTTTAGCGTAGATAGTTTACACACCCTTTTAGCTAGACAACCAAGTGCGAATCCTGTCGAATACGACGGACGTGAGGGGTGCTCATACCTTCCCCTTGCGTAACCGACTCCCGAACCTAGGACTTGGTTACGATGACCTCGTCTTTTCCTGTTTTCGTCAGGTTTTATCCGATCGTTTCCTTTCCCTTCTTCGGGATAAATAAAGATAGGTGGCGACTCTGTTAGTCATTGTCGGCCTTCCTTTTTCACAGTAGCGACAGTATCCAGACCTTGGCAGATTATAAAATTTTCTCCCGCCTGCGTGGTATCCAGACCTCGACAGACTATGATTTCTGATGGATGCGTTCATCTTATCACATTTTCCCCAACATATTTTCTACATTTTTCTTTTAGCGGTGGAAAATTTCCGATTTCTTTGATATTCAACCGTCTTTTACCTTGAATGTTTGAAGTTCGTCCGCTCTTCATCATTTTAGGTCTAAGTCGTTTAAATAGGGGCAGCTGTTGTACCCCAAAATTTGACCAACCCCTTTTCTTCCTTGGCTTATGTTTCATTACATTTTAGCATCTTGCATTTGCATAGCATTGTTCTTACAGGGGATCAATAAATTGTTTGTGTGCCATCCAAGAGGAGAGTCTTATTGGTTTCAAGTTCAATCAAAGGCATTGGTACAAGTCATTAAGTGTTTGGTACTATCATGAAGTTGTCAAAGCTCCTTGAAAGGAGAGGTTTGTTATAGCTCTTTGTCTGAGAACCACCAGAGGATTTGTCAAGAGTTCATAAGGTCTTATTATTGGTGTAGGTATGGGATAGAGATTTTTTGAGTACCTTTGAGGCTATTATGGAGTTGGAATAGTCATTCAATTCATCTGCAAAAGGCATAAGCAAAAGGGATGAAATTAGGGTTTCACATATAATCAGTCTAGACCTATTTCTTGGAGCAAAACTTGTTTCCATGATCCTTCATATGTCCCAAGTTGCTTAGAAGTAGAAGGTTGATTATCAATTTCAACCAGAAGAGCTCCAATTGGTTAGTCAATTGCAAAATAGGAAAATTTGGGGAAAAGTCAATTATGCAGAGAAAAAGTCAACTCCTGACTTTTTAGGGTCAAAATCATATTCCTCAAGTCCAACATGGTCAATGGGTGAAAATTGACCAAGAAATGTCAAAGGGATCACAAAAAATCAAGAAGTGTGAAACTTGCCATTTTTTGGGAAATTAGGGTTTTAGAGACTTTCCATTTATGGAAAGTTCCATGTGTAAATCAGCCACTTTCAAAGCCTTTTTTCTTCATGATCAAGGTTTGAATTGAATTTTTGTCTAACATAAAAGTTGTTCCTCATAGCCTGAGCTTTCTTTTGAGTACCAATTCATCATCATGTGGTGCTTCAAGCTTGAGTTATGATGTTTAAAAGTTAGGGTTTTCAAGGACCTCAAATTTAGCAAGTTTGGAGAGATTTTTGGACCAAGTTTCCAAGGCAATTTTCATCAAGTTCTTGGTGCCATATGAAATTTTGTCCCACATGAGAGTTGTAGGTCCTGTTCCAAGATTTCCATCCATTATTAGAAGTTCATCATGTGATGCTTGAAGCTCAAGTTATGGAGGTTCAAAGTTAGGGTTTCAAGTGAATCAAAACTCATAACTTAGAAATTTTCTAAGTTAATTCAAGGCAGATTTCATGACATGGTTTTCAAGCTCAAATTTCATGATCTTCCAAGCTCCAACCTAACTTCCTTCAAACACAAGAGTTTCAGACCCTCTTTCAAGCTTTCCTTTCGTGGCTAGAACACATCATTTCATCCATTATAGTGCAAGTTATGGTGTTCTCAAGGTGAGGCTTTCAAGTTGTTAAAATTGATAACTTAGTGAAATTTCACTAAGTGTGGTGAACAGTTTTGAGAGCAGGATTTCCATTGGATTTTTCACATTGGTTTTGGTTTTGTATCAAGTTTATCCCAACATGAACTTTGCTTATTGACATGTGACCTTCATTTCTTGCTCAAGATTTCGTCTTTTGGCCAAACCTTATCCAATTTATGATGATCAGAAATGGGTGGCACAAGATGGATTCATGGAGCAGTTTTACATTTCTTCAGCTAGCTGCCCTTTATTCTCACCAAATTCACACGCATGATGTGTATGCTTTGTGTACAAAATATCACCCAAACAAGCTTGAATTACGTGTACTTGCCATGCATGCTTTTGCATTATGTTGCCAAAATAAGAATTGAGCTGAAAATGGCACAACAAACACTCTCTCCAGTCTGCTCTTCCAGCCACACACCAAAGACAACCACAGTGCACTACCATAATGATGTAACCCGTGTCCTTCTCTTTTTTTTCATGGTTTTTCACCTAAAATGTTAACCATAGGTTAACCTGGTGTGAACTTCCTTTTAACCACACAAAGACTACATATAAAAGGAAAAAGTGAGCCCTAGGGAAAGCTCTCCACATTCTACCAAAGTTCTTCTCTTTGAAACTCACCTCCCTGTCACTTTTCCTTGAGTTTCTGGGTGTATCCATCATCACTGAAGCCTCAGGAGTTCATTTAAAGGGATTTGCTTGAGGTTTGCAAGCTAGGTCAAGAACTAACGGAGCTACTCCGTTAGGTAAATGTTCTCAACTTTTTCATCCATATTTAGCATGTTCCAAGCTTTTGCTTTTCATTTCTGAAGTCCTACACGGATGTAGGCAAACTTTGTGTGGTTGTACGTTTGTTTACATCATGTTTCAGTTTATGTATCTTTTCTTCATGTCTTGTTTTCATGGCTATATAGTGAGTGTTTTTTTAAACTGATGTTAGTTTTGGAACCAGCGTGATAAGAGGTGTGAGATGCTGTCCAATTTCATCGTGTTTGAGTGGTTTTACAGTCCCCTCCGGCGAGGGTGGCCAGAGAAGATGACCCGAGGTCAGCTCTGGCGTCTGACTTTTCCCCCCACGTTTGGCCCTTTTGAACTGAGATGATATGGCCATGAATGGGTGCCACATCATTTAATGAAATCCCACTTGGCTCATTTTGTCTTTTTCTGAGTTTTTTTTGTTGGCTATTTAAACGTTGGGCTTAGTCTTTTTTTATGATAGCACCCCCACTCCTGTGGCCCATTTGTGCTTTCAACTTGATGTTAGTTCATGTTGGACTTCTGATGCACCCCCCCCCCCTTTTGGTTTAGCTTGTTTTTATTTTCTTCTTTTTATTTTTCATTTTTACTTCTTTTGTTCTAAATTATTTAAAATATTTAAACCTTTCACAAAATTCCTAAAAAATCATTTTCTGACTTTTCAACGTGTTAATTATTTTTTTCTTTATTTTTATTTTATTTTTCCTTTTATTTTAATATTTTTAATTAAATTTAAGTTTTGATGTGTTTCATGGTTTACCCTAATTTTGATCTTGCTCATTTGGACCTCAAATAATTATCCCCTATGACCATGGCTTCTTCCTCACCTAAGTGAGGGATTGAGGCATCTTTAAGGGTGGTCTTGGTCCATGTATGATGATGTTGTGATTGACTTTGAGTTGGTTTTTCATACCCCTCGATAAACCCTCGATAAGGTAGAGAACCCTTAACAATGGAATTGTTTGGTGATGCCTTGAGGTGAGTTTCACTTTGAAACTTTGGCTCCTATTTGCCACTGGTCTTAACTACTTTGTGCATTTTATTTGGAATTTGTTGAACACTCCTTCCATTTTTTGTGAACCTTGCAAGTCAAGTCACTTTTGAAGGTGTTCATACAAGCTAGTTTGACCTATTTTCTTTGGGAAGTGATTTCTAATGATCCCATATGCACCCTATGAGTTTTGTTACATGTTTATGACTTTTTCAAGGTGTTGGTCTTCCATTTTTAGGTCATACATTTGTATAACTTGTTTCACAAGTTACTTAGAAGTTAGGCATTTCCACTTGTTTCTAAGTGTTGAATTGGTGATGGAACTTTGTTTCCACCATTTGCCATGACTTGATTGTTGTTTGTACTTCATTTCCAACTTTGGTTTGGGCTTCTTCTTATGGTTCCACTCCTACCCGATGAGCTTTGATCATCATTCAAGGTGACTTGTTATTCATATTCATACTTTGAGTTTGCCTTGAATGATGCATCTCTTTTTAGCACTTGTTTTGCTCCTTTCTTTTACATGGTCAACTTGAGTTGTTTGGTTGAGATGTTTTGCATGTTGCTTGCTGCCCAAGCCTCTTTCTCATATCTCCCTTTTGACCATGGCCTTTTGGTCTTACTTTGTGTTTAACTTTGGTTAGTGATTGATGTTTGAATGGTTGTAGGAGTTGTAACTTCTCCCATTTTATCTCACTCTTTTTGACTTGTTTAAGTCCATTTGATTGAACCTTTTGCTTTATATTTGTTGCATCATCTTGTCACCTTTGCATACCATATTTGCATTACTTTTGACTTGTTTAAGTCAACTTCTTTTCATTCTTCATTTCATCTGTGATTGAATCATCTGTGATTGAATCATCTGTTGTTTACTTGGCCTTTTGCCATGATCCCCATAGGATTCCTAGTCCCTCTGTTTAAGATGGGAGTAGGAGAGACATTAGGTGTTTAATCCTTTGCATCCTAACATTAGGATAGTTTCTTCCCTCTTAATCCCAACTTTAGGAACATTATGCATGATAATATTAGGGTTCAGTTTCCCCCTAGCTTGTGTCTTTTCTTCTTATCTCTTAACATCTTAAGACACTAATAAAGGATAACAAGTGTTGTACATTACGAGCCTTGAGTACTTGAGGAATGATGGTTGAGGGGCTTCCTCTCAACTGTCTAGAGTGCTTAGCATATGCCCTTTGGGCGATATGCGACACATTTGTTCTTAAGTCATAGTCTTTAGTGCAACATGAGCTACAAACCTAATTCAATTCACTTATTCATAAAAAATACAAAACAAAACATCAAATATTTTTATCCTTTGGGATTAATTGAAAATCATTTTCAGAAAGAGTGTTTTAAATCTTGGTTCTACCGCAAACAGGTAACGCCTAAGTCTCCAATGGTCGAGCAGCAATACACCTAACTGCCAGAATGAAGGTTTAACCCTACTCAGTTAAAACACTTGAACCAATCTGTGGTCGTGTCAGTTCGAACTACGTTTTCTTTGATTTCTCATACCAGATGAGGATACGTAGGCACAAGACGACAATGTCTTGGCGAGCAACCTTCCCCACCTTCACCCGTAGTTTTCCGAACTACATTGACTATGACTTTCCCATTGCACGAGGGAATACGTAGGCATAGAGCGGAGATGCTCTATCGAGTCTCTCTTCTTTTCTTTTGTCCCTATAAGTCAGCCTTTGGATAGATTAACACCCTTTTACACCTAGACAACAAGCGTGGATGCCGTTGAGTACAACGGGCGTGAGGGGTGCTCATACCTTCCCCTTGCGTAACCGAATCCCGAACCCGAGATTTGGTTCCGATGACCTGTCTTCTCCCTTTTTCGTAGGTTTTCTCTGATCGTTTCCTTTCCCTCTCTTTGGGATAAATAACGAACGGTGGCGACTCTTCTGTCTTCCGTCGGCCCTTTTTCGCAACACCGACAACTGGCGACTCTGCTAGGGAACTCTTCCCATCCCCTTATGCGAGTCAATCCTAGCGCTTGCGTGTTGTGTCTTTGGGTGTGTATATGTGTTGCACTTGTACTTTATGGCATGTGCACTTTACTTTCAGCATTTTATATATCATTATTGATGTACTGTTGGGTGGAAATGTTCCACTGTGTGATAAGTCAAAACCCAGGCTTGAGAATAACCATAGCATTAGAGTGGAGAGTAGTGTTGGACCAGTATGCTTCCGCATGCATTAGTTCTCACGAAATTCGCGTTCAGACAAGGTCTTCTTTGAAGGCATCCTATCTTGTACATTTGTCGGGAAAGGGTGTTGGATTTGAAGGTTGTCGACTCTGGAGACCGATCATTTGGAAGTCAGCTAAGTGAGGCCGCTTCGTCAGACTATGATGCCAAACTAGAAATGGTGAACGTATCATTGTTTCTCGAAAGTCTGTGACGCTGATGACCACATATGATGCCAGACCTTGTCAGAGATAGGTTAACACCTATGAGTAGGGAGGGTTTTGCAGAAAACCTTGACCTTCAGCCTACCCGGTTTTCTCGTCTATGTGAAATTTTGCAATAGGTTCCGTGTATCAGTGCTATGTTGTTTTCTCACCGACGCGAAGCTCTGGTTCATCTCAGTCAGCAGCACAACAATTTTGATCCCTTATTGCATTTGCATATTCATCTGCATTCTTTACATTGACATGTATTTGTGTTTCAGGTTCATATTCCCCTCTTGATTCTAGTAATCTAATCCACCGTTGATATGGAGCCTGATCTGAAGAAGAGTGTGAAGTACAAGTTCCCCACGCCAGAATTAGGGCCTCTGCTTCGTCTAATTTCTGCAGTTGATCGTAAGGTGATGGAGGACTTCAGAGAGGAATATGGGAAGATTTTGAGTTTTGTCTGCAAAGTCTCTAAGTTTGAGTCAAGAGGTGCTTATGTGTTGCTGCAGTTTTACGACCCTCAGTTGTGCTGCTTTGTGTTTCCCGAATATGTTTTATTGCCAACTCTGGAGGAATTCGCTCATTTGATAGGAATTCTTGTGTTGGAAGAGGTGCCTTTTGTGCACTCTGAGAAAGAGCATGAATTATCCAAGTTGGCTGGTACTCTCCATCTTGATGTCTCTTAATTAGAAGGAAATTTGATATGGAGAAGCGGAATCCCTGGTTTTCCACTTCCATTTTTGGTAGATAAAGCTCAACATTTTGCGAAAGAGGGGTTTTGGTTGGTCTTTAATGCCATTCTGGCTCTATGCATCTATGGGATAACCCTGTTCCCTAACTTACTTGACTTTGTTGACTTGGATGCTTGTTATATCTTCGCCTATAAGAATCCTGCACCAACTCTTCTAGGCAATGTTTATCACTCAATTCATTATAAGAATGAGAGCATACGAGGCAAGAATGTTTCCTGTTGCGCTCCGCTGCTGTACAGGTGGTTTATTTCACATCTGCCAAAGTTTGGACCCTTTGTTGACCTTGCAGACACTGTTGATTGGCCAGAAAGGCTTATGGGGTTAAGGTCAGAGAATATTTTGTGGTTTGACAGAAACCTTTTGGGCGTAGATGTTGTTCACAGTTGTGGAGATTTCCCCAATGTTCCTTTGATGGGGAGAAAGGGTGGCATTAATTATAACCCTGCTCTCGCCATCACGCAGTTTGGTTACGCTCTAAGAGGACCTCCAAGGGAAGAAGAAGTACAAGAATCTTTGTATTTCACTGGTTTAATTGATGATGAAACTTTAATCAGATTTGAAAAGGCTTGGGGTAAGATCCACCGCAGAGGAAAACCTTTGTTAGGCAAGAGCGATTGTAGGGCTTGTGAACCATACATGGAATGGATTCAGGAAAGAGTCGAGAGATTGTTGCTACCCTTTCCAGTTAGAGAACCTCTGTATCCTTCGGTAGTTGTAGAACCTACGACAGTTGATGTTTGGAAATACGATCAACTGTGGGCCGAAATGGAAGAACTGCGCAAGGTGAACGAAGAGTTGGAGAAGGAAATTGTTTAGCTTAGGAGTGAAAGGAATCAAGCCACCCACTTGTCCAAGAAGCAAACAGAGATAGTGAACAAGATGGGTAGAGAGTTGACAGAAGAGATTCGTACCCGAGAACGAATAGGCCGAGACTTGAAGAGTGTCGGTGATGTTCTCAAAAATAAGAAGAAGGAGCTAGAGAAAGAAAATTTAGAGATATCAAAGTTCAACGCTCAATGGAATTCTATCCTGACTAACAACAAAGAAAGAGAAGATGGACTCCATCAACAAATTGATAGTTTAAGAACTCAACTTCGAGTTAGAATTGAGAAAACTCCAGGTGAATCCATGCGCCAATATGAAAGCGACCTAAAACTCCGTGAAGCTCTTGCAACGTTGGAAGAGTACAAGTTGAGAGCGGACCTGAAGAAGCCAAACTTGAGGATACATTTGGGGAGGATGCTTGGGAAGACTACATTCAAGGTTTGCAAGCCACCATCAACAAGAGGGATTTGCTCATTCAAGGATTGATTGCCAGACCTGATCATCTGGACACGAAGGAGCTATTAGAAGAGTTTCAGACTCGACGCCGTACTTGATGCATTTTTCTCTTTTATTTATTGTTATGTTGTATTCCGACCATCACCAGGATTGTTGGACGAGGTCATGTTGACTCTGTTGTATTTCCTCGGTGATGTATGTTGATACTTTGTCCCTCATTTTATCTATGAAAAGATTTTTTCTGGTTACGTTTGTTGCCTCTTCATCCTCCTACCGTTCCCGTGGAACTAGAATCAAGGGGGAAATTTCCTTGAAGCATATTTACATGTCTGCATTTTGCATCATTTTTCATATTGCATTGCAGGTGTTCCAGGTTCTGTTGGCCTTACTTCTTCATGTGGTTCTCCACTACTTTGTTTCAGGATTGAAGATCGAGCAATCCATCGCTATTCTACGAGGGGGAATCAACAAAGAGCTATGGATCAGATTCAACTCGAGCTACAGGAGTTTCGTGATCGTATGGCACAGTTTATGGACCTGATGCAAGGGGTCGCCTATGGTCAAGAACAATTGAGAAAGATGGTTCAACCTCTAATTGCAAGGGTTGACGGAAGTGGGGTTCTTCATGGTGGAGCTATTGTTGTTCCTTCTCAGACTGATGCGGGTACTCCGCATGTAAATGTTATCCCGATAGTGGTTATCCCTCCGGGCGAAAGAAATTAGAATGGAGTTCACATTCCAGGTGCGACGGGTGTTGTGCACGTTAATGATGGTCCCCAGTGGGAGCAAGACGAGCAGGATGACGTCTTCTCCATGGGAGACCTTGGTGCAGGTTTACAATCTGAGGCGGACAGAATATTCAGGGCAATAGAGGAAAAGATAAGAAATTATGAGAACCAGAATTCTATGGGTCTGGACATGTCAAATTTAGGATTGATCCCAGGGCTGAGGATCCCTCCAAAGTTTAAAGTTCTAGATTTTGATAAGTATAAGGGGACGACCTGTCCCAGGGTGCATCTCCGTTCTTACTAGAGAAAAATGTCAGCATACTCCGATGATGAGAAGTTACTTATGAATTTTTTCCAAGATAGCCTATCTGGTCCGTCCTTAGAATGGTATATGGGTTTAGAGCCAGTCAATGTTAAGAGCTGGAGAGATTTCGCGGAGGCTTTTGTCAAACACTATCAATATAACAGCGATTTGGCACCAAACCGTGTACAATTGCAAAACTTGTCGCAACGGAACAATGAAGGGTTTAAGGAGTATGCCTAAAGATGGTGTGAACTTGCCGCAAGGGTTCAACCTCCCATGGTGGAGAGAGAACTTATCGACATGTTTGTGGCTACATTTCCCGGAGTTTACTATGAGAAATTGATAGGAAATATGTCTGGAAGCTTCTCGGATTTGATCATTATAGGTGAGCGAGTTGAAAATGGCATAAAGTTAGGGAAGATACAAGCAGGAGAAGGGCCCTCATCTAGAGGTGGTAGGAAGAACTTTGGTACCAAGAAAAGAGAAAGTGAAACAAATGTAGTGTCGAGTTTCAAGAATCGGAATAGAGACCGAAACCAATATCAACGTCAACAATACTACCAGCAACAACCTTAAGTGGCAAGTATTGCTATCCCAGCAGTACCACCACAACAATAGCAACAGCGTCCACAGTAGCAATAGAATTATGTGCCGCGACAGTTCTAGGATCGCAGAAGGACGGTGAACAGAAAATTTGAGACACCACCGATGCCTTACTCACAATTACTACAACATTTGATGCAACTGCAATTGATCTAAAAAAGGACGCTAGCATCTTTAACCGGCGCGCCACCCCCAGGGTATGATGAAAACGCCCGGTGTGACTTCCACTCAGGTGCACCCGGTCATCACATTGATAATTGTAAAGCTTTCAAGCATAAGTTACAAGACCTTATTAACAGTAAAACTATTAATTTTACGCATGATGTGCCTAATGTTGTGCAAAATCCTATGCCTAAACACGGAGCGGCTGGTGTGAATGCCATCATTGAAGAGAACCTAAATCTAGTGTTTGACGTGGAAGAGCTGAAAACTCCTTTGAGTTTTGTGAAGAGTAAGTTGTTGGAAGGTGGAGTGTTCCCTGGTTGTGGAAAAGACTGTGAAGATTGTTTAGCTCATCCTGAGGGATGTAAAAGTTTGAAAAGTCATGTGCAAAGTATGATGGATGAAGGTGTACTACAGTTTAATAAGATTGGTGGAAAGAATGACGTAATGGTAATTGGTGAAGAAAAGGATGAGGTGGCCACAATCTCCATTCTTTACAGAACAATCAATATATTTGCGTCGCCGAGGCCAGCTACCATTATAATCACTAAGGCGGGGCCAATACCTTATGAAAGCACCAAGGCGATCCCATGGAATTATGGGGATGAGTTCTTTTGCAATGGTCAAAAGCAGGAGCTGAAGAGTTCACCGTGCGATTCTGTTGATAATCTGGTAGGAACCGGTGGGATAACCAGAAGCGGGAGGGTGTTTACACCTCCGGAAGCGAATGTTGAAAGGTCTATAAGGGAAAAGGGAAGGTTGTGGTTGAAGAAAGTTCTCAGCATGGTGAGAAAGAAACATTGTTGAAAGACGCGGAAGAGTTTATGCGTCTAATCAGAAAAAGTGACTATAAGATTGTGGATCATTTGCAACAAACTCCATCGAAGATTTCAATCTTATCTTTATTACTGTGATATGAGGAAAATCGAAATGCCCTATTGAGGATTCTGAGTACTGCGTATGTGCCACAGGAAACTTCAATAAATCAACTTGAAGGAGTGGTGGCACACGTGAATGCTGGGAATGGGCTTGGATTTACAGATCTTGATCTGACGCCTAAAGGGAGAAACCATAACCATGCTTTGCACATCTCCATTGAGTGCAGAGGGGATGTGTTGTCGCATGTGCTGGTCGACACTGGGTCTTCACTTAACGTGTTGCCGAAGAAAGTGTTAGAACACAGATTGGTTCTTAATAATAACTCTTTGTTTTGATGATAACTGTTAGGAAATTTATATTTAAGAATTATATACTCTAAAATTTGTTTGAGAGTTTTACTACAGATTGAATTGAAATTAACTCTCTAGAAGCAAATCTGTTTTGAATACAAGAAGTTATCCTGACTCTGAAGCGCCAGATGCATCTTACAGAAGAATCTGATTGCTCTTTACAGAAGATCCTGAGCGTAGTCTCCAGAAGGATCTGAAGCAAGAAGCTCCAGAACATTCTGAGTCATAAGCATCTGAAGATAGTCAGAAGCATCTGAAGCTGAAGCATCTGAAGCAAAGAAGAATATTGTTTGAAGAATTTCTCAAAGCATAATTCTACAGAAGGTTCTGAAAGTACCAACGCTGCCAAGTACTGAAGTTCTGTGTCAAATATGCTCTGATGATCAACACGCTGAAAGCACACATGCTATAGAAGACTCTGATACAACTTAGTTCTGAATATCATTAGAAGACTCTGATCCTTTCAGACTCTGAAGAACTTGCTGAAAACTGAAGAAGTAATATTTAAGAATATATCCGTTGGAGTTATTCAACGTCTCTTTCCTCATTTGTGCTAGACACACTTACACAGACAAAAAGGATTTTTCTGTGCCATCTACTTCTAGGAAAGGTCACTTGATGTGAAGACAAAAAGGCTCAGACCTTTTTGGGACTCTCTTTTCAACGCTCAGCATCCTTGTATCAGCTGCCTATAAAAGGAGAACTTCACCATATTCTTCAGTTACACAATTTGCTGAAAAGAAATCATATTATTCTAAGCTCTCACTCTTTCATATTCTTCTTAGAATTTATTGTACTTAAACTTAAGAGAAAAATCACTGTTGTGATAAAAGCTTTATAGAAGCATTAATACTCTTGTATTTAAATTACATTGATTGTAAAGGTTATTCCTTAAGAGGATTCAGTTGGAATCAGTAGCTCTTGAGAAGACTAAGAACAGTTGTTCTTAGGTGTTACTATTGTAATCAGTTTGATTTAATAGTGGATTAAGTCCTTGTTGAGAAAGGCAAATCACTCTAGGAAGGGTGGACTGGAGTAGTTGTTTAAACGAACCAGGATAAAAATAATTGTGTGATTATTTTTTAAGTCTTAATCTTTCATACTTATTCAACCCCCCTTCTAAGTATTATCTCACCTTCAGTTGGTATCAGAGCTCCGGTTCTGAGTGTGCTGCCACTTAACAGTGTCAGTAAAGATCCAGAGAGAAATACTTTGATATATATTTATTTGTTACCATGGCTGATAATTCAATGTCCAATATTAACAATAAATATGAAGAGAGGGATATGATCAGCACCAAACCCGCAATGTTTGATGGGGAGAAATTTGACTACTGGAAAGACAGAATTGAGAGTTTTTTCCTAGGATATGATGTTGATCTATGGGATCTAGTCATAGATGGATATGTACATCCCACATATGGGAATGGCAAAAAGATTGACAGAAAATTTATGACAGATGCTCAGAAGAAAGATTTCAGAAATCACCACAAAGCCAGAACTATATTACTGAATGCTATTTCACATACAGAGTATGAGAAAATAACAAACAGGGAGACTGCTTTTGATATGTTTGAATCCCTAAAAATGACTCATGAGGGAAATTCTCAAGTTAAGGAGACAAAAGCTCTGGCTCTGATCCAGAAGTATGAGGCTTTCAAAATGGAAGACTCTGAATCTGTTGAAGCCATGTTCTCCAGATTTCAGATACTCACTGCTGGGCTGAAAGTTCTGGACAAGGGATATTCTACATCAGATCATGTAAAGAAAATCATCAGAAGTCTGCCTACCAGATGGAGACCAATGGTGACTGCCTTGAAGATGGCTAAAGATCTGAACAAGATCTCTCTAGAAGAACTCATCAGCTCACTAAGGAGCCATGAGATTGAGCTTGAGGAAGATGAACCTCAGAAGAAAGAAAAAGGTAAATCTGTTGCATTAAAATCTAACAAAACTGCTAAAGCTTTGCAGGTCATTCAAGAAAGCTCTGAAGAATCTTCTTTTGAAGAAGAAGATGAGTTATCCATGCTGTCCAGAAGGATTAACAAACTCTGGAAGCACAAGGGAAAGAAGTTCAACAACTTCAGAAGATCTGATAACAGAAAGGAATCTTTTGGTCACAGAAGATCTGCCAAGAAAGAAGTTGTGTGCTATGAGTGCAAAGAACCTGGGCACTACAAGAATGATTGCCCCAAACTTCAGAAAGAAAAACACAAGAAGAAGTTTAACAAAAAGAAGAAGGTTCTGATGGCAACATGGGATGACTCAGATGAATGTGAATCATCTTCTGAATCAGAAGAAGAATGTGCAAATGTTGCACTGATGGCCAGCACAGAGGATCAAGAGGAAGGTACCTCAGGATATGAATCAGAATCAGAATCTGATGATGATGCAGAAGAGGTAATGGCTAAACTTACCAAAGAAGAACTCATAAAAATTTTAACAGAAGTTCTTAAAAGTTATAACAATATCAAACTCAAATACAAGAAGTTGAAAAGCAATCTTGAATCTGAGATTGATCTTCTGAAAACAGAACTTGTTGAGCAAAAAGAAATAAACCTGAAAATCAAAAATGACTTTGAAATAACTTAACAAGAATCTGAATCTGAGACTAAGTCATGTGAAAATATTTTAGAAAAATATGACTCTAGCTTTCAAAGATTTCTCACTAAGAGCATAGACAGAAGCAAGATGGCTTCTATGATCTATGGTGTTAGTGGAAACAACAGAAGAGGTATTGGATATGAATCTTCATTTGAAAGCAATCCAAAACATGTTGACAAAATTTTCATCAAGAAGACACCTCTGTATTCTCAATTCAAATTTGGTCACTTGAATGACATTAAACACACAAGCTATGAGAAGAATACTTATGTGTTTAAACCCAAGGCAAGTCAGAATAAACATTATGTTGTAAAACAGAAGTTTAGACAAACCTACAAACCAACTAACCCTAAAGGACCCAAGAAGATCTGGGTACCTAAAAACAAAATAATTCCTGTTGCAGATGTTCTTAGCAGCAAGGTCAGGACACCAATCATGGTACCTGGACTCTGGATGCTCACGACACATGACAGGAGAAAAGTCTATGTTCCAAAGCCTGGAACTTAGATCTGGAGGTGACGTGAAGTTTGGAGGGAACCAGAAGGGCAAGATCATTGGATCTGGCACTATTGGAAATGGTAAACTTCCCTCTATTACTAATTGTTGCGGTGAAATTTGGATGTCAAACTATTGATTAACTTGAATCTTAATTCATTTACAACCGGTCTTTGATTTATCCGAAGGAAAGGTTAAAGAAAGGAAAAACCTAAAAGGGAGAGATCTAAGGTTCGGGGGTTGGTTAAATTTAGGGAAGGTATTAGCGCCCTAAACTTCCGTAGTACTCTACGGGAACCTTTTGTTTATTTTTTTTTATTTTTTTCATTAATTATTTTGCTTAAAGGTATATACAAAGGATTGAAAATTAAAAAAAGACCTAGGGGTTAATTCTAAGTTTACTCGGCAAGACATCGCATCTTGTGCCTACATATCCTTACGGGAATGGAATCAGAGTAACTGTAGTTCCCCTCAAAAGGGAGGTTAGAGACTTTTTGACTGTGGTCAAGGTCTCAAGGGGAATAAACGTATCTTAGGGACACGCTTACGCGGAGTGTAGAAACTCCAATATCTACATTGTAAATTGTTAAGTGAATTAGGGTTAGGTTAGGGATTCCGCGGCGGGAAACCCTAAAATGAGTGCGGCGACTCTTTGACCTAACACTAGGATAAAAGCAATTTTGCCCGCGGCGGGACACCTAGGCTAAACAGGGTTTGATCCATTAAAGGGGTAAGGCTATTGACTCGGCGGCCAAAAGGTTGGACCTAATCCTTCGGAAGGATAAAACTGTAAAAAATGTGAAAATATGACAAATCATTATATGGAGGAATAATTAAGGTACAGAAATAAGAAAAGTAATAAAGGCAGAGGGTATAAAGAAACAAAGAAACATTTCTGAAAATATGAAGAATATGAAAATATGTAATGACACTTAGAATGAAGTGAGGGAGGAAAATAGTGTGGGGCTGTGGCCACCACAAGCACATCTCAACCTCGAGCATGCACATGAAATGCCCAAAGAAAGAAAAGTAATAAAAGGTACATAAAATGACACGACAAACATCAAACATCAGGAGTTCCTTACGAAAAGGTTTTAATTTTTTAATATTTTAATTATAAAAAAAAAAGTTTTAATTTTTTAATAAAAAATATTTAAGTTAAAATTATAAAAAAAATTAAGTTTAAATTATAAAAAAAAGTTTTTTTGGAGGAAAAGTCTTTTCAGTTTTTTTTAGAACAAAAAAGACTTTTCAATCCAAAAAAGGCTTTTCAGTTTTTTTTGGGAAAATGCTTTTCAGTTTTTTTGGGAAAAGGCTTTTCAGTTTTTTGGGAACAAAAAGGTTTTTTTTTTCTTGGGAACAAAAAGGCTTTTCAGTTTTTAAAAAAGTCTTACTAAAAAAAAAGTTTTAATAATAAATAAAAAAAAGGGTTTTGATTTTAAAAAAAGGTTTTGATAAAAAAGGGTTTTGATATTAAAATCTACGGACCTAAACACACATGGAGATTAACATGGCAAAATATGCACATAAACATGAAAAAGCAAAAGGTTTAATAATTTAACGGACATAAACACATTAACATGGCAAAATATGCACATAAACATGAAAAGGCAAAAGGTTTAGTAATTTAACCTACGAAGCGGAGGTTTGCTTCGGTAAATGTGAAAAAGGTTTGAATAAGGGAACACTGGAGAGCTCCAATCCTTCTGACGAGTTGTGGGAACGACCGCCTTTCTTCTCTGGGGATCTCCTTTGTCTCTCCCTCTCTCTCTCCTCTTTTATGAAGAAAACCTTCTGACCCCCTTTTCAACAAGGCAACACATGTATATATAGGGAACAAATTAGGGTTAACACCAAATTGTCAATAATGTCCCTAAAGCCCATTTTAAAGCCCAAACTAAATAATTAGCTAAGAAAAAATAAAATTTAAATAATTTAAAATAATTAAAATAAACTTAAAATAAAAACTAATAATCCTATTGATTCCTAAAATCAAAAATATTATAAAAGAAATAAAAAATTTTCAATATTTTTTATTTTATGATTTTTTGGATATTTTTATGAATAATTTAGAAAAAAGTGAAAAAAATAATATTTTAGAAAATGATTTAATTAAAATACGAAAATAATAATTAAATAATAATAAAAAACTATTTTTGTTATTTTTTTAATGAAAGATAGAAAAATTTAGAGTAAAAATAATAAAAAACAAAAAAAGTGACAAAGGTGAGATTCGAACTCTCAACCCCTCACACTCACAACTCCTTACACATGTCCTCCTGCCAATTGTGTCATTTTTACTTTTTTAGAAAAAAATGCATGCCATATGATATTTACCTGCAAAAAGTCAAACGACTACAAAAATTTGTTAGTAATTGATTAAATGCAATAAAAATGCAATGAAATGCGACGACAAATCTTAGGGCAAAATTTGGGGTATTACACTAATGTTTTACTTGTTGAAGGGTTAAAGCATAACTTATTGTCCATAAGTCAATTAAGTGACAATGGTTATGATATTACCTTTAATCAAAAATGTTGTAAAGCTATTAGTCAGAAGGATGGCTCTATCCTATTTAGTGGTAAGAGGAAAAACAACATTTATAAAATAAATCTTTCAGAACTTAAAGTTCAAAATGTTAAATGCCTCTTGTCTGTTAATGAAGAGCAATGGGTCTGGCACAGAAGATTGGGCCATATTAATATGAGACGTATATCTCAGATTAATAAACTTAATCTTGTCAGAGGAATCCCTAATCTGAAGTTCACTTCAGATGCTCTTTGTGAAGCATGCCAGAAAGGGAAGTTTTCAAAAACATCTTTCAAATCAAAAAATGTTGTTTCTACTTCTAAACCACTAGAACTACTTCATATTGATCTGTTTGGACCAGTGAAAACTGCATCCATCAGAGGCAAGAAGTATGGATTAGTCATTGTTGATGACTTTAGCAGATGGACATGGGTAAAGTTCTTAAAACACAAGGATGAGTCACATTCTGTGTTCTTTGACTTCTGCAAGCAAGTCCAGAATGAAAAGAATTTTAAAATTATAAAAGTCAGAAGTGATCATGGTGGTGAATTTGAAAATAAATATTTTGAAAAATATTTTTCTGAAAATGGCATTGCACATGATTTTTCCTGTCCTAGAACTCCACAACAGAATGGGGTTGTAGAGAGGAAAAACAAAACTTTGCAAGAAATGGCCAGAACCATGATCAATGAGACAAATCTGGCAAAACATTTTTGGGCAGAAGCAATCAATACAGCCTGTTACATTCAGAACAGAGTGTTTGTTAGACCTCTTCTGAAGAAGACTCCTTATGAATTGTGGAAGAACAAAAAGCCCAACATTTCTTATTTTCATCCTTTTGGATGTATTTGCTATATGTTAAACACTAAGGAAAATCTGAGCAAGTTTGATTCCAAAGCACAGAAGTGTTTCATGCTTGGATATTCTGAACGCTCTAAAGGTTACAGAGTATACAACACTGAGACACAGATTGTGGAAGAATCCATTCATGTCAGATTTGATGATAAGCTTGGCTCTGAAAAGCCAAAGCAGGTTGATAACTCTGCAGATAGGGAAGTAGTCTTTATTGACTCTGAAGTTCCAGAAGCAGACAAACTTCAAGTGAAGGAACCAGAAGATACTCCAGATGCTACTCCCTTAACTTCTCAGATGAATAATCTAAAGATTTCTGAAGAGTCAACTATCAGAGGATCATCATCCAAAATTAAAGCTTCTCATCCAGAGGATGTCATTATTGGAAAGAAGGATGATCCCATCAGAACAAGATCCTTTCTAAGATCATCTGAAGCATCACTATTTGGACTAGTGTCAGAAATTGAACCATCTTCTGTAGAAGAAGCTCTGCAAGACAATGATTGGATTATTGCCATGCAAGAAGAGCTAAATCAATTCAGCAGAAATGATGTATGGGATCTAGTTCAAAGACCTCAAGGATTCAATATAATTGGTACAAAATGGGTCTTCAGAAATAAGCTAAATGAGAAAGGAGAAGTTGAGAGGAATAAGGCAAGGCTGGTTGCTCAAGAATACAGTCAGCAAGAGGGTATTGATTACACTGAGACATATGCTCCAGTGGCAAGGTTAGAATCTATACGCCTTCTTATTTCCTTTGCTGCACAAAATAACATCACTCTGTATCAGATGGATGTTAAAAGTGCCTTTCTTAATGGTATTATAGAAGAAGAAGTTTATGTCCACCAACCTCCTGGTTTTGAAAATAAAAAATTTCCAGATCATGTTTTCAAATTAAAGAAATCTCTATATGGATTAAAACAAGCTCCCAGAGCTTGGTATGAGAGATTGAGTAATTTTCTTCTGGAGAAGAATTTCATCAGAGGCAAAGTGGATACAACTTTATTCTGTAAAACAATTAAGAAAGATCTTCTAATTTGCCAAATTTATGTAGATGATATTATTTTTGGATCAACAAATATTATGCTTGGAAAGGAGTTTGCTACATGTATGCAGGCAGAATTTGAAATGAGCATGATGGGAGAACTCAGATTCTTTCTAGGAATCCAAGTTAATCAAACTCCAGAGTGCACCTACATACATCAGACAAAGTATGTTAAAGAACTTATGAAGAAATTCAACATGTCTGACAGCAAGCTGGCAAAGACTCCAATGCATCCTACTAGCTCACTTGGCAAAGAAGAGGTAAGTAAGAAAGTAGACCAGAAGCTCTACAGAGGTATGATTGGCTCTCTTCTTTATCTTACTGCTTCTAGACCGGACATATTGTTCAGTGTTTGTCTGTGTGCTAGATTCCAATCAGATCCTAGAGAATCACACTTGACAGCTGTCAAGAGGATTCTAAGGTATCTGAAAGGTACTTCTAATGTGGGTTTGTGTTACAGAAAATCTGATGATTTCAAATTAGTTGGATTTTGTGATGCCGACTACGCTGGAGACAGAGTGGAAAGAAAAAGTACTTCTGGAAGTTGTCAATTTCTAGGAAGAAATTTAATCTCCTGGTACAGCAAGAAGTAACCCACAATTGCACTTTCTACCACAGAGGCTGAATACATTGCTGCTGCTGGATGTAGCACGCAGATGCTCTGGATGAAAAGTCAATTATAAGATTATCAAATCTTTGAGAGTAACATTTCTATCTTTTGTGATAATACTTCTGCTATATGTTTGTCCAAGAATCCCATTTTACATTCTAAGGCAAAACATATAGAAATTAAGCATCATTTCATCAGAGACTATGTTCAGAAGGGAATCATAAACTTAGCCTTTGTTGATACAGATCATCAATGGGCAGATATTTTTACAAAACCCCTTGTTGAAGATAGATTCAATTTTATTCTGAAAAATATTGGTATGGATTTTTGTCCAGAATGATATTTATCAGAAGCAAATTGTTACAGATGCAAAAATGCTTAAATGCTCTGAAGTATTTCTTCTGTTTATTTATTCTATTCTGATTAATTTTTCTGATGTGAAACTCTGAACTAACCATCTTTAGAAGATCTGAACGTTGGCTAACGTTTCAGTTCTTAAGAGAATTCAGAACAACATGCAAGTAAACACGTGTCACACAAAATCTGAAGAGGTGGCGTGTACATAACTCAAGAGACGTTTGAGGTGAAGTTTGAATAGTAAGAATCTTGGTTTTCCCCCCAATTTGTCAGAAGCATTTAATGTTTTGAAATGATTTTTATTCTCTTCATTTAATGCTTGCTCAAATGTGCGTTTTTCTGAATTTTGATGTGCCTAAGTGTTTAGTATAAATATTTGTCTTGTATTCACTTTCACACTTTTCACTCTCAGAATTTACATGCGTTTTCATCTCCTATTTTCTCTGCATAAAAACCCAAAACCTAAGTGTTTGAAAAAGCATTCTTCAATGGCGTCTTCTTCATCAACAACTGCTCAGTTCCAATCTACTATGGCTGCTATGACTTCAGAAAACTTGGGTGTTGCTCCATATTCTCCTCCCAAAAGAACACTTCTAACGCCTGTTGATAAACTAGAAGTTCTGTGTGAATCTATGGTTGAGTTTGATTCTCTGGCTGATAATGGATTTGAATTTCGTTCCATAATTAGAGCTCAAGGATGGGTTAAGTACTTTGATAGGCTGTTTGGACCAGTTTACCCTCTCTTTGTGAAAGAATTCTGGATTCATGCATCAGTTTATCCCAAATTCATCTTATCTTCTGTACTGGGAAAAGAGATTATCATCACAGAGGATATGATAAGAAGATTGATAGGTTATGAAGAAACAGATGGTGTTTCCCACTTGCCAGCTGGGCGTGTGGACATGGAAGAGGTTTATGAGGAAGTTATGACTGCTGGTCAAGCCTCTAACAGATTCAAAGATCTGAAGCCTGATTACAAGATCTGGGCCAAGATCTTCATGGGATGCATCCACCACAGGAAATCAACCAATTCTCCAGATTATGTCAACAATGAACAGATCTATTTCATGTACTGCCTTAGTCAGAGCACCAAGGTAGATCTTCCTTACATTCTGTTCATGCATCTGTGGAATCATATCAATGCATCTAGAGAATCTGTGAAAGAGAAAGGCCAGAAGATCAGGACTTGGATCCCCTTTGGAAGGTTGATCTTAGATCTTCTCACTGAAAATGGTTTAGTGACTGCTCTGTATGCTGCAGGGGTTACAGAGGAATTAAAATTTATTATGGGAAAACCTCTGAACGCTAAAAGTCTTCTGAGACTCAAAATTGTTGATGAACTCACTACTGCTCCAAAGAGGCTGAATATGTCTGATTTGAATAAGAGGGTTCCTGTAGCTGACTTTCCTCTGTTCTTTGCTGAAGAACCCAGACATATAGTGCTTATGTATATAGAAGAATGCAAGAGGGAAGGAATACCTGTTCCAGCTAATGTGTTTCAGCTTGTCAAACAACCACTACCAGATGCAGGAGAAGAAGAAGAAGTACCACTTCAGAGGAAAAGGACTCAGCCTACAGAAGAATCTGAACCTGTCCAGAAGAAGGTTAAGATTGCTGAGAAGCCCAAGAAGCTCTTGAAAAGAAAAGATTCTGAAGAAGCTGGCTATGTACCTGCCAAGAGGATTAAAGTAAAAGGTACTAAAACATCTGTCACTTCTGCAAATATTGTTATTAATGATTCAAATATTAAGTCTGTTCCAAAACCACCTATTACTCAAACAACTTCTGTTACTGCCCCTAGTTTTGTTTCACCTCAAAAACAAACAAATGCTTCTGTATCAAAACCATCTCAACCCAAAATACACATCAAACACTTTGTTCCACGTCCATCACCATCAGAATCACAACCAACAGAACCACAACCATCAAAACAACAACAATCTGAAAAACAAAAATCTGATAAACCACAAACCTCTGAACATCCAGAAAACCAAACCAAAGAAGTTCAACCAGAAAAAGCCTCTGACAATCCACCATCATATATTCCACCTTCTGAACCTGTTGCACCTGTTACTTCTGAACCCACAAAAGTAACTTCTGCTCCTGCTTCATCAGAACCACCATCCAATCAATCTGAAATTCCTTCAGAACCTACTCATATCCCTGAGCCAGAAGTTCTTGATGTCACTCCACTTAAAACAGTGTTTCAAGTATCTTCTACCTCTTGTACACCTACAACATCCTCCAACTCATCAGAATCAGAAATCCATCCAGATTTTCTTATCTCTCCATCCAAATACTCTGAGATGAACCAACCTGAACCTGAACCTGAACCTAAACCTACCATACCTTCTAAAACTCCCATTCCAGATCCTATGCCTCCACCTGCACCATCATCTGAGATGATAGTTCCCAATTCCAGTCCAACATCATCTGGTATATCTTGTGCCCAAGTTTCTTCTCTTTATCATAATTTATCTTATGGTTTCAAACTGAAAGATTTTTATGATAGAGTTGAACCTTCTGAATCCCTGAACCCTCTGAAACCAAAACTCAGACAGGCTCTTCCATCTGTGATCCTTTCCTATATTCAATCAATGAACAATGTAGGATCCTTAGCAACAATATCTGCTACATCTGGTAAAGCTGTTGTTTTAGCTCTGCAACCTGCATCTGATAACACAGTTGCATCTGTTGAACCACCAACATCTGCTTTCATACCATACTCTAATGAACCCTTTGATGATGTTTGCCCACGCACAAGACCAAAACCTCATCTGCTTAATGCTTTAAACAGATCCCTACCTCAAAAACCAAAAATTCCTTTCATTCCATATTATCCCCCTCCTCTGATTTCCATCCAAAAATCACTTTTACCACCATCTCCCAAACCTAAACATATGACTCTGGAAACCTTGCTTAAACCACAGCCCAGACTTAATATTGATCATTTATTTCAAACATTTTTGCAAGAAATACAGATGTCCTTAGGTACTGTTCAGAAGAGATGCTCTGAAACTATGGATGCAAATGAATCTGACATCATCTGGAAAGGATTCATCAATAGATTCAACACTGTAGCTTCAAATCTGAAGAATGTCTGTTCTGATGATGCAAAGCTCAGAGCTGAAAGGACTTTATTCTGGACTGTCAACAAAACTGAACCACTGCTTCGTTTAGATGCTCCTCCACCTCCAACAGAACATACTGCCAATGCATTGACTATGACTCTGGTAGAACCCTCTTCAAGATCTACAGAACCAATGGTAATTGACTCTGTTCAGGCTGCAGAACCTCCACCTTCTTCATCTGAGATAAAGACAGAACATCCAGACTTTGAAAACAAGATTGCTGCTCTGGAGGCTGGTCAGTCAGAGATAAAATCCTGGATGGCTAAGCAAGATAAGAAGTCTGAGGATATGACAGAATGGATGTCAAAACAAGATGAGAAGAATGAGACCATGACTAAGTGGATGTCCAAGCAAGAGCAATCCTCATCTGAGATTACAGATCTATTGAAGATGCTTTTGTCCAAACACTCTTAGATTTTTTTTCATTCTAATGTTTTTGCATCTGTACTTTACTGCTATGTCTTCTGATGCTTACCTATGTACTCTTGCTCTGTTATTTTGAATGAATCAGTTTTTCTCCATGAATTATCTTATTTATTGTTCCTTTTATTTGTCTTTTTAAAAGTTTTTACTTTTTGCTTATGACAAAAAAGGGGGAGAAAATAAAGATCTGAACTGTTTAATATAACTTCACTAGAATGAATCTTCAGACATATCTATTTTATCTAATATTTAAATTGACTATTTCAGAACATTTGATAAGAACACTCTATAAAAGAATCTCTGAGTCTCTCAGATCATTTGTCTTTTATCAAACTCTGAATCTTATATCTGCAAGACATTCTGACCCTAGAATGTTATAAGAACAAACAAGATCTAACTCTGAAGATTACTCAAGACAAAAGGGATGTTTATATTCCTTTTTCATATTTAACTCAGGGGGAGATTCATCATCTCAGGGGGAGTTATAATTTTTTATGTTCAGTTAAATAAAATTTCTGATACTTTTTGTCATCATAAAAAAGGGGGAGATTGTTAGAACACAGATTGGTTCTTAATAATAACTCTTTGTTTTGATGATAACTGTTAGGAAATTTATATTTAAGAATTATATACTCTAAAATTTGTTTGAGAGTTTTACTGCAGATTGAATTGAAATTAACTCTCTAGAAGCAAATCTGTTTTGAATACAAGAAGTTATCCTGACTCTGAAGCGCCAGATGCATCTTACAGAAGAATCTGATTGCTCTTTACAGAAGATCCTGAGCGTAGTCTCCAGAAGGATCTGAAGCAAGAAGCTCCAGAACATTCTGAGTCAGAAGCATCTAAAGATAGTCAGAAGCATCTGAAGCTGAAGCATCTGAAGCAAAGAAGAATATTGTTTGAAGAATTTCTCAAAGCATAATTCTACAGAAGGTTCTGAAAGTACCAACGCTGCCAAGTACTGAAGTTCTGTGTCAAATATGCTCTGATGATCAACACGCTGAAAGCACACATGCTGCAGAAGACTCTGATACAGCTTAGTTCTGAATATCATTAGAAGACTCTGATCCTTTCAGACTCTGAAGAACTTGCTGAAAACTGAAGAAGTAATATTTAAGAATATATCCGTTGGAGTTATTCAACGTCTCTTTCCTCATTTGTGCTAGACACACTTACACAGACAAAAAGGATTTTTCTGTGCCATCTACTTCTAGGAAAGGTCACTTGATGTGAAGACAAAAAGGCTCAGACCTTTTTGGGACTCTCTTTTCAACGCTCAGCATCCTTGGATCAGCTGCCTATAAAAGGAGAACTTCACCATATTCTTCAGTTACACAATTTGCTGAAAAGAAATCATATTATTCTAAGCTCTCACTCTTTCATATTCTTCTTAGAATTTATTGTACTTAAACTTAAGAGAAAAATCACTGTTGTGATAAAAGCTTTATAGAAGCATTAATACTCTTGTATTTAAATTACATTGATTGTAAAGGTTATTCCTTAAGAGGATTCAGTTGGAATCAGTAGCTCTTGAGAAGACTAAGAACAGTTGTTCTTAGGTGTTACTATTGTAATCAGCTTGATTTAATAGTGGATTAAGTCCTTGTTGAGAAAGGCAAATCACTCTAGGAAGGGTGGACTGGAGTAGTTGTTTAAACGAACCAGGATAAAAATAATTGTGTGATTATTTTTTAAGTCTTAATCTTTCATACTTATTCAACCCCCCCCCCCCCCCCCTTCTAAGTATTATCTCACCTTCAGAAAGCTCTGATGAAGCTTGACACCCAGGGGGTAATTTGTACCCCAAGTGATTTGGTTGTGCGAGCATTTGATGGGACAAGGAGGTCCATTTTCGGAGAAGTGACTCTTCTAATCCAAGTTGGTCCAAAAGTTTTCAATGTCGTTTTTTATATAATGGATATTCAGCCAGTGTACAGTTGCTTCTTGGGACGACCTTGGATTCATTCGGCGGGAGCCGTGACATCAACTCTACATCAGAAACTGAAATACATGGTGGGTGGCAACATTATCACCATTTGCGGTGAAGAGGATATTATGATAATCCAACTGTCCTCATTTAAGTATGTGGAGGTAGACGGGGAGATTCATGAAATGTTGTGCCAAGCTTTTGGAACCGTTCAGATTAAGGAGAAGGCGCCAGTTGAGGGTAGAGTACTAGAGGTTGCTATGTCGTCTTTCAAAGAAGCACAAGCCGTGGTGAAGTTTTGAGAATCCCTAATAAACATGACAAGTTTGGACTGGGGTACATCCCATCTTCTACTTCTTCTTCTTCCGTGAGGAGCGCTCCACGCTATAGGGGACCAATCCGATTCACAAGCGGTGGGTGATATTTGATCGAATCAATGTCGTGTCTGACGAGGAAGGAGATAATGACTGTGATATGGATGCATGGATCCAACCATGTATTCCTGGCCAGAGTTTGAACAATTGGACCATCGAAGAAGTTATCCTAGTGACTTATGAAGAGTAATTGCCTTGTTTTTTATTATGTACAACCCTATGTTCTGCCCGGAGCATAGTGGTCTTTATTTGTAGGGCCTTATCTTTTATGTTTGAACAATCATTTTATCATTAATCAAAAGGCGTCTTTGCATCCAAATTTTGTGATCCTTGTTTTCCTTGTTTTTATTTTAACAATAAAATGGCAATGTGGTTTGTGTTTGTTTGCATATCATTTAAGCATTAAATCATCATCATTGCAGGTTTCACATTGCATATGCCACTGACTCAGACTCGTCTATGACTCGGTGTGACTTTGACAATCCGATCTTTCAAGTGGAAGAAGAGATTTAAGAGGACGAAGGCCTTCCTGAAGAGCTCGCCAGGTTATTAAGACAAGAGGAGAAATTCATTCTGCCTCATCAAGAAGAAGTTGAAGTCGTCAACCTAGGTACAGAAGGGGCTAAAAAGAAGGTCAGAATAGGGGCTGCCTTAGAGGATAATGTCAAACAACGACTGGTAGAACTGCTCCGGGAGTAGAAGGATGTCTTTGCTTGGTCATATGAAGATATACCAGGACTCGATACAGATATTGTGGTTCATCGCCTACCTCTTCGAGAAGAGTGTCCACCTGTCAAGCAGAAGTTAAGAAGAACCAGGCCGGATATGGTGCTACAGATCAAAGAAGAGGTCTAGAGGCAATTGGACGCCAGATTTCTTGCCGTGACAAATTACCCTCTGTGGGTCGCTAACATTGTGCTTGTACCTAAGAAAGATGGTAAGGTACGAATGTGTGTAGATTACCGTGATCTAAACAGAGCGAGCCCGAAAGACGATTTCCCGCTCCCCCACATCGATGTGCTTATTAATAATATTGCACAATATTCAATGTTCTCTTTCATGAACGGTTTCTCTAAATATAATTAGATTAAGATGACCCCAAAGGACATGGAGAAAATAACGTTTATCACATAGTGGGGAACTTTTTGCTATAAGGTAATGCCTTTTGGGTTGAAGAACGCAGGGGCAATCTATCAGCGGGTGATGGTGACTCTCTTTCATGATATGATTTATCATGAGATCGAGGTCTATGTTGATGGCATGATTGCGAAGTCACAAACGGAGGAGGAACACCAGGTGAATCTCTTGAAGCTGTTTGGGAGATTAAGGAAGTTCAAACTGAGGTTGAATCCGAACAAGTGCACTTTTGGTGTACGATCAGGAAAGCTGTTGGGGTTTATAGTCAGTGAGAAAGGAATTGAGGTCGATCCTGCAAAAATAAAAGCATTTCAAGAAATGCCACCGCCGAAGACAGAGAAAGAGGTTCGTGGTTTTCTAGGTAGATTGAACTACATTGCAAAGTTAATATCTCACCTCACAGCCACTTGTGAACCAATGTTCAAGTTATTAAAGAAGGATCAGGCAGTTGTCTGGAATGAAAATTGACAAAGGGAATTCAAAAAAATAAAAGAGTATTTGCAGGAGCCTCCAATACTGATGCCTCTAGTGGCTGGAAGACGATTGATAATATACTTAACGGTTCTTGAGAATTCCATGGGTTGTGTTCTCGGTCAACACGACGAGACAGGAAGAAAAGAGCATGCCATTTACTATTTGAGTAAAAAGTTCACAGATTGTGAGTCCAGATACTCAATGTTAGAGAAGACGTGTTGTGCACTCGCTTGGACCGCCAAACGCATAAGACAGTACATGCTAAACCACACAACCATGCTAATTTCAAAGATGGAGCCGATTAAGTACGTGTTTGAAAAGTAAGCACTTTCGGGAAGGATTGCTAGGTGGCAGATGGTTTTGACAGAATACGACATTCAATACGTCTCCCAGAAGGCCATTAAGGGGAGTTTCTGTCAGAATATCTCGCAGAGCAACCAATTGATAATTATCAACCAATGAAGTTTGAATTTCCTGATGAGGATATCATGTTCTTAAAGATGAAGGATTGTGATGAGCCGTTACTTGAAGAAGGTCCTGAGTTGGTCAGTTTCTGGTTACATTTTCCTTAGTATCAGCATCTATTATGGAGAAAAAGAGAAGGGACACAACTTTGAATCTAAACGAAACTCTGTCAATATTTTGGATTACACCACAGGTTATTATATTTGGTATGTCAGAGATGTTCACTGCAGTTGGACTGGTTGAGTTCTTCTACACGCAGTTGTTGAAAGGGATGCAGACATTCCTGACTTCCATCACATATTGCTCCTACTCATTTGGATTTTATCTGAGCTCAGTATTGGTTTCATTGGTGAATAGAATCAGTTTAAGGAAAGGTGGTGGTTGGCTACATGACAACAATATCAACAAAGACAAACTTGACCTTTTTTATTGGTAACTAGCTGCACTCAGTTTCCTAAACTTCCTCAACTATCTATTTTGGTCAAGATGGTATTCTAATAATCCATCTCTTTCGTCTATATCCCAGGAGGGTCACCACAACGATGATGCAGATAATAATATTCCATAGCATTTGTCTCTTTTATTAAAATTATATAAACCTCTCTTTTGTGGTCACACAGATTCTGCAAAGAATTTTAATAAAAGATTCTCATATTAATTAGAAGTATATTCTTTTCTTCTAATCATGGATTTAAATTTCACTTCCCTTGATGCGGTGCAATGCTATACAATTTATGTGTTTGAAATTAAATACATATTTGAGAGACAAATAAAAATAATTAAAAAAATATTGGAATTTCAAATTCTAATTTATAATAAGATTTGAACGACTATGATGCTTATTACGTAAGGTGTATACTTGGATCTTATCTTTATTAAATACTCTCTACCCTATATTATAAAAATTATTTGTGAAATTACATGCGAATTTACAATTTACTGTCACTTTTCCTGCGAAACATCCAATTACCAGCGAATTTAAAATCGCTGCGACTTTTCTTGCGATACATCCAATTACCTGCGGCGTTTACTGCGAATTTATCTAATTTATCTGCGACATTTTTCTACGACTAATTTCTGCAACTTTACCTGCAGGTAAAGTTATCGCAGGAATCCCTGCGAAGTTTGCTGCCGAATTTGCTGTAATTATTTCTGCAACTTTTGCACCGAATTATTTAATTTATTTTTAGTTTTTATTATGTTTTTACTATTAATAAATAAAATTATAAAACACATATTGATTCCAAGAATATGTTGTTGAGAAATTTTTTAATTTCATATTAAATCTTAGTTTTTCTTAAGAAAATTTTATAATATTAATTGAGTTTTTTTAGTTATTTTTTAAAGAAAATTTATTTATTTAATACTTTTTATTGTTGTAAAAATTATAAAAATAAAAAATATAAATTTATTTATTTAATAATTGTTTATTGTTGTAAAAATTAAAAAAATAAAAAATATAAGTTTATGATATAATTGTAAAATATAAGTTTATTTATTTAAAAAAATTTTATTGTTGTAAAAGTTAAAAAAATCAAAAATATAAGTTTATGATATAATTGTAAAATATAAGTTTATTTATTTAATATTTTTGTATTGTTGTAAAAATTAAAAAAATAAAAAGTATAAGTGTATGATATAATTGTAAAATATAAGTTTATTTATTTAATTATTTTTTATTGTTTGAAAAATTAAAAAATTAAAAAATATAAGTTTATGATATAATTGTAAAAATATAAATTTATTTATTTAATTATATTTTTACTATTATTAATTAAAATTGTAATATATAATTGACATATTGATTTTTTAGATTTATATATACAATATAAAAACAAACCTATTTTAAAATAATTTTCACAACAATTTTTTTTTGCTTTATTGAATAATAATAGTTTTTGTTTAAATTTTTTTCAAAATTTTTTTTTTTTATTTTTTAGATTTATTTTCTCTAAGATAATTTTAGTACATATTATTCTTATTTAACACATTTTTTAAGATTTCATAGTTGTTGCAATTTTTTTTGGAAAAATATTTATAAAATTAGAATTATATTTTTAATCTCTATTTATTCTATTTTATTAATTATTTTTAATGTGAATTGTGAAAGTTTTAAATGTGAATTGTAAAAAAAAATTCACTATAATTTTTTTTCTTTATTAAATAACTTAACGAAAGCTTATAAAAAAAAATTTAACGAAAGTTTAAACAAATGTTTTCCAAAAATAATAATATCTTGTTTAAATTTTATCAAGAAATATTTTTTATTCATTTTGTAATTTAGAATTTCAACTTATTTTTAAAAAAATAATTTAGTGCATATTAGTCTCATTTTAATATATTCTTAGAGTTTTCATAACTATCGATATTTATAAAATTAGACTGAAATTTTTAATCTTAATTTTCTATTTTATTAATTATTTTTATAATGTTTTTTTAATTTTTTTAAAATTTTAATTTCAATCTTTTCTATACCATATTTAGTAACTCAACAAAAAAAATCAAATACAAAAAATTTCCGAGGTCATTCACCAAGTACCCTCAATCCTTTCCTTTCGTGCAATAAAATCAAATACAAAAAATTTCCCCACTCTCACTACCACAGCTTCGCAACTCTCCAGAAATAATGGGCACAACCAAAAACAACAACACAACTTTCAGATCTAGTAAAAGCACCCGTTCACCGGCCCAAATTCTCCACTCTTGGAACTAGTACATTATGTTGGTTCTGCTCCATAAAACTAAGTATGTTATGCTCCGAATACCGGCTTGAAAATCGACGTGCACTGGAGGAAAGTATTTGAAACCTGGAACTTTGGCTCAGCTACGGGGTAACAGAGCTTTAGGTTTTGGATCGGTTGTTGGTAGGGTTTGCAGTGATATTGGGATAAAAGGAGATGCCGATTTGATTTCAAAGATGGATGTTCTTGAGGGCAAGGTGTTTGATGAAAGTCCTGTGATGCTATCCCCTGTGAATTTGGTTAAGAGTAGTTTGGTCGGGACACTAAAAACTCTCAGAATAAAAGAGTGGCAATCATAATCCAGGCTTGAGTCTCTCCCCACCGAGTTGTTGGTATGATTATTGTTCATTTAACATTTATTTGGGAGACAACTAAAATCGTAGGAAAGGAGGGGTAGGAGAAACTCACCCCTTCTACATTTAAATGTTTGATGAAATGTCTCTGTATTTATTATTAACATTTGTTCAATTTTTGTGGTACTTATAATGGATCAGGCATGGAGACCTCTTGAGAAAATATCTTGAGGAGGATTACTGTTTGTGCTCCCAGAATAGCTCTAGTGAGTTCCCTAAACTTTCTTCTTTTCGATGTTTTAGTGTTCTTTATTCAATCACAGTACGTGAATTTTATTGTCTGTCGAGCATGAGTTTAAGGTTACATAAGACAGAGACTTATGAATTATACATTTTCTTTCGATGTTTTTTATTTACTGCATAATGGTTTGAGTGGACAATAGTTAGTTTTAGGAAACATATTAGCTATCATGGATTCATTTGAGTTATTATGACAGGAGAGAGTGGAGAGAAGAATCGTGTTTTTCATTATCCAAATCCAGACTCTTAATTTGTCATTGAGCATAAATAGATTGCATTCTCACCCCCAATTATCAAATGAATTCGCCCTTCAATTAAGGCTAAGGGGAACAGGAATTGTCCTGACAAATACCATTGTTTGTACTAGAGAGAAGTGGACCTGGTAGTTTTGTTTTTGGAAAGTTTTTTAAGTTCTTTTCTTGGGGATGTAATTTAATATCCTTTGTTTAAAAGCTAGTAGCGTTTCTTGATCTGTAGTGTTAACATTCATATACGAAATTTATTTAGCATGTATTGGTTAGAATGTTAAAGTAGAAAAAGAAACCTTCAGCAAGTTTGACATGTTAAAACTCTAGCAGTGTTATTGCTACTTCGAATCTTGTAGTAAATGGAACTTGAGAAGCATAATTTTAGAGAGAATGAATATTCCTGCATAATTCATTGAATCTTTTAGAAATGATTACAAGATAAAATTGAATACATGAGCTAGATACTTATACGACAATAAGAGGTTAGCGAGTGTCTAACTAACATCTAAGAAAACCCAAATTGAGTGTTGTCTGCCTAAATTTCATAAAAAAGCAACCAACCCCTTTGTTCATTTGAGGTTCACTAAAGCCCTATGATTTAATCCCAACCATTGGACCAATAATTTATGGTCCCACATATTTGATTCAAACAATTGATAGAAAAAAAGAATAATAATAATAATAATGTGTATGAGTGGACAAAGGGTTTGCGTGTTGTGTGCAAGTTTTTGAGTATGGCATGTGTGTGAATTTTAGAGAAAACTTTGGAAGTGATATCATTCCCTATAACTTATAGCTTCTTACCTTCTACCATCTTCCTAAAGTTTTTAATGTTTTACTTTTACCACAAGCTAGATTACAATTTTTTCAAACTTACATTAATTAATTACCTAAACACTGCCTTAGAAGTTATGTGTATTGTCTCCGTGTAAGAAAATGTCTCTCAAAACATGAATTTCAGCTACTTCCAATTTAATGCCAACCCACCACTCACATAAATATTTCATTTCATAATAAATATTTTGTCTTTTAAAATAATAATAATTTTTATAAATAGTGTGACAACATGGTAAAGGATATAGTATTAAGGTAAGAGAAAAAGCATGTGAGGGTATTCGTACAAACAATGTCCTTTTTATGCATTCTCCATTGTTTTAGTTTGGAATCTAAATCATAGTACACTTTATTATAAACAACTTGTTGTATTAGATATGCACACGCCTCCTGTTTTCGATAAGAGTGATTATATAGTTCATGATACAATTCATCACTGAACAGAGTGACTTTGACTTGGCTGCTACTGCTGCATCCTTTCTTTCTGGGAGATGAATGGTTCTGCTAGATCCTGTTTTTCCTGTGTTATTCAGTTTAAAGCTGTTTGAAAAGCTAAACTCATGGTCACTCTTGCCTAATGCTGCAGATCCTGTAAATTTAAAAAGCTAAATTGAATATTACTAGTATTATATTGGTCCACAAGTATTTCTTAGCTTTTTGACAAGCATGAGTTGTATGGAGAAAATTTGTGGTGGTTAAGCATTTGTTGAGTATATTTCTACCTGAATATATTTTCAGATTTCCCATGTAAATTTTAATATTCAACCTGTATCTCATTTTTGTTTTTCAAATGTTGAATTATGCACTGTTAAAGCACATACTTGTGATCATTATCCAATTCTGAGATTCACACATCTCCCACCAATCAGAAGCAATTTACTAGACTGCTTCATGTAGTTTCTGTCTTGTTAATTTGAACTATGAGGATAGTGCTACTGGGTGATGTAGATTTACGTATCATTAGAGTGATTTGTATATTAATGCTTGTACTTTTGTTTCTTGCATAGAACTGTTGGTGCAAAGATAGAATAAATGATGAAATAGAGAAATATTCTATTAAAGAGAATGACGGCTACAAAACATGATTTTGGTTACAATGATTGTCACCCTATTTATAAGCTAAAACTAGGGTTACTAGAATAAGATAAATACTAAAATACCCTCTAACAAACTTATGGGCTTAAGAAAGTAATATAATAAAATATGAATTATTACTAATACCATCCCTTAATTCATATTCCATCAAAACTTGTAACACCAATTCCATCCCTTAATCTGAGAAATTGATCAGTCTTGATAGCTTTCGTCAGAACATCTGCCAACTGCTTCTGAGTGCTGCAGTGTACAACTTCTAACACTCCACTCTGAACTTGATGTCTCAGAAAATGATACTTGGTCTCAATATGCTTGCTTCTCCCTTGCAGCACTGGGTTTCTGGCAAGGTTGATTGCAGACTTGTTGTCAATCATCAACTTCAGAGGTTTGCTTACTTTAATCTTCAGATCTTGCAACAGATTCAGAATCCACACAGCTTGGCATGCAGTAACAACACCTGCAATGTATTCAGCTTCACAGGTTAATAGCGCCACAACAGGTTGCTTCTTGGAACACCAAGAAATAGGACCTCCCAGAAATTTGAACAAGTACCCAGAGGTACTTTTTCTGTCAACTTTGTCTCCACACCAATCAGAGTCTGAATAACTCAGAAGTTCTGATTCATCCTTTCTTCCAGAGGGAAATAACACTCCATACTTCAGAGTTCCCTTGATATACCTTAGAATCCTGACAGCAGCTTGATAATGGGACCACTTAGGTTTACTCATGAACCTACTAACCATCCCAACAGAATAGCAAATATCAGGTCTGGTATTGCACAGATACCTCAGAGAACCAACCAATTGTTTGAAGGTTGTAGCATCCACATCTTCTCCATCAGAGTCAGAATCCAGTTTCTGATTTGTATCTGAAGGTGTGACAGCAGTCTTACAATTCTTCAGTTCAAACCTCTTCAGAAGTTCTAATTCATACTTGAGTTGATGCAAAATGATACCTTTCTCAGAATATCTGAACTTCATCCCTAGAAAGTATGTCATTTTGCCTAGATCAGTCATTTCAAATTCATTCATCAGAACTTTCTTGAACTTGGCTATCTCCTGTTCAGAACTTCCAGTCAATAGTATATCATCAACATATAAACATACCAGAGTCATATTGCCTTCAGAAGTATGCTGAACATAGACACCGTACTCCATCTCACATTTCTGAAAGCCTTGCTTCTTGAAAAATGAATCAATCCTCTGATTCCAAGCTCTGGGCGCTTGTTTCAGTCCATATAGAGCTTTGTATAATTTGTACACCATCCCTTCCTGATTCTTTTTCACAAATCCAGGGGATTGTGACACATAAACTTCTTCTTCTAATGGACCATTCAGAAATGCAGATTTTACATCTAGATGCATCAGAGGCCAATTCCTGTTAGCAGCTATTGCAATCACCATTCTGATTGTTTCATGTCTTGCTACAGGTGCAAACACTTCAGAATAATCCAGCCCAGGTTTCTGTAGAAATCCTCTGGCTACCAACCTTGCTTTATGTTTGCCAATTGAACCATCTGGCTTTAACTTCTGCTTGAAAACCCATCTGACGTCGATGGCTTTCTTGTCTTTTGGAAGTTCTGTCAGCTTCCAAGTCTTGTTTCTCTCTATAGCATCAAGTTCTTCTTTCATGGCCTTTAGCCAAAGATTCTGCTTAAGAGCCTCTTCTGTACTTATGGGTTCAGAATCTACCATCATGGCACACTGAATAATTTCTCCTTCAGAGTCTACTTCAGTGTCTTGCAGCATGTCAAATTCTGCATATCTTCTGGGAACGTTTCTTATTCTTTGTGGTCTCTGAACTTGTTCAGAGTCTTGAGCTTCAGAGTTTCTAGCTTCAGATGATTGACCTCCAGAGCTTTGACCATCTTCAGAGTCTGGCATATTTCCAGAGTCTGAATTGCCACCAAGATCTGGATTGCCATCAGAGTCTGAATCATCAGAGTCTGGGTCATCTGGGTCACCTTCATCTTCTGAGTCTTCTTCAGAGTCAGAATCACTATCAGAGTCAGAGTCAACGTCAGAGTTTACTTCAACTTCAGAAATTCTTAACTCTGACCTTTCTTCAGAAGTTCTAACATCAGAATCAGATTGAGACTTATCCCAATTCCAAACTTCTGATTCCTTCACAATCACATATCTGCTGAATTCAATTTTATTGGTTTCTGGACAATAGAGCTTGTATGCACCTGTACTGTGGTACCCTATCAGAATCATCACTTTGCTTCTATCATCCAGCTTCTGTCTTCTGGCTTCTGGAACATGTTTATAGCAAACAGAACCAAACACCTTCAGATGACTAACACTTTGCTTGTCTCCAGTCCACTTCTGCATAGGAACTATTTCCTTCAACTTCTTCGTAGGACATCTGTTGAGTACATACGTTGCAGTGACAACAGCTTCTCCCCAGAGCTTCTGAGGAAGCTTCTTCTCCTTTAGCATGCTTCTCACCATATCAAGCAAAGTACGGTTTCTTCTTTCAGCAAGACCATTGTGTTGAGGGGTATAAGGAGCAGTAACCTCATGCTCAATTCCATTCTCCTCACAGAACTTCTGGAACTCTTTGGAGTTATACTCACCTCCACCATCAGTTCTAAGAATCTTCAGCTTCTGACCACTCTGATTCTCAGCCTTCATTCTGAACTTCTTGAATTCATCAAACACCTCATGTTTAAATTTAATAAGGGATACCCATGTCATTCTTGTGAATTCATCAACAAACAACACAAAGTACTTATTCCCTCCAATTGATGCTACTGGAAATGGACCACACACATCAGAATGTACAACTCCCAAGGCATGTTTTGCTCTTTGAGCAACTTCTGACGCAAATGGCAAACATGGTTGTTTTCCTTCCATGCAAACTTTGCATGACTTTTCAGGCTTCTTAATTGCAGGAATTCCATGTACCAACTTCTTTGAATTCAAATGTTTTAAGCTTCTGAAATTCAAATGACCAAATCTTCTGTGCCACAGCTCACTCTCCTTCTCAGCACATGTTGCACTAAGACATTCTGAGTCTGCAGTTCTGACATTCACCTTGAATGTTCTATTCCTTCCCTTTTCTGACTCCATAATCAACTTCTGATTGCAGTCATACAGCTTCAGAAGATTGTTCTTCATGGTAACTGAAAAACCTTTCTCAATTAATTGTCCCACACTCATCAGATTGCTTCTGATGCCAAGTACATACCACACGTTCTGAATCAATGCTGTTTTCCCATTGTTCAGAGCCACTCTGACATTTCCCATACCTTCTGCATTAAGATATTTGTCATCAGCACATCTGATCTTTGTTCTCTTTTCAGAGTCAAAGTCAACCAGCCATTTCTTGTTTCCAGTAAGATGATTTGAACAGCCAGTGTCCATATACCACCAGTCTGTCAGATCCACATTATCAGATTCAAAGGCCATCAACAGCACAGATTCGTCATCAGAGCCTCTGGCTATATTTGCTTCTTCTGATTTCTTCTCCTTGTTTGACCAACAATCTCTAGCAAAATGGCCAAACTTCTTACAACAGTAACATTGTATTTTTCTTTTGTCATACTTCTCTTTTCCCCTCTGAGCATTCTTTTGTCTATCAGAGGTTGAGCTTTCTGACTTCTGACCACCATCAGATCTTCTCCTGGCTTCTGACTGCTTCTGATACCTCCTATCAGAAGTTGCTTTCAGAGCCTGCTGTTCTACTTCCTTTTCAGAGTTTCTCTCAGTCAGACGCAACTCTTGCGCTTCTAGACTGCTCTGCAGCTCTTCAATTCTCATTGTGCTCAGATCTTTGGAATGTTCTATTGCTACCACAATGTAATCAAATTGAGGAGTAAGGGATCTCAACACTTTCTCCATGATTGTTTCTTCAGAAAGAGTTTCTCCACATGCCTTCATCTCATTAGTGATCAGAATCACTCTGGAGATGTATTCAGAAACTTTCTCATTATTCTTCATGTTGAGATTCTCATATTGCTTTCTCAAGGACTGAAGCTTCACCTTCTTCACTGGTGCGTCACCACCATAACATCTCACCAGAGTGTCCCATGCAGCCTTTGCTGTTGTAGAGTCTGCAATCTTCTCAAACACGTTTACATCCACACATTGATGAATGAAGAACAATGCTTTCTGATCCTTCTTCCTTACTTCCTTCTGCGCGTTTTTCTGTTCATCAGTCGCATCTGCTGCTACCGGAACATAACCATCAGTGACAAGATCCAGAACATCTTGAGCACCAAACAGTACACGCATTTGGATCATCCAACGATTCCAATTTTTACCGTAAAATACTGGAAGTTTGGTGTTCATGTTGCCGTTTCCGTTCATCTTCTTCTTTGCACAATACACTCAGAGTTTTCTCATACAGTGTTTCCCAACCCACAGAATTAAAAAATTCTGATCAGATTTTGTTCAAGATTCAACAAGAATCTGAGAAACAAAATCAAACACACAAGACCTCACGTTCACTCGTGTTTCCCGTGTTTCCCAATGAATTTGAACCGGAGCTCTAGATACCAATTTGTTGGTGCAAAGATAGAATAAATGATGAAATAGGGAAATATTCTATTAAAGAGAATGACGACTACAAAACATGATTTTTGTTACAATGATTGTCACCCTATTTATAAGCTAAAACTAGGGTTACTAGAATAAGATAAATACTAAAATACTCTCTAACAAACTTATGGGCTTAAGAAAGTAATATAATAAAATATGAATTATTACTAATAAGAACAACACATCGTAAGAGGTTTTAAGTCTATGCTTTCCAATCTATTAGTCCTTTACAGGTCATGAACAATTATTTTTTTTTACAATGATATGATTGGTATAACTTCATTTCTTCGTGTGTTGCCAATTTTATAGTTCGAGTGGTTTTCGTTGGTAAGAATAGTTTTTAGTTCTATTTTGCTCCTCTTCAATTTTCTTTTAATATAGCTTTTTTTCAGAGAAGTGGTTGTCCTTACGGTTAGTATAATTCCAAGTGCTATATATGGTTTACTATGCTATTTAGAATTTGATCTGTTCCTCCTAAGGATTGAACCAGAATGAATGGCAGTATAGAAATATAAACTTAATCATCTTTGTAGGTCCTAAGGAATTTGGAGATGAATAGATTTAAGTAATGACAGTATTAGGAAAATCAAACATGCATGAACATTCAAAATATCATTCAATACACGGAGAAATGTAGTTTGAAAACAACTGCAAGTAAAGTGACAAAGGGTTAGCAGAAAAGCTAATGGTTTATGTCTCCTATTCAGTAACTCATGTTGAAATCATGTCTTATCCCATGTGAACTTCTTGACATGCCCCTCAGGCCCTCACAGATAGACTAGTCATCTAGACTCTAGAGTGTGACTCAACTCATTTCCAAGCCATGTCTCACTAAATCTTAGAACACAAGCAATACAACATATAAATGCAAGGTAGTCAAGATCGAGTGTTGGATCGTAAGATCTTACGTGTCAAATTTACCTTTTAGTGATACGATCTTGAAAAAAAGTTTTTTGTGTATCTTTGTAGTCAAGATTGAGTTTTCCATAGTAAGATCGTAAAAAATATAGTGCTGGGCGCCGGGGCCTGTTTTGTTGGGCTTTTTTACCAAGTCGGTTTTTTTTAAGTGAACTCAGCTTTTTAATTAACTTCTCAGACCTAACCCTAAAATACCAAAAGACAAAACGACTGCATCTTTACTCCTTACTCGATATTATTCCTTCTCCTTTAACGATTCTTTTCTCTGCAACTTTCCACCATCATCATAACCATTCTTCTCCCTCTGTGTCCACCTTCTTCCTACTACTGTTCTTTTCCTATTAATTAAATTGGTTGAGTGATTTATATGTTATTTTGTTCATTTATTATAGTTTTTCATGTTTATGTCCATGTGAAATTACCATTTTACCCTTTGGTAAGATCTTAAGTGTCGTGCTACGATCCTAGTTTTACGATCTTTTGTAGGTCGTCCGATCCTACTTAAGATCCCGTGCTTGACTACCTTGTATAGATGAATGTGTTGATATGTCTAAGTTGTCTAAAGTTAAACAATTTCTACAAGTCTTAACGTTTTCAAGAATTAAATAGTGAAACTATCATTTTGATTTAATGTATTTTGTTACTTATATCTAGGGGTGACAAAATGGATGGATTCGGTGGATGTGGATTGGATTGTTAATGGATGGATTAAAACAATTCATTAGTCCATTAACCATCCACTAAAATTTCTTAAAATTATCCAATCCAATTCATCCATTAAGAATAAAATCCATCAAATTCATCCATTAACATATTTTTAATGGATGGATATCCATCCATCCAACTTTTTTTTTATTTTGTAAGAATAAATAAAATTTTTTATTTTTAAAATTCGATTTTATTTTATTTTTGAAAAAAATCATTTTTTGTATTTAAAAAAAAATTATGAAGTCTGCTTTTTGTATTTTAAAAAAGTCGGTCTTTTTTTCGGAATTTTTTCTTTTATTAAACAAAAATTGGTTTTTTGTCTTGAAAATAAATTGTTTTTTCTATAAAAAAAACCATTTTTTTTCGAAAAACAAATCAGTTTTTTATTTTGAAAAAAAACAGATTTTTTTTTCAGAAAAAAAAAACAATTTATTTTCAGAAAAAAAAAACAATTTATTTTCAGAAAAAAAAAACAATTTTTTTTCAGAAAAAAAAAACAATTTTCTTCAGAAAAAAAAACCGAATTTTATTCGGAAAAAAATGAATTTTTTTAAAAAAAAAATCGATCTTTTTTTTTTTGAAAAAATTACAATTTTTTTATTGAAATTTTTTTTATTTTTAATTATTTTTTTAAAAAAAATATAACAAAAATAAAAATAATTTATTGGATTTTTAAAATATGTTGGATGGATTGAATCCATCCATTCATATAAATGGATGAATTAATCTAATCCATTAACTTATTTTTTATGTGGTGGATGGATTTGATGAATTTTTTGATGGATGGATTTGATGGATTTTGTCTTAATGGATCCTATTGCCACCTCTACTTATATATATCATAACGTCATACCATATTAAAAGCATAACCATGTCTGCAAGAAGATACAACTAAGAAGTTCAAATTTGAGTAAAATAATGCAAGTGATAACTTACACATGAGAGCACCCATTGGGCTACTCATAACTTCATTTGGGAGCTGAAGAATATAATTTGGAATGGTACCACCAACCAAAAATTGTGCAACTTCATTGCTGAAGTTATTGCAATTGTGAGTAAGCAGACTATAGGTTTAAGCCAAGTAGCGCGGACTGGTTTCCTGCAAATACATATTAATAGTGTTTTCATATTAGAAGAAAAATTATATGCAGAGGAAATTAGAGAAGTAGTATTTGAAGATGGAGGTAACAAAATTCCGGGACTGGACGATTTTTATACGGAATTCATTAAGAGATGTTGGGAATTTATGGGAACTGAGGTCATTAATTGTATTAATAAATTTCATTCATCCGGTTGGCTACCCAAAACACTTTCATCTTCTTTTCTGGCATTCATTCCCAAAAGCGAGAATCTGCAAGGTTTGGATGACTATAGATCCATTACTCTCGTTGGTTGTATCTATACGATAATTAAGAAACTCTTAAAGGCATATGATTGTGTTGATTGAATGTTTTTGAGGAAAACTATGGTGGTAATGGGATTTGGTGAAATATGGTTGAAATGGATGGAGGGAACAATTATGAGCAACTACTTGTCAGTACTTATCAATGGTAGCCCTACACACGATTTTAAAGTTTCGATAGGTTTGCGTCAAGGAGATCTGTTATCTCCTTTCTTATTCGCAATGATGGGTGAGAGCTTGATAGTTTTGGTGCATAGAGCTTGTTTCTGCAGGCTTTCTTAAGGACTTCAGGATTAATGAAACAATATCATATAACATCTTACAATACGCAGATGATACAGTTATCATTTGCAATGGTTCGTGGGAGAATCACCTTCATCAATTTGGTTCTGACTAATCTTCCAGTTCATTTCTTGTCTTTCTATAAGTTACATACATGTATCATGAGGTCTATAATAGTTATTTAGAGGAAATCAGTAACCACAATTCCTGTGTGCCTGAGGTATAGAACAATAAACCAAATTATAATTTTTCAATAGCAGCTACAGTGCCACAATATAACACTTATATGACAAAATTTTTAACAAATAGCAATTGTTTCACAATACACATTCCCATACAAACTACATAGTTTTGTCAAATAAATCACTACCTTGTACATTAAACTTCTTCCATTTTCCAAATTATTATCAATGTGACATGTTAGTATCAGTGTTGTGTATGTTCTTTGTGTCTACATAAGTGCTGCGACAGGTGCGGTTTTCCATTTCTGAAAGTTCCTTAGTTGTAACTGTAGTTCATTGTTTTTTCCATGTTTATCATTAAAAGTAAATGTGTAGTGGTGTCTGTTTTCTGTTTGGATAAGATTTTCTTTAGATTAATTAAACATTAATATATCTTTAGTTCATTGGTACAATACTTGCTGGAACTATCAACATTTGTGTAGCATGGTGGCTGCTAGAATCTATCAAAAACATATGTCATGAAGATCAACTTCTCGAAGGTAGTCCATGGACATGTCCGAGTGACCACGTTTTCTTCGATGCATCAGTTATTTGGGGTCTAGTAGGACCTAAGAGGATATTTGGTACTCTTGGAGAATACTCAGGATTGAACTGGTTTTTCCTTGGAGGTGCCATAAGACCAATACTAGTTTGGCTATTGCATAAGGCAGTTCCACAACAGTCATGGATTCTGTTGATTAATCTTTCAGTACTCTTGGAAGCAACCAGAATGATGCTTCCAACAACAACATTGAACTACAATGCATGGATTGTAGTTGGAACCATTTTCAACTTTTTTTATCTTCCTTTATAGAAAGAAATGGTGGCATTTTTTTCTTGTTAACTAGTTTGAAATTCGCATTGTTTTTTTGTTATTAATTTGCTCGGACAAGTGATTATTAGTAACTTGATTGTGTCATTTTTAACAATGTAATTCTAGAAGTATTTGTTATTGACTTTATAGTAATGTTTGGTTGCTTTAAAAATTTGAATGTGATTAGTGTTGCATTGACTTATTCAAATTAGATTCTTATTTTTATATTACTATTACTTTGATATTTAACAATAATTATAATATTTTAAATATGAATTAAACACAAATAATAATAAAAATTAAAAATCTGCGAGAGAAATTACTTGTGATTGCGACTTTTCCTGCAAACCTTTTAATTACTTGCAGTGTTTTCTGCAAATTCATCTATTTTATTTGTGGAAATTTTGTCTAAATCCGCTGAAAAACAGAGCATTTTTAGTAGTGTATAAATTAAGCATTCTGAATTCAAAAAAGTGATTTGAACTTTAAAACAATTTAAAAGCGATTGAAAAATTATAAAAAAAAATTATTATTTCACTATTCTAGACTCAATCCATTTAATTTAAATTAATATTTATAATAAAACTCGTTGAACACAATACACACCTAAAAAAAACCCAAATATATATTTTCCTATGACCTTAACCAAATTCTTTGATAAAATTTTCAAGAATTACTATCCCAATTTTCACCAAAAGATAATCAATCAAAATAAAAATCATTATCATTATAATCAAAATGACAGTCATCAGAATCAAAATCACAACAATAATCGTCAACTATGGGTGGAATAAATTTTTTCACCCATATAGTCGATGGGTGGAATATATGGGTGTAATGACTCGGTATGAACTGAGGTCATTAATTGAAAAGCTCGAAGGATTTTGAACCACATTCCATCTCATTGCCTTTGATCCAAATTAGAAAATGGTCTGATAAATCCATATATTCAACATATTAACTGACAATCTTCCACCCATTAATTATCCCTTAAAAAAAGGAAACTGCCTAACCTAGTCATTACACTACCATCCAACTTAAACCAAGTATATTTTCTTCTTGGCGGGAACATCCATAAGGTCTAAGTTATAGAAAAATTCTCCAAATTCAATCATTTCTTCGAAACCAAGTATATTTGACATTTTAAATAAATATATTTTTTTAAATAAAATATTAAAATAAAATAAAAGTTATCATATTGAAATTTAATTTTATCTTTGAAATCTACTAATTCAAAACCTACACAACTTTCAATAGATACATTTGAGAGTCTAATTCAAAAACTACTAAATTTAAGATTAAATTTGTCTAAGATTTGGAGTAAATATTTAAACCTAATTTTAAAGATAGTATAATTCTTCTCATATGTAATCGAGTTGACTCATGAACCTAACGAGTCGAACTATATATAGTTCAAGTTCAACTCATTTAGCCAAACTATTTTCGAGTTTGTTCGGTTCATTGTCAGCCCTAGTTGCAGGTACATCCTTTAAAAATTGTTACTATATTCGAAACAGTGCAACTTTTAAAAAGTGAGTAAAATATTTGATAAAAATGGGTGTTTCATCAAAAGTCACAATCTTATGAAAGGACGCCACTTTAACTTATAAATTGAGTATTTTAAATTCAAAAAAGTGATTTGGGCTCTAAGACAATTTGAAAGCGATTTAAAAATTATTAAAAAAATAATTAGTTTACTCAATCCATTTGATTTAAATTAATATTTATAACAACAACTCCTTGAACAAACAATGTTATTTATGCATATGCCCTTTCCTTATTCTTCTTTCTAAGGCTGGAAATGAGTCGAGTCGAGTCGAACTCACCTCAGCTCGGCTCGACTCGTTAAGAATTGTTCGAATTCGAGTTCGAGTTCGAGTTAGACACGAACTTTTTTTTAAGCTCAAACTCGACTCGTTATAAGTTCACGAACAGTTCGGTTCGACTCGTTAGGTTCATCTCATTAGGTTCGGCTCACATGGTTCACGAACTTAAAAACTATTTTTTTAAATATATATATTTTTTAGTATATTTGACATTTTAAATAAATATATATATTTTAAATAAAATATTAAAATAAAATAAAATTTATCATATTGAAATTTAACTTTAACTTCGAAATCTACTAATTCAAAACCTACACAACTTTCAAGAGATACATTTGAGAGTCTAATTCAAAAACTACTAAATTGAAGATTAAATTTGTCTAAGATTTGAAGTAAATATTTAAACCTAATCTTAAAGACAGTATAATTCTTTTCATATGTAATCGAGTTAACTCATGAACCTAACGAGTCGAACTATGTATAGTTCAAGTTCAGCTCATTTAGTTAACGAACTTAATTTTTCGCTCATACTCAACTCATTTGGTTCATGAACCTAGTTCAACGATTTAATTGTCGAGTCGAATTCCGAACTATCTTCGAGTTGGTTTGGTTCATTGCCAGCCCTACTTCTTTCTAATAGAGTTGAAATCCACAATTAAACACCACTCACCTAATAGAATTTTTTGATTTCATTTTATACCGCTATTATAAATTATTAACAATTAATAATCTTGAGTGTTTTTTAAAATGACAAGAAAATATATAAGTGAATGTTAATTTTTTTTAATTTAGAAATAGACAACACGTGTTGTAGTAGGCCATTTGTATTTTGAATTCAAAAATAAATAACACTTTGTAAAGTGTTGCAGGTATATCTTTTGAAAATTGTTACTATATTCGAAACAGTGCAACTTTTAAAAAATGAGTAAAATATTTGATAAAAATGGATGTTTCATCAAAAGTCACAATCTTATGAAACGACGCCACTTTAACTTATAAATTGAGCATTTTAAATTCAAAAAAGTGATTTGGACTCTAAAACAATTTGAAAGCGATTTAAAAATTATTAAAAAAATAATTAGTTTACTCAATCCATTTGATTTAAATTAATATTTATAACAACAACTCCTTGAACAAACAATGTTATTTATTATATTTATTATATAAACAGAATAATTCAGCAACAAATTCATAGATAATCTCATTGAAAATAAAATATGCAAGCCAAGTCTAGAGAAGTACACACCTAAAAAAACCCAAATATAAATTTTCCTATAGCCTTAACCAAATTTCTTATTTTCAAGAATTACTATCCCAATTTTCACCAAAAGATAATCAATCAAAATCAAAATAAAAATCACTATCATAATCAAAATGCCAGTCAGAATCACACCAATAGTCGATGGGTGGAATAAAAAAGATAACACCAAAAGTCCATGGGTGGAATAAATTTTTTGATCTGCTGCCAGTACCTTTCCCTCAAACTTTGACTCAAACGTCCTTCTGAACGCATTAAAAAACAATGTTGCAGGTCAAGAGATTCAAGAAGAGGACATCCATCAACAATAGCTACAACCCCAACCGATGTAAGCCCCAGTCCTGAAATCGTAAGACTGCGTAATCCAGGCATTGTTTTCGCGATAGCAAACACCTCCTCAGTCTGATCAATGGACATATCCCCATTCTGCTGATCCACATTTCTACCGTATGTCAGTGTTTTCAAAAGAGGACAACAACTACCAACAACTTCCAAGAAATGTTTAGATAGATTGTTGTTTCTTGTAATGATGAGTTCTTCCATGAGTGGAAGTTTCTTCACGGCTTCAATAATTCCTTTATCCGAAAGTTTATCACAAGATTCAATCCTGAGGCGCCGTAGATTACTTGCCCTGTAAAATTCAAATAAAAATCTTAACAATCAAAATAAAAATATGTTCATATATATTAAAAGTTACGAGAATGAATCATCAGTCATCACCTATCAGCTACGTATTCGAGGAGCTCATCGTTTCCTAACATATATATGTAAACGTCTTCTAACTGACCACAGCTTCGATCAACAGCATATTGGAACATCTTCACCCAATAATGGAACAGCATATTGGAACAGGGACTACGGTAGTGGAACAGCATATTGGAACAGGGACTACGGTAGAAATTTTGCATATGAATGGTGCGCCAGATGTAAGGTTCCTTACAAAAATTCCACCATAAAGGGCACACTAGAGATGCACTTGTGATTATGTCAAACGTATCAAGCCTCCGTAGGATGTTTAATGTAAGGTCTCTAGGAAGTTCAAGCCAATTTGGCATTGTTGTTGTGTTTTTCAGTTTCACTTTCCTTGCTGGAACCCTAGAAGACGCCATATTATTCATCTAGGGTAATTATAACCTTTTATAGTATGGACTAGGTTTTGATTGCTTGTTTATTTTACAAAATATATTAATCTAATGACAAAATAATAAGCCTATATTAAAGCAAATACATTAGAACTAATATTTTAGTAGAAAAAAAATATTTAGATATGAAATTAAGTGGTGATTGATAGACCATTTAATCACCGATCTTTAATTATTCAATTAAAGTTTTTTATATTTTTTATATTTTTTTTATGATAAAAAATATTGTATTCCTCGTTTTGGAATTCTCATTATAGTTTAATTTTTCTATAAAGTTTGACCTAGGATTTTTTTTTTGGTATGTGATTTTTCTTTTAATAATTTATATTTTTTAGTGTTTTTTATCCATCGTTAATTTATTATGTATTTTGTAATTGATTTGATAAATCAGAATCTCTAATTAAATTATCTACGGATCAATTTTGTGTATAAATATAGTGTTTCTCTTTTAAATTATTTTTCCTTTTTAAAGGATCCATTAGTAACATAAATATGTGATACTATTTCACTCTAGGATAAATTGTCATAATTTTATTTATAAAATGAGTAGAATCGAACTCCTCTCAATTTTATTTGACCAGTTAAAACTTGATTCAGTTTAAATATTAGTTTGAATCTAACATAAATTTTTTTTAAGTTCAAATTCGACTCGTTATAAATTTATGAATAATTCGATTCGAATCGTTAGATTCATCTCATTAGATTTATATGGTTTGTTTCACAAATTTAAAAGTTATTTTTTAAAGTTTATTTTATATATATATATATATATATATATATATATATATATATATATATATATATATATATATATATATATATATATATATATATATATATATATATATATATATATATATATATATATATATATATATATATATATATATATATATATATATATATATATATATATATATATATATATATATATATATATATATATATATATATATATATATATATATATATATATATATATATATATATATATATATATATATTTAATATTTTCAATTAATATTTTAAAAAAATATTGAAATAAAAAAATTATTATATTAGAATTTAACTATATCTTAAAAATCTAATAATTCAAAAACTACACAAATTTCCCGCGAACAGTTAAATGTCTAATTCAAAAACTATTTAATTAGAGTATAAATTTGTCTCAAAAATCCACAACTTCACAAATATTTTTTTAAATTAAAAGAAATTTAAAAGATATATTTAATTTTTTTAAAATGAAAGAAATTTAGAAGATATTTTTTAAATTAGAAAATATATGTTGATTTTTAAACTAATTTTTAATAAACATAATTTATAATTTATATGATGTTGATATTATTTGTATAACTATTCTTAAAAATATTTTGTTCACTTGAAAATATACATTATCAATTAATATTCTATGATTAAAAGAAAATATAGGATTAAGATTTAGAGTAAATTTTTAAATCTACTCTTAAACACAATTAGGTGTGTCAATAGGGTCGGGAATGTGTGGAGGATGTTTTCCCGCTCCCCGCCCCAACCCCAATATTTTCACATCCCCGTCCCCATTTCCCATCACTGTGGAATATTGTTCCCCATCACCATCTGCACAGATCCTCATGGAGATCGAGTCTTAAAAAAATTTCTATATTTTTCGATCAAAACTATGACATTAGTATTTTATTGTTTTTTCCTTTTTAAAAAATATATATTTTGCATCTTTCTTTTTAAGAAAATAAAAACGATATTGTATCAATAACAAAAAAAATGCAAAAACACTTGCAGTTATGAAAACATAACCACTAATTTACTAATTGAATGAAAAACAAGTTTGAAGTATAGTGAAGTTGAAGAGTAATTACCATAAGCACAATGAACAAAGGAAAGTGGTTGTTGTGATGATGATGAGAAAAAAGGAGATGAGAAATAGATGACACAAAGAATATTGAGAAAAGAAAAAGAGGAGACGATGTGTACATTGTATGTAATGGATGCACTTTTTTAGGGGTTGGGTAATTTCATAGTGAAACAATACATTATACATTGAAACTAAAAAATAAAATGATTCACGGATAACTCTTCACTTTCTAATATATTAATTAAGATTTTTATTAAAAAAACATACAAAATTATATAATTATATATTATATACAAATGTTAAATAATATAATCGGGATCGGGGAATCCGCAGAACAAAGGGTACTTCCCTGATCCCCTTCGCGAAGTGTCATCAAGGGAACTTTTCTCTCCATCCCCGTCCCCACAGGGAAATAATTCCCTGATTTCGGAGATTCGCACAGACAATCTCCGCATGAATCCCCATTAACATATACAAATCAACATCATTAAACACAATATAATCATTCTTATATATAATCGAGTTGAGTCATGAATCCAATGAGTCAAACTATGTATAGTTCAAGTTCACCTCATTTAGTTAACGAATTTAGTTTTTCGTTCATATTCAGCTCATTTGGTTCATGAACCTAATTCAACGATTTAATCGTCGAACTAAATTTTGAACTATTTTTGAGTTAGTTTGATTCATTGTCAGCCTTAATTGTGGATTATAACCTGCGTAATTTGATCTTACCGGCTGATCAGAACCTGCAGTGGGATAGAGACAATGTTTGAGATGCTGAGTGTGAGAGATGGTGAAAGGGTGTACCTGCAAGGCACTCCGATGCTAAAGTGAGAATCGGGAGAAAGAAAACAAGTACAGAGTATATGTGTGTTAGGATGAATATTGAATACTTGACCCTCTCAAATGAGAGGGTTTTTATAGTGCCCCCAGCGCTTAGCCATTGGTCCCTATTTTCGGAGCGAGATAATCGTTCCCTAAAGAATATGTAACATCTAAAAACTATTCGTTGGGACGGACAAAGGTGCCCAAAACTAGTCGTTACTACGGACATAGGTGCAGTAGCGGGCACAAGCATCGTGACTGTTTCTGAATGGTAGAATTGTGCGTGACGAGAAGGAACTGCTAAGGAGAAGCAGTTGACATTGGAATAAATCGGCCAGCCTTCCCCAGTGGAGGAGCAGAAAGGTAAATGCCCCCCTAAATTGGATGGACTTAGGCAATTGAGCCGTTCTGGGAGCAGAAACAGATTTGGTCATGCCTAACTATTGAGTTAGTCCGGAACGGAGCCCCCCAAGTCGTTTCTCTCGAGCATGAGAGTGATGACTTAAGGGCAGTTCGTATTCTTGGGGAGGATCGGACATGGTCGCCGCCTGTTGCTGGGAAGAGGTTGTTCCTCGGTGCCACAAGGAACCTGTAATATTGCATGTTGGGGAGCTCGAAGTACGGGGAGTCCAACTGTTGATGTGATCTAAAGAGGTGGAGTGCCATGCGTGCCACGAGCCATGTGTCGTATTTAATGTGTCATGATGGCTAGGCTAGGGTCATGATGATGCCCCTAGTTGCGCGTGCCTGCGCACGTGCCCATGGACCGTCTATAAATAAAGGGAGAAGCTTCTCATTTTCATTTTTTCCTTCTCTTTCTTCTCTTGTTCTCTGCTTCTGCAATCCACCGTCTGCCACCGTCCAATACCGTCTACCACCGTCCAATACCGTGTGATCGTCGTATGTTCACCGGCCAGAGCCCTTCGACCCTAACTTTCCTTCCTCAACCATGTAAGTACTTGAACTGATCTCTTGTCATATGCTTATTTACTTTCTTCTTCTTAGAATGCATGGGGTTAAGGCGAAACTAGGTAGCATAGGGGCTGTTTTCCGATGACTGTTGGTGGCAGGCGGTGGTTTGGCCATTTTCTTCTGCAGTCAGTGTCGCCGGAGCTTTTAGAAGCTTAGGATGTTTAGTTGATTCTGATGTTGTTGTGACATGAAAGTGTTCTTCGCCGGTGGGAACCGTGAATTTTTGGTGTGCTTATGAGCTTTCCGGTGGTTTCTCAACAGAAATTATGGGTTTGTACCGGGGAAGCTTTTTCGCGCGTGCGTTAGAAGGATTGTCCCGGGCACCTCATCGTATCATAACTGTGCCATTTGAGTAGGGTTTAGGTCGGGGACGTTGTCCTCAGGCCTTCGCGTGCCCTTTTACTTGACTAACGGTGGAAGGATGGATTTGACTTTGTCATCGAATTCACTTTTATCCTCCGCATTTCAGGTAGAAGAGATTTCGCACAAAGTTGAAGAAGAAATCCTGAGAGATCTGTCCGAGGAGAGCTCCTCAGAAGATACTAAGACTGATGATACTTCCACGTCCCAAGATGCTGGCGATGTACCTATTTCGAGGACAACTACGGAGGAGTGGTCTGTAGCAGAGCCTGGGGAGCATGCCTCTCTCTTTGCCTTTTACACAGAGGATGCCTTCACGCCGGTGGGGGATGAGGGAGATTGGAAGGTCCATATCTCTATAGAGGACGACCGTATATGCTTGTCATATGGGGATTTTTTTTTTATATGTGATTTTTCCTTTAATAATTTATATTTTTTAGTGTTTTTAATCCATCGTTAATTTATTATGTATTTTGTAATTAATTTGATAAATTTTGGCAAGACTAATCTATCATCGGAATCTCTAATTAAATGATCCACTGATCAATTTTGTGTATAAAGATAGTGTTTCTCTTTTTAATTATTTTTCCTTTTTAAAGGATCCATTAGTAACATAAATGTGTGATACTATTTTACTAAAGGATAAATTGTCACGATTTATAAAATGAGTAGAATCGAACTCCTCTCAGCTTGATTTAACTCGTTAAGATATGATTCAGTTTAAATTTTAGTTTGAATCTAACACGAATTTTTTTTAAGCTAAAACTCGACTCGTTATAAATTTATGAATAATTCAATTTGAATCGTTAGATTCATCTCATTAGATTTAGATCGTTTGTTTCACAAATTTAAAATCCATTTTTTAAAGTCTATTTTTTATATATATTTAATATTTTCAATTAATATTTTAAAAAACTTATTAGATTAGAATTTAACTTTATCTCAAAAATCTACTAATTCAAAAACTACACAATTTTCCAGCGATACATTTGAATGTCTAATTCAAAAACTATTTAATTAGAGTATAAATTTGTCTCAAAAATCCACAACTTCACAAATACTTTTTTAAATTAAAAGAAATTTAAATGATACATTTGACTTTTTTTAAATGAAATAAATTTAGAAGATATTTTTTAAATTAGAAAATATATGTTGGTTTTTAAACTAATTTTTAATAAACATAATTTATAATTTATATAATTTTGATTTTATTTGTATAATTATTCTTAAAAATATTTTGTTCACTTGAGAATATACATTATCAATTAAAATTCTATGATTAAAAGAAAATATAGGGTTAAGATTTAGAGTAAAATTTTAAATCTACTCTTAAACACAATTAGGGGTGTCAATAGGGTCGGGAATGTGTGGAGGATGTTTTCCCGCTCCCCGCCCCAACCCCAATATTTCCACATCCCCGTCCCCATTTTCCATCACTGTGGAATACTGTTCCCCATCACCATCTGCACAGATCCCCATGGAGATCGAGTCTTAAATTTTTTTTATATTTTTCGATCAAAACTATGACATTAGTATTTCGTTGTTTTTTCCATTTTAAAAAATATATATTTTGCATCTTTCTTTTTAAGAAAATAAAAACACATCTTGTATCAATAATAAAAATAAATGCAAAAACACTTGCAGTTATGAAAACATAACCACTAATTTACTAATTGAATGAAAAATAGGTTTGAAGTATAGTGAAGTTGTAGAGTAATTATCTTAAGCACAATCACTACAAGAAAATTTCGAAGTTGCAACGGTTAATTTTGAAAGTTACGACGGTTTGAACCGCCACAATTTACTAGTTGCGATGGTTTTGTTTTTGTCACAAAAACGTGTGTCGCCAGGTTATACAGTGACGGTTCTGAAAACCTCCACTCCAATCGTCGATCTAATTTGCGACGGTTAGACAACAGACATAAATTGTAAATTGCGGCGGTTACAACGGCCATTAAATAACTTTGTTTTCATTACTACTCGGTATTTCCAAAGGCAAATCCACAGGAAATTTTAAATCCGCAGGTAATTCCACAACTAATATATTTCTAAAATTTAAAGAAATATATTTCTTAAATTCATAAAGCAAGAGCATTGCATTCATCTATACACTTGTGGTGGTTCCTTTTAGGAACAAACAATTTAAGATCATTCTAATACTCATAAATTTTTGAATTAGAAACATTATCCAATTCAATACTCAAATTTACTTTTAAAATCAACATCTTTTTACATAGAAAATATTTATACTTTAGAAACATAAATAAATACATGTTTAGAACCTTCAACGTAATTGATATTCACTAATAAACATAAAAAAAAATTCATTGGCTACAGGTGCTTCAACAAATTGAGCCACACAACACCCAATGCAATTATTAGCATATGCAGAAAACATTTCTCCTCCTTTCAAAGCCTTTTTTAGTGTATCCTTAAATTTTTCCAAAGTTCTAGATCTAACATGTCCATGTGCTTGCAGATTGGTATGCTGGTTGGACAAGTTTCCCCATTGAAAAGGGGTTACATACCCTGATAAACAACATAAATCATTTGTTAAACACAAGAGAACATCAATAGGATTAAAAATGGAAAAGAAAAAATGACATTTACGCTAAACATTTCACACTACAACATTTGTTGTCTTTGGCAACACTTTTTTAGGTAACATGTAATAACTGTTGCCTTAAATTCATATAGGCAACAATTTACGATTGTTACCAAAAATATATTTGCAATCCTTGATAATTGTTGTCTAAAATACTTTTGGGGACGTTTTTGGAACGCCACTCTTTTATTTTTTTTGGCAACAATTGTTAATTGTGTCATTAACTGCTTTTGGGGACGATTTTAGAGCGTTAATATATTATTTCTTTAGCAATGTTTGATAATTGTTCCCTAAAATAGTTTTGGGGACATTTTTAGATCGTTACATTAGTTCTAATAAAAGGCTACATTTCTTCAATGTTGCATAAAATTTTAGCATCATCAAGATTTTGGTGACAATCTTCCCTTCAAAACTTATATACTAAAAAATAAATATTTTTCTCTAAACAGTATTAAAAAAATATATATTAAAAATCTTCTAACACATAATAAAATAATATATAACTACAATAATATATAACTATATAAAATAGGCACTTATTTAAAATAAAAAATTCAAAATAAAATCTTACACATTTCAAAAAAAAAATATTAAGTCAAATTGATCCTCACTCCTCTCAATCTCACACTTTAGGATAAAATTTATAAAAAAAATTGAAAATAGAAAAAAGGAAAAAAAAATTGGAAAAGAAAATAAGGTTTTCCATCTTCTAACATCCAATCGTCGAATCTCCTCCTAAACACTCTGGCCGTATTCTCTTACCAGTTAATTCTATTGGTGTTTACAGTTGATTCTCATTCCAATCGCTTTCTCTCTCAAATAACCTTCAATCGAAACTTCACCCAATTTGTCCTTTCGAAATCACCGGTTTGTAATCCAATTCCTTCTCCTTAAAAGTTCACAACTTTTTTTCATTTCTCTATTTTGGGTTTCATTCAATTTTCAAAATTTTCTCTTAATTTTCATGTTTTACTCCTATTAGCTAATGTGTGCAAAATGTTGCTATGAAATTAGTTTTGCTGAAGTTCTTGCTTGTTTTTTGATGATAAACTATGGTTCACAATCATCAACTTGAGTCTTAATGAGTAATGGATTGTATCAATATGGTTCTCCTGCGTCTTTCCACCTTCCGGCATCGTAAGCGCTCAGTTTCACCCTGTTCATCGCACCACTTTTGAGCCCATCAGCATCATCGTCCTTTCTTCCAACGAAGACGTATTCCATTTCATCTTTTTTACTCTTTATTACATTTGCATTTTCATTTTCTCATTTTCTGATTATTTCTCTTTAGATCGTTCGTGCGAGCAACATCGTTGTTTTCTCGGTTAAACCTTAATTAGGTATTTCATCGATTTCAACATTGTTTGGGAAAGAAACGTCGTCATTATTGACTAGATTTGTTGTTGTTGTTGCAGTAAAGGAAGTTGTGTTGAAATTGAAGTCACTTTTAACTAAGGACAAGCTTTTGGCTTCTGTTGCTGCTGGAATCAAGTTAAAAGTTCTTCAGGTACCAGAACCCTGTCATTTTTCTCCGTATAGAGTATAATTCATTATTATTAAATCTACACAAGCTTGAGTTAATATGTTTATACAAGTTATATATTCTATTTGTTGTATATAAGCTGAAATTAACAATGCTCAAACACTGGCATCGAAAATAACACTGACAAATGCACTGGTAATAATGAGAAAATGTCAAATGGAAATAGTTGAGTATATCATGTCTAAAGGTCAGAAAATACTTCAACTTGAAGTACCAATAATATATAGGAACCAAGTAAAAACCAAGCAACTTTGTTGAGAAATTACCTCTAGTGTCACCTTGTGGTCCATTATATGAGGTCTTCTTCTTGTTTAGTCCATTGGATTATCAGTTTCAGCATGGATTAAATCTTAAGTTAGCCTTCCATAATCTCAATAATATTTATTCTCTACATTTTTCATACACCCGTGGATGATTTATAGACAAAATATGTTGGAAACATTTGGGTTATACTTAATTGGATCTCAAGAATGCTTATAATTTCATTGACAAATTGAGTCAATCTGACAATTGAAGCAAGCTGGGTCTGGAACGTCCACATACTATCCTAAATATATATTATAGCAATAAACACCAGTACATACTAAAGATGCTTCTAATGGAGCTTCTTTTGTTCCTTGATAATATCCATTCCCAAAAGGGTTTGTTATGGTTCTAGTTAAAAGACTAGCCACATTTATAATCATTCCATCAAGACCAACATCTTTATTTGGTGCAACCAATGGTGAACTTTGTGGACCATAAATTTGTTGGTGAAATGGCCAAGCACACTGACCAGCACATTGAGTTTCAAAATTTTCAAACCAAATGTAAGCGAATTTGTGTTGTTTCCCGTTCACGCACGCACCGTAAGAAGAATCGTGTGTCCCACACCTACTTAAATAGAAACCGTCAACTACCACGTCAAAAGTTGTTAGAACAATGTTGATGGAGTTCTGTTGTTGTCCTTTGGATGCGAGTTTAATGATTTGGTTAGTTGTAAAAGATTTTCCTAAAGTGTAATTGTCGTTGTGAATTTGAGCACCGAGGGAGAGAGCAAGATTTACTGATTTCTTGTTGTTAGTGAATTGATGATATCTCTCCATTGATTTCCACCATGTGGCAACAGAGGATTGTGATGTAGTTGTTTGTTTTGGAGAAGAGAGTTATGAAATCAGTGATGATGGCTCTTTGGGATGGTTTTAAATTTCCATACCAAATGAGGTTAATGGAGATTTTTCCATTAAGGAGATGAGCTTTCTAGCTGAGATCAAATGATGCAGTGAAATTGTGAGAAAAAGTGTGAAGATAATACTAATGTTAAGATAGGCCATTTGTGTTATGTAATGAGAGAAAGAAGAAAGTAAATAGAAATAGAAGGGAGGTATTATGAGATTCTCTTAATATTGGGATTCCTTTGGTTTTTGGCTCATTGGTCGGGTTGGGGTGTATTGAGGATGGGGGCCATATTTTTCTGGTTATTATCTGATTTGTTGGTGAATAATCGGTTAGGAGTATAAGTGGTTGGGTTGCTCTTATGTGGTTTGGTACTGGAGGTATACTTCTCTTCATAAACCTTTGTCGGGGAACCTGAAGACTACACGATTTTGGGTTGGAGTGGCCATTTTGTATCAAAGAGAAGGTACCGTTTTATAATTCCGATGGACAACGCGTGGCATAAACCGTTAAACGAAGAAGCTTTAGATAATCAATGTCATCTGTTACATGGTGTGATTCATTGCAATGGTTATGGCCATTTAGTATGTCTTAATGGCATTGAAGGTGGTTCCAAATTTCTCACTGGGAGAGAGATCGTGGATTTATGGGACAAAATCTGTAGCAATCTTAGAGCAAGAAAAATTGCAGTAGAAGACGCTTCAAGGAAAAGGTCAATGGATCTTCGATTATTACATGGAGTTGCTTATGGTCATTCTTGGTTTGGTAGATGGGGCTATAGGTTTTGTCGTGGAAGCTTTGGCGCAACAGAGAAAAACTACTAAGAAACTACTGTGCCTACAAGCTGCACAATCAACATTGATTTTGGTGGAATTTTCACATAGTGGCCTAATTTCAAGTCGCCAAGAAAAGCAAGTGCTTGTACCATGCTGATATACATAGCCGTATGTTTTGAAAGCTACATTAGCTAAGGGCTTTCCTGGATAGATGAAACCAATAACCAACTCTGTGATCACATTGAGACCTGTTCTTATGTTTGTTGTTACTTCAATGACACCAATTGGTAAAGTGAAAACTAATGCAATTGCTAGAGAAAGTAAGATTCCCCACCATGGAAGTTGAAGTTGCTTTTCGAAGCCTTCGCAAGCTACTAAAGCCATGAAAACCATTAGAATTAGAATGAAAACAAACCACCATTCAGGAACCTGTTCATAGTTTTTCTTCATAATTCTTGTATGGGCATCTCCGAGTTTTTCTAGTGAACTTGCCGTCTTTTTCCACATCTGAAGAATCATTTCTCCATGGAAAAGGACAACATGCAAAAATGTGGCTGTAAGAGGTGCAAAGCTCATTCCGTATTGGAACGCAAATGTGACAGTAAGATAGATCTTGTTGTAATTGTTGTAACTGTCCATATCAATGTCAAAAGTTTTGGTATTGAGGATCTGAGTAATGTTGTAAATTGCACCGGTAGAATCAAATGTGTGAGAGCTAATAAGGGTAACCATTGTTTATTAACATATAATGTTCTCTCTACTATAACTTCCTTTTTGTGCTATTTAAAGATAAGAATGAAGGCATAGATTTTTAAATACAAGTTATTAACATTAATCATCAATAGTTAATTAGAAAACTAACAGAGCCGCAAACGGGAAACTAGCTCTGCAAAAGCATTGCAAATTTGCTAGTTATGGATTTCCAATCCTAATCAGCTTGATCTATTCTGCACACATAAAAGATTTGTGCTAAACTAGTAATAAGAGAAATCTATGAAATCAAATCAGCAGTATATTATTAGTTATTATGCTTTGGACCTGCTTTATGTTTGATATGCAGACACATAAATAAATCAAATTCCATCTTGATATTTCTGAAAAATAAATTTTGATGTAGTTTTTTAATTATAAAAGATGAAAATATGGATAGCTGTGAAACACCAAAAAGAATATACAATGTAAAGATGCATGAAGATATACTAGTATGTGATTAACATAATTCAAGAAAATGATGCAATTGCACTTGCCTTGTCAAGAACGGGGATTGAAGGAAAACAACAGTGTGTGGAATAGAGAGAATGAAAATGGAAGAATGAATGTGAATGATTTCAAAGTGGATGTTTCCGATACTTAGACTACGCTGGATGAAAGAGAAAAGAATAAGCATAGTTGGAAAGGAAGTGTGTTTGGAATTTGGAAGTTGCAGGTTCCATAAATAATTCTCATATTATTTAGCATGAAAAAAAATCACTTCAATTTCTCATATTATTTAGCATGTAAATAATGGTAGTATAAAACTGCAGTTTCTTTCTGCATTCAGTAAGTAAATTCTTTTGTAATATATATATATATATATATATATATATATATATATATATATATATATATATATATATATATATATATATATATATATATATATATATATATATATATATATATATATATATATATATATATATATATATATATATATATATATATATATATATATATATATATATATATATATATATATATATATATATATATATATATATATATAAATTGTTATAGATTTGTTTATTTTTATATACTGTTATATAGAAAGGGGTGATTTGGTCTGCTGAAGGTTCTGTATTTTTTTAAATTTGAGATTTGGCAATGGAATATGGGAAATGGGTGGTGCTGCTCTGCAGCTTGCACCTACCATAATTGCGAATTGTGATCAAATATTGTAGAAATTCTTTTTCTTTTAATACATAGATTTGTCACATGAGATATTTTTTATTATCTACCTCATTAAATATCCAATGCTTAAAAATTGCATTTTCCATCTTATAGATTTGTTTCTTTCTGTATTCAGTAAGTAAATGGTAAATTTATATGTATATTGTTATAGATTTGTAATATATATAAACTTTCAAACTTTCAGCCCTTGTAAATATTGGTTTGCCACCATGTTTTTACAAAACGTTGAGTCACATACAAAAACAATTGATAAGGCTAATATTAGCAGTAGAGTTTAAACATAGTCATGGTTGTAGCATTGATACTTTTGATCGGCGGTGTTCACGAATATGTTGTTAAGGGTTTGTTAATGCATAATTGAGTGTATTTTCTTGTTGTTTTAGTTTTTATTTGTGCAAGGTTTAATTCTGGTTGATGTCTTAATTTTCCATTGGACTAAAAATATTTATGGTTGATGTATTTTTATTTTATTTTTTTATTCAGCAAGGTATCAATGAAGATATTGAAAAGGACGATATAAATGATGAAATTCAAGAGGACGACATAGATGATGGATTTCAAGAGGACATCATAGGTGGCGAATTTCAAGAGGACGATATAGATCTTGAAGATGAATTTCAAGAGGACGATATAGGTGACGAATTTCAAGAGGACGATATAGATCTTGAGGATGAATTTCAAGAGGACGATATAGGTGATGAATTTCAAGAGGAGGACGTAGATGAAGAATTTCTGGAGGACGACATATGTGATGAATTTCAAGAGGACGATCTGGATGATGAATTCCAAGAAGATTAACTTGAATGAGTTGGATGATGTCTTTTTTTTTTGGCTTGTAGTTGAAAGCATTAAACTTATACTATGTTTTTTGTTATTTTACTAGGATCATACTTCAAAGTATTAAACTTAGTATTATAAATAATGTTACCTTAGGCATTTTGTTTACCAGATACTATCTTGAATTAATGTTTGAACTCGATTTTATTATAATATTACAACTTTTGTGGACGTACGGTAAAATTTGATCTTGTTTAAGTTATAATCAACATTTTTTAAAGCCAATCATCATCAACTATATTATTTAGAAAATAATTACGAAATTGTATATTTTATGGGGACACCAAAAGAACAACCTATAAGCTATGGCTACACTTTAAAAGCGATCCTCCTGATTCAGATTTAAGGCAACAATTATTAATTGTAGCCGCATATGGCAACACTTAAAAACAGTTGCCTCAGAGGCCACAAATAATCGTCCCCTATTCCTTTTCTTTAGGCGACGTTTTTAAAAAGCGTGCCCAAAGAACATGATAAAACGTCCCCTCAGACTATAGGCAATGCTCGCATAGAAGACACCTAGAAAACGTCCCCTATTCTTTTAGGCAACGATTTCCAGAGTTCTGACAACGTTTTTCAAGTGTTTCCAGAGACAACAAATGTTGTAGTGTCACTTAGTTGGATTGGAACAGCGTGCCATATCCGCATAGTACAAAAATAAAGCAAGAAAGATCAGAAAAAGACATTATCCCATCTCAATACAAAGTTTTCACAATAAGATGTTCAATCTGCCAAATCCAAAAGGAAAACACAATGCTGATCCAAAGTCAGCATCTATAAACAGAAAAACAGACTACCAATGCTCATATACTAGCAAGAATAAAAACCAAAAAGCATGACCAAACAAAATATGCATATTTAAGATAGCACATGGAATAAATAAAAACAACATTAGAATTCAGAAAACTAGTTATGTCTACCAGGAAAATGCGTCTCCTTTTTTTGATGTCAGGAAGAGAAAATTCAATTTTTCTATTAAGACCAGGTCGTAGTAAAGCTGGATCTAGAGTTTCATTTATGTTGGTAGCCAGAATCACTTTTACATCTCCTGTTGAATCAAAACCATCTAGCTGGTTCAAAAACTCTAACATGCTCCTTTGAATTTTACATTTTCCACTTGAGTGAGCATCATACTTGTAACCAATATTAACAATTAAGCTCGTGAATACAAGGGAAAATAATATTTGAATGTGTCTCATAAAACTGGTAAAACACCAACTTTAATAATAAGAGCAATATTGTCCTGTCAAACCAAGTAGTTTTTATGTTGGAGGAAACATATCACCAACATCAATGATTAATGAAGAGCAACATACAATTCAAACCAATTACAGAACAAAGAAGTTAACTTTACCTCATTATCAGCGAGAGCATAGATAGAAAAGGTTGCATTATGTTGGATAAAAGCATTTTTTTGGCAAATTATAAGTGATGCCAACTTGATTGTGTGAGTCCTAACATGGATTATATAAACAGTAATAGTTGATTTCAAGAACCTAACTCAGACATACTATTAAATATCAATTGCTAGTGATAATCACATGTGCCAACTTCCCAAAGGCAAAAGTTGACATTTCCATAAGATGTAAAATTGAAGACTTAAGGATTCCAATTAAAAGGGCTATCCCCTTCCCAGGAAATTTGAATCTACACGAACTAATTATTCATATCACTACGAGAACTTCACATTTCACCATGATATCACATTGTAATTAAGCATTAACATCTTAAGCACTTTTCAAGTGCTTGTGCATACGAAATTTCTAAAATAAAAGAGAAAAAAAATTGTTCTAAAAAGCTATCGTTAAATCGAAGTCGAGTTTTGCCATCGCTTGCCCATGAGAATCAAAAGTAACAGGGGATTTGTCAGCTTGTAATGTCAAATCAAATTCGAGTTTTGCCATCGCTTGTCCATGAGAGAAAGAGAGAAATTGAAAATTTTGACACAATGCTATTTGGGGAAAAGGGATTACTTTCATAAAACAATTTCAATATTATGATTTGGGGAAAAACATAGATTTTCCTAGGAAAAAATATAGCCAGAAATATGAGGGACGGAGAAAGCGGGGAATGAAAATTAGAATGATGAATAGTGAAAAAATGAGCGCTAGTTGGAATTTGAGGTGTAGTTGAAAAGAAACATGTGGAGAAACTTCTAAATACTGTCGCAAACCCATTGGTAATGTATTTTCTTGAAGGACCTTAAATTTTTTAATGTGTTAATTTTTAAATTATCACAGTGAGTCGCGACAACAGTTGCAATATGCAGCATAGGAACTATCTCAAATTTATTTTAGGGACAGTTTTTCTAGTCCTGTTGTAAATTAAATGTTGTAAAATTGATTTTTTTCTAGTAAAAGGAAAGTGGTTGTTGTGATGATGATGAGAAAAAAGGAGATAAGGAATAGATGAGACAAAGAAAATTGAGAAAAGAAAAAGAGGAGACGGTGTGTACATTGTATGTAATGGATGCATTTTTTTAGGGTTGGGTAATTTCATAGTGAAACAATACATTATACAACGAAATTAAAAAATAAAATGATTCACTGATAACTCTTCACTTTCTAATATATTAATTATGATTTTTATATAAAAAACATATAAAATTATATAATTATATATTATACACAAATGTTAAATAATATAGTCGGGACCGGGGAATCCGCGGAATGGAGGGTACTTCCCTGATCCCCGCCGCAAAGTGTCATCAAGGAAACTTTTCTCTCCATCCCCGTCCCCACGGGGACAAAATTCTCCGACTTCGAAGCTCCGCACAGATAATATCCACATGAATCCCCTTTAACATATACAAATTGACATCATTAAACACAATATAATCATTCTCATATATAATCGCGTTGAGTCATGAATCTAACGAGTCAAACCATGTATAGTTCAAGTTCATTTCATTTAGTTAAATAATTTAGTTTTTTGTTCATATTCAGTTCATTTGGTTCATGAATCTAATTCAACGATTTAATTGTCAAACTAAATTTTGAGTTGGTTTGATTCATTGTTAGCCTTAATTGTGGATTATAACCTACGTAATTTAATCTTATCGGCTGATCAGAACCTGGAGTAGGCTAGAGACAACGTTTTTGATGCTAGGTGTGAGAGATGATGAGGGGGTGTACCTGCAAGGCACTCCGATGCTAAGGTGATAATCGGGAGAAAGAAAGCAAGTACAAAGTATGTGTGTGTTAGGATGAATATTGAATACTGGACCCTCTCAAATGAGAGGTTTTTATAGTACCCCCAGCGCTTGGCCATTGGTCCCTATTTTTGGTGCGAGATAACTGTTCTCTGAAGAATATGTAACATCAAAAAACTAGTCGTTGGGACGGACAAAGGTGCCCAAAACTAGTCGTTGCTACGGGCATATGTGCAGTAGCGGGCACAAGCATCGTGACTATTTCTGAATGGTAGAATTGTGCGTGACGGGAAGGAACTGCTGAGGAGAAGCAGTTGACCCTAGGATAAATCGGCCAACCTTCCCCAGTGGAGGGGTAGAAAGTTAAATGCTCCCCTAAATTGGCTGGACTTAGGCAATTGGGTCGCTTTGGGAGCAAAAACGGATTAGGTCATGCCTAACCATTGGGTCAGTCCAGAACAGGAGCCCCCAAAGTCGTTTCATTTTTCGCTTCTCTTTCTTCTCTTGTTCTCTGCTTCTACAATCCGCCGTCTGTCGTTGCCCAATATCGTCCGATCGTCGTATGTTCACCGGCCAGAGCCCTTCGACCCCAAATTTCCTTCCTCGACCATGTAAGTAATTGAACTAATCTCTTGTCATATGCTTATTTACTTTCTGCTTCGTAGAATGCATGTGGTTAAGGCGAAACTAGGTAGCGTAGGGGCTGTTTTTTGATGACTGTTGGTGGCAGGCGGTGGTTTGGCCACGTTCTTCTGCTGTCAGCGTCACCGGAGCTTTTAGAAGCTTAGGATTTGTTGATAAAGACGACAAAAGAGGTAGTTGACAAAGGGATTTGTTGCCTGGAGGGAAATAGATTTGAAAAAGGAGAATATGAGGGAAGTTACAAAAGTAGTGGCCCGACACGTGGCGGCACCAGAGGCAATCTGACGGCTATTTCACTTGCCTATATAAAGCAAAGCTTGGCTTCAAGAATTAGGCATTGTTTGTTAGCATTGTAAGAGAAACACTCTGAGTACCACACACTAAGCGAAAAGAGTTCCCTATTCCTTACAAAATGTACGAACACGCCCATTTGTATTTGCCAGTTTAAGTTAAATTTCCTAAGTTTTTATGTTATGAAAACAATACCTTTATTTTCATGTCATTTTTCTATTTTCTCTTTGTTTTACTAGAAGCATCGTTGTATTTGCTTACTTAAACTTCATCATATACACATTCAAAAAACTGTCAAGTGTATCACAAATTCAAAGTATCTCACGAGTACACGCACCCAGAACCAGGAGTCCTATGACTAGTTTGGTCGGTCCCGCAAGCAAATCCGCGTCGGGAGATTAGAGGTTGTCCGCGCGAAAAGCGCGTGCGAACAAGCGCCCAAAGGGCCAAGGACAAAATCCTTTACCTAAGCCCTACTCAAATGGCACAACTAAACAAATGGGGAAATGCCTGGAAGTTCACCCTAGCACATCCAGGGACACTCCCCGTGCATAAAACCCATAACTCCCATGAGGAAACCACCAGAGTCCATGGCCCCTCTAGCAATGGCACCGTCGTATCTTCTCTACTCAGGAATCAAATAAAACCTATGGTTTGCTTACTTGCCCTTTCCTAAAAACAACCACTACAGTGTCGGCAACAGACAGATGGTCGCGCCACCATCTGCCACCAACAGTCACCGCGAATACGCCTTATAACTACGTCATTTCAGTCCTAACCACATGCATTCTAAGACATCAAGTCAGAAAAACAAAGAATAAGCAAGGAATCGATGTACTTACGTGGTCGAGGAAGAAGTTTTGAACCTAAAAAACTCTAGTCGGACGTCCTACGGTGGTCGGAGCAAACTTGAAGGTAGCAATCAGAGGACAGAGAAAACGAACAAGAAGAGAAAGAAGAGAAAGTTCTGAATAAACGAACCCTCTCGCTATTTATAGGCAAATGGCAGGCACAAGCACGCGCAGGTAGGGCATCATCATGACCCTAGCCTGGCCACCATCACACATTTAATGTAGCATACGGCTCGAGGCACATGTGACATCTTCACTTTTTAGATCTTATCAACGGTTGGGCTCCCCGGATCCCAAGCTTCCCGACAACAACATTTCTGGTGCCCGTGAAACTATTCATCCGAGCACAAGAAAGCTCACGGTGACAATGCTCGGGAAGCAAACATCCTTAAGTAATCACTACTGTTCCCGGTAGCAATGGCTTCAGAGGCTACTGTTCTGAACTAGTCCAATGACTAGGCATGACCCAATCCGCTTCTACTTCCAAAACGACCCAATTGCCTAAGTCCAACCTCTTTGGTGGAAAGTTTACCTTTCTGACCTATTTACCCTTGGTCATAACACTTCTCCCTATCAAGCTCTACCCGTCACGCACGGTTCCACCATCCAGAAATAGTAAAGACGCTTGTGCCCGTAACTACGCCTCTTCCCGTCCCAATGGCTTGTCATGTGCACGTCTGTCTGTCCCAACAGTTAATTCTGGCAGTTGCCTATTCTTCAGGAAATGATTATCTCACCCCAAAAATAGGGACCAATGGCTAAGCGCTGAGGCATTATAAAAACCCTCTCAATTGAGAGGGTCATGTGTTCAATATTCACCTTGAAACACACATATTTTGCACTTGTTCACTCTCTTACTCATTTTCTTACGTTAGCATTGGAGTGCCTTGCAGGTACACCCCCTCATCCTCTTTCACACCCAGCATCACAGACGCTTGCCTTTGGCCCATCTCAGGTTCTTATTAACCGGTAAGATCAATTAAAGATGTTGCATATTTATTTAAACATATGTTATGCTTATGTGGATTATGTTGTTGGTGGCATACACACTCATAGAGGGGACAATGTATATGTGTTATTGTTGCACACTGAGAGTCCATGCATTCATGTTGTTGGAACTTTGGTTCTTTTTGGTGAGCCTCAATCTTATTATGATGGATCGGGTGCGAGTAACTAATTCATATTATGGGGGATTAATGAAGCGTTACCTATGGTGATGGTAGTGATTTGGCGTGCTCTGGTTTCAAGAGGAAATATGATCCTATGGTAGGGATCATGGAGCAAAATGAACCTGAGTTTTCATATTTGATACCACGTGAATGACAAGTCGGTGTTGAGTACATTGCATAAGTTTTACATTTGTATTGATTGTTGTTGATATGTTGTTGGATGATAATACTTAATATGTTGGTGTTGATTGAGTAATGTGTATATTTTTATTATATTACAATCTATTTCTATTGGTTTTCACCGTTAATTATTGAACTGTATCCTCACCCCTTTGCTTTAATGTTGTCCACCATGGATAACTCGTAGATACTCAAGAGTAAAATTATTGACATAAGTGGAAGATAGCTCTTGGAATGACTTCCATTAGTGTTTTATTTTTTAGTAGGTTCTTGTTATGATCATGTAACATCGAGTTGGGAACATTTGCTTTCTTTTGTTTTTTTGAAGTTACTAGTTATGTTTCATTTAGATCTCAAATTTGTGGTGAGTTGAATAACACAACTACTTTTGTTGCGTAATTAAAGTTGACGTGTATGAGAATAAATGTCACGGGTTGCAATATTGTGTTTATGTGATTTAATAATGATTTTGTTGTGATGATTCCCTAAGTAAATGTGAGCATTCGATGATAGGTTCTAAATTGTTATGTTATAACCCGTGTTACGGAGCAGAATATGTTTGATTGTGCGTGACACCTTGATTGGTTGCCTTTTGTTTAATTAAATTCCATGTTAAATTGTATGCAAGTTTTAGGGTGTTGGGAAAATAGTTGTTTCTCTTCCTTGACTTTATCTTTCTTTTTCAAGCCTACTTCGTTTGTAGCAAGCCATTTTGTTAATTCTCATATTCGGCCAGCTTTCCAAATAGTTTTGTGGTACCCAAATTATTAAGATCATTTAACTCTTTGATGGCTGTAACCTTTGATTGCTCTTCCTTGTACATAAACCTTAAAATTTTGTTACCATAATCTTTGTAAGAAAATGACTTTCCCAGGTTTTCTAACTTTTAAATTAAATGGAAAAAAAACGAGTGTGCATGGATACCACGGTTTCAACAGTTTCTATACGAAAAATTCATACTTATGTATAAACATATTAATCCCAAAATACTTAATGTCTTCTATTCCCTCGTAATGGATTTGAAACATGAAAGTTAGAAAATGCTTCGTAACTTCCCTGAGTTTACTTCAAGTCAAATGAAGAGTATGATTCTTCACCTCTTCCACCACTTCAAGACCTTCAATTTTTCTTTCAACACAAATCTAGATTTTCCTTGTATCTCAGTTGAGTTCCAATCCTCTCCACAAAAGGTAAAAAGTATTTGTGATCCATCTAACATTTGAAAAGCTTGAAGGATTTTTGACCTCATTCATCTCATTGCCTTTGCTCCAAATTAGAAAGTGGTATGATAAATCCATATCTTCAACATATTAACTAACAATCTTCCACCCATTAATTATCCCTTAAAAAAAGGAAAGTGCCTAACCTAGTCATTACACTACCATCCAATTTAAACCAAGTATACTTTCTTCCTGATGCGGGAACATCCATAAGGTCTAAGTTATCGATAAATTCTCCAAATTCAATAATTTCTAGTATGTATAAAACTGCATATGCCCTTTCCCTATTCTCCTCCCTAATAGAGTTGAAATCCACAATTAAACACCACTCACCTAATAAAAATTTTGATTTCATTTCATACAACTATTATAAATTATTAACAATTAATAATCTTGAGTGTTTTTCAAAATGACAAGAAAATATATAAGTGAATGTTAATTTTTTAATTTAGAAATAGACAACACTTATGAAGTGTTGCAGTAGGCCATTTGTATTTTGAATTCAAAAATGGACAACACTTTGTGAAGTGATGTAGAATGCGAAACAATGTATCCTTTAAAAACTATTGCTATATGCGAAACAGTGCAACTTTTAAAAAGTGCGGCGATAGGCAAAATAGTAAAATATTTGGTAAAAGTGTGTGTTACATCAAAGGTCACACCCTTATGAAACGACACCACTTTGACTTATCACTACTAGAAATACACAAACTACCTGCGAATTTTCTTGCGGAAAGAGTTCCGCAGCTATACCTGCGATTTCACTTGCGCCTTTATATTGTGAAACATTATTTCCTACGAAAATTAACATAGCAGTAAATTTTGCAGAAATTCTTGAGACATTAGCTGCGATATAAGATTTAAAAGTAAAATATAAATTTCCTGCGGATTTAACTACGATAATTTTCGCAGGAATTAGATATGCTTGAAACCACAAAATTCTCTAGAAATATTGCAGGAGTTGCTACGAAGTTTGCTGCGGAATTTGCTTTAAATGTTTCTGCGACTTTTGCTGCGAATTATTTAGTTTATTTTTAGTTTTTATTATGTTTTTACAATTAATAAATCAAATTATAAAACACATAATAGTGATACCAAGAATATGTTGTTGAGACATTTTTTAATTTTATATTAAATTTTAGTTTTTCTTAAGAAAGTTTTATAATATTAATTGAGTTTTTTTTATTTATTCTTTAAAGAAAATTAATTAATTTAATAATTTTTTATTGTTGTAAAAATTAGAAAAATAAAAAACATAAGTTTATTTATTTAATAATTTTTTATTCTTGTAAAAATTAAAAAAGTCAAAAATATAAGTTTATGATATAATTGTAAAATATAAGTTTATTTATTAAATAATTTTTTATTGTTGTAAAAATTAAAAAATTAAAAATATAAGTTTATGATATAATTGTAAAAATATAAGTTTATGATATAATTATAAAACATAAGTTTATTTATTTAATAATTTTTTATCGCTGTAAAAATTAAAAAAAATTAAAAATATAAGTTTATGATATAATTGTAAAAATATAAATTTATTTATTTAATTATATTTTTACTATTATTAAATAAAATTGTAAAATATAATTGACATATTGATTTTTTAGATTTATATATATATATATATATATATATATATATATATATATATATATATATATATATATATATATATATATATATATATATATATATATATATATATATATATATATATATATATATATATATATATATATATATATATATATATATATATATATATATATATAATATAAAAACAAACCTATTTTAAAATAATTTTCACAACAATTTTTTTTTTTGCTTTATTGAATAATATTTTTACAATTCACAATTTTTTTTTTAAGATTTTCATAGTTGTGGCAATTTTTTTGGAAAAATATTTATAAAATTAGAATGATATTTTTATTCTCTATTTGTTCTATTTCATTAATTATTTTTAATGTGAATTGTGAATTGTAAAAATAAGTTTCCACTATAATTTTTTTCTTTATTAAATAACTTAGCGAAAGCTGATAAAAAAATATTTAACGAAAGTTTAAATAAATGTTTTCTAAAAATAATAATATCTTGTTTAAAGTTTACCAAGAAATATTTTTTATTCATTTTGTAAAGTTAGGCTAAAATTTTTATAACTATCGATATTAGTGCATATTAGTCTCATTTTAATATTTTCTTAGAGTTTTCATAACTATCGATATTTATAAAGTTAGGCTAAAATTTTTAATCTTAATTTTCTATTTTATTAATTATTTTTATGATGTTTTTTTAGTTTTTTTAAAATTTTAATTTCAATCTTCTTTATACCATACTTAGTAACTCACCAAAAAAAATCAAATACAAAATATTTCTCAGGTGATTCACTAAGTACCCTCAATCCTTTCCCTTCTTTCAATAAAATCAAATACAAAATTTTTTCCCACTCTCAGTACCACAGCTTCGCAACTCTCCAGAAATAATGGACACGACAAAAAAGAACAACAAAGCTTTCAGATCTAGTAAAAGCACCTGTTTACCAGCCCAAATTCTCCATTCTTGGAACTAGTACGTTATGTTGGTTCTGCTCCATAAAACTAAGTATGTTATGCTCCTTATACCGGCTTGAAAATCGAGGTGCAATGGAGGAAAGTATTTGAAACCTGAAACTTTGGCTCAGCTACAGGGTAATAGAGCTTTAGGTTTTGGATCGGTTGTTGGTAGGGTTTGCAGTGATATTGGGAAAAAAGGAGACGATGATTTGATTTCAAAGATGGATGTTCTTAAGGGTAAGGTGTTTGATGAAAGTCCTGTGATGCTATCCCCTATGAATTTGGTTAAGAGTAGTTTGGTTGGGACACCAAAAACTCCTAGAATTAAAGAGTGGCAGTTTTAATCCAGGCTTGAGTCTCTCCCCACCGAGTTGTTGGTATGATTATTATTCATTTAACATTTATTTGGGAGACAACTAAAATTGTAGGAAAGGAGGGGGTAGGAGAAACTCACCCCTTCTACATTTAAATGTTTGATGAAATGTCTCGGTATTTATTATTAATATTTGTTCAATTTTTGTGGTACTTATAATGGATCAGGCATGGAAACCTCTTGAGAAAATATCTTAAGGAGGATTGATGTCCGTGCTCCCATAATAGCTCTAGTGAGTTCCCTAAACTTTCTTCTTTTCGATGTTTCAGTGTTCTTTATTCAATCACAGTACGTGAATTTTATTGTCTGTGGGGCATGAGTTTAAGGTTACTTTAATTAGAGTTCTATTCAACCATATTCATTATTTTTCAGTGGATAAATAGTGTGTTTTACTAGAAGGATCCATTTTAATTAAGACAGAGACTTATGAATTATACATTTTCTTTTGATATTTTTTTATTTACTGCATAATGGTTTTAGTGGAAAATAGTTAGTTTTAGGAAACATATTAGCTATCATGGATTCATTTGAGTTATTATGACAGGAGAGAGTGGAGAGAAGAATCGTGTTTTTCATTGTCCAAATCCAGACTCTTAATTTGTCATTGAGTATAAACAGATTGCATTCTCACCCCCAATTATCAAATGAATTCGCCCTCTTGACAAATATCATTGTTTGTACTAGATAGAAGTGGACCTTGTAGTTTTCTTGTTGGGCAATGTAATTCTAGAAGTACTTGTTATTGACTTTAAAGTAATGTTTGGTTACTTTAAAAATTACAATGTGATTAGTGTTGCATTAACTTATTCAAATTAGATTTTTATTTTTATATTACTATTACTTTGATATTTAACAATAGTTATAATATTTTAAATATGAATTAAACATAAATAATAATAAAAATTAAAAATCTGCGAGAGAAACTACTTGTGAATTTACCAGCGTATTTTCAATTTGCTGCGACTTTTCCTGCAAAACTTTTAATTACCTGCGATGTTTTCTGCGAGTTCATCTATTTTACCTGTGACTATTTACTGCGACTTTTTTCTGTCACATTTTGCTGCGACTTTACCTGCTAAATTAATTACTCACAAGGGTTTTAGCTGGGAACAGAAAATAGCAGGAAAAATCGCAGGTATCACGTTTCCTGCGGAATTTTTGTCTAAATCCGGAGAAAAATAGAGTATTTTTAGTAGTATATAAATTAAGCATTCCGGATTCAAAAAAGTTATTTGAACTCTAAAACAATTTAAAAGCAATTGAAAAACTATAAAAAAATTATTGGTTCATGATTCTAGACTCGATCCATTTAATTTAAATTAATATTTATAACAACCACTCATTGAACATTAATTTCTATTAAACAATGGTATTTATTATATAAACATAAATCATAACCAGAATAATTTAACAACAAATTCGTAGATAATCTCATTGAAAATAAAATATACAACCCTAGTACAGAGATGTCCAAAATATAAGGCGAATTACGCACACTACTAGAAATATTTACCTGCGGAAAAAGTTCCGCAGCTATACCTGCGATTTCACCTGCACCTTTGTATTGTGAAACATTATTTCCTACAAAAACTAACATGGCAGCATATTTCGCAGGAATTCCTGAGACTTTAGCTGCGATTTTAGATTTAAGTAAAATATAATTTTCCTTCGAATTTTACAGCGATAATTTTCGCAGGAATTAGTTATCCATTGAAACCTTCTCTGGAAATATTGCAGGAATTGCTGCGAAATTTGCTGTAAATGTTTTTGTGACTTTTGCTTCAAATTGTTTAGTTATTTTTAATTTTTATTATATTATTACTATTAATAAATAAATTATAAACACTTGATTCTAAGAATATGTTGTTGAGACATTTTTTAATTTTATATTAAATTTTAGTTTTTTTTAATAAAGTTTTATAATATTAGTTGAGTTTTTTTAGTTATTTTTTAAAGAAAATTTATTTATTTAATACTTTTTTATTGTTGTAAAAATTAGAAAAACAGATAATATAAGTTTATGATATAATTGTAAAATATAAGTTTATTTATTTAATAATTTTTTATTGTTGTAAAAATTGTGAAAAATCAAGAATATAAGTTTGTGATATAATTGTATAAATATAAGTTTATGATATAATTATAAAAATATAAGTTCATTTATTTAATTATATTTTTTACTATTATTAAATAAAATTGTAAAATTTAATTGACATATTGATTTTTTAGATTTATATATATAATATAAAAGCAAACCTATTTTAAAATAATTTTCACAATAATTTCTTTTTTTACTTTATTGAATAATAATAATTTTTGTTTAAATTTTGTCAAAAATTATTTTTGAAGTTAATTCATCTATAAGGTAGTGATTCAACTCTGAATCTCTGAAGAATAAAAATTACTATTACTATGTATTGATATAATTGAGGTTAAACGCTAAACCTTCCAAATAATAATAGGTAGCAATCAAAACTCAACCCTAACGTAACAAACATTTGGAGTTCACTCAAAACAAAACCCTCATAATAGAGAAATTGCAGAATGGCTCGTGCATCGATCACGTTTGGAGTTGACAAAGCCTCTCCAATTACACCATGACCAGTCTTCTTCGCAATGATCTGAACTCTCGCAATTGCAACCACCAATCGAATCTCCGAACCTTAGTTTCTATTTTTCCCCCTTTCAACTCAGGTAAATTCATCTCTTTGATCTTTTTTATTTCTATATCTATTATCAAGCTTATGCGATTTTACTGATTTTAAGTTAGATTGATTATAAACTTAGATGATTTTTGTAAACAAGGTGTTTGTTGAAATTCCACAGTGAGTTTACTTATGTTGATTTTGCTTTTTTTTGGTTTTATGAATGATATGTTTTCTAACATAAAGCAGAAACTGTTAAGATGCATTTATTAATGAGGAGTTAGATTGATTTATTAATGAAAGTTATCATCTAATAAAGTCTTTATCAATGTTATCCTCATCAAAGTTATCAATTGAGGATGACAAATTATGCCTGCCAGCCAAAAACCTGCCATATTGATACGGCGTTATGGTTGCTGACACAAAATCTACCATGCCATACGGCAAGTTGGCAACACTGGCTCTTTCAAGGACTAATGATGTTAGTGCCTTTCTGGATGTTGGACTGATGTTGTTAAGTTCTACGATGCGTGTGATTTTTGTATTTCAGGAAGAATCTTATGATTTGTGTTATGATGTATCACACATTTCATGTAGGATATCAGTTTTGACTACCATAATAGGACCGACTCATTGACCTCAATATCTGTATTGTATAGTCGTTATCTCATTAAATAATTTAGTGAATATAGAAATATTAATGATATGGTTTAATTAAGCTTACTGGAAAGACTATGTTGCCCTTTTAACCCTCCCAAATATCAACTTTTAATATTTGTTAATTTGCAGGTTTGCTACTATCTCTGGGTGGCTTCCTTGTTTTTCATCCGAATTGGGGACAAGGTATGCATTGCATTTATAATTTCAAGCTTAAACAATTATTTACTTCCTTGGTAGTGCCTAAGGTGGTACCTGTTATTTTCAGGGTTAACATGTGCATAGCTGGTTATCAATGTATATACTTTCCTAATTGCAAATTCTCGAACCAGAATCACTGTTTTAGAATAGAACAATTGCAATAAGTTTGATTTGTTTATATGATTCATTGTATACATCTAATGCAAACACATCAAACTTTAAGTGGTGGTATTTGTTGGATTAAACAGAAAACAACATTAATTTACTATGAAACTATTTGCATAATCTTATTACTAACAATTACTATTCTAGTTAAATAGGTATTTATAATTCCATTCCATGGAGATTCTGCTGAATTTCTCCTGCCACCTTCTAGATCAATTGCAATGGCAAGGAAACCTCTTGAACTACTGCCATGTGGTGGAGGGTCGCCCCTTGCACATGGTTTTACCACAGTTAAATCTTGACTATTAGTTGAAATTAAGCTATGGTGAAATCAGTAGACACACTGCACTAAAGAAACAATGCTAGCCCATCATAGTTTTAGTCTGAATAACTACATGACATCATAGCCTATATATTGAGTACAACATGGCCTATAACCCGTGACATTGCAGGTCTTCAGCAGAAGTACACACAAATGGGTGGTGCAAGACCCTTTGGGCTTTCAACCTTGATTGTTGGCTTAGATCCATACATCGGGTCACCGTCCCATACAGACCCTTCTGGCACATTTCCAGCTTGGAAAGCTAATGCAACTGGAAGAAACTCAGATTCAAACTCATCCAACGACAATTACCACTGGACCGGACATGTTGGTCACCTTGTAATAACAATTGATGTTAATGGTAAAGGCCAGTTCAGTTCCGTCCAAGACACCGTCAATGTTGTCTCAGACAACAATACAATGAAAGTGCTCATTAAAATCAGTGCAGGAAAATACAAGTATGAAATAGTACCAAAGATAATAGCTCTTAATTTTTTCAACATTGAGATGCGTAAAAAACTTTAAATTAAGGCAATTTCTATTGGAAATAAACTTTTTCCAACTTTTCTTAAGCAAAGCTATCTTTATTTGAGATTCAGAAGGAAAGAGTCGGCAGAAGCGAAATAATGTGCATTCAGAGGAGTTAGCTATTTAGCTACTGTTTCAAATTTAGTTTAGGTTGGAGGTCCTCAATAGGTGGCAGTCTTTGATTTTTGCATTGGTCATTGTGAAGACAAATGAAACTTATAAAATGACGGAGAGGATGTTAATCTTAGTACTTCTCTTTGTATTTCAAATTTCTTAATTTGATATGTTTACATTCTGTTCTTATATAGAGATTACAAGATAGAGAATATAAAATGCTATGTCAATTAACGCTAGTGGGTCCCCAGGAAATATTTGGCTGCCCAAGAGCATCTGGCTTTTGCGCTCCCTCATACTGATTTGAATTTAACCAACAAAACTCCCCCTTAAATTCAAATGTTCCTTTGATCCATCATACCCAACATCTTCTTTCCTCTGTCGAACAACTCTTTCGATAGTGGTTTTGTGAGGATATCTGCTGCTTGATCTTTGCTTGCAACATGCTTCAGTTCGACACTTCCTTCCTTGACATGTTCTCGGATGAAATGAAATCTGACATCAATATGTTTGCTTCTTTCGTGGTTCACTGGGTTCTTTGCTAGTTTGATCACTGATTTGTTATCCACTCGAATTATTGTTGCATCTTCTTGTTTCGACTCCATTTTGCCCAACAGTCTTCTTAGCCAAATTGCATGACACACACACCATGATTCTGCGACATATTCTGCTTCACACGTCGAAAGAGTCACAATTGGTTGCTTCCTCGAAAGCCAAGTGAAAGCATTATTTCCCATAAAGAAAATATAGCTTGAGGTGCTCTTTCGATCATCAACGTCTCCACACCAATCACTGTCAGAATATCCAGTTAGCTTGTAGTCTTCTCCTTTCGAATAAAACATTCCAAGTGACACGGTTCCTTGGACGTATCGAAGTATTCTCTTCAAAGCTTTCCAGTGTGTATAAACTGGCTCTTCCATAAATCGACTCACTATTCCCACACTTAGTGAAAGATCAGGTCTTGTGCATGTGAGGTAACGAAGGCTTCCAACCAGGCTTCGAAATTTGTTTGCTTCGACACGCTCTCCCTCATCAAATTTCGAAAGCTTTGCTTCAGGCTCCATTGGTGTCGAAATTGGATTGCAGCTATCCATGTTGAATCTCTTTAGGATGTCTTTGGCATACTTCTCCTGAGAGACAAAGATACCATCATCTTCTTGTCGAACCTCCAGACCAAGAAAGTACTTCATCAAACCTAAGTCTGTCATCTCGAATTCCTGTGTCATTGCACCTTTAAACTCTTCTATCAATCGATCATTGTTGCCCAAGAAAATCAGATCATCAACATAGAGGGCAACTAACAGCATTTTCTCTTTATCTTTCTTCACATACACAGCATGTTCATAGGGACACTGCTGAAAGCCATTCTCCTTGAAGTATGTATCGATTCTGGTGTTCCACGCTCTCGGTGCTTGCTTCAGCCTATAAAGTGCTTTCTTTAATTTTAGCACTTTTCCTTCGCTTTCGACCTTCATGTACCCAGGTGGTTGTTCGACATATACTTCTTCTTCGATTACACCATTCAGAAATGTTGACTTGACATCCATCTGATATATTGGCCATTCGAATTGAGCTGCATGAGATATGAGTAATCAAATCGTTTCCATCCTTGCAACAGGCGCAAATACTTCATCATCATCGATCCCTGCTTTCTGCTTATAGCCTTTCGCTACCAGTCTTGCTTTGTATCTTTCGATTTCACCTTCAGCATTCATCTTCTTCTTAAACACCCATTTTACTCCAATGGTTTGACTTCCTTTGGGTAACTCTGCCAGTTCCCAAGTATTGTTTCTTTCGATGGCTTTGATTTCTTCATTCATGGCTTTCTTCTAGTTCCGATCTCTCACTGCTTCTTCGAAACTGACATCTTCAGTGTCTGCCAGCAAGCATACAAGATGTATTTCCTCTGTGTTTTCATACAGTTCTTGTAGGCTTCGCAATCTGGGTTGAGAGGGCTCACTTTCATCATCAGAGTTTTCAGGTTTTGTCGAAGTGCTTAATGGTACATCAGTTGGTGATTCTTCGGTTTCGACAACAACCACTTTTGAATTGTTCCAGTCCCATCTGCTTGCTTCATTCACACGAACATCTCTGCTTACTATGACCTTCTTGTTTATTGGGTCGAAGAGTTGTTGTGGTGAAAATTTGATATCAAGCTATTAATTAACTTGAACCGTATTTCTTTTTACAACCGGTCTTTAATTTATCCAAAGGATAGGTCTAAAGAAAGAAAGAACCTTTTGCGCGATGTAACGACAACGCTTAAGAGATTCGGGGGTTGGTTATATCTAGGGAAGGTATTAGCACCCTAAATATCTGTAGTACTCTACAGGAACCTTTTGTTTAATTAATTGCTAAGTTTGTGAATTGTGCTATGATTTAAGGATAAGATGAAAATAAATAAAGTCCTAAGTGATTCTTTAAGTTTGCTCGCAAAGGCATCGTACCTTCTGCCTACGTATCCTGACTAGGATAGAATCAGAGTAATCGTAGTTCGCCTCACAAGGGAAAAGAACACTTGATGATGATCAAAGTTAAAAGGGGAACAAACATGACAATGTTTGTGTGGAGTTTGACAAAACTCCCTAAGCTAAGTTGAAGGGGAAGTAAGAAGTCATGACGATGATTCTTACACAGAGTTGACGAACTCTTTCCTAGGGTTCTAGTTGAAGAACACTCCTAGTATGGGTGGGTTTCTTAGACTTCAAGCAAAGTCTAAAGGTTTCTAAACTAGGGTTAAGGTGACTTAACAAAGTCAAAGGATAGCAGAGATTTTGTGTCCAAGACATTGACAGTCGAGTGGACAGACCTTCCTTTGGAGGGGGATATAATGGGCAACTGGATGAAAGCTAGCCAGCTTCATCATCTTGGGGATAAAATAAAATACAAAAACATTATACAAGAGCATTCATGGTGACAACCAATGAAAAATATTTAAAAGAAAAGCAATGGTGACAATCAAAGCAGATGATTAGTACGAAAACTGTGACGACAGATCGCACCTGGAGTACAATTAACAAACTGATGAGATACGCATGATAATAATTCAAAGTAAAAATCCTAGCATGTTGACAAACATGTATAGGTGTGATAACAATCAATTTTCACAAAGAAAAACAAGTGGAACCCTTTTAACTTTCATCTGCAACAACTAGGGTTAGTACTGTCAATATGACAAGTTGCACATAGTCAAACATGGTGGAAAATTAATCAAACATGGAAAATAAAATTATGACATGAAAGTACACATTAAAACAAATATAATGAAAAAAGAATGGGTGAAAAATGATAAAAAAATGAGAGAGTTATGATTTTTTGAAGTTTCATGTAAAAAAATGAAAAAAAGTGGCAACAAGGGTTATCACCAAGGATCGAACCCATGCCAAGTACCATACGCGCGCAAGTTTCAACCGCTGGGGCGGCGATACATCCATTAATCAAAGCACAAAGATAAATATATAATGTATATTTTCATTCATGGCTGGGCAAAACTATGGTTTCTATGGATTTGCAAAATGGTCATATCTTCCTCAATTTTTGGTCTTTTTTCACAAACTTTATATGCTTTTGGGGTAGAATCATCTGAGGATTAAGATGGTGGTGATGGTTTTTCAAAATCACCTCTCTACTGAAAAACCCGATAGGGGGTTATTTGTCTCAAAAAATGCAAATTGAGGTAGGCAGCTCCATACAACCATTTTAATGCAACCAAAACACTCACTCATGATAGTTAGATGATAATTGAGCCAATCAAAATAACTTTAAGGCCAGAAATGAACTGTTACTTCAAACCACATGTCATTTGCAAATGAAGACATAAAAGGCAATGCATGAACAATGACATCTTCTATTTCCACTCAGTTCTGATCAAAGTAAACTTTCCCATACTTCTATTACAAGATATTGAGTATGTTTATGTGAAAAAATCTGAACTGTAATGACTGTGTGGAGGTGTGGTTTTCAAAATTCCAATTTGTGTGTTGTGTGCATTATGTGAAGTGTGTTTATGTTCAAGTGGTGTTCAATGACTTGGCTCATACAAACATGTCAAGAATGATCATTATAAGCAGTTAGAACACATAAGTCAATTCAAAATGAACCATTGTAACAACTGGTTTGTGAGATGCTACTTTGTAGTGAAAAATTGCCATTTCAAAAGTGAAATCTTAATATGAAGGGTTTTATGACAAAGTGATCATGTAAACATCTCATACATGACCAAAATAAAGTGCTTCAAAAATGTTTTTGATGAGAACAAGCTTTATGTGAAAAAGGCTCATGAATATGCTTGATGAATACTTGGTATGAGCATGAAAACATGAAGAATCATTTTTATGCAAGATATGGCAAAGTAGACCCCTCATACAATTTTCAAACATGGATGCACATGTGTTCAAGTAACAAAAATCAGGTTTCTAGGACTTATGCTAAAACTGACCTCTCAACTGCTAAGCATTTCCTTGACAGTACTAATACATCCATGAATTTACTACCAATTTGCCAATTTGCATGAACTTCTGTAAAACACCTCTTAGGCCTAGCACATATGTTATTTAAAAGAGGAACACAAACCAAAATCTTAATCTATGAGGAATTAAAACTGTTAGCAACAATTCAGAACCTATGCCAAAAATCCCCACAGTCAAAGCTAGACAAACAAATACATGAGCTGTAAATTGACCATGTTGTGGACTCACACATACAGCAAACCAACATAACAAAGCCTACTCAAAACACCCTTTAAAACAAGTTTATTCTAACACAACAATGCCAGCTGCTCCAATTAATGTTTCAAAGTCAAATACCAAGTATTTGTCAAATTCTGTTACAAATCAAACCTACAGCAGCTTTGATATTTCTCTATGCTTACCAAACAGTACAAGCTCAACATAAACAGAAATGTATTGGCCAGCAAAGACACTCACCCTCTTGATCATTACATCTGGGCCAAATTAACTTAGCCAAGCAAGCTATGTTTTTATAGGTATGGTTCTATGCAAACTGTGAGTGTCAACTACTATAGTTCTGCTGGCAGCATAGTATCAGCATCAATTTTACACAAAATGGCAGCAGAAAAGGAACCTTGTCATAGTCCAAATTACCTTTAAGCTAAATCCACATGGAACTACAACTCCCTTAATCCAACAAGGAAACTAGCACCTTAAAAGACCTTGTTAATTCAAGACTGATATGAAAAACAACAAACTAAACAACATACCAAAATGACTGGATGATGCTGTCCAGATCTTGACAGCAAGATTAAACAAAAGAACAAAAAAAGAAGAAGACTAAACTTATGGACAACTAACACATGCTGCCAGTCAAGCCACAGTAGTATGAAAGGCATTGTTTGAGCAAACTGAGCTAGGATGAATTAACTTAACTATGTGCTCTACTAGTCCAGGTTTATCTTCATTGCAACTTACCAACTGTCAAACCTAGACCCCTACCCAAGAAACCATCATGATCAACCTTAACAGACCAACCACACATTGCTGCTTAAAAAAGGGACCACCCCCAAAATCAAATAATGATCTCAACCTCAGTCTGCGAGGTAAGGGTGTAGTTTCAAAATTCAAAACATGTGTTGAGATGTTAACTGGCTGTTTAACAAAAAAAATACCAACATGATGCTAAAATCAGAACTTAAATCTAGTCCTACTTCACACAACAAGCATCAATAATACAATATGGAAAAATGATGAGACATGTTGAATAGCATTTTTAAGGTAATCAAAACAATTTAAACTGATGCAGCTTCAACAAGCTCAAGTTAGTTTTTATGTGGCTTCATGCTTATAATCTGTCCTAAAACAAACTCAAATAGAATGAGTGTGTGCAGCTGTAAACACCAAAACTATTGACAACAAAAATATGTTAAGTTCATAGCAAGAGGTAAGAATGAAAATAAGATGAAAGCCCAACAAACATAGAGTGTTTTCCTTATTAACAGATGCAACACACACATGATTAACAGCTTTCCAAAACAAGAATATAATCAAGTGAGTCTTGTTTAAAAACAGAACTAGCAGTAAAATTCATGATCACAAACATTAGTTCAAACTCATTACAAATGACACAAATTGCACAAACTCAATTCAAAAACAATCTTGACAGCACTAGTCATAACCTTAACATAACAATGTAAATCAACAGAGATCAAAAGCATTACATATCTCACATGACAATCACAAGCTCATGACAACAAACACAAAACAAAGCTCCACATGCTCTAATGATTTAAACCCCCACCATGCTTACATGTTAATTGCAGACTTTCAAACAATGATATTGCATACATATATATTAAATTAAGGATTAGAGGTCACTTACCTCTTGTAGATCCCTCTCCAGTAAGCTAGCAGCAGAACAAGATTCCCTCTCTTTTTAAACACCCTTGTGAAAGTTGCTTCCTTTTGAAGAATGAAGGCAACTTTGAGACCAGTTTGAGTAAATGATATTCCAACTGTGTTTGGAGACTTTGAACAGCTTGCACATCATTAATATGAGGTGTCTCAAGTGTTGGAATGGTGAGAATGGCTTTGTACAAAGATTTGTCAAGAAAAATGCACAAAGGTCAAACTATGGTACATGAACAATTGACTTTTTGATCCTTTGGTTTTTTGAGGAAACTAATGGTTGGAACAGCTTCTGAGGGTCATTTTAAGGTTATCTATGAGGTCCTTGAAGTGTTTTAAAGTTTGGAGGAAGTTCTGGTGTAAAAGATGCAAGTTGGCAATTTTGAGGTTTTTTGAAGGATTTGGAGAATTTTGAAGCAATGTCAAGGAATTGTGGTAACAGAAGTTTTCTATAGTTTCTATCAGATGAATTGTGTTGGAAATGAGGTGAGGGAGGTCTCTATTTATAGGGAAATGGATTGAGGAGCTTACTAGAGACTTTACTTAACCATGAAGTAATCCTTGAGATATTTTGCAAAAACCCCTCTTGGAGGGTTTTGTCTCTTGGTTCTGATGTAAGGGCAATTGGCCAAGCATAATGATGTTTTTCTGAGATTCATAGCATGCTAGGAAGTGTAGGAAAGGGGCTGGATCAGATTTCACTTTCCACCTCATGCTTTGAAAAGTCCACATTTTCAACTTTGGCAATGAAACTCCAAATTTCAATTTTATGATGTTTCTATGAAAACTTTTTGTTCTAACATGCTACACATGTTCAATATATATGATAGAATGAGTCTTGCAAGCTGAGATTGGCTCAATTGGAGGGGAGAGATGATTTTGCAATTTTGGCCAATGTGGGACTAAAGTGTGAAATTGCCAACTTTGAACCCATGTAACTTTCTGCTCATACATCCTCTTGAGATGTTCTAGTACAATTTAGAAAGCCCTCACATAGCTCTAAAACATTCATTTTTGTCAAGGGATCAAACTCCAATTGGAACTAGGTGAAAAACCCCCTCAAAGTTGGCTGCACACAAGCTTTTAAAGTGAAAATAACTTAGAAATTTTCTCTGTTATTTTCCCTTCTAGGAATGTTTTTGCTTCTATCTCAAAAAGTATGCATTTTCTGGGTGTGGACTAGTATGGGACTTTTGTAGGACTTGTCAAGAGCTTCCAAATGAGATTTGAACCAACTCAATTGGATGTGTGGTTAAGGAGTTATGGTTTAGCCCTTTTCAAAACCCTAATTTCCCGATTTCTCGATTACTCTCTCATCCTTGATCCAATGATCATGAAAATTGATATGCAAGTCCATTATTACATAAGGAAGAACTTTTATTCACAACTTGGATTCCAATTCTCAAAATTTGAGGAATTGACTTTTCGGTCAACCGTACGATCGATTGGTGCCGATTGAGTCGCCTGTTGACATTCTGGATATCCTGAGACATTTACACTTCCTGAATAGACTTTAATAAGCTATATGAGCTTCATGGACCTCAATCCCACCATTAAAACATCTTCCAACATCAAAGTCAAACCACAGTTGACTTTTCACTAGTTAAAAACCCTAATCAGGGCCTCCTGACTGCACTGTTCTTGATTCTGAAATGATTTCTTCAAATTGACTTCTCATTTGACTTTGATATTATCTTTGATTTCATTCAATGATTGAATTGGCCCAAACCATTGGTTGATCATTCCTTGGTTGTTTTGAATTTGTCGGTGCGAAAACCCTGATTCATCTGTAACTTGACAATAATGAACTTGCACTGATTTAGGGTTAGATAATTCATGATCATGCTTCTAAAATGATAATGAGAATCTAAGGGGTCAAAATTTGGGGTACAACAGTTGCCCCTATTTAAATATCTTCACTAGATGGGGAACGAGAGATGACAATCTTCGTTAAATCACCGTGAAAGGTATTTAAATATAGATAACCGAAAATTTTGTCCCTTAGATCCGATGCCATGCTAAAGGACAAGTTATGATATGCCATGCACTCTAGATGATGCTTTATGATGCTTGAATGCCAACAACATAGACACAACGATAATAATAAAAGAAACAGTAAAACAAACAATGACAAATACAAGGACTCGACACTAGGGACTCGTACTGAAAAACTGAATTAACAATTCAGACATGACTGATAGCGTAAGCAGGGAAACTTCACATGGGGAAGAGACAAATCCAATAAAGATGACAATCTTATTGGAACAGAGGTACTCCACCGGGGAGAAGAATTGACTTCCATTGGGGGAAAGGATATACTTTTACTGGGGAAATGGAAAATTAATTCCATCGGGAAAAGAGAATCAGGATTCACCGGGGAAGCGAAAGACTGGATACAACCTCACTGGGGATGATTAGATGAGGAACTTCCTATAGCGAAGAGTTCAAACAGGATCTTCAGGAATGGACTAGAAACAAGACTAAACACACACGGGGGATACTAGTGACGACTAGACCTCCGAGACTTGATTGGGAACATGGATTACTGGGGATACACCCTCAGTTTCTGCAAATAGTTCATACAGTGCTGGTAATCAAGAAACGTCTTGGGGAAATTGGTAACGACCAGAATTCCAAGTAGTGCCAGTGACGACTGGTCTTTTAATGGTGATTGGTGACGACCATGCCGTGGAATACCAATGACAATTGGTTACAAGGATGCTAGTGATTACTAGATCTTAACTAAAGTGTTGGTAACGACCAAAACGAAACAGATTCCAATAACGATTGGACTCTAGATGATGATACCAGTTACGACCGGGTTTCAAAGGGGAAAAAGTTGGTTAAAACCTCAAGATACCAATGACGATTGGATTTAGGCAGTTCCAGTGACGACTGGACTTCATGGGGAGAGTTAGTAACAACTAACAAGATACCAATAACAATTGGAACAATACTAGTGACGACTGGATTCCTCGGGGAAAGGTTGGTAACAACCAAACCAAGAGGCGCCAATGACAATTGGTCTTTTAAACAATGCCAGTGACGACTGGACTTATACGTGGATTTGTTAGTGACGACTAACGAGATACCAATGACGATTGGATTTAGACAATGCCAGTGACGACTGGGCTTTAAAAGGACATGGATGGTGACGACCAAATGAATACCAACGACAATTGGTTTGAACAAAATGCCAGTTACGACTGGACTTATACTTGGAAATGAAGCGAGTAATAACTTAGACTTCGTGGGGATTGATAGATGTCACCGACTCGGGGAACCAACGCATCACACTGATCCTATGATGAGAGGTGTACGTAGACTTGGGAAATAAACCCGAAGACCTACTGGGGAATAGAGCCTGTAGGTAGATTGTGCTGAGGTGAATTCAAACAGATGTCCAGGAATACTTCGTTGGGGAAAGAACCTTCATATCATCATAAGAAATCTTGAGGGATAATCTTCAATCTTGATAACCATACATGGCCAAAGGACTCTTCGTCGCCCCACTTGCTAGCATTTCATTGGGGAATGTAAATTCTGACTGTGCATTAAGACTCCTGCTACCCTGAAATTTCAGGGAAGTATGATTTTCCTCGAGTCTTTCCACAAGTTAAAACATTTTGTAAAATCTTTCCAAGTTATTTTTTCAAAAATTTGGACTTTAATGCTTTCAAAGAAAACAATCGTTGACTAACGAACGGTATTTTGCATAACAAAGAAAATAAGGAACTGATAATTTGCACAAGAAAGGAAGGCTCAAAAGGCTGATTTTATTTAAAGGATGAAATCTTGCCAATGACAACATTCCATGGAAATTTTTACAAGTAAAATGGCAAAAGTGGATAAGGTTACATTGAATCCTGTGACCTAACTATCCCTAAAGACTAGAATTCTCCAAGATCCTTGCTTCTGACGAGAGCTGTTGAGATGAATCTTTGTTGAGTCTGCAGTGTTGATGACTTCGTTTGATGCAGCGAAATGCCTTTGTCCCTAATTTTTGCCTGGATCGCCCTTTCGGGTTTTCAATCCACCGGGACGCTCATTTTTGCCTAAGCCGCCCTTTCGGGTTTTCAACTTAGCGAGTTTTTTTTATTTCTTTTCTCTTTTTTCTTTTCTTCTCTTTTCTCTTTTTTTACCCTAACTTTTGCATAAACCGTTCTCTTGGATTTTCCGGCTTATCGGGTACTTTTTAGGCGTAATATTTCTGAACTGCGTCAGAGTTTATCGGGTGTGTGAGTTGTTCTCCGTCCATGGTAGTAAGGATCAGTAAACCTCCGGAGAATAATGTCTTCACAATAAAGGGGCCATCGTAATTAGGCATCCATTTCCCTCTTGCGTCTTTGTGAACTGGTAAGATCTTCTTGAGCACAAGTTCTCCTTCGCGGAACTCTCTGATACGGACCTTTTTATAGAACGCTCTCTTGATTCTTTTTTGATACAACTGGCCGTGACACATCGGAGACATGCGCTTTTCATCGATGAGATTCAGCTGATCAAATCTTTCTTTAATCCATTCTGCCTCTTCTAACTTGGTTTCCATGATGACTCTGAGGGATGGTATCTCGACCTCGATGGGAAGAACTGCGTCCATTCTATATACCAGAGAAAAGGGGGTTGCCCCTGTGGAAGTGCGGACGGAGGTTCTGTATCCGTGCAGGGCAAATGGTAACATTTCATGCCAATCTTTGTAGGTTTTAACCATTTTCTGCAAGATCTTCTTGATGTTTTTATTTGCAGATTCCACAGCTCCATTCATCTTTGGACGGTAAGGGGAAGAGTTGTGGTGTTCGATTTTGAAATCATCACATAATTCTTTCATGACTTTGTTGTTCAGATTGGTACCGTTGTCTGTTATAATTCTGCTTGGGATCCCGTAACGACAGATGATCTCCTTTTTAATGAAGCGAGCCACCACTTGACGTGTAACATTGGTGTAAGATACAACTACAACCTATTTTGTGAAATAGTCGATGGCAACCAGAATGAAACAGTGTCCATTTGAAGCTTTCGGTTCAATTGCCCCAATCATGTCGATGCCCCACATAGAGAAAGGCCATGGTGAAGACAGTACATTCAACAGTGTTGGAGGCACATGCATTTTGTCTGCGTAGATCTGACATTTGTGACATTTTCTGGCGTACTAAATGCAGTTGGTTTCTAAAGTTAACCAATAATAACCAGCTCTCAAGATCTTTTTGGACATGGCGTATCCGTTGGCGTGAGTACCAAACATTCCTTCATGAACATCTTTCATTAACAAGTCCGCTTCTCTTTTGTCAACACATCTGAGTAAGACCATATCATGATTTCTTTTATAAAGTACACCATTGCTGAGGAAGAATTTGGATGCTAATCGTCTCAGTGTTTTCTTGTCAAGTGTTGTAGCATCTGCGGGATATTCTTGTTTCAACAGATAATTCTTTATATCATGATACCAGGGTTTGCCATCGGTTTCTTCTTCGATCATTTGATAGTAAGCAGGCTCTGTCTTGCGTTCAATTTTGATAAGTGTGCCATCATTGACATCTCTAGTTTTCCATATCGAGGCCAGCATGGCTAAGGCGTCGGCGATGTGATTCTCTGCTCTTGGAACATGTTTAAAGGTGATTTCATCAAAATACTTGATTGTTTCAACGATATAAGCTCTGTAAGGGATCAGGTTTTCATGTCTTGTCTCCCATTCACCCGTGACTTGGTAGATAACCAATGCTGAGTCTCCACTGACTTCGAGATTTTTGAGTTGGAGATCAATGGCTGCTCCGAGACCAAGGATACATGCTTCGTATTCAACAATGTTGTTTGTACAATCAAAGTCTAGTCTGGCCGTAAACGGAGTGTAACCACCTTCAGGATTCATTAAGACTGCACCTACGCCATGTCCGCTATAATTGGAGGAACCGTCGAACATCATTTTCCACCAATTATCTGTCTGTTGACCTTTGTCAGAACTTGTTTCTTTACAATCTTTTACTAACATGATATCTTCATCCGGAAAATCAAACTTCAGAGGTTCATAATATTCGACAGGTTGATCTGCGAGATATTCTGATAACACACTGCCCTTGATAGATTTCTGAGCCACATATTGAATATCATATTCTGATAGTAGCATATGCCACCGGGCGAGTCTTCCGGTCTGTGCAGGTTTCTCAAAGATGTACTTTATTGGATCCATTTTCGAGATCAACAAAGTGGTGTGACAAATCATATACTGCCTCAAACGCTTAGCGGCCCATGCTAAAGCACAACAAGTTTTTTCTAGGAGTGAGTATCTGCTTTCACAATCAGTAAATTTCTTGCTCAGATAATAAATGGCATGTTCTTTCCGTCCGGATTCGTCTTGTTGACCCAGAACGCAACCCATTGAATTTTCAAGTACTGTCAAATACATAAAGAGAGGCTTTCCCTGAACAGGTGGTATCAAAATTGGAGGTTCTTGGAGATAACCTTTGATTTTATCGAACGCTGTTTGACAATCAGAATTCCATACAACTGTTTGATCCTTTCGTAACAACTTGAAGATCGGTTCACAGGTAGGGGTCATATTGGAAATGAACCTGGATATGTAATTCAACCTTCCAAGGAAGCTTCTAGCCTGATTTTTGGTCCGCAGAGCTGGCATGTCTTGGATGGCACGAACTTTGTCTGGATCCACCTCAATCCCCTTGTGGCTGACAATAAAACCGAGTAATTTTCCTGATCTGACTCCGAAAGTGCACTTTGCGGGATTCAATCTCAACTGATATTTCCGGAGTCTTTTGAATAACGTCAACAAATGTTCTAGATGGTCTTCTTCATTTTGAGACTTGGCGATCATGTCATCCACATATACTTCTATTTCTTTGTGCATCATGTCGTGGAACAGAGCCACCATAGCTCTTTGATAAGTTGCGCCTGGATTCTTTAAACCGAATGGCATAACCTTATAATAATAGGTGCCCCATGGAGTGATGAAGGTTGTTTTTTCCATGTCGTCAGGATCCATTTTGATTTGATTGTAACTAGAGAAACCGTCCATAAAGGAAAACACTGCAAACCGAGCTGTATTATCTACCAAAGTATCAATATATGGTAAAGGGAAGTCGTCTTTTGGACTGGCTTTGTTTAAATCTCGATAATCCACACACATCCTTACCTTTCCATCTTTCTTTGGTACAGGAACAATGTTGGCTACCCATTCTGGATACTTGGCCACTGCAAGGAAGCCTGCATCAATCTGCTTTTTTACCTCATCTCTGATTTTAAGAGCCATGTCGGGTCTGGTTCTTCTGAGTTTCTGTTTAACCGGCGGGCATTCAGGTCAGAGTGGTAACTTGTGAACCACTATGTCTGTATCCAAACCAGGCATATCCTGATAAGACCAAGCAAACACATCTACATATTCTCTTAAGAGTTCCTTTAACTGCTATTTTACTTCTGCCCCTAGGGCTGCCCCAATTTTGACTTCTTTTCTGTCTCCTTCTGTGCCAAGATTAATGACCTCCAAATGTTCCTCGTGCGGCTGAAACTCGGTGTACTCAGACTGTGCCCATCTTACCAGTTCCTCAGGGATTTCAAAATCTTCATCCTCGTCTTCGGCTTGGTATATTGGGGAATCCACGTCTGGAGGGAATGCGAGGTTACAGGATTCAATGGGGTTATGGTCATCACTGCATGTTTGAAGGGTTTACTTTATTAAAACACACAATCAACAAATGCAACACATACAGAAAAAGAGAAAATTGTTTTTGTTTTGGTTTTTTGTATTGCCATTTTTTTTTCAAAGTAAAAGCAAAAAGACGGTAAAGAAACAACCCGAGGATTTTTAACAAAATAGTCCATTCTCATTGATATTTCTTTGAAAGCATGGGGCCCTTACAAAACATTCCTATAGCCTTGGGCACGACTATGGAGATTTTAAAATAACAAAGAAAGAAAACAACAAATTACTTTAACTCGGGAAAAACTACAGGAACTTCGATAGCCTCCCAGTTGTTTAGGGTAGCTTCATCATGATACACTAGTTGTCCTATGTCTTCACTTTCAAGATTTCCTTCCACGGCGTTGATTTGAAAACCGCCACTGATAAATATTTCTTGAATAGCCTTTGGCCGGCTGTTGTCATGCCTCGGTTCTTCACTTTGAGTTGGTTTGTAACCCAACCCCTGGCGGTTCATCTTCGGCTTTACCTCAATGACTTCTCCCCATCCTGCGGGAGTGCCTTCTTCCAGCGTAGCTTTGGCGCCTTGAGCAGATGCGAAAGTTGGACCACTTTTTGCCACCGTCTCTTCTATCATCACTGCGTTTGCTATTTCTAGTGCTTGGAATGATGTCTCTAGCGCGTCCTCTTCTGCTTCAATGTACCGGAACGATGAAAGATTACTGACCATTAATTCCTCTTCACCATGAATAATTACTAGCTTATCATTTACCACAAACTTCATTCTTTGGTGCAGGGTAGAAGTTACCGCCCCTGCTTCATGGATCCAGGGACGTCCTAGTAGGCAGCTATAAGCTGGATTTATGTCCATCACCTGAAATACAATGTTAAATTCATGGGGTCCCACCAAAATCGGTAATTCTACTTCTCCGATGATCGTTCTCCTCTAACCATCAAAAGCTTTTACAATTAATGAGGTTGGTTTCATCTCTTCCCCGGCATAGGCTAGTCTGGACAGTGATCTTGCGGGTAGCACGTTTAACGAGGATCCTGTGTCGACCAGTACTCGTGTCAAAGTATCTTCCTGGCATTTGATGGATATGTGTAGTGCACGATTGTGATCCCGTTTTTCCTTCGGTAACTCGGCATCGCTGAAACTTAAAGTATTGCACGCCGTGATGTTAGCCACTACTGAATCAAACTGCCCAAGTGAAATATCCTTGGTTACATGTGCTTGTCTCAATACTTTCTGTAATGCTTCCATGTGAGCTGGAGAATTTATCAAGAGTGACAAGATTGATATTTTTGATGGCGTCTGATGAAGCTGATCTATCACCTTGTAATCACTTCTTCGGATAATCCTCAAAAATTCATCATTTTCTTCTTCTGCGCTCGGGGCTTCTTTTTCTTTGATTACCACAGCAGGAATAACTTCTTTTGGAATAGCTACTGATTCTTTCGGCTGATAGATCCGACCGCTGCGGGTCATCTTGCTAGTGCTGGCAATGTTGGTCACATCTTTCTGATTATCTGTCTGAACAACCTTTCTCGTTTCTTTGTCTACCACGGTCACATCGTACTTCCATGGAACAACTTTTGTATTGTCGTAATGGAACGGTCTTGGTTTTTGAACTACGATTGGTCGCGGTTGCCCAATAGCAGCTCTGTTGAAAACTGGCCTTGCACCCCTGTTAAACACTGGAACTTTCTCTCTTTTCCTAGACAGGTCGAAAACTGGCTCTATTACAGAAACCTCTTCTTTCCTTACCTTACCACATACTTGTAACATCCCCTCATTTATCAATCTTTGTATATCTTCCTGTATCGCATTACATCCACCGGAACTAACAGTACATTTTTCACAATTGTTATGAACACTTCCCAACAACCCTGCTTCTGTCAACTTATCATGCAATGTCTTCAATGGCGTTCTGATTTTCGACACATCATTAATTATCTCTTCATCTGACTTTTCAATGGCATTGACCCCTCCATGGTTTGGTAGTGGGTTACTTTTGACGTTAGGTGGCACATCATCAAAGGACAGGATTTTCTTCTCCATCAACTCTCTTACCAGATGTTTTAAGGCAAAGCATCCTTCTAAGTCGTGGCCGGCAGCACCTTCATGGAAAGCACAATGGGCATTAGGGTTATAATGTGGAGATGTGGTATCCGGATTAAGCGGTCTTGTCGTGATCAACCCTTGATGGACCAAAGATGGATATAACTCAGTATATGTCATTGGTATTTGTGGGAGTGGAGGTTTTGTGGTTGGCCTCCGGTTTTGGTATTGTTGTCTGGGCTGCGGCACCCTCTGCTGCTGATTTTGTTGAAAGGGCGGAGCGTTGGGCGCTCGTTGATGCCCTTGCTGGTTTTGCTGATACATGGGCGCTGGTCGCCCTGGTTGATAGTTTGAAGTGGGATGGTTGAATGCTGGGGTCACAGCTGCCACATATTGTTGAGGGGCATACTGTACCGGGTACATGGGTCTTTGTTGATGAAACTGTTGAACATAGTTAGGTTGGATTGGCTGGATGAAACTTTGTTGAGGCGGCTGATATTGCTGATATGGAGGTCTCACGGTACGATTTCTTCTTCCCATTACGGCATTTGTTTCACCTTCTTTCTTCTTGTGAAACCCACTGCCGACTTTCTTAATACTGCTGTTGTTAGAACTGCTGGAGCTGCTGGCTACCTTTCCACTTTTCATTCCCAATTCTACCCTCACTCCCACGGCCACAATGTCTGAAAAACTTGCAGACACACTGCTGATCATTTTCTCATAGAATCCTGGTCTCACTGTGTCAACAAACCAGTCTGTCAGTTCTTTCTCACTTAGAGGTGGTTCTACCTGGGACGCTGTTTCTCTCCACCGCTGAGCGTACTCTTTGAATGACTCCGTGCTTTTCTGGGACATGTTCAACAACTACCTTCGGTCAGGCACCATATCCATATTATATTTGTAATGTTTCATGAATGCATCAGCCAAATCTTGAAAACTGTGGATTCTTGACTGATCTAGACTTAGATACCATTTTGCTGGAGCTCCTTTCAGACTGTCTTGGAAGCAATGGATCATTAACTTGTCGTCTTCGACGTGTGCTGCCATTCTTCTATATTACATGATTAAGTGAGTTCGTGGACAAGTAGCTCCTGAGTACTGATCGAAATTTGGGATTTTGAACTTTGGCGGTATTACTAGTCCAGATACCAGACACATTTCTCTGGCATCAGTGCCAAAGGTATCGTTTCCTTCCATCGCTCGGATCTTTCTCCCTATAGTTTCAACACTTTCCCTTAACTTCTCATGTGATTCATTCTCCTATTCATACCCTTCGGGTCCTTCGTATACTGGTGGTGGATTATGAAAGATGGGGCGCGCTTGAACCTGAACTGTAGCTGGAGTGTAGGTGGGAATAACTTGTGGAATCTCACCTCCCAAGGGAATTGTCTGTTGAGTGACTCTCGGCGGTGGCACAAAGCCTGGAGACAAACCATAAGGCGGTACATTTGCAATGGTTACAGCTGTCGGGATTGGTTCTGCAGTGATTTCAGAGACAACGGTGGCTTAAGTGTCCAACATTGCACGGATGACTTGTAAGGCTTCCCTGATCTGTCCCATGCCTCCTCGAAGCTCTCCGAGTTTATTGTCGATTCTGTTTACATCCAAGTTCTGCTCTTCCATCCTTAAGCGAGCTTGGGCTCGTGTGTTGTACTGATGGCGAGGTTTCAGTGTGATTCTGTTGACAAGACAGAGGGATGAGACTCGACTCAGGAACATGCATATGCAATGCTTATGAAATGCAGACATGCAAAATGCAGATTTTAAACATTCAAGGGAATAAAAGCTTTATTTGCAAATATTATAACAATAAATGGGAAAAACAGACAAATCTTCATTGATAACATCTGGAGAGTTTACAACATCAAACGGGAAATGGAAATACAAGCTTCTACAAAATACGAAAAACAACAACAATAGATTCTAGATTCTTCTGCTGGATGGTCCTTCATCTTCAGACTGATTCTTTCTTCCACTTTGACGTACCAATTCTTGAAGTTCTTCTTTCTCTTGCATAGCCTTGAAATACTTATCTCTCCATGTTTTCCCTTCTTTCTCAGCTTTTGCCAAGGCAGCTTTCAACTCTTCTACGAGAGTAGGCTTGGGCGAGTCAGGCTCAAAGCGGGTATAGAACATCTTCATTGCCGCTTCTCTTACCCATGATAGGTAAGATTCTGAAACCGTAGCGTTGTGGGGGCATAGGGCAGTTACTCCCCTTGTGTGGACATAACGCCAAGCATACGCAATTCGAGCCCTATAAGCGGGATTCTTCCTTTCCTCCAAGTAAAATTTTCTCAAACAGTCTGGATCTGGTTCATCTTCCATGGGGTGCCCCAACTATCGACGAGCCAGAATACGATTATAGCTGATGCAACCATTGACGCTGACGAGCGGCACATTCGGGAAATCTCCACAGCTTTGGATCATGGTAATTCCTCCATACATAGGATCATACCACTTAATATCTGAGTGTTTGAGCAATAGCAGCTTCTCTGTCCATGAGAGTCCATTTTGCTTATCCCAAATGGCTGGAATTTCTGACAAGTGTGAAATAAACCACTTGTGCAGAAGAACGGTGCAACATTCAATTCGTCCAACCCCATAACGGTTCCTTCGGTGGAGGGTAAAATAAGTGTCGGCCAGCAAGGTAGGTACAGGATTTTTGATCAAAAGAGATTGATCGCATCTGCGTCCACAAAATCACTAGCAGTTGGGAACAGGAATAGTCCGTAAATAAGTAAAACCAGGATGGCTTCAAATGCTTCTGTATTTTGTGACAAGGCATAGTTCTGAGTTTTTTCATATAGGAACATAGCTGAAAGTCCATACAATCCTCCCTTAGCACCCATATGAGATCGCACTTCGTCCAACTCCAAATACGCGGCCTCTGCAATTGCTCTTTCATTAGGAGTCCCCTCCCTTCCAGAAAATGGACTAGGAGTAACGCCTACTCCCATTAGGGCGGAATACTCTTCCAAAGTTGCTAGCAACTGATAATCTGGAAACGTGAAACAATGATAGGTTGAATCATAGAATTGCACGAGTGCGGATAACATCTCTTCATACACTTGAACTTCCAGTAATGACAGCATATTCCCATGTCTTTCTATGAACGCCTCGGGGTCTTCTACCAAACTTACCAGTTTCTTCAAGTTCTCCAATCTTGGTCTTCGGAACACAACCTCTTCTTTCTTCCCAGAATCCATCCTATAATATCTGCAAAACAATCTTTTAGTTCCTTGAATGCTTAAAATAACAGGAATGCAAATGTAAATACAAAAGTTTTATGGAACTCAAATTTACCAAAATATCCTTTCATTTCATTGATTTTTCAAAGGGGTTTTACAAAAGATTTTAGTACGTCTTACAAAAGCCCTAACATTACAACTCAACATGCTCTAAAAGAAAATCCTCTCTCTTCTTGATTCTTCTGAGCTCTTCTTCCACCTGTGCTTTCTCAAGGATGAGTTTGTCTACCATAGCCTTCCAAGGAGTTGATTGATGGTTGGAATAAAATGCATCTTCATGTGCCTTTCTTTTCTTGCTTGCAACTGCTTCCTCTTCTTTCAACTGAAGTTGTTTGCGGATTTCCTCGTTCTCTTCCATAGCCACTTGATATTTGTACTTCTAGGATACCTCAGTTTGCTGTGACTTCCTCAGAGCAATCTTCAGCTTCTCTTCCTCAGACATGAAAATCAACGGCTGTTCTTCTATTAAGACCATAGGCTTTTGTGGAGGATAAGGCATTTTTAACTGAATGGCCCTCTTTCGAACCCATTGGAGATAAGGTTCAAAAGAGATGCAGTTAGGTCTTCCCAAGTCCTCTTTTCCTTTCCTGTGTATATGCCCCCATGCTTTGAGAATTTCATCTTTTAATTCTGAAACTCCTATGAAGAAAATACCTTTTACGTGAGCACTGCAAGGTTTGTCTTTCAGCGGATAACCAAATTGTTGACGAGCAATCACAGGGTTATAGCTGATTCCCCCATTTGTACCAAGGAGGGGTATATTCCCGAAGCTTCCACAACTATCAATGATTTTGATTCCATCGTAACTACGGCTGTACCAGACAATATCGGAGTGAGTAAGAGCCATAATCTTTTCAGAACACCATCCTTTTTTCCAAAAAGTATGGGCTTTGGGTAGATGAGAAACAAACCATTTATACAACAATGGAACACAACAGACGATCATCCCTCCTTTGTGAAGATTTCTTAGATGAACAGAGTGGTAAGCATCAGCTAGTAGAGTAGGTACTGGATTCTTCTTCAAGAATATTTTGATGGCATTGAGATCCACAAAGTTGTCAAAGCTCGGAAACAGAAAGATCCCATAAATAAGCAAGGCTAAAATAGCCTCAAAAGCATCCATACTCAAGTGATCGGCATAATACTGAGCCTTCCCAATCAAGAATTTTGCAGTCAGCCCAAAGATCCCTCCTTTAGTAACCATGTTCTTCTGAATGTCTACCAACCCGATACGGGTGGCTTTAGCAATCTCTTCCTCTTTAGGGTCCTTCTCCATGACGGGAAAAGGAGATGCATCAAGGATGGGTAACCCAATAAGACAGGAATACTCTTCAAGTGTCGGCACTAACTGATAGTCTGGAAATGTGAAGCAGTGATAAAGTGGGTCATAGAACTGGAGTAATGTGGAAAGGAGTCCCAAATCCATTCTCTTCCTCGTTTTCAGTAGAGACAACAAATTCCCGTACCTGCTTTTGAACCCTTCTACATCTGTGATCAGAGTGCTCAACCTTTCAATCTCATCTACATTAGGGCTTTTGTAAGTGTACTTTATAGTTTTATTTTTTCCATTGTCCATGATGTTCCTGATATTTTATAAATAAACGACTCTGAGTTCCATAAAACGTTTATGACATGATGTTTATGGATGCATGAATGCACAAACACAGGTAATCACATATTCACAGATTTACACAAGTAAACAGACAAGGTTTTTGGTTTGGAGAATATGAGCAAGGAGTCAAGGTCTACCCTTCCCAAAGGTATGTACTAAGGTTCCCACAATTGCAGAACAAGGTTCTAAAAGAGTTCCTGGAGTCTTCGACCCATCTTTCGGATATTATCAATTTCCCAAATACTTGGTGGCCGATAATATTCTCAAGAGAGTCTCGTCCAAGTGTAGTATCGCGTATCAACTACTTTGGAATTACTTCCTTATAGTCACCGCACTACATCCTAATAAAGCCATAGTGGGGGGAAAAGGTATCTAAAAGGTCCTCAGTGTCATGGGCACCTATGTAGAAAGTAGCATTGTTTTCACGAATACTCGATCAACAATACTAGCTCTCAAAAGGGCCTCCACTGAGCGGTGATTTTCTCAAGTCAGCTTGGTCGGGAATCTACTCCCTATAAGCCTTCTTGAATATATCACCTTCCTATCATAAGTACGCTTGAGCACGGGTGTAGTGCTGTCTCACCATTTCAAGTTTCCCAAACCATCAAAGCACAAATATATACAAGTATTCACATATAGCAATTAGTTTAAACAAAATAGGTTGAACCCTCAAAATAAAAGCAAAAGAAATCTCCCCAGTGAAGTCGCCATTTCTGTTGCGGTGAAAATTTGATATCAAGCTATTAATTAACTTGAACCGTATTTCTTTTTACAACCGGTCTTTAATTTATCCAAAGGATAGGTCTAAAGAAAGAAAGAACCTTTTGCGTGATGTAACGACAACGCTTAAGAGATTCGGGGATTCGGGGGTTGGTTATATCTAGGGAAGGTATTAGCACCCTAAATATCTGTAGTACTCTACAGGAACCTTTTGTTTAATTAATTGCTAAGTTTGTGAATTGTGCTATGATTTAAGGATAAGATGAAAATAAATAAAGTCCTAAGTGATTCTTTAAGTTTGCTCGCAAAGGCATCGCACCTTCTGCCTACGTATCCTGACTAGGATAGAATCAGAGCAATCGTAGTTCGCCTCACAAGGGAAAAGAACACTTGATGATGATCAAAGTTCAAAGGGGAACAAACATGACAATGTTTGTGTGGAGTTTGACAAAACTCCCTAAGCTAAGTTGAAGGGGAAGTAAGAAGTCATGACGATGATTCTTACACAGAGTTGACGAACTCTTTCCTAGGGTTCTAGTTGAAGAACACTCCTAGTATGGGTGGGTTTCTTAGACTTCAAACAAAGTCTAAAGGTTTCTAAACTAGGGTTAAGGTGACTTAACAAAGTTAAAGGATAACAGAGATTTTGTGTCCAAGACATTGACAGTCGAGTGGACAGACCTTCCTTTGGAGGGGGATATAATGGGCAACTAGATGAAAGCTAGCCAGCTTCATCATCTTGGGGATAAAATAAAATACAAAAATATTATACAAGAGCATTCATGGTGACAACCAATGAAAAATATTTAAAAGAAAAGCAATGGTGACAATCAAAGCAGATGATTAGTACGAAAACTGTGACGACAGATCACACCTGGAGTACAATTAACAAACAGATGAGATAGGCATGATAATAATTCAAAGTAAAAATCCTAGCATGTTGAGAAACATGTATAGGTGTGATAACAATCAATTTTCACAAAGAAAAACAAGTGGAACCCTTTTAACTTTCATCTGCAACAACTAGGGTTAGTACTGTCAATATGACAAGTTGCACATAGTAAAACATGGTGGAAAATTAATCTAACATGGAAAATAAAATTATGACATGAAAGTACACATTAAAACAAACATAATGAAAAAATAATGGGTGAAAAATGATAAAAAATGAGAGAGTTATGATTTTTTGAAGTTTCATGTAAAAAAATGAAAAAAAGTGGCAACAAGGGTTATCACCAAGGATCGAACCCATGCCAAGTACCATACGCGCGCAAGTTTCAACCGCTGGGGCGGCCATACATCCATTAATCAAAACACAAAGATAAATATATAATGTATATTTTCATTCATGGCTGGGCAAAACTATGGTTTCTATGGATTTGCAAAATGGTCATATCTTCCTCAATTTTTGGTCTTTTTTCACAAACTTTATATGCTTTTGGGGTAGAATCATCTGAGGATTAAGATGGTGGTGATGGTTTTTCAAAATCACCTCTCTACTAAAAAACCCGATAGGGGGTTATTTATGTCTAAAAAAATGCAAATTGAGGTAGGCAGCTCCATACAACCATTTTTAATGCAACCAAAACACTCACTCATGATAGTTAGATGATAATTGAGCCAATCAAAATAACTTCAAGGCCAGAAATGGACTGTTACTTCAAACCACATGTCATTTGCAAATGAAGACATAAAAGGCAATGCATGAACAATGACATCTTCTATTTCCACTCAGTTCTGATCAAAGTAAACTTTCCCACACTTCTATTACATGATATTGAGTATGTTTATGTGAAAAAAATCTGAACTGTAATGACTGTGTGGAGGTGTGGTTTTCAAAATGCCAATTTGTGTGTTGTGTGCATTATGTGAAGTGTGTTTATTTTCAAGTGGTGTTCAATGACTTGGCTCATACAAACATGTCAAGAATGATCATTATAAGCAGTTAGAACACATAAGTCAATTTAAAATGAACCATTGTAACAACTGGTTTGTGAGATGCTACTTTGTAGTGAAAAATTTCCATTTCAAAAGTGAAATCTTAATATGAAGGGTTTTATGACAAAGTGATCATGTAAACATCTCATACATGACCAAAATAAAGTGCTTCAAAAATGTTTTTGATGAGAACAAGCTTTATGTGAAAAAGGCTCATGAATATGCTTGATGAATACTTGGTATGAGCATGAAAACATGAAGAATCATTTTTATGCAAGATATGGCAAAGTAGACCCCTCATACAATTTTCAAACATGGATGCACATGTGTTCAAGTAACAAAAATCAGGTTTCTAGGACTTATGCTAAAACTGACCTCTCAACTGCTAAGCATTTCCTTGACAGTATTAATACATCCATGAATTTACTACCAATTTGCCAATTTGCATGAACTTCTGTAAAACACCTCTTAGGCCAAGCACATATGTTATTTAAAAGAGGAACACAAACCAAAATCTTAATCTATGAGGAATTAAAACTGTTAGCAACAATTCAGAACCTATGCCAAAAATCCCCACAGTCAAAGCTAGACAAACAAATACATGAGCTGTAAATTGACCATGTTGTGGACTCACACATACAGCAAACCAACATAACAAAGCCTACTCAAAACACCCTTTAAAACAAGTTTATTCTAACACAACAATGCCAGCTGCTCCAATTAATGTTTCAAAGTCAAATACCAAGTATTTGTCAAATTCTGTTACAAATCAAACCTACAGCAACTTTGATATTTCTCTATGCTTACCAAACAGTACAAGCTCAACATAAACAGAAATGTATTGGCCAGCAAAGACACTCATCCTCTTGATCATTACATCTGGGCCAAATTAACTTAGCCAAGCAAGCTATGTTTTATAGGTATGGTTCTATGCAAACTGTGAGTGTCAACTACTATAGTTCTGCTGGCAGCATAGTATCAACATCAATTTTACACAAAATGGCAGCAGAAAAGGAACCTTGTCATAGTCCAAATTACCTTTAAGCTAAATCCACATGGAACTACAACTCCCTTAATCCAACAAGGAAACTAGCACCTTAAAAGACCTTGTTAATTCAAGACTGATATGAAAAACAACAAACTAAACAACAGACCAAAATGACTGGATGATGCTGTCCAGATCTTGACAGCAAGATTAAACAAAAGAACAAAAAAAGAAGAAGACTAAACTTATGGACATCTAACACATGCTGCCAGTCAAGCCACAGCAGTATGAAAGGCATTGTTTGAGCAAACTGAGCTAGGATGAATTAACTTAACTATGTGCTCTATTAGTCCAGGTTTATCTTCATTGCAACTTACCAACTGTCAAACCTAGACCCCTACCCAAGAAACCATCATGATCAACCTTAACAGACCAACCACACATTGCTGCTTAAAAAAGGGACCACCCTCAAAATCAAATAATGATGTCAACCTCAGTCTGCGAGGTAAGGGTGTAGTTTCAAAATTCAAAACATGTGTTGAGATGTTAACTGGCTGTTTAACAGAAAAAATACCAACATGATGCTAAAATCAGAACTTAAATCTAGTCCTACTTCACACAACAAGCATCAATAATACAATATGGAAAAATGATGAGACATGTTGAATAGCATTTTTAAGGTAATCAAAACAATTTAAACTGATGCAGCTTCAACAAGCTCAAGTTAGTTTTTATGTGGCTTCATGCTTATAACCTGTCCTAAAACAAACTCAAACAGAATGAGTGTGTGCAGCTGTAAACACCAAAACTATTGACAACAAGAATATGTTAAGTTCATAGCAAGAGGTAAGAATGAAAATAAGATGAAAGCCCAACAAACATAGAGTGTTTTCCTTATTAACAGATGCAACACACACATGATTAACAGCTTTCCAAAACAAGAGTATAATCAAGTGAGTCTTGTTTAAAAACAGAACTAGCAATCTAATCTGCAATGACTCATAGAGCATTAAAAGAAACAACAGAAGGGTGAGAAACGATATCATAATAACAATGCATATAAACATATATATATATATATATATATATATATATATATATATATATATATATATATATATATATATATATATATATATATATATATATATATATATATATATATATATATATATATATATATATATATATATATATATATATATATATATATATATATATATATATATATATATATATATATATATATATATATATATATATATATATATATATATATATATATATATATATATATATATATATATATATATATACATAATATCCAATATACATCTTTCGCATTCTCACCGCAACTCACCTCGTCATACCGTACATCGCAATGTATTCACATTATCTATTTACAAATAGAACACCATGCATATACAATATGCGTCAACAATGTTTATATCAGTTCATAAACACACAAAACATACATATACATATATTCACACATACATGTGTCTTCAAGCATACCAATCATACCAATCATCAACAATTCATATAAACATTTACAATTATGTTTATTCACCATACACCATGTATGATGTCAACATGCAACTCATAGAGACCGACACACGACTCTATGCAGATGCAAATGCGGTACCGACTCATTTCAGCAGGTTCAATTGAAGAACCAAATAACCATCACTCACACCCCACATGGGCACACGAGGTTCTGCAGATTCTACGCGGAATCAAAATAACCATCGCAACATACGAGGTTATGCAAATCCACCGAGGGATCAATAATTAACCATCGCTCACACCCCACAAGGGCACACGAGGTTCTGCAGATTCACCGAGGAATCAATCGACACAAGAATGCATACCATGATGCTTCACATGCAACATGACTCATGACACTCTTGAAATGCACACATGTTTACAAACATACTCATGCATTCTACACATTCATCGCATATATTCATACAAACATCATAAATTTTTAATCAAGCTAAACAATGCACATAATTGCCCAAACGGCCACAATTCATAATCTAGGATTCACGCCATACGGCTACCCACAGCACATCACAAACCAGCATATAATCTATTAAATCAAAGAAGGGTCAATCGCAACCGAAACCCCAAGCCACGACAGCACCACGCAACAGGGAAAATTCATCCTGCTACGTTCGCTACACGCTCGCCTAGCGAGCGTTCGCTACCTCCTCGCCTAGCGAACTGCTAGCGAGCAAGAACAGTGGCTATAGACCTCGTTCGCTACCCCGTTTGCCACAGCGAACCTCCAGCGAGCTCCTCGCTACTCCCTTCGCTGCCAGCGAGGGACATTAGGATCTCACTGTCCCAAGTCTGGGACCGTTCGCTGCACGCTCGCCTAGCGAGCTGCTAGCGAGCATTCGCTGGGTGCTCGCCTAGCGAGCTGCTAGCGAGTCGCCTGCGAACAGCAACATTCAGTTCTGCTCCAGCACCTCCAAACTCACCAAAATCACCCGATTAAATCCAAAGTGGTTCCAGTAGCCTTAGTCTAACATATATCGTCTAACCTACATCATCTAATCACGATTCTAACCGTTAAACAACGATTCCTTTCGATTAAACCAAATTCAACCTAAAATGGAAAGTGTAGAAAAACTACCAACAATCCAAAAAAATCCAACAAAATCATACATGATTATACACATTGATAGAATAATAAAGTTTCACACCCTTACCCGATCAATCGAAAGCTTTGGTGATGATTTCTTGAAGTTCTAGGTTTTCCTCTTCTTTTCTCTCCACTTTCTCTTCTCCTCTTTCTTTCTCTTGTTTTTCTTTCTATGTTACTATATTTTTTCTTTTCCTCACTCATCTCATATTTCTATTTCTTTCCTCTCAAATTCTTTCCACACACTAATTAATCAATTCTCATAAAAATATCCACTTAGCATAATCTCTAATGCCCAAAATACCCTCCAACCTATTTTTACCCGAAACACTCAAAATCGGTAAAAAAAAAAAATAGCATAATATGCACACATAACATATTAAACACATAAATCCTATATTTAAAATAATAATTCAATCAATTAAATTAAAGGACTCAAAATAAAGGAAATCGGAATCGGGGCGTTACAACTCTCCCCCACTTAGGAATTTTCGTCCTCGAAAATATTACCTGATTCGAACAGCTCAGGATGCGACTCACGCATCTTACTCTCCAATTCCCAAGTCATATTGCCTTCCGCAGCACCTCCCCATGCTACTTTTACAAGCGAAATATCCTTGCCTCTTAGGTTCTTAACTTTGCCGTCCAAAATCATAACCGGTAAAACCTCAACCGTAAGATTATCTCTTACCTCCACCTCATCCATAGGAATCACATGTGACGGATCTGGAACATAATTCCGAAGTTGCGAAACATGGAACACATCATGCAAATTCAAAAGATTCGGAGGCAACGCCACACGATAAGCCACCGCACCAACTCGTGCAATAATTTGATACGGACCAATAAAACGAGAAGTCAACTTCTTCGACTTCAAAGCACGACCCACACCCGTAACCGGTGTAACTCTCAAAAACACATGGTCACCTTCTTGAAATTCAAGATCCTTCCTTCTCTTGTCATGATAACTCTTTTGCCTATTCTGAGAAGCTTTCATCTTCTCCCGAATAAACTTCACCTTCTCCGTCGTTTGTTGTACCATCTCCGGTCCAACTACCGATCTCTCTCCGGTTTCATGCCAACACAAAGGTGTTCGACATCTCCGACCATACAAAGCCTCAAATGGTGCCATACCAATACTTGCATGAAAACTGTTGTTGTAAGTGAACTCAATCAATGCCAAAAAGCTATCCCAAACACCACCTTGCTCGAGCACACAAGCACACAACAAGTCCTTCAACGATTGAATCGTCCTCTCAGTTTGGCCATCCGTCTGCGGATGATACGCCGAACTCAATCTCAACTTAGAACCTAAAGTCTTTTGCAAACCTTCCCAAAATCTCGAAGTAAATCTAGGATCTCTATCCGACACGATACTCTTGGGAACTCCATGCAACTTCACAATCACCCGAATATAAATCTCGGCTAACTTTTCCAAAGAATAAGTAATATCAATCGGAATAAAGTGAGCAGATTTAGTAAGCCTATCAACAATCACCCAAATAGCATTGTGACCTCTTTGCGTATTTGGTAAACCCGTAACAAAATCCATTGATATACTATCTCATTTCCATTCCAGAATATCCAACGGTTGCATCAAACCGCTAGGCTTCTGATGTTCCACCTTAGACTTCTGGCAAGTCAAACACGAATACACAAACCGAGCTACATCCCTCTTCAATCCGGACCACCAAAAGATTTTCTTCAAATCTTGATACATCTTATTCGCACCCGGATGAATACTCAAATTACTCCGGTGTCCTTCCTCCAATATCATCTTTCTCAAATCCACATCGTCGGGAATACAAATACGACCACGGAATCTCAAAACTCCAAAATTATCAACTTTAAAGTCCTCATTCTCATTCATCATCAAATCCACAAATTTCAAATCCAACTTTTGCTTTTCACGAACGGTAGCAAGAAAATCATTCGTAACATGCAACATACCAAGTTTCACACTTCTCGGCGTCATTTCACAAACCAAACTCAAATCTCTAAAATTCTCCAAAAGTTCCCATTCTCTTACCATCAATGTAGACATATGCACTAACTTCCGGCTCAAAGCATCGGCTACAACATTTGCCTTACCCGGATGGTAATTCAAACCAAAGTCATAATCCTTCAAAAACTCTAACCACCTCCTTTGCCTCATATTCAATTCCTTTTGTTCAAATAAATACTTCAAATTCTTGTGGTCGCTAAAAACTTCAAATCTCGCACCATAGAGATAATGCCTCCAAATTTTCAAAACAAAGACCACGACCGCCAATTCCAAATCATGCGTAGGATAATTCTTCTCATGCACTCTCAATTGCCTTGAAGCATAAGCCACAACTTTACCGTCTTGCATCAAAACACCACCCAAACCGGACAAAGAAGCATCACAATACACCACAAACGATTCCGTCGGATTTGGCAAAATCAAAAACAACGCCGTTGTCAACCGTCTCTTAAGTTCAACAAAACTCTTCTCACAATTAATGTCCCAAACAAAAGTCTTTCCCTTACAAGTCAACTGAGTCAACGGAAGTGCCAACTTCGAAAATCCCTCAATAAACCTCCGATAATAACCGGCCAAGCCCAAAAAGCTTCGGATCTCCGTAACCGACTTAGGAGCCTCCCATTGCATCACCGCATCAATTTTGGACGGATCAACACAAATACCATTACCAGAAATAACATGCCCAAGAAAACTCACTTCCGATAACCAAAACTCGCACTTGGATAACTTAGCATACAATTGCTTCTCCTTCAAAACTTGCAACACAACCCGCAAATGCTCTTCATGCTCTTCTTGAGACTTAGAGTAAATCAAAATGTCGTCAATAAACACAACTATGAAACGATCCAACTGCTCATGAAAGATACGATTTATATATTCCATAAACACACCCGGCGCATTAGAAACTCCGAATGGCATCACAGAAAATTCATAATGACCATACCGTGTCCTAAAAGCTGTCTTTTGAATATCTTCTTCTTTAACACGAATCTGGTGATAACCTGACCTCAAATCAATTTTACTAAAAACACGGGCACCAACTAATTGGTCCATCAAATCATCAATTCTAGGAAGCGGATACTTATTCTTAATAGTCACCTTATTCAACTGTCGATAATCAATACACAACCGCATGCTCCCATCTTTTTTCTTTACCAACAATACCGGCGCACCCCAAGGAGAAACACTCGGCCTAACAAATCTCTTTTCCAATAAATCATTCAATTGTTTCTTCAACTCTACCAACTCCGATGCTGACATACGATACGGTGCCATCGAAATCGGTCCAGTACCGGGAACTAGATCAATCGAAAACTCAACTTCCCTTTCCGGCGGTACATCCGTAATGTCCTCCGGAAATACTTCTGGAAAGTCACATACCACTGGAACCAAATCCAATTCAACCTTATTCTCTACCGACAGCGACGCAAACAAACAGAACACTTGAGCTTCATCCGCCAAAAGTTTCTTCAACTCTTTAGTGAATAGAAAACTCTCTTCCTCCTCATCTCCCAAAGATGGAAACCTCACCAACTTGTGATAACAATCAATACGAACTCTATTATACTGCAACCAATTCATACCCAAAATCACATCTAATCCTTCTAATGGCAAACACACCAAGTCCATAATAAAGTCCTTACCATACATGGTCAAGGGACAACTCAAACATACCGAAGACGTAGTTACCAACCCCGAAGCGGGCATCTCAATAACCATATCACCACCACAAGAAGAAAAACACAAATCCAAACGCTTAGCGTACTCAAAAGAAATAAACGAATGAGTCGCTCCGGTATCAATAATAGCAACTAAAGGCATATTATTAATAAAGCATGTACCTTTAATCAACCGATCCGCATTAGTAGTGTCTGCACCCGCTAATGCAAATACCTTCCCGCTTGACGGAGCTTGCTTTGCCTTAGTACACTTTGTACTAATATGACCAACCTCCCCACAGTTAAAACACTTAATCACATTCCTTCTACATTCAGTTGTAGCATGACCTAGACCACCACAGTTAGCACACTTTTCCCCAGCCTTCTTACACTCAAAAGATTTGTGCCCCACTTCGCCGCACCTATAGCACTTAATGGGACCAGAACTTCCACCAACGGGTCTCTTAACAAAGTGTTCCCTATGTTTGCCTTTATCAGCAGGCGTCACATAAGGTCCACTCCTTACCGGTTACTTTCCTTTCTTCTCATTTAAACTCTTATAGTGAGTAGAACGAACTCTACTATCTTCTTCAAAGATCTTGCAGCATTCGGTCAAGTCCGAAAATCTTCGAATCCTCTAATAACCCACCGCTTGCTTGATCTCAGGACGCAAGCCATTCTCATACTTAGTGCACTTGGAAAATTCCGCCGTCACCGCATCATAGTGAGGATGGAACTTCACCAACTCCGTAAACTTAGCCGTGTAGTCAACCACGGACATGTTCCCTTGTTTCAATTCTAGAAACTCCATTTCCTTCTTTCCCTTCACACTCTCCGGATAATACTTCCTCAAAAATTCAGTGCAGAATAAATCCCAAGTTATTTCCTCATCATCAACTTCAAGAATTTGTCTTATACCGACCCACCAGTCATCGGCTTCTTCTCTCAGCATGTGAGATCCAAGTCTCACCTTGTTCCCCTCAGTGCAATTCATAACTCTGAAGATTCTCTCGACCTTCTTCAGCCAAATCTGAGCACCGTCCGGATCAAACCTTCCTTTGAACACCGACGGCTGATTCTTTCTAAACTCATCGTTAGCATTCACATTCGGCGCACCCTGCACCGCTCGAGCCATAGCCTCCAATGCCGCAGCCATAGCGTTGTCATTACGACCAACCATATTCTGATTATTCCCAAAAATAACAACAAGGTCAAACAACCGTTCAACCAACAAAACAGCGAGACAGATACAACTGACTCAACACTGGCTCTGATACCACTTAATGTAACACCCCCTTTCTATACCCCTAAAATAAACAATTAAATCATTTAGGCACAAATTCAAAATTTCATCAGAGTACAATTTAATCTCTTTCTCATAGTTGGGCTTCATGGTGATCTTCTCTAGTACAAGTTGATCCACAATACTCTTCCAAGCACTAGAAGTAGGAGGATGTGATGATGGAGTAGTAGAAGAAAATAAATCCTCTGCATACCTCTTCACAGCGCGCCGCTCAAGTAACTCTATCAAGTCGTCTTTCTCCTTCATCTGTTTTTGCAATTCCATCTTCTCTTTGTCAGAAGCTTGAAACTTACTTTCCCACATCTCTTTCTCTTCCTTCATCTTAGCCAAAGCATCTTGAAGAATCTTCACATCATCAGAAGAAACAGGGAGTGGCGTAGAGATCACTGTAGTCAGGGGTTTCTCAATAGGATAAGGCATCTTAAGCTCCATAGCCCTCTTCTTCACCCAAAGCGTGTAAGGTTCCAAGGCAATGCAAACTTGTCTTCCAAGCTCCCCTCTGTCCAACCTGTGAATCTTAGTCCATGCATGAGCCATTCTTCTTCTCAAACCAAGAGAATCATCCCCTCCTTGAAAGAATAAACCCTCTAATAAAATATTCTTAGGCCTATCCTTCAGGATATAACCCAGCTGACAGCGAGCTAGACTCGGGTTGTAGTTAATTCCACCTTGTATTCCAAGAAGAGGAACATTGGCGAATTCTCCACAACTATCAATAATCTGGACATTATCATAAACCGAAGAAGACCAAGTGATATCAGCATGCGTAAGAGACATAATCCTTTGAGACCACCTTAAACAATCCTTGTTTTTCCTAAAAGCAGATGTCTGGGGTAAGTGTGAAACGAACCAATTATACATCAGAGGTAGACAACAAACAATGGTACCGTTTCCCTTAGAAGTCCTACTATGGATGGAGAAATAAGTGTCACCAAGCAAAGTTGGAACAGGGTTCCCAATCAAGAAAATCCTAATAGCATTAACATCCACAAAATTATCAACATTAGGAAACAAGACTAGTCCGTAGATGAGTAAAGCAAATATAGCCTCAAACGCCAATATGCGACCAATGTCAGCAAATAAAGTGGCCTTCTCAATCAAGAACTTAGAAGTCAAACCCTTGAGGCCTCCCTTAGTCTTTAGATTTGCATCAATATCCGATTTAGTCAAATGGGTAGCTACAGCAATATCTTGAGGCTTAAGAGCTTCCTCCAAACCAGTATACGGAACTTTATCAGAAACCGGTACACCCAACAAATAAGCATATTCTTCCAAGGTCGGCATGAGCTGATAATCGGGAAAAGTGAAGCATCGGTAAATAGGATCATAGAACTGCATAAGGGTATTCAGAATTCCATCTTCAATGTTGGTAGAAAGAACAAATAAAAGTCTCCCATAACGAGATAAGAAGCCTAAACGATCATCTACCAAGGACACTAGCTTTCTCAACTCTGTAAGATCAGGAGTCCGAAAACTGTACTTCTGAGTGTTTCTCCTTCCAATGTCCATAATCAACAATATCTGCGATGTTTGCAAAAGAAAATCTCTGAGATCCTTAAAAACCAACTGAAACACAATGCTTATGAATGCATGAGTGCAAGATGCAACACCCACAAAAAAGACATACAAAGCACACAGGTTCAAAGGTTCGACACGAGCATGGAGCCAAAGGTAAGAACCAACCAAACCACAATGGTATGTACTATGGTTATATCATCACCTGTAGAACAAGGTTCTAAAAAGTTCCCAGAATCATAATTCCATCTTTTGGATATTATCGGCTTAAACGACTACTCGTCGGCCAACAATATTCTCAAGAGAAATTCATCTGAGTGTGGTATCGCGTAACGACTAATTCAAGTCTACACCTGAACAGCCCACGTCCTAATAAGGCCAAGATGGGTTAAAGGGTTCTAAGGTCCTCAGCTTCTCAGGCTCCCAGTCGGAAAAAGTAATATCAATTACGACTATGCGTAAGACATCAGTAATTCCAAAGGGGCCTCCACCGAGCGGGGGATCTCAAGTCAGCTTAGTAAGGACTACTCCACGTAAGCCAACAAGACTATACCACCCTCCTATCATAAGTGCACTCAAGTCCGGGTATAGGACTTATCTCACCACACAGATTACCAAGCACCAAAACAGAACAATCAATAACAAACAAGTCAAACAAAAAACAATAAATAAATCAAAGTAGGCGAAACCCACTAGGAACCTAAATGTCCCCAGCAGAGTCGCCACTTTCCTGTAGCGGTAAAAATCGTGAGCGTAAGTTATTAATTAACTTAACTCAAAAAACAAGAGTCGCCACCGCACTTTTATTTTATCCAAATAAAGGAAAGGAAAAAGAGCGAACAAAACCAAAGAGTTCTAAAACAAGAACAAGAAACAGAGATCGGGGTAAGGGGGTTGGTTACGCAATGGGAAGGTGTTAGCACCTAAAACGTCTATAGTACTCTATAGGAGCCCTTTGAAATATTTACGTTTTTTGGTTTGAAAATGGTTTGTTTGAAAAGAGATTGGGGAGATGAGAAGAGAATTATTTTTTAGATTTTTGTGTTTGGAGAGACTTATCGCCTCATGCCTACGTACCCACAAAGTGCAATATAGGATCAAAACCCCGTAGTTCGTGGTACAAATGACAAAAATTTGTTGGTTTTGATTGATTTTAAATGTAAAGACAAGTCGTCATTTTAAGGAGAAAACTGCGACTAGTCGCCCACAAGTATTAAGACAACATCTGTGTCACATAAAGATGGAGGATTTGTTTGGATTATCAATAAGACTATCACTCAACATCAATGTGGAAAATGTCAAAGTCTTAATAATATGGGGAATAGGAGGATTACATCTCAACTATAGAAATGAATCATGTCTAAACTTTTATGAAAAGTTTTAAAGTGAAAAAGTGCATAAAGGCACAAAAAGAGTTGATGAGTTTTTGTATTTTTTATGTCTTTTGAAATTGGTCAAAGCATGATTAACATTGATTGATTTTTATTAAGAAGAAACAAAGTTTAAAAATCACTTGACGAAAGTCAAGGTTTTATTGCGAAAGCGGTTTTGAAGTTTTAAACCAAGAAGGCTTTGAAAGAGGGAGAAGGTTTTGAAAATTTAAGAAGGGGAGGAGATGAAGTGACTATCCTAGAAAACAAAATAAAAGCTAGAGGTAAGAAAGATCTAACCAACTTGAAGTGCACTCCAGAGCAAGCAAAAAGAATTCCATCCGATTTAAAGCATAAGCTAATGAGCGAGCCAAATAAAGGCTAATATCCACAATACTCCAAGCATAGGAATGAGAGTCCTAATTCTAAGTCCAAAGGTCCATGAAGTCCAAGGTCTAAGAGTAGTCCAAAAGCATAACCACAAAGTTAATAGCACCAAGGTTTTTTTTAGAGATTTTTATCCTTTATTAGTGTTTTGAACAAGGTATGGTCCAAGTGGACAAAAGAGAAATGACATAAACATAAACAAAGATATGATATGAAATAATAATATGGAAGCATAAAAGTAAAGAAATAAGGAGTAAGAAGAGAATATAAACAAAATTAAACAAGGATATTGTTAGTGAATTAGTGGTTAGTGGTTAGAACATATGATCAATGATGATTAATTCTTGCACTTAGACCAAGGTTAATAAAAACTCATTAGAGGATTGATAGAATCAAAGCCTCCTAACAATGATTTTCATAGGTAGTGGACTTAAGGCAAGAAACTAATCATACTTGGACTTTTAAACATAAGTTTGAGCCACGAATGATCATTTTCCAATTAAGGGACACTTTAGCGCTATGTTAAGCAATCATAATCGGGTTTATGTAGAAACCACGACTATCTGAGGCCGGTCAATAATAATGTTAGTGTTAACACATGTTAGAGAAGTGATATGTAAATCACTCTCCTAAAACATGCCACACAAAAAGAAAAGAGGTAGTGATCTCATCACAATCAAGATTTTTCATCAATTAATCAAAGGTAATCTATCACTATTCCAAAGTACGGAGAATTATCTCAATGATTATTCGTCCATAGATTTGAAATAATGAAGATTAAACAACATTGATAATCAATAATCCATGATCCATAGATTTCATCGATCAAAATAAAAAAAAGAAGAAGAAAGAGAACTAAAAAGAAACCACAATTTGAATCTTAAATCGATTAAATTATCATCAATATCAATCATCTCTCTTGGTGGATAAAATCGACACCCAAAGTCCATTGATATTGATGAAATCTTATAAAAGTTTAAGATCCAAAACAACCAACAATTAATCAAAAAAAAAAATTAAAATATTTTCAAATAACTTTTTAAGAGTTTTTTTCAAAAATGAGATTTAGATCACAAACTAAAAGAAATATAGAAAAGGCCCACACGGCCCAAGTCCTTTTAAAAGAAAGAAAAAAAAAAAAAGAAAGAAAAACAATAGCATTATCTTCTCCAATGGTGTGTCACGACTACTGTTCACAAAGCCATGGATGCTTCGGTGCTCTCTCAAATCGGAGCGGCGGGACACGAAAAGTACGCGGTTGCAATCGAAATGTAAAGTGGACTCCAAATATGTTCTCGATTTCAAATGAAACTCAAATATAGAGGCACATTCAGAAGACGAAGTTTCGACGAAAACCGGTAACTACCTTCAATTTGAAATGAATGATGATTAGATTTCTCTTCTTCTTCACGTTTCTGAAGATTTGTTGTATTGATGAAGATTTGCAGCGATCTGTGAGATGCGGAAATTAAATGCGGTTTTGACGGTGATGGTTAAAGAAAAAAAATGAAGGACAATGTTGATGAATTTCCAACGATTATGAAGGTTAATTGAATGAAGCTTGAAAGTGATTTTGAAGACAATTTGGATTGATGTTTGGTTTGATTTTTGCAGAGTGTTGAGGGGCTATTCAAGCTTGAAGAAATGAAGGAGATACGGGTGGTATTTATAGATGAGAGTGAGTGAAAAATGATTTGCCGTTTGTGTGATTTTTCTGCGTTTTGGTTCTTGGGTGTTTACATGTGACCCATGTGCTGAAACTTTCATGTCGTTTTGCTTTTTACACTTTGCAGTTCATTTAATTGTGACGTGGATTAATTCATACAACTCTGTATCAGCTTGGACGTACGTGCACGGCTTGGAAATATGGCTCAATATGAAGCTTCTCAAAGGTACGTTTTGACTATCACTTGCAGAAATCAAGTTACCATTTTCCAATTGTGTGTTTGCAGAATCATGCTTATTTTTCACACCATCAATCTCCTTTTTATCATTAATCACTACTGTTCTATTTTTATCCGATGCAACAATGACTAACTTAGCGTCGAATGATAATGTCATTCCAGGTGGAGACACAAATTTAACAACAATTAGCACAATCCCATGATGTTCTGCTATTCTCATTCCGTAAGCAAACACTTCATTATCATCGGGTCCTCTGAAGAATACTACAACAACATTGACAGAAACATCACTAGCTTGAACCTGGCTTGTTCTTGCCTCTAGATTTACCAGAATGTTTTGCATTGAATCCCCGGAGGTAAGAATTGTGTGCAAGCGCCGAACCTGGCTGTAGAAGTTTTCACAGCATTCTGAAAATGTAGACCTGAAGAAAGATTACGTGGAGCCAAGCCATCATCCTCTAGCTACTTAGGATTTCTCCTATCCTTGAAAAGGTCTCTGATAGAAATCTCATAAAGGGTCTGAAGGGTATTCACCGCTTGGTTATAATCTTTGACAGTCTTGTTCAATAACTCAACAAGTTTTATCAACTTGCTGTGTAGCTGGGAATGATGGCATATTGACCTGCTTTAGTTCGGATTGTCGTGTCGATCGTGAATCAATTGCTTGACCTCCCAATGATGGCTCCATACTCAGAATTCCAACCACATATCATTACAATTTGAGTGTTCATCCAGAGATGCTAATTGTTCAGCATCAACATTATCATCACCGACATCGCCATCAAGAATCTCACCAACTTGAATCTCTATGAAACGGTCGCGAAATGCCCGTAATTCATTTGCTCTTTCATAGTCATCCATGACTTTGGGATATTGGAATTGCCATTGCGGTGTATCAATTGTTGGGCTGACAAAAAAATAGATGTAGATGGAAGCAACTCAGGCCTTACAAGTTTGAATTTTAGTGTTGATGCAATGACTGATGGTAAATCTGCTACATGGTCGACAATAACTGCTTTAAGTAGATGCTTGAGGGCTCGAGTTATCATCTCGTGAATACAAAGGGATTGTATGTGTGGAAGATTCTCTGCAAGTTTAACCACTTCACCCAAAGATCCCAGCTTAAGTCCCCTTAAAATGCATGAAATCAGTTAAAGTACAACCATCAACAGGAGAAAGTTCAAGTGATGCAAAATCTGTAACCGGCTTTGGCAAGGCAGCTTCATCATAAAACTTGTGTGCCATGTTGATACTGAGTAATCTTGTTGTAGTAATAGCTTCTCTCATCTAGTTAATGTTGCACAGTCACCCAAGCCAATTCAGAGGAGTTTCCATTAGCTATTCATTTGTTCAATACCTTTATCAGGGTCTGCATGCAAAGAGTGCACTTTAATGCATGGAAATAAAGCTTCCGTCTGCAAATGCTAAAACCTCTGATAAACTAGCCAACATCATCGATGGTCCAACTTCCACGAGTGCGTTGCTTATCCGTCTTTCTAAAGGCAAATCCAGTTGTTGCCTTTTCACAGCATGAACTAGTATACACAAATTATCCACCCCAACAGCTAGAACAAGAAATGGAATAACTTCCATGAGGATCAGAGTAGATTTTACACCAAGAGCACTAAAAATTCCAACAGATCCAAGGACAGAGAGCATAACAAGAATTACTCCAGTATAGTAATAACATCCGCAGTGCTTTCTCTTTTCAGTTCTTCCTCAATAGAGCTTTCAGATGAAAAAGCAAGTGTCAAATTTTTTGATTGTGCCATCGGTAACAACTCATTCTTCACTAACTGTATAAAGGTCTTCTCCCAAACAATTGCCTTTGCAGTTTCATTGCCTTCTTTATCAATTTCATTATTTACTGGGTAAGTTATAATAAATGCAGAAGCCCCAGAGTAGTCATTCCCAGAAAAGCCTCCTAATACAGTGCTTGGATCAAGAGGGCCTTTAAATGCACTCATACATTGATCTGCTGAGGAATAATGCTCAAAACAGTAATTGAGATGCTCAACTCCACCATAATTGTCGAAATTGTCGGGATCCATTTTGAAGTACTGCAGGATGCTTTGAGTGGCACAATTTGTGTCGAGTGGCTTCATACAAATGTCTTGTAGAGATACCATCAAGCCAGAATGATTAGCACGAATTGCATCAACCTTCTTTTGTACTTCAAACAGAAACTTAATGTTGTCCTCTGACACAATTCTTGGTGATGTACTATTCACATCATCTGGAATTGTTCCCAATATGAGCTGTTCAATTATGTAAAACGGAGCGAGATGGCTGTAAAAAAAAACTGCTTCTCTTCCGCTGCTTTACTCCCAGGTCCCACCCAGAGCTTCTCAGGCCGCGTCTCAACCTTTAATTTGATTAGACCTAAACAAAGTAAAATAACTATGGCCAAAGATGAAGCCAAGACCACATTTGGGTTTCTAACTACATACAATCCATACTTCCTGTAAAAATTTGACATGTATCCTTGCACGGCAGAGAGTCGTACTTCGTTTCTGTTTTGTGAAACATCTTCAATAATCTGGTGCATTGGGAGGTTCTCCTCCTTCTCTTGATTATGAGAGTACTGTGTGCCGCCATTAGTGACATTAGACACTGATTTCATTCTATATACCGGCTTTCTTTCCCTTACTCGATGATACAACCCCCAACCCAAGAACACACATATCAGTATGATGTATAAAACTGTTAAAGCCAAGTCAACACACTTAACCGTTAAAGTCCCAACTTTCAAGGAGCACGAATCCTTCTTTTGGGTTGTAGCTGAAGATGAACCAGAGTGTACTGAAGATGAAGGACAGTCACCACAAGAACAACCAAGAGAAAAATCACCGCAGGAATAAGCTGAAACATTCATTGATTCCATCCCAGATGACTTAATTGCATTTGGTGGGAACGTAATTGCATATGGTGAACCAAGACCATTATGGGCTGCTTTTTTGCCAATAAAAGCAAACCACTCTTTAACATTTCGAGCACCGCCACCAACAAATTGTATAGCCTTAGAATTTGTGGTGCCAAACTTTACATCCTTGCAGGAGTCATATAATCCATCCCCAACTGCGTCACTTACAAAATAATCGATGCCGCCCTTGAACCACTGATAACTCTTAATCATGATAATTTGGACCAAACTTCTCATAGAACACTGCTTGATAAACCAATGGATTTCAACACAAGACAATTTGACCTTGAATAATCATCTCTTGAGAAAATAGACCACTGATGCAAATACTTGCAAATGAAGTAATCCCTTGATAGTTTGACCTTAACCGCACATGAATAGCCACACTCAATTCCAAGTCATTCCTTTGCCATGAATCTTCCTGCAAAACCTTAATCACACAGAGAAGAAGAAACAAGCAAAAATTGTAAAATATTTTTGGTATTTTGGTTAGATGTTAGTAAACATAAACAACAAAAAGAAAGTAAGAAACCCACAAGGGTGCGAAAGCCAAAAGTATGATCTTGTTTGTGGAATGATATGCAAATGAAATGTGGGATCTTAGGGGTAAAAATTAGGGTATTACAGCTGCCCCTATTTAAGATTCTTCTATCCTGAGATATGAAGATTGACATCTTTGTCTCGACCAGATAGAAGAGACTTAAATATAACAATTAATGCCCTAAGAGACCACCAAATGATATGATTATGCTAATGATATGCAGACACAAGACCTCCGTGGGGAGAAAATGCCACATGAGACAAACAAAAGCGCAGGAGAAAAAGAGAGACTCCACATGAGAAAAACAAAAAAAGCAAGATCCTATTCCGATAAAGGAAAGGAAATGACTCAACAGAGAACGAGATACCAACTGCCAGTTACTGGGAGAAGATATTCGAACCGAAGAGAATAGGTAAAATACTTTCTACTGGTTACTGAGTAGAAAATAAGTGCAAAAAACTCAAGAGAATTGTTATCTACCAGTTACTGGGTAGAAAACAAAGAGATGTATTACTTACTACCAGTTACTGGGTAAAAAGTAATCCACTCGTTGAAATATAATCAACTACCTGTTACTGGGTAGGAAAAGAAGCAACGCCAACTACTGGTTACTGAGTAGTTTAGCGAGAATAATAAACTTGAATGAAAGGGGTTACCAACTATCGGTTACTGGATAGGGTAAACAACATGTCAACTACCTGCTACCGGGTAGGACAGACTCGACTACCTGTCATTGGGTAGGAGAAGAAAATAAAGGTCAACTACCTGGCACTGGGTAGGACAGACATACTCGACTACCTGTCACTGGGTAGGAGAAAAAGATATATCATCAGCTACTTGTTACTGAGCAGCTCCGATCACACAACAAACTTCTCAAATAAAGAGACAACCATTTGTTGAAAAAAAAAGATATTAATAACTTTGTCGGGGATCTTTAAAAGAGATACGAGCAGATTAAACCATGCAATAGAATTCTCATCGGGAATTATTCCACAGAAATTCTAATTGACAGAAAAGCTGGTCAAATAAGGATCTATCACTTCACAATAAACTTCTATGTTGAAGATGAGCCAGAGAAATGTTATTTATTGAGAAGGTAAATTTCTAGAGATTACACAAGCTGCTCAAATAAAGAGGCTTCCACATGAAGTTGCATAAGTAATTACCAAGAGAGTGTTATCAAAACACTACTGGGGAAATAAAATCCTCATCTTCTAATGGGGATCAATAATAGATTCCTGCTGAGGAAAATAAATCCTCAAAACTACCTTCTCAATATCCAGGTTTCACAGCCCAGGGAAAACCAAAGTAACTGCTGCAAGAAACCAAAGTTCAATCCAGGAACAAACTGGAAAGAAACGGTCAAACAAGACTCGACCCAATGAGGAAATAACTCAACTGGGGAACAATTCCATCCAGATAAAAGCTGGGGAGGAAATCTAAACAAACATCTTCCACGAGGCATAAACTTAGTGGGGAAATAAAAATGATAGGTATTTTCTGCTTAGGGGTCGACACTTTAATGAAGAGAGGACACTCGCACTCCGCGGGATAACAACATCGGGAAAAGGGAAATACCAACAAAAAAACAGGATGCACAATGCCACAAAAACATGCTATGCTCAACCAAAATGAATGCGCATGCAATGCATATGAATATGAATATGCTGACATAACGGACAAAAAGGGCAAACAGAGGGTGAACAAAACATCGCAACACCACTGAAATACTCGGCTAATTTCCGCAAGTTAGAGATATCATTGGAGATCGTGCTGGGGATCAACAACAGAAAACCTGCAAGAGATACACAAGAGCCATTAAAGGAAAATAAATCTTACTACAAGGCTCAAATCTCGCTGAGGAAATGGAGATATTGCTTGGGGAGAAGACCCCAAAGATCAATCTTCAACCATCAATAATTCAACAAGAGGGAACAACAATATGAACTCCGCTTTGAGAAAAAAAAGCTGTTGGAGAAAACATAACAACACAAATCTTCCAACCCTGTCAGGGGAATAAGAAGTTAACATCATAGCAAAAAGCCAAACTGTGGGGGATTTTAAATCAACACCCAATCACAAAGTGAGAGAAAACTCGACAGGTGACTACTATGTCAACAGTTCTTAGAAATAAGCAACATTGTTCTCTACTTGTGGAATAATCCAAAGTAAATATGCATAACCTCTATTAGGAATCATCAAGGACAAATCTCCGCATGCGTAAAAACATCAAGGAGAAGTGGTCTTCAAATTTCTCAACTGTCCGATCATAACCTGGTTGAATGAAGAAAACATATTCATCATTTGAATCAAAACCTTGTTGTGGAAAACCGTTCAACACTCGTCTGGTTTATCCAAAGAAAAAAAACTTTGCTAAGGGGATATCAACAAACTCTACTGAAGAGACCTCAATATAGCTCAAATAAGGAAACATCAACATAACTCTACTGGGGAGCTGCCAATAAATTCTACCAGTGGAGCAAGAAAGAACCCTGCTGAGGAAAACACTTAAGCTTTTCACTTCAAGATTCTACCATTCTTGGGATTACTGTTGACATCCTTTCTTTTATTTTCACAAATCAAAGAAGAATATTTTTATAATTTTCAAAATTTAAATCAATTATTCACATTTGTTTCAAAAATCATCATAAAAAATAAAATGAAATTCTATAAACAGAAACAAAATAAGAATTGCAAACAAAGGGACAAGGGCCCAAATTCTATTGATAGAATGGTAGTTCGCAAATGGCGTAACTCCATGGATCATTACAAAGTTTGAAAAATGGTAAGTACAATGGAAAGTTCTACATTGAAATACAATGACCATTATTCTCCCTAACAACTTTGAATTCCAACTGTGCTTGAGACTTCAGCGGGGAATAATTGAAGTAAAACCTTTGATAGGAAATGTTGCTTCAAATGATCAAGACTGGCCAGATGCAGTCACTTGCCATGATCCCTAACTTTTGCCTAGATTGCCCTCTCGGGTTTTCAATCTACCGGGATGATTATTTCTGTTTTGTCTCTAATTTTTGCCTGGACTGCCCTTTCGGGTTTTCAATCCACCGAGACGCTCATTTTTGCCTAAGCCGCCCTTTCAGGTTTTCAACTTAGCGAGCTGTTCTTTTATTTTTTTAGGCGAAGTATTTCTTGACTGCATCGGCATTCACAGGACGAGTGAACTCTTCTCCATCCATAGTTGTAAGAATTAATGCACCGCCAGAGAAGGCTCTCTTAACAACATATGGGCCTTCATAATTAGGAGTCCACTTGCCCCTAGAATCAGTAGTAAAAGTCAAGATCTTTTTGAGCACGAGGTCACCTTCTCTAAACACACGGGGTCGAACCTTCTTATCAAATTCTTTCTTCATTCTTTGTTGATATAATTGGCCATGACACAAGGTCGTCATTCTTTTCTCTTCAATCAAATTCAACTGGTCATATCTACTTTGACACCATTCAGCCTCAGACAATTCAGTTTCTATCAAAACTCTCATAGAAGGGATTTCAACCTCTATCGGGAGCACTGCTTCCATGCCATAAACAAGAGAAAAAGGGGTTGCCCCTGTTGAAGTGCGAACGGATGTACGATACCCATGCAGAGCAAAAGGAAACATATCATGCCAATCCTTGTATGTAACAACCATCTTTTGAATAATCTTCTTAATGTTCTTATTAGCAGCTTCAACAACCCCATTCATCTTGGGTCTATAAGGAGAAGAATTATGATGCTCAATCTTAAACTCATCGCATAATTCCTTCATCATCTTGTTATTTAAATTCGACCCATTATCAGTGATGATCTTGCTCGGAACACCATACCGACAGATGATTTGATTCTTGATAAACCGGACCACTACTTGCTTAGTTACATTTGCATATGATGCCGCTTCAACCCATTTTGTAAAATAGTCAATAGCCACCAATATGAAACGGTGTCTGTTCGACGCTTTAGGCTCAATCATTCCAATCATATCAATGCCCCACATTGAAAAAGGCCATGGAGAAGAGATAACATTGAGAGGAGTTGGAGGCACATGAATCTTGTCAGCATAAATCTGGCATTTATGGCACTTCTTCACATATTTACAACAGTCAGATTCCATTGTCAGCCAATAGTAACCTGCCCTTAACATCTTCTTAGCCATCGCGTGTCCATTGGCATGGGTGCCAAAGGATCCTTCATGGATTTCTTTCATCAACATATCTGCTTCGTGTCTATCCACGCATCTGAGCAAGATCATGTCATAATTTCTCTTATATATCACATCATCATTCAAGAAGAAACTACCAGCCAATCTTCTCAAAGTTTTCTTATCCTTCTTGGATGCCCCAAGTGGGTACTCTTGATTCTGAAGAAAGCATTTAATATCATAATACCATGGTTTATCATCAACCTCTTCAACTACAAACACATGAGCTGGTCTATCAAGATGCATCACACTAATCTTTGGCACATCATTCCAATGATTTACCATAATCATGGAGGATAAAGTCGCTAAAGCATCTGCCATTCGATTCTCTGCTCTTGGTATATGGTGAAACTCAACTTTATTGAAGAAATTTGACAACCTTCTTGCATAATCACGATAAGGAATCAAATCAGGTTGACGTGTCTCCCACTTCCCTTTAATCTGATTAATCACTAAAGCTGAATCTCCATACACATCAAGAATCTTGATTCTTAAATCGATAGCTTCTTCCAAGCTCATAATACATGCTTCATACTTAGCCGCATTATTTGTGCAAGTGAAAACCAACCTTGCAGTGAAAGGAATATGAGAACCATGAGGAGTAACAATAATTGCACCAATACCTCTGCCATATTCATTAACAGCTCCATCAAAAATCAAACCCCAACGGGATCCAGGCTCAGGTCCTTCTTCAGGTAATGGTTCCTCACAATCTTTAACCTTTAGATACATCACATCCTCATCAAGAAAGTCAAACTGAATAGGTTGATAATCATCAATTGACTGGTGTGCCAAATGATCAGCCAAAACACTTCCTTTTATTGCCTTTTGAGTTCGGTACTTGATATCATATTCTGATAACAACATTTGCCACCGAGAAATCCTCCCGGTCAAAGCAGGCTTTTCAAAGATATACTTGATTGGATCCATTTTAGATATCAACCAAGTTGTACAATTTAACATATACTGGCGGAGGCGCTTGGCAGCCCAAGCTAGAGCACAACATGTCTTTTCAAGCATCGTGTACCGAGACTCACAATCAGTGAACTTCTTGCTCAAATAATAAATGGCAAATTCTTTTCTCCCGGATTCATCTTGTTGACCCAGAACACAACCCATAGACTCTTCTAGCATGGTCAAATACATGATCAAAGGTCTTCCTTCTATGGGAGGAGACAAAATAGGAGGTTCAAGCAGATACTCTTTAAATCTTTCGAAAGCTTTCTGACAATCTTCTGTCCAGACACAACCCTGATCTTTGCGGAGAAGTTTAAAAATCGGTGCACATGTGGCAGTCATATTGGATATAAATCGGGAGATATAGTTCAAACGTCCCAAGAATCCTCTTACTTGTTTTTCTGTTTTGGGTGCAGGCATCTCCTGGATAGCTTTAACTTTACCAGGATCAACTTCAATGCCTTTCTGACTGACAATAAAGCCTAACAATTTTCCAGAACGAACACCAAAAGTGCATTTATTAGGATTCAGACGGAGCTTAAACTTTCTCAAACGTTGAAACAACTTCAATAAATTTTTAATATCATCTTCTTCAGTCTTCGACTTACAAATCATATCATCCACATAGACCTTAATTTCTTTATGCATCATATCATGGAACAGAGTGGTCATAGCTCTCTCTGGTACGTTGCACCAGCATTTTTTAAACCGAAGGGCATCACTCTGTAATAGAATGTTCCCCAGGGTGTAATGAATGTTGTTTTTTCCATATTCTCAGGTGCCATCTTTGTTTTATTATAACCGGAAAATCCATCCATAAATGAAAAGATATTGAACTTAGCAGTATTATCTACCAACAAATCAATGTGTGGTAGTGGAAAATCATCTTTTGGACTTGCTTTATTCAAATCTCTATAGTCAACACACATTCGGACTTTTCCGTCTTTCTTTGGAACAGGCACGATATTGGCCACCCATTGAGGATATTCGACGGTCACAAGAAAACCAGCATCAATCTGCTTTTGAACCTCTTCTTTAGTCTTCACGGTCATGTCAGGATGAGTTCTTCTCAATTTCTGTTTCACGGGTGAACATTCAGGCTTTAATGGCAAATGGTGCTCCACAATACCAGTATCAAGACCAGGCATGTCTTGATAGGACCAAGCAAACACGTCAACATATTCTCTAAGAAGCTCTACCATCCTCTTCTTAACATCTGACTGAAGTAGTGCCCCAATCTTGACTTCTTTCTTATCATCATCAGAACCCAAATTAACCAATTCCACCGGCTCTTCATGAGGCTGAATGGCCTTTTCCTCGTGTTCAAGCAATCAAGAAATCTCATCAGGAATTTCTTCAATATCCTCCTCTTCCGCTTCAAACACAGGGAACTCAAAGTTGGGAGAGGGCATATGGTCATTGTTTCCAATGGGTTTAACAATCAATCTGCACAATGATTTATGTTTGATTTTAGAATATGAACAAAAAAATGAAAATATTATGCAGATAAGAGTGATTATGACATTATTATACTTTTTCGGTTTTTTATGTTACCATTTTTCATAAATAAAGAAAAAAAGGAAAACAACATATGGATAAACAGAAAAACATTTTATTGATGATGATAAAAGTTGAAACAAAGCCCTCACAAATTCACTTTCACCTTGGGCAGAGTGAAAGGATTTTTGAAAGAAACAAAAACAAATTACTTTGAAACATGAACAACAGTAGGAACGTCAACAGTGATCCAATTCTGGCATATCAATCCACGTGTCACAAAGTTGGGCATTTCTTCCTCTTGGTCATCTTCAAGAATTGCAGCTGTAGATGATCTTTGCAATGGATGAACCCAGCACTTCGAAAAACTTCATGAATACTCTTCAGCTCATTTCGGGTTGAACCAGATGTAAAACCCAAACCAGCTCTATCTTTTTTCTCAGCAACTTCAATGATTCGGCCCCATCCATTAGCTTGGCCATTATCCACTACAAGTTGTGCATCTTTTAGAGAAGACATGGACACTCCATCCTTCTTAACAGCTTTATCAACCATAGAAAGAGCCTGAAACGGAGTTCCAATATCCTCTTCCGCATCGATATAAGAAAAAGACGACAAACTGCTTACCAACATAGCCTGTTCTCCACCAACAACAAGTTTACCATTTTGCACGAATTTTAACTTTTGGTGCAATGTCAAAGTAACATCTCCAGCTTCATGGATCCATGGGCGTCTTAGAAGACAACTGTAAGCAGGACGAATATCCATGACTTGAAAAGTGATCTGGAAAAAACACGGACCAATCTTGATAGGGAGATCAACCTCTCCAATCACAGTTTCCTCGATCCATCAAAGGCTTTCACAATGACCCCACTGAACCTCATAGGAGTACCTTGATATGATAATTTGGACAAAGTAGATTTTGGCATCACATTCAGCGATGACTCAGTATCAACCAGCACATTGGATAAAGCGTCTTCCTGGCAATTCATGGAAATATGGAGAGCCAAATTATGATTTCTTCCATGCTCGGTCAACTCTTCATCACAAAAACTCAGATTATTACACGCAGTGATATTGGCAACAATGCTATCAAATTGGTTAACAGTCACATCATGATCTACATAAGCTTGTTCCAATATTTTTTGCAACGATTCACGATGAGCCTCAGAGCTCATTAACAGAGATAGAACAAATATTTTTGACGGTGTATGTAAAATTTGATCCACCACATTATATTCACTCTTCTTGATCAATTTCAATACCTCATCATTATCTGACTTCTGATTTACATTACTTGATTGACCAGACTCCACAGAAGTCTTCAACTGAATTTGCTTACCCAGAGTATCTTCACTTTTCTTTGAGGGCACATTAGCAAATACTCGACCACTTCTGGTTACACGTCCAACATCAGCAATAGTCACAACTGAGGGAAGAGAAGGAATGGGAACCTCTTTTCCATCCTCCAACATAGTAGCATTGTATTTGTAGGGAACGGCTTTATCGGATTCATACGGTATCGGGCCAGGCAAACGGATAACCAAAGGCGTCACAGCAGATTTCTGACTATTGTAAGAAATTACAACTCGCTCAGGAATATTGAAACGTGGGACTATGACATTCACCTCGTTCTCAACTTCATTTCTGTTTGCAGTAACCTAAATCAAATTCTCATCAATCATCTTTTGTAAGTCCCTTTTTACAATCACACACCCACGAGGGTTCACAGAACAAATACAACAGGCGGCATAATCATGCTCAATATCATGGAACTCACTCAAAGTAGCATGCATTTCAACAAGCGACCTCTGAATCCAGCGAATATCGAAAATACGGTATGTACCAGGACAACCATATACCATATTGACAGTTGCATTACCATGATTAGGAAACGGATTTGATTGCACATTAGGGTTGGTATCTTCAAAAGACAGAATACTGCTTTTTACGAGCTTTGCAACTTCATGCTTCAGAGGATAGAAATTTTCGATATCATGTCCAGGGGCACCTTGATGAAATGCGCAATGAGCATCTGGCTTATACCACAATGGAATTTCAGTTGGAACAGCCAGCGGATCACGAGGTTGAACCAAATTCTTCTTTATTAAAGCCGGAAATAGCTCAGTATACGTCATTGGAATGGGATCAAATTGTGTTTTCCTCTGTGTACGACCTTGTTGAGTTGTCTTCTCTTGGAAACGTGGTTGATAACTTGCAGTAGCTTGAGCGGTAGGGGTGTTACTGATAACAGGCGTAACAAATGCTACTTGTTGCTGACGACGACTACCATTGTTGTTCACAACTCTGCGTCTTCTAGACCTTTCCTGAGATATAGCATTAGTTTCTCCGTCTTTTTTCTTAGGGAACCCAACACCAGGATTTTTTGTACTTCTAGAATTTCCTTCTTTTATCAGACGTCCCTCACGGACAGCTTCCTCTAATCTCATCCCCATATTAACCATTTCTGTGAAATCACTAGGAGCGCTCGCAACCATCCTTTCATAGTAAAATGGACCCAGAGTCCTTAGAAAAATCTTGGTCATTTCTTTCTCTTCAAGCAGAGGGCTTATCTGAGCTGCAATCTCACGCCATCTATGCGCATATTCTTTAAAAGTTTCTTTCTCTTTTTGAGACATTGCGCGGAGCTGATCACAGTATGGCGCCATATCAAGATTATACTTATACTGACGAACAAAAGCTTCACAAAGATCGTTGAATGTCTTGATTTGTGTACTATCGAGTCCCATATACCACTTCAGCGTATCACCAGTAAGACTATCTTGAAAATAGTGGATCAACAACTGATGGTTGTCAGTATAGGTAGACATCTTTCTAGCATACATGATCAAATGAATTTGTGGACAAGTGTTCCCTTTGTATTTCTCAAAATCCGGAACTTTGAACTTGGCGGGAATCTTCACATTTGGAACAAGACAAAGCTCATGAGCATTCTTTCCAAATAACTCTTTTCCCCTTAAAGCCCTGATTTCTCTCTGCATTTCAGCAAACTGATCTTGAAAGTCATCTATTCGATCCATAACATCTAAACTCTCGCTCGGAGCAGTGTGGAAAATTTGTTCTTCAGTATAAGGCATAACGTGAGTTACAGGCGGTGGCACAGGTATGACAGTAGGAACAACCGAAATTTCAGCATTAGGAACAACATTAACCACAGGAGGTGGTACAGCCATGACAACAGGAATTCTAGGACCTTCGGAAGCAGGAGGTCGATATCCCTCTGGCACATAATTGGTAGGCATGCCCCAAGGGAAACCAACAGGCATTTGATATTGAGAAGTATTAATCGGGGCCACAGAAATGGGCGTTGATCCGATCTCAGAAATCACAGTCATCTACACAAGAGAAAGAGGAGGTGGTGGTGGCTGATTCTGAGCAGCCACCATAGCTTCCATTGCAGCAGTGAGTCTCTCCAAACCATCTTTCAGAGTTGATACCTCTTCACGGAGCTCGCGGTTCTCTTGTTGTAACTGATCCATCTTTTTCTTAGAGTTAGCCCGAGTGTTGTAGTGATGCGACAGCTTGACTGAAGGAAGGCCAAAAGAAACAAATAAGACATCTGGAAAAGGCAACACACAATGAACAATGATGCGAATGCAAATGCAAAATGCAGGTGTTTCAACCAGTTTTCAAGTATCTTTAAGATATAAAGCAATTACAAACATCATAATAACACTTTTTGAAATACTGATAAACATCTCATTTCATTGAATATTGGAAAAAGTTACACTTGGAAGTACAAGATACAATAATATAAAAATAAGAATAAGCTAGGTCCTAAGGAACATCTGATGACGATCCAAGCTGATACTTCCTTCGGAGTCTTTTAATCTCTTTCTCATAGTTGTGCTTCATGGTGATCTTCTCTAGTACAAGCTGATCCACAATACTCTTCCAAGCACTAGAAGTAGGAGGATGTGATGATGGAGTAGTAGAAGAAAATAAATCCTCGGCATACCTCTTCACAGCGTGCCGCTCAAGTAACTCTATCAAGTCGTCTTTCTCCTTCATCTGTTTTTGCAATTCCATCTTCTCTTTTTCAGAAGCTTGAAACTTACTTTCCCACATCTCTTTCTCTTCCTTCATCTTAGCCAAAGCATCTTGAAGAATCTTCACATCATCAGAAGAAACAGGGAGTGGCGTAGAGATCACTGTAGTCAGGGGTTTCTCAATAGGATAAGGCATCTTAAGCTCCATAGCCCTCTTCTTCACCCAAAGCGTGTAAGGTTCCAAGGCAATGCAAACTTGTCTTCCAAGCTCCCCTCTGTCCAACCTGTGAATCTTAGTCCATGCATGAGCCATTCTTCTTCTCAAACCAAGAGAATCATCCCCTCCTTGAAAGAATAAACCCTCTAATAAAATATTCTTAGGCCTATCCTTCAGGATATAACCCAGCTGACAGCGAGCTAGACTCGGGTTGTAGTTAATTCCACCTTGTATTCCAAGAAGAGGAACATTGGCGAATTCTCCACAACTATCAATAATCTGGACATTATCATAAACCAAAGAAGACCAAGTGATATCAGCATGCGTAAGAGACATAATCCTTTGAGACCACCTTAAACAATCCTTGTTTTTCCTAAAAGCAGATGTCTGGGGTAAGTGTGAAACGAACCAATTATACAACAGAGGTAGACAACAAACAATGGTACCATTTCCCTTAGAAGTCCTACTATGGATGGAGAAATAAGTGTCACCAAGCAAAGTTGGAACAGGGTTCCCAATCAAGAAAATCCTAATAGCATTAACATCCACAAAATTATCAACATTAGGAAACAAGACTAGTCCGTAGATGAGTAAAGCAAATATAGCCTCAAACGCCAATATGCGACCAATGTCAGCAAATAAAGTGGCCTTCTCAATCAAGAACTTAGAAGTCAAACCCTTGAGGCCTCCCTTAGTCTTTAGATTTGCATCAATATCCGATTTCGTCAAATGGGTAGCTACAGCAATATCTTGAGGCTTAAGAGCTTCCTCCAAACCAGTATATGGAACTTTATCAGAAACTGGTACACCCAACAAATAAGCATATTCTTCCAAGGTCGGCATGAGCTGATAATCGGGAAAAGTGAAGCATCGGTATATAGGATCATAGAACTGCATAAGGGTATTCAGAATTCCGTCTTCAATGTTGGTAGAAAGAACAAATAAAAGTCTCCCATAACGAGATAAGAAGCCTAAACGATCATCTACCAAGGACACTAGCTTTCTCAACTCTGTAAGATCAGGAGTCCGAAAACTGTACTTCTGAGTGTTTCTCCTTCCAATGTCCATAATCAACAATATCTGCGATGTTTGCAAAAGAAAATCTCTGAGATCCTTAAAAACCAACTGAAACACAATGCTTATGAATGCATGAGTGCAAGATGCAACACCCACAAACAAGACATACAAAGCACACAGGTTCAAAGGTTCGACACGAGCATGGAGCCAAAGGTAAGAACCAACCAAACCACAATGGTATGTACTATGGTTATATCATCACCTGTAGAACAAGGTTCTAAAAAGTTCCCAGAATCATAATTCCATCTTTTGTATATTATCGGCTTAAACGACTACTCGTCGGCCAACAATATTCTCAAGAGAAATTCATCTGAGTGTGGTATCGCGTAACGACTAATTCAAGTCTACACCTGAACAGCCCACGTCCTAATAAGGCCAAGATGGGTTAAAGGGTTCTAAGGTCCTCAGCTTCTCAGGCTCCCAGTCGGAAAAAGTAATATCAATTACGACTACTCGTAAGACATCAGTAATTCCAAAGGAGCCTCCACCGAGCGGGGGATCTCAAGTCAGCTTAGTAAGGACTACTCCACGTAAGCCAACAAGACTATACCACCCTCCTATCATAAGTGCACTCAAGTCCGGGCATAGGACTTATCTCACCACACAGATTACCAAGCACCAAAACAGAACAATCAATAACAAACAAGTCAAACAAAAAACAATAAATAAATCAAAGTAGGCAAAACCCACTAGGAACCTAAATGTCCCCAGCAGAGTCGCCACTTTCCTGTAGCGGTAAAAATCGTGAGCGTAAGTTATTAATTAACTTAACTCAAAAAACAAGAGTCGCCACCGCACTTTTATTTTATCCAAATAAAGGAAAGGAAAAAGAGCGAACAAAACCAAAGAGTTCTAAAACAAGAACAAGAAACAGAGATCGGGGTAAGGGGGTTGGTTACGCAATGGGAAGGTGTTAACACCCAAAACATCTATAGTACTCTATAGGAGCCCTTTGAAATATTTACGTTTTTTGGTTTGAAAATGGTTTGTTTGAAAAGAGATTGGGGAGATGAGAAGAGAATTATTTTTTAGATTTTTGTGTTTGGAGAGACTTATCGCCTCATGCCTACGTACCCACAAAGTGCAATATAGGATCAAAACCCCGTAGTTCGTGGTACAAATGACAAAAATTTGTTGGTTTTGATTGATTTTAAATGTAATGACAAGTCGTCATTTTAAGGAGAAAACTGCGACTAGTCGCCCACAAGTATTAAGACAACATCTGCGTCACATAAAGATGGAGGATTTGTTTGGATTATCAACAAGACTATCACTCAACATCAATGTGGAAAATGTCAAAGTCTTAATAATATGGGGAATAAGAGGATTACATCTCAACTATAGAAATGAATCATGTCTAAACTTTTATGAAAAGTTTTAAAGTGAAAAAGTGCATAAAGGCACAAAAAGAGTTGATGAGTTTTTGTATTTTTTATGTCTTTTGAAATTGGTCAAAGCATGATTAACATTGATTGATTTTTATTAAGAAGAACAAAAGTTTAAAAATCACTTGACGAAAGTCAAGGTTTTATTGCGAAAGCGGTTTTGAAGTTTGAAACCAAGAAGGTTTTGAAAGAGGGAGAAAGTTTTGAAAATTTAAGAAGGGGAGGAGATGAAGTGATTATCCTAGAAAACAAAATAAAAGCTAGAGGTAAGAAAGATCTAACCAACTTGAAGTGCACTCCAGAGCAAGCAAAAAGAATTCCATCCGATTTAAAGCATAAGCTAATGAGCGAGCCAAATAAAGGCTAATATCCACAATACTCCAAGCATAGGAATGAGAGTCCTAATTCTAAGTCTAAAGGTCCATGAAGTCCAAGGTCTAAGAGTAGTCCAAAAGCATAACCACAAAGTTAATAGCACCAAGTTTTTTTTTAGAGATTTTTATCCTTTATTAGTGTTTTGAACAAGGTATGGTCCAAGTGGACAAAAGAGAAATGACATAAACATAAACAAAGATATGATATCAAATGATAATATGGAAGCATAAAAGTAAAGAAATAAGGAGTAAGAAGAGAATATAAACAAAATTAAACAAGGATATTGTTAGTGAATTAGTGGTTAGTGGTTAGAACATATGATCAATGATGATTAATTCTTGCACTTAGACCAAGGTTAATAAAAACTCATTAGAGGAGTGATAGAATCAAAGCCTCCTAACAATGATTTTCATAGGTAGTGGACTTAAGGCAAGAAACTAATCATACTTGGACTTTTAAACATAAGTTTGAGCCACGAATGATCATTTTCCAATTAAGGGACACTTTAGCGCTATGTTAAGCAATCGTAATCGGGTTTATGTAGAAACCACGACTATCTGAGGCCGGTCAATAATAATGTTAGTGTTAACACATGTTAGAGAAGTGATATGTAAATCACTCTCCTAAAACATGCCACACAAAAAGAAAAGTGGTAGTGATCTCATCAAAATCAAGATTTTTCATCAATTAATCAAAGGTAATCTATCACTATTCCAAAGTACGGAGAATTATCTCAATGATTATTCGTCCATAGATTTGAAATAATGAAGATTAAACAACATTGATAATCAATAATCCATGATCCATAGATTTCATCGATCAAAATAAAAAAAAGAAGAAGAAAGAGAACTAAAAAGAAACCACAATTTGAATCTTAAATCGATTAAATTATCATCAATATCAATCACCTCTCTTGGTGGATAAAATCGACACCCAAAGTCCATTGATATTGATGAAATCTTATAAAAGTTTAAGATCCAAAACAACCAACAATTAATCAAAAAAAAAATTAAAATATTTTCAAATAACTTTTTAAGAGTTTTTTTCAAAAATGAGATTTAGATCACAAACTAAAAGAAATATAGAAAAGGCCCACACGGCCCAAGTCCTTTTAAAAGAAAGAAAAAAAAACAATTGAAGAAGAAAAAAAAAGAAAGAAAAACAATAGCATTATCTTCTCCAATGGTGTGTCACGACTACTGTTCACAAAGCCATGGATGCTTCGGTGCTCTCTCAAATCGGAGCGGCGGGACACGAAAAGTACGCGGTTGCAATCGAAATGCAAAGTGGACTCCAAATATGTTCTCGATTTCAAATGAAACTCAAATATAGAGGCACATTCAGAAGACGAAGTTTCGACGAAAACCGGTAACTACCTTCAATTTGAAGTGAATGATGATTGGATTTCTCTTCTTCTTCACGTTTCTGAAGATTTGTTGTATTGATGAAGATTTGCAGCGATCTGTGAGATGCGAAAATGAAATGCGGTTTTGACGGTGATGGTTAAAGAAAAAAAATGAAGGACAATGTTGATTGATGAATTTCCAACGATTATGAAGGTTAATTGAATGAAGCTTGAAGGTGATTTTGAAGACAATTTGGATTAAAGTTTGGTTTGATTTTTGCAGAGTGATGAGGGGCTATTCAAGCTTGAAGAAATGAAGGAGATACGGGTGGTATTTATAGATGAGAGTGAGTGAAAAATGATTTGCCGTTTGTGTGATTTTTCTGCATTTTGGTTCTTGGGTGTTTACGCGTGACCCATGTGCTGAAACTTTCATGTCGTTTTGCTTTTTACACTTTGCAGTTCATTTAATTGTGACGTGGAATAATTCATACAACTCTGTATCAGCTTGGACATACGTGCACGGCTTGGAAATATGGCTCAATATGAAGCTTCTCAAAGGTACGTTTTGACTATCACTTGCAGAAATCAAGTTACCATTTTCCAATTGTGTGTTTGCAGAATCATGCTTATTTTTCACACCATCAATCTCCTTTTTATCATTAATCACTACTGTTCCGTTTTTATCTGATGCAACAATGACTAACTCAGCATCGAATGATAATGTCATTCCAGGTGGAGACACAAATTTAACAACAATTAGCATAATCCCATGATGTTCTGCTATTCTCATTCCGTAAGCAAACACTTCATTATCATCGGGTCCTCCGAAGAATACTACAACAACATTGACAGAAACATCACTAGCTTGAACCTGGCTTGTCCTTGCCTCTAGATTTACCAGAATGTTTTGCATTGAATCCCCGGAGGTAAGAATTGTGTGCAAGCGCCGAACCTGGCTGTAGAAGTTCTCAAAGCATTCTGAAAATGTAGACCTGAAGAAAGATTACGTGGAGCCAAGCCATCATCCTCTAGCTACTTAGGATTTCTCCTATCCTTGAAAAGGTCTCTGATAGCAATCTCATAAAGGGTCTAAAGGGTATTCACCGCTTGGTTATAATCCTTGACAGTCTTGTTCAATAACTCAACAAGTTTTATCAACTTGCTGTGTAGCTGGGAATGATGGCATATCGACCTGCTTTAGTTCGGATTGTCGTGTCGATCGTGAATCAATTGCTTGACCTCCCAATGATGGCTCCATACTCAGAATTCCAACCACATATCATTACAATTTGAGTGTTCATCCAGAGATGCTAATTGTTCAGCATCAACATTATCATCACCGTCATCGTCATCAAGAATCTCACCAACTTGAATCTCTATGAAACGGTCGCAAAATGCCCGTAATTCATTTGCTCTTTCATAGTCATCCATGACTTTGGGATATTGGAATTGCCATTGCGGTGTATCAATTGTTGGGCCGGCAAAAAAATAGATGTAGATGGAAGCAACTCAGACCTTACAAGTTTGAATTTTAGTGTTGACGCAATGACTAATGGTAAATCTGCTACATGGTCGACAATAACTGCTTTAAGTAGATGCTTGAGAGCTCGAGTTATCATCTCGTGAATACAAAGGGATTGTATGTGTGGAAGATTCTCTGCAAGTTTAACCACTTCACCCAAAGAGCCCAGCTTAAGTCCCCTTAAAATGCATGAAATCAGTTAAAGTACAACCATCAACAGGAGAAAGTTCAAGTGATGCAAAATCTGTAACCAGCTTTGGCAAGGCAGCTTCATCATAAAACTTGTGTGCCATGTTGATACTGAGTAATCTTGTTGTAGTAATTGCTTCTCTCATCTGGTTAATGTTGCACAGTCACCCAAGCCAATTCAGAGGAGGTTCCATTAGCTATTCATTTGTTCAATACCTTTATCAGGGTCTGCATGCAAAGAGTGCACTTTAATGCATGGAAAACAAATAACCCTCTTATCCTCTGCCCTCAAAGAGCTACAAATGCAGTAACTTGCAGTAGAAAGTCCAAGAGTACGACCAACGCTGCAAACATGGAGAAGACACGATACGCGGGCATGGAAATAAAGCTTCCGGCTGCAAATGCTAAAACCTCTGATAAACTAGCCAACGTCATCGATGGTCTAACTTCCACGAGTGCATTGCTTATCCGTCTTTCTAAAGGCAAATCCAGTTGTTTCCTTTTCACAGCATGAACTAGTATACACAAATTATCCACCCCAACAGCTAGAACAAGAAATGGAATAACTTCCATGAGGATCAGAGTAGATTTTACACCAAGAGCACTAAAAATTCCAACAGATCCAAGGACAGAGAGCATAACAAGAATTACTCCAGTATAGTAATAACATCTGCGGTGCTTTCTCTTTTCAGTTCTTCCTCAATAGAGCTTTCAGATGAAAAAGCAAGTGTCAAATTTTTTGATTGTGCCATCGGTAACAGCTCATTCTTCACTAATTGTATAAAGGTCTTCTCCCAAACAATTGCCTTTACAGTTTCATTGCCTTCTTTATCAATTTCATTATTTACTAGGTAAGTTATAATAAATGCAAAAGCCCCAGAGTAGTCATTCCCAGAAAAGCCTCCTAATACAGTGCTTGGATCAAGAGGGCCTTTAAATGCACTCATACATTGATCTGCTGAGGAATAATGCTCAAAACAGTAATTGAGATGCTCAACTCCACCATAATTGTCGAAATTGTCGGGATCCATTTTGAAGTACTGCAGGATGCTTTGAGTGGCACAATTTGTGTCGAGTGGCTTCATACAAATGTCTTGTAGAGATACCATCAAGCCAGAATGATTAGCACGAATTGCATCAACCTTCTTTTGTACTTCAAACAGAAACTTAATGTTGTCCTCTGACACAATTCTTGGTGATGTACTATTCACATCATCTGGAATTGTTCCCAATATGAGCTGTTCAATTCTGTAAAACGGAGCGAGATGGCTGTAAAAAAAAACTGCTTCTCTTCTGCTGCTTTACTCCCAGGTCCCACCCAGAGCTTCTCAGGCCGCGTCTCAACCTTTAATTTGATTAGACCTAAACAAAGTAAAATAACTATGGCCAAAGATGAAGCCAAGACCACATTTGGGTTTCTAACTACATACAATCCATACTTCCTGTAAAAATTTGACATGTATCCTTGCACGGCAGAGAGTCGTACTTCGTTTCTGTTTTGTGAAACATCTTCAATAATCTGGTGCATTGGGAGGTTCTCCTCCTTCTCTTGATTATGAGAGTACTGTGTGCCGCCATTAGTGACATTAGACACTGATTTTATTCTATATATCGGCTTTCTTTCCCTTACTCGATGATACAACCCCTAACCCAAGAACACACATATCAGTATGATGTATAAGACTGTTAAAGCCAAGTCAACACACTTAACCGTTAAAGTCCCAACTTTCAAGGAGCACGAATCCTTCTTTTGGGTTGTAGCTGAAGATGAACTAGAGCGTACTGAAGATGAAGGACAGTCACCACAAGAACAACCAAGAGAAAAATCACCGCAGGAATAAGCTGAAACATTCATTGGTTCCATCCCAGATGACTTAATTGCATTTGGTGGGAACGTAATTGCATATGGTGAACCAAGACCATTGGGGGCTGCTTTTTTGCCAATAAAAGCAAACCACTCTTTAACATTTCGAGCACCACGGCCAACAAATTGTATAGCCTTAGAATTTGTGGTGCCAAACTTTGCATCCTTGCAGGAGTCATATAATCCATCCCCAAATGCGTCACTTACAAAATAATCGATGCCGCCCTTGAACCACTGATAACTCTTAATCATGATAATTTGGACCAAACTTGTCATGGAACACTGCTTGATAAACCAATGGATTTCAACACAAGACAATTTGACCTTGAATAATCATCTCTTGAGAAAATAGACCACTGATGCATATACTTGCAAATGAAGTAATCCCTTGATAGTTTGACCTTAACCGCACATGAATAGCCACACTCAATTCCAAGTCATTTCGTTGCCATGAATCTTCCTGCAAAACCTTAAACACACAGAGAAGAAGAAACAAGCAAAAATTATAAAATATTTTTGGTATTTTGGTTAGATGTTAGTAAACATAAACAACAAAAAGAAAGTAAGAAACCCACAAGGGTGCGAAAGCCAAAAGTATGATCTTGTTTGTGGAATGATATGCAAATGAAATGTGGGATCTTAGGGGTAAAAATTAGGGTATTACAATTAGCACTCACGTTCGGCGCACATTGCACCGCCCTAGCCATTGCTTCCAAAGCAGTAGCCATCACATTGTCGTTTCTACCAGCCATATTCTGATCATTCCCAAAAATAACAACAAGGTTAAACAACAGTTCAACCATCACAACAATAAGATAGACACAACTGACTCAACACTGGCTCTGATACCACTTAATGTAACATCCCCTTTCTATACCCCCAAATAATCACATAATCATTTAGTCACATATTAAAAATTTCGTTAGAGTATAATTATAAACATAGTATAAAAGAGGCGCGTCACATTACGCTTGAAATTAAAACATACATCACCTGCTCAACAAAAGATATGCAACAGTGGGGTAACTTTGCAACAGAGGAACTTAGTCCTTACACCCATATCTCAAAATTTAGAATAAAAGCGAAAAATCTAAACATAAGTTATATATAACATCCATATATATATATATATATATATATATATATATATATATATATATATATATATATATATATATATATATATATATATATATATATATATATATATATATATATATATATATATATATATATATATATATATATATATCATCCAGTATGATTCAACAACATAAGTTATGTTTACATAAACATTCAACAACAAGATACGTATACAAATGTATCATATATATATATATATATATATATATATATATATATATATATATATATATATACATATATATATATATATATATATATATATATATATATATATATATATATATATATATATATATATATATATATATATATATATATATATATATATATATATATATATATCATCCAGTATGATTCAACAACATAAGTTATGTTTACATAAACATTCAACAACAAGATACATATACAAATATATCATAAAAGAATCATGCACATCCTAGCTACCCGGTGCTACATATCAGAGCCGATCGACCAAAAGAATGAAGACACGCTTCACAAAAAAGACCACCAGCATACTTACTCTGCAATGCCTCATAGAGCATCATAAAACAGCAGAAGGGTGAGAAATATTATCATAACAACAATGCATATAATTATATATTTTAGCATAAAAATACACATATTCTACACTCTCACCATAATTCATCACAACTCACTCGTATACATCACAATGCGTGTGTGTGTGTGTGTATATATATAACCAAACATATTCATCATGCATACTTTCACAATTCTTATCATTCCACATAAACATACACATTTACGTTTATTCACCAATGCACAATTATAAAGATGATAAATGCAAATCATAGAGACCGACTCACGACTTTATGCAAATGCAATGCGGTACCGACTCAATCATCTCAAGTTCACTCAGGAACTTATTGGAACCACCGCTCGTTACCAATGTAACATCCCGTCGGGCCTACGATGTTCACCCATTGCTCACACCTCACATAGGCACACAATGTTTGTGGATTGCTCACACCTCATATAGGCACACAATCCGATTGCTCACACCTCACCTAGGCACACAATCGTTTGTAATCATCGCTCACACCTCACATAGGCACACGGCATTACAACGGATTCTCATTAGAATCACACAACACAAGAATGTACATCATTATGCTTCACATACAAAATGACTCAAGACACTCTTGAAATGCATACATATTTACAATATATTCATGCATTCATCTCATTCTATCACATACAATCTATATACATTCACAATATATTCCATAATCTAGGATTCACGCCATACATCTACTCACATCATATCATATAACAGTACACAAGCTACACGTTATATATCAAAAGCATACAGTATGATAACACATCAAACGCACCCGTTCACGACGGTAAAAGTTGACAAAATGACACATTTCGAATTTTATGCTATAATTGGATCATACAATGACATCAAAACATTTTTTTCCTAGAAAGAACATCTCTTTAGCTTTCCAATGCTTCAAACGGGGACTAAAACCGACTTACGGATCAAAAGATATGAATTTTCGAAGTTTTCCGAAAAACCAGAATTTTGCCTAAAAACTGCTACGGGATTTTGCATTTTTGCCCGAAAATCCGACCGATTCAATCCTTTCCTTCGAAACAAACACATACTCATACTCACCTAACTTATAGCAGTGAATTAAAACCATTAAACACGATTTATACGATGTCCGATTTCCACTCAAATCTCAAACCCTCAATTATCCACAAATGTCAAAAGTTACGAAATCACCCGAATTCAATCAAACAAGTTTCAATAGTCACGGCCTAACATTTCTAGACTAAACTACGCAATTTATTTCGAATTCTAACTGTGAAAACATCGGTTTCTATCGATTTTACCAATTAGACCTAAAATGGAAATATGTGGAAAAAACAACCAAAACAATTCAAACAAAACCATACATAATCATACACAATGAGAAGATAACAATATTTCACACCCTTACCTGATCAAATCGATTCCTAGAAGTGTTCTTGATGATTTTCCAAACTTTCTCTCTTTTCTTCTCTTTTATTCTCTTTTCTTCTTTCTTTCTCTTCTCTTTATTCTATTTCTCTTTTCTCTCCTTTTTCTCTCTTATATCTTTCTATTCTATTTCTTTTCTATTACTTTTTCTCTCAAAATATCTAATAAATCATTTTCTCACAAAATATCTAATAATTCATTTTATCACATAAAATTTCTAACTTAACATTAATTAAGAAATATCTAAAATACCCTCCAACCTATTAGAAGAGTTTCAGACTCGACGCCGTACTTGATGCATTTTTCCCTTTTATTTGTTGTTATGTTGTATTCCGACCATCACCAGGATTGTTGGACGAGGTCGTGTTGACTCTGTTGTATTTCTTTGGTGATGTATGTTGATACTCTGCGCCTCATCTTATCTATGTAAAGATTTTTTTTCTAGTTACGTCTGTTGGGTCTTCATCCTCCTATCGTTCTCGTGGAACTATAATCAAGGGAAAAGTTTCCTTGAAGCATATTTACATGTCTGCATTTTGCATAATTTTTCATATTGCATTGCAGGTGTTCTAGGTTCTGTTGACCTTACTTCTTCCTGTGGTTCTCCAATAGTTTGTTTCAGGATTGAAGACCGAGCAATCCATTGCTATTCTACGAGGGGGAATCAACAAAGAGCTATGGATCAGATTCAACTCGAGCTACAGGAGTTCCGTGATCGTATGGCACATTTTATGGACCTGATGCAAGGGGTCGCCAATGGTCAAGAATAATTGAGAATGCTGGTCCAGCCTCTGATTGCAAGGGTTGACAGAAGTGGGGTTCTTCATGGTGGAGCTACTGTTGTTCCTCCTCAGCCTGATGCGGGTACTCCACACACAAATGCTATCCCGACAGTGGTTATCCCTCAGGGCGGAGGAAATTAGAATGGAGTTCACATTCTAGGTGCGACAGGTGCTGTGCACGTTAATGATGGTCCCCAGTGGGAGCAAGACGGGCAGGATGACGTCTTCTCCATGGGAGACCTTGGTGCAGGTTTACAATCTGAGGCGGACAGAAGATTCAGGGCGATAGAGGAAAAGATGAAAAATTATGAGAACCAGAATTCTATGGGTCTGGACATGTCAAATTTAGGATTGATCCCAGGGTTGAGGATCCCTCCAAAGTTTAAAGTTCCAAATTTCGATAAGTATAAGGGGACGACCTGTCCCAGGGTGCATCTCCGTTCTTATTACAGAAAAATGTCAGCATACTCCGATGATGAGAAGTTACTTATGCATTTCTTCCAAGAAAGCCTATCTGGTCCGTCTTTAGAATAGTATATGAGTTTAGAGCCAGTCAATGTTAAGAGCTGGAGAGATTTGGCGGAGGCTTTTGTCAAACACTATCAGTATAACAACGATTTGGCACCAAACCATGTACAATTGCAATACTTGTCACAACGGAACAATGAAGGGTTTAAGGAGTATGCCTGAAGATGGCGTGAACTTTCCGCAAGGGTTCAACCTCCCATGGTGGAGAGAGAACTTATCGACATGTTTGTGGCTACATTGCCCGGAGTTTACTATGAGAAATTGATAGGTAATATGTCCGGAAGCTTCTTGAATTTGATCATTATAGGTGAGCGAGTTGAAAATGGCATAAAGTTGAGGAAGATACAAGCAGGAGAAGGGCCCTCATCTGGAGGTGGTAGGAAGAACTTTGGTACCAAGAAAAGAGAAAGTGAAACAAATGCAGTGTCGAGTTTCAAGAAGCGGAATAGAGACCGAAACCAACATCAACGTCAACAATACTAGCATCGACAGCCTCAAGTGGCAAGTATTGCTATCCCAACAGTACCACCTCAACAACAGCAACAACGCCCACGCAGCTGCAGCAACAGAATTATGCGCCGCGACAGTTCCAGGATCGCAGAAGGATGGTGAATAGGCAATTTGACGCACCACTGATGCCTTACTCACAATTAATACAACATTTGATGCAGCTGCAATTGATCCAGAAAAGGATGCTAGCACCTTTAACCGGCGCGCCACCCCTAGGGTATGACGCAAACGGCCAGTGTGACTTCCACTCAGGAGCACCCGGTCATCACATTGATAATTGTAAAGCTTTCAAGCATAAGGTACAAGACCTTATTGACAGTAAAGCTATCAATTTTATGAATGATGTGCCTAATGTTGTGCAAAATCCTATGCCTAACTACAGAGCGGCTGGTGCGAACGCCATCATTGAAGAGAACCTGAATCTGGTGTCTGACGTGGAAGAGCTGAAAACTCCTTTGAGTTTTGTGAAGAGTAAGTTGTTGGAAGGTGGAGTGTTCCCTGTTTATGGAAAAGACTGTGAAGATTGTTTAACTCATCCTGAGGGATGTAAAAGTTTGAAAAGTCATGTGCAAAGTATGATGGATGAAGGTGTACTACAATTTGAAAAGATTGGCGGAAAGAACGACGAAAGGGTAATTGGTGAAGAAAAGGATGAGGTGACCACAATCTCTGTTCCTTACAGAACAATCAATATATATGCGCCGCCAAGGCCAGCTACCATTATAATCACTAAGGTGGGGCCAATACCTTATGAAAGCACCTAGGCGATCCCATGGAATTATGGGGATGAGGTCTTTTGCAATGGCCAAAACCAGGAGCTGAAGAGTTCGCCGTGCGATACTGTTGATAATCTGGTAGGAACCGGTGGGATAACCAGAAGCGGGAGGGTGTTTGCACCTCTGGAAGCGAATGTTGAAAGGTCCGAAATGGGAAAAGGGAAGGTTGTGGTTGAAGAAAGTTCTCAGCATGGTGAGAAAGAAACTTTGTTGAAAGACGCGGAAGAGTTTATACGTCTAATTAGAAAAAGTGACTATAAGATTGTGGATCATTTGCAACAAACTCCGTCGAAGATTTCAATCATATCATTATTACTGTGCTCTAAGGCACATCGAAATGCCCTCTTGAGGATTCTGAGGACTGCGTATGTGCCACAGGAAATTTCAGTAAATAAACTTGAAGGAGTGGTGGCACACATGAACGTTGGGAACAGGCTTGGATTTCCAGATCTTGATCTGACGCCTAAAGGGAGAAACCATAACCATGCTTTGCACATCTCAATTGAGTGCAGATGGGCTGTGTTGTCGCATGTGTTGGTCAACACTCGGTCTTCACTTAACGCGTTGCCCAAGAAAGCTCTGATGAAGCTGGACACCCAGGGGGTAATCTGTACCCCAAGTGATTTGGTTGTACGAGCATTTGATGGGACAAGGAGGTCCGTTTTCGGAGAAGTGAGTCTTCCAATCCAGGTTGGTCCAAAAGTTTTCAATGCCGTTTTTTACATAATGGATATTCAGCCGGCGTACAACTGCTTGTTGGGACGACTTTGGATTCATTCGGTGGGAGTCGTGACATCAACTCTACATCAGAAACTGAAATACATGGTGGGTGGCAACATTGTCACCGTTTGCGGTGAAGAGGATATTATGATAAGCCAACTGTCCTCATTTAAGTATGTGGAGGTAGACGGGGAGATTCATGAAACGTTGTGCCAAACTTTTGAAACCATTTAGATCAAAAAGAAGGCGCCAGTTGAGGGTAGAGTGCCAGAGGTTTCTATGTCGTCTTTCAAAGAAGCACAATTCATGGTGAAGTCTGGATCATCTCAGGGGTGGGGTCAAGTTTTGAGCATCCCTAATAAACAGGACAAGTTTGAACTAGGGTACAACCCATCTTCTTCTTCTTCCGTGCAGAGCGCTTGGAGCTATAGTGGACCAGTTTGATTCACAAGCGGTGGGGTGATATTTGATCGAATCAATGTCGTGTCTGACGAGGAAGGAGATAGTGACTGCAATATGGATGCATGGATCCAGCCATGTATTCCTGGCCAGAGTCTGAACAATTGGACCACCGAAGAAGTTATCCCAGTGGCTTATGAAAAGTAATTTCCTTGTTTTTGATTATGTACAACCCTATGTTCTTCCCGGAGCATAGTGGTCTTTATTTGTAGGGCCTTATCTTTTATGTTTGAACAATCATTTTATCATTAATCAAAAGGCGTCTTTGCATCCAAATTTTGTGATCCTTTTTTTCTTGTTTTTATTTTAACAATAAAATGGCAATGTGGTTTGTGTTTGTTTGCATATCATTTAAGCATTAAATCATCATCATTGCAGGTTTCACATTGAAGATGCCACCGACTCAGACTTGTTTATGACTCAGTGTAACTTTGACAATCCGATCTTTCAAGCGGAAGAAGAGATTGAAGAAGACGGAGACCTGCCTAAAGAGCTCGCCAGGTTATTAAGACAAGAGGAGAAAGTCATTCTGCCTCATCAAGAAGAAGATGAAGTCGTCAACCTAGGTACAGAAGAGGCTAATAAGGAGGTCAAAATAGGGGCTGCCTTAGAGGATGATGTCAAACAAAGACTGGTAGAACTGCTTCGAGAGTATAAGGATGTCTTTTCTTGGTCATACGAAGATATGCCCGGACTCGATACAGATATTGTAGTTCATTGCCTACCTCTTCGAGAAGAGTGTCCACGTGTCAAGCAGAAGTTAAGAAGAACCATGCCGGATATGGCGGTAAAGATCAAAGAAGAGGTCCAGAGGCAATTGGACGCCGGATTTCTTGCCGTGACAAATTACCCTCCGTGGGTCGCTAACATTGTGCCTGTATCTAAGAAAGATGGTAAGGTACAAATGTGTGTAGATTACCGTGATCTAAATAGAGCGAGCCCGAAAGACGATTTCCCGCTCCCCCACATCGATGTGTTTGTTGATAATACTGCACAGTATTCAGTGTTCTCTTTCATGGACGGTTTCTCCGGATATAATCAGATTAAGATGGCCCTAAAGGACATGGAAAAACAACGTTTATCACACCGTGGGGAACTTTTTGCTATAAGGTAATGCCTTTTGGGTTGAAGAACGCAGGGGAAACCTATCAGCGGGCGATGGTGACTCTCTTTCATGATATGATTCATCATGAGATCGAGGTCTATGTTGATGACATGATTGCGAAGTCACAAATGAAGGAGGAACACCTGGTGAATCTATTGAAGCTGTTTGGGAGATTAAGGAAGTTAAAACTGAGGTTGAATCCGAACAAGTGCACTTTTGGTGTACGGTCAGGAAAGTTGTTAGGGTTTATAGTCAGTGAGAAAGGAATTGAGGTCGATCCTGCAAAAATAAAAGCAATTCAAGAAATGCCAGTGCCGAAGACAGAGAAAGAGGTTCGTGGTTTTCTAGGTAGATTGAACTACATTACAAGGTTCATATCTCACCTCACAGCCACTTGTGAACCAATGTTTAAGTTATTAAAGAAGGATCAGGCGGTTGTTTGGAATGAAAATTGCCAAAGGGAATTCGAAAAAATAAAAGAGTATTTGCAGGAGCCTCCAATACTGATGCCTTTAGTGGCTAGGAGACCATTAATAATGTACTTAACGGTTCTTGAGAATTCCATGGGTTGTGTTCTCAGTCAACACGACGAGACAGGAAGAAAAGAGAATGTCATTTACTACTTGAGTAAAAAGTTCACAGATTGTGAGTTCAGATACTCAATGTTAGAGAAGACGTGTTATGCACTCGCTTGGGCCGCCAAACGCCTAAGGCAGTACATGCTAAACTACACAACCATGCTTATTTCGAAGATGGATCCGATTAAGTACGTGTTTGAAAAGCAAGCACTTTTGGGAAGGATTGCTAGGTGGCAGATGGTTTTGACAGAATACGACAGTCAATACGTCTCCCAGAAGGCCATTAAGGGGAGTGTTCTGTCATAATATCTCGCAGAGCAACCAATTGATGATTACCAACCAATGAAGTTTGAATTTCTTGATGAGGATATCATGTTCCTAAAGATGAAGGATTGTGATAAGCCGTTACCTGACGAAGGTCCTGAGTTGGGCTCCTAGTGGAAATTGATCTTTGACGGTGTTGTTAACTCCTACGGTAGTGGAATTGGGGAAATCATTACGACTCTCTATGGTTCGCACATACCATTCATTACCAGGTTAACATTTCCTTTCACCAACAACAAAGCTGAATATGAAGCATGTATCATAGGTATTGAAGAAGCGATTGATTTGAGAATCAAGAATCTTGATATTTATGGTGATTCAGCTTTGGTGGTCAATCAGATCAAGGGAAAATGGGAGACTCGTCAACCTAATCTGATTCCTTATATGAACTATGCAAGGAGGCTGTTACCTTTCTTTGACAGGGTAGAGTTCCATCACGTGCCAAGAGTCGAGAATCAGATGGCAGATGCCTTGGCTACCTTGTCCTCGATGTATAAGGTGAACTATTGGAACGATGCTCAGAGAATCGTCATCTCACGCCTCCATAGGCCAGTATTCATATTCACAATAGAGGAAGATTCAGACGAGAAACCATGGTATTATGTTATCCAGAACTTTCTCAAGAACCAAGAATATCGCCGGGGGCATCGAGCCGGGATAAGAAGACCTTGAGGAAGTTGTCTGGAAATTTCTATCTAAACCAAGATGGTGTACTCTATCAGAGGAATTTTGACTTAGTTCTATTAAGGTGCGTGGACAAAGAAGAAGCAGGTTTGCTTATGGAAGAGGTCCACGAAGGTGCTTTCGGAACGCATGCAGACGGACATGCCATGTCTCAGAAACTGTTGAGGACAAGCTACTATTTGTTGACTATGGAGTCTGATTGCTTTAAGTATGCAAAGAAGTGCCATAAGTGCTAGATTTATGCCGATAAGATTCATGTGCCGCCAAGTCCCTTGAATGTCATGCCATCTCCTTGCCCTTTTCTATGTGAGGCATTGATATGATCGGCAAGATTGAGCCGACCGCATCTAATGGACATCGCTTCATCTTAGTGGCAATCGACTATTTCGCTAAGTGGGTTGAAGCAGCTTCCTACGCCAATGTCACCAAACAAGTTGTAGCCTGGTTCATCAAGAAGGACATTATCTGTCGTTCTGGAGTGCCTGAAGGAATCATTATTGATAATGGTTCAAATTTGAATAATAAGATGATGAAGGAACTATGCCAGAGTTTCAAGATCGAACATCACAACTCTTCTTCTTATCATCCGAAGATGAATGACAATGTGGAAGCGACCAATAAGAACATAAAGAAGATAGTGCAGAAGATGGTTGTGACCTATAAAGATTGGCACGAGATGTTGCCCTTTGCATTGCATGGATACCGTACCTTGGTACATACTTCAACTGGGGCAACTCCTTTCTCGCTAGTGTATAGTATGGAAGTTGTCCTGCCATTGGAAGTCGAGATTCCTTCTTTAAGAGTTCTGGTTGACGTCAAATTGGATGAGGCATAATGGGTAAAGAACAAATTGAATCAACCCAGTTTGATGAATGAGAAAAGGTTGGCCTCTATTGCATATGGTCGTTTGTATCAGAGCAGGATGAAGAAAGCTTTTGATAAAAAGGTGTGCCCTTAGAGTTTTCAGGCAGTCGACTTAGTGTTGAAGCGGATCCTCCCTCCACAGACAGATCACAGGGGCAAATGGACTCCCAACTACGAAGGTCCATATGTCATAAGGAAAGTCTTCTTAGGAGGAGCCTTACTGCTGTCAACCATGGATGGCGAAGATTTCACATCCCCTGTAAACGCAGATGCAGTTAAAAAGTACTTTGCTTAAGATAAACTCGCTGGAAAGAAAAAGAATCCAGGCAAAAATGGGGCATCCCGGCTAACCATAAAAATAATGGGTTCGGGAAAAAGTTAGGGATAAAAAGAGAAAAAATGTAAACCCGCAAAGTTGAAAACCTGAAAAGGTGACTTTGGCAAAAATGGGTATCCCGGTGAATTGAAAACCCGCAAGGGCAATTCAGGAAAAAGTTAGGGGTTTGAAAAGCAAATGACTGCAGTCGAACATTCAAGTCAATCTCTTCAGAAGTTGAAGCATCAGATAAACGTCAAAGTCATGCGAGTCATAGTCAAGTCGTCACATGGTTGTTGTCTGTGCCACATTGCCGACATTTTGTATATTTCTTGCATTTTTATATTTTTTGTGTAACTTTCTCTTTTCAAGAGTTGCATATGATGTAAAATTGCCTATTTACAGGCCTTTTCTCAATAAAATATATTATTCAGAAAGCTTATGTTCTTGTTTTAACTTTTTACCGTTTTGTTTGCAAAAGACGCCTGATGTTTTTGATAAAACTTTGCATACATAAACTTGTGGGATTTGCCAACTATAATTGAAACGATGTTTTTGCTTGAATTATGTCACAGGCGATGATTAAGATGGTTCCTTTTACGTGTAACGCCCCGATTCTGCATTTCCCATTATTTTGTTGAGTCTTTTAATTTATTGGTTAATTGTTATTTTATTATGGAATTATATGATAATATGTTATGTGTGTATGTTATGGTATTTTATTATTTGGAGAGTTTTGGGAATTAATTAGAGGGTGTTTTAGATAATCCTTGATTAGTAATTATTTTGAGAGAAATAGAGTAGAAAGAGTATAAGTGGAAAAGAGAAAGAATAGAAACCAAAAGGAAAGAAAAAGAAGAGAAAGAAAGGAAGAGAAGAGAAAAGAGGAGGAAGAGGAGAAAAACCTAGAATCATCAAGAATCAACTTCTACGCTTTCGATTGATCGGGTAAGGGTGTGAAACTTTATTATTCTTGCAATGTGTATCATTATGTGTGTTCTTGTTGGTTTTGTTTTGGATTGGGGAGAGTTTTACTCATTTTTCATTCTAGGGCATAATACAGATTTAATCGATAAAAACCTAGTTTTCGTTGGTGAAAGTGAGATTAAGTAGTAGCATTTATGTCGGGTGATGTTAGGCTAAGTGCTGGAATAAGTTGGGACTTAATCAGGTGAATCCAAGAGTTTTGGAGTGGAAGAACAGTGGGGGAATTCTGTGTTCGCAGACACTCGCTAGCACGTTCGCTAGGCGAGTTGGTCGCGAACGTTCGCTAAGCGAGCAATAGCGAATATATAGCGAACGGTCCCAGACTTGGACAGAATGCATGTTGTGGTGCTCGCTGGTAGCGAATGGGGGTAGTGAAGGTTCGCTACGGGTTCGCTGAGCGAGCGAGGTAGCGAACAAAGTTAGAGGCTTCTGTTTGCCTTCGCGAGTTGTTCGCTAGGCGAACAAGTAGCGAATACTCGCTAAGCGAGCAGGTGGAGAACGTGACAGGTTGTGTTTTCTTTAATGTTTCCATCCATGGTCGGATTTCCGACTTAACTTTGATTATTTCCTTGCTCGAGGCATCGATCATTCCGAGTTATATTGTCCTTTGGGTAGCCGTATGGCGTGAATCCTAGATTGTGTGATATGGTCGTTTGGCAATTTCATGCATTTGTTTGGATTAAATGGGAAAGCATGGTGATATTAATGTGAATGCGTATATTTGTATATACATGTATAATATGAAGAATGCTTGAAAATGTTTGTAAACATGTGTGGATTCTAAGAGTGTATTGAGTTGTGTTGCATGTGTAGCATCATGATTCCATTCTTGTGTGTCTGATCCCGCGTAGGATCTGCAGAAACCTCGTGTGCCCTTGTGGGGTGTGAGCGATGGTTTAGTTACTTTGATCCCTAGGAGGATCTGCAGAAACGATCATGTGCCCTTGTGGGGTGTGAGCGATGGTTTATTTTTGATTTCATGGAGAATCTGCAGAACAGTTGTGTGCCCTTGTGGGGTGTGAGCAACCGGATTATGTGCCCGTGTCGGGTGTGAGCAATCCTGAAACATCGTGTGCCAATGTGGGGTGTGAGTGATGGGTGAACATCGTAGGCCCGAAGGGGAGTTACTTCGGTAACGAGCGATGGTTCCATTTTGGTTCTTCAATTGAACCTGCTTAACGAGTCGGTACCGCATTTGCATCTGCATAGAGTCGTGAGTCGGTCTCTATGAGTTACATTATCATCTTTATATGATGTTTTGGTGAAATGAACATAATTGTAAATGTTTAACTGAAATGCTATGAATTGTGAAGCATGAATTGGTGAATGTGATTGATTGTGTACGTGTATATTGTGATGTATTGTAACGAGTTATGGTGAGAAATGTGAATTGCGAGTATGTTATATTTGTGTTTTATGATATATATATATATATATATATATATATATATATATATATATATATATATATATATATATATATATATATATATATATATATATATATATATATATATATATATATATATATTATTTTATGCATTGTTTGTTATGATAATGTTTCTCACCCTTCTGCTGTTTTATAATGCTCTATGAGGCATTGCAGAGTAGGATGCTGGAGGTCTTTTGTGAAGCGAGTCTTCATTTCTTTTGGTCAGATGGCTCTAATATGTAACATTGGGTAGTTAGGAATTGTTTGATTCTTTTGTGATACATCTGTGTATGCACCTGCTGCTGAATGTTTTGTAAACTCAACTGATGAATTGAATTAATCTGAATGATGTATATGATGCTTATGTTAATGACATGATTTCAATGTTTAGATGTTTCCGCTTTATTCTAAATATTGATATGTGGGTTTTAAGCGCTATGCTTTGTTTTTAGTTGAGATTTACCCCTTTTGTAACATATCTTTATGAGCAGGTATTATTTATGTTTCGTTTCGATGATAATGTGATGCGCCCCTTTTATACCATGTTTTAATTTATACTCTGATGAAACTTTTATGAATTGCTTATATGATTTTAATTGTTTATTTGGGGTATAGAAAGGGGGTGTTACATTAAGTGGTATCAGAGCCAGTGTTGAGTCAGTTGTGTCTGTCTTCTTGTTGTATTGGTTAAACGGTTGTTTGACCTTGTTGTTATTTTGGGGAATCCTCAGAATATGGATGGTCATAATGACACTGCTATGGCTGCGGCATTGGAGGCTATGGCAAGGGTGGTGCAAGGTGCGCCTAATGTGAATGCGAATGATGAGTTTAGAAAGAATCAGCCGCCTGTATTCAAAGGAAGGTTTGATCCTGACGATGCTCAGATCTGGTTGAAGGAGGTTGAGAGAATCTTTAGAGTTATGAAATGTGCTGAAGGAAACAAGGTGAGACTTGGGACTCATATGTTGAGGGAAGAGGCTGATGACTGGTGGGTCAGTATGAGGCAAGTTCTTGAGGTGGATGACGAAGAAATAACTTGGGATTTGTTCCGCACTGAATTTTTGAGGAAATACTATCTTGAGACTGTGAAGGGTAAAAAGGAAATGGAATTCCTTGAGTTGAAGCAAGGCAACATGTCTGTGGTAGATTACACGGCTAAGTTTGTGGAATTAGTGCAGTTTCATCCTCATTATACAGCTGTTACGGCGGAGTTTTCTAAGTGCATTAAGTATGAGAATGGCTTGCGTCCGGAGATAAAGCAAGCGGTGGTTACTAGAGGATACGAATATTTTCGGACTTGACCGAATGTTGTAGGATTTTTGAAGAGAATAATAGAGCTCGTTCTACTCACTACAAGAGTTTGAGTGAGAAGAAAGGCAAGCAACAAGTGAAGAGTGGACCTTATGTGACGCATGTTGATAATGGCAAGTATAAGGGAAACTTCGATAGGAAATCTGGAGGTGGAAGCTCGGGTGCAGTCAAATGTTACAAGTGTGGCGTGATGGGCCACAAATCCTTTGAGTGTGGGAAGTCTACGGAGAAGTGTGCTAATTATGGAAGTTTTGGACATATCACTTATGAGTGTAGAAGGAATGTGGTAAAGTATTTTAACTGTAGAGAAGTTGGTCATATTAGCACCAAGTGTACCAAACCAAAGCAAGCTCAGTCGGGTGGAAAATTATTTGCATTAGCCGGTTCAGACACTACTAATGCAGATCGCTTGATTAAAGGTACGTGCTTTATTAATAATATGCCTTTAGTTTCTATTATTGATACTATAGCGACTCATTCGTTCACTTCTCTTGAATGTGCTAAGCGTTTGGGTTTGCGCATGGTTTCTTTGAGTGGTGGCATGGTTATTGAGACTCGGGCTTCACGGTCGGTAACTACTTCTTTGGTGTGCGTGAGTTGTCCCTTGACCATGCATGGTAAAGACTTTCTTATGGATTTGGTGTGTTTGCCTTTGGAAGGTGTTGCGGTGAGAACCGTGATACCAAGCTATTGATTAACTTGAATCTTTAATTCTTAGATTACAACTGGACTTTAATTTATCCAAAGGAAAGGTCTAAAGAAAGAAAAACCCTTTTCGCGATGTGACAACAACGCTAAGAGATTCGGGGATCGGGGGTTGGTTATGCCTAGGGTAGGTATTTCACATCCTAAACATTTGTAGTACTCTACAGGAACCTTTTGTTTGTTTGCATGCTAAGTTGGTAAATGTTTGCTAAGGTTTGGGGTTGGGTAAAAGGTATAGGTTAAAACCTAATGATAGTTTCTAAGTTGCTCGCAAAGACATCGCGTCCTCTGCCTACGTATCCTAACTAGGATAGAATCAGAGCAATCGTAGTTCACCTCACTAGGATCAAAGAACACTTGATTATGATCAAGGTTCCAAGGGGAACAAACATAAAAAATTTTGTATAGAGTTTCACAAAACTCTCTAGATCTATGTTGAACACTCAAGAAAGGGGAGTAAGTAATCATTTCCATGATTCTTACATAGAGTTTACTAACTCTATCCTAGGGTTCTAGTTGAAGAACACTTCTAGTGAAGGTGGGTCTTTTAAACTTAAGGCAAAGTCTAAGGCTTATACTAATGTTCAAGATGACTTCACAAAGTCAAGGAAGGGTAATGAGCTATCCAATGACACAAGGGTCAAGGGAGAGGCTTTCCTTTGGAAGGAGAGAGAGAGAGAGAGAGAGAGAGAGAGACAACTTGGATGAGAACTAAAAAGTTCCATCACTTGGGGAAAGAAGCACTTAACAAAGCAATAAACAAATGAGCAAGATGAAATAAGATTAAAACAAGTAAGCATGCAAATTACAATAAGCATATACTTCAAATGATATCAATGGTTACAACCAATAGTCAAACATCTTAACAAAGATTTGGGGGCACTTCTTAACAAAGATTGAAGCATGATAAAGGTAACAACCATACAAACCACAATTTGAAAGTAGGCATGTCATAGGTTCAAAGCAAAAGCAAGTGTAACAACAATATGCATAGATGATAAATGAACATAGATAAATCTGTTTAAACCTCATAATTTAGGAGGAATATAAGACAATATTATGGTGACAACCAAAGGGGGATACCCTAGCATGTTAGCTAACAAGGGGGATAAACATCTCACAAGAAATTCAAACATGCTCAAAGGAATTCAACTGCAAGTAGGATCACTAATCACAATAAATGAACAAATTTCCATATGGGAAAAATGTATCACAATTTATGACAACAAGTAATATTTTCACATCATATAAAAATAGACATTATAACAAACACAATGCAAAAAGAATGAGCAAAAAAGGATGAAAAAGGAGACAGTTGTGATTATTTGAAGATTTGGTGAGTTTTAATGTGCAAAACAAAAAAATTAATAAGTGAAAACCACAAGAAAGTGCAAGGGGTGGGAGTTGAACCCACGCCCTCCAGCCCAACAAACGCGTGTAAGGGAAAAGAAAAAAGGCCAAAAGGGTTGATCCTCCTCAGGGATCGAACCCAGGTCTAGGCGTTGCAAGGCGTGAATAGGTACAAGTTGCTTACCACTGGGGTGGCTATACATTCGATGATATAGCCACCCCCATAAATATATATGGCTTGGTGTGGTGAATGGCTGGGCAAAAATGAAACAAAAACAAGGCAAATCCACAAATACGTTTTGATATCAAACTCACTCATTTCTCAACCAAATCAAGCAAACCTTAGATCGATTTTGGGTGTTTTTAAACAAGGAAGAGGATGGTCCAGGTAGAATTTTGAAAATATATCTTGAAATAAAAACACGATAGTAGTTGCTATTTGGATGAAAAATGCATTTATGAAGCAAATGAACAAACCAATCATGCTATGGTCAGAGAAAGGGCTCAAACACAATTCAAATATCATATATATCATATTCATGCATTCAAAAAAACTGCTTATGAGTTGAAATCCCAACTGTCATGTGAAAATGAGATGAAAATCAAGACATTGCAAGTGAGATGGTGAGATTATGAAACAGGCCAATTTGGAGTGAAGAAACCACACATACATACTCAAAACCACATATAGGATGTGTCTAAAGCATAAGAAAGTTCACAAGCCAAATGAATTTTAAAGAACCATGACAACTGCAATGTTAGGGTGTGAAGTGCACTTTGATGGTCATGAACCCAAAACAGAAGTGATTAAGATGGATAAGCAACATGAGCAAATCATACATGTGATATTGAAAGTATTCTACCAAGAAATTAGTTCAACACAACCCTGGATTGAGAAATGGTATATGAGTGGCACATGTAGACATGGTATGATGCATTTTGAAAGCCAAAGCACATGTTGATCTAATTCAAACTAGACAAACATCACACACATACTCCAAACATGCTAACAGAGGGTTTCCATGTAACACCCCGATTCCCAAAATAAAATAAAACAATTAAGCAAGCACATATCAGAGTTTCTCTCCCAAATGGGATGTCACAATTTCCAACAATTTCCATAAATCATTTTTCCAAATTAATTCCTCAATACAACTGCAGCGGAATATATATATATATATATATATATATATATATATATATATATATATATATATATATATATATATATATATATATATATATATATATATATATATATATATATATAGTCTGTCATAAATCGAAATAACACATATACATCATGTCATCAACATCGTCATATACATCAGCCACTGGGGCACATATAATCAAAAAATAAACACATAAACTCCCAAAACGCCCCGGTGTTACATATTAGAGCAGTCCTACAGAGAAACCACAATCCAAGCTAGCCAAACACCTGGATTGTCTGTACTTCCGAAGAAGCACAGACCACAACAACAACAAAGGGGTGAGAATCACGATCAAATATTAACGGTATCAACGTACATGAAATAAAAGGCAGAACAATAAATCAATTATTTCATATTTCTCACACCCGGACCTACTGTCCCGTCATCAACAATCACACACACACAACCACAATGCAACACATACACTCGACTCGACAATAGGCGGTACCGACTCAACTCAGGATAGATCGCATACACTCCCTCTGAGCAACGATCCATCCCTACCACGCTCCTTCTGAGCTCATATCGTCACATATCAACGTCCCCCACTTGGGACACGGGTGGTCGCATACACTCCTTCCGAGCAACGATCCAAATTCCCGTCCACGCTCCCCGTTGGAGCACGCCAGTGAATCATACACTGCGTCTACACGCTCCCTATTTGGAGCACGTGAGCCACACAGGCCTCACGTCTATGCTCCCCATTTGGAGCACGCGAGTAACTCATACACCGCGTCCACATGCTCCCCATTTGGAGCACGTTAGCCACACAGGCCTCACGTCCACGCTCCCTATTTGGAGCACGCGAGTAACTCATACACCGCATCCACACGCTCCCTATTTGGAGCATGTGAGCCATACAGGCCTCACGTCCACGCTCCCCATTTGGAGCACGCGAGTAACTCATACACCACGCCCACACGCTCCCCATTTGGAGCACGTGAGCCACACAGGCCTCATGTCCACATGCTATGCAAGGCACTATGCATAAACACACAACACACACAGTGCACACGACCCTACTGGTCCATCGCATCATAATATGCATACATACACAAGCACACAAAGTGCGTCGATCCTACCGATCAACTCATCACACAACATATCACACATCATGCACCTAAGGCATATCGGTCATACTGACCCAATCATCACAACAACATATAAACACGACGCATATAAAGCGTATCGATCCTACGGATCCTCTCATCACAACACATCACCACAACGCACTCAAGGCGCCACGATCATACTGATCCTCACATCTCACACACAGCATGCATACGGTGCACATATCTCACGCACGCATCCACATTGGTTCATATATAATGTACTCCACGAATTAGGCCACTTGCGATAAACTCCGACTAAACAGCCCTACAACCACCAACATACGCTCACATCAGCTCTCCAACAAGCCTCTTGTCACACATGACTAACGAGGGTCCAAGTCCACAGCGGAACAACACAAAAACAGCAGCAAAATCACAAACTGCTGTCGGGCTCGCTGGCGCATTCGCCCGGTGAAGCCCCGCAGCGAACACTCGCTGCCATTCGCCTGGCGAAACCTCTGGCAAAGTCAAACAGAAGCTTCTGCCAGCACTCACTGGCTAGTTCACCCAGCGAATACCTGCGTATTCAGAAAAATTCTGCGCTACAGAATTGCCTCCCACACCGATTTCACCCGATTAAATTGAAACCCACGACCAACAACATAGTACAACTGAACTACGGGTCTATTTCCCGATTCTATCTGATAAAATGCATCATCTGCTTAATTTACCGACTTCTGGCATAACTCCGAAACTACTCAACACCCCAAAATTCATTCAACCCAATATTTCTCAGCACACGCAAACGAATTGAACATCAAACAACACCAAATTCACATCAATAACAGCATGCAATCGACATCAGATTATCACCAACATGAAAATATACTCATACATGGGGTTAGGGATTCCCCCTTCTACCAATATTCATGTAATACCGAATTTAACCGATTATTCTCCCCCCCCTTACCTCAATTCAAGCTTTGATAATGAACAAGTTCTTCAATCCACACGAAATTCGTTTGCTAGATTGCTGTTCTTGATCGCGTAGCTCTCCTCTTGCTCAACCGTGTTCTTCACCGTACGTGTTCTCCTCTTCTTTCCAATTGCCAATAATGCCCTCAATTCCAACAATTCCCTTATTAATCCAAATAACTCATTTTAATAATAATCCCTCAAAATAATTTTATTCCAAAAAATCCAATTAATAACATTTTTCTCATTTATATTAATATTAGCAATAATGATGATAATGATTAATAATAATCTTTACATTACTATCAGTTATCACATTTTATCACAATTTATTAATATTATGAGTTCTTAACCTTACACGCTAATTCTCAAAATACACCCACGAATATAATAATCACAGAAACCAAAAATAATTAAAATGGGCGTTACATTCCACACTCAAGGATCAATAGATATCATGCAAAACTGAAAGTTGTTCATTGATTTCAAATGCAGTATAAATACAAAATGCAGGTTGTCTAGTTTTAATTTGAGCAAGTTTAGTTCAATGTAAATAGCAAATGCATGTTCAAATATGTTGGCTAATGGCTAGAGATTCATTGATCAAACAAATTCATGTTACAACAGAAAATGGATGTGATGTTGCAAACTGTTTTGAAATCACAAAGGTATTGCAAACTGGGAGGGCAGCATCAGTTCAAGTGTAAACAAGTCATGAAAACAATGCACACACATTACGAACATGAGGATGGATGGAATCAAAACCAGAATTCAGGCTTACTTCAATCAAAACAAAAATTGGCATGATGGTTGAAATACAAAAACAGTCTTGGTAACATTTACTGATGCAGCAGATGAGTTTTCAAGTAGTAAGGTTCTATGTCAAATCAATGATGCATACATGTCACAAACATGATAATATATGAGATGGAACTCAAAAATCTGGCACATTGCATTTAAGACAAAAATTGACATGCTTGAGTAATATGCAAAAATTGTCTTGACAGTATAGTATGCAAACATAGTTCAAGAATAAGAAAAAGATCTCTCATCAACCAACAAATGCACACACCACAAGTATGGAGCAAAATAAGTTACTACTCTGAGATTGATCATTATGCAAGTAACCATGATTTTGGTATGTGTTCTTGACAGTTTTTGGCTCAAAAGGCAATTAAGTGATGAAATGCAAATATAGGTATGCTCAGACCAAACCAAACATATACACACCTTATAATTAAACATGCGAATGAGTTACAACTCTAAAATCATGTATACACAAACAGGAAAAAAAATTGAGCATGTTGAGCCAGATTTAGTGTGTGAGTGTGATTGGAATGTGAAATGTGAAAATGAGTCATGACAGCACAAGTGATCAATGCACACACACCACAAATATCATTATGAAAGTGTTTTGAGTTCATGGAAGAGCTTGTGTCAAGTGGTGTGAAAATTGATGTGTTGATGCAAAAGTTGGAAAAAATCTGCCTTGGCAAGATATTCACCACAACAGAGCAATTTTAAGGCAAAGATGTATTTCATGAAAAAGAGGTCATATACACATGATGATGAAGCTAACAGATGAGGTGTAACTCAGAAAATGAGTGAAACTTTTACCAAAACAGAACTTAGTATTTTGAAGCTTATGTTGTACAAGAACAACAATTTAAACATACAATAAGCCATAACCATGACAGTTGGAGAAATTAAGATTATGCACAAGTTCTAAATGGATATGATGAAGATTTAATGCACACAAATCATGTAAACAATGCTTGAAACAGAAAATGATATATTGACCTCATGATATTTTGAATAATGCAACAGTTTGAGGCATGATGTGGCAAGTTTGAACACTAGACAGATTTTGTGCATAACAACAACATACACATCCTTGAAATGGATAAGCAAATCAGTTCATAACTCCAAGTTAGGCAAAAATTCACTAAATCAAAAAATGACATGTTGAACCAATATGGACAGCAAAATCAAACATGTCTCACAAGACAGCCCTATTGACTAAGCTCAAACTTCTCACAATCTTCACCAACACAAGCATTATGAACAAAATCAAACTTTGGCCAAAAACTTGAGACATGAGGAATAGCAAGCACAACCACTTAAGAACCACTTCAAAGCAATGATAGGCAAAACATGAAATCATCATAATGGAAACAAAAAGCCACATTGATTCACACATGATCAAGGGCAAGGGGGATCTATGAGCAACTTACAAGTCATCCACCTATCCTAATAGTGAGCCAGGTTTATAGTTCTAGGGCAAGCATACTACTTTTTCAAGTTTGGATCCTAAAACTACCAAATGACCGAAATCTCAATAACAAGTCTAAACATGATAATAAGGCAAAAACTTACATTCCTACATCCATACATCATTGACAAATGACAATGTATTTGACAAAATAAACATTATGATCATAAAACTAGGATTCTTGACAAAGAAGCCTAATAGGGCAGCCATGGTATGCTTTCACACAAATCCTCACAAAATGGCAGTATATGATAATGTATGATTTATAGACAGTTAGAACATCACATACCTCTTGTTGACCAGCCTTGAACAAGCTAAAAAGCTTAGAAACCCAGAGATGCTCCTTCCTTTGCAATGATATGAAGCTTACTTCCTCTTGAAGCAACAAGACCAAACATCAAGACAGTTGGAGTTAGGGGGTTTCCAGTTGGTTTTCAATGCTTTAGACAGTTGTAATATGACATATGTGAGGTGTGTGGATGGTTAGAACAGCAAGAAACAACTTATGCAAGGATTTGGCAAGTTTTGAGGGTGGTGGTCAAACTTTCTTAGTGTGAAAGTTGACTTTTTGCAAAATAGTATTTTTGAGAGGTTTGAAGGTATAGAAACCTTCTTTATTATATTTAGAGGTTTGGAAGTGATGGAACTGGTCTTGAGCAGAGTTTTGCTCAAGACAACTTTTTGGTGAAAATGGGGATTTTGAAGTTTTTGAAATTCTTGAGGAATGAGAGGAGAATGAGAGCTATGTTTTCTCTGGTTTTTGAGATTTCTCTGGTGTGTCTAGACTCATTGAAGAGTCCTCTATTTATAGCCAAACAAGAGTGAGGGCAGCCTTGGTCATTTACCACTTTTGGAGGGAGATTTGTGAAGTTTTTGAAATATCTTGCCAAGATCTCTATACATAAGTTCCATGGACCAAAGAAGATCAGAAAATCAAGTGGAGAGGTGGACATGAAGTGAATGGGGTGAGCTTAGGGTGTAGGGGACTGCAGCTGCTCAAATCATCCAAAAATTTTCTCTTTCTTCTTCATTTAATTGATTATTTAATTGTCAAGTTGCAACAACTTGCTATGTTCACCAAATCCCTCCTTTTTCTGGTTTTTTCTCTATCCATGCCTCACATTATCAGTTTGGATCAAGATCCAAGGGTTGAGAGTAGCTTAAGTTGTGAAAATCCAAGTTTGAGAATTCTTGACAAAGTGATTTCAAGTGTGATAACTTCTATGGTGCATAACTTCCTACTCAAACATGCTATTGAGGAGTTCTACTATAATTTGGAAAGCCCTTAAAAGTTTCTGAAAAAACCATTTAAAAGTGCCAAATAACTTAGAATTTTGCTATAACTCAAATTCTATGCATTTTTTGATCATGGACCACTTTGAGGCTTTTGTAGGATTTGTCAAAAGATTTTCAATGAGCTTTGAACCACTTCATTTGGATGTGTGGTTGAGGAGTTATGGTCTTGCCCCTTTCTAAACCCTAATTCCCGATTTTTGCAATTACTTATTAACCTTTGATCCAATGGTCATGAAATTTTACGGGGAGGTGTAATATGACATAAGGAACATTTTTGATACACATCTTGAAGTCAAATTCCTTATTGTTGAAGAGTTGACTTTTCGGTCAACCGTTCGATCGATCGGTGTCTGCCGAGTCGACTGTTCATGCTCCAGACATTCTGAGGACTTGAAACTCTTTGGATGGACTTTACTAAGCCATAGGAACTTAATGGACCAAAATCCCACCATTGAAACACTCTTTAAACTAAAAGTCAAACTACAGTTGACTTTTTCTCGCCGAAAACCCTAATCGGGTACCTTAAATTGCACTGTTCTCAATCCCCGGGTGACCACCTCAAATTGAATTCATACTTTATACAATATTGTATTCTTGATGATGTGGAGACTTATTTGAAGTTGAATCAATCCAAAACATTGATTGATCAGACCACCGAAATCTCGATTTTGACGGTACGGAGCCCTAATTCACCTGCATCTTGACAAAGATAAATTTGAAAATGGGTTAAGGTTAGTTAATCAAGTGAACATGATCCTACAATGATTATGAGGATCTAAGGGGTCAAAATTTGGGGTGCAACAGAAGGCTTGGATGTGATTTTGGGTATAAATTGGTTGCAATTTAATAGAGTTCATTTAGATTGCTATCATAAGTTAGTGAGGTTTCCTTCTTTGGAAGATGATGAAAGTGAGAGTTTTCTATACACTAAAGAGTTGAAGAAACTTTTGGCGGACGAAGCTCAGTTGTTTGGTTTATTTGCATCGTTGTCGGTAGAGGGCAAGGTTGGACTTGACGTGTTTCTAGTGGTGTGTGAAATTCCAGAAGTGTTTCCCGAGGATATTACGGATGTACCGCCAAAAAGGGAAGTTGAATTTTCTACTGATCTAATTTCGGGTACTAGACCAATTTCGATGGCACCGTATCGTATGTCAGCATCAGAATTGGTAGAGTTGAAGAAGCAGTTGAGTGATTTATTAGAAAAGAGGTTTGTGAGACCAAGTGTTTCTCCTTGGGGTGCACCGGTGTTGTTAGTAAAGAAAAAGGATGGAAGTATACAGTTATGTATTGATTATCGACAATTAAACAAAGTGAAAATTAAGAATAAGTATCCGCTTCGTAGAATTGATGATTTGATGGACCAATTGGTTGAAGCACGAGTTTTTAGCAAGATTGATTTAAGATCAAGTTATCACCAGATTCGTGTGAAGGAAGGAGATATTCAAAAGACGGCTTTTAGGACACGGTATGGACATTACAAATATTTAGTGATGTCATTCGGAGTTTCTAATGCGCCAGGTGTGTTTATGGAGTACATGAATCGTATTTTTCATGAGCAGTTGGATTGTTTTGTGGTTGTGTTTATTGATGACATTCTGATTTATTCTAAGTCTCAAGAAGAGCATGAGGAACATTTAAGAATTATGTTATAGATTTTGAGGAAGAAGCAATTATATGCCAAATTGTCGAAGTGTGAGTTTTGGTTATCAGAAGTGAGCTTTCTTGGGCATGTTATTTCAGGTAATGGTATTAGTGTTGATCCGTCTAAGATTGATGCGGTAATGCAATGGGAGACTGCTAGAACAATTACGGAGATTCGAAGCTTCTTGGGCTTGGGAGGTTATTACCGGAAGTTTATTGAAGGGTTTTCGAAGTAGGCACTTTCGTTAACGCAGTTAACTTGTAAGGGGAAGGCTTTTATTTGGGATGTTGATTGTGAGGAGAGTTTTATGGAGTTAAGGAGAAGATTGACAACAGTGCCGATCTTGATTTTTCCGAATCCTACAGAACCTTTTGTGGTATATTGTGATGCTTCTTTGACTGGTTTGGGTGGTGTTTTGATGGAATATGGGAAGGTTGTGGCTTATGCTTCTAGGCAGTTAAGAGTGCACGAAAATAATTACCCTACTCATGATTTAGAATTAGCGGCTGTGGTATTTGTGTTAAAAATTTGGAGGCATTATCTTTATGGTGCAAGGTTTGAAGTTTTTAGTGACCACAAGAGTTTGAAGTATTTATTTGATCAGAAGGAATTGAATATGAGGCAAAGAAGATGGCTAGAGCTTTTGAAGGACTATGATTTTGGATTAAATTATCATCTGGGTAAGGCAAATGTGGTGGTCGATGCCTTAAGTCGGAAGTCTTTGCATGTGTACTCAATGATGGTAAAGGAATGGGAATTATTGGAGAATTTCAGAGATTTGAGTTTGGTTTAGGATATGACGCCGAGAAGCGTGAGACATGGTATGCTTCATATCACGAATGATTTTCTTGCAACCGTTTGCGAAAGGCAAAAGTTGGATTTGAAGTTTGTTGACTTGATGACAAAAGAGAATGAAGATTTCAAAGTTGATGATTTTGGAGTTTTGAGGTTCCGTGGTCGTATTTGTATTCCTGATGATGCGGAGTTGAAAAGAATGATATTGGAGGAAGGACACCGTAGTAATTTGAGTATTCGTCCGGGAGTAAATAAGATGTACCAAGACTTGAAGAAGATCTTTTGGTGGTCTGGGTTGAAGAGAGATGTGGCTCAATTTGTGTATGCGTGTTTGACTTGTTAGAAGTCTAAAGTGGAACATCAGAAACATATTGGATTAATGCAACCGTTGGATATCCCAGAGTGGAATGTCGAACACCTTTGTGTTGGCATGAGACTGGTGAGAGGTCGGTGATTAGACCGGTTGATTCAAGAAAAGTTGAGGGCTTCTCAGAGTAGGCAGAAAAGTTATCATGCTAAGAGAAGGATCTTGAATTTCAAGAGGGCGACCATGTGTTTTTGAGAGTTACATCAGTTACGGGTGTAGGTCGTGCTTTAAAGTAGAGGAAGTTGACTTCTCGTTTCATCGGTTCGTATCAGATTATTGCACGAATTGGTGTTGTGGCTTATTGTGTGGCGTTGCCTCTGAATCTTTCGAATTTGCATGATATGTTTCATGTTTCGCAACTTCGGAAGTATGTTCCAGATCCGTCACGTGTTATCCCTATGGACGAGGTTGAAGTAAGAGATAACCTTACAATGGAAGCTTTGCCGATTAGAATTTTGGACCGTGAGATTAAGAAGTTAAGAGGCAAGGATATTGCGCTTGTGAAAGTAGCATGGGGAGGTGCTGCAGAAGGCGATATGACTTGGGAATTGGAAAGTAAGATGCGAGAGTCGCATCCAGAGTTGTTTGGATCAGGTAATATTTTCGAGGACGAAAATTTCTAAAGTGGGGGAGAGTCGTAATGCCCCGATTCTGAATTTCCCATTATTTTGTCGAGTCTTTTAATTTATTGGTTAATTGTTATTTTATTATAGAATTATATGATAATATGTTATTTGTGTATGTTATGGTATTTTATTATTTGGAGAGTTTTGGGAATTAATTAGAGGGTGTTTTAGATAATCCTTGATTAGTAGTTATTTTGAGAGAAATAGAGTAGAAAGAGTATAAGTGGAAAAGAGAAAGAATAGAGAGAATAGAAACCAAAAGGAAAGAAAAAGAAGAGAAAGAAAGGAAGAGAAGAGAAAAGAGGAGGAAGAGGAGAAAAACCTAGAATCATCAAGAATCAACTTCTAAGCTTTCGATTAATCGGGTAAGGGTGTGAAGCTTTATTATTCTTGCAATGTGTATGATTATGTGTGTTCTTGTTGGTTTTGTTTTGGATTGGGGAGAGTTTTACTCATTTTTCATTCTAGGGCATAATACAGATTTAATCGATAAAAATCGAGTTTTCGTTGGTGAAAGTGAGATTAAGTAGTAGCATTTATGTTGGGTGATGTTAGGCTAAGTGCTGGAATGAGTTGGGACTTAATCGGGTGAACCCAAGAGTTTTGGAGTGGAAGAACAATGAGGGAATTCTGTGTTCGCAGACACTCGCTAGCACGTTTGCTAGGCGAGCTGGTCGTGAACATTCGCTAAGCGAGCAGTAGCGAATAGGTAGCGAACAGTCCCAAACTTGAACAGAATGCATGTTGTGGTGCTCGCCGGTAGCGAATAGGGGTAGCGAAGGTTCGCTAGTGGTTCGCTGAGCGAGCGAGGTAGAGAACAAAGTCAGAGGCTTCTGTTTGCCTTCGCGACCTTGTTCGCTAGGCGAACAAGCAGCGAATACTAGCTAGGAGCTCGCTAAGCGAGGAGGTGGTGAACGTGACAGGTTGTGTTTTCTTTAATGTTTCCATTCGTGGTCGGATTTCCGACTTAACTTTGATTATTTCCTTGCTCGAGGCATCGATCATGCCGAGTTATATTGTGTTGTGGGTAGCCTTATGGCGTGAATCCTAGATTGTGTGATGTGGCCGTTTGGCAATTTCGTGCATTTGTTTGGATTAAATGGGAATGCATGGTGATATTAATGTGAATGTGTATATTTGTATATACTTGTATAATATGAAGAATGCTTGAAAATGTTTGTAAACATGTGTGGATTCTAAGAGTGTATTGAGTTGTGTTGCATGTGTAGCATCATGATTGGATTCTTGTGTGTCTGATCCCGTGTAGGATCTGCAGAAACCTCGTGTGCCCTTATGGGGTGTGAGCGATGGTTTAGTTACTTTGATCCCTAGGAGGATCTGTAGAAACGATCGTGTGCCCTTGTGGGGTGTGAGCGATGGTTTATTTTTGATTCCATGGAGAATCTGCATAATAATTGTGTGCCCTTGTGGGGTGTGAGCAACCAGATTGTATGCGCGTGTGGGGTGTGAGCAATCCTGAAACATCGTGTGCCCATGTGGGGTGTGAGCGATGGGTGAACATCGTAGGCCCGACGGGGAGTTACTTCAGTTACGAGCGATGGTTCCATTTTGCTTTTTCAATTGAACCTGCTGAACGAGTCGGTACCGCATTTGCATCTGCATAGAGTCGTGAGTCGGTCTCTATGAGTTGCATTATCATCTTTATATGATGTTTTGGTGAAATGAACATAATTATAAATGTTTAAGTGAAATGCTATGAATTGTGAAGCATGAATTGGTGAATGTGATTGATTATGTACGTGTACATTGTGATGTATTGTAACGAGTTGTGGTGAGAAATGTGAATTACGAGTATGTTATAATTGTGTTTTATGATATATATATATATATATATATATATATATATATATATATATATATATATATATATATATATATATATATATATATATATATATATATATATATATATATATATATATATATATATATATATATATATATATATATATATATATATATATATATATATATATATATATATATATATATATATATATATATATATATATATATATATATATATATATATATATATATATATATATCATAAAACACAATTATAACATACTCGTAATTCACATTTCTCACCACAACTCGTTACAATACATCACAATGTACACGTACATAATCAATCACATTCACCAATTCATGCTTCACAATTCATAGCATTTCACTTAAACATTTACAATTATGTTCATTTCACCATAACATCATATAAAGATGATAATGCAACTCATAGAGACCGACTCACGACTCTATGCAGATGCAAATGCGGTACCGACTCGTTCAGCAGGTTCAATTGAAAAAGCAAAATGGAACCATCGCTCGTAACTGAAGTAACTCCCCGTCGGGCCTACGATGTTCACCCATCGCTCACACCCCACATGGGCACACGATGTTTCAGGTATTATTTATGTTTCGTTTCGATGATAATGTGATGCGCCCCTTTTATACTATGTTTTAATTTATACTATGATGAAACTTTTATTAATTGCTTATATGATTTTAATTGTTTATTTGGGGGTATAGAAAGAGGGTGTTACATTATGCAAGACATGTTTGTTTATTCGTCATTTGTAGGGCTCCTATCCTCGAATTTTTTTCAGAAGTATACCCCTGATAAGGGATGTTATGTCCCCACCAGAAGAAGATGTGCAGTTTAAGAATATTCCCTCCCCAGCAGGTTGAGATTACATCCAGCCAAGGTTATCCTCGGCAGGTCAAGATTGATATCCCCAACAAAGTCAGTGGAGAAGGTTTTCTTCCCCATGTCGCTACCGCGAAAATAAGGTGCCGTCAAAACAGAAGAGTCGCCACCTTTCGTTATTTATCCCTCAGAACGGGAAACGAAACAATCAGAAAAACCTGACGAAAGGGTATAAGACAAGGTCATCGCAACCATTGTCTGGGTTCGGGAGTCGGTTACGCAAGGGGAAGGTATTAGCACCCCTCACGTCCATCGTACTCGATGGGATCCACGCTTGTTGTGTTTATATGACGGGTTGGTTTTATCTATCTACCTATCAAGGCTGGCTTAAAAAAGAAAAGAAAATGACTCGGCAAAGTGTCGCGCTTTATGCCTACGTATTCTCATCAGAGAATGAGAAATCAGAGTCAACGTAGTTCGCCTAACTATGGGTTACAGGGAAGGTGGCTCGCCAATACATCAGTATTGTGCCTACGTACTCTCAACAGGCTTGAGAGATCAGAGCTTACGTAGTTCGGGATAATACGGATTACGGGAATTCAGATTCGTTTGTTTTTCCGAGTAGGGTTAACAAACAGTTCCAGCAGTTTGGTGTACGCAGCTCGACCCTTGGAGACTTATGCGTTACCGTTTGCGGTAGAATTGGGAGTTATCGACACTCTTTTCTTCAGAAAAGCTTCCTTTGAATTATGGGCCCACGGGGCAAAAAGGTTTGAAGTTTATTTTCTGTCTTTTACGGAAGAACTGTTTTTTATGGTTGTTTGCAACTAATATTGCACTAGAGACTATGACCTGAGAGTGAATGCGTCGCATGTCACCCAAAGGGTGCCATACTAAACATCCAGACTGTTGAAAAGAAACTCTCCAACAATCATTTCTCAGGTAGCTTAAGGCTCGTAACGTACGACGTCAGTTAACCTTTATTACTGTATTTTAATTTGTTTTGAGATGAGAAGAGAGAACGGGCTCTACTAAGGGGAGACTATCAAGTTCTAATGTTGTCATGCCAAGGATTCATCCTATGGTTGAGGTTTGAAACAGGGAACTCCTAGAAGTTATCATGCATAGGTTTCAACCTAAAATTCTAATAATCACTTCCTTATCCGAGGAAGTGAGATTCCTAGGGGATCATGTCAATGATAAACAGAAACAGATAAAGCATCAGCTTAAACAGTAAACAGTAAACGACTGTAAAATGCATGCAATGCAAGTGAGGGAGGAAATGTGTGTGGGGCAACAGCCTCCACAAGCTCGTCTCGACCTCAAGCCATATATGAATAACTGCAATCATACAGAAGAAATAACATGCTATCAAGCAAACACAATAACTGCAATCATACAGAAGAAGTAAAATGCCATCAAGCAAATAACAAACCACATAGGCAAGGGAGCAGGGCTCTACCGAATACCAGCAAGCAAAGCCATACAGTAAAAATACAAGCAGAGGGAACAACTCAACCTCTAGTGCAATCATGCTCCTAGCTTAAATCAATCTAAATATGAACTTATTCTAATGCATCAAGCAAATTAAACAAATCACATCAATACATTTGCACAACAAGCAAACATACAAGAAAAGAAAGCAGATCAACCACTCCCACAGCTTCTCAGCAAAGCAACTCTGACATCAGTTCAGTCCTCAGTCTGTAACTGCTCTTCAAGTCTATCCTCTTCAATAGCAAATATCAACTAGCCTCTTCAATATTTCAACACATCCAACATAAGTATCAACTTATTCTCTCTTCCTCAAGCCTCATCTCTTCAGTAAATTCCACCTTCAGGCTCCACTCCTAATATCAAGTATCAACTTGGCTCCTTCAGGCTCTCAATGTATCAACATAAGTATCAACTTATTCTTTCCTCTTCAAGCCTCAGCTCTAAAACAAACTCCACCTTCAGGCTTCAATCCCAATTGCAAGTATCAACTTGGCTCCTTCAGGGATCCAATGCATTAACTTACAAGTATCAGCTTGCTTCTTCCTCAAGCTTCAGCCCTTTCCTCCTTACAAGTATCAACTTGCTCCTTCTGATCTACAAGCTTCAGCTCTTAAGGGTAATCTTCAAACACAAAGAAGTATCAACTCATATCCCTCAATCTCTTCAAGCAAGGAACTCCATCCTCTAACAAGGGAGAAAGATTCATCTAACAAGAGTAAAGTTTGGATGATTGGTAGCAGAGTGAAGACCAAAGGTCACCACTAAGCCTCCGATCATCAGAGAAAGGGACCCTCAAAGGTTCTACCAACTTGTAAAGAGCCACACATCCTACCAAAGGAGGGATGAGGCCTTTACAAGGGGACCTTACATCATAGGGAAGAATGGAAGTGATCAACATCCTCCATGTTTATGAAGGAAGAGAATCTATCTAGAAGCTCTGCCTACAAACCCTAATCTTAACACCTAATCAACGCTACACCAAAAGAAGGGAAGATCTTCACATCCAAGCTTCTTCATTCAATCCATGGTAGCCCAAGCTTGTCTTCAACATCATCCAAGAGCAAGAGAGGCAAAACCCTAATCTAAGGGAACTAAAGAAGTCATTCTAGTTGAATTAGTGCATTAGAATCATCCAAAGTTAGCACCTAAACTAAAATCAAACAAAAATAGTAAACTACATTGTAAATTCCTACAAAAATTCATAAGGGACCCTAATTCAATCATGAATCTACCATACAAAAATCAGAGGTTGAATCATCCACCAAGTTCTAGAAATAAAACCTAAATCATAAGGTATCAACCATAAACCCTAAAAATGGAGCTTCTAAAGTTTCAACTTAAAACTACCACTTACATTCATCACAAAAATGTGAGAAAACTCTAGGGGGAACATGCATATCAATGCTAGCTACAAACAAAAAATCAGGGCAAGAATCATCATCACATGATCAAACCAAATTCAACAAAATCAAGCATCAACCATGATTATTTTAATATCAATTAAAATGTAAAAAATTTTAATAAAATCAAAAATGCATGAAATATTAACATTTTTTCTCCAAAAAAACTAGATTCAATCATGAATCCATGGAAAAAAGAATGGAATCATTTGAGTTATTTTTCAATTTTTTATGGATTATTCAATAACCATGAATGAAATGAAAAAATAAAAGAAAATAAGAAGAAATTAATAGGCGCGTGGTATAAATAGCAACAAAATTCAGTTCATTATCCAGACTGGGCCATAAGGGGGGTGGTGATATCAATTAGTGTTTAAGCCCAAAACCAACATTTAAGTGAAACGCATCGTTTCATATTAACTTAGGATCCTTCACTAATTAAAATCAATTTCTAGCCGTTAGATCCCACTTTGGTCAAAGTCTCACCCCAAATCCAATGGCCATGAGGTTGTCGCTTGCGCGAAAATAAGGTGCCGGCATGACAGAAGAGTCGCCACCTTTCGTTATTTATCCCTCAGAGCGGGAAAGGAAACGATCGGAAAAACCTGACGAAAAAGGGTAAGACAAGGTCGTCGCAACCATTGTCTGGGTTCGGGAGTCGGTTACGCAAGGGGAAGGTATTAGCACCCTCACGTCCGTCGTACTCGACGGGATCCTCGCTTGTTTGTTTACTTGGACGGGTTGGTTATAATCTATCTACCTATCAAGGCTGGCTGAAAAAAGAAAAGAAAAATGACTCGGCAAAGCGTCGCGCTTTATGCCTACGTATTCCCGTCTGGAACGAGAAATCAGAGTCAACGTAGTTCGGCTAACTACGGGGGAAGATGGGGAAGGTTGCTCGTTAGGATATCGCATCCTATGCCTACGTACTTTCATCTGGCATGAAAGATCAGAGCAAACGTAGTTCGGGAAACTACGGGTTATCTCCTGAAAGAAGTGTTTTTTATTGTTTGCGATCTCAACCGCACTAGAGACTATGACCTGAGAGTGAATGCGTCGCATGTCACCCAAAGGGTACCATACTAAACATCCATCCTCAGATGGCTTAAGGCTCGTAACGTACGAAAGAAATCATTCATGATTACAGTATCTTAAACTGCTTCGAGATGAGAAGAGAACAGGCCCAACTAGGAGGGAGACTATCAAGTCCTACTGTTATCATGCCATGGATTCATCCTATGGTCGAGGTTTGAACAGGGAACTCCTAGATGTTGTCATGCATAGGTTTCAACCTAAAAGTCTATCATCAAATCCTCATCAGAGGAAATGAGAGTCCTAAGGGATCATATCAATGATATACCAAAACAGACAAAAGCATCAGCTTTAACAGTAAAATGCATGCAATGCAAGTGAGGGAGGAAATGTGTGTGGGGCTTCAGCCTCCACAAGCTTGTCTCGACCTCAAGCCAGTCATGAAATAACAGTAATCATACTGAAGTAAACAACATGCTATCAAGCAAGAATGGTAAACTGTAATCATACAGACAGAAAATGAAATCATGCTATCAAGCAAAATAAACACATGGGCAAGGGAGCTGGGCTCTACCGAATACCCGCAAGCAAAGCCAGGCAGTAATAATACAATCAGATGCACTCATGCTCTTAGACTGAACTTATTCTAGATGAGCTTAGTCTAATGCAACAGACAAATCAGACAAAACACACAATACATCAAAGAAAACAGAAGAAAGCCTCAGCTCCTCCAGCAGCAACCCAGTCTTCAGACTTCAGAGATCAATTGCTTTCCAGGTATCAACCCTACAACATGAGTATCAACTCATCTTCTCCCTTTGAGCTTCAGCTCCTTTGATCAGCTCTACCTTCAGGCTTCACTATCTTCAGGGATCTTCAGGCATCAACTTGATCTTCACAGAGTCTCCAGACTTCAATAATCTTCAAGGAATCATCTTCTTCAAGGCCTCAGCTTCTATCTTCAATGGCTCTGATACTCCAGCAAACAAGATTCAGTCAACAGGATGAGGTGGGGATGTTACAGTACTCACTGACTTCCAAAGGATGCCATTGAGAACTTAACATCAAAGGAAAGGCTCTCTCAAAGTTCTACCTTATAGGGCAAGGTCACTAATCCCTCCAAAGGAGAGAGGTGAATACCCTTAAGGGACTCTATGTCACAGAGAAGAAAAGAGGTGAACAAGACACTCCTTGTTTATTGAACAAAATATTCTATCTAGGGCTCTGCCTATGCACCTATAAACCTATAAACCAAACAACAAAAGTTATGCTAAACTCCTCTGCAAGGTCTTCAAAGCTTCCATGATGATCCACAAGGTCTTCAACTCAATCTTCAAAGCTCACACACTCAAAAGAGAAGGAAAGAAAACACAACAATACAACTTATGCCTTTAAGCAACACACATACTATCCATACATTCAAAAATCAATGAAAAATACTAAAATACCATACAAATTCCTAATATAAATTCTAGAAGATCCTACTTAACTACCCTTAGGTCCCATATATTCCCCATACACTAATTTGGCCTAAAAACCCCAAAAATAAAATGTTGAAGTTCAAGTACACAACCTAAAACCCTAATTAGAGCACCTAAATGTCTAACTATCAAACTACATCAAATTTAATTTCTAAAATCAAGAGATAAATCCTACATGAAACTAGGGTTCAATATCTAATCACACAAAAAAGAATGAATTAAAAAACCTAAGGGAAGGTCCTAAAACAATTCTTGCAAGATAAGGTATCAACCAAAATAAAATACCCTATTTAAAAGAAAATACCACAAAAAATTCCACACTAAAAAATAAAATTTCATTTTTATTTTTATATTTTTCTAAACAAAATTATCTAATCATAGAAAAAAGAATGACCAAAAAATCATCATTTATCAATTTTTAATGAATTTTATAAGATGGCAAAAATATAAAACAAATAAAAATAATATAAAAGGGAGGGGGTGGCAATAGAAGGAAAGGATAGTTGATTTCAATTGGGCTGAACCAAGGGGGGGTGCGCGTAGCACATTGACTTAAGCCCAGACTCAGTCACTAATTGAAACGGCGTCGTCTGGCTGTTTGAATTTTCCCTCCGTTTCTTCATTCACTCTGAGCCGTTGGATGCAGCGAATTAGTCAAGTTTTGAGGACGAATCCAACGATGGATAGCCATCGTCCCAAACAAAACCCTAGGGTTTTCAGACGCAGCCCCTCATGCATCAAACTTCCAGCCATGCGTTCTCTCCCCAGACTTGATGAAATGCAAAACTTCCAACTGCAAAAGTGCTCTACTCAATGCAAGGAACAAGGTGATACGTGTAATTTTCTCTAATTCCCTCTGAATCGTCCAAACAGAATGCCTCAAATCTTGGGTACCACCATGCTCATCAGAGACCAACCACGATAAAGCTTCCACCTAAGGACATTAATTTGTTCTACATGCTACCCTGGTTAATCTAACCTAATCCATGCTAATCAAAACTCCCTAAACAGCTGGTTCTTGATCATCAAAGATTCTTGCACCTGTTATGGAACTCCATGGAATTGGCTCTAACCTTCAGAATTTCATCACCTAGTCTAGCCTAGCCATTCTAAACCTAATATGCGATCTATCTATGCATAATTACAGTGAAAGAGAGAAGAGAAAAAACCTGTCAAGAGGTTATGGTGGAGACTCGTGTGGTTGCTTTCAGGCCTTGAAACTTCCTCCAAATGGTCCTTGGATGATCAATAGCCTTCTGTTTGCACTTGTGATGAAGGGGAATATCTACAATGGAAGAAAATCAGAATTGCTTCACTTTGAAGAAACCTCTTCAATGGCTGCTTCTCTCTTTCTCTCCCTTCTGAATCCTCTTGCTATCACCAACCTTTTCCTCCTTGTGCTTCACTCTTTAAATAGCAAGTGATGGAAGGGGCTAGAATCATCTAGATCTTTCTAGAAAGTATTGAAAATATCACCCCATGAGAACTTGAAATATCATGATATCTTCTTTCATACCTTGCCAAAATCCCTTGAATATGTCTTTACATGAGATATTAAGTGTGTATGAAGGAAATCAGCCCTTACATTTGGCTTGTGTAAGGTTTTCCAACATTGCCTTATAATGCAAGTAATAGATTTACAAAGAAAGTCCCTTTTTTAGGCCTCAAATGAAAAATCTATTTGAACCAAAGTTCTCAAAATGATGTTTCCAATCAAAATGATATATTGGATGACCTATTTTGGATTCCTAGATCCTCCAAACCAATTTTCAAATTCAACTTTTCAAACTTATATGCCATTTTTAGTTCAAATTTGACCAATCATGCAACTTCATGCTATGAGCTTTTCCAACAATTTGTGACCTTCTTTCTAGACTTAAAATCACATTTTGAACAACTCTCATGTTTTGAGTTTTTCCATTTGAGGCTTGGAAATAGGAGTTTTAGGCATTGGCCAAAATGACCTATAACTGACAAATGACCAAAATACCCCTGTCTTGTTCAAACCATAAGTTGAGTTCCATAAATCCTATCAAGGACTTCTACCACTAAAATTAAAGCTAAGAAGATGCCCTCCAACATTCATGTTGACCAAGAAATCATAGGAATCATCCTACTAGGGCAAAAGTTGTCTGCAAGTTGGGTGACTTTCAAGGACCCAGATTCACACACCTCTGCTGACCTGTAATTTGTCAAAACCATAACTTGAGCTCTGCAACTCCTATCAAGGACTTCCACCACTCAAATTAAAGCTTAGAACAAGCTCTACAACATTCATGTTGTGGGGAAGATGAGATATCAATCACATCTAGAGCTAAAACTGCCTGGAAGATAGGGATCAAACTAGGGTTTTTTCACTGCCAATCCTCAGAAACCCTAACTCAAAACTTCTCCAACTCCTCAATCATGATGAGTTGGCCTAGGAATCATCTTTATAACATATCCATGCATCATTCCATGATCTCATGGCCCTTGGATTAGGTCTCAACCTTCTCCAAATCTTCAGCTGATCTAGGGTTGACCCAGTCAAAACCCTAATTCTATCATTCATGGTTGAATCCTCTGAACTCTTGCATAATGACCTCTCTGGGCTTCATGATGGCTATCAAGACATCTCATAGGCTTTCTCAAATCATCAAGTTCATTCTCAAAGTCTCAGAATCATCTGATGAGCACCCACAACTCTCAAGCTATGAGACACACAACCTTGGTTTCAACCAATTCCTCTAAGGATCTCCTGAACTTTCTGATGAAGGTATCAACCTTCCAACACTAGATGGATAAATGTTTGTTGGTCAAATTTTGGGGTGCAACAGCTGCCCATATTCAAACGGCTTGAACCTGACTGGGTGAGAAGCGAACGACTCTCAACCAATCAAGGTGCGAGACGATTGAATACCGGTAAACCCGAAAATTTGCCAACTGCACGAGTACACGGTACTCTGCGGGGAACAAATCTTCGAATATTGCAATGCTAGCTGCACGGCCGCTAGCTGGAGAGATACTGATCTGACATCGCCGCCGGTTACCCACATTAAATTCTTCTGATATTGCCTTCAGACAACCACAACACCCAACGTCGCCGCTGGAAGACTAAACCACCTGACATCGCCGTCAAGGACAACCATAACTCGGGGAAACAAGCGTCCAACATCGCCGCCGGAGACCTAAACCTGAATCACCAAAATATCCAACATCGCCGCTGGAGAAAATACAACAATGAACAAAATACCCCGCATCGCCGCTGGAGAAAATACATCTCTAAACAAAGTACCCCGCATCGCCGCTGGAGAAACAAAGGGTCTGCGTCACCTAACATCGCCGTCGGAAACAAATGTTTTTACTGGGGATTTAAAGAGTCTGACCTCGCCGTCAAACAAATATCCAACCTCGCCGTCGGACAACTGATGATCTGACCTCGCCGCCAAATCCAAACGTTCAACCTCGCCGTCGAACAAACATCCAACCTCGCCGCTGGACAAATGATGATCTGACATCGCCGCCAAATCCAAACGTTCAACCTCGCCGTCGAACAAACATCCAACCTCGCCGCTGGACAAATGATGATCTGACATCGCCGCCAAATCCAAACGTTCAACCTCGTCGTCGAACAAACATCCAACCTCGCCGCTGGACAAATGATGATCTGACCTCGCCGCCAAATCCAAACGTTCAACCTCGCCGTCGAACAAACATCCAACCTCGCCGCTGGACAAATGATGATCTGACATCGCCGCCAAATCCAAACGTTCAACCTCGCCGTCGAACAAACATCCAACCTCGCCGCTGGAAAAAATGATGATCTGACCTCGCCGCCAAATCCAAACGTTCAACCTCGCCGTCGAACAAACATCCAACCTCGCCGCTGGACAAAATGATGATCTGACCTCGCCGCCAAATCCAAACGTTCAACCTCGCCGTCGAACAAACATCCAACCTCGTCGCTGGACAAAATGATGATCTGACCTCGCCGCCAAATCCAAACGTTCAACCTCGCCGTCGAACAAACATCCAACCTCGCCGCTGGACAAAATGATGGTCTGACCTCGCCGCCAAATCCAAACGTTCAACCTCGCCGTCGAACAAACATCCAACCTCGCCGCTGGACAACTGATGCAACCCTGAACAATTCTGACCTGGGGTTCACCCCTGGTGAATGGAACAAAAGGTACACTTGCGTATTTGAAACTACTCCGCTGGGAATGAGAGACTTAACCGAGCTCACTCTGATTTGGGGTTCACCCTCAGAACCATCACGAACATCGGAATACTACTGCACACTGACCCACTGTAGAACCTCAACATCAGAACTATATGACGCCCTGGCCCCTGGCCACTTCCAGCTTCAGCTAGAAAAGATCTTCAAGTACTTCTGAATATGAATGAAATCCTGGCACCTGGCCACTCCAGATCCGCTGGAGAATCTTCAAGTTCTTCTGAAGATAGATGAAACCCTGGCCCCTGGCCACTTCCAGCTTCAGCTAGAAAATGTCTTCAAGTACTTCTGAAGAAAAACATCCTTGACCTTCAAGGACGTAAACTTTGCCCGTCGGCAACTCTGCAGGAGGTATCTTCGACTTCAGTCTAAAGAAATGGTCCTTGGCCTTCAAGGATACATGGATCTGCCTTCAGGAAACTCCACCTCTGCTATAGAGCATCCGTGACTTCAGTCAGGGATACACTTCGGCCTTCAATCCGAAAAATGAATCCTAGGTCATTCATGACCTTGGGGATAACCTTGCCCTCAGGCACCTTCGCTTCAGCTTGGGAAATCTGTGACCTCAGTCAGAGAAATGGTATCCTGAGCCATTCATGACTCTTTGGGGATTCAAACACTTTGCCTTCAGGCAAACTCCGCTTTAGCTGGAGAAACATCTTCGACTTCAGTCAGAAGAAACACTATTCACTTGATCGCAATCAATCATCGCCTCAGGATAACTGACTTGGTCTTCAGACCAACAGGGATCATCTTGAATACAAAATTTGGAACCTTGTCTTCAGCCACACGTAGATTCATCAACAAGGACATCTGAGCTCACAGGAACCTTCTGATACCGCCTTCCGGCGTTTACGCAGTCAATCTTCAGATTAGACAACACTGTTGGAGCAGACATATCACGCTGCTAAGGACTTCAAGAATCATCTTGAACAAACAAACTCCGTCGGGCACCTTCAAGAATCATCTTGTACTGATAACCATTCTGGAGATTTTATTCTGCTGGGTGTTCCAGGAACCTTCCTGGGCAACTCTTGCTGGGGACGCTACCGGGGAGCCCAAGAATCATCCTAAGCAAACAACTCTGGAACCTGCCCTGAGGTCTTAAGAATCATCTTAAGCAAACGGCCCTGCTGAGGAATTCGAGGGTCGTCTTGAACTGACGACTTCACTGGGGATCTCGAAAATCATCTTGAGCGAGCGACTGTGGGGATTACACCGGGGTCTTGGGAATCATCTCAAGAAAGCGACCTTGTTGGGGAGAATATCAGGAATCCTCTTGAGCAACTGATCTTTCGACTGAAAACCTGTAAAACCAGAATGATAGTAACCTGGATCACGCTTATGATGCGTATGCTTCTGCGCCATGCCCCACACGGTGGGAATGATATGCGTTTATGCTAAATGATGTGCAATCACGCACAATGCTATGCAATCATGCTATGTTAAATGCCATGCAGTCATGCACAGTGATGCGATCCCGTCAGCAAAATAAATGCCGAGGGGGAAATTCTCTTGTCGAGGAGAAGGCACTACTCAGATAGAGGAATCATCCTGCTGAAGAGAGCGTGGACACGCCAATACCAATTGGACTCTGTCTGGGGAACTGATCTTCCGCGGACCGCTGCGGGGCAAACAACTTCAGTTGATCAGCTGCGGGGGACGAAGCTCTACGAGAACCTGAACCTACTGAAGGAAAGTGATGTCAATCACGGGAGTGAACTGCGTGGCCGTCTCGGCTAACTCTTCTGGGGATGATCACTCTGTGGGGAAACAACTTCAGCTGCTCCACACTCCGCTGGGGAAAGACCAATCATGATCTGATCAACCTTCAAGGACTCGGCCCTCCTGGACATCTGCAAACTCGGCTGAGGAAGGAGAAGTCATTCTGCTTCTCCAAAGGGAGTACGACTCTGGGAGATACAGCATCAGCTGTTCAACATCTGCTAGGGAAAATCCACTCATGGTCCCAATTGCTTCCAAGGATTCTGCTTTTCTGCGGACTCAGCCGGGGAGAGAAATCATTCTACTTCACGGGAGAGTACGACTCTGGTGCGGAATTTCAATTTCGCCGGGGAAGAAAGAATCATCTGACTTCGGGAGAAAACAACTCTGCAGGGGAATACAACATCAGCTGTACCAACATTATACTGGGGAAGAGGGAACCATCCAACTTCAGGAGAAAACATGACTCTGGTGAGGAATCTCAATTCCACTGGAGACTTTACTAGGGAAACACGAGCTTCTGCACCCGAACACTTCTATGAAATCTGCACTTGTGACCCGGTGCTGGGGGAAGACGACATCATTCTTCGGTGCTTGGCTCAGCTGATGGGGTGACGCTCCTTCAGGATGCGTCTGCTTGGGGACGAGAATCCTCTCTGCCTGGGGGAGACATATCAATGCTCACTATTTTGCGTCCAGATTCTGCGGAGGAGAGACTACTGAACTCTGCTGGAGAGGGAGGGCTCGCCCTGCTTCGGAGATATCAATCCTGGTCTACTGAGGGTAATCTTGACCCTAATCTGATAAGGGATAAACGCCATCTCAATCTGCTGCAATCTCAAACTGTACAGGGGAAACAATCTCAAACTGTACAGCTCTGCTGAGAAACCATCTTGATTCAACTACCAATCATGGAGCCGAGTAACCGGTTAGGCTGTAGGATAACAACAAGGCTTCTTCAGAAGGTTCAGGTTTCGGCAGGGTAATGACACGATTCCCCGATACTCAATTCTTGCTAGGGTGCACAAACTCATTTGAACAACTTGCCCCAGCGCAATTCAACTTGCCCCAATCCGACCTTTGGGAATAATTCGTTCTGAGCCGGAAACAACTGGCAACAAGACAATCTTCAGAGGGCTTGCCCCAACATCTGCACAACGGGAGGATTCATCCTCAACTAATCAACTCTCAGCATGGTCGGCTTCAATATCTCTGAAGTAGTTTTCCCCTGAACGAGCGATGAGCGACTCAACATGCTCTGATCGAACACTGGAGGGATCTGCCCTTAAATTGCAAGAATTCTAGATAACTGCCCCTGATTGGGTCTCGAGAAGACTCACTTCCGATCAACCGCTTCTTGCATAAACCGCCCCATAATCAACTGATGCTCCGGGACTTGTCCTCAGAAAAACCGGTTCCAAACTCACTGGAAGTCGATGCCCCAGATTCACAGGGTTTCACAGCATACCATTCAGACCCAGACCTCTGACGATTCAGTCCTGATTGACTATTCCCTGTTTAAGTTCCTTCGTATCAGCTACCAACCTGCAATCAAAATTGTTTATTCACGAATGGTAATTCTAATGCAGTGTTCATGCAAATTTCGAAAAAATGTTGTACTGTCACTCATTTACGTGCATATGATTGTGAGTGACGAATGAAACAAAGTTCAAACGTAGTGCTTACGTGGTCAGTGAAAAATGCAATAAGGATATGATTAGCAAGTCATGAAGGAGTCAGGTTACTCAACCTTATCGTAATGCGCTCTCAGAATAAACCCTGCCTCAATTAGGTCTTTTAAGGGCTGTATCGTGGTCGGGTTCACGGTTCGTGAAACAAGGGATATTTGGCTCAAATTATGATTCGTACCCACCCCTTCTACGTGACGTTCTCCGATCCTAAAGTCCGGTTAACTTAGCTCGAGCGCTCACCTCTTCGAGAGGTATGTTGAACATTGGGAACAACTGGTTAAAGAATTCACAAGGTGTTTCGGAGTGACAGTTACTCCTTTTTCGTTTTCGGCGTCTGTGTCTACACGACTTCGTCCTTGTTTGAGGATTTTTCTCTTTTATAATCCTTTCTTTTTCATTCATTTTTTTTATTCCCTAATTTTTGCCTGGACTGACTCCTTTTGAGTTCTTTTCGATTTTTCTTTTGAAGTCCAGCGGGATGCCCTGATTTTTGCCTAAGTATTTGCTTTCTAGCTTTTCTTTTTTACTTAGCGGGCTTTCTTATTCCTTTTTCTTTTGGAACAAGTCGTGAGACACTGGTTGTCTTGATTGCTTCGAAAGGCTTGTAACTGTCTCACTCCTGATTGGTGAGGTTTAACCATTGTGGTTGATGAGGTACGACCTCTAGCGAGGAATATGACGTGATTGGTCCTCGAAGGACAACACTCCTCTATAAGACTTGAACGCTCGATCAAGCTAACTGACAACTACCCTGCCCCGGGTTAAGATGTAAGGGTTCAAAAGTCTGAAAGAAACTCCTACTTCTCGGCTCGAAGTGGTTAACAAGGGATTCTCTTCCTTATCTCTCCGGTGTTTAGGGGATTTGAAACAATGCCTTGTACGTCATCGGCAAAGTTTTATCTGAAAGCAATACGATCATTGGCTATGAGTATTCAGTTTCATTATCCTCCCTCCGCTCATTGCTAATCATAGTGATAAAGTGGAGTGAATAAAATGCAAGTGTCAGTGCAATGCAGTAAATGAGTGACAACGACATAACTAATTCAGAAAAATGCATAGTCACTTTATTAATATTACCATTCGAAACATACAATGTTTAACAGCAAGTAGTAACTAACAAAAAAGAAACTACAAATGCAAATGGTAAAAAGTCCGAGGACTGTCAATGCTGAGGACGTCTGCCTGTCTGGATCACTGGCTTCTGGAAATAACCCTCTGAATCTGCGAGCTCAAACAGCTGAGAGGTTGTCACGTACAACCAAAACTCCGTCCGGAAAGGAAATACACCCTTGGTCGATCAATTGTTGCACTTTCGCCTGGAAAGCCTTGCAATCTTCAGTTGAATGCCCCGGAGATCCGCCATGGTAGCCACACTGAGCATGAGGATTGTACCCTGGAGGGCAAGGCTCTGGCACGGGCTTGAGAGCTTTCGGTTCCACCAAGGAATTCTGAATCAACAGTGGAAGAATCTGGCTATACGGCACAGGCACTGGATGGAAAGAAGCATTCCTTTGTTCCACGTGGTTGCGAGGTCTCTTGTGATCCTGGTGTTGGTATTCTTTCCGCCCAGGAGTAAGAGGTCGTCGTTTCTGAATGGCAACGGTCCCTTGTTTAGACGCTTGCGTCCTTGAACTTGATCCAGGTAGAAACTGCGAGCGAGGCGATGCAGTCACCCATGGTCGTGGGACATACTCAAGATCTTTCTCAGCTTCAGGCAAAGGAGTGAAATCATTCACCTCTTCTGCGGGGTACGGGATGAACTTTCCCGATGCTCTCATGCCGCCCGGCACAAGCCTAATTGTCCTTGAGTCGATCAGGTCCTGAATCTTATTCCGGAGAGCCTTACATGTTTCAACATGGTGCCCCGGTGCTCCTGAGTGGAAATCACAATGTATGCTGAAATCAATGTCTAGTGATACATCGTCTGGCGGATCTGAGGTCCGAAGCTTGAGAACACGGTTCTGAACCAACAGTGGCAACAGCTGGGCATAACTCACGGGTAGTGGGTCCACAGCTCTATTAAGTAGCTTCTTCTTTTGACCATAACCTTCAGGGTTATTCTGAGATGCCCGGCGCGGCTGCTGACGAGACAGGTCTCGAGCTTCATGCTGTGTAGAGGATCTATGCGGTCCATTTGGCTTCAGCACGGGTGGCAATGACGGCAATGGGGGAAGCACTTTGGTCTCCTCCTTGGGTGCTTGACCACTCTCCTTATTTAGCATACTTCTCACCACTCCCATGAGAAAGCTCAACTGGTTCTGCAGCTGCTGATTCTCCTCTCTGAGTACTTGCTGGTCCAGACGCGCTGCCTGTATGTCATTCATGACCTGCCCCAGTTGGCTTCGGATTTTTCCCAGTTCAGCTTGTACCTGCTCCATCTATCTGAGCTGCTTGATTCTGAGTCAAACCTGCAAACACAAGGGTTAGAAGACAAGCCCCGGCTTTTGTCATGCAAGATGAATTATGCTAATGCCATGGGTGTCTGTACGTTTAGGAGATCACCCCTAATTCTGGTGTCAACGTGCCAACATAGTGTCAATGCAGTGATAAGACTGGATCCATTCATGGAAGAAAATATCTCATATTGCTCGGGACACCAGACTCAGGGTACGAAACGCGCCTGTAGCACAGACACATGCTAATGGAATGCAAACAGGAATATGCGAGCTAATGCAAAATGCAGGGATGCAACAATATATCCAGGTGGCTGCTGTGGAGATTCGGTATCAACAGTCACTGATGAGAGGGAAACCCCGGTGTAAGACCACTAATCTGATCTGCTGAGAATAACCATCCGATAGGACCGAGATCAAAATTCTGTTCTGACAAGAGTAAGTGACTGATAATAAGGACCCCGGGTGCAAGATCAAGGAACATCTGTTGATGAAGTCTTCAGACCCCAAATCAAAAATCTGCCCTATCGAAAACAAACACACAGCTGCTGATGAGATCTTCAGACCCCACTCAAAATCTGCCCTATCAAGAACAAATACACAGCTGCTGATGAGATCTTCAGACCCCACTCAAAATCTGCCCTATCAAGAACAAATAACATATGCCGATGAGGCCTTCAGACCTCACTCAAAATCTGCTCCATCCAGAACAAACCACTGATGATAACACCCTGATCGAAACCTGCTCTATCAAGAACAGACGAACACCCGACGACAAGATCCTCTGATCAAAAACCTCTTGCTCTATCAAGAACATGTCTGCAACTGAGAACCCGACATAACTGATTTACTGTCAAGAAAACCAGGTGGTCTGAAGGTCTAAGTTTCCTGCCACAAACCCAGTCCCACTCACAGGTATGAACCTAGACTGACTCAAGGTACGGCATCCTATGCGTTCATCAGCGTCACAGACTTTCAAAACTGATGATACGATTCCCAGAAGGAGTGGCATCATCAAGTCCTGAAGAGGCCTCACTTAGCTGAATCACAAATGATCGGTCCCCAGAGTCGACAATCCACCAAACCAGCAACCGTCTCAACCCAAAGGGTTGAAAGTGAAGCCAACCGGATGAACCTCGTCTGAGCGTGGATTTCATGAGACACTAGTGCCTGCAAAGCAAGCACGCGCCCACTAATTTCCACTCTAAGTCTATGGTGCACTCAAGCCTGGGTTTGGCTTCTCACTCAATCAGAACTCCCATCCCACAACAGCACAAATAATCATATTATACTGGAAATAAAATGCGGGAAATAAAGTGCGAGAAGTAAAAATGCGATAAATAAACGCAACCCCAACAAGCAAACATACAGACGATAGGATTGACTCTCTTAAGGGACGTTGGATCCCAAAATTGACTTGCTTTCGGGACGTTGGATCCCTAGGAAACTACCGAAGAGTCCCCAGCAGAGTCGCCAGCTGTCGCTTGCGCGAAAATAAGGTGCCGGCATGACAGAAGAGTCGCCACCTTTCGTTATTTATCCCTCAGAGCGGGAAAGGAAACGATCGGAAAAACCTGACGAAAAAGGGTAAGACAAGGTCGTCGCAACCATTGTCTGGGTTTGGGAGTCGGTTACGCAAGGGGAAGGTATTAGCACCCCTCACGTCCGTCGTACTCGACGGGATCCTCGCTTGTTTGTTTACTTGGACGGGTTGGTTATAATCTATCTACCTATCAAGGCTGGCTGAAAAAAGAAAAGAAAAATGACTCGGCAAAGCGTCGCGCTTTATGCCTACGTATTCCCGTCTGGAACGAGAAATCAGAGTCAACGTAGTTCGGCTAACTACGGGGGAAGATGGGGAAGGTTGCTCGTTAGGATATCGCATCCTATGCCTACGTACTTTCATCTGGCATGAAAGATCAGAGCAAACGTAGTTCGGGAAACTACGGGTTATCTCCTGAAAGAAGTGTTTTTTATTGTTTGCGATCTCAACCGCACTAGAGACTATGACCTGAGAGTGAATGCGTCGCATGTCACCCAAAGGGTACCATACTAAACATCCATCCTCAGATGGCTTAAGGCTCGTAATGTACGAAAGAAATCATTCATGATTACAGTATCTTAAACTGCTTCGAGATGAGAAGAGAACAGGCCCAACTAGGAGGGAGACTATCAAGTCCTACTGTTATCATGCCATGGATTCATCCTATGGTCGAGGTTTGAACAGGGAACTCCTAGATGTTGTCATGCATAGGTTTCAACCTAAAAGTCTATCATCAAATCCTCATCAGAGAAAATGAGAGTCCTAAGGGATCATATCAATGATATACCAAAACAGACAAAAGCATCAGCTTTAACAGTAAAATGCATGCAATGCAAGTGAGGGAGGAAATGTGTGTGGGGCTTCAGCCTCCACAAGCTCGTCTCGACCTCAAGCCAGTCATGAAATAACAGTAATCATACTGAAGTAAACAACATGCTATCAAGCAAGAACGGTAAACTGTAATCATACAGACAGAAAATGAAATCATGCTATCAAGCAAAATAAACACATGGGCAAGGGAGCTGGGCTCTACCGAATACCCGCAAGCAAAGCCAGGCAGTAACAATACAATCAGATGCACTCATGCTCTTAGACTGAACTTATTCTAGATGAGCTTAGTCTAATGCAACAGACAAATCAGACAAAACACACAATACATCAAAGAAAACAGAAGAAAGCCTCAGCTCCTCCAGCAGCAACCCAGTCTTCAGACTTCAGAGATCAATTGCTTTCCAGGTATCAACCCTACAACATGAGTATCAACTCATCTTCTCCCTTTGAGCTTCAGCTCCTTTGATCAGCTCTACCTTCAGGCTTCACTATCTTCAGGGATCTTCAGGCATCAACTTGATCTTCACAGAGTCTCCAGACTTCAATAATCTTCAAGGAATCATCTTCTTCAAGGCCTCAGCTTCTATCTTCAATGGCTCCGATACTCCAGCAAACAAGATTCAGTCAACAGGATGAGGTGGGGATGTTACAGTACTCACTGACTTCCAAAGGATGCCATTGAGAACTTAACATCAAAGGAAAGGCTCTCTCAAAGTTCTACCTTATAGGGCAAGGTCACTAATCCCTCCAAAGGAGAGAGGTGAATACCCTTAAGGGACTCTATGTCACAGAGAAGAAAGGAGGTGAACAAGACACTCCTTGTTTATTGAACAAAATATTCTATCTAGGGCTCTGCCTATGCACCTATAAACCTATAAACCAAACAACAAAAGTTATGCTAAACTCCTCTGCAAGGTCTTCAAAGCTTCCATGATGATCCACAAGGTCTTCAAAGCTTCCATGATGATCCACAAGGTCTTCAACTCAATCTTCAAAGCTCACACACTCAAAAGAGAAGGAAAGAAAACACAACAATACAACTTATGCCTTTAAGCAACACACATACTATCCATACATTCAAAAATCAACGAAAAATACTAAAATACCATACAAATTCCTAATATAAATTCTAGAAGATCCTACTTAACTACCCTTAGGTCCCATATATTCCCCATACACTAATTTGGCCTAAAAACCCCAAAAATAAAATGTTGAAGTTCAAGTACACAACCTAAAACCCTAATTAGAGCACCTAAATGTCTAACTATCAAACTACATCAAATTTAATTTCTAAAATCAAGAGATAAATCCTACATGAAACTAGGGTTCAATATCTAATCACACAAAAAAGAATGAATTAAAAAACCTAAGGGAAGGTCCTAAAACAATTCTTGCAAGATAAGGTATCAACCAAAATAAAATACCCTATTTAAAAGAAAATACCACAAAAAATTCCACACTAAAAAATAAAATTTCATTTTTATTTTTATATTTTTCTACACAAAATTATCTAATCATAGAAAAAAGAATGACCAAAAAATCATCATTTATCAATTTTTAATGAATTTTATAAGATGGCAAAAATATAAAACAAATAAAAATAATATAAAAGGGAGGGGGTGGCAATAGAAGGAAAGGATAGTTGATTTCAATTGGGCTGAACCAAGGGGGGGTGCGCGTAGCACATTGACTTAAGCCCAGACTCAGTCACTAATTGAAACGGCGTCGTCTGGCTGTTTGAATTTTCCCTCCGTTTCTTCATTCACTCTGAGCCGTTGGATGCAGCGAATTAGTCAAGTTTTGAGGACGAATCCAACGATGGATAGCCATCGTCCCAAACAAAACCCTAGGGTTTTCAGACGCAGCCCCTCATGCATCAAACTTCCAGCCATGCGTTCTCTCCCCAGACTTGATGAAATGCAAAACTTCCAACTGCAAAAGTGCTCTACTCAATGCAAGGAACAAGGTGATACGTGTAATTTTCTCTAATTCCCTCTGAATCGTCCAAACAGAATGCCTCAAATCTTGGGTACCACCATGCTCATCAGAGACCAACCACGATAAAGCTTCCACCTAAGGACATTAATTTGTTCTACATGCTACCCTGGTTAATCTAACCTAATCCATGCTAATCAAAACTCCCTAAACAGCTGGTTCTTGATCATCAAAGATTCTTGCACCTGTTATGGAACTCCATGGAATTGGCTCTAACCTTCAGAATTTCATCACCTAGTCTAGCCTAGCCATTCTAAACCTAATATGCGATCTATCTATGCATAATTACAGTGAAAGAGAGAAGAGAAAAAACCTGTCAAGAGGTTATGGTGGAGACTCGTGTGGTTGCTTTCAGGCCTTGAAACTTCCTCCAAATGGTCCTTGGATGATCAATAGCCTTCTGTTTGCACTTGTGATGAAGGGGAAGATCTACAATGGAAGAAAATCAGAATTGCTTCACTTTGAAGAAACCTCTTCAATGGATGCTTCTCTCTTTCTCTCCCTTCTGAATCCTCTTGTTATCACCAACCTTTTCCTCCTTGTGCTTCACTCTTTAAATAGCAAGTGATGGAAGGGGCTAGAATCATCTAGATCTTTCTAGAAAGTATTGAAAATATCACCCCATGAGAACTTGAAATATCATGATATCTTCTTTCATACCTTGCCAAAATCCCTTGAATATGTCTTTACATGAGATATTAAGTGTGTATGAAGGAAATCAGCCCTTACATTTGGCTTGTGTAAGGTTTTCCAACATTGCCTTATAATGCAAGTAATAGATTTACAAAGAAAGTCCCTTTTTTAGGCCTCAAATGAAAAATCTATTTGAACCAAAGTTCTCAAAATGATGTTTCCAATCAAAATGATATATTGGATGACCTATTTTGGATTCCTAGATCCTCCAAACCAATTTTCAAATTCAACTTTTCAAACTTATATGCCATTTTTAGTTCAAATTTGACCAATCATGCAACTTCATGCTATGAGCTTTTCCAACAATTTGTGACCTTCTTTCAAGACTTAAAATCACATTTTGAACAACTCTCATGTTTTGAGTTTTTCCATTTGAGGCTTGGAAATAGGAGTTTTAGGCATTGGCCAAAATGACCTATAACTGACAAATGACCAAAATACCCCTGTCTTGTTCAAACCATAAGTTGAGTTCCATAAATCCTATCAAGGACTTCTACCACTAAAATTAAAGCTAAGAAGATGCCCTCCAACATTCATGTTGACCAAGAAATCATAGGAATCATCCTACTAGGGCAAAAGTTGTCTGCAAGTTGGGTGACTTTCAAGGACCCAGATTCACACACCTCTGCTGACCTGTAATTTGTCAAAACCATAACTTGAGCTCTGCAACTCCTATCAAGGACTTCCACCACTCAAATTAAAGCTTAGAACAAGCTCTACAACATTCATGTTGTGGGGAAGATGAGATATCAATCACATCTAGAGCTAAAACTGCCTGGAAGATAGGGATCAAACTAGGGTTTTTTCACTGCCAATCCTCAGAAACCCTAACTCAAAACTTCTCCAACTCCTCAATCATGATGAGTTGGCCTAGGAATCATCTTTATAACATATCCATGCATCATTCCATGATCTCATGGCCCTTGGATTAGGTCTCAACCTTCTCCAAATCTTCAGCTGATCTAGGGTTGACCCAGTCAAAACCCTAATTCTATCATTCATGGTTGAATCCTCTGAACTCTTGCATAATGACCTCTCTGGGCTTCATGATGGCTATCAAGACATCTCATAGGCTTTCTCAAATCATCAAGTTCATTCTCAAAGTCTCAGAATCATCTGATGAGCACCCACAACTCTCAAGCTATGAGACACACAACCTTGGTTTCAACCAATTCCTCTAAGGATCTCCTGAACTTTCTGATGAAGGTATCAACCTTCCAACACTAGATGGATAAATAATTGTTGGTCAAATTTTGGGGTGCAACAGAGGTCATCTTCCTCCTTTTGAATTTCTGAAACTCCCTTCACCTGCGCGCGCTAGAGTCACCGCCCGTGACTTCTCCGATCAGTCACCCTCAACCCTAACTCTCTCTAGAATCCACCATTGGCCACGATTCCTTGATGAATCTTGTCCCAAATTTCCTCAGGAATTCATTCATGCCACTAGTTCATGCTAAAAACTCAAGGTTTGCAAAAACACGATCTCAACCGAAAATTGCATAAACCCTAATTGGTCACTAATCTCCAAATTAATGATCCAGAAACCTTCCTACATTAATCTACAATGCATTTAACCTAAAAAATCCTCTTGATTCTACTCAAATTAAGCTGTGGAAAGAGAATTGCATACCTGGTAAAATCGTGTGAACAGAGTGGTTGAATCTTCAAATAAACCCTCAAGAACTTCCAGACTCCTTCACTAGCCTCCAATCAACCTTCTGTATGCAAAGAAAAGAGCTGAAACCTCGTGGATTCTTGAACCCGATTCTGAGTTGCAAGCTTCCAACTCCAATGGCTAACTCACGATTCTTCCACAGTTTTGCCTTGAATTTGATCTGGGATCAATCACCAACTCTAGAGCAAGCTATTGAGATCAATATCTTGAACTGAAATGGCTCCAAACCTTGTAACAGAATTGGATTTGCAAGAAGAAAGTTCAAAGTGCAATCTCACTCTCCTCTCTCAATTCTCACCAACCTTGGTCTTGGATCACTTCATGATCATATATAGGACATGAATGAATGATCTAGAAAGTTCTGGATCACTCTAATGAGAAGTTCAATATCTCATCTCACTTGAAATTCAATCTCATATCAGTTTTGCTAGCAGCTTGCATTTGCCCTCATTCGCATCCAAATTCTCTCCACATGAGATTTTGAATGTGTTTGGAATGTGTTATCACCTTGGCTTGATCTTATGAGAAGTTTGGCATATGTACCTTAAGCCTTAAGCAAGCAAAAGCAACTCCATGATTTTGACCTTAAATGGGAAAAGTAACATTGCCAATGTCTTTAAAAGGTCATTTCTGATCAAAATGACATATAGGTTTGTCTCATTTGGTCACCAAATGAAAATCACAAATTTGGTCCTTTTAATGAACTTTAATTCTTCCTTTTTAAGCCAATTTTCAAATCTTGAGTTACAAGCAATTACAACCTCCCATGACCACTTGGCTAGCCTTAAAACATCATTTTGAACAAGTTTTATGTTGAACATTTTCCCATTTGAAGCTTGCAAATAGGAGTTATGGCCTTATGATTGAAATGACCTATAATCTCCAAATAACCAAAATACCCTTGACTTATCAAAGCCATAACTTGAGTTCTACAAATCCTATCAAGGACTTATAGTACTCTATAGAAAGCTAAGAGGATAAGGAACAACATTCATGTTGACCAAAAGTTCATAGGAATCATCCTTCTTGGGCAAACGTTTCATGCAAGTTGGGTAACTTTCAAGCTCCAAAATCACATACCTCAGATGACTTGTAACTTGTCAAAGTCATAACTTGAGTTCTACAAATCCTATCAAGGACTTCTAGCACTCAAATTAAAGCTAAGATCATTCTCTACAACATTCATGTTGGGGGTAAGATGAGATGACAAACACATCTTGAGCTAAATTGCCTTGAAGATAGGGGTCAAACTAGGGGATTTTACACTATCAAGCCTTAGGAACCCTAGCTTGAAACTTCTCAAGCTCTTCAATCATGATGAGTTACCCTTGGAATCATCCTTATAAAATCTCAATGCATCAATCCATGATCACATGGCTCTTGAATTAGGCCTCAACCTTCTTCAAATCATCAGTTGACTTAGGGTTGACCCAGTCAAACCCTAGTTGCACCACTCATGGCTGAGACTTCTTAATCTTGCACAATGACCTGTCTATGCCTCAAAGTGATCTCCAACACTTCTCATGAGATCTCTCAAGACCTCAAGTCTAACTTCATGGCTTCAGAATCATCTGATGACTTCCCACAACTCTCAAGTTAGGAGACACACATACTTGGTTTCAATCACTCTCTCTGAGGATCTTCTAACTTCTCTGACAAGGGTATCAACCCTTGAACACTTGACTAACCTTCCTAGCTAGCTTCATAGTCTTGTATAGCTCTTAATTAGTAATCATACCTCTTGATCTCCTGCATACATGTCAATGAAATGCAAATGATAATGCTAATGTGAATGAAATGCAACACAAGCTAGGTAAAGAAATGTTGAGCAAATTTTGGGGTGCAACAGCTGCCCCTATTCAAGCGGCTTGGACCTGACTGGGTGAGAAGTGAACGGATCTCAAACAATCAAGGTGAAAGACGGTTGAATACCAACAAACCCGAAAATTTTCCAACTGCACAAGTATACGGTACTCTGATGGGGACAAATCTTCGGAAACTGAAATAATAGTTGCACGGTAACTAGCTAGAGAAATACTGATCTGAATCTCCGTCAGGATGATTCTCTGATTTATCTTATATCATCTCGTCCTCAAATCATCAAGGTGTCACAGGTTACACGATAACTGGTGATTTGCCAACCGCACATGTAAACGATACTCTAATTGGTAGGAACGTCTTCAAAACTGAACATGACAGTTGCACGACAACTTGCTGGGGAATTGGTCACACGGTAACCGGTGAAGGGTCTAATCACAAATCTCCGTCAGGATGATCATCTGATTTTGCTGTAGATCTTCGTCCTCAAGTCATCAAGGGGTCCCTGGTCACTCGGTAACCGGTGATACACGGCCGATCATGCCGTCAGGCCTCTGAATTCCTCGGGACTCATCAGGTCATTAGGAACTTTTTAACAATCAAGTTAATCATGCCGTCGGGCATTCAAAGGAATTCTCAGGCGTCAGCCGGACTTCGTCAGTAAGTTGGGAATAGAATCTTCGGTCAATCATGAACCAAATGGGGATATCCAAACTTCTGCCATCAGGCACTCTGCATCAGCCGGGAGAATTGCTTCGACATCACCGTTGGACTTCAATCATCAAGCCTTCCAGGAAATTTCAACTTTTCTGTTTCAAACCTGCTAGGGATGACACATCTCCACTGGGGATTCTGGAGAACTATCAAGTAACTCTGCTTCGGGGATCCAGAAATCATTCTGGGCAAATAAACTCAGCTGAGGAAATCAAGAATCGTCTTGAACAAATAACTCCGTCGGGGACTTCAAGAATCATCTGGAACTAATAACTCTGTTAGAGATTTCAGGAATCGTCCTAAGCAAACACTCTGCCGGGGACTCTAAGCGTCAACTTAAGCAACCCTCTCTGGTGACTTCACGGGGGACTTTAAGAATCATCTTAAGCAATCAACTTCGCTGAGGAGTTCAAGAATCATCTTAGGCAAACGACTTTGCGGAGGTTTCAGGAATCATCCTGAGCGGACACCCTGTCGGGGAACACCTGCAAAACAAGAACGGTAACGACCTAGCTCATGTTTCGTATGCATATGTTTGACGATGGCACAATGCTCCACACGGTGGAAATGCTACGCGTTTAGGGTAGATGCTATGCAATCATGCAAAATGCTATGAATCCATCAGCAAAATAAATGCCGAAGGGAGAATCCTCTTGTCAAGGAGAAAAACACCACTCTGGTGGAGGAAGGAATCATCCTGCCGAGGAGAAGAAATCACACCAATCTCAATTGGATTCCGCCTGGGGAAGCGAACTTCAGCCGACTGCTGCAGGGGAACAAAGTTCTACAAGAACCTGAACCCGCTCAACCAGGTATTCAAACCACAAACTGTCGAGGAAACGATATCAATCGCAAAAATAAAATGCACGGCATTCGCGACAAAGCTTTCCTAGAGATAACGACTCCGGTGGGGAAATACAGCATCAACTATTCAACACTCTACTAGAGAAAACCAATCATGGCCTGAACGGCTTCCAAGGACTCAGCTCTCTTGGGGATCTGCCGACTCGGCTGGGGAAGTAGGAATCATCCTGCATGCCGGGGAGAACACAACTCTATGGGTAATTTCAATTCCGCTGGAGACTTCAGTCTGTATTATCGAGTGCTGCACACTTCAGTGTATGACTCAGCTGGGGAGATGACATTCCTTCAGGATGCATCTGATCAGGGAGAGAATCTTCTCTGCTTGGGGAGACATACGGCGTACTGCCTGGTATATGCTACACCTGCAACAACACAAGCAAACAGACAAGATACCCTTCTCAAAGGGACCTATCAAGGTTATCATCTTGTGACAATGTTCCAGTAATTCATTGTTTCAAAAATCAGTGGCCTAGGCCAGTAAGTTTATGTATGCGCATTTTATCAAAAACATCGGCGTTCTTTTTCGCAAACAACACAGATAGATGCTAAACAGGCAAACAAAATTGCTGAATAGTAGACATTTTATTGATAACGAACCCCTGAATGGGTAAAAATGTTTTACAACAGATGCAAGCTCCTGGGATGAGGAAGCTGCGTAAATATAACACGTAAATATACATCAGTATATACACAAATGTCGGCAACGAGGCGTAGACGAACACCATGAGTTGATCCCTCTATGACCCACTCGACTTCAATACTTCTCCGACGCTTCAGCTTCAGAAGAGATTGATTCAGATAAACGGCCCTCAGGTCCTCCAAACCACTAAACAAATACAGTCCACACGCAGAACGCAGTCATTTGCTTTTTTCAAATCCCTAACTTTTGCCTGAATCGCCCTTCCGGGTTTTCGATTCACCGGGATACCCTTTTTTGCCAAAGCCGCCCATCCGGGTTTTCGACTTTGTGGGTGTACCTTTTTCTTTTATATCCCTAATTTTTTCCCGAACCTTTTTCCTTTTTTATGGCTCGCCGGGATGCCCCATTTTTACCTGGATATTCTTTTTCTTTCCAGCGGGTCATTCTTAAGCAAAGTATTTTTTAACTGCGTCCGCGTTCACCGGGGATGCGAAGTCTTCACCATCCATCATGGATAACAATAAAGCTCCTCCTAAGAAGACCTTGATGACGACGTACGGACCTTCGTAATTGGGAGTCCACTTGCCCCGGTGATCGGAGTGTGGAGGAAGAATCTTCTTCAGGACGAGATCACCCGTCTGAAAGCTTCTAGGACGCACCTTCTTATCATAAGCTTTCTTCATTCGGCTTTGGTACAGACGCCCATGTGTAATCGATGCCAATCTTTTCTCGTCCATCAGGCTGAGTTGGTTTAGTCGGTTCTTAATCCATTCTGCCTCGTCGAGTTTCACGTCAGCCAAAACTCGTAAAGAGGGGATCTCAACTTCTAACGGTAGGACAGCTTCCATACCGTATACCAATGAGAAAGGAGTTGCCCCGGTTGATGTACGTACCGTTGTACGATAACTGTGCAATGCAAACGGCAACATCTCGTGCCAATCCTTGTAGGTTACAACCATCTTCTGTACAATCTTCTTAATGTTTTTATTGGCCGCTTCAACGGCGCCATTCATCTTTGGCCGGTAAGGAGATGAGTTATGGTGTTCAATCTTGAAACTCTGGCACAACTCCTTCATCATCTTGTTATTTAGATTCGAACCATTATCAGTAATGATCCGCTCGGGAATTCCGTAATGACAGATGATGTCCCTCTTTATGAACTTAGCCACCACCTGCTTGGTCACATTAGCATATGAGGCTGCCTCCACCCACTTGATGAAGTAGTCGATAGCTACTAGAATGAAGCGATGACCGTTAGATGCGGTAGGCTCGATATTGCCTATCATGTCGATGGCCCACATGGAGAACGGCCACGGGGAGGACATGACATTCAACGGGCACGGCGGCACATGAATCTTATCAGCATAAATCTGGCATTTATGACATCTCTTTGCGAATTTAAAGCAATCCGACTCCATCGTCAGCCAGTAATATCCTCCTCTCAGGATCTTTCTTGTCATAGCATGCTCGCCGGCGTGCGTACCAAACGTGCCTTCATGGACCTCTTCCATGAGCATACTCGCTTCTTTCTCATCTACACATCTGAGTAGCACGAGATCATGGTTTCTTTTATACAAAACTCCATCAGGATTGAGATAAAAATTTCCAGACAGCCTCCTCAGAGTCTTCTTATCCTGGGTTGACGCTCCCGCAGGATACTCCTTAGTCATAAGGAAATTCTGGATATCACGGAACCATGGCTTGCCATCGGAGGCTTCCTCGATCGCAAAGACGAATGCTGGTCTATCAAGACGAGAAAGGACAATTCTTGGAGCTTCATTCCAAAAATATGAATTTATACATCGAAGCTAACGTGGCTAAGGCATCAGCCATCTGGTTTTCAGCTCTGGGCATATGATGGAGTTCCACTCGATCAAAGAACGGAAGCAGCCTTCTGGCATAATTCATGTACGGCACCAAATTCGATTGACGAGTCTCCCACTCCCCTTTAATCTGGTTAATCACAAGCGCCGAGTCACCATATACATCTAGGTTCTTGATTCTCAAATCAATCGCCTCTTCTAGACCCATGATGCATGCTTCGTACTCCGCTTCGTTATTGGTGACTGGAAACGTCAGTCTCGCAGTGAACGGGATATGGGATCCGTGGGGAGTCGTGATGATCGCCCCGATACCACTTCCATAAGAATTAACCGCCCCGTCAAATATCAATTTCCATTGGGATTTCCTATCTGGCCCCTCGTCGGGCAACGGTTCATCTCAATCTTTCGCTTTAAGAAACATGATATCCTCATCAGGGAATTCAAATTTCATCGGCTGGTAATCTTCGATCGGCTGCTCGGCCAGGTATTCAGACAATACGCTTCCCTTGATGGCCTTCTGGGAAACGTACTGAATGTCATATTCCGTCAACACCATTTTCCATCTGGCAATCCTGCCCGAAAGCGCTTGCTTCTCGAAGACGTACTTGATTGGATCCATCTTCGAAATTAGCATGGTTGTGTGGTTGAGCATGTACTGTCGTAAATGTTTGGCAGCCCAGGCTAGTGCACAATACGTCTTCTCCAGCATCGAGTAACGAGATTCACAATCTGTGAACTTTTTACTCAAATAGTAAATGGCATGCTCCTTTCTGCCCGTCTCGTCGTGCTGACCGAGAACACACCCCATAGTATTCATAAGAACTGTCAAGTACATGATTAAGGGTCTTCCGGCCACTGGGGGTATCAAGATCAGAGGTTCCTGTAGATACTGGTTTATCTTATCAAATGCCTTCTGGCAATCCTCGTTCCAGATAATCGCCTGATCTTTCTTTAACAGTTTGAACATCGGTTCACACATGGCCGTGAGCTGAGAAATAAACCTTGCAATGTAGTTTATTCTGCCCAGGAAACCACGAACTTCTTTTTCGGTTCTTGGCGCTGGCATTTCTTGTATTGCTTTTATCTTCGCAGGATCAACCTCAATGCCTCTTTCACTCACGATAAACCCCAGTAGTTTTCCAGACCATACTCTGAAAGTACACTTGTTAGGATTCAGCCTCAACCTGAACTTCCTAAGCCTCTCAAAAAGCTTCAGCAAATTGACCAGATGTCCCTCCTCCGTTTGGGACTTCGCAATCATGTCATCAACATAGACTTCAATCTCGTGATGAATCATATCATGAAACAAAGTGACCATTGCTCGTTGGTAAGTGGCCCCTGCGTTCTTCAGACCGAAAGGCATTACCTTGTAGCAAAACGTTCCCCAAGGCGTAATAAACGTAGTTTTCTCCATGTCCTTCAGCGCCATCTTGATCTGATTGTAACCGGAGAAGCCATCCATGAACGAAAATACGGAGAACTGAGCTGTATTGTCGACCAACACATCAATATGGGGAAGCGGGAAATCATCTTTAGGGCTCGCCCTATTCAAATCCCGATAATCGACGCACACTCGTTCCTTACCGTCTTTCTTCGGTACAGGCACTATGTTGGCGACCCACGGAGGGTATGTGGTGACCGCTAAGAAGTCAGCATCAAGCTGCTTCTGCACTTCTTCTTTGATCTTAACGGCCATATCTGGTCGCGTCCTTCTAAGCTTCTGCTTAACGGGAGGACAATCTTCTCGCAGTGGCAAGTGATGGACCACGATGTCAGTGTCAAGTCCGGACATATCTTCGTATGACCAAGCAAAGATGTCACTATACTCTTTTAGAATCTCGACCAATCTCTGCTTGACATCACTCTACAATGCGGCCCATATCCTGACGTTCCTGACAAGTTCTTCAGAACCCAGATTCACAATCTCGATCTCTTCTTCGTGAGGCAGAATAACTTTCTCTTCTTGTTTCAACAAACGGGCCAACTCTTCGGGAAGGTCTTCGTCTTCATCAATCTCTTCTTCGGCTTGATAGATCGGGCAATCGAAGTCGAAGTGAGTCGTAGAAGGTCCAGAGTCGATGTCATCTGCTATATGGATCCTACAATAACAAGGGTTAAGCTTAAAACAAGGATATGCAGGTTAGCACAAACCCCATTGCCATTTTATTGTTTTTCAAAACAGATATAAAACAGGAATAACAGAGATCATAATATTTGAATACGAAGAAAAACGCCTTTTGATTTATTGACAAAATGCATGTACATAATCAAACAAGGCCCTGACAATAAAACCAATATGCCCCGGGTAGGACATAAGGTTGTACAATGATTGGAAAAAGTAAATCATTACTCTTTGCCCGTCATTTGGATGATATCCCTGATGGACCAGTTGTTGAGGCTCTCGCCTGACTTGCTTGGCTCGATCCAAGAGTCTAGGTCGCAATCACTGTCTTCGCCGTCTTCAGACACTGCATTGACACTTTCAAATATCACCCCGCCACTGGTAAACTGGATCGGCCCTTTACCTCGCGACGCACTGTGAGAAGAAGAGGCTTCAGCCGTAGGAGAGTATCCTAACCCAAATTTGTCTTGCTTGTTAGGTATTTCCAGAATTCGCCCCCAGCCTGGGGTGGATCCGGCCTGAACAACGGCTCGGGCTTCCTTGAAGGAGGAGAGAGTCATCTCTGGTTTCTCAGCGATTACAGGAGCTACGTTCTTGACTTTAACAGCTTCGAACGCCTGACATAGGGTTTCGTGGATTTCCCCATCCATCTCGACATATTTGAAGGACGACAAATGGCTCACCATTATGTCTTCCTCGCCACAAACAGTCACGATGCTGCCTCCGACAACATACTTGAGCTTCTGGTGCAACGTGGAGGTCACGACGCCAGCAGAATGGATCCATGGCCGGCCTAAGAGACAGTTGTAGGCTGGCATGATGTCCATGATATAGAAGACTGTGTCGAATGTTTCTGCCCCCACCTGGATCGGCAAAGTCACCTCTCCGAAAACATGACGTTTGGTTCCATCGAAAGCCTTCACAACCAGGTCACTGGGTGTGCAGATCAATCCTCGAGTATCTAACTTCATCAATGCTTTCTTCGGAAGAACATTGAGTGATGACCCTGTGTCCACCAACACATGAGACATAATTGTTCCCCTACACTCTATCGAGATGTGCAGGGCACTGTTGTGGTTTCTTCCCTTTCGGCGTCAGCTCCAGGTCGGTGAACCCTAACCCGTTTCCAGCATTCACATGGGCTACGACCCCTTCTAACTGGTTGACTGATATTTCCTGCGGTACATACATGGCATTCAACACCTTCAGCAGCGCGTTGCGATGCGCCTCAGAACACAGCAACAAATTCAGGATGGAAATTTTCGAGGGTGTTTGATGGAGGTGATCCACGATCTTGTAGTCACTCTTCTTAATCAACCTCATAAACTCTTCAGCGTCCTTTACAAGTAAGTCCTTCTCTACCCCACGAGGGGTTTCCTCAACGATTTTACTCTTTCCCTTATCGGTTACATCAGCTTTGTCTGATTTGTCCGCCACGATCTCAGGTGGAGCAAATACTCTTCCGCTGCGAGTGATTCCACCAATTCCCACTAGGTTATCCACACACGACCCTGATGGTTCCAATTCCAACTTCTGTCTGTTGCAGTAGACGTCTGCCCCATAATGCCATGGGACAGCATTGGTGCTTTTGAAAGGTATCGGCCCAGCTTTGGTGATGGTAATCGTGGGCGGTCTGGGTGCAGAAATAGTGATCGTCCGGCGAGGGATGGTGATGGTGGCAACCTCATCATCTTGCTTCAGCATTACCTCTCCAGATCCACATGCCCTCCGGCTAAACTGCAAGATTCCTTCGGTCATCAGACTCTGAATCCCCTCTATCAACTGTCCACATCCATCAGGACAAGTCGCACAACCCATACACAGTTCTCCACAGCCTGGGAAGAAACCTCTTTTCATCAGCTTGGCTTTAACGAAGCTAAGCGGTGTCTTCAGATCCCTGACGTCAGTCAACACATCCAAATTCTCGTCTTCAATAATGGCGTTTACCCCACCTCCCATATGATTCGGCATATGGTTCTGCGTGACATTTGGCACATTATCTAAAAAGTTGATGATCTTAGCGTCCACCATGTCTTGCACCTTGTGCTTGAAGGCTTTGCAATTTTCGATCGTGTGGCCTAGTGCCCCTAAGTGAAACTCGCATGTTGCATTCGCATCATAACCTGGCGGAGGTGCCCCTGTCAAGGGAGCCAGGGTTCTCTTCTGGATCAGCTGTAACTGAAGCAGGGTCTGTAACAGCTGAGCATAAGACATGGGCGGTGTCTCAAGGTGACGACTTGATAGGGGTTCCCTGTTCTGATACTTCCTGTACCCTTGCTGATTCGGCTGCTGCTGCTACTGTGGCTGTTGGACCGCGGGGATGGTTATGCTAGCCACCTGTTAGTGCTGGCCTTTGCCTTTCCTTCGAGCGTTGGACACGACGCTCGTTTCTCCTTCCCGCCTCTTGCCACCATACAGTTTCTTTCCTCCTCCAGTTGAGGATAGATCACCTTGAATTTTCCCCAGTTTGATCCCATTTTCAACGTGCTCGCCGGTGATGATGAGATCTGAGAAGCTTCCAGACATACTGTTGACCAATTTCTCGTAATAAACCCCTGGGAGGATGGCTACGAACATTTCAACAAGCTCCCGTTCAACCATCGACGGCTGAACTCTAGCTGCCAATTCACGCCACCTCTGGGCGTATTCCTTGAACCCTTCGTTGTTCCTCTGTGACAAATTCTGCAGTTGAACCCGGTTCGGAGCCAAGTCACTGTTATATTGGTAATGGTGCACGAATGCTTCAGCAAGTTCCTTCCACGTGCGCACACTGGTAGATTCCAGACTCATGTACCATTCCAGGGAGGGCCCAGACAAGCTATCCTGAAAGAAGTGCATCAGCAACTTCTTGTCTTCAGAGTGAGCGGACATTTTCTGGTAGTATGATCTCAGATGGACGCGAGGGCAAGTGGTGCCCTTGTACTTCTCAAAGTCGGGTACCTTGAACTTGGGAGGCACCTTGAAATCAGCAATCAGTCCCAACTTGAACATGTCAACACCCATAGTGTTCAGGTTCTCGAAATTCCTCATCTTGTCCTCGAGTGCCTTAAACCTCAGACGTGCTTCAGCAGCCAGCTCTCCTTCAGCACCCTTCTGTGAGAACATATCGTCTTGACGGTCTTCTAACCATGGCTGAGGCCCATACAGATTACCCATACCTGCGTTGCCATTGCCCAGCCCAACATTGACATTAGCTTCGAAATTCCCATTACCGACGCCAGTCGTATTACCATTGAGCCCCATGTTAGCGATCACATTGCCGTTGGCACTACCGTTCCCCCCAGTCACGGGGACGCCATTCTGAGGAGTTTCAACAGGTGGAGGGGTTGGAAGAGTCCCACCATGGAGTACACCATTGCTGTCAACCCTTGAAATCAGAGGCTGGACCAAAGTTCTGAGCTGGTCCTAGCCGTTGGTAACCACTTGCATGAGCTCCATGAAGCAGTCCATCCTCTCTCGGAGTTCCTGAACGTCAGTCTGCACTTGCTCCATAGCTCTAGCTCGATTTGCTTTGGTCGGATAGCGGTGGATTGGCCTTTGATCAATCCTGGAACAACCTGCATACACAAAGGGTTAGAAAAAACGACAAAGTGCTCGTTATGCAGATGCTTCATGCAAATGCAAACGTGTGTCTGTGTGTTAGGGAGATATCCCCCCCGATCCTAGTGCCTGAGTGCCAGTGCTGATAATAAGAAGTCTGAGTCCATTCATGGAAATAACATCTCATATATAAAGAAAGCCCATCAAGGCGATACACAACGTCACTAAATACAAGCAGAATCAATAGCATGACCTCAACCAACAAGCCTGGTGATGGTCAGCATACAACAATGGTCAAAACAAAAGGATTACAAACATAGTCAAGTACGGCCACGGGCGCGAAACTCTTATAACAACCCCTTCGTTTCTGGATGATTAGGCCGAGTGAGAAACCCTTCAACGAGTAACTCTCTCTGCATAATGGTGTATTGAAGACCTTCAACCAAATCTTCCCACGCTCCTTCGCCGAAACAATCTTCTATCTTCCGCTTCTTGGATTCAAACGTCTGTTTATGCTCCTTCAGGTTAGCAAGAGCCTTGTTGAGATGGCCTTCAGCGGCATATCGGCGAGCGGTTTCTTCATCAAACCTCTTCTCACTAGCCTTCACCTGGGCTTTCAACTTGGAGATCTGCTGCTTCAGCTTATCCTCCCATTCCTTGTCATTGGTTAGGGTGGCCTTCCAATGCTGATTGAACTTGGATATTCTCCGATACGCTTCATCCAAGTGCTGCTTCTTAGTAGCTAGTACGTCATTGACAGCTTTGAAGTCTCGACCCAAGCACTCACGCTCAGCTATCTGCTTAGTCAAATCTGTCCCTAACTGGTTCACCAGCTCTGTCTGACTCTTGAAGGAATGGACGGCCTCGCTTCTCTCGCTTCTGAGTTGAGCCAATTCTTTCTCCAGCTCTTCATTTGCCTTTTTCAGCTCATCTCTCTCAGCTAACACCTGATTATGCTGCTGAATAGGCACGGTGGTAGGCTCTTCAATCACTGGAGAGCTTTCTGGCTTGGCAGGAGGAAACGGCATCCCTATAGCATCTGCTCTAGCTCTGATCCAAGTCACATATGGAGTGTAGGCTTGGCTATTACTTTTTCCCAGCAATGGTTTTCCCCGCTTACTGATGCCATTCCAAGCGCGCTGAAGCTTAGATAACATATCCCCCTCTAGAAGACCAGTGAGGTACAGAGATTCCTGCACGTCTTCATCCTTCGGCGGAGCCCTCAAAGAATAAGCAAACTGTCGGACCAGCAGAGATGAATTATAGTTGACACAGCCCTTCCTGCCTATCAAAGGCACATTCGGAAACCCACTGCAGCTGAAGATGATCTCGGTACCCAACCTATCTCTATCAAACCAGGCAATATCCTCCGCCGACAGACTCATCAAATGCTCAGACCACTCAGTTGTGGCTGCAGACGAAGCAAAGGGACCCTTCTTGGGTAGGTGACCATCAAGCCATCTATAGAGCAGGGGCACACAGCATGAGACATTCTTGCCCCTTCTGTTCTCGTTTTTGTAGTGGGCGGAATGGTAGACATCTCCTATCAAGGTAGGGATTGGATTCCCTGATGCGAAGATGTGAAATGCGTCGAAGTCTACAAAGTCGGGCATATTGGGGAACAGAATGATGCCATATATGCAAAGAGCAAGAATGGCGTTGAACACGATCCAACAATCGTCCTTGGCACACTGCTGAGCCTTTCCCACTAAGAACTGCAGGGAGAAACCGGGAACCCTGTTCCAACTAGACAAGACCAACTCGGAGGCATCCAGATGAAGTGAAGGGGCTAGACTAGCTAGATTAGGCGCAGCATCCATATGAATAAAGGGCATCTGACTCTTGATAGGCACACCTAACAAATCAGCATACTCCTCTAGTGTGGGTGCAAGAATAAAGTCCTGGAAAGTAAAGCATCTCAACGGAGGATCGTAGAACTGCAGCAGGGCGTGCAACCCATTCAACTCAAACACAGAGGGTTTACGAACCAGGCTGAGCAGTTTACCGTAAGACTTTCTAAATTCATCTCTCACAGAATCATCTGCCAAAGCAATCAAACCAGTCAGCTGAAAACATCAGGAGTGGGGAGCTTGTAAGCCACATTCTTCCTCGGAGAACCAATAATAGCAAAACAGAAGGCAAGAAAACCTGAATCGGGGGAAACGGTACTTGCAACACAGACACACGTTAATGAAATGCAAATGAGTATGCAAAGCAATGCAAAATGCAATCATGCAGCAGGAGATCAAGATGACTGTGCTGTGAAGATTCTGTATCAACAAAACCATAATGTTGCTCTATCAAGAACAACCACTATCTCTGATAAGAAGAAAACCCTGGTATCGGACCACAAATCTGCTCTGTCAAGAACACACATATCTGATAATAAGGACCTCTGATACAGAACCATAAATCTGCTCTGTCAAGAACAAACATCTGATAATAAGAACCTCTGATACAGGACCATAAATCTGCTCTGTCGAGAACAAACATCTGATAATAAGGACCTCTGATACAGGACCATAAATCTGCTCTGTCAAGAAAACATATACATCTGATGATGAGAACCTCTGATACCAACAAAACTGATTCACTATCAAGAAAACCAAGTAGTCTGAAGGTTAAGGTTTCCTGCAACAAACCCAACCCTGCTCACAGGTATAGACCTAAACTGACTCAAGTTCAGCATCCTATGCGGTCATCAGCGTCACAGACATTCAAGAGGGGTGATACGATACCCGGAAGGTGTGGCATCACCATCTCCTGAAGCGGCCTCACTCAGCTGAATCCCAAATGATCGGTCCCCAGAGTCGATAATCCTCCAAACCAACAACCCCTCAGGCCCAAAGGGCCGGAAAAGAAGTCAACCGGGAGAACCTCGTCTGAGCGTGGATTTCATGAGACACTAGTGCCTGCAAAGTAAGCACGCGCCCACTAATTTCCACAACTAATGCTAAGTACACTCAAGCCAGGGTCTGGCTTCTCACTCATTAGAATGCCCCTCCCACAACAACACATATAATCATATTATACTGAAAATAAAGTGCGGGAAATAAAATGCGATAAATAAACACAACCCAACAAGTAATCATACAAGCTCTAGGATTGACTCTCGCAGGGGACGTTGGATCCCCAAACTGACTCGTATAAGGGACGTTGGATCCCCAGGAAACTATCAATTCCCCAGCAGAGTCGCCAGCTGTCGCTACCACGAAAATAAGGTGCCGGCAAAACAGAAGAGTCGCCACCTTTCGTTATTTATCCCTCAGAACAGGAAAGGAAACGATCGGAAAAACCAGACGAAAGGGTATAAGACAAGGTCATCGCAACCATTGTCTGGGTTCGGGAGTCGGTTACGCAAGGGGAAGGTATTAGCACCCCTCACGTCCATCGTACTCGATGGGATCCACGCTTGTTGTGTTTATATGACGGGTTGGTTTTATCTATCTACCTATCAAGGCTGGCTTAAAAAAGAAAAGAAAATGACTCGGCAAAGCGTCGCGCTTTATGCCTACGTATTCTCATCAGAGAATGAGAAATCAGAGTCAACGTAGTTCGCCTAACTATGGGTTACGGGGAAGGTGGCTCTCCAATACTTCAGTATTGTGCCTACGTACTCTCTACAGGCTTGAGAGATCAGAGCTTACGTAGTTCGGGATAATACGGATTACAGGAATTCAGATTCGTCTGTTTTTCCGAGTAGGGTTAACAAACAGTTCCAGCAGTTTGGTGTACGCAGCTCGACCCTTGGAGACTTATGCATTACCGTTTGTGGTAGAACTGGGAGTTAACGACACTCTTTTCTTCAGAAAAGCTTCCTTTGAATTATGGGCCCACGGGGCAAAAAGATTTGAAGTTTGTTTTCTGTCTTTTACGGAAGAACTGTTTTTTATGGTTGTTTGCAACTAATATCACACTAGAGACTATGACCTGAGAGTGAATGCGTCGCAAGTCACCCAAAGGGTGCCATACTAAACATCCAGACTGTTGAAAAGAAACTCTCCAACAATCCTTTCTCAGGTAGCTTAAAGCTCGTAACGTACGACGTCAGTTAACCTTTATTACTGTATTTTAATTTGTTTTGAGATGAGAAGAGAGAACGGGCTCTACTAAGGGGAGACTATCAAGTTCTAATGTTGTCATGCCAAGGATTCATCCTATGGTTGAGGTTTGAAACAGGGAACTCCTAGAAGTTATCATGCATAGGTTTCAACCTAAAGTTCTAATCATCACTTCCTTATCAGAGGAAGTGAGATTCCTAGGGGATCATGTTAATGATAAACAGAAACAGATAAAGCATCAGCTTAAACAGTAAACAGTAAACGACTGTAAAATGCATGCAATGCAAGTGAGGGAGGAAATGTGTGTGGGGCAACAGCCTCCACAAGCTCGTCTCGACCTCAAGCCATATATGAATAACTGCAATCATACAGAAGAAATAACATGCTATCAAGCAAACACAATAACTGCAATCATACAGAAGAAGTAAAATGCCATCAAGCAAATAACAAACCACATAGGCAAGGGAGCAGGGCTCTACTGAATACCAGCAAGCAAAGCCATACATTAAAAATACAAGCAGAGGGAACAACTCAACCTCTAGTGCAATCATGCTCCTAGCTTAAATCAATCTAAATATGAAATTATTCTAATGCATCAAGCAAATCAAACAAATCACATCAATACATTTGCACAACAAGCAAACAAACAAGAAAAGAAAGCAGATCAACCACTCCCACAGCTTCTCAGCAAAGCAACTCTGACATCAGTTCAGTCCTCAGTCTGTAACTGCTCTTCAAGTCTATCCTCTTCAATAGCAAATATCAACTTGCCTCTTCAATATTTCAACACATCCAACATAAGTATCAACTTATTCTCTCTTCCTCAAGCCTCAGCTCTTCAGTAAATTCCACCTTCAGGCTTCACTCCTAATATCAAGTATCAACTTGGCTCCTTCAGGCTCTCAATGTATCAACATAAGTATCAACTTATTCTTTCCTCTTCAAGCCTCAGCTCTAAAACAGACTCCACCTTCAGGCTTTAATCCCAATTGCAAGTATTAACTTGGCTCCTTCAGGGACCCAATGCATTAACTCACAAGTATCAGCTTGCTTCTTCCTCAAGCTTCAGCCCTTTCCTCCTTACAAGTATCAACTTGCTCCTTCTGATCTACAAGCTTCAGCTCTTAAGGGTAATCTTCAAACACAAAGAAGTATCAACTCATATCCCTCAATCTCTTCAAGCAAGGAACTCCATCCTCTAACAAGGTAGAAAGATTCATCTAACAAGAGTAATGTTTGGATGATTGGTAGCAGAGTGAAGACCAAAGGTCACCACTAAGCCTCCCATCATCAGAGAAAGGGACCCTCAAAGGTTCTACCAACTTGTAAAGAGCCACACATCCTACCAAAGGAGGGATGAGGCCTTTACAAGGGGACCTTACATCATAGGGAAGAATGGAAGTGATCAACATCCTCCATGTTTATGAAGGAAGATAATCTATCTAGAAGCTCTGCCTACAAACCCTAATCTTAACACCTAATCAACACTACACCAAAATAAGGGAAGATCTTCACATCCAAGCTTCTTCATTCAATCCATGGTAGCCCAAGCTTGTCTTCAACATCATCCAAGAGCAAGAGAGGAAAAACCCTAATCTAAGGGAACTAAAGAAGTCATTCTAGTTGAATTAGTGCATTAGAATCATCCAAAGTTAGCACCTAAACTAAAATCAAACAAAAATAGTAAACTACATTGTAAATTCCTACAAAAATTCATAAGGGACCCTAATTCAATCATGAATCTACCATACAAAAATCAGAGGTTGAATCATCCACCAAGTTCTAGAAATAAAACCTAAATCATAAGGCATCAACCATAAACCCTAAAAATGGAGCTTCTAAAGTTTCAACTTAAAACTACCACTTACATTCATCACAAAAATGTGAGAAAAATCTAGGGGGAACATGCATATCTATGCTAGCTACACACAAAAAATCAGGGCAAGATTCATCATCACATGATCAAACCAAATTCAACAAAATCAAGCATCAACCATGATTATTTTAATATCAATTAAAATGTAAAAAATGCTAATAAAATAAAACAATGCATGAAATATTAACATTTTTTCTCCAAGAAAAACTAAATTCAATCATGAATCCATGGAAAAAAGAATGGAATAATTTGAGTTATTTTTCAATTTTTTATGGATTATTCAATAACCATGAATGAAATGAAAAAATAAAAGAAAATAAGGAGAAATTAATAGGCGCGTGGTATGAATAGCAACAAAATTCAGTTCATTATCTAGACTGGGCCATAAGGGGGGTGGTGATATCAATTAGTGTTTAAGCCCAAAACCAACATTTAAGTGAAACGCATCGTTTCATATTAACTCAGGATCCTTCACTAATTAAAATCAATTTTTGGCCGTTAGATCCCACTTTGGTCAAAGTCTCACCCCAAATCCAATGGCCATGAGGTCATCTTCCTCCTTTTGAATTTCTAAAACTCCCTTCACCTGCGCGCGCTAGAGTCACCGCCCGTGACTTCTCCGATCAGCCACCCTCAACCCTAACTCTCTCTAGAATCCACCATTGGCCACGATTCCTTGATGAATCTTGTCCCAAATTTCCTCAGGAATTCATTCATGCCACTAGTTCATGCTAAAAACTCAAGGTTTGCAAAAACACGATCTCAACCGAAAATTGCATAAACCCTAATTGGTCACTAATCTCCAAATTAATAATCCAGAAACCTTCCTACATCAATCTACAATGCATTTAACCTAAAAAATCCTCTTGATTCTACTCAAATTAAGCTGTGGAAAGAGAATTGCATACCTGGTAAAATCGTGTGAACAGAGTGGTTGAATCTTCAAATAAACCCTCAAGAACTTCCAGACTCCTTCACTAGCCTCCAATCAACCTTCTGTATGCAAAGAAAAGAGATGAAACCTCGTGGATTCTTGAACCCGATTCTGAGTTGCAAGCTTCCAACTCCAATGGCTAACTCACGATTCTTCCATAGTTTTGCCTTGAATTTGATCTGGGATCAATCACCAACTCTAGAGCAAGCTATTGAGATCAATATCTTGAACTGAAATGGCTCCAAACCTTGTAACAGAATTGGATTTGCAAGAAGAAAGTTCAAAGTGCAATCTCACTCTCCTCTCTCAATTCTCACCAACCTTGGTCTTGGATCACTTCATGATCATATATAGGACATGAATGAATGATCTAGAAAGTTCTGGATCACTCTAATGAGAAGTTCAATATCTCATCTCACTTGAAATTCAATCTCATATCAGTTTTGCTAGCAGCTTGCATTTGCCCTCATTCGCATCCAAATTCTCTCCACATGAGATTTTGAATGTGTTTGGAATGTGTTATCACCTTGACTTGATCTTATGAGAAGTTTGGCATATGTACCTTAAGCCTTAAGCAAGCAAAAGCAACTCCATGATTTTGACCTTAAATGGGAAAAGTAACATTGCCAATGTCTTTAAAAGGTCATTTCTGATCAAAATGACATATAGGTTTGTCTCATTTGGTCACCAAATGAAAATCACAAATTTGGTCCTTTTAATGAACTTTAATTCTTCCTTTTTAAGCCAATTTTCAAATCTTGAGTTACAAGCAATTACAACCTCCCATGACCACTTGGCTAGCCTTAAAACATCATTTTGAACAAGTTTTATGTTGAACATTTTCCCATTTGAAGCTTGCAAATAGGAGTTATGGCCTTATGATTGAAATGACCTGTAATCTCCAAATGACCAAAATACCCTTGACTTATCAAAGCCATAACTTGAGTTCTACAAATTCTATCAAGGACTTATAGTACTCTATAGAAAGCTAAGAGGATAAGGAACAACATTCATGTTGACCAAAAGTTCATAGGAATCATCCTTCTTGGGCAAACGTTTCATGCAAGTTGGGTAACTTTCAAGCTCCAAAATCACATACCTCAGATGACTTGTAACTTGTCAAAGTCATAACTTGAGTTCTACAAATCCTATCAAGGACTTCTAGCACTCAAATTAAAGCTAAGATCATTCTCTACAACATTCATGTTGGGGGTAAGATGAGATGACAAACACATCTTGAGCTAAATTGCCTTGAAGATAGGGGTCAAACTAGGGGATTTTACACTATCAAGCCTTAGGAACCCTAGCTTGAAACTTCTCAAGCTCTTCAATCATGATGAGTTACCCTTGGAATCATCCTTATAAAATCTCAATGCATCAATCCATGATCACATGGCTCTTGAATTAGGCCTCAACCTTCTTCAAATCATCAGTTGACTTAGGGTTGACCCAGTCAAACCCCAGCTGCACCACTCATGGCTGAGACTTCTTAATCTTGCACAATGACCTGTCTAGGTCTCAAAGTGATCTCCAACACTTCTCATGAGCTCTCTCAAGACCTCAATTCTAATTTAATGGCTTCAGAATCATCTGATGACTTCCCACAACTCTCAAGTTAGGAGACACACATACTTGGTTTCAATCACTCTCTCTGAGGATCTTCTAACTTCTCTGACAAGGGTATCAACCCTTGAACACTTGACTAACCTTCCTAGATAGCTTCATAGTCTTGTATAGCTCTTAATTAGTAATCATACCTCTTGATCTCCTGCATACATGTCAACAAAATGCAAATGATAATGCTAATGTGAATGAAATGCAACACAAGCTAGGTAAAGAAATGTTGAGCAAATTTTGGGGTGCAACACCCCACAGAGTGGGATGGATCTAGAGATCGTTATTCTCCTCCCTCAGCAGAAAGAGTTAGGGATAGCTCCCCAATAACTCTTATTCACTATCCCTAGCAGATGGCGGATTGAATCTCCATTAAGGGTGGAATCTTCGACAGAGTGGAGCAATTCCTCAGCAGAATGTTTTGTACACTAGAAGAGTCTTTTAGTCATTCTAGGAGGCCGTCCAGGGCTGCTTTCCCTAATGGAGTAGTTTCCTCTATTTAGAATTTATTTTGATAGAGTGTTGCTTTTGCATTTGCATTATGCATAGCATCCTCCCAAATGCGTAGCATTTCTATTTCGAATGGAGCATTACGCCATTTTCAAACATTTGCATTTGAAACATAAGTCAGGTTGTTACCTTTTGTTTTCAGGTGTATCTGCAGCAGATAATGTTATTTCAAGCCCGTGCGCTATCCAGACCCCGACTTCCTCAGGTTATTTCAGTTAGCCCGTGCGGTATACAGACCCTGGCTTCCACCGGTTTATTTCTCAAGCTCGCGCGGTATCCAGACCCCGGCTTCCACCGGTTTATTTCTCAAGCCCACGCGGTATCCAGACCCTGGCCTCCATTGATTTATCTTGCCTGTGCGGTATCCAGACCCCGACAGATTGTGATGTTTCCTTTAGCTCGTGTGGTATCTGTTGCACCCCAAAATTTGCTCAACCTTTTTTTAACTGGGTTTATGTTTCATTTCATTTCTTTCTAGCATTCGCATTGCATAGCATGTTGCATTGAACAGGGGATCAAGAGTTTGTGCACCTCAAGAGGAGTCTACTCAGAGGGTTGAGCCTAAGAAAGGGGTTCTACTCAAGCTTAAATGGTTATCAGGACATCTTGAAGTAGTCATTGTCTTGTGAAAAGATAGATGGATGTGTGTGGGTCAGCTCCTAACTTGGAAGTCAACTGAAGAGCATCAGGAGATTGTGAATGCATGATTATGGGTATGAGATGTAAAGAAAGCTCATTGAGGGCCTTGAGGATCATTGTGGAGTTTATTCAAGTTGTTGTGTGAAGTGGAACAAGCCACGGGTGAAAGTATTGCAGTTAGGGTTTTCATCTGGTAAATCCTCAGTCAACTGTGTAATTGAAGAAGATAGAAACTCAATTCAAAGTCTCTATGGTCATGGAATGTTGTGTTAAGACATATGAGACATCATTTCAAGTTCAATTCATCAAGGGTTAAGTGTGTGAGAAGTTACTAAATTTGGGTTCTCATGGTAAAATCCCCTATTTAGTGCCTGACTTCAAGACCACCTTCCTCAAGATACAAGTCTCATCTCAATTTTTGGCCAACATGGAACTTGTATAGCATGTTCTTAGCTTTAATTTGAGTACTAGAAGTCCTTGTTTGGATTTATAGAACTCAAGTTATGATCCAGACAAGTTACAGGTCATCAGAGGTATGTGATTTTGGTCAACAAAAGTCAACCAACTTCCAATCCAGTTTTGACTTAGAAGGATGTTTCGCCTCAACTTTTGGCCAACATGAAAGTTGTAGGTCTTGATCTTAGCTTTCCAAATTGTACTAGAAGTCTTATCTGAAATGTGGAACTCAAGTTATGAGGTTTACAAGTCAGGGGTATTTTGGGAAAGTAAGATTACAGGTCATAAAATTATAGGTCCATTTCACCAACTTGCACACTTCAAATGGAAATCTTTTCAACATGAAAATTGCTCCAAATGGGGCCATTTGCATTACCAAATCATCTCTTGTCATGGTGGGGGTTTGGATTGAGAATTTGGGGTTTGAATTTTTTATGAAGGAGGCTTAAATTGAGAAATTGAGAATTAATTGATTTTGAACATTTTCAAGGCAAGTTTGTACATTTTTTAATTGCAAATAATGATTCAAAAGCATTGACATTGTCACATTGGAAATTTGAGGTCTCAAAATAAGCCATTTTCATGGTTTCTTCCTCTTGAAGTAACAACTTGGAAATCAACCATAGGATCAAAATCAAGTCTCAAATCTCATCCCTTTGATCAACACAAGTCATTTGCAGTGGATTCGGATTGAAAACCAAGCTGGTGTAGTGGTAAAAATGTGTATGGCAACTTGGAAAAAGTGTGAAAAGTGAAATTATGAATTGGGCTGTTTAGCTTGAATTGAAGCCTCATTTGATCATAGACCCAACATATAAGTATCCCAGATGAAAATTGGAGCAAAACTAGGTTATTTTCGTGCATGAACAGCCAGAGCACATTTTGAAAAAGTGGAGAAAAACTCAAAAATGATTTCTCAGATTCAACCATTTTCAGACCAAATTGAGCATTCGAACACCTAAATTGAAGTTCAAGGAGTGATTCTGGGCATTTTTCGTTAAGCTTCATCATAGTTTCAAGGCCTAGTGGAGGCTCTCCACTAGGGAAACTAACTTTCAACCTTACACTCTTATTATGCCATGTTTTTTCACCATTTTTGTTGCATTTGAATCCTTGAGTTGTATGGATCGTTTCTGGATCATTTTTGTTTGTGTTTATGGTGTTTGATTTTGTGAGCTCAAAATTATTTTAATTCGGTTTGAGGAATTTATGTGGTCTTTTGCTTTAATTTTTGTTGATTCTTGCTCCTTGCAACATGTAGATGAAGTTTAGATCAATTTATTTGAGTTTTGGTGAACTTTCATTTTGGTGCATGTTGCTTGTTTGATTTCTAGATTTATTATGGAGAGTTAGTGGAAACTAGTGCTGGATTCATGATCCTCGCGACGAGTAGATGAGTTTTCATCTAGAGATTATTGAAAACGGTAGAGAATCAACGGAGCTGTGATGTTGATGGTGTCCCGCGGCGGCCGAACCAACGAGGAAGACGACCAGAATTTCTTTCAGGCGCCGGCGAATTCCCTTGGAAGAAGACGGGTGACGTGGCGTGCTTCTCATCCGTTCGTTGTGTTTTATGTTGATCACGCGGTTCAGATTACACCCTACCGTGTTCCTTTTGGGCTTGTGCACATGAGAGCAAAACTCAAATTCACTAATTGAGGTGGCTTATTGTAAGCCACATGATGAGCATACTTAGAATCCAATCAGACGTCCCACAGAGCTTTCCACCATGTACCTTAGTCAACACAACCATATAGGATTGGTCAAAATTTTATTGTTTTTTCTTTCTCACTGGGCCTATTTGCATGCTGCTTTTCACACCCCCCTGGGAGGGCCCATTTGCGTTTTACTCTTGTTTTGTTTGCTGTTTGCACCACTTCATTTTCATTTAATTGTTAATTTCTTTTATTTTTCTGTTTTATGCCGTTTCAAATTTAATCCAAATAAAGTATTTCCAATAGTTTAAAAATTCACCAAAAATATTTTCTACGAACTTTAAGATGTCTAGTTTTTTCTGGATTTTTTTGACTTTATTTTCAATTAAAAAATGAATTAAATATTGGGGCTGTTTTATTTGAATTAAACTGTGACATATCTTTCTCTTGATTTTATTTCTAGGTGTAAACTTCTCATTTTTGCATGTTTTTTTTTAGCATTGCATTAACATGTTGATTGATCTTTGGATTTTTTTTCATGATTTTTAGGTATTGTTTCCATGTAGTTTGAATTGCCTTTTGTTCCCTCTCCATCTTTGCCTTAATTTGGGACACTCTTGGTGTTTGCCCTCTGTTGAGGCACTTTCCTTTTGATTTTCAATCTCCCCTTTTGACCCCTGGTTCCCAATACCTTGGGGGTCCCTTGAGATTTTATTTGCCATTTTTTGATGCATTTTAATATTTTTCATGTATTTTGCAAGTTGCTTCATGTTTATGCATCTCTACTTGTGTACTTGTTTTGTTTTGCTTCCAAAAGCTTGGTTGTGCATTGTTGATGAACGTTATTTTGATTGTTTCATGTCAGGGGCTTGTTATAGGTCTTGTGTGCCAATTTATAGGTTTTCTTCTTATGCATAAGTGGTTTATTTGATCTCATACTTTCATGTTTGCACATTGTGTTTCCATAGGTGGTTGTTTGCTTGCATCCTTTGATGTTGTTGTTTGCATTTGCTTGAGATGTTTTGCTTTAGCTTTTGAGATCTCTTCTCCTCATCCCCCATTCTGTCCCATGACTTTGGAATACTACTTAAGGTTGCTTGGTTCCTCCTGAGGAGGAACCTGAAGCTTGCCTAAAGTAATGAATCCATGAGGACTTTTTTCTCATTGTTTTTGTTACTTGTTTTTTATGCATCTTTGTTGCGGTGGAAATAGGATCACAAACTATTAATGAGTTTGAATCGCAATTCAATTCACAACCGCTCTTTGATTTATCCGAAGGAAAAGGTCAAAAGAGGGAAAACCTATTTTGCATCGTAAACACAATGCGGGGAAAGATCTAGGGTTCGGGGGTTGGTTAAATTTAGGGAAGGTATTAGCACCCTAAACTTCTGTAGTACTCTACAGGAACCTTTTGTTCAAATGTTTACTATTTTGCTTTATTTATTTGCTTAAGACATATGTACAAAGGGATTAAAAGTGAGAAAAGAGACCTAAGGGGTTAATTCTAAGTTTACTCGGCAAGACATCGCATCTTGTGCCTACGTATCCTTAGGGGAGTGGAATCAGAGTAATCGTAGTTCCCCTCAATAGGGAGGTTAGAAACTTCTTGACTGTGGTCAAGGTCTCAAGGGGAATAAACATGTCTTAAGGACACGCTTACGTGGAGTGTAGGAACTCCAAATCTCTACGTTGAATTGTTAAGTTGTAATTAGGGTTAAATTAGGTTAGGGATTCCGCGGCGGGAAACCCTAAAATGAGCGCGGCGGCTCTTTGACCTAATGCTAGGGGTAAAGTTGTAATTTTGCCTGCGGCGAGGCATTTGTGAAAAGTAAGGTTTGTAAGGTTGTAAGGGTTTGAAGTTGAGGACTATTGACACGGCGGTCAAACGGCTAGACCTAATTCCTTCGGAGGGATAAAACTGTAAAAAATGTGAAAATATGACAAATCATTATATGGAGGAATAATTAAGGTACAGAAATAAGAAAAGTAATAAAGGCAGAGGGTATAAAGAAACAAAGAAACATTTCTGAAAACATGAAGAATATGAAAATATGTAATAACACTTAGAATGAAGTGAGGGAGGAAAATAGTGTGGGGCTGTGGCCACCACAAGCACATCTCAACCTCAAGCATGCAAATGAAATGCAGGAATAAAGAAAATAAAAGGTACACAAAATGACACGGCAAACATAAGGAGTTCCTTACGAAAAGGTTTTAATTTTTTAATATTTTAATTATGTAAAAAAATGTTTTAATTTTTTTAATATTTTAATTATATATATAAAAAGGTTTTAATTTTAAAATGGAATTACTTAGTTAAAAAAAATTTAAGTTTAAATTATAAAAAAAATGTTAAGTTTAAATTATATATAAAAAAAAATGTTTTTGGGAACAAAAAGGTTTTTTTGGAAAAAAATGTTTACGGGAACAAAAAAAAGTCTTTTTTTTGGAAAAAAATGTTTACGGAACAAAAAAGGTTTTTTTTTGGGAAAAAAATGTTTACGGGAACAAAAAAGGTTTTTTTTTGGGAAAAAAATGTTTACGGGAACAAAAAAGGTTTTTTTTGGGAAAAAAATGTTTACGGGAACAAAAAAAGTTTTTTTTGGGAAAAAAATGTTTTGATAAAAAAAAAAAAATAACAATAGAATTGCAAATGCAAACAGACAAATAATGGACATGCAAACAATCCTATACGACACAATCATGGTTCATACAGATCAAAATCTACGGATCTAAACAACAATGAAGGTTAACATGGCAAGGATGCAAATAAATATGAAAAATGCAAAGGATTTAGTAATTTAACGGACCTAAACACATTAACATGGCAAAATATGCACATAAACATGAAAAGGCAAAAGGTTTAGTAATTTAACCTACGAAGCGGAGGTTTGCTTCGGTAAATGTGAAAAAGGTTTGAATAAGGGAACACTGGAGAGCTCCAATCCTTCTTAAGAGTTGTGGGAACGACCGCCTTTCTTCTCTGGGGATCTCCTTTGTTTCTCCCTCTCTCTCCTCTTTTCTGAAGAAAACCTTCTGACCTTTCTTAGGTTTTTTTCATTCTCTCCTCCTTTCCAACAAGGCAACACATGTATATATAGGGAACAAATTAGGGTTAACACCAAATTGTCAATAATGTCCCTAAAGCCCATTTTAAAGCCCAAACTAAATAATTAGTTAAGAGAAAAAATAAAATTAAAATAATTAAAATAAACTAAAAATAAAACTAATAATCCTATTGATTCCTAAAATCAAAAATATTATAAAAAGAAAAAAAAATTTTCAATATATTTTATTTTATGATTTTTTTTGGATATTTTTATGAATAATTTAGAAAAAAGTGAAAAAAATAATATTTTAAAAAATGATTTAATTAAAATACGAAAATAATAATTAAATAATAATAAAAAACTATTTTTGTTATTTTTTAATGAAAGATAGAAAAATTTAGAGTAAAAATAATAAAGAACAAAAAAAGTGACAAAGGTGAGATTTAATTTTTAAAATAGTTAGGAAAAAAAAAAAAAAAAAGATTTAATTTTAAAAAAGAATTTAGAGGAAAAAAAGATTTAATTTTAAAAAGAAGTTAGAGAAAAAAAGATTTAATTTTAAAAAAGTTAGAAAAAAAAAATTTAATTTTAAAAAGTTAGAAAAAAAAGATTTAAAGTTAGAAAACAAGATTTAGCTTTAAAAATAGTTAGAAAAAAAGATTTAATTTTAAAAAAGATAGAAAAAGATTTAACTTTAAAGAGGAGTTAGAAAAAGATTTAGAAAAAAAGATTTAATTTTAAAAAGAAGTTAGATTTTTATTTTTAAAAAAAATATTAGAATTTGATTAAAAAATGTGTTAGAAATTAATTTAAAAAAAGGTTATAAAAAATTTACTCTTGAAGAAAAGAAAAAAAAAAGTTAAATTTTAATCTAAATCCTAAAAGTTAGTAAGAAGAGCTTTAAATAAATAAACTAAATAGAAAAAAAAAAGTTAATAAAAAATATTAGTAAAGTTATAAAAAAAATTTAATTAAATTATTATTAGTTAAAAAAACAAGATCTAAAAAAAAAGGTTAATTTATTAGGTTAATAAGAATTTAAAATAAAAATAAAAAAGAAAGGGTAAAATTTGGGGTATTACAGTTGCCCCTATTTAAATAGCTACACCAGATGATTTGAGTGACGGAGACTCAAGGAATCATGGTGGAGGGATTTAAATATAGATAACCGAAAATTTTGCCCTTATATGCGGCGATATGCAATGCTATGGACAAAGCGAGAACAGATTAATGCAGATGATGCCGTGAATATGATGTGATGCGTATGCTGGAATGATGAATGCGAAAATGCTGACGAATACGACGACACAGATGCTACGAGAAGAACACACTGGGGAAAACGACGCGCTGAGACACAGTACATCACTGGGGAATTCTAAAAATGATAGTCAACTGGTGCGAATGACCAATTGTCACTTTTAGAAAAGGAACGAGATCCTCGAATGGAGATGGTACCTATGAGACGGCCTCCACTGGGGAATCTAAAAATAAAACTGGATCACGTACGATTGTAAGATCGATTACAGAATGCTGGAGCATTGAGCAAGGAATAACATCCAAGCTTCTGTAAACTACCCCTCGTGACAGGATCAAACGGACTTTTCGGAACTCCGTAGCAAATATACAGGGTAAAGACCGACTGTATGCCAAAATAAATGGACTTTGATGGGAATTGCCCTGATAAGCTTCTCGAGGGAGAACTGTCACTTATCGTTGGAAGGGACTTATGTGCAAAGAATGGATAAGCACTCAAATAAAGAGGCTGCTGCTTATCTGATAAATAAATCTTCTCGCATTTAAGGTCGGCGCCTGGAATACGATTCTGATTCTTCTCTTACTGAAGGATAAATAAACTTCTTCATGCTTCAAGATTATGTTCTCCTGAACATGAAAAGGGTAAACTGAACTTCCTCATACTTCAGGATCGTGCTCTCCTGAATATGAAACTGGATGACTGAATATACTCATATTTCAGAATCGTGCTCTCCTGAATATGAAACTGGATAATCGAACTTCCTCATAACTCAGAATCGTGCTCTCCTGAATATGATTCGGCTCCTGAAATTTCTTCATTCTTCAGAATCGTGCTCTCCTGAAAAACGGCCAACTGAACTTCCTCATAACTTAGAATCGTGCTCTCCTGAATATGATTCCGTTCCTTCTTTTACTAAAGGATAAATGAACTTCTTCATAACTCAGAATCGTGCTCTCCTGAATATGATTTCGCTCAAACCTTCCCGTAACTCAAGATCGTGCTCTCCTGAATACGAATTGGTTCGTACCTCAAGACGGCAGATAAATGGAAGCCCAACTGCTCCATGGAGATGGCCATTTGCTGCGAGTCGTGACGAGGATATGATCGACTTCTTAGGTGAGAAATGTCGTATGCTGATGCTGTAAGATGTAAAATGTTGTACCGATGTTGTAACATGTAGGATTGTAAAGTGTTGTACTGATGTATTTTCCAGGCGTGAGCTGGCGTGTATCTGTAAAGGATTGTAGTTGATTTTCTTGAAAGATAGTGCAAAATAAATGCACGTCCGGGTACGGTGATAAACTTCTCAAGCGAGATAGTCGCGTATCTGTCATGGTATGGTGAAAATCTTAGATGGTGCAAAATAAATGCACGTCCGGTTGGGCTTGACGACCGACAAGACTGAGATTCAATCTAGGATCGAGCTAGAAAGAAGACTGGTAATCAAGACTCCATCGAGGGAATGAACTCGAAGGGTAGATATCTTATCCTGGCGAGGAAAGATAGCTGAAGTAACCGTCATCCACGAGGATCGAGCTCCGTGGGGAAACTGGAAACACATATGTATTTTATGCTTAGGGCTGACAATCTATTTGGAGAGAATGGACGAACCCAGTTACTCGGCGGTAACAACCAAATGATGGAGAGACACAATGAACCTGTGAATGCTAACGCATATGTTGATGCATATGTTAATGTGAATGTATGTTAATGTCTATGTATGTAACTATGCAAGATGTTATGAAATGAGTATGTTGAGTATGTAATGAATATGTAATGAATATGTAATGAATATGTAATGAATATGTAATGAAATAGGCATGTGATGCTTATGCCCTTGCGTATACTGACGAAACAGACTAGAGATGGGATGAGAGATGAAATAAACATCTCGACGGAGATACCCTGCGTTCTCTGCAACCAATACGTCAATCATGGGTGCGAAAGATCAATAGTAGAACCAAGTCTGGTTTTAAAGTTCTGAATTCTCTGAGGGAAGGTAATCTGCTTGTGGTGTACAGTATCACGCCTTCTTATGGGGAGAAGAAAACCTGAGGGACACTTTCGAGTTACCCAAAAAAAAAGTTGTCAGCTTATAGTCTCGCTGGGGACTGTCACTGGGAGCATGTCAGTGAAATCTCTGATGCCTTAGGGACCACTGGCTCCATCCAAAGTATTGTCAGCTTAGAGTCTCGCTGGGGACTAAATCAGAGCAATGGTTTAGGAACCTGTTGCAACACTGAGGCTTACTGGGGTATGAAGGCCGCTGTGAGTAAAATCCATCGGGTGCATGAAAAAAATTGTGAAATCCCATGGTTTTGATCTTGCAGGACCTTATAGTAGCCGCCATTTGTTTCTTCAAAAACATGGTGCCCCAGGATACTTGCGTTGCGAGGTAGGGTCATCTCAAGAGGATTTTATAGAGAACACCGAGTCCGGTTGCCCCATTGTTCTCAAACTCTTTGAGAGATTTGTCAGGTCTCGACGTAAATGGCACAAATTAATCGTGTTACGACGAAATGTTTGGGAAATAGCTCTTAAGAATGTCAGACTCGCGTTGGTAAGCGAATTGGGAAACTGCCTGCCCCTGTTCAGCAGGATCTTCAAGTTCCACGGGTTATGTTCATATGTAAATCTCTAAGATATCAAGCAAAGTTGTCATGCCTGAAATGCCTATCCTGAGCTTGTCAATGTACACATATATTTGTCTTGAATTTTTGTTTTGAAAAAAAAGATATCGCAACAACTTGTGACCGAAATCACTAGTCAGGATATAAGTTTTAATTATAATGCCATCATGAATTTTTTTCTGAGCATAGCTCGTAGGAGTCAGGAAACGTGATCTTGTCAAGTATGCTTTCAACCGAAGTCCTACTTCAATTAGGTCTTTTAAAGGTTGTATCGTGGCTCAGTTCACGGTTTAAGAAACAAAAGGATAAAGGCTCAAAGTTATATTTGTACCCACCCATTCTTCGTGATGTTCTCCAATCCTAATTCAGTTAACCGGATACGAACGCTCATATCTCAAGCGGATTTGCTATGGTCGAGAACTTATCAAGGCTTTGGACATGGCAGTCGCTCACCTATTACACGATCTTGTTCTTTACTAGGGACTATTTATTGTACCCTCTTGTTTTGCTTTTATTCCCTAACTTTTGCCTGGACAACGTCTTTTGATCTGACTTTGGAGTCCAACGGGATGCCCCAGTTTTGCCTAAGTCTCCTTCATAGGTTTTTGACTTAGCGGGCTCTTATTTTTTTGAATATTCCTTTATGCACAAGTCGTGTAAATCTTTTGAAAGGCTCGTGACTGCCCCACTCCTTAGGTAACCGAGGGATAGTCATTGTATTGGACTTCTTAAGATGCTAAGGATAAATTCTCGAAGGTTTGCTCTTCCTTTTTGAGGATCTAAGCGCTCGATCGGTTTAACTGACACCTACCCTGCCCCAGGTTAGGATGAAGGTTCTTAAAAAGAAAGAAAAACTCCTACTTCAAGGTTCAAAGGGTTGACTAGGGATTAACATCCTTATATCTCCAGTGTTTGGGATTTGAAACAATGCCTTACATCATCAGCGGGTTTCAATCGAAAGCATACGTCAAGAAATCTGACGTTTTGGGTTCGTCATCCTCCTCCCAATTCTCCATCAGAGCAAGAGATCGGGTAAAGTTGGCATTATAATTTATGAAAAATAATATTTTGAATGAGTGAAACGAATGGACTTATTCAAGACAAACATATGCGTTGCATTAATTAATCAAAGATAAACGATTTCGTACATGCTAAATATGCTTAATCAAAGAGAAATACATATAAATAAACAAATGAACTGTCGGAAAAATCCTTCTAAATGTTTATGAGATCTTGCATTTAAGAGTAACAGTTTCCTTTGGCGGAGCCTCAATGGAAATGGACTGTCTGGTTTATGATCACTGTGAGTCGTCATGGCTTGCCCCAGTTACGCTGGTCACATCTTCAACAGTTTTCAGTCGTTGCTTCAAAATAAATTTCCCAGATCCTTTGTTGATCCCGGTCATATCACCTTGAGGGTTACTGAAATGAAGCGGGCTAGGCCTTTGAATAATGACTGGATTCGGCTGATAGGCGTAGCATGCTTTGCAGAATTTGCACTTGACGAGTGAGGAACCCCGAAAGGAGTCTCGATCTTCAGCTGAGCATCGCCAAAAGACAACTTCTTCGTTTCTAGCAAATTTCTGACAACTTTCTTAAGAGCATAGCAATTCTCTAGATCATGGCCGGGCGCACCCTCATGAAATAAACAATGAGCGGTAGCGTTGTAACTTGCAGGTAATGGATTAGGTGGAGGATTAGGAGGCGGACCCAAAGCCCGAGTAGTGATGAGACCTTGCTTGACCAAAGAGGGATACAACTCGGTAAAAGTCATCGGGATCGGCGGACAAGGTTTATACGTTCTTCTGTTTGGCATATTCTGGCGAGGAGCCGGACTCTTTGGCTGTTGAGGAGCAGGAGTATTGGGTGCCTGTAGGTAGTTGACAGGAGGCGGATAAACAGGAGGTTGTTGCATAGGTTGATACATGGGAACCTGTTGATTGAAAGAAGGTGTAATAGCTGCCACATAGGGTTGTTGAGCATATTGGACCGGGTACCCTTGAGGTTGAGCATAACCTTGCAGATGCCGATAAAAGCGTTCCCTTGGTTTACCAGAGGATATAGCATTAGTCTCACTCTCCTTCTTTTTCTGGGAGCTATAAGGAGGTTTCTTCGGCTGATCCTTAGAAGCGCCATGATTATTTGTCATTTTACCACTCTTCATACCCAATTCAATCTTGACACCCACAGCAACGATGTCGGAGAAATTTGAAGTCACACTACCCACCATTCTCTCGTAAAATTCTGGACGGACTGTGTCGACAAACCAATCAGCTAACTCTTTCTCGGTCAAAGGAGGTTCTACCTGCGAAGCAGTCTCTCTCCACCTTTGAGCATACTCTTTGAATGACTCAGAATTCTTTTGTGACATACTCAGCAATTGTCTTCTGTCAGGAGCCAGATCCATATTGTACTTGTAGTGTTTGATGAAAGCGTCAGATAAATCTTGAAAGCTCTTAACGCGGGATTGGTCCAAAGTTAAATACCACTTGGAAGAAGCACCCTTCAAACTGTCTTGGAAGCAATGAATCATCAGTTTATCATTCTCAACATGGGCAGCCATTTTGCGATAATACATGATCAAATGACTCTTAGGACAGGTGGCACCTTCATAGCGATCGAAGTTCGGAGTTTTGAACTTCGGGGGAATAACTAAACCCGAGACCAAACAAACATCCCTTGCAGCAGTCCCAAAAATTTGATCACCCTCTACCTTTTTCAATCTCTGGACGATAGTGTTTACTTCCTCACGAAGCTTATCATGTTTCTCATAACCCTCAACATTCTCATCAAGATTATCAAAAACTGTCTCATTGGAGTATGGTTGCGCACGAGTGTGTACAACAGGTGGTGCAAAGATAGGAGCCCCCCTAGAAACTTCAGAAAACAAAGGCACGGCTTGCTGAACAGGTTGATTAATCGGAACAGTGGCTTGAGGAGGCACAAAACCGGGAGCAAGACCATAAGGTGGGTCCCTTGCTACGGTCACACTTGGTGAAGGGTCCACAGTAACGCCGGTAATCTCAGAAACAACAGTGGGCTGGGTATCCATCTTAGCATTCATGACATGTAACAATTCCATCATTCGCCCCATACCCCCTCGAAGGTCTTCAAGTTCATTGCTAAGGCGATCAATCTCTTTTGCCTGATCCTCCATTCTTTTCCGAGTTTGAGCTCTGGTGTTGTATTGGTGCCGAGAACTCAGGGTGACAAAACTGGAAGGTGAGAGAACCGAGTGTGAGAAATCGGGAGACACATGCAATGCAAGAAAGTAAATGATGCTAAAATGTGGATGAAGATTTCATGGGATTCAATCATTGACGAATGTCGTGGGGTACCAAGGAAATCTTTTTCTTGTTTTTTCATTTTATATTTTTTTTATTTATGGTATCCCGCGATATCCATTAATGATGTTTGAACTCCATGAAATACAATGCGATGAGATGCTTTATGGATGCAATGCATGAAAACACACAAAGTCCTAGGTTAAAGGCTTGCATGAGGTTCAAAGGCAAATACCCTCCCCTGAAGTTAGATGGTTCATCCTGTCCTACAAAAGTAACCGGGTTCTAAGGGATCTCAATATCATTGATCCTTCACCAGGGTGGTTGTTCAGAAGGCAGCTTACTTGCCAACCAAAACCCTCCAAGTTTAAGATCTCAATGAGCGTAGTATCGAGTGTCAACCAACTTCAGTCTGCACCAAAGCCGGTTACCTCACTACTTTCTAAAGGCCAAGATGAGTTAACTAGGGTTCTAAAAGTCAGTTAGTGCGTTGACAACATATGGCAGCCTCAATATTATCCTCAACTTGACTTAAGGAATATAAGCACCAACCAAGAAGTCGCACTAACTATGGCCACCAGATCAACCGTATCGATATACGTCGTACAGTTTCCTTGGTCTATTGCCATTTACCTAAGGTACACTAGATCCGGGTGTAGGACCTATCTCACAGCACAAGGAACAGTCCCACAATCAAAGCACAAATATATACATGCAAATGAATAATGTCACAGATAGTAATAAATATGAACAAGTTAGGGATAACCCTCAAAAGTTAAGACAATATTCCCCAGTGAAGTCGCCATTTTCTGTTGCGGTGGAAATAGGATCACAAACTATTAATGAGTTTGAATCGCAATTCAATTCACAACCGCTCTTTGATTTATCCGAAGGAAAAGGTCAAAAGAGGGAAAACCTATTTTGCATCGTAAACACAATGCGGGGAAAGATCTAGGGTTCGGGGGTTGGTTAAATTTAGGGAAGGTATTAGCACCCTAAACTTCTGTAGTACTCTACAGGAACCTTTTGTTCAAATGTTTACTATTTTGCTTTATTTATTTGCTTAAGACATATGTACAAAGGGATTAAAAGTGAGAAAAGAGACCTAAGGGGTTAATTCTAAGTTTACTCGGCAAGACATCGCATCTTGTGCCTACGTATCCTTAGGGGAGTGGAATCAGAGTAATCGTAGTTCCCCTCAATAGGGAGGTTAGAAACTTCTTGACTGTGGTCAAGGTCTCAAGGGGAATAAACATGTCTTAAGGACACGCTTACGTGGAGTGTAGGAACTCCAAATCTCTACGTTGAATTGTTAAGTTGTAATTAGGGTTAAATTAGGTTAGGGATTCCGCGGCGGGAAACCCTAAAATGAGCGCGGCGGCTCTTTGACCTAATGCTAGGGGTAAAGTTGTAATTTTGCCTGCGGCGAGGCATTTGTGAAAAGTAAGGTTTGTAAGGTTGTAAGGGTTTGAAGTTGAGGACTATTGACACGGCGGTCAAACGGCTAGACCTAATTCCTTCGGAGGGATAAAACTGTAAAAAATGTGAAAATATGACAAATCATTATATGGAGGAATAATTAAGGTACAGAAATAAGAAAAGTAATAAAGGCAGAGGGTATAAAGAAACAAAGAAACATTTCTGAAAACATGAAGAATATGAAAATATGTAATAACACTTAGAATGAAGTGAGGGAGGAAAATAGTGTGGGGCTGTGGCCACCACAAGCACATCTCAACCTCAAGCATGCAAATGAAATGCAGGAATAAAGAAAATAAAAGGTACACAAAATGACACGGCAAACATAAGGAGTTCCTTACGAAAAGGTTTTAATTTTTTAATATTTTAATTATGTAAAAAAATGTTTTAATTTTTTTAATATTTTAATTATATATATAAAAAGGTTTTAATTTTAAAATGGAATTACTTAGTTAAAAAAAATTTAAGTTTAAATTATAAAAAAAATGTTAAGTTTAAATTATATATAAAAAAAAATGTTTTTGGGAACAAAAAGGTTTTTTTGGAAAAAAATGTTTACGGGAACAAAAAAAAGTCTTTTTTTTGGAAAAAAATGTTTACGGAACAAAAAAGGTTTTTTTTTGGGAAAAAAATGTTTACGGGAACAAAAAAGGTTTTTTTTTGGGAAAAAAATGTTTACGGGAACAAAAAAGGTTTTTTTTGGGAAAAAAATGTTTACGGGAACAAAAAAAGTTTTTTTTGGGAAAAAAATGTTTTGATAAAAAAAAAAAAATAACAATAGAATTGCAAATGCAAACAGACAAATAATGGACATGCAAACAATCCTATACGACACAATCATGGTTCATACAGATCAAAATCTACGGATCTAAACAACAATGAAGGTTAACATGGCAAGGATGCAAATAAATATGAAAAATGCAAAGGATTTAGTAATTTAACGGACCTAAACACATTAACATGGCAAAATATGCACATAAACATGAAAAGGCAAAAGGTTTAGTAATTTAACCTACGAAGCGGAGGTTTGCTTCGGTAAATGTGAAAAAGGTTTGAATAAGGGAACACTGGAGAGCTCCAATCCTTCTTAAGAGTTGTGGGAACGACCGCCTTTCTTCTCTGGGGATCTCCTTTGTTTCTCCCTCTCTCTCCTCTTTTCTGAAGAAAACCTTCTGACCCTTCTTAGGTTTTTTTCATTCTCTCCTCCTTTCCAACAAGGCAACACATGTATATATATAGGGAACAAATTAGGGTTAACACCAAATTGTCAATAATGTCCCTAAAGCCCATTTTAAAGCCCAAACTAAATAATTAGTTAAGAGAAAAAATAAAATTAAAATAATTAAAATAAACTAAAAATAAAACTAATAATCCTATTGATTCCTAAAATCAAAAATATTATAAAAAGAAAAAAAAATTTTCAATATATTTTATTTTATGATTTTTTTTGGATATTTTTATGAATAATTTAGAAAAAAGTGAAAAAAATAATATTTTAAAAAATGATTTAATTAAAATACGAAAATAATAATTAAATAATAATAAAAAACTATTTTTGTTATTTTTTAATGAAAGATAGAAAAATTTAGAGTAAAAATAATAAAGAACAAAAAAAGTGACAAAGGTGAGATTTAATTTTTAAAATAGTTAGGAAAAAAAAAAAAAAAAAGATTTAATTTTAAAAAAGAATTTAGAGGAAAAAAAGATTTAATTTTAAAAAGAAGTTAGAGAAAAAAAGATTTAATTTTAAAAAAGTTAGAAAAAAAAAATTTAATTTTAAAAAGTTAGAAAAAAAAGATTTAAAGTTAGAAAACAAGATTTAGCTTTAAAAATAGTTAGAAAAAAAGATTTAATTTTAAAAAAGATAGAAAAAGATTTAACTTTAAAGAGGAGTTAGAAAAAGATTTAGAAAAAAAGATTTAATTTTAAAAAGAAGTTAGATTTTTATTTTTAAAAAAAATATTAGAATTTGATTAAAAAATGTGTTAGAAATTAATTTAAAAAAAGGTTATAAAAAATTTACTCTTGAAGAAAAGAAAAAAAAAAAGTTAAATTTTAATCTAAATCCTAAAAGTTAGTAAGAAGAGCTTTAAATAAATAAACTAAATAGAAAAAAAAAAGTTAATAAAAAATATTAGTAAAGTTATAAAAAAAATTTAATTAAATTATTATTAGTTAAAAAAACAAGATCTAAAAAAAAAGGTTAATTTATTAGGTTAATAAGAATTTAAAATAAAAATAAAAAAGAAAGGGTAAAATTTGGGGTATTACAATCTTCTTCTCCTCTTCTCTTGCACTTATTCATATTATGGCTTGAGGTTAAGATGAGCTTGTGGAGGCTCCAGCCCCACACATATTTCCTCTCTCACTTGCATTGCATCCTTGCCTTCCATGTTTGCATTCTTGTGCATGTTTCTTTCTTCTTCCTTTGTCTGTTTCTTCCCTTAGGATTTACATTCCATATTGTTTAAGTTGGAGTGTGATAGACATTAGGGTTCTAACCATGCATGATAACATTAGGTAGTTCCCTTTCAAACTCAACTTTAGGCGCACCTTGCATGACAACTTTTAGGGTTAGGACTAGTCCCCCTTAATTGGTATCTTTCTCTTCTCATCTTCAAACAACTTCAATCCACTTAATAAAGGATGACAATTGTTGCACGCTACAAGCCTTAAGCCATTTGGGAAAATATGATTGGTTGGTTACCTCTCAATTATCTAGAATGTTAGTTTATGTCCTTCGGACGATATACGAAGCATTCCCTCCTAGATCATAGTCTCTAGTGCAACATGAGTTACAAACCAAGTTCAAAATGCTTCTTCTTTAAAAAACACAAAAACAACTCAAACTCTTTTTCACCCCTTGGGGTCTTAATCAGGGAAACCTTTTTTATAAACAAGAGTGTTGTTAACTTTCAGTCCTATTGCAAACGATAACGCCTAAGTCTCCAATGGTCGAGCTGCATACACCAACTGCTAGAACTGTCTGTTAACCCTACTCGGGTAAAACTTTTGAACAGCATGTGTTCTTGTAAGCCCGAACTACGTTTGCTCTGATCTTTCATACCAGACGAAGGTACGTAGGCACAAGACGTGATGTCTTGGCGAGCAACCTCCCCCCTTCTTTACCCGTAGTTAGGCGAACTACGTTGACTCTGACTTTCCATTGCACGAGGGAGTACGTAGGCACAGAGCGGCAATACTCTGCCGAGTCAGTTCTGTTTTCTTTTTCTTTTTTCCATAAGCCTTTAGCGTAGATAGTTTACACACCCTTTTAGCTAGACAACCTAAGCGTGGATCCCGTCGAGTACGACGGACGTGAGGGGTGCTCATACTTTCCCCTTGCGTAACCGACTCCCGAACCTAGGACTTGGTTGCGATGACCTCGTCTTTTCCCGTTTTCGTTAGGTTTTTTCCGATCGTTTCCTTTCCCTTCTTCGGGATAAATAACGATAGGTGGCGACTCTGTTAGTCATTGTCGGCCTTCCTTTTTCGCAGTAGCGACAACTGGCGACTCTTTTGGGGACAAGAATATCCCTTATGCGAGTCAATACTAGCGCTTGTGTGTTTTCTTTTTGGGTGTGTGTATATATGTGCTTTATCTTTATTTACTTCCGCATTTTACTTTCCGCATCATATATCATTACTGTTGTGTTGTGGGGAGGGAAGTTCCATTGAGTGAGAAGCCGGACCTGGGCTTGAGTACAAACTTATTATTATAAGAGAAAAGTAGTGGTGAGCCTGTATGTTAGGCATGCACCAGTTCCCACGAAATTTGCACTCAGGCGAGATTCTCTTTGATGTCTTTCTTTCCAGCCCAATGGGCCGTTGAGAGAATTTCAGATTTGAGGGTTATCGACTCTGGGGACCGATCATTTGGGATTCAGCTAAGTGAGGCCTCTTCAAGGGATGATGATACCAAACCAGAAATGGTGAACGTATCATCATTTCTTGAAAGTCTGTGACGTTGATGAACGCATAGGATGTTGAACCTTGTCAGTGGATAGGTCCATATCTGTGAGTGGGTGGGTTATGCAGGAAACTTTGACTTCCAGACTACCCAGTTCTTGACAATGTAAACATGTGTTCATGATACAAAGGGGTTCTTATGTCCATGATTTTGTCGGTACTAAGGCGAAGCGCTGGTTCTTCTCAACCGATAGCACAACAGTCCTGATCCCCTGTTTGCATTTGCATGTGCATTTTCATTTGCATTTCATTAACGTGTGTTTATGTTGCAGGTGTACATTTTCTCTTCGATTATGGTGATTATGTTCTCTCTTTGTTGACATGGAGCCCTTGAGGAGGACCCTGGCCTACAAGTTTCCTACGCCTGACATTAGAGTTTTGCGAAGCCTGATTTCTCTAGCTGACAAGAAGGTTATTGAGGATTTTAGAGAATCTTATGGGAGACTTATGAATATTGTTTGCAAACCTTCTCTGGATGAATTGAATGGCCTTCAGGCGTTGCTACAATTCTATGATCCTCAGTTGCGAGGCTTCACCTTTCAGAGTTTTGTTTTAGCACCTACATTGGAGGAGTTTTCTGATATATTGGGAATACCTATTCTGAACCAGATATCGTTCCATCATGTTGAGGGAGAGCCAGATTTGACTGAACTTGCTAAGGCTTTATATTTGGATGTCTCTGAGTTGGAAGGGAAGTTAGCCAGTAGGAATGGAATGTTTGGATTTCCATTACCTTTTCTTGCGGACAAGGCTCGAGAGTTTGTTAAAAAAGGTTTTTGGGTGATATTCAATGCTATCTTGGCCTTGTGTATCTATGGCATTATGTTATTCCCGAACATCCCAGATTTTGTAGATGTCGATGCATTCAGTATCTTTGCTTCAAAGAACCTTATACCCACTCTGTTAGGCGATGTTTATCATTTCGTGCATTACAAGAACGAGAGCAGGAGAGGGAAGAGCGTGTCTTGTTGTGCACCTTTGTTCTATACATGGGTTAGGAGCCACCTTCCCAAGACTGGTCCGTCCTCTGCTACTGCTGGCCTTTGGAATGGTCTGAGCGCTTGATGAGATTGTCTACCTAAGACATTGTGTAGTTTGATAGGGATGTATTGGGCATTGAGATTATCTATAGTTGTGGAAGCTTTCGTAACGTCCCGCTGGTCGGAAGGAAAGGTTGCATAAACTATAATCCGGCTATTACTATCAGACAGTTTGGGTACGCACTTAGAGGGCCTCCGAAGGATGAAGAGATATAGGAATCTCTGTATCTCACTGGCTTGTTGGAGGGAGATAATTTGGCTAGGGTTGAACATGCCTGGATAAATGTCCATAGGAGAGGAAAGGTTGCATTAGGAAAGAGCAATAGTCAAGCATACGCTCCATATTTGGTTTGGATTCAGAGTAGAGCCAAAGAATTGATGATGCCATATCTGTCTATTCAGCATGTGCATCCTCTTGAGATTGCAGAGCCTACTACAATAGATATCCAAAGGTATGATCAGGTATGTCGCGAGAAGGAAGAGTTGCAGAAGACAAACGAAGAGTTAGAGAGGGAGATGGCTCAGCTCAGAAGTGAAAGGAACGAAGCAAAGTATTCTTTGAAAAAACAAACTGAATTGGTGAATAAGTTGGGAACAGACTTAACTCAGGAGACTAAATATAGAGAGCACACAGGCCAAGATTTGAATGCTTCTTATTTTATTCTGGCCACGAAGAAGGAAGAGTTGAGTAAAGCCTATTTGCGGATTTCCAAGTTTGAGGCTCAGTGGAACGCTGCCATGTCTACTAGCAAGCAGCGTGAAGACAAATTGAAGGAGCATATCATCAAACAGAAGGCCCAGCTCAAAGCTAAAGATGAGGAGATCTCAAAGGAAGCCGCACTCAGAAGACATAGTGACTGCAAACTATATGAAGCGCTTGCAACCTTGGAGGAGCATAGAGAGGAAGCTAGTGCTAAGAGGCGTAGACTTAAGGAGGTTGTGGGGAAGGAGAACTCGGTCGAGGATCTTCAGTCCACTATCAGTCAGCAGGAGTTGCTCATACGTGGTTTGCTCACTAGGCCAGACCATCCGGATACACAGGCGTTGTTGAAGGATTTCCAGTCTCGCCACCCAGTTTGATTTGTTTCTTTGTATTCTGTAGCGTAGACTTTTGTATGGACCATCACCAGACCTGTTGGTTGAGGTCCCTTTCTGTTTGTACTCATTTGCTGTTTATACTTTGCCTATGGGCTTATGTTTATATATGAGGAACTTCTATTATGTGCTGGCCTGCAAGGCTCTCCATCGTCTTGGTTGTTATCCCGAAACTAGAATCGAGGGGGAAATGTCCCTATTTGCATAAATACATGTCTGCATTTTAGCATGTTTCTCGCATTTGCAGGTGCATCTGAACTGTTAACCTTATCTTGTTTCTTGTGCCACTAGTGTTTCAGGATTTCATAACAGATAACTCACCGCTATGGTACTAGAGGTAACCAGAGAAGGCTAATGGATCAAATTCAAGAGATGAGAGATCGTATTGCACAGCTGATGGATATGATGCAAGGAGTTGCTACCGGTCAGGCTCAACTTCAGACTATGGTGCAAACCCTGTTGACACGAGTTGATGATGATGGGGTACTACACTGTGGGTTTGCTACAAACCATACTCAGGTTGAAACCCCTCAGGAGGGCAATTCAATACCAACTTTAGTCATCCCTAATACTGGAGGGGGTGGTCACGGAGCTGGCGCTGGGAATGAGACAGGTTTTAATGCTGGCGATAATGGTAACGGGAATGGCCATGGTTTCGGTTTTGATACTATAGGTGCCATTCATGGTAGTTTGGACCATACATGGAACGAGGATCGGCAGAAGGATATATTCACTCCAAGGTTTGTAAATGTTGTAGGACCTTCTGAGGCTGATAGAAGGATTCAAATGATTGAAGAGAAGATGAAATCCCTTTAGTGCCAAAATTCCATGGGACTAGATATGTCTAACCTGTGGCTGATCCCAGGCTTAAGAGTGCCTCACAAATTCAAAGTGCCCGACTTCGATAAGTACAAAGGCACTACTTACCCGAGGGTTCACCTGCGCTTGTACTATAGAAAGATGTTCGCGTACTCGGACGATGAAAAACTCTTGATGCACTTTTTTCAGGATAGCTTGTTCGGCCCCTCTTTGGAGTGGTACATGGGGCTGGAGCCCACTAACATCTGCAGCTGGAAAGAACTAGCCGAGGCTTTTGTAAGGCACTATCAATACAATAGTGACCTCGCACCGAATAGAGTCCAGTTGCAGAATCTTTCTCAAAAGAGTAACGAATGCTTTAAAGAGTACGCCCAGAGGTGGCGAGAGCTTGCTACTAGGGTACAACCACCAATGGTAGAAAGGGAGCTGGTGGACATGTTTGTTGCTACTTTACCAGGGGTGTACTATGAAAAGCTCATAAGCAGTATGTCCGAAAGTTTCTCAGATTTGATAATCACCGGTGAAAGGGTGGAGAACAGCATCAAGCTTGGAAAGATTCAGGCGGGAGAAGTACCCTCAGCTGGAGGAGGAGGAAAAAAGATATTTGGAAACAAGAAGCGTGAAGGGGACGTCAGTTCAGTGACAAGTTCTAGAGGAAGAGGAAGGGGTCAACCACAAAACCAATATCGCCAACAGCAAGTGGCCAGTGTCACTATTCATGTGCCACAGCAGCAATGACCACAGCAACAACAACAACAAAGACAGTATCAGCCACAACAGCAAAACTAATAGGGTTATAGGAGGTATCCTGATAGGGCCAGGCCGAATAGAGTATTTGACACTCCACCGATGCCCTACTCTCAGGTGCTTCAGACTTTATTGCAGCTAAAATTAATTCAGAAAAGGACTCTTGCTCCTTTGACAGGTGATCCCCCACCCGGCTATGACGCAAATGCACGTTGCGAATTTCACTCTGGGGCGCCTGGTCACTCTATTGACGATTGCAAGGCTTTTAAACACAAGCTGCAAGATCTCATTGACAGTAAAGCGATAAATTTTTCTCATGATGCACCTAACGTCGTGCAGAACCCTATGCCAAACCATGGGCAGGCTAGGGTTGGTGCTATTTATAACATCCCAAATTTCATTAATTAATTAATTATATTAATTAATTGATTTATTGGAATTAATCTTAATGATTTGGATTAATTGGATTTATTTTCTGTTTTATCCATCCAATGGTTAATTGCTTGGTTCAATTATGTTAATCCTATGTGATATGAATAATTTGTGTACTATTGTGATGAGCAGTGGGTAGCCTTTGGGCGTGAATCCTAGATTGTGATATGTGTATTGGTTGAATCAATTAGGAATACATGAGAACATATTAGTGAATATGTGTGTATTGTCTAATAAGTATGTGAATGCATATTGTGGTATGCTAATGTATGTAATGCATGGGAACATATCATGGATATGTGTGCATTATTTTGATGAATGTGATGATGGTATTGAATGTGAATGCCTTGAATTGTTATGAATGTGTTGTGTGTGCAATCATGTTGTAGTTCTTGAAGGGATGAATTATTTGAATGCATGGGATTAAGATGCGGGAATGGCCTTAAGTGCATTTTTGTTGGTTGATTGCATATGCATCATTTAGTCAAGAGGCAATGTTTGCTAGTTTCGTGGAGACTAGTGGCTTGTCCCAAACCTAGAAGGGTGGGTTTGAAGCCTAGGGGACGGGCTTTGTTGTTATCGGTCTAGAAGGGTGGACCCTATTTAAGTGTAAAAACCGAAAAATGATAACAAGTGTTGGTACCACATAGCATTGAGCTGTGATTGAGTCACATAGCATTGATGTCATTGTTATATGAATTATGCTTGTGTGTGAATTGGTAAATTGGTGAGTTGTGAATGATGGATTGGCGCATGATGAAATGTGTTATATTATTATTCATATGTATTTATACATGTCGTGAAATGTATGATGAGCTATGAATGAATTGCGGTGAGAAATGTGGATTATATGTAATTGTTACTTGTATACATATATATAATCTTATGCATTGATTATTATGGTAATATTTCTCACCCTTCTGTTGTTTTATAATGCTCTATGAGACATTGCAGATTAGGTTGCTGGAGGTTTCTTTTGTGAAGTATAGCTTCATTCTTTTGAGTCAGACTGCTCTGATTATGTAACATCGGGTAGTTAGGCTTGTATAGCATTCTTTTGTGATACATTTGTGATGTATCAGTTGATGATGTTTTGTAACATGAATGATTGATGAACAACTGGATAACATGTAATTATGTGATCAAATATTTTGAAGTAATTCAAATGTTTTATTCTTCCGCTTTAATTTTAAATATTGAGACGTGGGTTTAAGGACTAAGTTCCTCTACTTTGAAAACTATCCCACTGTTGCATATTTTTATAGAGCAGGTGTTGAGTGTTTTATTGGTAATAATGTGACATACTTCTTCTATACCATATTTTAAATCATACTCTGATAAAATTTATATGTGCCTTTATATTATTGTTTTATTTGGGGGTTATAGAAGGGGGTGTTAGATTAAGTGGTATCAGAGCAGGTCGGTCCGTCCGACCAAGTTGTTAGTGTGTTGTTCTCTACGTATATTGATATGTGTGTGTGTTACACTATCGGTATTGGTGTTCTTACGTGGTTTTGTTGTTGGAATTCAGTAAGATAGTTGCAGGTAGGAATGACGAAGCAATTGCGGAGGCTTTGACGAGATTGGTGGGGGCAATTGGACAGAATCCTTAGGCCAACGTGAATGGGGGGAATAATGCTGATGATGAATTCCGTGCTTTGGGAAGGTTCCAAAGGAATAATCCACCGACGTTCAAGGGAACCCATGAGCCTGAAAAAGCACAAATTTGGTTGAAAGCTATCGAGAAGATTTTTCGGGTTATGAATTGTTCGAATGCACAGAAGGTGCAGTTCAGAACTCATATGCTCGAAGAGGAAGCCGAGGACTGGTGGGGTAATACTCGCCAAAGATTTGAAGAGGATGAGATTGTGATTACTTGGAATCTTTTTAGAGAGACATTTCTGGAGAAGTATTTTCCAGAAGATGTGTGCGGAAAGAAAGAGATTGAATTCCTTGAGCTGAAGCAAGGTAATTCGACGGTAGCTAAGTATGCGGCAAGATTTGAGGAGTTGATCAAGTTTTGTCCTCACTACAACACTGTTAATGCTGAGAGATCTAAGTGTCTCAAATTTGTGAATGGCTTGAGGCCTGAGATCAAGCAAGCTATTGGTTATCAGGAAATTCGGCGATTTTCTGAGTTGGTAAACAAGAGTAGGATTTATGATGAGGATAGTAGGGCTCGGTCTAGCCACTACAAGAGCTTAAGTGATAAGTAAGGAAAGAGCCAATTCAGAGGAAAACCTTATGTGACTCCTGCTGAAAAGGGGAAACAAAGGGTTGGTTTCGGTAAGAAACCAAGTGGGGTAGTTTCTACTCCGGTGAGATGTTATAGGTGCGGTGAAGAGGGACACCGTGCTCCAGAATGCAAAAGTGTTGAGAAGACGTGTTTCAGGTGTGGCAAGTCAGGCCACAAGGCTCTTGAGTGCAGAAGCGGTACGGGTGTGACTTGCTACCATTGTGGTGAGCAAGGGCATATTAGTACCAATTGTGATAAGCCAAAGAAGAATCAAGGGAGCGGAAAAATGTTCGCTCTATCTGGATCTGAGACTGCTAGTGATGATCGCTTGATCAGAGGTACGTGTTTTATTAATGGTATGCCTTTGATCGCTATAATTGATACTGGAGCTACGCATTCTTTTATTTCTTTGGAGTGTGTTAGAAGGTTGAATCTTGAGATGTCTGTTATTGGTGGTGGCATGGTTATTGATACTCCTGCGATGGGTTCGGTAACTACACCGTATGTGTGTTTGAATTGCCCTTTGAGTATTTTTGGTAGAGACTTTGGGGTTGATTTAGTGTGTCTTCACTTAGATCAACTTGATGTCATTCTGCTGGGAATGAATTGGTTAAAATTCAATCGTGTTTATATTAACTGTTTTGATAAAACGGTTATTTTTCCTAAACCGGGTGATGAAGGGAATTTATTTATGACTGCTAAGCAAGTGAAAGAATCAGTGCGAGATGGTGCAAGGGTATTTATGTTTATGGCAACTTTGAGTATTGGTGAAAGTGAGGCAATTGATGCCTTACCAGTTGTCCGTGATTTTACGGAAATTTTTCCTGATGAGATAAGAGATTTACCGCCGGAACGAGAAGTGGAGTTTTTGATTGACCTGATTCCTGGAACCAATCCTATATCGATGGCTCCATATCGTATGTCCGCATCAGAATTGAAAGAGTTGAAGAGTAAACTTGAAGATTTGCTTGAGAAGAGGTTTATTCGTCCGAGTGTGTCGCCGTGGGGTGCACCGGTGTTGTTGGTTAAGAAGAAAGAAGGTTCTATAGACTCTGTGTGGATTACAGACAGTTAAACAAGGTGACTATCAAGAACAAGTATCCACTTCCGAGGATTGATGATCTGATGGATCAGTTGGTTGGTGCAAGTGTGTTCAGTAAAATAGATTTGAGGTCTGGGTATCATCAGATTCGTGTGAAAGTTGAAGATATTCAGAAGACTGCTTTTAGAACGCGGTATGGACACTATGAGTATTCTGTAATGCCATTTGTTGTGACTAATGCACCAGGTTTATTTATGAAGTACATGAATAGGATTTTCCATCCTTATTTGGACAAGTTCGTTGTGGTGTTTATTGATGACATTTTGGTATACTCGAAGAATGAAGAGGAGCATGCCGGACATTTGAAGATTGTGTTATCTGTGTTGAAAGAGAAGCAGTTGTATGCGAAACTTTCTAAGTGTGAATTTTGGTTGAAATAAGTTAGTTTCCTTGGTCATGTGATTTCAAGTGAAGGTATTACGGTTGATCCATCGAAGGTTGAAGCGGTATCGCAATGGGAGACTCTGAAATCAGTTTTTGAGATTAGAAGTTTTCTTGGTTTAGCGGGTTATTATCGTAAGTTCATTGAAGGATTTCCTAAGTTATCGTTACCGTTGACGCAATTGACTAGGAAGGGTCAAGCTTTTGTTTGGGATGCCAAGTGTGAAAAGAGTTTTCAGGAACTTAAGAGAAGATTGACGACAACCCCTGTTCTGATTTTACCAAATTCGGAAGAGCCGTTTGTTGTGTATTGTGATGCTTCTTTGATGGGCTTGAGAGGTGTGTTGATGCAGAATAATCAAGTTGTAGTCTATGCTTCGAGGAAACTCAAAGTGCATGAGAAGATTTATCCGACGCATGACTTAGAGTTGGCTGCCGTTGTGTTTGTGCTTAAACTTTGGAGGCATTATTTGTTTGGTGCGAGATTTGAAGTGTTTAGTGATCACAAGAGTTTGAAGTATCTATTTGATCAAAAGGAATTGAATTCTAGGCAAAGAAGGTGGTTAGAGCTTTTGAAGGATTATGATTTTGGGTTGAATTACCATTCGGGTAAAGCGAATGTGGTAGCGGATGCGTTGAGTCGGAAATCGTTGCACATGTCGATGATGATGGTGAAAGAGTTGGAATTGATTGAGCAATTTTGTGATTTGAGTTTGGTGTGTGAGGAGACTTCTTATGGGGTTAAGCTTGGAATGTTGAAGCTTACGCGTGGTATTCTGGACGAAATTCGAGAAGGACAGAAGTCCGATTTGAGTTTAGTTGACCGGTTGACTTTGATCAACCAAGGCCAAGGTGGTGATTTTCGGATTGACGAGAATGGTATTATGAGGTGTCGGGATAGAGTTTGTGTCCCGGATCTTGATGAACTGAAAAAGAGTATTCTTAAGGAAGGACATCGTAGCGGATTGAGTATTCATCCGGGTGCTACTAAGATGTATCAAGATTTGAGGAAAATATTTTGGTGGCCTCGTATGAAGAAGGATATTGTCGAATTTGTGTATTCTTGTTTGACTTGCCAGAAGTCGAAGATTGAGCATTAGAAACCGTCGGGTCTGATGCAACCGTTGTTTATTCCTGAGTGGAAATGGGATATCATTTCTATGGACTTTGTGTCTGGACTACCTAGGACGCCGGGTAATTTTGAAGCTATTTGGGTTATTGTGGATAGATTGACTAAATCTGCTCACTTTATTCCTATGCGAATGGATTATCCGTTGGAGAAATTGGCAAAGCTATACATCGAGAGGATTGTCAGTTTGCATGGTATTCCGTCTAGTATTGTGGCGGATAGGGACCCGAGGTTTACTTCGAGATTATGGGAGAGCTTGCAAAGTGCTTTGGGTACGAGGTTGCGTTTGAGTTCAGCTTATCATCCCCAGACAGATGGTCAGACTGAGAGAACTATTCAATCAATCGAGGATCTTTTGAGGGCTTGTCTATTGGAGAAAGGAGGAGCTTGGGATAGATACGTGCCTTTGATTGAATTTACTTACAACAACAGTTTTCATTCGAATATTGGTATGGCACCGTTCGAAGCATTGTATGGTAGGCGGTGTAGGACGCCACTGTGTTGGTATGAGTCCGGAGAGAGTTCTGTAGTTGGACCCGAGATAGTTCAGCAGACTACGGACAAGATTAAGATGATTCAAGAAAAGATGAGGATTTCTCAAAGTCGTCAGAAGAGTTATCATGACAAGAGGAGGAAGGAACTTGAATTTTAAGAGGGAGATCATGTGTTTCTTCGGGTTACTCCAATGATTGGTATTGGTAGGGAATTGAAGTCGCGTAAGTTGATGCCGCGTTTCATTGGTCCTTATCAGATTTTGCAGAGGATAGGAGAAGTGGCCTATCGTGTGGCTTTACCGTCGCCGCTTGCTAATCTCCATGATGTTTTCCATGTATCTCAGTTGAGGAAATACATTGCGGATCCGTCTCATGTAGTCCAAGCAGATGATGTACAAGTGAGAGATAACCTCACCGTGGAGGCATCACCTATGCGGATAGAGGATCGGAAGTTGAAGAAACTTTGAGGCAAAGATATTTCTTTGGTGAAGGTCGCTTGGGGAGGACCGGCCGGTGGAAATGTGACTTGGAAACTGGAGAGCCAAATGAGAGACTCTTATCCAGAACTGTTTGAACCAGGTAACATTTTTTAGGACGAAAATTCCTAAAGTGGGGGAGGGTTCTAACAGCCCAAATTTCATTAATTAATTAATTATGTTAATTAATTGATTTATTGGAATTAATCTTAATGATTTGGATTAATTGGATTTATTTGGTAGATAATTAAAGAGAGAAATGAGAAGGAAAGAAAATAATAGAAGTATATAAGGGATAAGTGGAAAGAATTTGATAGAAAGAAAATAGAAGAGAAAGAATAGAGAAAGAGGAGAAAAGAGAAAAGAAGAGGGAAACTTGGAGAAATCATCAAGAATCAACTTCAAGCTTCAATCTAATCAAGGTAAAGGTGAGAAACATTATTATCTAGTCAACGTATGTGGTTATGTATGTGTGGGTTGGGTTTTGTTGTGAGTTCCACCATTTTTCAAGCTAGGGCAAAGTGGATTTAATCGGTAGAATCGTAGTTTAATCGGTTAGAAACTGAAAATAATGTCGTAGAATAGTCGGGTGATGTGGAGTTAAGATTACTGGAACTGGTTTGGTGAGAATCGGTCAATTTTTGGAGAGTAGAAGTTTTGGGACAAAATGACGGTTCTGATATCGCAGGTTCGCTGGCTCTCGCCAGGCGAGTGGAGGCGAAGCTTCGCCGGGCGAAGCCCAGCGAATAGCTGGCGAATAACTCAAGAAAACTCCTAGTGGTCTTCGCTGGCAAGTTCGCCAAGCAAAGGTGAGTGGCGAAGGTTCTCCAGGCGAGTACATCAGCGAAGGGTAGTGAATCAAGTCAGTAGCTACTGACTTCTGTTCGCTGGCGAGTTCTCCAGGCGAAGGTCCCAGCGAGCATTCGCCAATGGCTTCGCCAGGCGAAGGGTGGCGAGTAGGACAGCATTGTTCTTTTTGGTTTTATCCATCCAATGGTTAATTGATTGGTTCAATTATGTTAATCCTATGTGATATGAATAATTTGTGTACTATTGTGATGAGTTGTGGATAGCCTTTGGGCGTGAATCCTAGATTGTGATATGTGTATTGTTTGAATCGATTAGGAATACATGAGAACATATTAGTGAATATGTGTGTATTGTCTAATAAGTATGTGAATGCATATTGTGGTATGCTAATGTATGTAATGCATGGGAACATATCGTGGATATGTGTGCATTGTTTTGATGAATGTGATGATGGTATTGAATGTGAATGCCTTGAATTGTTATGAATGTGTTGTGTGTGCAATCATGTTGTAATTCTTGAAGGGATGAATTATTTGAATGCATGGGATTAAGATGCGGGAACAGTCTTAAGTGCATTTATGTTGGTTGATTGCATATGCATCATTTAGTCAAGAGGCAATGTTTGCTAGTTTCGTAGAGACTAGTGGCTTGTCCAAAACCTAGAAGGGTGGGTTTGAAGCCTAGGGGACTGGCTTTGTTGTTATCGGTCTAGAAGGGTGGACCCGGTTTAAGTTTAAAAACCGAAAAATGATCCCAAGTGTTGGTACCACATAACATTGAGTTACATTGAGCCTTGATTGAGTCACATAGAATTGATGTCATTGTTATATGAATTATGCTTGTGTGTGAATTGGTAAATTGGTAAGTTCTAAATGATGGATTGGTGCATGATGAAATGTGTTATATTATTATTCATATGTATTTATTCATATGTATTTATACATGTCGTGAAATGTATGCGGTGAGAAATGTGGATTATATGTAATTGTTACTTGTATACATATATATAATCTTATGCATTGATTATTATGGTAATATTTCTCACCCTTCTGTTGTTTTATAATGCTCTACGAGGCATTGCAGATTAGGTTGCTGGAGGTTTCTTTTGTGAAGTATAGCTTCATTCTTTTGAGTCGGACTGCTCTGATTATGTAACACCGGGTAGTTAGGCTTGTATAGCATTCTTTTGTGATACATTTGTGATGTATCAGTTGATGATGTTTTGTAACATGAATGATTGATGAACAACTGGATAACATGTATTTATGTGATCAAATATTTTGAAGTAATTCAAATGTTTTATTCTTCCGCTTTAATTTTAAATATTGAGACGTGGGTTTAAGGACTAAGTTCCTCTACTTTGAAAACTATCCCACTGTTGCATATTTTTATAGACAGGTGTTGAGTGTTTTATTGGTAATAATGTGACATACTTCTTCTATACCGTATTTTAAATCATACTCTGATAAAATTTATATGTGCCTTTATATTATTGTTTTATTTGGGGGTTATAGAAGGGGGTGTTACACTATTCCGGTAGAAGAGGATTTAGACTTGATAATGGATGTGAATAAACTGAAAACTCCATTGAAGTTTGTGAACGACAAATTCCTGGGAGGAGGTGTATTCCCAGGCTGCAGTGAGGATTGTATTAATTTCTTAAGTCATCCTGAGGGATGCGTTGATCTGAGAAGGTGTATCCAAGGAATGATAGACGAGGGGACGTTGCAGTTCGAGCGGTCTGCAGAAAAGAAACCTGTTGAGGAAGTAAATGAGGAGAGGGATGAGGTCGCTACGATCTCGGTCCTATATAAGACTATAACTATTTCGGCGCCTCCTAGGCCACCGACAATCACTATTACCAAAGCAGGACTTGTGCCTTATGAAAGCACAAAAGCCATCCTGTGGAACCATGGGGCTGAGGTGTATTGTAATGGCCAGAAGATAGATTTGAAAAGTTTTCCTGTGGAGTCTGCAGAGAATGTTGTGGGAGCAGGGGCAATTACCCGAAGCGGCAGGGTCTTTGCATCGCCCGAAGTGGTGGCTGAAAAAGCAGATAGAAGGAAGGGTAAAATGGTAATTGAAGAAACCTCCCAATCTGGTGAAAAAGGATCTTTGGAGAATGATATGGAGGAAGTCATGAGGCTGATACGCAAAAGCGACTACAAGATAGTCGAGCACTTACAGCAGACACCTTCCAAAATTGGATATTATCGCTGTTGTTGAGTTCCGAAGCACACAGAAATGCATTGATGAAAGTGTTGAGTACCGCTTTTGTACCCCAAGAAATATCAGTGAATCAGCTTGAAGGGCTTGTTGGGCATGTAAGCGCGGGAAATGGCCTTGGATTTACAGATCTAGACTTAACACCAAGGGGCAGAAACCACAATTGTGCGCTGTACATTTCTGTTGAATGTAGAGGAGTGGTTATGTCTCATGTCCTTGTTGACACAGGGTCATCTTTGAATGTGCTGCCAAAGAAGGCACTTATGAAGCTAGATACTCGAGGAATTACCTGTACACCGAGTGATTTGGTTGTACGTGCTTTCGATGGTACTCAGAGGTCTGTCTTTGGTGAGCTGACTTTGCCTATCCAAGTGGGTCCAGAAGTTTTTGACGTTGTATTTTATATCATGGACATTCAACCTGCTTATAGTTGTTTGTTAGGCAGGCCATGGATCCACTCAGCTGGGGCTGTCACATCGACTCTGCATCAGAAGTTGAAATATATCGTCGGTGGCAGTGTCGTGACAGTATGTGGAGAAGAGGACATCATGGTTAGTCACCTGTCTTCCTTCAAGTATGTTGAGGTAGATGGGGAAATTCATGAGACCCTGTCTCAGGCGTTTGAAACCGTTCAGTTGAAGGATAAGGCGCCAGTGGTGAGAAAAGAGCCTGAGGTGGCTATGTCTTCTTTCAAGGAAGCGCAGGCTGTGGTGTAAGTTGGCTCAGCCCAAGGATGGGGGCAGGTGATTGATATCCCTCAGAAGAAAGACAAATTCGGTCTGGGGTACCACCCATCGTCTTCACAAAGCACACCAAAGTTTAAGGGGCCGATCAGGTTTACCAGCGGAGGTGTCTTCTTCGAGCAGCTTAATGCCATTTCAAATGATGAAGCTGGAGACAGTGACTGCGACATGGATGCCTGGATCAAGCCATGTGTTCCAGGACAACATCTATGCAACTGGTCCATTGAGGAATTTGTCCAAGTGACCAATGAACAGTAATGCTTTGTTTTTCAATTATTGTACGACCCTATGTTCTACCCGGAGCATAGTGGTTTGTTATTTCAGGGCTTGTCTTGTTTATGTTTGAATATTGTTTCATCTATTAATCAAAGGGCGTTTTTCCATTCAAATTTTGAGATCTCTGTTTTTCTTGTTTTATCTTTAACAATAAAATGGCAATGTGTTTGTTTGCATATCATTTGAAGCACTTAACCATTTTCATTGCAGGTTTCATATCATTGCATATGACACCAACCAAGAATCTTCTATGACTCGCTTCGACTTTGATAACCCGGTATTCCAAGCTGAAGAAGAGATTGATGAGGATGAAGACTTGCCCGAAGAGCTAGCTAGACTCTTAAGACAAGAAGAGAAGGTCATTCTGCCTCATGAGGAAGAGATTGAAGTCGTCAACTTGGGTTCTGAAGAGGTTGTCAGAAATGTCAGAATAGGGGTTGCATTGCAAGAAGACATCAAGCAAAGGTTGATAGAGATGCTTCGAGAGTACAGTGACATATTTGCTTGGTCTTACGAAGATATGCCCGAACTTGATACTGACATTGTAGTTCATCGATTGCCACTTCGGGAAGAATGTCCACCCGTCAAGCATAAGCTTAGGAGGACGAGACCAGACATGGCGGTAAAAATCAAAGAAGAAGTTCAAAAGCAGTTGGACGCTGGATTTTTAGCCGTGACAACTTACCCTCCATGAGTCGCCAATATTGTACCTGTACCTAAGAAGGATGGTAAGGTACGAATGTGCGTTGATTATAGAGACTTGAATAGGGCGACCCCAAAGGATGATTTCCCGCTCCCCCATATTGACGTATTGGTCGACAATACGGATCAATTCTTGGTGTTTTCCTTCATGGATGGCTTCTCCGGTTATAATCAGATAAAAATGGCACTGGAAGACATGGAGAAAACAACATTCATTACACCATGGGCAACATTTTGCTATAAAGTGATGTCGTTTGGGTTGAAAAATGCAGGGGCAACTTATCAGTGGGCAATGGTGACTTTGTTTCATGATATGATTCATCATGAGATTGAGGTTTATGTTGATGACATGATCCAAAGTCCCAGATGGAGGAAGAGCATCTGGTCAACTTATTGAAGTTGTTTGAGAGGTTGAGGAAGTTCAAATTGAGGTTGAATCCAAATAAGTGCACTTTCGGAGTTCGGTCCGAAAAGCTATTGGGGTTTATTGTCAGCAGAAAAGGAATCGAGGTAGATCCTGCAAAAATAAGAGCTATTCAAGAAATGCCAGCATCAAAGACTGAAAAAGAGGCCCATGGTTTCTTAGGGAGGTTGAACTACATCGCTCGGTTCATATCTCATCTAACGGCCACGAGTGAACCAATGTTTAAGCTGTTAAAGAAAGATCAGGCGGTGGTCTGGAACAAAAATTGTCAAAGAGCATTCGACAAAATAAAACAGTATTTGCAGGAGCCTCCGATACTGATACCCCCAGTTGCTGGAAGACCATTAATCATGTATTTAACGGTTCTGGAGAATAGTATTTGTTGTGTTCTCGGTCAACACGACAAGACAGGGAGGAAAGAGCATGCGATTTATTACTTGAGTAAAAAGTTCACAGATTGTGAGTCCCGTTACTCAATGCTTGAAAAAACGTGTTGCGCACTCGCTTGGGCGGCCAAACGTTTAAGACAGTACATGCTCAATCATACAACCATGCTGATTTCAAAGATGGATCCGATTAAATATATCTTTGAGAAGCGGGCACTTTCTGGAAGGATTGCCAGATGGAAAATGGTATTAACATAATACGACATCCAGTATGTTTCCCAGAAAGCCATTAAGGGGAGTGTTCTGTCAGAATACCTTGCTGAAAAACCAATTGATGATTACCAACCGATGAGATTTGAATTTCCGGATGAGGAAATTATGTATTTGAAAGCAAAATATTGTGATAAGCCATTACCCACTAAAGGACCAAAGAGGGGATCTCAATGGCAGATGATATTCGATGGTGCAGTTAATTCGTATGGTAGCGGAATTGGGGCAATTATCACAACTCCCCATGGAACTCATATCCCCTTCACTGCCAGATTAACTTTCCCTTGTACCAACAATGAGGCCGAGTACGAAGCATGCATCATGGGTTTGGAGGAAGCTATTGATCTGAGGATCAAGAATCTTGATGTATATGGCGATTCAGCACTGGTTGTTAATCAGATCGAAGGAGAATGGGAAACTCGACAGCCCAATCTGATCCCTTACAAGGATTACGCAAGAAGACTGTTACCATTTTTCGATCGTATAGACTTTCACCATGTGCCAAGAGCGGAGAATCAAATGGTCGACGCTTTGGCTACACTGTCTTCAATGTACAAGGTCAATTTTTGGAATGAAGCTCCAAGGATTATTATCTCGCTCCTCGACAGGACCGCTTTCATATTTGCTATTGGAGGAGCTTCTGATGGTAAACCGTGGTTCCATGACATTCATAATTTCCTTAAGAACCAAGAGTATCCACCAGGGGCATCGACCCAGGATAAGAAAACTCTTAGGAGATTGTCTGGAAACTTCTATCTCAACCCAGATGGTGTGCTGTATAGGAGGAATCATGATCTGGTACTACTCAGGTGTGTGGACGAAAAAGAAGCAAGCTTGCTTATGGAAGAGGTCCACGAGGGTACTTTTGGCACGCATGCCAGCGGACATGCCATGACTCGAAAGATACTACGAGCTGGTTATTTTTGGCTAACAATGGAGTCGGATTGTTTCAAATTCACGAAGAGATGCCATAAATGCCAGATTTATGCTAATAAGATTCATGTGCCGCCGTGCCCATTGAATGTAATGTCATCCCCTTGGCCGTTTTCCATGTGGGGCATCGATATGATTGGAAATATTGAGCCCACTGCTTCCAACAGACACAGATTTATCCTGGTAGCCATCGATTACTTCACCAAGTGGGTGGAAGCAGCTTCGTATGCTAATGTGACCAAGCAAGTGGTGGCAAGATTCATAAAGAAGGACATCATCTGCAGATATCGAATCCCCGAGCAAATCATTACATACAATGGTTCAAATCTGAATAATAAGATGATGAAGGAGTTATGCCAGAGCTTCAAGATTGAACATCACAACTCATCGCCCTATCGGTCGAAGATGAATGACACTGTTGAAGCGGCCAACAAGAACATTAAAAAGATAGTGCAAAAGATGGTTGTTACATACAAAGATTGGCATGAAATGTTACCTTTCTCTTTGCACGGTTATCGTACGATGGTACACACATCAACAGGGGAAACTCCTTTCTCACTAGTGTACGGTATGGAAGTTGTTCTACCGCTAGAGGTTGAGATTCCTTCTTTAAGGGTTTTGGTTGACGTAAAACTTGATGAGACAGAATGGATCAAGAATAGATTGAATCAACTTAGTCTGATGGACGAAAAGATGCTAGCATCGATTGCATATGGTCGTTTGTACCAGAGCCGAATGAAGAAAGCTTATGATAAGAAGGTGCGCCCTCAAAGTTTTCAGACGGGCGATCTTGTGCTGAAAAAGATTCTCCCACCACAATCAGATCACAGGGGCAAGTGGACTCCCAACTACGAAGGTCCATTCGTTGTACGAAAGGTTTTCTCTGGAGGAGCCTTAGTATTATCCACCATGGACGGTGAGGATTTCGCATCCCCTGTGAACGCAGACGCAGTTAAAAAATACTTTGCTTAAAAGAGACCCGCTGGACATAAAAAAGAAAAGTCCAAGCAAAAATGGGGCATCCCGGCGAACCATAAAAAATAAAAAAAGGTTCGGACAAAAATTAGGGATAAAATTGAAAAGATGTAAACCCGCAAAGTTGAAAACCTGTAAAGGCGACTTTGGCAAAAATGGGTATCCCGGTGAATCGAAAACCCGAAAGGGCGGTTCAGGCAAAAGTTAGGGATTGAAAAGCAAAGGACTGCGTGTCGCTACTGCGAAAAACGAGGTCGGCAAGACAGAAGATTCACCACCTTTCGTTATTTATCCCACAGAACGGGAAAAGAAACAATCGGAAAAAACCTGACGAAAAGGTATAAGACAAGGTCATCGCAACCATTGTCTGGATTCGGGAGTCGTTTACGCAAGGGGAAGGTATTAGCACCCCTCACGTCCATCGTACTCGATGGGATCCACGCTTGTTGTGTTTATCTGACGGGTTTGTTATATCTATCTATATTAAAGGTCTGGTCTGAAAAGAAAAGAAAATGACTCGACAAAGCGTCGCACTTTATGCCTACGTATTCGCGTATGGAACGAGAAATCAGAGTCAACATAGTTCGCCTAACTACGGGGGAAGGTTGCTCGCCATGATATCGCATCTTGTGCCTACGTACTTTCACACGGCGTGAAAGATCAGAGCAAACATAGTTCGGGACACGAGAGACACAGGTTTGTCTTTTTTATCCGAGTAGGGTTAACAAACGGTTCCAGCAGTTGGTGTATGCGGCTTAGGCGTTTATCGTTTGCGGTAGAACCGGGAGTTAACAGAACTCTCCTTCTGAAAAAGGTTTCCCAAGGGATTAGAGGTCCAAGAGGAGAAAAAGAGTTTGATCTTTGTTTTCTGTTTTTTAGAGAAGTATCTTTTATGGATGTTTGCAACTGATATCGCACTAGAGACTATGACCTGAGAGTGAATGCATCGCATGTCACCCAAAGGGTATCATACTAAACATCCAGACTATTGAAAAGAAACTCTTTAACAATACTTTCTCAAGTAGCTTAAGGCTCGTAACGTACGATGTCAATTAACCTTTATTACTGTATTTTGATTTTTTTTGCAGATGAGAAGAGAAAAGACGCACTAAAGGGGAACTGATCCAATCCTAAAGTTGTCATGCAAAATGGACCTACAGTTGAGGTTAGGAGGGAATATGCCTAATGTTATCATGCATGGTTAGAACCCTAATGTCTGTCATAACTTCTCTGGAACTAGAGAAGTCAAAGCTCCTAGGGGAATATGGCAAAGGAAAACAAAGTAGTAAACAAATTAACTGAAAAGAAATTACTATAAACAAAATGTTGTAAATAAAATGCATGCCATGCATCACACAAGCAGAAGGAGCCAATTTCAACTTCTAAACAAACAAGGCATAAGGGCCACACACCACACAGGCAAGGGATCTGAGCTCCAACAAATACGAGCAAGCAAAGCCACACAATAAAAATACAAGCAGAGGGAGAAACTCAACCTCTAATGCAATACAAGCAAGGGTAGAAGCTCAACCCTTAAGATGCTCTTAGGCCTATGATCATCTACATGAAGCCTAAATCTAATGCAACACTCCAAGCAAATCATATCAATACAGTTGAACAAAAAGAAAACAGACAAATAGGGAAAACAAGCCAGCAATCTCCACAGCAGAGCAATCTTCTGACAGCAATCCAATCCAAAGTCTATAACTGCTCTTCAAGTTCACACCATCTTCAAGAGAAGGAATAGAATGCTCCATCTTCAAACTTTAACAATTCTCTAACAAGAATGAAGAGAATCAACAAGATGAGTATTAGATGATGGGAAGCAGGAAAGAAACCAAAGGAATCCCACCTGACACTCAACCAGTCATAAGAGAAAGGCATCCTCAAAAGTTCTACTCATTGTAAAATGTCACACATCCCTCTAAAGGAGAGATGGAACTTTTACATGAGGACTTTGAATCATAGGATAGGATGGGAGATGAATGAAACCAACCATTATTTGAGGGGAAAAAATTACTTCTAAAGCTCTCTCCTAAAAACCCTAATCTTATAAGCTACTAAAAGCTAACAAAAAGAAAAGAAAAGCTCCACCAGCCAATCCATAAAATCTTCATCATTCCCATGACATCATCCTAGAGGAACCAGAAGCCCAACATGCAAGAAAATCTCACTTTGAGTCCATTCCAAAACAATCACCAAGGTTGAAGCAACAAATGAACAAACAACTTGAATATTCTATCTAAAATAGCAAAACACATCCTAAAAATCTAATTATTTTTCTATGGTAACATGCATTTGTTATTGATCTATAGTTCAAATATCAGAACCTAATTCAATTTCTAAGTCCTTTAATAAAATCCTAAGTTGAAAGATATCAAGGGAAACCATTAATGGGGAAAGGCTCTAAACCTACCTCTAAATCAGAAGCTATGATTTTCTACAAAATGTGAGAAAAATCCTGAGGGAACATACATATCTAACCTAGCATCTATAAAAAATTCACAACAAAATTCCAAACCAATTGCAAGAACAAAAATCAACAAACAGACAGCTCAATTATGCAAAATTAATGAAATATCAAAAATAAGAAAAATATGAATTAAATTGAAAATACATCAAAAATTAAATCTAATGGTACAGAAAAATCAAGAATGAAACAAGGATCATGGGGATATTTTTGGTTTATTTTTCTGACAATTATTGAAATTAAAAATGAATTTAGAAGTAAAATGGAATAAAAGAAAATAGAAAAATGAATAAAACTAATTAAAGTTCAGGGAATTATCATGCGCTTTGGATCCTAAGACTAAGTAAGCAGATCCCAGGGTTATCACGCGTGCCACGCAGCCAGCTGACTCATCTGCTGAGTCATAAATGAAACGCTGCGTTTCATCTATTGGAGGCAAACTCAAGTGTAAATCTCAGCCTTTGATCTTGCATACGAAGTCCACTCTCCAGACTCATCCAATGGCCATGCACTCGTCTCCTTCCTTGAGCCCAGGCGAAGTTTCAAATCCAGACGGTGGCTTAGACGGTGGCGCCACCGTCTTCTCCGACGAAGAGGTAATTGCAGGCATCCATAAAACACAAACTATACATTGATCTTGCTCAGAATTTCACGCTAATCACGAAAATGAACTCCAAATTTCAAGAATCCTTCTAGATTTTCAAAACCGAATCAAGATCCAAATTATGTCATGTCGTTCATCATCACAAAATGTCCAATTAATGGTATAGAAATGATCCTCATCTAACACTGATTAACCTAAACTATTCCAATTGTATTAATTCATTCAGATCAAAGTGTTTCGAATCAAAACAGAAATTGCACCACATGATCAATCATCACCAATTGCTACCAATTTGATCCTAAAACGTGCTACATTTCACATAGATCCTAGCCACATGCTTGTTTCTAACTACATCATGCTAGATTAAGAGGAAATTTGAGATTTACCAACCTGACTTTAAGCTTCGAATTGAGATGTCTATGGCTTGAATCTTGCTTCCAAACCTTCCAGATCTACTCAGTGATGATGGCAAAAGCTTGTAGAACCTTCAATTCCTCTTGAAAACAACTTGAATCTAAAAAACCGATTTACACTTTTCTTCTTCAAATTCCAATGGCTTTCTCTGAATTCAGCACCAATGAATCACCAACCCTTGCTCAAATGAATTTCTGAACATATATAGAACTAGTTGGAACCTTCTAGAGACCCAGCCTAGGCCCAAATCAGAAGATCCAATTTCAAAATTTTCTCCAAAAATTTGAACTTGGCAAGCTCGAATTTGGCTCAATTCCTTGTATGAGAAGCTTTGGTTAACTTGCTTAACAGTCCTTGAAGGGGTTCAGATCAGCTAGAGCTTCCCAACTGGCTTTGTGAATGATTTCTTGTGATGTTACTTATTTGTGAAGAAACATGTCAAACACCATGAATTATAGGTCAATTGAAAATTCTAGAATTGCCAATGTTTCTAAATCATCATTTCTGATCAAATTGAGTGGTCATTTGCCTTTGTTTGAGCACATAACAATTTATTTGAATTTCCCACCAAATAATGCCTTTAATTTCTCTTTTTTTCAAACCACTTCAAGTCAACTCTTACTATGGACCAAATCAATTCACCATGAGCTCTTTGTTAACCTAAAAACCATATTTTGATCAAGTTTTGTGTTGAACAAAATTGCATTTGAAGTGTGCAAGTTGAAGATTTTGACCTATAATTGAAAATGACCTATAATCTTGCTTTCCCAAAATACCCCTGACTTGTAAATCTCATAACATGCTACGATAAGTGGGCACTACGTAAAGCATGACATCAATATCCTTGATCCTCCATTTCTGCAGAAACGGGCACACGCTACGTAAAAGTGAATCTCGTCAATATCACTGACCTTCCAATTCCTCAGAAATGGGCATACGCTAAATAAAAGCGAGAACTGTCAATATCTCTGACCTTCCATTTCTTCGGAAATGGGCACACGCTAAAAGAAAGCGAGAAATTGTCAATATCACTGACCTTCCATTTCCTCGGAAATGGGAAAACGCTAAAAGAAAGCGAGAAATGTCAATATCACTGACCATCCATTTCCTCGGAAATGGGCAAACGCTAAAAGAAAGCGAGAAATGTCAATATCACTGACCTTCCATTTCCTCGGAAATGGGTATACGTTAAATAAAAGCGAGAAATGAGCATCCACAGACTTGAACAAGCAAATCTGCGGGGAAGTTCTGACATCAGCTGCCAGACATCCATCTTGAACGAAAATGGGTAACAACTTCGAAGGTATAATCATGAAGCTTTCAATTTCGGCGTAACAGCCATCCGAGGAAGACTCTACTAGGGAATTGCTGACATTAACCGCCAGACATTTACCTTGACGACAAGTAAAGACTTCAACGGTTTAAAATGTTGACGTAACAGCAATCCGAGGAAAACTCCGCTGGGGAGGAAGAGAAACTTAACCAAGAAACTCTGATGAGGGAACACATGATAGGACGAACGCGATCATCACATATCTCATGTCAAGAATTTGAACATCCGAAACCATCCTGAACAAGAATTCCAAACCTGCAGGGAACACCTGAAACAAAATAGGTAACCAACCTGGTTTATGATTCAAAATGCATATGTTGATAATGGTGTAATGCTCCATACGAAATGGAATGCTACGTATTTGCAAATATGATGATATATGCAAGATGCAAATGCAGGCCCGAGCTGCTGGAGAAAAACTGGGTACAGAATCGCTTCAGCAAAATAAATGCTGAAAACAAAGCTAGCTCCGTTGAGGATAACCAGGTATCACAAAATTGTTCCAGCAAAATGAATGCTGGAAAAGTACGCTGACTCTGCTGGGGGGTAGAAACAATCCTGTTGGGGACTAGCGTTACCGTCCAGAATTACGAACTCTGCTGAGGATGATCATCCTACTGGAGGAAAAATGACCCGCTGGCGAACAGAAAGAACCACCCTGCACGGGGCGACCCTATTTAAACCATGGACAACCTGGTTGTACCCTGTGGGGATTAAATGTACACACGACCACCACTGGGGATGCACATCACTGCCTGACCGCTCGCTAACTCACATCTAACTCTTCTGGGGATAAAAATGCGACTTCCATCTGCTGGGGAGGAATAAGATCATCTAGAGCCTGCTCCTACATTAAGGGACTCTGGCTGGGGGAGACACGATCCCTTGGCTATTTGCTGCAAAGGTAACGACCCTGTAAAACATGAGCAACAACAAGATATCCTATACAAAAAGAAATATCCAGGTCAGTGTTCGTGACAATTGTTCAGTCAATTCAAAGTTTTAACAATTATTGGCCTAGGCCCGCAAGTTTATGCACGTGCCAGTTTATCAAAACATCGGCCTTTTCCACAAACAAAACGGTAAAAGTTAAAACAAGAACCAACATCAAGTACTGAATAGTATGCATTTTATTGATAACGGGCCTGTAAATAGGCAAAGTTTTGTACAATGGATGCAACTCCTGAAAAAAGGAAGCTACAAAAACAAATACAAATATGTACAGAGGTACAAAGAAATTGGTATACATGTCGGCAACGTGGTACAGACGAACACCATGAGCTGATCCTCCAATGACTCGCCTGACTCCGACGCTTTCCCGATACTCCGTCCTTGGAAGAGATTGACTTGGATAATCGACCCTCAGGTGTTCCCAAACCACTAAGCAATGCAATATCAAACTCGGACCGCAATCATTTGCTTTTTAATCCCTAACTTTTGCCTGAATCGCCCTTTGCGGGTTTTCGATTCACCGGGATACCCTTTTTTTCCGAAGTCGCCTTCTCAGGTTTTCGACTTCGCGGGTGTACATCTTTTCAATTTTTATCCCTAATTTTTGCCCGAACCTTTCTTTTTTCTTTTTGGTTCCCCGGGATGCCCCATTTTTGCCTGGACTCTCTTTTTTCTGTCCAGCGGGTCTCTTTTAAGCAAAGTATTTTTTAACTGCGTCCGAGTTAACAGGGGATGAAAAATCTTCGCCATCCATGGTGGACAACAGTAAGGCTCCTCCAGAGAAGACCTTTTGCACAATATATGGACCTTCATAGTTGGGAGTCCATTTGCCCCTTTGATCCGATTGTGGTGGAAGAATCTTCTTCAGCACAAGATCGCCCGTCTGAAAGCTTCGAGGGCGCACCTTCTTGTCGTAAGCTTTCTTCATCCGGCTCTGATATAACTGATCATATGCGATAAATGCAAGTCTCTTCTCATCCATTAAACTGAGCTGATTCAGCCTATTCCGCACCCATTCTGCCTCATCAAGTTGGACATCGAGCAATACTCTCAAGGAAGGAATCTCAACTTCTAATGGCAGGACAACCTCCATACCATACACCAGTGAGAAAGGTGTTGCCTCGGTTGATGTGTGTACCATCGTACGATAACCGTGCAAAGCGAAGGGCAATATCTCGTGCCAGTCTTTGTATGTCACAACCATCTTCTGAATTATCTTCTTGATATTATTATTGGCCGCCTCAACAGCGCCATTCATCTTGGGTCTGTAGGGAGACGAGTTGTGATGCTCAATCTTGAAGTTTTGACACAATTCCTTCATCATTTTGTTATTCAGGTTCAAACCATTGTCAGTAATGATTCTTTCGGGAATGCCGTACCGACAGATGATATCCTTTTTGATAAACCTGGCTACCACTTGCTTGGTGACATTAGCGTAAGATGCTGCTTCAACCCATTTGGTGAAGTAATCGATAGCCACAAGGATGAACCGGTGTCCATTGGACGCGGTGGGTTCAATTTTGCCAATCATATCGATGCCCCACATGGAGAAAGGCCACGGGGACGCCATAACGTTCAAAGGGTTTGGTGGCACCTGAATCTTGTCCACATAAATTTGGCATTTATGGCACTTCTTTGCAAACTTAAAGCAATCTCTTTCCATTGTCAGCCAATAATACCCTGCCCGTAATAACTTCCGAGACATAGCGTGTCCGCCGGCGTGCGTGCTAAAGGTTCCCTCGTGGACCTCTTCCATGAGTAAATTAGCCTCTTTCTCATCAACACATCACAAAAGCACCAAATCATGGTTTCTCCTATACAGAACACCATCCGGATTCAAGTAGAAATTGCCAGCCAATTTCCTAAGAGTCTTCTTATCACGACTGGATGCCCCAGTCGGATACTCTTGGTTCTTTAGGAAATTCTGAATATCAAAATACCAAGGCTTGCCATTGGAAGCTTCCTCAATGGTGAATATGAAGGCGGGCCTATCAAGGCGAAAGATAACTATTATGGGAGCCTCATTCCAGAAGTTAACCTTGTACATGGAAGACAATGTCGCAAGAGCGTCAGCCATCTGATTTTCTGCTCGTGGCACATGATGAAACTCTACCTGGTCAAAGAAGGGCAACAATCTTCTCGCATAATTCATATACGGTATCAGATTGGGCTGACGGGTCTCCTATTCACCCTTGATTTGGTTCACGACTAGCGCGGAGTCTCCATATACATCAAGATTTTTAATCCTCAAATCAATAGCCTCCTCGAGACCCATGATGCACGCCTCATATTCAGCTTCGTTATTAGTAACTGGGAACGTCAATCTGGCGGTGAACGGGATATGCGTCCCATGGGGAGTTGTGATGATTTCCCCAATTCCACTTTCATATGAATTCACAGCACAGTCAAAAATCAATTGCCATTGGGAACTCGACTCAGGACCTTCACCATGAAATGACTCTTCGCAGTCTTTCATCTTTAAGTACATGATATCCTCGTCAGGAAAATCAAACTTCATTAGATAGTAATCATCAATGGGATGTTCAGCCAGGTATTCTGACAGTATGCTACCTTTGATAGCCTTTTGTGAAACATACTGTATATCGTACTCTGTTAGTACCATCTTCCATCGGGCAATCCTTCCAGAAAGCGCCTGCTTCTCAAAGACGTACTTGATTGGATCCATCTTCGAAATTAGCATGGTTGTATGATTCAGCATGTATTGTCTCAGACGTTTTGCAGCCCAAGCAAGTGCACAACACGTCTTTTCAAGCATGGAGTAACGAGACTCACATTCTGTGAACTTTTTACTCAAGTAATAAATCGCATGCTCTTTTCGTCCAGTCTCGTCATGTTGACCGAGAACATAGCCCATACTATTCTCAAGAACCGTCAAGTACATGATCAGTGGTCTTCCGGCTACTGGGGGTATCAAAATCGGAGGTTCCTGCAAGTACTCTTTTATTTTTTCAAACTCCTTTTGACAATTTTCATTCCAAACAATTGCCTGGTCTTTTTTCAACAATTTAAACATTGGCTCACACGTGGCAGTTAGGTGAGATATGAACCGGGCAATGTAGTTCAACCTCCCTAAAAAACCACGAACCTCTTTCTTTGTTTTTGGCGCTGGCATTTCTTGTATTGCTTTTATTTTAGCAGGATCAACCTCTATTCCTTTTTCGCTAACAATGAACCCCAGTAGCTTACCATATCTCACCCCGAAGGTGCACTTATTAGGATTCAGCCTCAGCCTGAATTTCCTAAGCCTTTCAAACAATTTAAAAGATTCACCAGATGCTCTTCCTCCGTCTGAGATTTGGCAATCATATCATCAACATAGACCTCAATCTCTTTATGCATCATGTCATGAAAGAGAGTCGTCATAGCATGTTTATATGTTCCCCCAGCGTTCTTCAAACCAAAGGGCATCACTTTGTAGCAGAACGTTCCCCACGGGGTAATAAAAGTTATTTTCTCCATATCCTCCGGCGCCATTTTAATCTGATTATAGCCCGAAAAGCCGTCCATGAAGGAAAACACAGAGAATTGAGCAGTGTTGTCGACCAACACGTCAATATGAGGAAGCGGGAAGTCATCCTTAGGGCTCGCCTTGTTCAAATCCCGATAATCAACGCACATCCGCACCTTACCATCTTTCTTTGGTACAGGTACTATATTGGCGACCCAAGGAGGGTAAGTTGTAACAGCTAGGAACCCAATGTCCCACTATTTCTGCACTTCCTCTTTAATCTTTACGGCCATATCTGGTTTCGTTCTTCTGAGCTTTTGTTTGACCGGCGGACAGTCTTCACGCAATGGCAAGCGGTAGACCACGATATCAGTGTCTAGCCCAGGCATATCTTCATAAGACCAAGCAAAGATGTCACTATACTCTCGAAGCATCTCGACAAGTCTCTGCTTGATATCATTCTGCAGCGCAACCCCTATCCGAACATTCCTGACAATCTCTTCCGAACCCAAATTAATGATCTCGATATCCTCCTGATGAGGCAAAATAATTCTCTCTTCTTGTTTCAACAGACGAGTCAGCTCTTCTGGTAAGTCGTCATCCTCAGCAATCTCTTCTTCGGCTTGAAATATCGGGTGCTCAAAGTCGAAGCGAGTCATAGGGAGATCTTGATCGGTGTCATCTGCAATATGGATCATCCTGCAATAGAAAGGGTTAAATGCTTCCAATGATATGCAAACGAAGCACACGACCACATTGCCATTTTATTGTAAAACTAAAAGCAGAAAAACAGGGATCACAAAATTTGCATGAGGAAAATGCCTTTATTTGATGATTAAAACAAAGCATACACATAAGCAAGTAGGCCCTGAAATAAAATCACTATGCCTTGGGTAGGACATAGGATTGTACAATAATCGAAAAAACAAGGCATTACTGTTTCGGCGTCACTTGAACAAAGTCCTGGATAGACCAGTGGCATAGGCTCTGTCCTGGCTCGCTGGGCTTGATCGACGACTCCATGTCATAGTCGTTATCGCCTTCTTCACTGTTAGACACAGCGTTGATCTGTTGAAAACTGACTCCTCCCGGAGTGAACACAATCGGCCCTTTGAATCCTGGCTTGCCCTGTGAAGACGATGACGACGGGTGATACCCTAAGCCGAACTTGTCCTGCTTAACAGGAATCTCCAGAAATTGACCCCATCTTTTAACCTCACCGGCTTGCACCACCGCTTGGGCTTCCTTGTACGACGACATAGCCACTTCCGGCTCCTTACTGATGACAGAAGATTTGTCATTGATCTGCACTCCTTCAAAGGCCTGACACAACGTTTCATGGATCTCACCATCCACTTTGACATATTTAAACGATGACAGGTGACTGACCAGAATGTCTTCCTCCCCACATATAGTGACAATACTACCACCGACCGCATACTTAAGCTTTTGGTGCAACGTCGATGTCACAGCCCCTGCAGCATAGATCCACGGTTGTCCAAGCAAACAACTATAAGCTAGCTATATGTCCATGATGTAAAACACAGTGTCAAACACTTTTGGACCGACCTGGATCGGCAAAGTCAATTCTCCAAATACAGACCTTCTCGTCCCGTCAAATGCTCTCACCACTAAATCACTTGGCGTGCAGATTACTCCTCGGGTATCTAGCTTCAGCAATGCTTTCTTAGGCAAGACATTTAAGGATGAGTCAGTGTCAACAAGCACATGGGACATAACAGTGCCCTTACACTCGACAGAAATATGCAACGCACTGTTATGGTTGTGGTCCCTGGGTGTTAAATCGAAGTCAGTAAAGCCAAGGCCATGCCCCGCATTCACGTGCGCAATCACTCCTTCGAGTTGATTCACGGATATCTCATGGGGTACATAGGCAGCGTCCAGAGTTTTCAACAATGCGTTCCAGTAAGCCTCGGAACAAAGCAACAATGACAAGATTGATATTTTGGAAGGCGTCTGCTGCAGATGATCGACAATTTTATAATCGCTCTTCCAAATCAATCTCATGAATTATTCTACATCTTTGGTCAAAGCCTCTTTTTCCTTCTCTTGAGACGATCCTTCCTCATTGACCTTACCTTTCCCCTTTGCAATTCTCTCAGCTTCTACTTCTGGCGACGTAAAGGTTCTGCCACTGCGGGTTATGCCCCCTGCCCCCATAAGATTATCAACAGATCCTACAGGCGGGCTCGGCAAGTTAATCATTTCCCCATTGCAATATACTTCCGCCCCATAATTCCAAGGGATGGCTTTAGTACTCTCATATGAGATAGGTCCAACTTTGGTAATTGTGATAGTCGACCTCTTGGGAGGTGCCGATATCGTGATAGTCTTGAACGGTATTGTAATTGTTACAACTCCACCCTGCTTCTCAACTTTTTCCTCAACAGGCTTTTCTTCAGCAGTGCGATCAAATTACAGCGTACCTTCGTCGATCATTCTTTGAATACCTCTTCTCAAGTTATTACAACCCTCAGGCTGGGCCCAACAATCAATGTAATCGGCGTCACAACCAGGGAACACTCCCCCTTTCAGCAATCTGCTCTTGACATAACCCAAAGGCGTTTTCAATTCATCCACATTCATAATCAGATTCAAACTAGCATCCTCCAACACAGCACCTACCTTTGCAGTTCCATGAGGCGGCATAGGATTCTTCTCAATATTGGGCGCTTCATTACCAAAGTTTATAACTTTGCTATCTATTAAATCTTGCACCTTGTGCTTGAACGCTTGACAATTCTCGATGGTATGACCGGGTGCCCCGGAGTGGAAGTCGCAATGTGCATTAACGTCATACTCATTAGAAGGCGTGCCCTTCGGCGGAGCTAGCATCCTTTTCTCAATAAGCTGCAACTGTAACAAGGTTGGAAGAAACTGAGCATAAGGTAGCGGAGGCGTTTCAAAGACTCTTTTCACAGCCCTATCCCGACCTTGATATCTCTGTGGAGCAGCGTCCTGTCGTCCCTGTTGCTGTTGTGGCTGTTGTTGTTGCTTTTAAGGTACAGGAATTGTCACACCAGTAATCTGCTGCCTATACCAATTCCGACTTCTATCCCTTCTCTGATCACTATATACTGCATTGGTATCTCCCTGTCTCTTGTTCCCAAAAGCCTTCTTACCACCTCTAGCTGAGGTTGACTCACCCGCTTGAATCTTACCAATCTTAACACCATTCTCAATACGTTCCCCCAAGAGTATCAACTCGGAAAAATTAGACGTCGTACAATTGATCATCCTGTCATAGTACAACCCAAAGAAAGTGCCCACAAACATATCTACCAACTCCCGCTCTACCATAGGTGGGTGCACCCTGGCAGCTAGCTCACGCCACCTCTGGGCGTATTCTTTGAAACTCTCGTTATTCTTCTGAGAGAGATTTTGGAGTTGGACCCTGTTCGGCGCAAGGTCGCTGTTGTATTGGTAATGCTTGACAAAAGCTTCTGCCAACTCCTTCCAGCTACCGATTTGAGTAGGCTCTAACCCCATGTACCATTCCAATGACGGTCCCGACAATCTGTCTTGGAAAAAATGCATCAGCATCTTTTCAACATCAGAGTAGGCAAACATTCTCCGATAGTAAGATCGCAGGTGAACTCTCGGGCAAGTATCCCCTTTATACTTGTCAATTGTGGGTGCTTTGAGTTTGATTGGTACCCTCAAGCCAGGGACCAATCCCATGTTAGCCACGTCCAGCCCTGTGGCGTTCTGATTAGCAAGATTCCTCATCTGTTCTTCCAACAACCTGAACCTTCTATCATTGTCAGCGGGCGCCTCAAAATCCCTTCCTGGAGGAGGGAAGGCATCTTCCTGGCGATCTTCTCCCCAGTGAGAATCCTCATTACCATACTCAGCATAAGCATTATAAGGACCAAAACCAGTCTGATTAATCCTAGGACCGTATCCCATATTACCGAAACCTTGATTTCCAGTGCCTGGCCCAAAACCAGCATTATGAATGCCCATTCCCATACCATTATGGCTTGCATTGCCGAAGACTGCATTACCGAAGCCCTGATTACCGTAACCCAGATTTTTGTAACCCCGATTGCCATAGCCTTGATTACCACCAAAACCAACGTTGCCAATACCAATACCCTTACCAGCATTCCTAGCACCGAGACCAGCATTTCCAGTGCCAACATTGAAACCAGCATTCCTCGTCACATCTGCATTCTCAGCTCTGTTATCATTCTCAGTCGTATTGAGGACAACCACTGGCACCGTGTCATCTGCTCGCGGAGTCCCGACTCGAGAAGGATGATTAGAAAAACCGCCATGTAGCACACCCTGACTATCAACCCTAGAAATTAGAGGTTGCACCAGAGTTTGCAGCTGCTCCTGGCCCTTAGCCACAGTTTTCATCACCTGCATGAACTGCGCTATACGGTCCCGCATCTCCTGCATCTCAGTCTGCATCTGATCCATGACTTTCTTACATTTTCTTCTGGTAGGATAGCGATGAATTCGCTGGTCAGCAATCCCGGAACCTGCATCAACAGAGAGTTAAGAGAACAGTACAAGGTACCTGCTATGCGAATGATTTATGCAAACGCAAACGTGTGTTTGTGCGTTAGGGAGATTTTCCCCCAATTCGAGTGCCATAATGCAAGTGCTGATAGCAAGAAGTCCGGGTATAGCCACTGGAATAACATCTCATATATAGATACGACCCACAAGGCAGTAGTACAAAGTCAATGAATACAATGGGAATCAATAGCATGACCTCAACCAACAAGCCTGGTGATGGTCAGCCTACAACAAGAATAAAAACAAAGAGCTACAAAGATAATCAAGTGTGACCGCGGGTACGAAACTCCTCCAGCAACTCTCTAGTCTCGGGGTGATCAGGACGAGTAAGTAACCCTTCAACAAGCAAATCTCTCTGTAGGATAGTATACTGGAGACCCTCAAATGAATCTTCCCATGCTCCCTGGCCAAAGCAATCCTCTAGCTTTCGCTTCTTGGACTCGAACCTCTGTTTGCTATCTTTCAAGTTAGCGAGAGCTTTGTTCAACAAATCTTCAGTGGTGTATCTGCAAGCGGTCTCCTCATCAAACCTCTCCTCACTAGCCTTCTCCTGAGCCTTTAATTTGGAGATCTGCTGCTTTAGTTTATCTTCCCTCTCTTTGTTGTTAGCTATGGTGGCATTCCACTGCTGATTGAACTTGGATATTCTTCTGTACGCTTCATCCAAGTGCTGCTTCTTGGTGGCCAGTACGTCATTGACAGATTTGAAGTCCTGACCCAAACGCTCACGCTCATCTATCTGCTTAGTCAAATTCGTACCTAACCTGTTCACCAACTCTGTTTGCCTCTTGAAGGAGTGGACGACTTCATTTCTCTCGCTTCTGATATGTGCCAACTCTCTCTCTCTAACTCTTCATTTGCCTTCCTCATCTCTTCTCTCTCAGCTAACACCTGATTATACTGCTGAATAGACACGGTAGTAGGCTCTTCCACCACTGGAGGGAATTCCTGCTTAGCAGGTGGAAAAGGCATCCCTATAATCTCTGCTCTTGCTCTGATCCAGGTCACATATGGAGCGTAGGCTTGGCTATTACTTTTCCCCAACAATGACTTCCCTCGTCTACTGATATCATTCCAGGAATGCTGAAGCCTGGATAACATATTCCCCTCTAGAAGACCAGTGAGGTACAGAGATTCCTACACCTCTTCATCCCTTGGCGGAACCCTCAAAGCATAAGCAAACTGTCGGACAAGCAAAGATGGATTATAGTTGATACAGCCCTTCCTTCCTATCAAAGGCACATTCGGAAACCCACTGCAGTTGAATATAACCTCAATACCCAAGATACCTTTATCAAACCAAACAACATTCTCTGCTGATAAACTCATCAAGCGCTCAGACTACTCAGATGTGGCTGCAGATGAGGCAAAGAGACCCTTCTTGGGTAGGTGACTATCAAACCATCTATAGAACAAGGGCACGCAACATGATACATTCTTACCCCTTCTATTCTCATTCTTGTAATGCACAGAATGATAGACATCTCCAATCAAGGTAGGAACTGGGTTCCCTGATGCAAAGATATGAAAGGCATCTAAGTCCACAAAATCAGGCATATTAGGAAACAGAATGATACCATATATGCAGAGAGCAAGAATGGCATTGAACACAATCCAGCAACCGTCTTTGGCACACTGTTGGGCTTTCCCCACTAAGAACTGCAAAGAAAAACCAGGAACCTTGTTCCAACTAGACAAGACCAACTCAGAGGCATCCAGATGAAGAGAAAGAGCAAGATTAGCCAGATTAGGCTCAGCATCCATATGAACAAAAGGCATCTGACTCCCGATAGGCACCCCCAATAAATCAACATACTCCTCTAATGTAGGTGCAAGAATGAAGTCTGGGAAAGTAAAGCATCTCAAAGGAGGATCATAGAACTGCAACAAGGCATATAACCCATTCAACTCATACACAGAAGGTTTACGGACCAAACTGAGCAGCTTCCCATAAGACTTTCTGAATTCACCTCTAACAGTATCATCTGCCAAAGCAATCAAACTGGACAACTGAGCAACATCTGGAGTGGGGAGCTTATAGGCCACAGTCTTCCTCAAAGAACTCATAATAGCACAACAGCAGGCAAGAAAATACCGGAACTGGGGGATAATGTGCACCTGCAACACAGACACACGTTAATGATATGCAAATGAGTATGCAAAATGCAAAATGTAGACATGCAACAAGGGATCAAGATGGTGCTGCTGAGGAGATCGAGGCTCTGATCCAACACAAACACAACTGCTCTGATAATACAACCCTGAAGAGGACCAATAAATATGCACTGTCGAGAACAACCACATCTTTGATGATAAGAACCTTCTGAACCCAACAACACTGATTCACTGTCAAGAAAACCAGGTAGTCTGAAGGTTAAGGTTTCCTGCAATAACCCGACCCCGCTCACAGGTATGGACCTAATCACAGACAAGGTATGGCATCCTATGTGTTTCCCAGCGTCACAGACTTTCAAGAGCGATGATACGATACCCAGAAGGTGTGGTATCATCATCCCTTGAAGTGGCCTCACTCTGCTGAGTCACAAATGATCGGTCCCCAGAGTCGACAATCCTCCAAACCAACAACCCCTCAGGCCCAAAGGGCCAGAAAAGAAGTCAACCAGGAGAACCTCATCTGAGCGTGGATTTCATGAGACACTAGTGCCTGCAAAGCAAGCACGCGCCCACTAATCTCTACAACTAATGCTAAGTACACTCAAGCCTGGGTCTGGCTTCTCGCTCATCAGATCCCCTTCCCACAACAGCACAATAATAATAATCATACTGAAAATAAAATGCGGAAAGTAAATGCGACAAATAAAACCCAACAGGTAAACACACAAGCGCTAGGATTGACTCGCATAGGGAACCGTTGGAGTCCCCAGCAGAGTCGTCAGCTGTTGGGGATGACCCAGACAGCTAGGAAGAAAGACCTAAGGCGAGACTCGCATAGGGAACCATCGCAGTCCCCAGCAGAGTCGCCAGCTGTCGCTATTGCGAAAAACGAGGTCGGCAAGACAGAAGAGTTGCCACCTTTCGTTATTTATCCCACAGAACGGGAAAGGAAACGATCGGAAAAAACCCGACGAAAAGGTATAACACAAGGTCATCGCAACCATTGTCTGGATTCGGGAGTCGGTTACGCAAGGGGAAGGTATTAGCACCCCTCACGTCCATCGTACTCGATGGGATCCACGCTTGTTGTGTTTATCTGATGGGTTTGTTATATCTATCTACATTAAAGGTCTGGTCTGGAAAGGAAAAAAAATGACTCGGCAAAGCGTCGCACTTTATGCCTACGTATTCGCGTCTGGAACGAGAAATCAGAGTCAACGTAGTTCGCCTAACTACGGGGGAAGGTTGCTCGCCAAGATATCGCATCTTGTGCCTACGTACTTTCACACGGCGTGAAAGATCAGGGCAAACGTAGTTCGGGACATGAGAGACACATGTTTGTCTTTTTTATCCAAGTAGGGTTAACAGACGGTTCCAGCAGTTGGTGTATGCAGCTCGACCATTGGAGACTTAGGCGTTTGCCGTTTGCAGTAGAACCGGGAGTTAACAGAACTCTCCTTCTAAAAAAGGTTTCCCAAGGGATTAGAGGTCCAAGAGGAGAAAAAGAGTTTGATCTTTGTTTTCTGTTTTTTAGAGAAGTATCTTTTATGGATGTTTGCAACTGATATCGCACTAGAGACTATGACCTGAGAGTGAATGCGTCGCATGTCACCCAAAGGGTACCATACTAAACATCCAGACTGTTGAAAAGAAACTCTCCAACAATCCTTTCTCAAGTAGCTTAAGGCTCGTAACGTACGACGTCAATTAACCTTTATTACTGAATTTTGATTTTGTTTGCAAATGAGAAGAAAAAAGACGCACTAAAGGGGAACTGATCCAATCCTAAAGTTGTCATGCAAAATGGACCTACAGTTGAGGTTAGGAGGGAATATGCCTAATGTTATCATGCATGGTTAGAACCCTAATGTCTGTCATAACTTCTTTGGAACCAAAGAAGTCAGAGCTCCTAGGGGAATATGGCAAAGGAAAACAAAGCAGTAAACAAATTAACTGAAAAGAAATTACTGTAAACAAAATGCTGTAAATAAAATGCATGCTATGCATCACACAAGCAGAAGGAGCCAAGCTCAACTTCTAAACAAACAAGGCACAAGGACCACACACCACACAGGCAAGGGAGCAGAGCTCCACCAAATACCAGCAAGCAAAGCCACACAGTAAAAATACAAGCAGAGGGAGAAACTCAACCTCTAATGCAATACAAGCAAGGGGAGAAGCTCAACCCTTAAGATGCTCTTAGGCCTATGGTCATCTACATGAAGCCTAAATCTAATGCAACACTCCAAGCAAATCATATCAATACAGTTGAACAAAAAGAAAACAGACAAACAGGGAAAACAAGTCAGCAATCTCCACAGCAGAGCAATCTTCTAACAACAATCCAATCCAAAGTCTGTAACTGCTCTTCAAGTTCACACCATCTTCAAGAGAAGGAATAGAATGCTCTATCTTCAAACTTTAACAATGCTCCAACAAGAATGAAGAGAATCAACAAGATGAGTATTGGATGATGGGAAGCAGGAAGGAAACCAAAGGAATCCCACCTGACACTCAACCAGTCATCAGAGAAAGGCATCCTCAAAAGTTCTACTCATTGTAAAATGTCACACATCCCTCCAAAGGAGATATGAGACTTTCACATGAGGACTTTGAATCATAAGATAGGATGGGAGGTGAATGAAACCAACCATTATTTGAGGGAAAAAAAACTACTTCTAAAGCTCTCTCCTAAAAACCCTAATCTTATAAGCTACTAAAAGCTAACAAAAAGAAAAGAAAAGCTCCAAGCCAAGCTCCACCAGCCACTCCACAAAAGCTTCATCATGCCCATGACATCATCCAAGATGAACCAGAAGCCCAACATGCAAGAAAAGCTCACTTTGTGTCCATTCTAAAACAATCACCAAGGTTGAAGCAACAAATGAACAAACAACTTGAATATTCTATCTAAAATAGAAAAACACATCCTAAAAATCTAATTATTTTTCTATGGGAACATGCATTTGTTAATGATCTATAGTTAAAATATCAGAACCTAATTCAATTTCTATGTCCTCTAATAAAATCCTAAGTTGAAAGGTATCAAGGGAAACCATTAATGGGGAAAGGCTCTAAACCTACCTCTAAATCAGAAGCTATGATTTTCTAAAAAATGTGAGAAAAATCCAGAGGGAACATACACCTCTAACCTAGCATCTATAAGAAATTCACAACAAAATTCCAAACCAATTGCAAGAACAAAAATCAACAAACAGACAACTCAATTATGCAAAATTAATGAAATATCCAAAATAAGAAAAATATGAATTAAATTGAAAATACATTAAAAATAAAATCTAATGGTACAGAAAAATCAAGAATGAAACAAGGCTCATGGGGATATTTTTGGTTTATTTTTCTGACAATTATTGAAATTAAAAATGAATTTAGAAGTAAAATGGAATAAAAGAAAATAGAAAAATGAATAAAACTAATTAAAGTTCAGGGAATTATCATGCGCGTTGGATCCTAAGACTAAGTAAGCAGATCCCAGGGTTATCACGCGTGCCACGCAGCCAGCTGACTCATCTGTTGAGTCATAAATTAAACGATGTGTTTCATCTATTGGAGGCAAACTCAAGTTTAAATCTCAGCCTTTGATCTTGCATACGAAGTCCACTCTCCAGACTCATCCAATGGCCATGCACTTGTCTCCTTCCTTGAGCTCAGGCGAAGCTTCAAATCCAGACGGTGGCCCAGAAGGTGGCGCCACCATCTTCTCCGGCGAAGAGGTAATTGCAGGCATCCATAAAACACAAACTATACATTGATCTTGCTCAGAATTTCACGGTAATCACGAAAATGAACTCAAAATTTCATGAATCCTTCTAGATTTTCAAAACCAAATCAAGATCCAAATTATGTCATGTCGTTCATCATCACTAAATGTCCAATTAATGGTATAGAAATGATCCTGATCTAACACTAATTAACCTAAACTATTCCAATTGTATTAATTCATCCAAATCAAAGTGTTTCGAATCAAAGCAGAAATTGCACCACATGATCAATCATCACCAATTGCTACCAATTTGATCCTAAAACGTGCTGCATTTCACATAGATCCTAGCCACATGCTTGTTTCTAACTACATCATGCTAGATTAAGAGGAAATTTGAGATTTACCAACCTGACTTTAAGCTTCTAATTGAGATGTCTATGGCTTGAATCTTGCTTCCAAACCTTCCAGATCTACTCAGTGATGATGGCAAAAGCTTGTAGAACCTTCAATTCCTCTTAAAAACAGCTTGAATCCAAAAACCGATTTGCACTTTTCTTCTTCAAATTCCAATGGCTCTCTCTCTGAATTCAGCACCAATGAATCACCAACCCTTGCCCAAATGAATTTCTGAACATATATAGAACTAGTTGGAACCTTCTAGAGAACCAGCCCAGGTCCAAATCAGAAGATCCAATTTCAAAATTTTCTCCATAAATTTGAACATGGCAAGCTCGAATTTGGCTCAATTCCTTGTATGAGAAGCTTTGGTTAACTTGCATAACAATCCTTGAAGGGTTTCAGATCAGCTAGAGCTTCCCAATTGGTTTTGTGAATGATTTCTTGTGATGTTTCTTATTTGTGAAGAAACATGTCAAAACACCATGAATTATAGGTCAATTGAAAATTCTAGAATTGCCAATGTTTCTAAATCATCATTTCTGATCAAATTGAGTTGTCATTTGCCTTTGCTTGAGCACATAACAATTTATTTGAATTTCCCACCAAATAATGCCTTTAATTTCTCTTTTTTTCAAACCACTTCAAGTCAACTCTTACTTTGGACCAAATCAATTCACCATGAGCTCTTTTTGACCTAAAAACCATATTTTGATCAAGTTTTATGTTGAACAAAATTGCATTTGAAGTGTGCAAGTTGAAGATTTTGACCTATAATTGAAAATGACCTATAATCTTACTTTCCCAAAATACCCCTGGCTTGTAAACCTCATAACTTGAGTTCTACAAGTCAGATGGAAGACTTCTAATACAATTTGGAAAGCTAAGATCAAGACCTACAACTTTCATGTTTTCCAAATGTTTAGGAGAAACACCCTCCTAGGTCAAAAGTTCCTTGGAAGTTGGTGAACTTTCACAGACAAATTTCACATTCCTCAGATGACCTGTAACTTGTCTGGACCATAACTTGAGTTCTATAAATCCAATGGAGGACTTCTAGTACTCAAATTAAATCTAAGAGCATTCTCTACAAGTTTCATGTTGACCAAAGGTGGAGATGAAACTTTCATCTTAAGATAAGTGGTCTTGAAGTTAGGCACTAAATAGGGGATTTTACCCTGAGAACCCTAATTTAGCAACTCCTCACACCTTGAAATTTTCTTGCATAGATCTTGAAATATTATCTCATGTATATCAACACAACTATATATGATTGCAAAGACCTAGAATTGAGCTTTGATCCTCTTCAATTGGTCAGTTGACTTAGGATTATTCAAATGAAAACCCTACTTGCAACACCTTCAACTATGGCTCTTCACACTTGGCACAATGACTTAATTGAGCTCCACCATGACCCTCAAGGCATTTCAATGAGCTCTAATCACACCCTCTCACCATGGACAAGACCTCACCATCCATTGATGATCTTCAATTGTTCCTCAAATTAGGAGACTAACCCCATACAAACAACTGAACTTCTTAAGAAACCAACCCTTTTCCTGATGATTATAGTGACTTCTTAAACTTGCATAAGACCTCTAGATAGGCTCCACACTTGATCCCCTGTTAAATGAACAATGCTATGCTATGAAAATGTTAGAACAATGCAATGCTAATGCAATGAAACATAAACCAAGTAAGAAAAGGTTAGGCAAATTTTAGGGTGCAACACTACGGTCTGCGTATGAACTTCATTGTTTAGTGGATTGGGAGAACCTGAGGGCCGTCTATCCGAATCAATCTCTTCTGAAGACGAAGCGTCGGGAAAGCGTCAGGGTCAAGCGAGTCATAGAAGAATCAGCTCATGGTGTTCGTCTGCACCATATTGCCGACATTGTTGTACTTTTTGTTTAAAATGTACACTTTTGTATTTGCTTTTAGGCATACTTGTAGTTTTTGCGCATCTTCCTCTTTTCAGGAGTTGCATCTGTTGTAAAAACTTTGCCTATTCACAGGCCTATTACCAATAAACATATACTATTCAGTACTTTGTTTGTGCGCTTTGTTTTTATGCTTTTACTGTTTTGTTTGTGAAAAACGCCCGATGTTTTTGATGAACTTGCATACATAAACTTGCAGGCCTTGGCCAATAATTGCCAAAACTTTGATATTAATTGAACAATGTCACGGACGTTGACCAGGATAAGATTGTTGTATAGGATGTCTTGTCTGTTTGTCTTTTGCAAGGTTGTTACCCTTGGGGCAAGGTTTACGAATCTGGATGGATTCATCTTTTCCCCCAAACAATGTTGTTCTCCAGCAGGTGAGGTTGCATCTCTATCCTAGTAGAGTTACATGTAGTGTTTAGCATGTCCTTGGCAGTTTGCCAGTGCGCTTTTAATCCCCGCGGAGTATGGGTAGGTGCTTATTCCCCAGTGAGTCGAGATTCGGGCGTATCCCCACAGAGTAGGTGCCAGATTTCCCCCAGCAGTGGCCTGGTACTTCTCCCTCTCACTCAGTTTGATTGAAGGAACCCATCTTTCAGCAGTACAGACTAAGATATCCGATAGAAGTGTTGTTCTCTATCAGGTAATTTAGGTTGTTCAGCCTGTTTGTTTTAAGTACTCGGTGAGTTATCTGTTCTTCAGAAAGTTTTGTATTCCGGAGAGTCAGCCCGGACATTTACCTCAGCAAATGGTGATCTGCATCCTCAGTTGATTTTGGATTTGCTGCTCTTGTATGAACTTTGTCCCCGGTAGGGGAGCCTTTCGAGGCCTTTTCATTTCGGAGTAAGTCCAATCGTTTGGCATGGGTGAGCTTTTCCCTGCAAGGTTGTTTGTTGCTCCTGACAGGATGGTTTCTGTTTCCCTAGTATTTACTTTGATGTCTCAGTTCCGATGCATCTGCATGTGTGCATAGCATTTACCCAAACGCGTAGCATTTCCATTTCGTATGCAGCATTACGCCATTTTCAAACATTTGCATGTGAAACATAGACCAGGTTGTTATCTCTTTGTTTCAGGTGTTTCTCCGGAGGTTTGATCTTCTCTTTTGGTGTTCAGACCATGTGTTTAGACCCTGGCACATGTTATTCCTCAGCAGTATCTTCGGATTTAAGTGGGTCATGATAAGTATGGTGATGATCACCTCTCCCCGTTGAGTATCCAGACTCCGGCTCATACCCGGTTGATATTATTTTGCTTTTTCCGTCGAGTATCCAGACTCCGGTAAGGATGGTTGTGGTATCCAGACCACGATGATCGATATTATTTTGCTTTTTCCGTTGAGTATCCAGACTCCGGTATTTTCTCCAATAGGAATTTTCTTGATCCGTTGAGCATCCAGACTCTGGTCAAATTCATTTGTGATATCCAGATCACAACAAGTGTGTTTGTGCCTTATGGTATCCAGACCATGGCTTATGCTCATTTTATTACGCTTTCTCCGTTGAGTATCTAGACTCCAGTAAAGTCAGTTGGGTGTCCAGACCCTGATGAATCTTGTTTGTACTTTCTCCGTTGAGTATCTAGACTCCGGTAATGGCAGTTATGGTATACAGACCATGGTAGCTTCTCTGATGTTCCGTGATATCCAGGTCACAGTAATTGTGGTTATCTCCTATCGCCGTGTAGTATCCAGACCTTGGCACGTAACATTTTCTCAGTCTATGTGGTATCCAGACCACTGCTAATATTGTTTCCCAGCAATGTCGTTTGACATCCAGATCCTGATGAATATATTTCTTTTGCATCGAGCATCCAGGCTCAAGTTTTTTGAGTATCCATACTCAGAATTATTATCGAGCATCCAGGCTCAGGTTAACCGAGTATCCAGACTCAGGTTATTTGCATAGAACATCCAGGCTCAGATTTTTGAGCATCCAGGCTCAGGTTAACCGAGTATCTAGACTCAGGTTATTTGCATAGAGCATCCAGGCTCAGATTACATTGAGCATCCAGGCTCAGGTTATTGAGTATCCAGACTCAGATTTGGTCTTTGAGCGTCCAGGCTCCAATTTGTGTTTTGAGCATCCAGGCTCCGATTCATTTTGAGTATCCAAAATCAGGTTTATTAATCGAGTATCCAGACTCAGATTTACTACCGAGCAGTCAGGCTTCATTTATTGAGCATCCAGGCTCCAGCTCTCCGTTTATTGAGCATCCAGGCTCCAGTTTTGTGTTTGTCGAGCATCCAGGCTCCAATCTTTGAGTATCCAAACTCAGATTTGTTTCTTTATGCATTCAGGCTCCGTTTATTGAGTATCCAGACTCAGAGTTATGCTTTGAGCATTCAAGCTTCGATTTCGATGGAGTATCCAGACTCCAGTAACTTGGATTGTTACTTTTTGCCAATATGGTATTCAGACCATGGCGCTGCTTTTGATGTTTGTATTCTATTTCCCCAACAGGGTGGCTTTGAGATCAGTACCGTTATATTCGGATTTTCCGCGATTGGCAAATTTCTAGGTTCTTTGGTATTCAACAGTCTTTTACCTTGATTGCGTGAAAGCTGTTCGGTTTTCATTCATTCAGGTCCAAGTCGTTTGAATAGGGGCAGCTGTTGCACCCCAAAGTTTGCTCAACCTTTTTTTAACTGGGTTTATGTTTCATTTCATTTCATTTCTTTCTAGCATTCGCATTGCATAGCATGTTGCATTGAACAGGGGATCAAGAGTTTGTGCACCTCAAGAGGAGTCTACTCAGAGGTTTGAGCCTAAGCAAGGGGTTCTACTCAAGCTTGAATGGTCATCAGGACATCTTGAAGTAGGCACTGTCTTGTGAAAAGATAGATGGATGTGTGTGGGTCAGCTCCTAACTTAGAAGTCAACTGAAGAGCATCAGGAGATTGAGAATGTATGATTATGGGTATGAGATGTAAAGAAAGCTCATTGAGGGCCTTGAGGGTCATTGTGGAGTTTATTCAAGTTGTTGTGTGAAGTGGAACAAGCCACGGTTGAAAGTATTGCAGTTAGGGTTTTCATCTGGTAAGTCCTCATTCAACTGTGTAATTGAAGAAGATAGAAACTCAATTCAAAGTCTCTATGGTCATGGGATGTTGTGTTAATACATATGAGACATCATTTCAAGTTCAATTCATCAAGGGTTAAGTGTGTGAGAAGTTACTAAATTAGGGTTCTCAGGGTAAAATCCCCTATTTAGTGCCTGACTTCAAGACCACCTACCTCAAGATACAAGTCTCATCTCAATTTTTGGCCAACATGGAACTTGTAGAGCATGATCTTAGCTTAAATTTGAGTACTAGAACTCCTTGGTTGGATTTATAGAACTCAAGTTATGATCCAGACAAGTTACCGGTCATCAGAGGTATGTGATTTTGGTCAACAAAAGTCAACCAAATTCCAAGCCAGTTTTGACTTAGAAGGATGTTTCTCCTCAACTTTTGGCCAACATGAAAGTTGTAGGTCTTGATCTTAGATTTCCAAATTGTACTAGAAGTCTTTCATCTTATTTGTGGAAATCAAGTTATGAGGTTTACAAGTCAGGGGTATTTTGGGAAAGTAAGATTATAGGTCATAAAATTATAGGTTCATTTCACCAACTTGCACACTTCAAATGGAAATCTTTTCAACATGAAACTTGCTCCAAATGGGGCCATTTGCATTACCAAATCATCTCTTGTCATGGTGGGGGTTTGGATTGAGAATTTGGGGTTTGAATTTTTCATGAAGGAGGTTTAAATTGAGAAATTGAGAATTAATTGATTTTGAACTTTTTCAAGGCAAGTTAGTGCATTTTTTAATTGCAAATAATGATTCAAAAGCATTGACATTGTCACATTGGAAATTTGGGGTCTCAAAATAGGCCATTTTCATGGTTTCTTCCTCTTGAAGTAACAACTTGGAAATCAACCATAGGATCAAAATCAAGCCTCAAATCTCATCCCTTCGATTAACACAAGTGATTTGTAGTGGATTCGGATTGAAAACCAAGCTGGTGTAGTGGTAAAAATGTGTATGGCAACTTGGAAAAAGTGTGAAAAGTGAAATTGTGAATTGTGTTGTTTAGCTTGAATTGAAGCCCCATTTGATCATAGACCCAACATATAAGTATCCCAGATGAAAATTGGAACAAAGCTAGGTCATTTTCGTGCATGAACAGCCAGAGCACATTTTGAAAAAGTGGAGAAAAACTCAAAAACGATTTCTCAGATTCAACCATTTTCAGACCAAATTTAGCATTCAAACACCTCATGATTGAAGTTCATGGAGTGATTCTGGGCATTTTTCGTTAAGCTTCATCATAGTTTCATGGCCCAGTGGAGGCTCTCCACTAGGTAAACTAACTTTCAACCTTACACTCTTATTATGCCATGTTTTTTCACCATTTTTGTTGCATTTGAATCCTTGAGTTGTATGGATCGTTTCTGGATCATTTTCGTTTGTGTTTATGGTGTTTGATTTTGTGAGCTCAAAATTATTTTGATTCGGTTTGAGGAATTTCTGTGGTGTTTTGCTTTAATTTGTGTTGATTCTTGCCCCTTGCAACATGTAGATGAAGTTTAGATCAATTTATTTGAGTTTTGGTGAACTTTCATTTTGGTGCGTGTTGCTTGTTGTTTGATTTCTGGATTTATTATGGAGAGTTAGTGGAAACTAGTGCTGGATTCATGATCCTTCCGACGAGTAGATGAGTTTTCATCTAGAGATTGTTGAAAACGGTTGAGAATCGACGGAGCTGTGATGTTGATGGTGTCCCGCAGCGGCCAGACCAACTAGGAAGACGACCCGAATTTCTTTCCGGCGCCGGTGAAGTCCCATGGAAGAAGACGGGTGACGTGGTGTACTTCTCATCCGTTCGTTGTGTTTTATGTTGATCACGCGGTTCAGATTACACCCTACCGTGTTCCTTTTGGGCTTGTGTACATGAGAGCAAAACTCAAATTCATTAATTGAGGTGGCTTATTGTTAGCCACATGATGAGCATACTTAGAATCCAATCAGACGTCCCACAGAGCTTTCCACCATGTACCTTAGTCAACACAACCATATAGGATTGGTCAAAATTTTATTGTTTTTTCTTTCTCACTGGGCCTATTTGCGCGCTGCTTTTCACACCCCCCTGGGAGGGCCCATTTGCGTTTTACTCTTGTTTTGTTTGCTGTTTGCACCACTTCATTTTCATTTAATTGTTAATTTCTTTTATTTTTCTGTTTTATGCCATTTCAAATTTAATCCAAATAAAATAGTTCCAATAGTTTAAAAATTCACGAAAAATATTTTCTACGAACTTCAAGATGTCTAGTTTTTTCTGAATATTTTTTTTTGACTTTATTTTCAATTAAAAAATGAATTAGATATTGGGGCTGTTTTATTTGAATTAAACTGTGACATATCTTTCTCTTGATTTTATTTCTATGTGTAAACTTCTCATTTTTGCATGTTTTTTTTAGCATTGCATTAACATGTTGATTGATCTTTGGATATTTTTTTCATGATTTTTAGGTACTGTTTCCATGTAGTTTGAATTGCCTTATGTTCCCTCTCCATCTTTGCCTTAATTTGGGACACTCTTGGTGTTTGCCCTATGTTGAGGCACTTTCCTTTTGATTTTCAATCTCCCCTTTTGACCCCTGGTTCCTAATACCTTGGGGGTCCCTTTGAGATTTTATTTGACATTTTTGGATGCATTTTAATATTTTTCATGTATTTTGGAAGTTGCTTCATGTTTATGCATCTCTACTTGTGTACTTGTTTTGTTTTGCTTCCAAAAGCTTGGTTGTGCATTGTTGATGAACCTTATTTTGATTTTTTCATGTCAGGGGCTTGTTATAGGTCTTGTGTGCCAATTCATAGGTCTTTACCTTATGCATAAGTGGTTTATTTGATCTCATACTTTCATGTTTGCACATTGTGTTTCCATAGGTGGTTGTTTGCTTGCATCCTTTGATGTTTTTGTTTGCATTTGCTTGAGATGTTTTTCTTTAGCTTTTGAGATCTCTTCTCCTCATCCCCCATTCTGTCCCATGACTTTGGAATACTACTTAAGGTTGCTTGGTTCCTCCTGAGGAGGAACCTGAAGCTTTCCTAAAGTAATGAATCCATGAGGACTTTTTTCTCATTGTTTTTGTTACTTGTTTTTTATGCATCTTCTTCTCCTCTTATCTTGCATTTATTCATATTATGGCTTAAGGTTGAGATGAGCTTGTGGAGGCTCCATCCCCATACATATTTCCTCCCTCACTTGCATTGCATCCTTGCCTTCCATGTTTGCATTCTTGTGCATGTTTCTTTCTTCTTCCTTTGTCTGTTTCTTCCTTTAGGATTTCCATTCCATCTTGTTTAAGTTGGAGTGTGATAGACATTAGGGTTCTAACCATGCATGATAACATTAGGTAGTTCCCTTTCAAACTCAACTTTAGGCGCACCTTGTATGACAACTTTTAGGGTTAGGACTAGTCCCCCTTAATTGGTCTCTTTCTCTTCTCATCTTCAAACAACTTCAATCCACTTAATAAAGGATGACAATTGTTGCACGCTACGAGCCTTAAGCCATTTGGGAAATGATGGTTGGGTGGTTGCCTCTTAATTATCTAGAATGTTAGTGTATATCCTTCCGACGATATACGAAGCATTCGCTCCTAGATTATAGTCTCTAGTGCAACATGAGTTACAAACCAAGTTCAAAACACTTCTTCTTTAAAAAACACAAAAGCAACTCAAACTCTTTTTCACCCCTTGGGGTCTTTATCAGGAAAACCTTTTTCATAAACAAGAGTGTTGTTAACTTTCAGTCCTATCGCAAACGGTAACGCCTAAGTCTCCAATGGTCGAGTTGCATACACCAACTGCTAGAACTGTCTGTTAACCCTACTCGGGTAAAACTTTTGAACAGCCTGTGTTCTCGTAAGCCCGAACTATGTTTGCTCTGATCTTTCGTACCAGACGAAGGTACGTAGGCACAAGACGTGATGTCTTGGAGAGAAACCTCCCCCCCTTCTTTAGTCGTAGTTAGGCGAACTACGTTGACTCTTACTTTCCCATTGCACGAGGGAGTACATAGGCACAGAGCGGCGATGCTCTGTCGAGTCAGTTCTGTTTTCTTTTTCTTTTGTCCATAAGCCTTTAGCATAGATAGTTTACACACCCTTTTAGCTAGACAACCAAGTGTGGATCCCGTCGAGTACGATGGACGTGAGGGGTGCTCATACCTTCCCCTTGCGTAACCGACTCCCGAACCTAGGACTTGGTTGCGATGACCTTGTCTTTTCCCGTTTTCGTCAGGTTTTATCTGATCGTTTCCTTTCCCTTCTTCGGGATAAATAACGATAGGTGGCGACTCTGTTAGTCATTGTCGGCCTTCCTTTTTCATAGTAGCAACAGTATCCAGACCTTGGCAGATTATAAAATTTTCTCCCGCCTGCGTGGTATCCAGACCTCGATAGACTATGATTTCTGATGGATGCTTTCTTCTTATCACATTTTCCCCAACATATTTTCTACATTTTTATTTTAGCGGTTGGAAAATTTATGATTTCTTTGGTATTCAACCATCTTTTACCTTGAATGTTTGAAGTTCGTCCGCTCTTCATCATTTTAGGTCTAAGTCGTTTGAATAGGGGCAGCTGTTGTACCCCAAAATTTGACCAACCCCTTTTCTTGCTTGGCTTATGTTTCATTACATTTTAGCATCTTGCATTTGCATAGCATTGTTCTTACAGGGGATCAAGAAATTGTTTGTGTGCCATCCAAGAGGAGAGTCTTATTGGTTTCAAGTTCAATCAAATGCATTGGTACAAGTCATTAAGTGTTTGGTACTATCATGAAGTTGTCAAAGCTCCTTGAAAGGAGAGGTTTGCTATAGCTCTTTGTCTGAGAAACACCTGAGGATTTGTCAAGAGTTCATAAGGTCTTATTATTGGTGTAGGTATGGGATAGAGATTTTTTGAGTACCTTTGAGGCTATTATGGAGTTGGAATAGTCACTCAATTCATCTACAAAAGGCATAAGCAAAAGGGATGAAATTAGGGTTTCACATATAATCAGTCTAGACTTATTTCTTGGAGAAAAACTTGTTTCCATGATCCTTCATATGTCCCAAGTTGCTTAGAAGTAGAAGGTTGATCATCAATTTCAACCAGAAGAGCTCCAATTGGTTAGTCAATTGCAAATTAGGAAAATTTGGGGAAAAGTCAACTATGCAGAGAAAAAGTCAACTCCTGACTTTTTAGGGTCAAAATCATATTCCTTAAGTCCAACATGGTAAATGGGTGAAAATTGACCAAGAAATGTCAAAGGGATCACACAAAAATCAAGAAGTGTGACACTTACCATTTTTTGGGAAATTAGGGTTTTAGAGACTTTCCATTTATGGAAAGTTCCATGTGTAAATCAGCCACTTTCAAAGCCTTTTTTCTTCATGATCAAGGTTTCAATTGAATTTTTGTCTAACATAAAAGTTGTTCCTCATAGCCTGAGCTTTCTTTTGAGTACCAATTCATCATCATGTGGTGCTTGAAGCTTGAGTTATGATGTTTAAAAGTTAGGGTTTTCAAAGACCTCAAATTTAGCAAGTTCGGAGAGATTTTTGGACCAAGTTTCCAAGGCAATTTTCATCAAGTTCTTGGTGCCATATGAAATTTTGTCCCACATGAGAGTTGTAGGTCTTGTTCCAAGATTTTCATCCATTACTAGAAGTTCATCATGTGATGCTTGAAGCTCAAGTTATGGAGGTTCAAAGTTAGGGTTTCAAGTGAATCAAAACTCATAACTTAGAAATTTTCTAAGTTAATTCAAGGCAGATTTCATGACATGGTTTTCAAGCTCAAATTTCATGATCTTCCAAGCTCCAACCTAACTTCCTTCAAACACAAGAGTTTCAGACCCTCTTTCAAGCTTTCCATTCGTGGCTAGAACACATCATTTCATCCATTATAGTGCAAGTTATGGTGTTCTCAAGGTGAGGCTTTCAAGTTGTTAAAATTGATAACTTAGTGAAATTTCACTAAGTGTGGTGAACAGTTTTGAGAGCAGGATTTCCATTGGATTTTTCACATTGGTTTTGGTTTTGTATCAAGTTTATCCTAACATGAACTTTGCTTATTGACATGTGACCTTCATTTCTTGCTCAAGATTTCGTCTTTTGGCCAAACCTTCTCCAATTTATGATGATCAGAAATGGGTGGTACAAGATGGATTCATGGAGCAGTTTTACATTTTTTCAGCTAGCTGCCCTTTATTCTCACCAAATTCACACGCATGATGTGTATGCTTTGTGTACAAAACATCACCCAAACAAGCTAGACATTACGTGTACTTGCCATGCATGCTTTTGCATTATGTTGCCAAAATAAGAATTGAGCTGAAAATGGCACAACAAACACTCTCTCCAGTCTGCTCTTCCAGCCACACACCAAAGACAACCACAGTGCACTACCATAATGATGTAACTCGTGTCCTTCTCTTTTTTTTCATGGTTTTTCACCTAAAATGTTAACCATAGGTTAACCTGGTGTGAACTTCCTGTTAACCATACAAAGACTACATATAAAAGGAAAAAGTGAGCCCTAGGGAAAGCTCTCCACATTCTACCAAAGTTCTTCTCTTTGAAACTCATCTCCTTGTCACTTTTCCTTGAGTTTCTGGGTGTATCCATCATCACTTAAGCCTCAGGAGTTCATTTAAAGGGATTTGCTTGAGGTTTGCAAGCTAGGTCAAGAACTAACGGAGCTACTCTGTTAGGTAAATGTTCTCAACTTTTTCATCCATATTTAGCATGTTCCAAGCTTTTGCTTTTCATTTCTGAAGTCCTACACGGATGTAGGCAAACTTTGTGTGGTTGTATGTTTGTTTACATCATGTTTCAGTTTATGTATCTTTTCTTCATGTCTTGTTTTCATGGCTATATAGTGAGTGTTTTTTTAAACTGATGTTAGTTTTGGAACCAGCGTGAGAAGAGGTGTGAGATGCTGTCCAATTTCATCGTGTTTGAGTGGTTTTACAGTCCCCTCCGGCGAGGATGGCCAGAGAAGATGACCCGAGGTCAGCTCTGGTGATCAGTGCATATTTATGCATATTCTCCTACATTTTTACTTAGGCATTTCTTTATTTTATTTTATTTATTATTATATTTTATTATGTTTTTATATTTTATTTTATTTTTGGTTTAATTTAATTTTCGCACTTATTTTTCAGCTTTAGCAGTCTGCACGGAAACGATCATAACTGGAGTTCCGAGAATCCGTTTGAGGCGTTCTAAAAATAGCCGGAAAGCTAAGAGAGAGAGCTACGACTTTTGTGTTGGAATCAAAGTCAGATTCGGAGCTCAAAATTCCAGAATTTCGTTTTGAGTTACAGCATTAGAATTCTGTTTTAGTTTTGATCTTGTTTTGGGCCTGGGTTATGTTTTGACCCATGAACTGAATCCATTGTTTTATTTTGAGGGGAAACCTCGTTTACCGTATCCTATTCACTATTCACGAAATTTTTGTTGGAGTTTTGTATGAATTATGGAGAACTAATTCCTTCGGATTAATCTGTTGTAATCGGTTCCCGCCAACACTTTGAGGTTCTTTTAATTTCCAATAAAATCTATTTCCTTTCAACTCTTCTCTATGATATTTTGTTTGCTTAATTCGATTTATCTTAGGGATGATTGATTTATTTCGATGATTGCATGTTCTTATACTTTAATCGCGGTTGCTTAATCCGCGTATGTTTCTCGTGTTTGCTTAATTCACGGTTACTATTTTATCTGTTTGCTTAATTCAGAAATTAGGAACGTGTATCGTATAATATCAATTGCGCTTGTTGATTGTTATTGTAATTGGAAAGGGGATAGAATCCGCTTAGGAATTGGGAATTATTAGGATCGATGATAAGTTGGGAAATGAAAACAGTAGATTAGCCGTTTCAACTCATTACTACGATCACTTTTTCTAATCACTTATTTTTCGTTTATTTTATCTTAATCAAAACCCCTCACATTTCGTTACTGTATTTGATTATTCCTACAAGAATCCTTGTGAGATGATATTCCGAGTCACTGTCGTTGTACTGCATTTTCCTAAAATTACTCGTTTTTGATCCGCGAGCGACCGTGGATCATCTGGCGTCTGACTTTTCCCCCCATGTTTGGCCCTTTTGAACTGAGATAATGTGGCCATGACTGGGTGCCACATCATTTAATGAAATCCCACTTGGCTCATTTTGTCTTTTTCTGAGTTTTTTTTGCTGGCTATTTAAACGTTGGGCTTAGTCTTTTTTTATGATAGCACCCCCACTCCTGTGGCCCATTTGTGCTTTCAACTTGATGTTAGTTCATGCTGGACTTCTGATGCCCCCCCCCCTTTTGGTTTAGCTTGTTTTTATTTTCTTCTTTTTATTTTTCATTTTTACTTCTTTTGTTCTAAATTATTTAAAATATTTAAACCTTTCACAAAATTCCTAAAAAATCATTTTCTGACTTTTCAACGTGTTAATTATTTTTTTCTTTATTTTTATTTTATTTTTCCTTTTATTTTAATATTTTTAATTAAATTTAAGTTTTGATGTGTATCATGGTTTACCCTAATTTTGATCTTGCTCATTTGGACCTCAAATAATTATCCCCTATGACCATGGCTTTTTCCTCACCTAAGTAAGGGATTGAGGCATCTTTAAGGGTGGTCTTGGTCCATGTTTGATGATGTTGTGATTGACTTTGAGTTGGTTTTTCATGCCCCTCGATAAACCCTCGATAAGGTGGAGAACCCTTAACAATGGAATTGTTTGGTGATGTCTTGAGGTGAGTTTCACTTTGAAACTTTGGCTCCTGTTTGCCACTGGTCTTAACTACTTTGTACATTTTATTTGGAATTTGTTGAACACTCCTTCCATTTTTTGTGAACCTTGCAAGTCAAGTCACTTTTGAAGGTGTTCATACAAGCTAGTTTGACCTATTTTCTTTGGGAAGTGATTTCTAATGATCCCATATGCACCCTATGAGTTTTGTTACATGTTTATGACTTGTTCAAGGTGCTGGTCTTCCATTTTTAGGTCATACATTTGTATAACTTGTTTCACAAGTTACTTAGAAGTTAGGCATTTCCACTTGTTTCTAAGTGTTGAATTGGTGATGGAACTTTGTTTCCACCATTTGCCATGACTTGATTGTTGTTTGTACTTCATTTCCAACTTTGATTTGGGCTTCCTTCTTATGGTTCCACTCCTACCCCATGAGCTTTGATCATCATTCAAGGTGACTTGTTATTCATATTCATACTTTGAGTTTGCCTTGAATGATGCATCTCTTTTTAGCACTTGTTTTGCTCCTTTCTTTTACATGGTCAACTTGAGTTGTTTGGTTGAGATGTTTTGCATGTTGCTTGTTGTTCAAGCCTCTTTCTCACATCTCCCTTTTGACCATGGCCTTTTGGTCTTACTTTGTGTTTAACTTTGGTTAGTGATTGATGTTTGAATGGTTGTAGGAGTTGTAACTTCTCCATTTTATCTCACTCTTTTTGACTTGTTTAAGTCCATTTGATTGAACCTTTTGCTTTATATTTGTTGCATCATCTTGTCACCTTTGCATACCATATTTGCATTACTTTTGACTTATTTAAGTCAACTTTGTTTCATTCTTCATTTCATCTGTGATTGAATTATATGTTGTTTACTTGGCCTTTTGCCATGATCCCCATAGGATTCCTAGTCCCTCTGTTTAAGATGGGAGTAAGAGAGACATTAGGTGTTCAATCCTTTGCATCCTAACATTAGGATAGTTTATTCCCTCTTAATCCCAACTTTAGGAACATTATGCATGATAATATTAGGGTTCAGTTTCCCCCTAGTTTGTGTCTTTTCTTCTTATCTCTTAACATCTTAAGACACTAATAAAGGATAACAAGTGTTGTATGTTACGAGCCTTGAGTACTTGAGGAATGATGGTTGAGGGGCTTCCTCTCAACTGTCTAGAGTGCTTAGCATATGCCCTTTGGGAGATATGCGACACATTCGTTCTTAAGTCATAGTCTTTAGTGCAACATGAGCTACAAACCTAATTCAATTCACTTATTCATAAAAAATACAAAACAAAACATCAAATATTTTTATCCTTTGGGATTAATTGAAAATCATTTTCAGAAAGAGTGTTTTAAATCTTGGTTCTACCGCAAACAGGTAACGCCTAAGTCTCCAATGGTCGAGCAGCAATACACCTAACTGCCAAAATGAAGGTTTAACCCTACTCAGTTAAAACACTTGAACCAATCTGTGGTCGTGTTAGTCCGAACTACGTTTGCTCTGATTTCTCATACCAGATGAGGATATGTAGGCACAAGACGACAATGTCTTGGCGAGCAACCTTCCCCACCTTCACCCGTAGTTTTCCGAACTACATTGACTATGACTTTCCCATTGCACGAGGGAATACGTAGGCATAGAGCGGAGATGCTCTATCGAGTCTCTCTTCTTTTCTTTTGTCCCTGTAAGTCAGCCTTTGGATAGATTAACACCCTTTTAGACCTAGACAACAAGCGTGGATGCCGTTGAGTAGAACGGACGTGAGGGGTGCTCATACCTTCCCCTTGCGTAACCGAATCCCGAACCCGAGATTTGGTTCCGATGACCTGTCTTCTCCCTTTTTCGTAGGTTTTCTCTGATTGTTTCCTTTCCCTCTCTTTGGGATAAATAACCAACGGTGGCAACTCTTCTGTCTTCCGTCGGCCCTTTTTCGCAGCACCGACAACTGGCGACTCTGCTGGGGAACTCTTCCCATCCCCTTATGCGAGTCAATCCTAGCGGTTGCATGTTGTGTCTTGGGGTGTGTATATGTGTTGCACTTGTACTTTATGGCATGTGCATTTTACTTTCAGCATTTTATATATCATTATTGATGTACTATTGGGTGGAAATGTTCCACTGTGTGATAAGTCAAAACCCAGGCTTGAGAATAACCATAACATTAGAGTGGAGAGTAGTGTTGGACCAGTATGCTTCCGCATGCATTAGTTCTCACGAAATTCGAGTTCAGACAAGGTCTTCTTTGAAGGCATCATATCTTGTACATTTGTCGGGAAAGGGTGTTGGATTTGAAGGTTGTCGACTCTGGAGACTGATCATTTGGAAGTCAGCTAAGTGAGGCCGCTTCGTCAAACTATGATGCCAAACTAGAAATGGTGAACATATCATTGTTTCTCGAAAGTCTGTGAAGCTGATGACCGCATATGATGCCCGACCTTGTCAGAGATAGGTTAACACTTGTGAGTGGGGAGGGTTTTGCAGAAAACCTTGACCTTCAGCCTACCTGGTTTTCTCGTCTATGTGAAATTTTGCAATAGGTTCCGTGTATCAGTGCTATGTCGTTTTCTCACCGACGCGAAGCTCTGGTTCATCTCAGTCAGCAGCACAACAATTTTGATCCCTTGTTGCATTTGCATATTCATCTACATTCTTTACATTGACATGTATTTGTGTTTCAGGTTCATATTCCCCTCTTGATTCTAGTAATCTAATCCACCGTTGATATGGAGCCTGATCTGAAGAAGAGTCTGAAGTACAAGTTCCCCACGCCAGAATTAGGGCCTCTGCTTCGTCTAATTTCTGCAGTTGATCGTAAGGTGATGGAGGACTTCAGAGAGGAATATGGGAAGATTTTGAGTTTTGTCTGCAAAGTCTCTAAGTTTGAGTCAAGAGGTGCTTATGTGTTGCTGCAGTTTTACGATCCTCAGTTGTGCTGCTTTGTGTTTCTCAGATATGTTTTATTGCCAACTCTGGAGGAATTCGCTCATTTGATAGGAATTCTTGTGTTGGAAGAGGTGCCTTTTGTGCACTCTGAGAAAGAGCATGAATTATCCAAGTTGGCTGGTACTCTCCATCTTGATGTCTCTTAATTAGAAGGAAATTTGATATGGAGAAGCGGAATCCCTGGTTTTCCACTTCCATTTTTGGTAGATAAAGCTCAACATTTTGCGAAAGAGGGGTGTTGGTTGGTCTTTAATGCCATTCTGGCTCTATGCATCTATGGGATAACCCTGTTGCCTAACTTACCTGACTTTGTTGACTTGGATGCTTGTTATATCTTCGCCTATAAGAATCCTGCGCCAACTCTTCTAGGCAATGTTTATCACTCAATTCATTATAAGAATGAGAGCATACGAGGCAAGAATGTTTCCTGTTGCGCTCCGCTGCTGTACAGGTGGTTTATTTCACATCTGCCAAAGTTTGGACCTTTTGTTGACCTTACAGACACTGTTGATTGGCCAGAAAGGCATATGGGGTTAAGGTCGGAGAATATTGTGTGGTTTGACAGAAACCTTTTGGGCGTAGATGTTGTTCACAGTTGTGGAGATTTCCCCAATGTTCCTTTGATGGGGAGAAAGGGTGGCATTAATTATAACCCTGCTCTCGCCATCACGCAGTTTGGTTACGCTCTAACAGGACCTCCAAGGGAAGAAGAAGTACAGGAATCTCTGTATTTCACTGGTTTAATTGATGATGAAACTTTAATTAGATTTGAAAAGGCTTGGGGTAAGATCCACCGCAGAGGAAAATCTTTGTTAGGCAAGAGCGATTGTAGGGATTGTGAACCATACATGGAATGGATTCAGGAAAGAGTCGAGAGATTGTTGCTACCCTTTCCAGTTAGAGAACCTTTGTATCCTTCGGTAGTTGTAGAACCTACGACAGTTGATGTTCGGAAATACAATCAACTGTGGGCCGAAAAGGAAGAACTGAGCAAGGTGAACGAAGAGTTGGAGAAGGAAATTGTTCAGCTTAGGAGTGAAAGGAATCAAGCCACCCACTCGTCCAAGAAGCAAACAGAGATAGTGAACAAGATGGGTAGAGAGTTGACAGAAGAGATTCGTACCCGAGAACGAATAGGCCGAGACTTGAAGAGTGTCGATGATGTTCTCAAAAGTAAGAAGAAGGAGCTAGAGAAAGCAAATTTAGAGATATCAAAGTTCAACGCTCAATGGAATTTTATCCTGACTAACAACAAAGAAAGAGAAGATGGACTCCATCAACAAATTGATAGTTTAAGAACTCAACTTCAAGTTAGAATTGAGAAAACTCCAGGTGAATCCATGCGCCAATATGAAAGCGACCTCAAACTCCGGGAAGCTCTTGCAACATTGGAAGAGTACAAGTTGAGAGCGGACCTAAAGAAGCCAAACTTGAGGATACATTTGGGGAGGATGCTTGGGAAGACTACATTCAAGGTTTGCAAGCCACCATCAGCAAGACGGATTTGCTCATTCAAGGATTGATTTCCAGACCTGATCATCTGGACACGAAGGAGCTATTAGAAGAGTTTCAGACTCGACGCCGTACTTGATGCATTTTTCTCTTTTATTTATTGTTATGTTGTATTTCGACCATCACCAGGATTGTTGGACGAGGTCATGTTGACTCTGTTGTATTTCCTCGGTGATGTATGTTGATACTTTGTGCCTCATTTTATCTATGAAAATATTTTTTCTGGTTACGTCTGTTGCCTCTTCATCCTCCTACCGTTCCCGTGGAACTAGAATCAAGGGGAAAATTTCCTTGAAGCATATTTACATGTCTGCATTTTGCATCATTTTTCATACTGCATTGCAGGTGTACCAGGTTCTGTTGGCCTTACTTCTTCATGTGGTTCTCCACTACTTTGTTTCAGGATTGAAGATCGAGCAATCCATCGCTATTCTACGAGGGGGAATCAACAAAGAGCTATGGATCAGATTCAACTCGAGCTACAGGAGTTTCGTGATCGTATGGCACAGTTTATGGACCTGATGCAAGGGGTCGCCAATGGTCAAGAAAAATTGAGAAAGATGGTTCAAGCTCTGATTGCAAGGGTTGACGGAAGTGGGGTTCTTCATGGTGGAGCTATTGTTGTTCCTCCTCAGACTGATGCGGGTACTCCGCACGCAAATGTTATCCCGATAGTGGTTATCCCTCCGGGCGGAGGAAATTAGAATGGAGTTCACATTCCAGGTGTGACGGGTGTTGTGCACGTTAATAATGGTCCCCAGTGGGAGCAAGACGAGCAGGATGACGTCTTCTCCATGGGAGACCTTGGTGCAGGTTTACAATCTGAGGCGGACAGAAGATTCAGGGCAATAGAGGAAAAGATAAGAAATTATGAGAACCAAAATTCTATGGGTCTGGACATGTCAAATTTAGGATTGATCCCAGGGCTGAGGATCCCTCCAAAGTTTAAAGTTCTAGATTTTGATAAGTATAAGGGGACGACCTGTCCCAGGGTGCATCTCCGTTCTTACTAGAGAAAAATGTCAGCATACTCCGATGATGAGAAGTTACTTATGAATTTCTTAGCCTATCTGGTCCGTCCTTAGAATGGTATATGGGTTTAGAGCCAGTCAATGTTAAGAGCTGGAGAGATTTCACGGAGGCTTTTGTCAAACACTATCAATATAACAGCGATTTGGCACCAAACCATGTACAATTGCAAAACTTGTCGCAACGGAACAATGAAGGGTTTAAGGAGTATGCCTAAAGATGTTGTGAACTTTCCGCAAGGGTTCAACCTCCCATGGTGGAGAGAGAACTTATCGACATGTTTGTGGCTACATTTCCCGGAGTTTACTATGAGAAATTGATAGGAAATATGTCTGGAAGCTTCTCGGATTTGATCATTATAGGTGAGCGAGTTGAAAATGGCATAAAGTTGAGGAAGATACAAGCAGGAGAAGGGCCCTCATCTGGAGGTGGTAGGAAGAACTTTGGTACCAAGAAAAGAGAAAGTGAAACAAATGTAGTGTCGAGTTTCAAGAACCGGAATAGAGACCGAAACCAACATCAACGTCAACAATACTACCAGCAACAACCTTAAGTGGCAAGTATTGCTATCCCAGTAGTACCACCTCAACAATAGCAATAGCGTCCACAGCAGCAATAGAATTATGTGCCGCGATAGTTCCAGGATTGCAGAAGGACGGTGAACAGAAAATTTGATACACCATTGATGCCTTACTCACAATTACTACAACATTTGATGCAACTGCAATTGATCTAGAAAAGGACGCTAGCATCTTTAACCGGCGCGCCACCCCCAGGGTATGACGCAAACGCCCGGTGTGACTTCCACTCAGGTGCACCCGGTCATCACATTGATAATTGTAAATCTTTCAAGCATAAGTTACAAGACCTTATTGACAGTAAAGCTATCAATTTTACGCATGATGTGCCTAATGTTGTGCAAAATCCTATGCCTAAACACGGAGCGGCTGGTGTGAACGCCATCAATGAAGAGAACCTAAATCTAGTGTTTGACGTGGAAGAGCTGAAAACTCCTTTGAGTTTTGTGAAGAGTAAGTTGTTGGAAGGTGGAGTGTTCCCTGGTTGTGGAAAAGATTGTGAAGATTGTTTAGCTCATCCTGAGGGATGTAAAAGTTTGAAAAGTCATGTGCAAAGTATGATGGATGAAGGTGTACTACAGTTTGATAAGATTGGTGGAAAGAATGACTTAATGGTAATTGGTGAAGAAAAGGATGAGGTAGCCACAATCTCCATTCCTTACAGAACAATCAATATATTTGCGCCGCCGAGGCCAGCTACCATTATAATCACTAAGGCGGGGCCAATACCTTATGAAAGCACCAAGGCGATCCCATGGAATTATGGGGATGAGGTCTTTTGCAATGGTCAAAAGCAGGAGCTGAAGAGTTTGCCGTGCGATTCTGTTGATAATCTGGTAGGAATCGGTGGGATAACCAGAAGCGGGAGGGTGTTTACACCTCTGAAAGCGAATGTTGAAAGGTCTATAAGGGAAAAGGGAAGGTTGTGGTTGAAGAAAGTTCTCAGCATGGTGAGAAAGAAACTTTGTTGAAAGACGCGGAAGAGTTTATGAAAGCTCTGATGAAGCTTGACACCCAGGGGGTAATCTGTACCCCAAGTGATTTGGTTGTGCGAGCATTTTATGGGACAAGGAGGTCCATTTTCGAAGAAGTGACTCTTCCAATCCAGGTTGGTCCAGAAGTTTTCAATGTCGTTATTTACATAATGGATATTTAGCCAGTGTACAACTGCTTCTTGGGACGACCTTGGATTCATTCGGCGGGAGCCATGACATCAACTCTACATCAGAAACTGAAATACATGGTGGGTGGCAACATTATCACCGTTTGCGGTGAAGAGGATATTATGATAAGCGAACTATCCTCATTTAAGTATGTGGAGGTAGACGGGGAGATTCATGAAATGTTGTGCCAACACTATGCCAAAAATGGCCTTTAGCAGCGCTTTTTTTGACCTTTAGCAGCGCTTTAAAGCGCTGCCTAAAGTGGCGCTGCTAAAGGTAAAGGCAGCGCTTTTTTGTGGAAAAAGCGCTGCTAAAGGCATCACTTTTAGCAGCGCTTTTTTACCCCTTTAGCAGCGCTTTCAAAGCGCTGCCTATTCTCCCTCCCCCTCCCCCCCTGTAGCAGCGCTTTATGAAAGCGCTTTTGTAGACCACCCTTTAGCAGCGCTTTTTTAAAGCGCTTTCTTAGACCCCTCCTTTCCTAACCTATAGCAGCACTTTTTTATGCCTATTTTTCCCCCTTTAGCAGCGCTTTCTTGTAAAAGCGCTGTCTATACTTCACGTTTTTAAAAAAAATTTTTTTGAAAAATCACATTTTTTATATATTTTTAGACAAACCTGCTTATAACAATTAAATTCCCTGCTTATAATTCAGGCCTTTAAACATTGTAATTCAACACTTTCCCTTTAATTCAACACAATATAACTAAACATTGTACATTATACAATAACACTTTGCAATTTACACATAATTAACTCAAGTATAATTTACACATAATTTAAACATTGTACATTATACAATATACAATATACAATATACAATTTACACATAATTACAAATCCAATATACATTATAGAATTCTTAACTCAATCATAAATTGACACCATTCTTCCTTAATTTCTTCCAATTTTACTTTCGAGTACGTAGCGCATTTGAATTCATCAAAATACTACATAATATAACAGAACAAGCACGATTTAATACTAATTACTCAGATGAAATATTAGTTAATTATCAAAATGAATCATATAACTCATGAATTGATCCATACCATGATTGGAATCTCTAATTGACCAGAAAGAATGATTTCCTTCATAAAACGCAGTACAAAATATCCGCAGTCAAACCCACCACGCTGACGAGGACACTGTATTAGGAAAAAAGCGAACGAACATTTATCAGGATATATAGTTTAAATAGTTTTATAAGTAGAACCACTATAACAGTCAAACATGGGAAAATATACCTCCACTCTGATCCAATTGATGTTGCTAGCCCTGCTTTTTGGCACTGTTGCATCTCTCTGTGCTCTGTATATTTGTATAACTCTAACATAATATAAACACATATTTAGAACAATGTCACATAATAAATAAACATATATAATTATTCAGAACACTATATATCATCACTTACGTATCAACCATGTTCTTCAGATTTTCATATTTGTTTGTATCGCCATCCAATGAATCTATATAATACACTATTTCTTTGATCGGATTAATTGCGACCAACAACCAGTGACCACTATAAAATAAGACAACAGTTTAGACGGAAATGTTATATAATATGGCAAAAATCGAACAATTATAATAAATGAATTTAGAATAAAAACTAACCCATGGCCAGTATTATATGGCAATATAAACAACTTCTCCGTATTCGCACCTATAAATCTCTGGACTGTGTACTCTTTGACTGCTTCTGGTGTCTGGTCTATTATCCGTGAGTTGACACTGCTAGCAGATAAAAATGCGAATACTGAAGTCAAATCAGCGGGGACCAACAACTTGTCATACAAGAGCCTAAAAAAAATATAATCAACATTAGATTATTCAGTTAAACGAGCGAATTTTAAAATGTTCAATTATCTAATTAAAATGGATCGAAGTACCTGATGTAGGAATGCATAACCCCGACGCCCAATTCTAAATGTTTGAAAACCTGGTCGAAATCCTCCTTAGCAAGTGTTTCGGAATATTCAAAACCGAAAATACCTTGATCCATATGTATTAGACGGATGCCGCCCTCAGGCACGTCTGTTGTCCCTACATATGTTTGAAGGCACATCCTAAATTGAGGAACAAATGCTCTTTTTGTCTCGACCTTTTTTTTGGGCACCTTGGAAGTTTCAGGCATGTTTCCCTTGCTGACTTGTTGCGACTGCTGATCAAGAACCTAAAAGTCATATATAAGTTTAGTAAATAATTTATAATAAAATAATCACTTAAACTGTAGTACTAGTACCTGTAACTTTGATGCAGCTGAATCGGTATCCCGCACAATAATTTTATCATCTTTTATTTTGGATTTTGTGGGAGTCTAAGATCATCATGTCAATAAGAAAGTGTAAATGTCGGAATAACTTTCATGTATGGGTAATAAAACATTGGAATATTACAAGGTTCAACCTACCTCATCATCTATGAAAATGAGATTCGCCAGCCATGCTACATAAGCTCCTATCGCGTCTCCCACCACTGTTGCATCTGATACATCGTCTGGCATAGGCAACAACGCCCCCCTCTAATGCAATATCAACAGATACTTTCAAAAATCCAGCAGGGAGGGGTTTATGGTGAAGTAAGTCTCCCAGGGTGTTATGCACCTTTCCCTTGCCAACCATGCGATAAGTCGGCGACGATAAATATAGTCGACAAGGTGAAATGCCCTAAACAAATAATGATCAGTTAATGTGTCAATTAAGAAAAATGTGCTAAATTAATTTCAATGTAATATATACAATTACCTCTGGAAGCTTCTGCGAACAGCCGATACTATCTTTGTCACTAGTAGCTTTACCGGCCTCTGGAGCGCGCCTTTCGGACATGTATCTCTCCTTATCCTTCTGTAATTCACGAATTTGAGCTTTCATTTCCTCCAAAGTAGCCATAACTTCTTTATTGGTTGGATTTTTTTTCCTTGGCTGCTTATACAGTTTGGATGGAGTGACACCAAATCCCTTGCCCCTCACACGCCCAGAGTACTCAGGAATATTCAACACCCGACTCAATAAACTCCTGCAATCATCGTCTTTAGCAGGAGTTATAGTCTGGGATAGAGACTCCTGAAATATAGATAAAAGCATATTTAAATATTTTATACACTTTGTTCAAACACTTTGTTCAAAAACTAATGTTGTACTTACACATTGTTCAAACACTTGTTGAACTTCTTCTTGGACGGCTCCATCTCTTCCCACCCGGGCAGCCTTCCATACGACATGGTCCGGAAGAGATGTCGCATCACTTTTCTCCTCTTCCAACTACGCATTAAGACGAACAATAAAGCATTATATCCTATTATGTATACTTACTATTTTTTGTAAATAGATCATATTAAAGCATATATATGCACTTACTAATTTTTTTTCTAAGCGTGCATATCCCAAACGCCCCTTTCTATATGGATACGCAGGGTTTGATGCCCGTTCCCGATTTACGCCACTCTTAACCTGAAAAAACAAGTTTAAGTCATATCAGTTTGTTTGTGGAATAGGTATATATACTATACATTGTTCATGATAAGTTGTACTTACTTCAAATTCTTTGGTTCTTCGCTTCGCAACAAATGTCTCCCATTCTGCATCCGAAATCAAATCAGCGTACTTCGCTGGACGCTTCGATTCTACAAAGTTGCCATCAGAATCTTTAAGATATTTGTTGGTTAAAAACGCTCTAAATCCCCTCAAGCGTTTTCCGGCCAACTGAATACAATATTTTCTCCTAGAATCCTCAATATTAAAAGATCTCTGCAAACAAATACACATACATATAACATGTTAGTATAATTAATTTAAAGATGTAACTGTCAACATAATTAAAAATGATCAAATCTCATACTTGAATCTCGGTCCAAATTTTATCCTTAGCCGCTTCTAATGCAGGAATTCTCCAGTTATCGCAAGTAATCGGAACTTGCGAACGTACAACTGCTCCAATATAACTTGTCAGCAGCGCACCATTAGGCTCAACCAACTGATCTCTTTCATTCCAATGGACATCGTACTTTACACCTCTATCTCTCGCACGGATGATTCTTTTCATTATCGTTATGCCTCTTTTAATTTCGCCTTCAACGTCTTTGGGTGTTTCTTTTCCATCATGTGATGTTTTCTCGTTGCTGGCCATAATATACCTGTAATTCAGAATAACAACAACAACAACAAATATCAACAACAATAACAACAAATGTCATATTAAACAACAACAACAAACCATCTATATCAAATATAAACTATATCTCATATTTATAATCAACAACAACAACAAATATCATATTAAACAACAACAACAACAATCTATATCAAATATACACTATATCTCATATTTCATATCAACAACAACAACAAATATCATATTAAACAACAACAACAGCAATATATATCAAATATATATATCTCATATTTTACATCAACAACAACAACAAATATCATATTAAACAACAACAACAACAATATATATCAAATATATATATCTCATATTTTACATCAACAAACAACAAATATCATATATCAAATATCAAATATCAAATATATCTCAATAACACTAAAAACATCAAATATCATATATCAAATATCATATATTAAACTATATATATATATCAACAACAAAAACAAAAACAATCAGAACAACAACAACAACAACAACAAATAACACAACAACAACATCAAAAAAAACTCAAATATCTCATATTTTACATCAACAACAACAACAATATCATATATATCTCATATATCATATTAACACAACAACAAATAACACAACAACAACAACAAAAACCATCAGAACAACAACAACAACAACAAATAACACAAAACCTTCAATATCATATTTTACACTAAACCTTCAATAACTCAGATAACACAAAACCTTCAATAAAAACAACAACAGCAACAATATAAAACCATCTATTATGTTCAAATACCATCTATATAAAACCATCTATATCATCAGAACAACAATGGTGAAAAGATAAAAAAAAAACAAGAAAAGCAGAGCAAGCTTCACGTACCGTAACAATGGTGGACCGGCAATGCAGACGGATGGATGAACTCAAAAACGGACGGTGAACGGTCGGTGATGTTAGGAAGGATGATCGGACGGAAGAAGGCGATGGTCGGACGATGAACAGTGGGTGGTTGGTTCGTCTTTTCGTTCGCCAGAGAAAGAAGAAATAGTTAGCATGACTGTTCTGATTCTATTAAAATTCTGGAGGGTATTTTAAAATTATAATATGAATACCTTTAGCAGCGCTTTTAAAGGCCTTTAGCAGCGCTTTTAAAAGTGCTTTCATAGGGTGCCTTATCAATTCCATATAGCAGCGCTTTATATAAAAAGCGCTTTCTAAGGGTCCCCTTTTAGCAGCGCTTTTAAAAAGCGCTTTCTTAGGGCCCCCCTTTAGCAGCGCTTTTTAAAAGCGCTTTCTTAGACCCACCATTTAGCAACGCTTTTTTAAAAGCACTGTCTTAGGTAGGCGCTTTTTTTCTTTTTTTTATGGCCCTTTAGCAGCGCTTTTGTAAAAAACGTTGTCTTTCTATGCGCTGCTAAAAGTGATTTCTGGCGTAGTGCAAGCTTTTGAAACCGTTCAGATCAAGGAGAATGCGCCAGTTGAGGGTAGAATGCCAGAGGTTGCTATGTCGTCTTTCAAAGAAGCACAAGCCGTGGTGAAGTTTTGAGAATCCCTAATAAACAGGACAAGTTTGGACTGGGGTACATCCCATCTTCTTCTTCTTCTTCTTCCGTGAGGAGCGCTCCACGCTACAGGGGACCAATCCGATTCACAAGCCGTGGGGTGATATTTGATCGAATCAATGTCGTGTCTAATGAGGAAGGAGATAGTGACTGCGATATGGATGCATGGATCCAACCATGTATTCCTGGCCAGAGTTTGAACAATTGGACCATCGAAGAAGTTATCCTAGTGACTTATGAAGAGTAATTGCCTTGTTTTTTATTATGTACAGCCCTATGTTCTGCCCGGAGCATAAAGGTCTTTATTTGTAGGGCCTTTTCTTTTATGTTTGAACAATCATTTTATCATTAATCAAAAGGCGTCTTTGCATCCAAATTTTGTGATCCTTGTTTTTCTTGTTTTTATTTTAACAATAAAATGGCAATGTGGTTTGTGTTTGTTTGCATATCATTTAAGCATTAAATCATCATCATTGCAGGTTTCACATTACATATGCCACCGACTCAGACTCGTCTATGACTCTGTGTGACTTTGACAATCCGATCTTTCAAGTGGAAGAAGAGATTGAAGAGGACGAAGACCTGCCTGAAAAGCTCGCCAGGTTATTAAGACAAGAGGATAAATTCATTCTGCCTCATCAAGAAGAAGTTGAAGTCGTCAACCTAAGTACATAATGGGCTAAAAAGAAGGTCAGAATAGGGGCTGCCTTAGAGGATAATGTCAAACAACGACTGGTAGAACTGCTCCGGGAGTAGAAGGATGTCTTTGCTTGTTCATATGAAGATATACCAGGACTCGATACAGATATTGTGGTTCATCGCCTACCTCTTCGAGAAGAGTGTCCACCTGTCAAGCAGAAGTTAAGAAGAACCAGGCCGGATATGGCAGTACAGATCAAAGAAGAGGTCTAGAGGCAATTGGACGCCAGATTTCTTGCCGTGACAAATTACCCTCTGTGGGTCGCTAACATTGTGCCTGTACCTAAGAAAGATGGTAAGGTACGAATGTGTGTAGATTACCGTGATCTAAACAGAGCGAGCCTGAAAGACGATTTTCTGCTCCCCCATGTCGATGTGCTTATTAATAATATTGCACAATATTCAATGTTCTCTTTCATGAACGGTTTCTCCGAATATAATTAGATTAAGATGACCCCAAAGGACATGGAGAAAATAACGTTTATCACACCGTGGGGAACTTTTTGCTATAAGGTAATGCCTTTTTGGGTTGAAGAACGCAGGGGCAACCTATCAGCGGGTGATGGTGACTCTCTTTCATGATATGATTCATCATGAGATCGAGGTCTATGTTGATGACATGATTGCGAAGTCACAAACGGAGGAGGAACACCAGGTGAATCTCTTGAAGCTGTTTGGGAGATTAAGGAAGTTCAAACTGAGGTTGAATCCGAACAAGTGCCCTTTTGGTGTACGATCAGGAATGTTGTTGGGGTTTATAGCCAGTGAGAAAGGAATTGAGGTCGATCCTGCAAAAATAAAAGCAATTCAAGAAATGCCAGCGCCGAAGACAGAGAAAGAGGTTCGTGGTTTTCTAGGTAGATTGAACTACATTGCAAGGTTAATATCTCACCTCATAGCCACTTGTGAACCAATGTTCAAGTTATTAAAGAAGGATCAGGCGGTTGTCTGGAATGAAAATTGCCAAAGGGAATTCAAAAAAATAAAAGAGTATTTGCAGGAGCCTCCAATACTGATGCCTCTAGTGGCTGGAAGACGATTGATAATATACTTAACGGTTCTTGAGAATTCCATGGGTTGTGTTCTCGGTCAACACGATGAGACAGGAAGAAAAGAGCATGCCATTTACTATTTGAGTAAAAAGTTCACAGATTGTGAGTCCAGATACTCAATGTTAGAGAAGACGTGTTGTGCACTCGCTTGGACCGCCAAACGCCTAAGACAATACATGCTAAACCACACAACCATGCTAATTTCAAAGATGGAGCCGATTAAGTACGTGTTTGAAAAGTAAGCACTTTCAAGAAGGATTACTAGGTGGCAGATGGTTTTGACAGAATACGACATTCAATACATCTCCCAGAAGGCCATTAAGGGGAGTTTCTGTCAGAATATCTCGCAGAGCAACCAATTGATAATTATCAACCAATGAAGTTTGAATTTCCTTATGAGGATATCATGTTCTTAAAGATGGAGAATTGTGATGAGCCGTTACTTGACGAAGGTCCTGAGTTGGCCAATTTCTGATTACATTTTCCTTAGTATCAGCAGCTATTATGGAGAAAAAGAGAAGGGACACAACTTTGAATCTAAACGAAACTCTGTCAATATTTTGGATTACACCACAGGTTATTATATTTGGTATGTCAGAGATGTTCACTACAGTTGGACTGGTTGAGTTCTTCTACACGCAGTCGTTGAAAGGGATACAGACATTCCTGACTTCCATCACATATTGCTCCTACTCATTTGGATTTTGTCTGAGCTCAGTATTGGTTTCATTGGTGAATAGAATCAGTTCAAGGAAAGGTGGTGGTTGGCTACATGACAACAATATCAACAAAGACAAACTTGACCTTTTCTATTGGTAACTAGCTGCACTCAGTTTTCTAAACTTCCTCAACTATCTATTTTGGTCAAGATGGTATTCTAATAATCCATCTCTTTCGTGGAGGGTCACCACAACGATGATGCAGATAATAATATTCCATAGCATTTGTCTCTTTTATTAAAATTATATAAACCTCTCTTTTGTGGTCACACAGATTCTACAAAGAATTTTAATAAAAGATTCTCATATTAATTAGATGTATATTATTTTCTTCTAATCATGGATTTAAATTTCACTTCCCTAGATGCGGTGCAATGCTATACAATTTATGTGTTTGAAATTAAATACATATTTGAGAGACAAATAAAAATAATTAAAAAAATATTGGAATTTCAAATTCTAATTTATAATAAGATTTGAACGACTATGATGCTTATTACGTAAGGTGTATACTTGGATCTTATCTTTATTAAATACTCTCTACCCTATATTATAAAAATTATTTGTCAAATTACATGCGAATTTACAATTTACTGTCACTTTTCCTGCGAAACATCCAATTACCAGCGAATTTAAAATCGCTGCGACTTTTCTTGCGAAACATTCAATTACCTGCGGCATTAATAAATAAAACTATAAAACACATATTGATTCCAAGAATATATTGTTGAGACATTTTTTAATTTCATATTAAATCTTAGTTTTTCTTAAGAAAATTTTATAATATTAATTGAGTTTTTTTAGTTATTTTTTAAAGAAAATTTATTTATTTAATACTTTTTATTGTTGTAAAAATTATAAAAATAAAAAATATAAATTTATTTATTTAATAATTGTTTATTGTTGTAAAAATTAAAAAAATCAAAAATATAAGTTTATGATATAATTGTAAAATATAAGTTTATTTATTTAAAAAAAATTTATTGTTGTAAAAGTTAAAAAAATCAAAAATATAAGTTTATGATATAATTGTAAAATATAAGTTTATTTATTTAATATATTTTTATTGTTGTAAAAATTAAAAAAATAAAAAGTATAAGTGTATGATATAATTGTAAAATATAAGTTTATTTATTTAATAATTTTTTATTATTGTAAAAATTAAAAAAATTAAAAATATAAGTTTATGATATAATTGTAAAAATATAAGTTGATGATATAATTGTAAAAATATAATTTTATTTATTTAATTATATTTTTACTATTATTAATTAAAATTGTGATATATAATTGACATATTGATTTTTTAGATTTATATATACAATATAAAAACAAACGTATTTTAAAATAATTTTCACAACAATTTTTTTTTGCTTTATTGAGTAATAATAGTTTTTGTTTAAATTTTTTTCAAAAATTATTTTTTATTTATTTTTTAGATTTATTTTCTCTAAGATAATTTTAGTACATATTATTCTTATTTAACACATTTTTTAAGATTTCATAGTTGCAATTTTTTTGGAAAAATATTTATAAAATTAGAATTATATTTTTAATCTCTATTTATTCTATTTTATTAATTATTTTTATTGTGAATTGTGAAAATTTTAAATGTGAATTGTAAAAAAAAATTCACTATAATTTTTTTTCTTTATTAAATAACTTAACGAAAGCTTATAAAAAAAATTTTAAGGAAAGTTTAAACAAATGTTTTCCAAAAATAATGATATCTTGTTTAAATTTTATCAAGAAATATTTTTTATTCATTTTGTAATTTAGAATTTCAACTTATTTTTAAAAAAAATAATTTAGTGCATATTAGTCTCATTTTAATATATGCTTAGAGTTTTCATAACTATCGATATTTATAAAATTAGACTGAAATTTTTAATCTTAATTTTCTATTTTATTAATTATTTTTATAATATTTTTTTAATTTTTTTAAAATTTTAATTTCAATCTTTTCTATACCGTATTTAGTAACTCAACAAAAAAATCAAATACAAAAAATTTCCCAGGTCATTCACCAAGTACCCTCAATCCTTTAAAATCAAATACAAAAAATTTTCCCACTCTCACTACCACAGCTTCGCAACTCTCCAGAAATAATGGACACAACCAAAAACAACAACACAGCTTTCAGATCTAGTAAAAGCACCCGTTCACCGCCCCAAATTCTCCACTCTTGGAACTAGTACATTATGTTGGTTCTGCTCCATAAAACTAAGTATGTTATGCTCCGTATACCGGCTTGAAAATCGAGGTGCACTGGAGGAAAGTATTTGAAACCTGGAACTTTGGCTCAGCTACGGGGTAACAGAGCTTTAGGTTTTGGATCAGTTGTTGGTAGGGTTTGCAGTGATATTGGGAAAAAAGGAGATGCTGATTTGATTTCAAAGATGGATGTTCTTGAGGGCAAGGTGTTTGATAAAAGTCATGTGATGCTATCCCCTGTGAATTTGGTTAAGAGTAGTTTGGTCGGGACACTAAAAACTCTCAGAATTAAAGAGTGGCAGTCGTAATCCAGGCTTGAGTCTCTCCCCACCGAGTTGTTGGTATGATTATTGTTCATTTAACATTTATTTGGGAGACAACTAAAATTGTAGGAAAGGAGGGGTAGGAGAAACTCACCCCTTCTACATTTAAATGTTTGATGAAATGTCTCCGTATTTATTATTAACATTTGTTCAATTTTTGTAGTACTTATAATGGATCAGCCATGGAGACCTCTTGAGAAAATATCTTGAGGAGGATTACTGTTCGTGCTCCTAGAATAGCTCTAGTGAGTTCCCTAAACTTTCTTCTTTTCGATGTTTCAGTGTTCTTTATTCAATCACAGTACGTGAATTTTATTGTCTGTGGAGCATGAGTTTAAGGTTACTTTAATTAGAATTCTATTAAACCATATTCATTATTTTTCAGTGGATAGATAGTGTATTTTATTGGAAGGATCCATTTTAATTAAGACAGAGACTTATGAATTATACATTTTCTTTCGATGTTTTTTATTTACAAATCCAGACTCTTAATTTGTCATTGAGCATAAATAGATTGCATTCTCACCCGCAATTATCAAATGAATTCTCCCTTCAATTAAGGCTAAGGGGAACAGTAATTGTGCTGACAAATATTATTGTTTGTACTAGAGAGAAGTGGACCTGGTAGTTTTCTTTTTGGGAAGTTTTTTAAGTTCTTTTCTTGGGGATGTAATTTAATATCCTTTGTTTAAAAGCTAGTAGCGTTTCTTGATCTGTAGTGTTAACATTCATATACGAAATTTATTTAGCATGTATTGGTTAGAATGTTGAAGTAGAAAAAGAAACCTTCGGCAAGTTTGACATGTTAAAACTCTAGCAGTGTTATTGCTACTTCGAATTTTGTAGTAAATGGAACTTGAGAAGCATAGTTTTAGAGAGAATGAATATTCCTGCATAATTCATTGAATTTTTTAGAAATGATTACAAGATAAAATTGAATACATGAGCTAGATACTTATACGACAAAGGTTAGTGAGTGTCTAACTAACATCTAAGAAAAACCAAATTGAGTGTTGTCTGCCTTAATTTCATAAAAAAGCAACCAACCCCTTTGTTCATTTGAGGTTCACTAAAGCCCTATGATTTAATCCCAACCATTGGACCAATAATTTATGGTCCCACATATTTGATTCAAACAATTGATAGAAAAAAAAGAATAATAATAATAATGTGTATGAGTGGACTTAGGGTTTGCGTGTTGTGTGCATGTTTTTGAGTATGGCATGTGTGTGAATTTTAGAGAAAACTTTGGAAGTGATATGATTCCCTATAACTTATAGCTTCTTACCTTTTACTATCTTCCTAAAGTTTTTAATGTTTTACTTTTACCACAAGCTAGATTACAATTTTTTCAAACTTACATTAATTAATTACCTAAACACTGCCTTAGAAGTTATGTGTATTGTCTCCATGTAAGAAAATGTCTCTCAAAACATGAATTTTAGCTACTTCCAATTTAATGCCAACCCACCACTCATATATTTTGTCTTAACTGGGTTCGAAAATCTCAATGAGCATAAATTGGGTTCGAAAATCTATCTCCTTTGGATAGATAAATTCTCTAAACCAAAACACCTCCAACAACTTCATCTACAAATTTCAAGAATAAGCTACTCAATGAGCATACATTGAGTTTAGAAATTTATTTCCTTTGGATAAATAAATCCCTTAGACCAAAGCATCTCCAATAGTTATATCCTTAATCAACCACAATCTTTACATACAATTGTCCACCTTTGGGAAGACAATCATAGTAATGACTTAAAACCATTCCTCAAACTACAAAGAGACTTTTACAAATTAAAACGAGCAATCTCACTTTGGTGATAATCACACACAATAATTTATAGAATTTCTTGCATAGGAATTAAAGAAAAATTCTTGCCAAAATAAATCATGAACCAATCATGAATTTAAACCATATAACATTCCTAATAAATTTTGTCTTCAACAGTATCAATCTCAATATTACAGAGATATTATATAATATTTCAAAATACTTGACAAAACAAATATATTACAAATTTATATAAACTAACATTTATTTAATAAAATGTCCAAGACAATACAATAAAAATTTAGAAATATATAGTACATATTGTCTTGAAAATAATTAATCTAGTTAATTATATATAATTCAATTAGTAATATATAATTTTATATGATACTGTATTGGCGTGAAAAAATTGAACAAAAGAATTTAGAAGTGGCTATTAACTTGGAAAGGGAAAACAAATTAAGCACAAATACCGGAATTGTTCTATTAATTTGCAAAAGAAACACCAGATAAACAAAATTACCGGCACTATTGACGGCATTCAAATATTTTGCATTTCAGTAACCAAAGAATCATATATATTGTTTTAATTGATCCAAAATAAAGGGCAATTGAAAAATAATGTACTATCATAACACTATTACTTTCACCATATGAATTTTGAAAAAGTATGCAACAATTCCAATTAAAATAAATACATAAAAGATTTTCGATTCCATATATACTTCATAGATTTAGTAATCACAAAATATTAATTCCAATTTTCATATTATTTATGGAGCAATTCCGCAATGGTAAAATTTATTGCGACAATAAAAAAAATAATACCATCAATTCGTATTCACAATAATAATAATAAATGATTGAGTCCTAACTCATATAATCTAAGCTCTGATACCAAATGTAAGCGGAAATATTCATGGATATTATATGAGATTAAAACATCAATACTTACTTGTTGAAGTCGTCATTCGGAATTCCGAATGGATGAATGACTGAATCTTTCTCTGTATCTCACACTCCCGTTCACAACTTTCAATGGGGCAAATTATGGAGCCGTCAATTATGTTTCTGATTCTTTTTTGTGATTACAGAGGGGACCTAGCCATATAATATATATAACCTTAGTCCCTACCCATTATGGGCCCAAGGTTAAAACCCACACTTTTACTCACACCAATCAGGTTTCAGATACTCAGCCATTAGTTAAAAATCGATCACTTAATTAATTAAAGGGCTTATATATGCACCCCCATCAGAATCACAATTAACCCGTTTTTTACAAATTAAACCATAATTGATTGTAACCTATAAAGTATTAGATAAATCTAACACCAAATTCCAAATAGCATAGTAAACCATATATAGCACTTGGAATTATACTAACCGTAAGGACAACCACTTCTCTTAAAAAAAGCTATATATATTAAAAGAAATTTGAAGAGGAGCAAAACGGAACTAAAAACTATTCTTACCAATGAAAACTACTTTGAACTATAAAATTCGCAACACACGAAGAAATGGAGTTATACCAATCATATCATTGTAAAAAAAGGTTGTTGTTCATGACCAGTAAAGGACTAATAGATTGGAAAGCATAGACTTAAAACCTCTTACGATGTGCTGTTCTATGCAAGAAACAAAAGTACAAGAATTAATATACAAATCACTTTAATGATAAGTAAATCTACATCACCCAGTAGCACTATCCTCAGAGTTCAAATTAACAAGACAGAAACTACATGAAGCAGTCTAGTAAATTGCTTCTGATTGGTGGGAGATGTGTGAATCTCAAAATTGGATAATGATCACAAGTATGTGCTTTAACAGTGCATAATTCAACATTTGAAAAACAAAAATGAGATAAAGGTTGAATATTAAAATTTACATGGGAAATCTGAAAATATATTCAGGTAGAAGTGATATACTCAACAAATGCTTAGCCACCACAAATTTTCTCCATACAACTCATGCTTGTCAAAAAGCTAAGAAATACTTGTGGACCAATATAATACTAGTAATATTCAATTTAGCTTTTTAAATTTACAGGATCTGCAGCATTAGGCAAGAGTGACCATGAGTTTAGCTTTTCAAACAGCTTTAAACTGAATAACGCAGGAAAAACAGGACCTAGCAGAACCATTCATCTCCCAGAAAGAAAGGATGCAGCAGTAGCAGCCAAGTGAAAGTCACTCTGTTCAGTGATGAATTGTATCATGAACTATATAATCACTCTTATCGAAAACAGGAGGCGTGTGCATATCTAATACAACAAGTTGTTTATAATAAAGTGTACTACGATTTAGATTCCAAACTAAAACAACGGAGAATGCATAAAAAGGACATTGTTTGTACGAATACCCTCACATGCTTTTTCTCTTACCTTAATATTATCTTTACCATGTTGTCACACTATTTATAAAAATTATTATTATTTTAAAAGACAAAATATTTATTATGAAATGAATAAATATATATAGAACAAGAGCATGGTGTTGCTCCAAAGCCCTTAACTGGAGAGGAAGTTTATCAACGACAACAAGGCATTAATGTCGTCTTTGGAAAATACCAAAAACAATCTACTGTGAAAAATATATGGAAAAAGAGGTCGGTTTTCTTCAATCTTCCATATTGGTCTAGTCTTGATGTAAGACATTGTATTGATATGATGCACGTGGAGAAAAATGTATGTGATAGTTTAATCGGAACACTTCTCAACATTCAAGGCAAGACAAAAGATGGTTATAATGCTCGTCTGGATTTGAGTTTGATGGGTATACGAGAAGAGTTAACTCCACAACATATAGGTAATAAGATATATTTGCCTCCTGCCTGCTACACTCTGTCTAAAAAAGAGAAAATAAGTTTCTGTGAGTGTTTACAAAGTATTAAAGTGCCGCATGGCTACTCATCAAATGTCAATAGGCTTGTCTCAAGTAAAGATCTCAAATTAATTGGATTAAAATCTCATGATTGTCATGTTTTAATGCAACAGCTACTACCAGTGGCTATTCGTGGGATATTGCCTAACAATGTTAGGAAGACTATAACTAGGTTGTGTTTATTTTTCAATGCAATTTGTTGTAAAGCCATTGATCCATTAAAGCTAGAAAATTTGGAAAATGAGGCTGCAGTTATCTTATGCCAATTAGAGATGTATTTTTCTCCTTCATTTTTTGACATTATGGTTCACTTGATTGTTCATCTAGTAAGGGAGATTAGATTATGTGGTCCAATTTATTTACGATGGATGTACCCAATAGAGCGATACATGAAAATCTTAAAAGGGTATACAAAAAACCCACACCGTCCGGAAGCATCAATTGTTGAGAGGTACATTACAGAAGAAGCAATTGAGTTTTGTTCGAACTATTTGTCAGAAGTGGATGTTGTAGGGGTTCCCAAGTCTCGTCATGATGGAAGATGTGAGGGTGTGGGTACACAAGGTTTAAAGGTCAAGAGCTTAAGTATTGATGTGGTTCTTCGAGCGCATTTGTATATATTGAATAACACGGATGAAGTTTAACCTTACTTATCTGCTCACAAAAGCATCATAAAGAAAAAGTACCCCAAGATGAATGAAAGATGGTTGTTAAAAGAGCATAATAAGAGTTTTTCTGAGTGGTTTAAAGAAAAAATTTCTAATGAGGATAGTGCTTCCAATACAATTAAGTGGTTGTCCTATGAGCCTAAATGTAACATAATAACTTGGAGTGGATATGATATTAATAAAACTTGCTTTTGTACAAAGTCAAAGGATGATCGTAGTACCACACAAAATAGTGGAGTTATGATTGTGGCCGAGTCCATGCACTTCTCTAGTGCTAAAGATAAAAACCCGGTTATGGCATCTACACCATACTTTGGGGTGATTGAAGAGATTTGGGAAGTTGATTATGTTGTGTTTAAAGTTCCTGTATTTAAATGCAAATGGATTGATATCAACAGTGGTGTAAGAATCGATGAATTCGGAGTTACATTGGTTGATCTTAACAAGCTAGCTTATGCGGACGAACCTTTCATCATGGCGTCTCAAGCAAAACAAGTGTTTTATGTCACAGATCCTTCTAATAAAAGGTGGTCAGTGGTTATACAAGGAAAGGTGCATGATAACGATGAAAACCAAGATGCAAACCTTGATATTTTCAAAACTCCTCCTTTCTCAATGAATGTGCCTACCTTCGTTGAAGAAAACGAAGAGGATGACGTGCACGCTATCCGCATAGATCATGAAGAAGGCATATGGGAGGACTAGTAAGGTTATTTTATACTTTAATTTCTATTTTTTTTTTAATTTTGTGCTTATTTTGATGTCTAATTGTTTATATTTTGTGCTTAATTTGATTTCTAATTGTTTTTATTTTGTGTTAACAGATACATGGCTGATTCAACCGACAACCCTTCTTCATCTAGTGACCCTAAAAAAAGAAGAGTTAGAGGTCCCACTTTGATGACACAAATTAACAAAGTTTATCAAACGGGTGAAAAGATAAAGGTCGAGTTTGATCCAATGACTAAGGGATGTATGGGTAAAAATGCTTCAAATTTTAGGAGTTACATAGCGTCTCTTGCTCGACAGAGATGTAGTATTTTGAAAAATGAGTGGAAAGACATAGATGAAGGCATAAAAGAGGCTATTTGGACTGATGTTCAGGTATGTTTTACTGCTACACTTCATTATATTTTATAATCATATACTAACAACATATGCCATATACTATATGTGTAGGCTCATTTCACTATTCCAGAACCTCATGATCTAAAGAAGGATTCGTTGAAGAAAGAATGGATTAAATATGCAGGAGAGCGATGGAGAGCTTTTAAGACACAACTCACAAGCGAGTATATTAGACACCCCAAAGAAGGTCTAGCTCCTCCATATATCAGGTATAATTATATTAAAGAAGAAGTATGGAAGGATTTTGTGCAATCTCGAGATACCCATGAATTTAAGGTTAGTAGGAGTTATAATTTTTTTTTGTGGATAACATTTTTATTATGTTTAGTATGATTAATAACGTTTTGAGTTTATAATAGGAAAAAAGTCAAAAGGGTGCAGCAAATGTGGCTAAGAATGTATACCCACATGTATTATCTCGTGGAGGGTATCGTTTGCTTGAGGATAAAATGATAAATGAAAGGAGATCATCGAGAGATGATTCTACCTTAGATGATACTGGTAGCCCATCTCCACCGTCACGCCATGAGTTATGGAAAAGAGCACGACAAAAGAAAGGGGGAGAATACACATCAAAGGCTACACAAGTTGTTGCTGAGAAAATTGTAAGTAAAAAAATATGGTTTTTTCATTTTGCAGGATTCTCTAGTTATATATAGTTGTGATTGATAAAAAAATATATGGTTTTTTCATTTTGTAGGATTCTCTAGTTAAAGAAGGTGAAAAGGGTGGCTTTGTTTAAGATGGACGTAACGATATCTTAACAGCAGCCATTGGAACATCTGAGCATGGTGGACGTGTTCGTGGTGTTGGAAAACATCATAAACAAAGCACTTTCTTTGGTAGATCACCTTCACGTCAACGACAAGACGATATAAGAGAACAATTTGCATAATTTTCATCCGAATTAGAAGCAAAGCTTAGAGCTGATTTTGATCAAAAGTTGGTTGAAGAGCGTAAGGCGATGGAACAATCTTTCATGGATACACTTAGATCTATGGGTCTCTCGCAACAAAGAACTGAAAATAATAATAAATGCATTGTACAACGGGAAGCTGTTGATGGAAGCGGAAAAGGAAGTTGTTCAGCTGCAAAAGTAAGCACAAAAGAAAGAGAAGGAGAGGACAATGTTGAGAAATTAATGAGAATGGTTCTAAGAATGGCTGATGATCATTTGGAAATAGAATTAAGTCATTGTGCAAGCGCCAATAATTTTCATATGTCAGCTAAGTGTATCAGAGAGCTGCTGGTGGGTTTTAATTGGCTTGATTTGTCTACTCTCCAAGTTTGGTGCACGTAAGTACATTTTCTATTTTTATTAGTGTCAATATCTATTAATATGTTATATCTCTTATCACTTTTATTATAATGTTAATTTTAAAATTTTTTAGGTATATTCATCGTTTGTGTATTGATACTTCACAATCTGAAATATACAGATTTATGGACCCTGCTATGTGTTTGTACGTCGATCATGTGTCGAAATCTCAAGCAAATGTCAAACAATACATACAAGATAAGTTACGTGACGAAAAGAGAGAGTGTCACTTGCTACCATTTATTCATGGGTAAGTTTGTATGAAATTATGTTTTCTATTTTTTAATTTTGGTAACATATATAATTCAATTTTGGTAACATGAAATTGTGACTTTTGTGTTTCCACACACACGTACAGAGGTCATTGGCAATTAATAGTCATGTGTCCAAATGATAATACGGTGGTCGTCTTTTGTTCCCTTCATCATGAACTTAATCAAACCATGACAAAAATTATTACAAGGTAAATTTATCTTTTATGTTCACTTCATCCTATATACATAATTTGTTACAAAAGTAATATCATATATTATGTGGCTTTATATGAATTTTTTTTGTTCTGAATTAGTGCTTTTGGGGTTCATCAAGCGGCAAATGGGAATAGAAAAAAGGCTACATGGCTTCGACCCAATGTAAGTGTGGTGTAAATTATAATTAGATATTTAATTTTATCATATAAGTATTCACTAATTATGTTATTCATTTGTAGACAAGGAAACAACCTAACTCTAAAAATATGTTGGATATTGTCTCTGCCAATATAACCAACTCTTGGATGAAGGTAATAAAAATGACTTTAATTTGTTATTTACTTTACGTTTTGCAACTTAATATGTGAATTTTCAAAGAATAACTCTATTTTTACTTACGTGTTGTAGGTATTTGATGACCCAACGAACCTATCGCCCGATGATTTGTATGATTTGCGACTCCGTTGGGCAACATGTTTCTTTGAATTATATAAAGGCTAATCTTTTTGTTGTTGTAGTACATTTTTGTAGCTTTTTGTTGTTAGCACATTTGTTTATAAAGGTTAACTGACCTTTTTGTTGTTAGTACATTTGTGTATATCCTTTTGTGAATCAATTATGTGTATACTAGATATTTGGTGCAATCAAATTAGATTTATGAGAAAATATGAAAATAATGACCTAAATATGGTCTATGTGATGTTGCAAAACTATGAAAATAGCGACCTAAATGTGGTCTATATGATGTAGAGTATGGAAAATAGCGACCTAATTATGGTTTGTGTAATGTTGGAAAAATATGAAAAATTAGGTACAAAAAAGTTACAGAGAACGGCTAAAAATAGGAAAATAATTTATACTCGTAATAGTACTTTTTACATCGGGCGAATGAAAAAACTGATGTAAAAAACTGCCTTTTAAATCGGTTTAAACAAAGAACCGATGTAAAAAGTGTCAGCAAATTTTTTCCTACAGTACTTTTCACATCAGGTGAACCATCAAACCGATGTAAAAAGTGCCAACATGAATTTTTTTTTCTTACAGTACTTTTTACATCGGTTTTGGCACGCAACCGATGTAAAATACCCACCTTTTCACATTGGGTGAACCATCAAACCGATGTAAAAAGTGCCAACATAAATTTTTTTTTCTTCTTACAGTACTTTTTACATCGGTTTTGGCACGCAACCGATGTAAAATACCCACCTTTTTACATTGGTTTTTCCCTGCAACCGATGTAAAAACCCCCTTTTATAATTAAAGTTTTGAATTATAATTTTTTTTTCACATCAGACTTAAAAATTGAACCGATGTGATTGGTGTATTTCTTACATCGGACCATATAACCGATGTAAAATGTGGGTATTTACTACATCGCCTGGCTTTACATCGGACTAAGACCCGATGTAAAAAGTCAATTTCGCCCGATGTAAAAAGTCATTTCTGCACTAGTGATATATATATAAATATATATATAAAAGGTTAAGTTCTGTTATAAAATAAAATGTTATGGTTTTGTTACTGATGTGTATATATGTCCTGTAACAAAATATGTATATAGGTTCTGTTATGTTATAAAATAAAATGTTATAATTCTATTATAGATGTGTATATAAGTTTTGTCATAAAATGTGTATATAGTTTTTGTAATTAAAAAAACACAGGTCAAAAGAAATTTTAAAACAAATTATAATTGACAAAAAAATGTTTTCCCCTTAGCTTGTAATTCAAATAGAGGTAAACACACTCTTTCCACCTCAGATATCAATAGAAACCGAAACGTATAGTGTCTTCTGCTTTTATTTTTGAAATACAACGTACAATCAACAAATTATATCATTATAACATACTTATATGTAGTATTCAATAGAATCTCAAATTATATCAATTAAAAAATAATTATATTATAACATACTTGAGCAATATATGAATCCACTAATATACAAATTAATATATTTCTATAAACTTGAGTAAGCATGGTGTCATCGGTAGGAAATTTTAGGTCATACTTAGTGCTCATTGTCATACCCTAAATTTGTCCTATCCTTTATGATTTTCATATTATGCATCCGTCCACTAACTATTATTCGAAGGAGACTCAAAGAGTGTATTGTTTCTGCTTTTCGAATTTCGAAGTATCGCAGGGTCGAGAGAATTAAACTGAGTTTCATTTGGGAGTGTCAGAGCAGGTATCGTGCGCTTGAATTTTCAATTAGGGGTCTTGTGGCAAGTCAACTCAATTGGGAATAAGTCAAATTATGTGGCTGAAGATTATTGTGACCCAATGCATTCCTCGGTTGGGGTCTTGGACAGTGAATCAAGGCTTATAGTCTCCTATATTTTCTTATGCTAAGCATAGTGTTGTTTCATGGATTTTTCTCTAGATCATAATATGGCTTTTGGTTATAATCTTCTACCATTTGGATTACGGAGATTGGATTTGTACTCTTTAGAGGCCATTGCAAGTAATGTTGATTTCGAGTAAAATCAAAGTAAAGAGTTGCATTCATTTTTCGTGATCAAGTAGTCAAGACAAGATTAATTGCCCAATCTATGAGACTAGTCCTTTTTGAGAGCATATACAAGTGAAATTTCAAGGAGTTCGTGTCATAATCAATGTGCGATAGAGGCATAATTTGAATCCTCGAGATATTTCAAGATCATGTTTAATTGGCTAAATTAGGTGTAATCAAGATATGGTAAATTCAAGGCCAGGTTTAAAGCTTATACAATTCATGATTAATTCACTTTCAAAGTCATGTTTGGAAATAAGTTCTAGAAAAAACTCACTTTTGAGAGTGTTTTATCCACACGGTTGTTCATTTTTAAAAGGTATTTTTTCCTGAGCTCATTTGGAAGTTTTACTATGGATAAATTTCAAATCATGTCTTACAAGTCATAATGGATTCTTTTAAAGATATAATTCCAAGTCAAGTTAAAAAAACTAAAAGATCATTCATATAGAATTAAGACTTTTGTTGTGAGGTCTCATTACTTGATTTCAAAACAACTCACAAAGACAGAATATTGTTACAAGATGGTTACAAGTTTTATTTGAATAGGTCAATTGTAAAACCCTTACAGAAAAAGTGAATTGAGAAACAAGAACAAGATTTTCTTTTACATTATGTGCGTGAGGCAAAAGTATGGTCATTTTGGCTACCACAAGGAATGTAAATTGGGCGCTGATTTTTCAAGCCACAAGAGGAGTTAAGCCTCCAACTGCGGTTCCATTGTATGCACGATATTCTGGAATTTCTAGATGATAGAGTTGGGACATAAGCAGCAGAAAATAAAGAAAGCCCTTTAGCCGTTATTGTTGCACCCCAAATTTTTACCCCTTAGATCTTCATCATCATTCTAGGATCATATTCATTTTTTTTATCTAACCTTAACCTATTTCAAATTTGTCTTTGTTAAGATACAGGTGAATTAGGGTTCCGTACAGCCGGGAATCGAGGTTTCGATGGTTTAATCAGTCAATGTCTTGGATTTATTCTCCATGAAATAAGTATACACATCATCAAATATACTCCATTGGATCAAGTATGAATCCAATTTGAGGTTGTCACCCAAGGATCAAGAACAATGCAGTTCAGGATGCCCGATTAGGGTTTTCGATCAGGAAAAGTCAACTGTAGTTTGACTTTTGATTTAAATGATGTTAAAATTGTGGGATCATGGTCCATGAAGTTAATATGGCTTATTAAAGTCTACTCAAGAAGTTTCAAGGCCTCAAAAGACCCGGAACATCAACAGTCGACTCGGTAGTCATCGATCGATCGTTCGGTTGACCGAAAAGTCAACTCTTCAATCATAAGGAATTTGACCTCAAAGTATGAAGCAAAAATGTTCCTAGTAACATATTACACCTATCCATGAAGTTTCATGACTATTGGATCAAGGATTGAGGAGTAACCGAAAAATCGGGAAATTAGGGTTTTGAAAGGGGCAAGACCATAACTCCCTAACCACACATCCAATTGAGTTGGTTCAAAGCTCATTGGAAAGGTCTTGGCAAGTCCTACAAAAGTCCCACAGTGGTCCATGAGCCGAAAATGCATAGATTTGGATTTACGGCTAAGGTCATTACAAGAGGGAAAAATAACTTAGAAAAATTCTAAGTTATTGGCCTTTTTAGGCATGTTTTTAGCCAACTTTGAGTGGACTTTTGACCTAGTTCCATTTGGAATCTGAAGATCATGAAAGAATGAAAGTTGTAGAGCTTCATGAGGGCTTTCCAAAATATACTAGAACTCCTCTATAGCCCTTATGAGTTGAGAGTTATGAATCCAACAAGATGAGGTTTCAATACTTAAGTTCAACATTTTCACTTTTTCACAAACTCACTTTTTGATCACTTGAACCATTCTCAGCCATTGGATCATGTTTCTATCTGTTATTTAGAGAGTATGAGGGGAAGAAATGCAGAAAATGAATGGATTTGGTGAGCCTTGCAAGTTGGAGGCAAGTTGTATTATTTTAATCAAAGAAAATCAAGGAAAGAGAAAATTTATGGAAATCTTGCAGCAGCAGTCCTCCTACTCCCTAGCCACAATTCAGTCACTTCTATGTCATCCTCACCACTTGATTTATGCATCATCTTGGACCAAGAACTTGGATTTGCAGTTGTCCACAATCTTGAAGAAGATTGCATTTTCAAAACTCCCTCCAAAAGTGCCAAAGTACCAATTTGCCCCAAGCCTTGCCTTGCCTATAAATAGAGGTTTCCTCTATGTTGAAAGACACACCAGAGCTATCCAAAACATCTTAAATACACATCTCTCTTTCTTTCCCTTTTTACTTGAAAGTGAAGAAATCTCACAAAACCACCAATTTCACCACTTTGCATTTTTCACACCAGTTCTTGTTCCTAATCCAAAAACACTTCAAAGACCATATAAACACCCTAAAAATGTCCATTTGAAGCTATTCCCATCATTACTTTCTCCAAAAAAACCTTGAATCAAAAAGTCAACTGTCCACACACCATGGTTTGACTTTTGTGCATATTTCATACCAAATCACTACATAGACCAGTTTCCATCATTAATACACTTGGAACACCTTATATCCATGTTGTGTTAGCTGTCTAAACACTCAAAAAGCAGCTGGAAGTTTATCTACTCAAACTGTCCTCAAGGTTTGCTTATTTCTTCAAAAAGAAGTAAGCTTCTCCGAGCTTGCTCAAAGGAAGGAAGAATCTCTAGTTTTCTTGGTTGCTAGTTAGCTTTTGGAGGTCTACAAGAGGTGTGTTATTTTGAACTCATTCACTAGTATGCATTGCCATATATTGCTTTGTGGTTGAGATTGGTTTGTACATTATGTTAAAGTTATTAAGTATACTGTCAAATATGTAAGAAACCAATACCATGTGCATTAGTTGTAAGGTTGTCTTTAGAAGTGTGTGTATGTTGTTACTTTTGTGAAAATAGGGTGAGGAATATATGGTGAGTTTAGGTTTTGACATTGTTATGCTAAGTGCATATTCATTAGCACCAAAACTGTTTTAAACTTAAGAATCTGTCAACTATCAATATGAGGAGGTTTAGGCTATTTTGTTTGTTCTTGGACATTGCCATGTTTGGTAGCTGACAATTTGAGGCTGTAATTATCTTGAGGAATTAGCATTTGATTGTGTGGATTTGTTATGATCAAGTTGTCACTTTTGATTGTGGAGTTTGTCAACTCATGACTTGGTTGTTGTTAGGGCTGGTTCCACTTTTATTATTGCTCATGTGAATTGATGACTGTCAAGACTCTAGACTATTGAATGATTTCTTATACGTAGGAATATCCAAGTTTATTTATAATACAATCATGTTTGATCTATGTAATTTGTTGTTTGAGTCATCTTTTTGGAAAGGCATGACAGTTGGAATTCACCAAAGTGTTTGGTTGAAATACCACAAACTATGTTACTATCTGTTGGAAAATTCTTGGTCTTATATTGAAGGGTTCTTAATCACTTTGTTTTGAGGTGCTTTCTGGAGCTATGTATGTGGTTTTGGTAAGAGCATGGATGCCTTACTACTGAGCTAATTCCTCACTGTTTGGTATTGTTATGCCAAGAGTGTTACATTTATATTTTAAAATTCCTACTGCCACAAAGTTTTGCAAGTTTGTCTTTTGGTGTTTAACTGATCTAGATATGGTCATGTTAAGATTCATATTTTGTTTTGTCAAGGTTTGTTTTTTTAAATCTAAATCTGTCAACTCCTACTTCTTTACTGTTAAAATTGCTTATCATAGCCAGGACCTGCCTTTGAGGTAGTACATGTCATAAATGTATGTTGGCATTGCTTGATTGCTGCATCTGTATAGTTCTAAGTTTGTGGCTATACTTGATTAAGTAAGTTGTAACTTTACAGCAGCTTGTGGATTGACATGGACTTTGACAGTTTGCCTATATTGAACATATGTTGCATTGTTGGTCAATTTTTATTATGTTTAAAAAATGTTTTGATCCTGTTATTTTGATTCTTGAGTTTGTCAACTCTCATGGGATGTCAACTTTGTTGATTGGCTACTCAGTTATGTTACAAGTGTTTGTTGTAGTCTCTGTTGAAATGATTCACTTGGATGTTGTGGAAGCATAAGATGATCAATATTAGTTTGTTTGTTTACATGGCTATCAAAAACTGCTCTTCATGTTATTGCTTGTGTTAATTAAACTGTTTTAAGTTTGAGTTAGTTTATTTAAACATTGTTATGTTCTTGAGCTCACAATCATGTTAGGAAGGATGTTGTAAGCTTGCTCAATCTATACCATTCATCGTTACTATGAACTGATATTGCACTGTGCTAAATTTGTGTTCATTTTTGAAAGAGTATGGCTATTGTAGTATGGTAGCAGGTCTTGATAACTGTTTCTGTTCTAAGTATTTCATTTCAGTTTGATTTGTGGCACAATTTTGTTATGTCTAAAAAAGCCATGTTGGATGGAATTCAACATTGTTGAAATACCACTGTTATAGGTTTCAGTCCACTTTGGACTTGGCATTTTGATGTTGTACAAACACTTTGCTTTATTCACTGCTTGTTTGTTTTGAGATTGATCATACTCTACCTCTTTAAAATCCTTGAGACTTTTTGCAATTTGTGTATGTAAGGATGCAACTTTTGGCTTTAGTAACTTGTGTGCTATCATGGCAAAATCTGTCTTAAAACACCAATTTCATCAACTTGCAACTCATGGGCCATTTTCTCATTCTATCTTTTTTTATCAAACTTGCTGTTGGAACTCATCCCATACTATATTTCAAACTTGTGCAGACCCTTATTTGCTTTTAAATCCACATGTTTTAATCCATGGATCTCCAAATGCATCTCAAACTTCATTTTTGCAGTTGCTACCATTTTTTAGTTAGGGGCACAATTTGAGAAAACTAAATGCACCATCCTTTTCCTTGTCAAAAATCACACAAGTTAGACTTTGAGTTTGTTAAATTTGATGATGTTTTGACCTATTTTGGATGTTCACGTTTTTTTGCCATAGTTGTCTTATTGCATCTTGCGTGTGCCATCATATTTTCCATTTTGAGTTTTATTTTGAAAAATGGTTGACACCATCCTCTTACTCGTGAAAATCCAATAAAGTTTGACTTTTATTTCCTGAAAATTGGTTATGTTTTGAGGGAGTTTGGATTCAAATTGTTTTTGAATTTCCACTTGAGTTGCCCAGAATTTATGCTTTGTTAAGTACATATTTAATTGGGGTGGCATAATACACGGATGTATCGCCACCCTAGTGGTTAATGCCTTGCCTTTAAGTACCCTATCATGCGCTTTGTCCTATTTTCGAGCCTCAGCGAGGCCACTCTTTTTATTACTAATTTTGTGATTTTTCAAGTTTTAATATTTTACCTTCTTTTTTCATTCAATTTCACATACGCATGATGGTTGGAATGGTCATGTTTTGAACCTAGAAACCACCAGACGTGTGGGCATTCCTATATTTTTTTAGCACTTGGTTTACTTATTTTATTTAATTTCATTCCATTTTCAATTTTACATAACTTCTTCATTTTTAATCCTTTTTAGTTGATTCTTTTTGCTAAATTCTTGTTTTAATGTGTCTTTTCATATGATGATCAAAGAATTCTAAAATTCTTATTTTAGAAACACTTTTCATTATGGGAAGATCGTAAATCATTTTAGGGTTTTCACCCTCCTATCTTTCATTTTCGAACTTTGATTTTATTCCTCTTTGAGTTTAATTTAAAGATGACACGAACTTGACTTGTTGTCTCCCTTGTGCATTTAAGTTTTAATTTCAACTTTGTTTGTACACATTTAAACAGTTTACCTTTAAAAAACCGTTGATTATCCCCTTGAGGTTTTGAGCCCTTCTGTTTACATTGTGTGACATTGTTGGTATACATATGACATTCTTTACCCTTTTATCCTAACCTTAGGATTGGAGTCGCCGTGCTCTATTTAGCGTCCCGCCATGGACACCCTTTATCCTTTTATCCTAACCTTAGGATTGGAGTCGTCGTGCTCTATTTAGCGTCCCGCCGTGGACATCCTTTACCCGTTATCCTAACCTTAGGATTTGAGTCGCTGTACTCATGTTTAGCGTCCCGCCGTGGACATTCTCTACCATAACAATCTCAATTTAGATTCAGGAGCCGCCGCACTCCATATAAGTACTTCCCTATGAATGCTTACATCCCCTTGGAACTTTAACCACAGTTAAGAGTTCCTCACCCCTAACCAGGGGAACTACGGTTGCTCTGATTCCATTCTCGTCATGATACGTAGGCACGAGATGCGATGTCTTCACGAGCAAACTTTGTACATACTTTATACTTTATACCTTTAAACCCTTAGCACATTTCCTTTAGCAAGCAAACTTTAGCAAACACAAATATTAACAAGAGGTTCCTGTAGAGTACTATAGATGTTTAGGATGTGAAATACCTACCCTAGGCATAACCAACCCCCGAACCTTTAGATCTCTCTTTGCTTAGCTTTAAGCCTTGCTTTTTGCTTTGCATTTTTATAGGTTTTTCTTTCTTTAAACCTTTCCTATTTGGATAAATTAAAGTCCAGTTGTGAACTTAAGAATTAAAGATTCAAGTTAATTCAATAGCTTGGTATCACGATTCTCACCGCAACAGAAATGACGACTTCACTGGGGACTCCCCTAAGAGGGTTAAGCCTATATTTTTTATATTTGTGTTTTCTATATGTTTGCTTGTTTGTGTATTTGTATATTTGTACATATATCTGTCTGTGCTTAGGTTTTCTGTATACAGGGTTGTTACCTTGAGTGGTAAGGATAAGTCATATACTCGGACTTGAGTGCACTTATGATAGGAAGGTGGTATATTCAAGAAGGCTTATAGGGAGTTGATTCCCGACCAAGCTGACTTGAGAAATCATCACTCAGTGGAGGCCCTCTTGAGAGTAGCTTTGTTTAACGAGTATCCGTGAAAACATTACTACTTTCAACCTAGGAGCCTGTGACACTGAGGACTTTAGTTACCTTTTACCCCCACTTGGCCATTAGGACGTAGTGCGATGACTATGAGGGAGTATTCCCGAAGTATTTGATACGCGATACTACACTCAGACGAGACTCTTTTGAGAATATTATTGATTTCTAAGTAGTTGGTGTGTCGATAATATCCGAAAGATGGGTCGAGGACTCTAGGAACTTTGTTAGATACCGTTATGCAGGTGCTTTACCTTTAGTACACACACTATGGTTGGTTCTTTACCCAGACATCATGTTGTGATCTTGAACCTTTGATCCTATTATGTGTGTTTTGCATCCAGTCTGGCATAGCATTGCATTGCATTTGCATATTTGCAAAGTTTGTTGCATACCTCTACTTGTCCAGTCGCTCATCTCCAACTGTCTCCATCTTCTAATATGCCTTTGAGTCGTCAAACTGATTCCTCGACACCGATATCAGTCAAGAGCTAATTATAGACGCAAGATGTCAGAGCAAGAAGTACATAATGCAGAAATCCGAATGGAGATCGATGAGTTGAAGTCAGGCATGGCTAAGCTCACCGAGATGCTTCAGGTATTGATTGCTAGAGGAGAGCCATCTCAAAGTACCGTCCTTCAGGAAGTTTCAAGTGATGATCCTGCTCCTGTTCAAATACCGCCTTCAACTTGGCCAGAGTTTGGTTTACCTCCCAACTACTCTCCACCCCTTTCATCTACTGCTATGATCGGTCCAGCTGTCAGACCTGTCTTCCAAGCTCCCGTCTTTACAGAAGCCAGGCCTATGGTCTATACAGTCGCCCAGAATGGCCGAAGTCCCTTTGAGACTCCTTTCTTTGACTACAATGTTGCTAGTGCTTAAGGAGAAGACCATGAAGATTTTGTTGAGCCTGAGATTGTCCGTGAACAGTTTCAGAACATAGACAAGAGACTCAAGGCTGTCGAGGGTACAGACTTCTTCAACGTTGATGCAGACAATATGTGTTTAGTTTTTGGCCCTGTTATGCCTGCAAAGTTCAAGACTCCCGAGTTTGTGAAACATAAGGGTCACTCATGTCCAAGAGCCCATCTGGTCATGTACTTCCGAAAGATGGAAGCCTACACCAACAATCAGAAGTTGCTCATCCATTGCTTTCAGGACAGCTTGAGTGGTGCTTCTCTCAAATGGTATATGAACTTAGAGCATAACATCATTCACTGCTTCCAAGATCTCGCCAATACTTTTATGAAGAAATACAAATACAATTTGGACATGGCTCCTGATCGCCGTCAACTTCAAAATATGTCTCAGAATGAGAAAGAGTCATTCAAAGAGTATGCCCAGCGGTGGAGAGAATAGGCTTCCCAGGTTGAACCCCCTCTAGCAGAGAAGGAATTAACTGGAATGTTCATGGATACTTTGTCCCCTCTTTATTGGGAAAAGATGATTGGAAGTGTATCTTCAAGCTTTACAGATCTAGTGACTATTGGCCAAAGGATAGAAGAAGGACTGAAAAATGGTAAAGTCTCCAAAGCTGTTGAATCTTTAAGTGATGCGAAGAAATCCTTTGGGACCTTCCATAAGAAGAAGGAAGAGAAAACCAACGCTGTCATGGCTGAAGTAAGAAATCCTCGTCCCCTACCAAGGTATAATCACTCTACTATTGCTGTCGTTACTGCTGCTGCAGCTCCACGACCAGCTCAGACTCCTCAATGTCCAACTGTTGGACAGAACAAGTATCGAAATAGGAATCAGTTTGATCATATTCCCATGACATACACAGAACTTTATCTCGATCTGGTTCAACAAGGGTTGATCACTATAAAGGTTTTGCAACCTCCTCCTAATCCTCCTCCAGCTGGATTTAGAGTTGATCTCCATTGTGCATTTCATGAGGGTTCCCCAGGCCACGACTTGGAACATTGTTATACACTGAAAGCCAGAGTGCGTGAGTCGATTAAACTGGTATCCTTGATTTTAAGGATAGCCATCTGAATGTCCAGAACAATCTCTTGCCAGTCCATCAAAGGTAAAGACTCAGACTGACTTCAGCAGGCTGTCTTCCTAAACGCCAGTGTTTCAGACAAGACGGCTCATCCTTGTCCTGATTTAGTCATTAGGCCTTTTTGTTTCTCGTTGTTTGTATTTTCCTTCATTTTGTCTAAGCTGTTTGCCTTCAAATTATGTTTGTACTTTTATGTTAATGAATGTGCATTGCAACTTTTGATTCAATTCATTTTGTCTAGTATTTGCATCTTTATGCTTTATCATTTAAAAATATACACCTTTTGTTAAAACTTTTGATATGAAAATATTTGATGGAGGATGATGAAAACGTTATACCCATAACTGCTGTCAGTATGCTTTCAATCAAACTTTGTTGACGATGTAAGGCATTGTTTCAACTCCAAAACACTGGAGAAATAAGGAAGATAATCCCTCATTAACCCTTTCAGGCATAGAAGTTGAAGTTTCTTTCTTTACAAAAACCCGCAATCTTAACGTTGGGATGGGTAGTTCTCAATTAACTTGGTTATGTGTTCATATAAAGGTTGCATCCACAATTTTCCTTCACACACAACAAACAAGTGTTGAAGATGTTTTCCAGCCAAAAAGCCGATGATGGTTCACCGTAATCATTAAAGCCATACAATCACTCTCTTTCTTTAAAAAAAAAATCAATCAAAATAAAAGCCCGCTAAGTCAAAATCTATGAAGGAGACTTAGGCAAAACTCGGGCATCCCGCTGACTATAATCTTCGCAAGAAACAGTTCAGGCAAAAGTTAGGGATAATAGAAGAGGAGATCTTTAAATCTTTACCATGAAAATCCTTAATGTTAAAACAACCAAATGTTGTAGAGAAGTAGTGATTGTCGTCTCAAGAGTCCTTGGACTTCTGAACCATCATCATGGCTATAATCAGTGCAATTCCTATAGGAACCTGAGTGTATATTCTGAGTTAGTTGAGCATAGGACTGAAGATCATCATGTAGATTGGGTGGGAACAAATAAACTTTGAGCCTTTATCCATTGTTTCTTAAACCGTGAACCATGCCACGTTACAACCCTCAAAAGACCTAACTGAAACAAGGTTATTTTGAAAGCATACTACAGTAAGGTTGCGTAAACTGACTCCAAAAGATCTTTGCAGATCATTTGTTTTGGGCATCGTACCTTTTGCTTTACCTGTCACTTTTAAGTGTCTTGAACCACCGTGTTCTAACCAATGACTCATTTATTTTTCAAATGATTTTGATTTCAAAAGTTGCATGAACTTTACATTACCATGTTTGTATGAATACTTTTGTTTGTAAACTGGCTTTCCTCTCAAGGAATTTTTAAACATTGAGAAACTTGGTTGGTGATCCTATCAGGGGCAAGTTCTTTTCACATCCTGTTGAAGAATCAGTGCAATACTTGTTCAAGGCAAGGTCTTCTTAAATATGGTTTATCCAGAAGATATTTCAAGACTCAGACTAGGGCAAGCCTTCCAAGCACCCAGCGGATCAGTCATCTTCAACAAGTTGAAGCGATTATCAGTTTACCTACAACAGACTCCTAAACTAGGGCAGTTTACTTGAAGAATCCCCAGGCAGCTCTTCATACTTCCTACAAGGATCATCAATTTGACACAGTTTACCAGTGTGGCAGAGACATGTTCAGCGGTAGCATCTTTAGTCCCCAAGAAGAATGGCAGTGATCTTCGTGTTGAGGAATCAGTCTTGAAGTCTTATCTTCTCACTAAAAGAGTCGAGCCTTGTTGTCTGTGTTTGCATTTGCATTTTATCATATATCACCTGCATAATTCATATACATATGCATAACATGAGTGTTTCATCCTCATTTGTATTTCTCTTGAGGTCGTGTTTTATCCACGTCTTACCTTGTGGTCAAAGTCCAACTCACTTGGCACCTACCAAACAGATTTTTGTGTCGTGTCTATCTGATGTTCTTCCAGATATAACATTTCTTATCCGATTGTTCTTCCGGATATGTCTGTTCCTATATACATCCAATACTATTCTCAGATACTATGTTTATACCTTTTCATTCAAAGCCATTATTGGATGTTTGGTTTCCTTTTATCCAACGCTATTCTTGAATGTCACCTTTGTTTGTCTCTCTCTGATGTTTTTCTAGATTGAGTCTTTGTTCTGAGGTTCTTCCAGAACTTATCTGATGGTTTTCCAGAAATTTACCTTGATTCTGAGGTTTTTCCAGAACTTATCTAATGGTTTTCCAGATATTTACCTTGATTCTGACGTTTTTCAGAATATATCCGATGTTTTTCCGGATATGTTTCTCTCTCTGATGTTTTTCCAGATTGAGTCTTGAAGGTGAGAAAATACTTAGAAGGGGGGTTGAATAAGTATGAAGATAAAAACTTAGAAATAAAAACTAAATTATTTTTATCCTGGTTCGTTGAACTCAACTACTCCAGTCCACCTTTCCTAGAGTGATTTGCCTTTCTCAAACAAGGACTTAATCCACTATTTAATCAACTGATTACAATAGTAAGCACTAAGAACAACTGTTCAAAGTCTTCTCAAGAACTACTGATCCTAACTGGATCTTCTTAAGGTTTTCTTACAATCAAATGTAATAACAAATACAAGTGTTTAAAATGCTTCTAATAAAGCTTTATCACAACTGTGATTTTTCACTTAAGATTAAGAACAAAGAAATTAATTCTAGAAAGAATATATGAGTTTGTATGAGAGCTTTGATAATGAATTCTTTTCAAGTGATACGTCAACTGAAGAAGATGAATGGAGACTTGCTTTTATAGGCACAGTGAACCAAGAGTATTTCACGTTGAGAAGTGTGTACCAAAAGGTCTGAGCCTTTTTTGTCTTCACATCAAGTGACCTTTCCTAGAAGAAGAAAGCATAGAGAAATCCTTTTTGTCTGTGTTCTTGTGTCTAGCATAAATAAGGAAAGAGTCGTTTGGATATTCCAACGGACATAATCTTTGAATTCTTCTTCAACAATTTTCAGCAAGAATCATCAGAGTCTAATTTGATCAGAGCCTTCTGATGTTGGTCAGAGTTTTGCTGAATTAGAGTTTTTGCAGCAAGTGTGCTTTTAGCGTGTATAAGTTCAGAGCAGAGTTTTGAGACAGATCCTCATTACTGGCAGCGTTAGTACTTTCAGAGTCTTGTGAATTAACTATGCTTGAAAACTCTTCATACAAAATTCTTCATTGGTTCAGATGCTTCTGACTTGCTTCAGATTCTTCTGGAGATTTTGCTTTAGATCCTTCTGGAGATTCTGCTTCAGATCCTTCTGGAGGTTCTGCTTCAGATCCTTCTGGAGGCAGCGTTCAGAATCTTCTAATGGGTGCATCTGACGCTTCAGAGCCTTGCATATTTCTTATGTTCAGTTCTTATTTGCTTCTGGAGTGATATTTACTTTAATATCTGCAGCAAACATTCTTAAGCAAATTTTAGAGTATATAATTCTTAATTACAAAATTTCATAATATTTATCATCAAAACATAGAGATATTATTAAGAACCAATCTGTGTTCTAACAATCTCCCCCTTTTTGATGATGACAAAAACATCAGAAATTTTGTTTAAAAGTAAAGAGAATAATTATAACTCCCCCTGAGATGATGAATCTCCCCCTGAATTAAATATTAATAAGGAATAGAAACTTCCCTTTTTTGTCTTGAGTAATTTTCAGAGTTAGAGCTTGATTGTTCTAAACATTTGAGAGTCAGAGTTTCTTGCATATTTCAAAGTCAGAGTCTGATAATTGTCACATGATCTGAGAGTCTCAGAGTTTCTTTTACAGAGTATACTTATCAAATGTTCTGAAATACTCAGATATTATGTTAGATAAAATTGATATGTCTGAAGTTTCATTCTGGTAAAGTTTAATTAAACAGTTCAAATCTATTTTCTCCCCTTTTTTGTCATAAGCAAAAAGTAAGAACTTTGAAAAGACAAATAAAAGGAAAAAACAAACGAGATAAATTATGTAGAGAAAACTTTGAAACATTCATTCATTCAGAGCAAAAAGTACAAACATCAGAAAATATTCAAGTACATGTGCAAACATCAGAAGAAAAAATAAACTAAGTTTGTTTTGACAAAAGCATCTTCAACAGATCCGTGATCTCAAAAGAGGACTGTTCTTGTTTTGACATCCATTTAGCCATAGTTTCATTCTTCTGATCTTGTTTGGACATCCACTGAGCCATGTCTTCAGACTTCTTATCTTGCTTAGCCATCCATGACTTAATCTCTGATTGACCAGCTTCCAGAACTGCAATCTTATCTTCAAGATCTGGATACTCTTTCTTGATCTCAGATGAAGAAGGTGGGACAGTTTCTGAAGCTTGAACAGAGTCAATTTCCATAGGGGCTTTGGAGTCATGAGCAGCAGATCCAGAGGGATGTTCTACCAGAGTCATAGCCAAAGAGTTGTCTTCAGATGCAGATTCAGTATTCTCTTCTGATGATGAAGGAGCATCTTTAAGAAGCAATGGTCCAGATCTCTTAACAGTCCAGAACAGACTTCTAGCAATTTCAGAAAATCTGAGCTTCACATCATCAGAACATACGTTCTTCATATTTGATGCTACAGTATTGAATCTGTTTATGAAGCCATTCCAAATGACATCAGATTCATTTGCATCCATTGTTGATGAACACTTCCTCTGTACAGAACCTAAATACATATGTATTTCTTTCAAAAAACTTGTAAATAAATGATCAACATTCAGTCTAGGTTTTAGGTTTAGAAGAGTTTCCAATGTGATTGGCCTGGGTTGGGGAGAAGGTGGAAAGATGGATTTATGAATGGTGATCAGAGGAGGAGGGTAGTATGGTATGAATGGAGGTTCAGATGAATTTTCAGGTTTTGATCTGGTTAAAGCATTCAACAGACATGGTTTTGCAATTGATGCATGGGAAACAACATCAAATGGTTTATCAGAGTAAGGTTTGAATGCAGATTTAGCAGATTTAGCAGAGTATGGTTTGGCATCTGATGAAATTACTGCTGACATTGTTTTAATATACGTTTGAAGCACAGATGGTAGAATAATGGTAAGTTTGGGTTTAAGAGGAGTGATAGTGTCAGATGGTTCAATTCTGGTGTAGAAATTGTTAAGGTGAAACCAGAGGGAAGTTTGTTAGAGGAAAACAGTTTGCACGAAGTAGAGGGTATACGCTCAGATGTTCTTGGCTTGGGTGTAGGGGTAGGATTGGGAATGAGAATTTCAGAAGATGGCTTAGGTGTTGGAGTAGGATTTGGAATGAGAGTGTCAGAAGAAACAGATGGTTCTAGTTGGTTAACTTCAAAATTTCTGTGAGATGGAGATACCAGAAAATCTGGGTGTATATCAGATTCTGATGAATTTGAGGATGTGGTTGTTTTTCTGGTTGTTGTTGTTGTGGTTCAGATTGTTCTGTTGGTTTTGTTATAGGTGATGGAGTTTAATTTGATGGTTTTGTTGTTGATGGTGTTGATGCAAATGATTGATAGGTAGAAGGTTTTACATGTGTGATGGAAATAGGATCAGATGATTTTTATGGGGAAGGAACAGAGATATGAGATTGAGCAGGAACAGATTGTTTCTGAGTAGGAGGTGGTTTTGGAATAGACTTAAGTGTTGAATCATTTAAAATAGTATTATTGAAAGAAGATACAGAAGATTTGGTACCTTTAATCTTGATACGATTTGTGGGAATAGAAGGAGCGTCTCCAGATGCTTTCCTCTTGATCAGCTTCTGAGGCTTGTCAGCAATTTTGGGTTTCTTCTGAACATTCACATCTTCTGCTTCTGATTGACCTCTTTTCCTTGTGTTCTCATTTCCTCCATCAGACATTGGTTCTCTTGCTCTTTTTAGAATATCTGCAGGAACTGGGGTTCCATCTGCCTTGCAGGAATCAATATACCTTAAAATTATTTCCCTTGGTTCTTCAGCACAGAACAGTAGGTAATCTTCAACTGGAGTTCGCTTCTGACTAAGTTCAGAGATATTCAGCTTCTTGGGTGCTGATGTGAGTTCCTCTACAATTTTTAGTCTCTGAAGACTCTTGGCATTCAGAGGTTTCCCAATAATAGATTCAAGTTCCTCCTTGACTCCAGCAGCATGCAGAGCAGTCACCAGTCCATTTTCTGTCAGAATATCTGAAATTAACCTTCCAAAGGGAATCCATGTTCTGATCTTCTGACCCTTATCTTTTACAGATTCTCTTGAAGCATTAATATGATTCCATAAGTGCATGAACCGAATGTAAGGAAGATCTACCTTGGTGCTCTGACTTAAGCAATACATGAAGTAGAGTTGTTCATTGTTCACGTAATCTGGAGAGTTTGTAGATTTTCTGTGATGAATGCATCCCATGAAAATCTTTGCCCATATATTGTAGTCAGGCTTCAGATCTTTAAACTTGTTAGAGGCCTGTCCAGCAGTCATGACTTCCTCATAAACTTCTTCCATATCTACATGCCCAGCTGGCAGATGAGATACTCCATCAGTTTCCTCATATCCTATGAGTTTCCTGATTAGATCTTCTGTGATTATAATCTCCTTACCCAGAACAGAAGATAAGATGAATTTAGGGTATACAGAAGCATGTATCCAGAATTCTTTCACCAGATGAGGGTAAACTGGTCCAAATAATCTGTCAAAGTATTTTACCCAGCCTTGAGCATCAACTATTGAACGAAATTCAAATCCATTTTCAGCTAATGAATCAAATTCCACCATTGATTCACAGAGAACTTCCAGTTTGTCAACAGGTGTTAACAAAGTCCTTTTAGGGGTCGTATATGGAGCCACACCCATATTTGCAGAAGTAACTGTAGCCATGGTTGATTGAAACTGTGCTGCTGTAGAGGATGAGGTTGCCATTGAAGATGATTTTGTCAAAGGTTTAGGGTTTTTGTGAAGAGAGAAAAGAAGACAGAAATGCATAAACTTTCTTGAGTTATGAAAAGTGTGAAAGTGGTGAGAGATGTGGTATTTATAGTAAATAATTAGGCATACAAACAGTCACACAAGGCACGTTCACACATAGAAATTAATGAATGAGAATAAAAAATCATTTCAAGCATTAATTGATTCTGACAAATTGGGGGGGAAATCAATGTTTTCACTATTCAAACTTCACCTCAAACGACTCTTCAGTAGTGTACACGCCATCTTTGCAAATTTAGAGTGACACGTGTTTGCTTGCATGTGTTTCTGAATTCTCTTGAGAAATGAAACGTTAACCAACGTTCAGATCCTCTGAGCATTGTTAGTTCAGATTTACACAAGTAAAATAATTTTAAGAAAATGAATAAATTAACAGATGAAATACTTTAGAGCATTAAACATTTTGCATTTGTAAAATTTGCTTCTGACAAATATTATTCTGGACACAAATCCATACCAATATTTTTCATAATAAATTTGAATCTATCTTCAACAAGGGGTTTTGTGAAAATATCTGCCCATTGATGATCTGTATCAACAAAGGCTAAGTTTATAATTCCCTTCTGAACATAGTCTCTGATGAAATGATGCTTAATTTCTATATGTTTAGCCTTAGAGTGTAAAATGGGGTTTTTAGATAAACATATAGCAGAAGTATTATCACAGAATATAGAAATGTTACTTTCAAATATCTGATAGTCTTCTAGTTGACTTTTCATCCAGAGCATCTGCGTGCTACATCCAGCAGCAGCAATATATTCTGCCTCTGTAGTTGATAGTGCAATTATGCGTTTCTTCTTGCTGTACCAAGAGATTAGATTTCTTCCTAGAAATTGACAACTTCCAGAAGTACTTTTTCTTTCCACTCTGTCTCCAGCGTAGTCAGCATCACAGAATCCAACTAATTTGAAATCATCAGATTTTCTATAACACAAACTCATATTAGAAGTACCTTTCAGATACCTTAGAATCCTCTTAATAGCTGTTAAGTGTGATTCTCTAGGATCCAATTGGAATCTAGCACACAAGCATACGCTGAACAAAATGTCAGGTCTAGAAGCAGTTAAGTAGAGAAGAGATCCTATCATACTGTCGCTACTGCGAAAATCGACGCCGGCTGAACAGAAGAGTCGCCACCGTGCATTATTTATCCCAACGGAGGGAAAGGAAACGCTCGAGGTAAACCTACCGCAAAACGGGGAAAGGAATGGTCATCGCAACCAAAACCTGGATTCGGGAGTCGGTTACGCAAGGGGAAGGTATTAGCACCCCTCACGTCCGTCGTACTCGACGGGATCCACGCTTGTTTTCGGGTATGGATTGTTATTTCTATCTAAACTAAAGGTTAAGGGTTAAAAGAAAAGAAAATGACTCGGCAAAGCATCGCACTTTATGCCTACGTATTCCCGTCTGGAACGAGAAATCAGAGTCAACGTAGTTCGCCTACCTACAGGAAAGGAGGGGAAGGTTGCTCGCTAGGATATCGCATCATATGCCTACGTACTTTCATACAGCATGAAAGATCAGAGCAAACGTAGTTCGGGCCACGTACGACACAAGTCTGTCTGGATTGTTTTTATTCCTTCTGAAAAAGGGTTTTTCTGATTAACAGCCCCAACGGACAAAAATTGACGTTTTGATGAGTTCACATTCTTTTACGGAAGAAGCGTCTTTTATTGTGTTCGAAATATTTATTGTGCTTTTCTGTTTGTTTTGAGAAAGAAGAGACGGAACTCTAACCTACGGTTGCGAAGGGAACCAAACGGACCTAATGTTATCATGCATGGGTTAAGACCTAGTGTCTATCATGATCCTCTCTTGCACAGAGAGAAACAGAGATCCTAAGGGAATAGACGGAAACAGAAATGATAGCAAATATACAATAAAGCAGTAAAATGCATGGATGCAGCAATACAAGCGAGGCAAAGGAGTCCCACTCAACCTCGAACCTAGAAAACAACAGGCAAAAGTGAACAGAATCCACTTTCAACCTAACAGGTTAAACAGCAAGCAATACAGTCAGGGAAATTCAAACAATACATCAAGAATTATAAACAGCAAAAATAGACAGCAACAACAGTCTTCTTCAACATCTGTCCTCAAGCCATCTTCAACCATCTACCGGCTTTAAGCAAGCATCAATCTTCATCTTCCATCTTCCAATGGCTTTTCTTCAAGTCCCAATCTCCAAGCTGAGGAGCCAATCACAAGAATGAACTGGGGTGTTAAGCAATTAGTTGACCACCAAAGGTGGCAAACAGACTGCTAACAACACATAGAATATTTCTCTCAAGAGTTCTATCTCTTAGACACTATCACCAAGCCTTCCAAAGGAAGGGGGAGAATGTCTTAGAGAGACTCTGCATCATAGAGAGGGATGGAGGCAACCAAGACCTTCCATGTTTGTGAATCAAGTTTTCTACTCTAGAGCTCTGCCTAACTCCTAGATCCTATAACCTTCAACAGCTTCCAGCAAGAGATACTTCTCATCAACTCTGGAAATTGGTCTTCATTCTTTGTCTTCAATGGGCTTCATCAACAAAGTCTTCAGCTCAAACCCCAAACCCCAAGCAGGCCCAATACCCCACACAGTCAAATAATAACCCTAGAGAGGGCACACCACACAATCAAGCAAGTACAAGCAATACATTGGCAGTAGTAGTAGAATAGGGGAAGCCTAATATTTTCTAAGGGTCTATTATCTACCCATAATACCCCTATAGTCCCATATCCCAAAATTCAAACTAACACTCCTAAAAGAAATGATTTATTACACCTATGTTATCTCTAAACCCTAGTTTTGATTCTCCTAATCACCTCTAAACAAACCATCTAAAATTTAGTCCTAAAATCATGAATTAAATCTCATATGAAAATTAAAGTCCTAAATGAAGTACTCTAAAAAGAATGGGTCCAAAATATACAAGAGTCTAGCTAAACTAAAATCAACAATATCAAGTGTTAAACTAAACATCATTCAAACCTATTTAAAAGAAAAATGTACTAAAAATGCAAATATAAAATAAAATGCTAATTTTATTATATGACAATTTTCTTAACAGAAATATAAAAAAGATGCAAAAACAACCACTCAAAAATATGGAAATTTCAATTTGTTATGATTTTTCAAAGAATTAACAAAAATTAAAAGAAATTAAAATGAATTAGATTGATTAGGGGTGCAATTAGTCATGATTTCAGTTAGAAAATGGATGATGGGCCCAGACTGGGGGTGCGCATAGCAAGGCGCGTCTAGGCCCAGCTGATCAGAAAACACAAGAAAAAATAAGAAAAAACCAAAACGGTGCAAAAAGCAATTAATTCAGTTCATTTGTTTGGTCCTTGGTGAATGGGGGTGTAGATATCACGCTTTCATTCAGGCCCAGGAGTCAAGTTAAATGAAACGCAGCGTTTGCTGCGTGACATTTCCCTCCGTTTTTTCCAATTAAATTCCAGCCCTTAGATCGTGTTGAAAGTCAAAGTCTAACCCCAAGATCCACGGTCCTCCTTCATCTTCTTCCTCATGAAACCCTAAAACCAGAAAATTCTCTCCCATGCAACCACCTTCTCCTTCTCTGTTCTCCCTCAATTCTTGATGAAATTCCATCATTCAAAAATCAAAAATGCTCTACATCTCCCCCTCTACACAACCCTAGTCTTGGTTTTCTCTAAAACTCACCCCAACACCAAACCCGATAGGTATAAACCTAGGGCACACTGAACTATCACTGTCATGCACCTTAATGATTCTTGATAAATCTTGCGCTAATGCATTCTACATGCTATGCTGATCATTCTAATCTATCTAGCTAAGATTAACATGCCCTAACCTAAGTGTTCTAAGCCAAAACAGTTTTGGTGCTCAGGTAACAAACTCCATGAAAGGCTCTTAAACTCACCAGAATTATTCACCTACCTATGCCTAACAATTCTAACCTAAAGATTCTCTATCATGCTATCTATTTCTAGCCAATTCGATGGAAATGCTAACCTGGTTTAAAGTTGGAAACAGAGGGATGAAATCACCACTTCAAGCTCAGCAATGCTCCAATGGCAATCAATAGACCAAGATCTTGATTCTGTATGCAGTAGTTCTTGCTTAAACCCCTTGGATTCTTGTAACCACTTCCTTTTGCAATTTGGAGGATGCACTTGGTAGCACACGAATTCTACCTCAATTCAGCCAGATCTTGATGGAAACTTGATCTATGATGGATGTAGATGATGATAGGATCAAGAATTTTGGAAAATGATGAAGATTTGATAGAGTTTGGAATGAATTTGCAAAGTTGAAGAATGAGATGTAATTATGTGTTTCAACCAAAATGAATCACCAACCAATGATTGGATCCACTCTTCTAAATATATAGCTGATCATAGAACTCTCTAGAACTTGTTAGAACTTTCTTGCACTCAAATCCCTTGTGAATTTGGATATGTTACTTCTTTTGTAAGCCAACTAGCATAACTTCCAAACTTTGAACTAAACTCAAAAATATACTTTTTCCAATGTTCTTAAAACATTCTTTCCAATCAAAATGACCTATAATTTCATCCCAATTGGACATGGTATGAAAAATCTCAATTTTAGGTCACTTTTATTCATTAAATTCTCTTTTTAATTGACCAAATTTGGAACCTTGAGCTATGAGCATTTCCAAACTTTCATGATCACTTTTCTAGACTCAAAATGTCATTTGGAGCAAGTTTTATGTTGTGAAGTTTTTCATTTGAAGCTTCCTTGTATGAGCTTTGGGCATAGGCTTGAAATGACCTGTAATTCTCAAATGACCAAAATACCCTTTGCTTGCCAAGAACATAAGTAGAGTTCCACAAATCAGATGAAGGAATACCATACCTTTATAGAAAGCTACGACAAGTAGGAACAACTCTCATGTTGACCAGAAATCCATTTGAAAGCTCCTTGAGGGGTAAAAGTTGCTTGGAAGACAAGTAACTTTCATAGACAAAATTTCAGATGCCTCAGATGACCTGTAACTTGCAAGGACCATAACTTGAGTTCTATAAATCTCCTTGATGTCTTACACCACTCAAATTAAAGGTCTTGAGATCCTCTACAAGTTTCATGTTGGCCAAGGATCCATTTGAAGCTTGCATTTTGAATTATCTTGCTTGGAAGTTTGACCTAAATCGGGGGATTTTACACAGAAACCCTAATTTAGAAACTCCCCTTCTTCTTGATTTCTCTTGATTTCTCCTTGGCACAACACCAAATCCTTATCTACATGTCAAATGATGAACCCCACATCCCTCAAATAGACCTTGAAGCCTTTCAATCAATCATTTGACCTAGGGTTGACCCAGATGAAACCCTAGTTGACTGTCTTCAACTACAACTCTTGCGATCACATCAATGACTTGTCTCACTTTCAAAATGCCTCTCCATGTCTCCCATGATGTCTATATACCCTCCATGACCTCAATTCACAACTCACAACTTCTTTGATGATCTTCAAATACACTCAAGATAGGAGAGAGATCCACTGTTTGATCCACTGACTTCTCTGGGTTTCCATTTCTTTCTGATGACTTGGATAAGATTGAATTTGAATAGGAACCTCTTGATAGGCTCATAGAGATGAGAATAGTACTTGGTCCCTTGTTGGATAACTTGCTATGCTATGCTATGCAAATGATTAGACTATGTACATGACTCTATATGCAAATGCTAATGTAATTGAAACATAAACCAAGTGAAGTAAGTTGAGCAAATTTTAGGGTGCAACACATACCTCTGTAGAGTTTCTGATCTACTTTCTTACTTACCTCTTCCTTGCCTAGTGAACTAGTTGGATGCATGGGAGTCTTTGCCATCTTACTATCAGTCATGTTAAATTTCTTCAGAAGTTCTTTAACATATTTGGTCTGATGAATGTAAGTGCACTCTGAAGTTTGGTTGACTTGAATTCCCAGAAAGAATCTCAATTCTCCCATCATGCTCATTTCAAATTCTACTTGCATACATTGAGCAAACTCCTTTCCCAGAATAGTATTGGTAGATTCAAATATGATATCATCCACATATATTTGACAAATTAGAAGATCTTTCTTAAATGTTTTACAAAAGAGTGTTGTGTCCACTTTGCCTCTGATGAAATTTTTCTCCAGAAGAAAATTGCTCAATCTCTCATACCAAGCTCTGGGAGCTTATTTTAAACCATACAGAGATTTCTTTAGTTTGAAAACATGATCTGGAAATTTTTCACTCTCAAAACCAGGAGGCTGGTGAACATAAACTTCTTCTTCTATAATACCATTTAGAAAGGCACTTTTAACATCCATTTGATATAGAATGATGTTATATTGTGCAGCAAATGAAATAAGAAGGCGTATAGATTCTAACCTTGCCACTGGAGCATAAGTTTCATTGTAATCAATACCTTCTTGTTGATTGTACCCTTGAGCAACAAGCCTTGCCTTATTTCTTTCAACTTCTCCTTTCTCATTAAGCTTATTTCTGAAGACCCATTTAGTTCCAACTATGTTGAATCCTTTTGGTCTTGGAACTAAATCCCACACATCATTTCTGGTGAACTGATTTAGCTCTTCTTGCATGGCAATAATCCAATCATTGTCTTGTAGAGCTTCATCTACAGAAGTTGGTTCAATTACTGACACCAATCCAAATAATGATGCTTCAGATGATCTGAGAAAGGATCTTGTTCTGATAGGGTCATCCTTCTTTCCAATGATAACATTCTCTGGATGAGAAGCTTTGATTCTGGAAGATGATCCTCTAACAGTTGATTCTTCAGAAATGTTTAAATTGTTCATCTGAGAAGTTAAAGGAATTGCATCTGGCGTTGCTTCTGGTTCCTTCACTTGAGCTTTGTCTGCCTCTGAGCCTTTAGAGTCTGTGAAGACTACTTCTCTATCTGCAGAGTTTTCAGATTGCTTTGGCTTTTTAATGCCAAGCTTATCATCAAATCTAACATGAATAGATTCTTCCACAATCTGTGTCTCAGTATTGTATACTCTGTAGCCTTTAGAGCGTTCAGAATACCCAAGCATGAAACAGTTATGTGCTTTGGAATCAAACTTGTTCAGATTTTCTTTAGTATTCAACATATAGCAAATACATCCACAGGTACTGAACACTTTTCGCAAAACACCTCTGTCCACAGCTGGACTAACCTTACCAACACAAGAAGAGGGGCAAATTCGTCAACACGAATAAAGATTCTGTTGTCACAGTAGTAACCTTGTCCATATCTGGACCCAGATTTCGTCAAACCACGAATACACAAATCTGTCCACGTCAGGAGTCACATCTCAACAACACAGGAATAGAACTTTGTCCACGTTAGGACGTCTGTTTCGTCAGCACGAAGAAATCTCAACTAAAACTTGTCCACGTCAGGACTCCACCTGCCGTCAACACGAAAAAAATCTCGGCGACTTCGCTGGGGATGACTCGTCTGCATTTCATCAGCACGAGGGGATCCTATCAACATAGGAATGAATTGTCCACGTCAGGAATAAATCGTCCACGTTAGGAATAAACTTTTCCACGTTAGGAATAACATCGTCCATGTTAGGAATAAACTTTCCACGTTAGGAATACGTCGTCCACGTTAGGACTAAACTTCTCCTCCACGTTAGGAATACATCGTCCATGTTAGGCATAAACTCTTCCACGTTAGGAATAAACTTTTCCACGTTAGGAATAACATCGTCCACGTTAGGCATAAAGTTTCCACGTTAGGAATAAAACTTCGTCTGGATCTGTCCACGTCAGGACTAAACTGTCCACGTTATGACTAGCACATCTCGTCAACCCGAGGAAATAAACTTGTCCATGTTAGGACACCCATTTCTCCAGCACAAAGAAATCCCGTCAATATAGGAATAAATTGTCCACGTCAGGACTCATATTTCGTCAACGCGAGGAACTCCTATCAATATAGGTAATAAAATTTTGACGACTCCGGGGAAATACTCCTGTCAACCTGTAAGAAAATACCTCCGTCTGTTCCTACGGGAAGATACTCTGAATACAGTTTCTCTGCTTATCTCCACAGTAACTAACTCCATTGGTCCCAACCCACAAACCTTTTAGCACTGACGTGACAGCGACTTTGAGGTGGACTCTACTGGGGGATATTCGGAAACCAAACTACCAGACGCCTGTTCTGATAACCGGCGGCAGCCTCTGAAATTCTGATTCATGAACCCTTTGATGCTGACGTAACAACAAATTTGAAGAAAATAATCCGCTGGCCGGACTAGAGAAACTTCAACAAGCAACTCTGGCGGGGAAAACAAGAGAAATTCAAACAAATAACTCTGCTCGGGGACAAAGAGAAACTTATCATGATAACTCTGTGGGGAATAATGCCAAAACTGACATTTTCGTTGAATGCCCCACGCCGAGATCTTGAATGTTTGGTAATTCATTTGAGCAAGAGATCCCTCAACCTGTAAAGGAAACAATACTTGAATCAAACGGTTAGCCAACCTGGTCTATATTTCAAAATGCATATGTTTGAAAATGGCGTAATGTCCCGTACGACATGGAAATGCTACGCGTTTTTATTTGGTGGATGCAAGTATGACACCATATGCCGATGCAAATGCAGACTCGAACTGCTGAGCTACAGAAACCGCTTCAGCAAAATAAATGCTGAAGACAACGCCAACTCCGCTGAGGGTAACCAGGTGCCATAGAATTATTCCAGCAAAATAAATGCTGGAAGAGTGAAGCCCGCTTTGCTGAGGAATAACTGAATGCGCCAATCCCGATTGGACTTCTGCTGGGGAGTGAACAGGTATCACACGATATTCCGACAAAATAAATGCTGGGACACACAACCAACTCTGTCGGGGAGAGTCTTCTTTTTTAATCTTCGAGTTCCACTGGGAGGAAAGAGAACACTTGCTGGAAAGAGAACTCCGCTGGGGACGAAACGATTCTCTTGGGGGAAAATCAACTGACTCCGCTGGGGGAGAGTAAATGACCCTACTGGGAAGGGTAGACTGCCTGAGTGCAGCTCACAAGTTGGAACTATTAATCTTCTGAGGCTAAACCACTCTGCTTGAGATGGGGGAATCCTTCTGGGGGACACCACACTGTCTGAATACTGCCTACAATCTTGGAATCGCCAAACTCTGCTGAGGATAAATGACTTTGCTGGAGAATATCCTTTAGATAAGCTACGACTAGCCGGGGAATTTGATCCTTCTTCGGAACAGTGTTATCTTGGAAGCGCGACCTGCTTGGGGATCGGGTCTTTCGAGCTTCTGGTCTATACTGCAATCTTTTGACCGTCCACTTCATACGGCTACGAACCCTGCAACACCACAAACAAGACAAGACAAGTCTATGCAACGAAATCTATCCAGGTTAGCGTTCTTGGCATCATTTTCAATTAATTCAAGGTTTTAGCAATTGTTGGCAAGGGCCAGTGGCGTTATACACTTGCTAGTTTCATTAAACCTGGGCGTTTATCATGCACAAAACAGTAAAGAACCAGCATCAAATACTGAATAACATATTTTATTCATAGGGCCCCTAAATGGGCGGAGTTTTGTACACGGGATGTAACTCCTGAAAAGAGGAAGCTACTCACAACAAATATACAAGTATGCACAAGAAGCATAAATATGATGACAAATAAAATTTGTACACATGTCGGCAACGGGATGCAGACGAACATCATGAACTGATCCTCCTATGACTCTCCCGACTCTAATGCTTTCCCAGTATTCGCACTTCCGAAGAGATTGTATCTGATAATCGACCCCTCAGGTATATTCTCCCGCGCCAATGCTCACTGCAGTATAAAATTCGGACCGCAGTCATTTGCTTTTCAAATCCCTAACTTTTGCGTGAACCTCCCTTTACGGGTTTTTAGTTCACCGGGATACCCTTTTTTGCCGAAGCCGCCCAGTGTAGGTTTTCAACTTCGTGGGTGTACATTTTTTCATTTTTATCCCTAACTTTTGCCCGAACCTTTCATTCTGTTTTTGGTTCGCCAGGATGCCCCATTTTTGCCTGGACTCTCTTTTTCTGTCCAGCGGGTCAATTTCAAGCAAAGTATTTTTTAACTGCGTCCGAATTCACAGGCGACGTAAAGTCTTCACCGTCCATGGTGGACAACAATAAAGCTCCTCCTGAAAAGACTTTTCTGACAATGTATGGCCCTTCGTAGTTGGGGGTCCACTTGCCCCTGTGATCTGCCTGTGGCGGGAGAATCATTTTCAGCACAAGGTCGCCCGTCTGAAAGCTCCGAGGATGTATCTTCTTATCATATGCTTTCTTCATTCGGCTCTGGTACAAACGACCGTATGCTAGAGAAGCTAGCCTCTTCTCATCCATTAAACTCAGTTGGTTCAACCTATCCTTCACCCATTCTGCCTCGTCTAATTGGACATCTCGTAGTACTCTCAGAGAAGGACTCTCGACTTCCAGTGGTAGCACTGCTTCCATTCCGTATACCAACGAGAACGGGGTTGCCCCGGTTGATGTGCGTACCGTCGTACGATAACCGTGCAAAGCAAAAGGTAGCATCTCATGCCAATCCCTATAGGTCACCACCATCTTTTGAACGATCTTCTTTATATTCTTATTGGCCGCTTCAACAGCGCCATTCATCTTGGGTCGGTAAGGGGAGGAGTTGTGATGCTCGATCTTGAAATTCTGACAGAGCTCCTTTATCATTTTGTTATTCAGGTTTGAACCGTTGTCAGTGATTATCCGCTCGGGGATTCCATATCTGCAAATGATATCTCTCTTGATGAATCGGGCTACCACCTGCTTAGTCACATTTGCATAAGACGCCGCTTCCACCCACTTAGTGAAGTAATCGATTGCTACCAGCATAAACCGGTGTCCATTAGAAGTCGTCGGCTCGATCTTTCCAATCATATCGATTCCCCACATCGAGAATGGCCATGGCGATGACATCACATTCAGAGGACTCGGAGGCACATGGATCTTATCTGCATAGATTTGGCACTTGTGGCACTTCCTCGCAAACTTGAAACAATCAGTTTCCATAGTCAGCCAAAAATAACCTGCCCGCAGCAGCTTCCTCGTCATAGCATGCCCACCCGCATGCGTACCAAAGGTACCCTCATGTATTTCCTCCATGAGCAGCTTTGCCTCTTTTTCGTCTATGCAACGCAGCAGCACCAAGTCGTGATTTCTCCTGTATAAGACACCATCCAGATTCAAATAGAAATTACCCGCCAATCTCCTGAGAGTCTTCTGATCTTGACTGGATGCCCCAGCCGGATACTCTTTATTCTTCAGGAAATTAAGGATATCAAAATACCATGGTTTATCATCGGATGCTTCGTCAATAGCAAATACGAAGGCAGGTCTGTCAAGTCGAGAGATAACAATTCTGGGAGCCTCATTCCAGGAGTTGACTTTATACATGGAAGACAATGTGGCCAGGGCGTCGGCCATCTGATTCTCCGCTCGCGGTACATGATGCAATTCAACCTTGTCAAAGAAAGGCAACAATCTCCTTGCGTAATTCATATACGGTATCAAATTAGGCTGGCGTGTCTCCCATTCTCCTTTTATCTGATTCACCACCAGAGCTGAGTCTCCGTATACATCTAGATTTTTGATTCGCAAATCAATGGCTTCTTCAAGCCTCATGATACAAGCTTCGTATTCGGCTTCATTATTGGTAACTGGAAAGGTCAATCGAGCGGTAAACGGGATGTGCGACCCGTGTGGAGTGGTGATGATTGCCCCTATTCCGCTACCATAGGCGTTTACAGCTCCGTCAAAGATCAACTTCCATTGGGAACCCAATTCCGGTCCTTCGTCTGGAAACGGCTCTTCACAATCTTTCATCTTTAGGTACATGATATCCTCGTCAGGAAAATCAAACCTCATCGATTGGTAATCCTCAATAGGCTGCTCTGCCAAATACTCAGACAGTACACTCCCCTTTATAGCCTTCTGCGAGACATACTGGATGTCATATTCGGTCAAAACCATCTGCCAACGGGCAATTCTCCCCGATAATGCCTGCTTTTCAAATACATATTTGATAGGATCCATCTTCGAGATGAGCATGGTTGTGTGATTCAGCATGTATTGCCTCAAACGCTTGGCGGCCCAGGCTAGCGCGCAACAAGTTTTTTCGAGCATTGAATATCGAGATTCACATTCAGTAAACTTCTTACTCAAGTAGTAGATTGCATGCTCTTTTCTTCCTGTCTCGTCGTGTTGACCGAGGACACAACCCATACTTCCCTCAAGAACTGTCAAATACATAATAAAAGGTCTCCCTGCCACTAGGGGTATCAAAATAGGAGGCTCCTGCAAATACTGCTTTATTTTATCGAACGCCTTTTGACAATTTTCATTCCACGTTACAGCTTGGTCTTTTTTCAATAGCTTGAATAACGGTTCACACGTAGCCGTTAGGTGAGATATGAATCGGGCAATGTAGTTCAACCTCCCTAAAAACCCGCGTACCTCTTTCTCTGTTTTAGGCGTCGGCATCTCTTGTATTGCTTTTATTTTTGCGGGATCAACCTCTATTCCTCTATTCCTCTTGTATTGCTTCTCCATGTCTTCTGGCGCCATCTTAATCTGATTATAGCCCGAGAAGCCATCCATGAAGGAGAATACGGAGAATTGAGCAGTGTTGTCAACTAGCACATCGATGTGAGGAAGCGGAAAATCATCCTTTGGGCTCGCTTTGTTTAAATCACGGTAATCTACGCACATTCTCACTTTACCGTCTTTCTTTGGCACTGGTACAATGTTAGCGACCCATGAGGGATATTTTGTCACAGCCAGGAACCCAGCATCCCACTGGTTTTGAACCTCCTCCTTGATTTTCACTGCCATATCAGGTCTAGTTCTGCGAAGCTTCTGCTTGACCGGCGGGCATTCTTCTTTTAACGGCAGACGGTGCACAACCATATCTGTATCAAGCCCCGGCATATCTTCATACGACCAAGCGAACACATCACTATACTCTCTGAGCATTTCAACCAGCCTTCGCTTGACGTCGCTCTGCAGCGCGGCTCCTATACGGATGTTCTTTTCAACCCCTTCCGACCCCAGGTTAATAATTTCGATGACCTCCTCATGAGGCAGAATGACACGTTATTCTTGCTTTACCAACCAAGACAATTCTTCGGGAACGTCACCATCTTCAATAATCTCTTCTTCGGCCTGAAATACCGGGTGCTCAAAGTCGAGACGAGTCATAGGTGGTTCAATGATGTCATCTGAAAATGTTATCCTGCAAAAGGAATGGTTAAATGCTTCAAAATGCGTATAAGACGAATAACCACGTTGCCATTTTATTGTAAAACACAAAACAGGAAAAACAGAGATCGCAATATTTGTACATGAAAAAACGCCTTTTATTTAATGATTAAACAACGCAATGTTCATAACAGCACAGCCCTAAGCAAATCACGATGCCTCGGGTAAGACACCAGAATGTTCAACAATTAAGAAAACAAAGTATTACTGTTTGTGAGTCACAGGAACAATCTCCTAAATAGACCAATTGCATAATCCTTGTCCTGGCACGCTTGGCTGAATCCAGGCGTCCATGTCGCAGTCACTGTCTCCTTCTTCGGAATCTGCAATAGCGCTGATGGCCTCGTGACACACTCCACTAGCGGTGATTGTTATCGGTCCTCTGAAATGGGGTGCCCCCACAGCAGGTGTTGATGATGACGGTTGATATCCCAGCCCAAATCGGTCCATCTTCACGGGAATATCCAGCACCTTTCCCCAGCCTTTTGTCTCACCTGTCTCCACTAGGGCTTGAGCTTCCTTATATGACGAGACGGCTACCTCTGACGCTTTACTCGGCCCGGGACCTTTGTCTTTGATGCGCAACCCTTCAAAGGCTTGACAGGGTGTTTCATGAATCTCTCTGTCGACTTCTACATATTTGAATGATGATAGATGGCTAACCAATATATCTTCTTCTCCACAGACCGTGACCACACTATCCCCTACCATGTATTTCAGCTTTTGATGCAAGGTAGACGTGACCGCCCCAGCCCCATGGATCCAGGGTTGTCCGAGAAGGCAGCTGTATGCTGGTTGGATGTCCATGATATAAAATTCAGTTGCGAAAACCTCCGGCCCCACCTATAGAGGTAATGTTATGGATCCAAAGACTGTTCTTCGTGTACCATCGAATGCCCTGACCACCAAGTCACTAGGCGTACACATGATTCCCCTGACGTCCAGTTTCATCATCGCTTTCTTGGGCAGCACGTTCAAAGACGATCCGGTATCGACCAGCACGTGAGACATGACTGATCCTCTACACTCAACAGAGACGTGCAACGCCATGTTATGCTCTCTCCCCTTCGGGGTCAAATCAAAGTCTGTAAATCCCAAGCTATGGCCTGCATTCACATGCGCCAACACCCCCTCCAGCTGATTCACGGAAACATCTTGGGGTACGAAGGAAGTATCCAGAACTTTCAACAATGCACTTCTGTGAGCTTCAGAACACAATAACAACGACAGTATAGATATCTTTGACGGCGTCTGTTGGAGATGCTCAACAATCTTATAATCGCTCTTGCGAATAAGGCGCATGAACTATTCCACATCTTTCGATGCCGTTTCTTTTTCGTTCCTCTGCACAGGGACCGTCTCGTTCATCTTCCCTTTTCCCTTCGCCAGTCGTTCAGCCTCTACCTCAGGCGATATGAAGATTCTCCCACTTCTTGTCATACCTCTGGTACCGACAACGTTGTCTACAACCTCAGCTGGCTGCTTACTAACATCAATTTTCACCCCATCACAGTACACTTCCAGCCCATAGGTCCAGGGGACTGCCTTAGTGCTCTCGTAAGGGATTGGTCCTGCCTTGGTGATAGTGATCGGCGGTCGCTTGGCCGGCGCCGTTATAGTTATTGTTTTTCGGGGAATCGTCACAGTAGCCACATCACTTTGCTTGTCCGCTAATACCCCTGCAGGTTCTTCAATTGTTGCTCGGTCAAATTGCAATGTGCCGCCATCTATTAAGGCCTGAATCCCCTTCTTCAATTCATCACAACCCCCAGCTTGGGTCCAACACTCTAAGCAATACTCGTCGCAACCTGGATACACACCCCCTTGCAATAATCTGCTCTTTATCTCGCACAACGGTGTCTTTAGGTCGTCGACATTCATAATCAAGTTTAAACCCTCCTTAGTTAAAATGGCGTTTGCCCCATGGTTGGGCATGGGCTTTTGCACTATGTTCGGACCTGCCTGTCCAAAATTGATAGCCTTACTATCCAATAGATCCTGCACCACATGCTTGAACGCGTGGCAACCCTCTACATCGTGGCCAGGAGCCCCGGAGTGAAATTCACAGTGCCTGCTTGCATCGTAACCGTACGGAGGAGTGCCTGTTATTGGCGCCAGAGTTCTCTTTTCCACCAAGTTCAAACCCAATAATGTCTGTAGCAATTCTGCATACGTTGAAGGAGGCTTTTCAAACACCCTCCTTGGTTTGCCCCCCTGGGCTCTACGCTGGACAGGATGTGCCCCCTGTTGTGGTTGTTGTTGCTGTTGTTGAAATGGTTGTTGCTGAAACGGAATAGTAACGCTCGCCACCTGCTACGGCTGATTGTACTGGTTCCGACCTCTGCCCCGGCCTCGGCCTCGGCCCCCAAACACTACGCTTGCATCACCTTGACGGCGCCCACCGAAAGCCCTTCTGTTACTGCCAGCTGCAGTGGATTCCTCAGCTTGGAATCTTCCCTGTTTAATGTTGCTTTCAATCTTCTCTCCCATCAGGATTAAGTCTGAGAAACTGCCCAAAGAAGTATGAAACAACTTGTCATAAAACATGCCAGTGAATGTTCCTATGAACATATCATTCATTTCTTTGTCCTCTAGAGGAGGATGAACTCGGGCAGCCATGTCGCGCCATCTCTGCGCATACTCTTTGAAGCTCTCGCCCTTCTTCTGGGACAACCCCTGCAATTGGACCCGGTTGGGTGCCAAGTCACTGTTGTACTTATAGTGAGCCACAAATGCTTCAGCCAGCTGCTTCCATGTCTTTATATGAGTTGGTTCCAATCCCATATACCACTCAAGGGAAGGACCAGACAAGATATCTTGAAAGAAATGCATTAGCATCCTCTCATCATTTGAATACGCCGACATTCTTCTGTAATATGACCGCACGTGCACTTTTGGACAGGTGTCCCCCTTATATTTGTCGAATGCGGGAGCTTTGAATTTGATTGGCACCCTCAGGCCAGGCACCAGACCCATTGTTGTCATATCTAAGCCAACAGCGCTTTGATTCACGACCCCCTTCATCTGCTCCTCGAGCATCCTGATTCTCTGAGAGTCATCCATAGGACCTTCGAAACCTCCACCGGAGAAAGCATCCTCTTGCTGGTCTTCTTGCCAATTACCATTCCCAGTTCCGTATCCATCATATTCGTTGTTACGGCCAAATCTAGTCTGATTCATTGTAGGGCCTCGCCCCCTGTTACCATATCCCGGAGCGACTCCTGCAGGTCCAAAAGCCATTAACCCAGCGCCATTTCCATTTCCGAATCCGCCATAACCCTGATTAGTCATACCATATTCGTCCTGTCTGAAGCCTTGAGCGTTGAAGCCGTACTTCCCAGCATGATCAAACCCCTGGTCATTGAAGCCAAATCCATTATTACCGAAGCCATTACCTCCCATATTATCACCCAGGTTTACATCTCCGAGCCCAACGTTGTTGACGACGGTCTCGTTACCGATTCCAACGTTACCGTTCCCGGCGGCAGCGCCGTTGTTCACATTGACAGCAAGTATGTTTACCACAGGTGGAGCCACCAGTGTGGGGGTACCATCTCCGTGAATAGTGTCGACTCGCACAGACTGATGATCCTCATTTCCGTGCCCAGCATTTCTTACCAACAGAGGCTACACTAAAGCTTGCAAATTCTCCTGTCCTTTCGCAATGGTCTCCATTGTCTGCATGAAGAGCGCCAGCTTCTCACGCATGTCCTGCATTTCGTTCTGCATCTGACCCATAATTCTTCGGCAGTTGGTACGAGTGGAGTATCGGTGCGGGCGCTGACTTTCAATCCTGAAAAGACCTGGTACAATGCAAGAAATAAGATACCGTTCAATAATCACCTGTAATGCAATATGAATGGGAATGCAATGCAATATGTGTCTGTGCATTAGGGAATATCATTCCCCGATTCCAGTGCGAATGTGCCAGTGTGGTGATAGTGCTAGTAATACGGTGATCGGAGCCGAATAATAGAAAACCTCATATATTGCAGAGAAATCCATTAAGCCCAGAATACAATATCAATGCGTACAATAAGAAGGCATGACCTCAACCAACAATCCTGGTGATGGTCGGCCCTATGCGAATAAAGCATACACATTAATACATGAAAATATCAAGTGCTCCCATATGCCTGGTACTCTTCTAGTAACTTCTTAGTCTCTGGATGACTTGGTCGGGTAAGTAGACCCTCAACAAGTAGATCTCTCCGCTTGAGAACACGTCGCAAATTACCAGCAGATTCCTCCCATGCCCCTTCTCTGAAGCGATCCTCTAGCTTCCGCTTCTGAGACACAGCTTCTTTCTTGCCTTCGATGGCCTTGTTCAACGCATTCTAGAGACTGTATCTCGTCATTACCTCTTCTTCATACTTCTTATTGCTAGCCTTCAACTGTTCTTCGAGTTCAGAAATTTGTTGCTTCAATTTGTCTTCCCTCTTTTTGTTGTTGGTTAGCGTAGCATTCCACGTCTTGTTACAAGAAGAGATTTCTCGGTGAGCGGCATCGAGTGCTTTCTTTTTGGACTCCAACATGTCATGAGAGCTCCTGAACTCTTTCCCCAGGCGTTCACGCTTCTTCTTCTCTTCAGTCAATTCAGCACCTAGCCTGTTTACTAACTCGATCTGCTGTTGGAAAGAATGCACAGCCTTGTTCTTCTCACTACGCACCTGAGCCAGTTCCTGTTCTAACCCTTCATTGATCTTCAACAAAGCTTCTTTTTCTTTTACAACTCGCTCGTAGACCTCCATAGTAACAGTGGTTGGTTCTTCCACCGAAATATGAACAGGGACTGGTGCAGCTGGAAATGGCATCAGCAATTGCCTTGCTCTCTCCTGGATCCAAACTTTGTAGGGTGTATAAGCCTGACAATCATTCTTCCCCAACAGTGGTTTCCCTTTTCTGTTAATACGCCTCCAGGCATGATGAAGCTTGGCTAGTAACTCTCCACTCAAATCACCGGTGAAGTACAGAGATTCCTGTACTTCTTCCTCCTGAGGTGGGTTCTTCAACGCGTATCCAAACTGGAGAACGAACAGAGATGGGTTGTAATTGATACACCCTTTTCTTCCTATCAACGGAACATTAGGGTACCCAGAACAACTGAAAATAAGCTCAGACCCCAACAAGTCTCGGTCAAACCACTCAATGTCTTCAGAAGATAGCCTCATCAAGCGCTCTGGCCAGTCAGCTGTAGTTGCACTATCCACAAAAGGTCCCTTCAGGGGAAGATGGCTCTTAAACCACATGTACAGCAAAGGCACGCAACAAGAGACGTTCTTGCCTCTCCTGTTCTCATTTCTGTAGTGCATCGAATGGTAGAAGTCCCCGATCAATGTGGGTACAGGGTTGCCAGCAGCAAACAAATGAAATGCATCCATGTCCACGAAGTTCGGGAAATTGGGAAACAACACTATCCCATAAATGCATAGAGCCAAAACAGCGTTAAAGACCACCCAACATCCATTCTTGGCGTATTCTTGAGCCTTACCAATCAGAAACTGGAGAGAGAAACCTGGAACCCCGCGCCAAGAAGTCATCAATAACTCAGAAGCATTCATGTGCAAGGCCTTAGCCAAGTCCTCCAACTTGGGCTCAGCGGCAGAGTGAATAAAAGGAACTTTATTCTGTACTGGCAGCTCAGTAAACTCTACATACTCTTCCATGGTAGGCCCCAAAATGAAGTCAGCGAATGTGAAGCATCTCAAAGCAGGGTCATAGAATTGCATCAGTGTATACAGCCCATTCAGTTCATCATCAGTTGATTTGCGAACCAATCTCAACAACCGTCCGTAACTCTGTCTGAAGCTTCTACGGACATCCTCATCAGCAAGTGAAATCAGACCCAGGAGGGGAGTAATATCAGGAATAGGTAACTTGTAGGCAACTGTCATCCTCAAACCAGCCATGATCAATACTCAGAAGTCCGGGCACTAGAACCAGGGAATATGCAAATGCACCTGCAGCACAGACACACGTTAATGGGATGCAATGACAATGGTTATGCAAGAAATGCAATGCAAGTAACATGCAACAGGGACCAAATGCCATGGATGAGAAGCCTGAACCATATCAAAAGTCTCAGATAGACCCTCCAGAATTCCTCAAACCCTGGTCTCGGATAGACCCAATACAAAGCTCCAACACTGGTCTCTGATAGACCCCACAACATAACTCCGATTGGTCTCTGACAGACCTCATAACTGTCCATAAATACCCAGGATCTCAGATCAAGAAATAACCGGTATCTGAAGGTCTAGTTACCTGCATAACCCTAAACCCCTCTCACAGGTAGGTGTCCTAGTAACTGACAACGGTATGGCATCCTATGCGGTCGTCGGCGTCACAGACTTTCAGGGTTGATGATACGATTCCCAGAAGGAGTGGCATCACCAAATCCTGAAGAGGCCTCACTTAGCCAACTTCCAAATGATCGGTTCCCAGAGTCGACCATCCAACTAACCAGCAACCCGAGCCACCCAAAGGGTAGGACAGGAGGCCAACCAGAAGAACCTCGTCTGAGTGTGGATTTCGCGGGACACTAGGACATGCAAAGCACGTGCGCACCCACTAATTTCCACTATAATTCTAGGTGCACTCAAGCCCAGGTCCGGCTTATCTCTCAATCATAGAACACCCGTCACAACCCCAATACAGCAATAATAACAATAATATAATGCTGAAAGTAAATGACAGAAATATAAATCCATACAACATCCTCGACGGGAAAACAAGCGCTAGGATTGACTCGCTTAAGGGACGTTGGATCCCAAATGCATAAGGAACTATCGCAGTCCTTAGCAGCCAGGGGACATTGGGTCCCCAGAGAGTCGCCAGCTGTCGCTACTGCGAAAATCGGCGCCGGCTGAACAGAAGAGTCGCCACCGTGCGTTATTTATCCCAACGGAGGGAAAGGAAACGCTCGAGGTAAACCTACCGCAAAACGGGGAAAGGAATGGTCATCGCAACCAAAACCTGGATTCGGGAGTCGGTTACGCAAGGGGAAGGTATTAGCACCCCTCACGTCCTTCGTACTCGACGGGATCCACGCTTGTTTTCGGGTATGGATTGTTATTTCTATCTAAACTAAAGGTTAAGGGTTAAAAGAAAAGAAAATGACTCGGCAAAGCATCGCACTTTATGCCTACGTATTCCCGTCTGGAACGAGAAATCAGAGTCAACGTAGTTCGCCTACCTACAGGAAAGGAGGGGAAGGTTGCTCGCTAGGATATCGCATCCTATGCCTACGTACTTTCATACAGCATGAAAGATCAGAGCAAACGTAGTTCGGGCCACGTACGACACAAGTCTGTCTGGATTGTTTTTATTCCTTCTAAAAAAGGGTTTTTCTGATTAACAGCCCCAACGGACAAAAATTGACGTTTTGATGAGTTCACATTCTTTTACGGAAGAAGCGTCTTTTATTGTGTTCGAAATATTTATTGTGCTTTTCTGTTTGTTTTGAGAAAGAAGAGACGGAACTCTAACCTACGGTTGCGAAGGGAACTAAACGGACCTAATGTTATCATGCATGGGTTAAGACCTAGTGTCTATCATGCTCCTCTCTTGCACAGAGAGAAACAGAGATCCTAAGGGAATAGACGGAAACAGAAACGATAGCAAATATACAATAAAGCAGTAAAATGCATGGATGCAGCAATACAAGCGAGGCAAGGGAGTCCCACTCAACCTTGAACCTAGAAAACAACAGGCAAAAGTGAACAGAATCCACTTTCAACCTAACAGGTTAAACAGCAAGCAATACAGTCAGGGAAATTCAAACAATACATCAAGAATTATAAACAGCAAAAATAGACAGCAACAGCAGTCTTCTTCAACATCTGTCCTCAAGCCATCTTCAACCATCTACCGGCTTTAAGCAAGCATCAATCTTCATCTTCCATCTTCCAATGGCTTTTCTTCAAGTCCCAATCTCCAACCTGAGGAGCCAATCATAAGAATGAACTGGGGTGTTAAGCAATTAGTTGACCACCAAAGGTGGCAAACAGACTGCTAACAACACATAGAATATTTCTCTCAAGAGTTCTATCTCTTAGACACTATCACCAAGCCTTCCAAAGGAAGGGGGTTAATGTCTTAGAGAGACTCTGCATCATAGAGAGGGATGGAGGCAACCAAGACCTTCCATGTTTGTGAATCAAGTTTTCTACTCTAGAGCTCTGCCTAACTCCTAGATCCTATAACCTTCAACAGCTGCCAGCAAGAGATACTCCTCATCAACTCTGGAAATTGGTCTTCATTCTCTGTCTTCAATGGGCTTCATCAACAAAGTCTTCAGCTCAAACCCCAAACCCCAAGCAGGCCCAATACCCCACACAGTCAAATAATAACCCTAGAGAGGGCACACCACACAATCAAGCAAGTACAAGCAATACATTGGCAGTAGTAGTAGAATAGGGGAAGCCTAATATTTTCTAAGGGTCTATTATCTACCCATAATACCCCTATAGTCCCATATCCCAAAATTCAAACTAACACTCCTAAAAGAAATGATTTATTACACCTATGTTATCTCTAAACCCTAGTTTTGATTCTCCTAATCACCTCTAAACAAACCATCTAAAATTTAGTCCTAAAATCATGAATTAAATCTCATATGAAAATTAAAGTCCTAAATGAAGTACTCTAAAAAGAATGGGTCCAAAATATACAAGAGTCTAGCTAAACTAAAATCAACAATATCAAGTGTTAAACTAAACATCATTCAAACCTATTTAAAAGAAAAATTTACTAAAAATGCAAAAATAAAATAAAATGCTAATTTTATTATATGACAATTTTCTTAACAGAAATATAAAAAAGATGCAAAAACAACCACTCAAAAATATGGAAATTTCAATTTGTTATGATTTTTCAAAGAATTAACAAAAATTAAAAGAAATTAAAATGAATTAGATTGATTAGGGGTGCAATTAGTCATGATTTCAGTTAGAAAATGGATGATGGGCCCAGACTGGGGGTGCGCATAGCAAGGCGCGTCTGGGCCCAGCTGATCAGAAAACACAAGAAAAAATAAAAAAAACCAAAACGGTGCAAAAAGCAATTAATTCAGTTCATTGGTTTGGGCCTTGGTGAATGGGGGTGTAGATATCACGCTTTCATTCAGGCCCAGGAGTCAAGTTAAATGAAACGCAGCGTTTGCTGCGTGACATTTCCCTCCGTTTTTCCAATTAAATTCCAGCCCTTAGATCGTGTTGAAAGTCAAAGTCTAACCCCAAGATCCACGGTCCTCCTTCATCTTCTTCCTCATGAAACCCTAAAACCAGAAAATTCTCTCCCATGCAACCACCTTCTCCTTCTCTGTTCTCCCTCAATTCTTGATGAAATTCCATCATTCAAAAATCAAAAATGCTTTACATCTCCCCCTCTACACAACCCTAGTCTTGGTTTTCTCTAAAACTCACCCCAGCACCAAACCCGATAGGTATAAACCTAGGGCACACTGAACTATCACTGTCATGCACCTTAATGATTCTTGCTAAATCTTGCACTAATGCATTCTACATGCTATGCTGATCATTCTAATCTATCTAGCTAAGATTAGCATGCCCTAACCTAAGTGTTCTAAGCCAAAACAGTTTTGGTGCTCAGGTAACAAACTCCATGAAAGGCTCTTAAACTCACCAGAATTATTCACCTACCTATGCCTAACAATTCTAACCTAAAGATTCTCTATCATGCTATCTATTTCTAGCCAATTCGATGGAAATGCTAACCTGGTTTAAAGTTGGAAACAGAGGGATGAAATCACCACTTCAAGCTCAGCAATGCTCCAATGGCAATCAATAGACCAAGATTTTGATTCTGTATGCAGTAGTTCTTGCTTAAACCCCTTAGATTCTTGTAACCACTTCCTTTTGCAATTTGGAGGATGCACTTGGTAGCACACGAATTCTACCTCAATTCAGCCAGATCTTGATGGAAACTTGATCTATGATGGATGTAGATGATGATAGGATCAAGAATTTTGGAAAATGATGAAGATTTGATAGAGTTTGGAATGAATTTGCAAAGTTGAAGAATGAGATGTAACTATGTGTTTCAACCAAAATGAATCACCAACCAATGATTGGATCCACTCTTCTCAATATATAGCTGATCATAGAACTCTCTAGAACTTGTTAGAACTTTCTTGCACTCAAATCCCTTGTGAATTTGGATATGTTACTTCTTTTGTAAGCCAACTAGCATAACTTCCAAACTTTGAACTAAACTCAAAAATCTACTTTTGCCAATGTTCTTAAAACATTCTTTCCGATCAAAATGACCTATAATTTCATCCCAATTGGACATGGTATGAAAAATCTCAATTTTAGGTCACTTTTATTCATTAAATTCTCTTTTTAATTGACCAAATTTGGAACCTTGAGCTATGAGCATTTCCAAACTTTCATGATCACTTTTCTAGACTCAACATGTCATTTGGAGAAAGTTTGATGTTGTGAAGTTTTTCATTTGAAGCTTCCTTGTATGAGTTTTGGGCATAGGCTTGAAATGACCTGTAATTCTCAAATGACCAAAATACCCTATGCTTGCCAAGGACATAAGTAGAGTTCCCCAAATCAGATGAAGGCATACCATACCTTTCTAGAAAGCTAAGACAAGGAGGAACAACTCTCATGTTGACCAGAAATCCATTTGAAAGCTCCTTGAGGGGTAAACGTTGCTTGGAAGACAAGTAACTTTCACAGACAAAATTTCAGATGCCTCAGATGACCTGTAACTTGCAAGGACCATAACATGAGTTCTATAAATCTCCTTTATGTCTTCCACCACTCAAATTAAAGGTCTTGAGATCCTCTACAAGTTTCATGTTGGCCAAGGATCCATTTGAAGCTTGAATTTTGAATTATCTTGCTTGGAAGTTTGACCTAAATCAGGGGATTTTACACAGAAACCCTAATTTAGAAACTCCCCTTCTTCTTGATTTCTCTTGATTTCTCCTTGGAACAACACCACATCCTTATCTACATGTAAAATGATGAACCCCACATCCCTCAAATAGACCTTGAAGCCTTTCAATCAATCATTTGACCTAGGGTTGACCTAGGGTTGACCCAGATGAAACCCTAGTTGACTGTCTTCAACTGCAACTCTTGCGATCACATAAATGACTTGTATCACTTTCAAAATGCCTCTCCTTCTCTCCCATGATGTCTATATACCCTCCATGACCTTAATTCACAACTCACAACTTCTTTGATGATCTTCAAATACACTCAAGATAGGAGAGAGATCCACTGCTTGATCCACTGACTTCTCTGGGTTTCCATTTCTTTCTGATGACTTGGATAAGATTGAATTTGAATAGGAACCTCTTGATAGGCTCATAGAGATGAGAATAGTACTTGGTCCCTTGTTGGATAACTTGCTATGCTATGCTATGCAAATGATTAGACTATGTACATGACTCTATATGCAAATGCTAATGTAATTGAAACATAAACCAAGTGAAGTAAGTTGAGAAAATTTTAGGGTACAACACATACCTCTGTAGAGTTTCTGATCTACTTTCTTACTTACCTCTTCCTTGCCTAGTGAACTAGTTGGATGCATGGGAGTCTTTGCCATCTTACTATCAGTCATGTTAAATTTCTTCAGAAGTTCTTTAACATATTTGGTCTGATGAATGTAAGTGCACTCTGAAGTTTGGTTGACTTGAATTCCCAGAAAGAATCTCAATTCTCCCATCATGCTCATTTCAAATTCTACTTGCATACATTGAGCAAACTCCTTTCCCAGAATAGTATTGGTAGATTCAAATATGATATCATCCACATATATTTGACAAATTAGAAGATCTTTCTTAAATGTTTTACAAAAGAGTGTTGTGTCCACTTTGCCTCTGATGAAATTTTTCTCCAGAAGAAAATTGCTCAATCTCTCATACCAAGCTCTGGGAGCTTATTTTAAACCATACAGAGATTTCTTTAGTTTGAAAACATGATCTGGAAATTTTTCACTCTCAAAACCAGGAGGCTGGTGAACATAAACTTCTTCTTCTATAATACCATTTAGAAAGGCACTTTTAACATCCATTTGATATAGAATGATGTTATATTGTGCAGCAAATGAAATAAGAAGGCGTATAGATTCTAACCTTGCCACTGGAGCATAAGTTTCATTGTAATCAATACCTTCTTGTTGATTGTACCCTTGAGCAACAAGCCTTGCCTTATTTCTTTCAACTTCTCCTTTCTCATTAAGCTTATTTCTGAAGACCCATTTAGTTCCAACTATGTTGAATCCTTTTGGTCTTGGAACTAAATCCCACACATCATTTCTGGTGAACTGATTTAGCTCTTCTTGCATGGCAATAATCCAATCATTGTCTTGTAGAGCTTCATCTACAGAAGTTGGTTCAATTACTGACACCAATCCAAATAATGATGCTTCAGATGATCTGAGAAAGGATCTTGTTCTGATAGGGTCATCCTTCTTTCCAATGATAACATTCTCTGGATGAGAAGCTTTGATTCTGGAAGATGATCCTCTAACAGTTGATTCTTCAGAAATGTTTAAATTGTTCATCTGAGAAGTTAAAGGAATTGCATCTGGCGTTGCTTCTGGTTCCTTCACTTGAGCTTTGTCTGCCTCTGAGCCTTTAGAGTCTGTGAAGACTACTTCTCTATCTGCAGAGTTTTCAGATTGCTTTGGCTTTTTAATGCCAAGCTTATCATCAAATCTAACATGAATAGATTCTTCCACAATCTGTGTCTCAGTATTGTATACTCTGTAGCCTTTAGAGCGTTCAGAATACCCAAGCATGAAACAGTTATGTGCTTTGGAATCAAACTTGTTCAGATTTTCTTTAGTATTCAACATATAGCAAATACATCCAAAAGGATGAAAATATGAAATGTTGGGCTTTCTGTTCTTCCACAGTTCATTGGGAGTCTTCTCCAGAAGAGGTCTTACAGACACTCTGTTCTGAATGTAGCCGTGTTGATTGCTTCTGCCCAAAAGTGCTTTGCCAGATTAGTCTCATTGATCATGGTTCTGGCCATTTCTTGCAGAGTTCTATTTTTCCTCTCTACAACTCCATTTTATTGTGGAGTTCTAGGATAGGAAAAATCATGAGCAATGCCATTTTCATTAAAATATTTTTCAAAAAATTTGTTTTCAAATTCACCACCATGATCACTTCTGACTTTTATAATTTTGAAATCTTTTTCATTCTGGACTTGTTTGCAGAAGTCAAAGAACACAGAATGTGACTCATCCTTATGTTTTAAGAACTTTACCCATGTCCATCTACTATAGTCATCAACAATGACTAATCCATACTTCTTGCCTCTGATGGACGAAGTTTTCACTGGTCCAAACAGATCAATATGAAATAATTCTAGTGGTCTGGAAGTAGAAACAACATTTTTTGATTTAAAAGATGATTTTGAAAACTTCCCTTTTTGACATGCTTCACAAAGAGCATCTGAGGTGAACTTCAGATTAGGAAGTCCTCTGACAAGATTAAGTTTATTAATCTAAGATATATGTCTCATATTAATATTCCCCAATCTTCTGTGCCAGACCCATTGCTCCTCATTAACAGACAAGAGACATTTAACATTATGAACCTTAAGTTCTGAAAGATTTATTTTATAAATGTTGTTTTTCCTCTTTCCACTAAATATAATTGAGCCATCCTTTTGACTAATAGCTTTACAACATTTTTGATTAAAGGTTATGTCATAACCATTGTCACTTAATTGACTTATGGACAATAGGTTATGCTTTAATCCTTCTACAAGTAAAACATTAGTAATAGAGGGAAGTTTACCATTTCCAATAATGCCAGATCCAATGATCTTGCCCTTCTAATTCCCTCCAAATTTCACATCACCTCCAGATATAAGCTCCAGACTTTGGAACATAGACCTTTCTCCTGTCATGTGTCGCGAGCATCCAGAGTCCAGGTACCATGATTGGCGTCCTGACCTTGCTGCTAAGAACATCTGCAACAGGAATTATTTTACTTTTAGGTACCCAGATCTTCTTGGGTCCTTTTGGGTTAGTTGTTCTGAAGGTTTGTCTAAACTTATGTTTTTCAACATAAGGTTTATTCTGACTAGCCTTAGATTTAAACACATGAATGTTCTTTTCAGAGCGAGTGTGTTCAATATCATTCAAGTGACCAAATTTAAAGTGGGAATATAAAGGAGTTTTCTTGATGATGATTTTATCAACAGGTTTTGGATTTAGATCCTTTCCAAAGGAAGATTTATATCCAATTCCTTTTCTGTTATTTCTGCTAACTCCATAGTTCATAGAAGCCATTTTGCTTCTGTTTATGCTTTTAGCAAGAAACTTATGAAAGATGTAATCATATTTTTCCAAAATACTTTTGCATTCAGACTCAGTTTCAGAATCGGAGTCTTGTTGAGCTGATTCAGAATCATTTTTCAATCTTAAGTTCTTTTCATTTAGCTCAGCTACTTCTGATTTGAGAATATTATTCTCTGATACAAGATTGTTTTGACGCTTCTTGTATTTGAGCTTAATATTGTTATAGCTTTTTAGAACTTCTGATAATACTTTGATAAGTTCATCTTTGGTGAGTTTAGCCATTACCTCTTCAGCGTCAGAGTCAGATTCAGAGTCAGATTCAGATCCTGAAGTTCCTTCCTCCTGATCTTCTATGTCTGCCATCAATGCTACATTGGCACATTCCTCTTCTGACTCTGATTCAAATTCAGATGTATCTGAATCATCCCAGGTGGCCATTAGAACCTTCTTCTTCTTATCAGATTTTCTTTTAGGCTTTTCTTTCAACAACTTTGGACATTCATTTTTGTAATGCCCAGGTTCTTTACATTCATAATAGACAACCTCCTTTTTGTCAGATCTTCTGTGTCCAGAAGATTCTTTTCTTTGGTCAGGCTTCCTGAAGTTTCTGAACTTTTTTCCTTTATGCTTCCAGAGTTTGTTTATTCTTCTAGACAGCATGGATAGTTCATCTTCATCTTCAGATGAGGATTCTTCAGAGCTTTCCTCTATCACCTGCAATACTTTAGCAGATTTATTAGATTTTAAAGCAATTGATTTACCTTTCTTTTGAGGTTCATCTTCCTCAAGTTCAATTTCATGACTCCTTAGTGAACTGATTAGTTCTTCCAAGGAGATCTTGTTCAGATCTTTAGCCATTTTCAGCGCAGTCACCATAGGTCTCCATCTGGTAGGTAAGCTTTGGATGATCTTTTTCACATGATCAGCAGTAGAGTATCCTTTATCCAGAACCTTTAGCCCAGCTGTAAGTATTTGAAATCTGGAGAACATAGCTTCAACAGATTCAGCTTCTTCCATCTTGAAGGCTTCATACTTCTGGATTAGAGCCAGAGCCTTTGTTTCCTTGACTTGAGAGTTTCCCTCATGAGTCATCTTTAAGGACTGAAACATGTCAAATGCAGTTTCTCTATTTGTGATCTTTTCATACTTAGTGTGAGATATTGCATTTAACAATATTGTTCTAGCCATGTGGTGATTTCTAAATTCCTTCTTTTGGGCTTCTGTCATAGATTTTCTATCTACTTTCTTGCCATTCCCATCAATGGGATGAACATATCCATCTATGACCAAATCCCATAAATTAGCATCATAACCAAGGAAAAAACTTTCAATCCTGTCTTTCCAATAATCAAATTTCTCCCCATCAAACATATGGGGGTTTAGTGTTGATTTTGTCCCTTTCTTCATATTTGTTGTTAATGTTAGACATTGAATTATCAGCCATAGTAACAACCAAATATATATCAAAGTTTTTCTCACTGGATCTTTTCTGTCACTGTGAAGTGGTAGCACACACGGAACCGGAGCTCTGATGCCAACTGAAGGTGAGAAAATACTTAGAAGGGGGGTTGAATAAGTATGAAGATAAAAACTTAGAAATAAAAACTCAAGTATTTTTATCCTGGTTCGTTGAACTCAACTACTCCAGTCCACCCTTCCTAGAGTGATTTTTCTTTCTCAAACAAGGACTTAATCCACTATTTAATCAACTGATTACAATAGTAAGCACTAAGAACAACTGTTCAAAGTCTTCTCAAGAACTACTGATCCTAACTGGATCTTCTTAAGGTTTTCTTACAATCAAATGTAATAACAAATACAAGTGTTTAAAATGCTTCTAATAAAGCTTTATGACAACTGTGATTTTTCACTTAAGATTAAGAACAAAGAAATTAATTCTAGAAAGAATATATGAGTTTGTATGAGAGCTTTGATAATGAATTCTTTTCAAGTGATACGTCAACTGAAGAAGATGAATGGAGACTTGCTTTTATAGGCACAGTGAACCAAGAGTATTTCACGTTGAGAAGTGTGTACCAAAAGGTCTGAGCCTTTTTTGTCTTCACATCAAGTGACCTTTCCTAGAAGAAGAAAGCACAGAGAAATCCTTTTTGTCTGTGTTCTTGTGTCTAGCATAAATAAGGAAAGAGTCGTTTGGATATTCCAACGGACATAATCTTTGAATTCTTCTTCAACAATTTTCAGCAAGAATCATCAGAGTCTAATTTGATCAGAGCCTTCTGATGTTGGTCAGAGTTTTGCTTAATCAGAGTCTTTGCAGCAAGTGTTCTTTTAGCGTGTATAAGTTCAGAGCAGAGTTTTGAGACAGATCCTCAGTACTGGCAGCGTTAGTACTTTCAGAGTCTTGTGCATTAACTATGCTTAAAAACTCTTCATACATAATTCTTCATTGGTTCAGATGCTTCTGACTTGCTTCAGATTCTTCTGGAGCTTTTGCTTTAGATCCTTCTGGAGCTTCTGTTTCAGATCCTTCTGGAGGTTCTGCTTTAGATCCTTCTGGAGGCAGCATTCAGAATCTTCTAATGGGTGCATCTGACGCTTCAGAGCCTTGCATATTTCTTATGTTAAGTTCTTATTTGCTTCTGGAGTGATATTTACTTTAATATCTGCAGCAAACATTCTTAAGCAAATTTTAGAGTATATAATTCTTAATTACAAAATTTCATAATAGTTATCATCAAAACATAGAGATATTATTAAGAACCAATCTGTGTTCTAACAAGTCTTTGTTCTGATGTTTTTCCAGAACTTATATGATGGTTTTCCAGATATTTACCTTGATTCTGATGTTTTTCCAGAATCTATCCGATGTTTTTCCATATATGTTTCTCTCTCTGATGTTTTTCCAGATTGAGTCTTTGTTCTGATGTTTTTCCAGAACTTATCTGATGGTTTTCCAGATATTTACCTTGATTCTTATGTTTTTCCAGAATCTATCCGATGTTTTTCCGGATATGTTTCTCTCTCTGATGTTTTTCCAGATTGAGTCTTTGTTCTGATGTTTTTCCAGAACTTATTTGATGGTTTTCTAGATATTTACCTTGATTCTGATGTTTTTCCAGAATCTATCCGATGTTTTTCCGGATATGTTTTTCTCTCTGATGTTTTTCCAGATTGAATCTTTGTTCTGATGTTTTTCCAGAATCTTCCGATGTTTTTCCGGATATATATCTTTGTTCTGATGTTCTTCCAGAACTCTTTTGTAGCTTATCTGATGTTCTACCAGATATGTCTCCAAACCTCTTCCCGTACATTTAAATACCCTTCTAAATGTTTCAGATATGAACCTTCAAAATATATGTCTTCAATTTGCTTCTTTGGATATGTTCCAGAGTTTATTCGATGTTTTTCCGAGTATCTCTGGTATATTTCAGAGTTCATTCGATGTTCTTCCAAGTGTCTCTGATGTTCGTTTCTGTGTCCCTGTTATATTTCCCAGATTTCTCCTCACCTCATTCATTGATATTTTGAATGTTGTGACTCTCTTCCATACAGTTCCATTCATGGATGATGTATGTTGTTTCCCCAGTGTGTCGGGTCCCCTGTGAGTAATTACTCGTCGTATTGTCGTTCTTTTATTTTTGCTCGTGTGTCTGCATCTGTCTTGCATTCAAGCATCATAAAGCATCATTTAGATTCATGGAATATTCGCATTTGTCCTTTTTACATACCATCAGGTCTAAGGGACAAAATTTCTGGTTTGCTATATTTTAATACCTTTCACTACGATTTTATAAGGATTATCATCTCTCATTGCCATCCAGTGAAGATATTTAAATAGGGGCAACTGTTGCACCCCAAATTTTGACCCCCTTAGATCTTCATCATCATTCTAGGATCATATTCATTTGTTTATCTAACCTTAACCAATTTCAAGTTTATCTTTGTTAAGATACAGGTGAATTAGGGTTCCGTACAGCCGGGAATCGAGGTTTTGATGGTTTAATCAGTCAATGTCTTGGATTGATTCTCCATGAAATAAGTATCCACATCATCAAATATACTTCATTGGATCAAGTATGAATCCAATTTGAGGTTGTCACCCAAGGATCAAGAATAGTGTAGTTCAGGATGCCCGATTAGGGTTTTCGATCAAGAAAAGTCAACTATAGTTTGACTTTTGATTTAAATGATGTTAAAATGGTGGGATCATGGTCCATGAAGTTAATATGGCTTATTAAAGTCTACTCAAGATGTTTCAAGGCCTCAAAAGACCCGGAACATCAACAGTCGACTCAGTAGTCATCGATCGATCGTTCGGTTGACCGAAAAGTCAACTCTGCAATCATAAGGAATTTGACCTCGAAGTATGAAGCAAAAATGTTCCTAGTAACATATTACACCTATCCATGAAGTTTCATGATCATTGGATCAAGGATTGAGGAGTAATTGAAAAATCAGGAAATTAGGGTTTTGAAAGGGGCAAAACCATAACTCCCTAACCACACATCCAATTGAGTTGGTTCAACGCTCATTGGAAAGGTATTGACAAGTCCTACAAAAGTCCCACAGTGGTCGATTGTAACTGCCCAATTTTCGATAACTGATTAATTGTACTAATGGATTGGTTTAGGTGGTTTATCTGATTTAAATAAGTTATGAGATTTATTTAATATGAGTTAATGGATTTAACTAATTTATTCTATTTGGTGGAATAAGGTGGGCTTAGTAGATATTTTCCAATTAATGATAAAATGAGATAATTGTGAAGAGAGAAATGGAATGGAAAGAAAATAATAGAGAGGAAGGAAAAAAGAAAAGAAATAAAAGGATATAAAAAGGGGATTGGAGAGAAAAGAGAAAGAAAGAAGAAGAGGAGAAATGAAGAGGAAAAAGGGAAAAAGCTTGGAGAATCTTCAAGAACCAATTTCGAAGCTCCGATTAATCGAGGTAAGGGTGAGAAACATTGATATTTAATCATTGTATGATATTATGTATGTTGGGTTTGGGTTTGTGGATGTTTTTCATCACTTTCCATTTTAGGGCAAGTTGGATTAATCGGTAGAATGATGATTTAATCGGTTGAAACTTGGAAATAATGCCGTAGAATAGTCGGGTAACATGAGGGTATGTTGTTTGAGCTGATTTTGATGATTAAGTGGTTGGTTGATGGTGGGATAAAGGGAGAAGACAGAATGGGGTTCTGTTCTGCGCAGGTTCGCTGGCTCTCGCCAGGCGAGTGAAGGCGAATCTTCGCCGGGCGAAGCCCAGCGAATACTGGCGAATAAATATGATTAAGTCCCAGTGGACTTCGCTGGCGGGTTCTCCAGGCGAAGGGTTGTTGGCGAATGTTCTCCGGGCGAGCATGCTGGCGAATGGTGGCGAACCAAGTCAGTAGCTACGGACTTCGCTCGCTGGGGAGTTCGTCGGGCGAAGGTCCAGCGAGTATTCGCTGCGAGGGTTCGCCAGGCGAATGAAGGCGAATCAGACAGCATTCTTTTTTTTGTTGTGTTGTTCATGTGGTGATTGTTTGGTTGATTCACATAGGTTAATACCTCTATGATATGAATAAGTATGTGATCCATGGTGATGATATGTGCTGTGGGTAGCCTTTGGGCGTGAATCCTAGATTTGTGGTATGAGTATTAATCAGATCGATTATAAATACATGAGAACATGATAATGATGATGTGTGTATTATTTAATAATGGTAATGTGCGTATTATTTTATGAGTTTGTGAAGGTTTGATGTAGTGTACAATTAGGTAATAAGTATGCATGAGAACATTGTGGATATGTGTGCATTGTTGATAATGCGGTGATGATATTGAATTGTGAATGTATATTGTTGGTATATGGTGGTATGAATAGAATGCATGAGAACATGTCATAGATATATGTGCATTGCTTGATAGATGTTGTAAATGCATATTGTATGTATGTGATTAAATGTGAATAATGCATGAGAACATATCGTGGATATGTGTGCATTGTTTGATAACTGTGAAGAATGCATGAGAACATATCGTGGATATGTGTGCATTGTGAGTGATAATGTGGTGATAGTGTTGAATTATGAATACATCGATGAATGTTATGTGAATATGTTGTGTGTGCAATCATAATGTAATTCTTGAAGAGATGAATTATTTGAATGCATGAGATTAAGATGTCGGTCTTAAGTGCATTTGTTGTGGCTGATTGTACATGCATCATTTAGTCAAGAGGCAATGTCTGTTAGTTTCGTGGAAACTAGTGGCTTGTCCCAAACCTAGAAGAGTGGGTTTGAAGGCTTAGAGGACGGGCCTTTGTTGTTATCGTTCTAGAAGAGTGGACCCGGTTTAATGTAAAAACCGAAAAATGATAACGAGTTATCGGTCTAGAAGAGTGGACCCGGTTTAATGTAAAAACCGAAAAATGATAACGGAAGTCGGTACCGCATTGCATTGAGTTGCATTGAGTTGTTGAGTCACATTGTATAATTATATCTGGTGTGTGTGCTACGGCAACAAATTGTGGAGTTGAGTATAAGGGTGGATAATGACTTCTAGTGATTACTAAAGGAAATGAGATGTGGAATACATGGTTGGTATAATTGGACCCTTAAGCATTTCAAGAGTTGGAGAGGTATTGGATGACCTTTAAGTGTGGAAGGGTTGTTTCTGTGATTTTGTCGTAACGGAAAACCGTAATTCGGAATGACGCAAGATTAGAAGCGTTGGAAGATATTACAGTGCTCTATGTGATGGGAAAGTAGTGACATGGAATTAAGTATTTATTGGCGAAAAATGTTTGGATGTTATGGTAAGCGCGGAGAGTGCGGTTTGTGTTATCACCATAAGTTCACAGCTGAGTGTCCGTTTGATATAATGATTTTCCACACTTGATTGAGAGAGTCAATGGTTATGTAACTGATGGTGTTTGGATATGTTTGGAGAGTATAGGGGTTCATGTTGAGCATCGGGAACTTGAGTTATTAGTATTGGGGAAGAGGCAATGATGTACTACTGTGAAGAAAGTTCAAAGAGTTTTGAGAAAGCTGTCAACAGTTCGTGTATTGGTTTTGCCAAGTCCGACAGGATTGTCGTTGTGTTTTGAGATACTTTGTTGATATGATTAAGAGATGTGTTAAGTACAACATTAATGAGTTTTGGTTATGCTTGAAGGCAATATAAAGTACAGAGAGGGATTATCTGACAAGTAATTTGGAGTGGGTTGCTGTTGTATGTTTGTACCGGAGTTAGGAAGCCTCAATTGTTTAGTTGAGATTTGAGATGGTTACTGACCTTAAGGTATTTATTTTATTTGAGAGAGAGTCAAATATGAGACAGAGAAGTAATTGGAACTCCTGAAGGAGTATGGTTTTGGTTAAATTACCATTCGGATGAGACCAAGTGGTAGCTAAGATATCGAATCGGGAATTTTGGTATACACTAATGAAGATGGTAAGGAAGTTAGAACTGATTAAGCAAATTCAGATATGAGTTCGGCCTGTGAAGAGACTTCTTATGGAGTTGAGCCTTGGATGTTGAGATTGACTTTTGGTATTCTGATGAGGTTCGAGGAAATCGGAATTCTGAGTTGAGTTGATAGATTAATTGAATTTAATAAATAAAAGTCAGAGGGCTTATTTTCGGATTAAGGGAAATGGTATTGTGAGATGTCGTGATGAAGTGTGTATTCTGAATAGTGTGAGTTGGATAAGAGTACTCAGGGAGAAGTACATCGAGAAAGATGGAGTATCCGTGCAGGTACTAGGAAGATGCGACCGAATTTGAGAAATAGTTTTGGATAGCCATAGATGGAGAAGGAATTGATTGAGTTTATATATGTTGATTAGACTTGCTGGGAATTGAAGTGTGGACATTAGAGATGGTTGGATCTGATACAACTGTTGAGTATTTCGAGTGGGATGGGATAGTATTCCCATGGGCTTTGTACCGGGTTTTCTGATGAATTTGAGGAAGTATGATCCGATTTGGACAGTTAAGAATGGATTAACAAGAGTAACTCGTTGCCTACCAGTGAAGATGAATCATTCTGTTAGATGGGAACTCAAGTTTTTCGTTAAGATTATGGGAAAGATTGCGAAAGAGGTTGGGTGCCATGTTGAAGATGAACTCTGACTAGCGTCCGTGAATGGCATGGACAAACGAAGAAAACTATCCAGTATGAAGAGGACTCGTTGAGAGCTTGTGTGTTGGACCAAGATGGATCTAAGGGTAGTTAATTGTCGTTGATGGAGTTGCCTACAATAACTGTTGCCATTTCGTATCGGAAACAACATCATATGAAGTTCGTTGGGTAAGAGGGTATGACTCCTTTGTGTTGTTGCATGTCCAACGAGAGTGTTGTACTCGGATCAAAGACCGTGCAAGGGACGATGGAAACGATCAAAGAATCCAAGTAAGGCCGTGTTTTGAGAGTTATGGTAGTAATTGGTGTTGGTCGAGCTTGAAGTCTCGTGAGCACCCTGTGTTTTGTTGATCTGTATCAGAGTAGCGCAGCGAAAGCGTGAGGCGGATAGCATGTTAGACTGTTTTACCGCTGTCGCTTGAGAGGATTGCATGAGGTGTTCATATGTCTAAGTTGAAGAGGTACATTGATTCAGGTGGATGGTGTACAAGTGAGAGAGAATTTGACTTCGGAGGCGTGGCTAGTTCTAGTTGTTGATAAGAAACAACTTCGAAGTATAGAGATTCCTTTGGTGGAAGTAGTTATGGGAGAATTGGATTTGGAAGAATTGGAATGCGAGAGTCGTATCCAGAGTTGTTTGGATCAGATAACATTTTCGAGGACGAAAATTCCTAAAGTGGGGGAGGGTTGTAACAGCCCAATTTTTGATAACTGATTAATTGTACTAATGGATTGGTTTAGGTGGTTTATCTGATTTAAATAAGTTATGAGATTTATTTAATATGAGTTAATGGATTTAACTAATTTATTCTATTTGGTGGAATAAGGTGGGCTTAGTAGATATTTTCCAATTAATGATAAAATGAGATAATTGTGAAGAGAGAAATGGAATGGAAAGAAAATAATAGAGAGGAAGGAAAAAAGAAAAGAAATAAAAGGATATAAAAAGGGGATTGGAGAGAAAAGAGAAAGAAAGAAGAAGAGGAGAAATGAAGAGGAAAAAGGGAAAAAGCTTGGAGAATCTTCAAGAACCAATTTCGAAGCTCTGATTAATCGAGGTAAGGGTGAGAAACATTGCTATTTAATCATTGTATGCTATTATGTATGTTGGGTTTGGGTTTGTGGATGTTTTTCATCACTTTCCATTTTAGGGCAAGTTGGATTAATCGGTAGAATGATGATTTAATCGGTTGAAACTTGGAAATAATGTCGTAGAATAGTCGGGTAACATGAGGGTATGTTGTTTGAGCTGATTTTGATGATTAAGTGGTTGGTTGATGGTGGGATAAAGGGAGAAGACAGAATGGGGTTCTGTTCTGCGCAGGTTCGCTGGCTCTCGCCGGGCGAAGCCCAGCGAATGCTGGCGAATAAATATGATTAAGTCCCAGTGGACTTCGCTGGCGGGTTCGCCAGGCGAAGGGTTGTTGGCGAATGTTCGCCGGGCGAGCATGCTGGCGAATGGTGGCGAACCAAGTCAGTAGCTACGGACTTCGCTCGCTGGGGAGTTCGTCGGGCGAAGGTCCGGCGAGTATTCGCTGCGAGGGTTCGCCAGGCGAATGAAGGCGAATCAGACAGCATTCTTTTTTTTGTTGTGTTGTTCATGTGGTGATTGTTTGGTTGATTCACATAGGTTAATACCTCTATGATATGAATAAGTATGTGATCCATGGTGATGATATGTGCTGTGGGTAGCCTTTGGGCGTGAATCCTAGATTTGTGGTATGAGTATTAATCAGATCGATTATAAATACATGAGAACATGATAATGATGATGTGTGTATTATTTAATAATGGTAATGTGCGTATTATTTGATGAGTTTGTGAAGGTTTGATGTAGTGTACAATTAGGTAATAAGTATGCATGAGAACATTGTGGATATGTGTGCATTGTTGATAATGCGGTGATGATATTGAATTGTGAATGTATATTGTTGGTATATGGTGGTATGAATAGAATGCATGAGAACATGTCATGGATATGTGTGCATTGCTTGATAGATGTTGTAAATGCATATTGTATGTATGTGATTAAATGTGAATAATGCATGAGAACATATCGTGGATATGTGTGCATTGTTTGATAACTGTGAAGAATGCATGAGAACATATCGTGGATATGTGTGCGTTGTGAGTGATAATGTGGTGATAGTGTTGAATTATGAATACATCGATGAATGTTATGTGAATATGTTGTGTGTGCAATCATAATGTAATTCTTGAAGAGATGAATTATTTGAATGCATGAGATTAAGATGCCGGTCTTAAGTGCATTTGTTGTGGCTGATTGTACATGCATCATTTAGTCAAGAGGCAATGTATGTTAGTTTCGTGGAAACTAATGGCTTGTCCCAAACCTAGAAGATTGGGTTTGAAGGCTTAGAGGAAGGGCCTTTGTTGTTATCGGTCTATGTTGCGGTGGAAATAGGATCACAAATTATTAATTAATTTGAATCGCAATTCAATTCACAACCGCTCTTTGATTTATCCGAAGGAAAAGGTCAAAAGAGGGAAAACCTATTTTGCATCGTAAACACAATGCGGGGAAAGATCTAGGGTTCGGGGGTTGATTAAATTTAGGGAAGGTATTAGCACCCTAAACCTCTGTAGTACTCTACAGGAACCTTTTGTTCAATGCTTACTATTTGCTTTATTTATTTGCTTAAGGTATATGTACAAAAGGATTAAAAGTGAGAAAAGACCTAAGGGGGTTAATTCTAAGTTTACTCGGCAAGACATCGCATCTTGTGCCTACGTATCCTTACGGGAGTGGAATCAGAGTAATCGTAGTTCCCCTCAATAGGGAGGTTAGAGACTTCTTGACTGTGGTCAAGGTCTCAAGGGGAATAAACGCATCTTAAGGACACGCTTACATGGAGTCTTAAACTCCGATCTCTACGTTGAATTGTTAAGTTGTAATTAGTGTTAAATTAGGGATTCTGCGGCGGGAAACCCTAAAATGAGCGCGGCGGCTCTTTGACCTAATGCTAGGGGTAACATGGTAATTTTTCCTGCGGCGAGGCATTTGTGAAAATTAGGGTTTGTAGTTTGTAGTTTTGAGGGTTTGAAATTGAATGTGTGAAATTTGAGGGTTTGAGGACTATTGGCATGGGGACCAAAAGCTAGACCTAACCTTCGGATGTGTATAGTGTGACAGAATAATTGATGAATGTGTGAGATCATGCAAACAGAGAATAATGTCATAATTTAAACCATGCAGGCAGAAATCTAAAGGCAGGAATTAAAGCGCGATTATTAGGATTCGCGAGGTTACAACCGAGAAGCAGTTACAATAATAATAAAACTTAAACAAAACACCATGCAATAGTAGTGAACATGAGCTGCAAAAGATGAACACCCGTTAGTAAACAAAGTTAGACAGTAATGGGACGGGTCAGGAGGAAAAATGCAATATTGAAGATTTTGTTGTTTTGAAAGAAAATGTTTTGGTTTAAGAGAAAAATGTTTAAACATAAAAGGGACTTAAGTTTTAATTTTTAAAAAATAGTTTAAAAAAAGTTTTACTTTTAATATTTACTTAAAAAAGTTTGATGTTATTACTTTTAAAAATATTTTTTCTATTTATTATTTTTTTTAGAAAATTCATATACTATTTATTTTAAAAAAACCATTTGAATATTTAATAAAAAAGTTTTAAGTAAATGATTTTAATATAAAAACAATTTAAAAACAGAAAATAAGAAGGAAAATAAAGAGGGTTGGGCCGGTAATCACTTCCGGACCCAACCCGGTTGGTTAGTAACAAAAAGCCAAATGCCAACTTAGGGTTTCAGAACCCTCTCTTCTTCGCGGCGCCGTTTCTCTCATTCGTATCTTCGCCGTCTTTCTCCCTTTTGTCTTCGTTACTCTCATTGCATGTTGAAGCTTCTGAAATCAAAACCCAAAAAAACATCAAATGTAAACCGATTCAATATTCGCACTTACGTTTGTGTGTGAATTTCCGGTGAGAATGGAGGATGTTCGTGGTGCTTTTAGCGTGCGATTCACAGCCGATGATGTAGAGAGCTGAGGCTTAGAGAGTCGATTGCCCGCCGACGGCGAAGGCGATCTTCTCTGTTGCAAACGCGGCCGTTTTGTGATCTATGGCCTTCGTCTGTGACTCGCGGATGATGGTGATGTTCTGAGATGATTGTTGTTCGCCGCTTTTTCTTACAAAGACGATGATGAGGACTTCGTTTCCTCTGAGTCTCGGCCGCCTAGGGTTTTGCTTGCGATTTGTCCGTTAGGGTTTCACCATGGTGAGATTGTCCCTTTTTATATCTCTCTGATTTCTTTTTTGGGCTTGGACCATATCTGATTTGTGTTATTTTCTCATTGATTTTGATGGATTCGATTTGATTTTGTTGGGGTTTTTAGCACCAGCTTCTGATATGATTTTTTTCTGATCTGATTCGAAGCTTTCCATTTTCAGAACTCCTTGATTGAATGTTACTTGACCCTATTTCCGGATATGGATTCACTCGGATTTCATTTGATTTGTTTGATATCTGAACTGATTTGTTTTGATTTCGAACTGATTTGAATTATTTTTGATGCAGTCCGGATTGGATTAAATTCTCTGATATGATATGGATTCGTTCCTTTCCAGACTCACATATTTGGATGGGATGCGGATTGGGTTTTCGTTGGATATCTGCTTCTGATTTCTGGATTTTGGCTTTGAACATACATTAACTTTTCCTCTTCTTCTTTCAGGATTGGTACTATGGCTTCGGTCGAGTCAAACGCTGCCGAGGAGGGTATACGGCGATGATGATGATGTTCTGAGCCTGATGAGGGAACCTATGATACTGCTGTTGCTTTTGATAATGTCTGGTTTTTTCTACTTGTTCGGTTTCGGAGCTGATGTTAGCATTGATTAATTTCTAACACAAATGCTTTGATGCAGCCTATTTTTGATGCCCCTGACTTTTTGATAGTTTGGTTGTGATTGGTGCAATTCGGTTTTGATATCCAGTCTGGGTTATTACTGCTGCTGAATTCTTTTTTTCTGGTTCATCTGGTGCAGCTGTCCCTGTGTTCTGATGTTAGACTTCTGTTTCATGTGGGTACAGATGAATTGGTTTCTGATTTGATAATGACGCTTCGGTATCTAATGCAGTTCGGACTCTCATCGCTTTTGATGGATTTGCTGCTGATATGTTTGATTATCCACTTGTGAAGTCTGAACTCAGTTCCGACTTGGATGTATGAAACCAGTTTGGGATCCTGGTTTTACTTGATAGACATTCATTTGAATCCAATTTTGGCGCAAATCCTTTCGGCTTATCTCTTTCTCTCTCGGCTGTCCCGTTAAGAACAGATGCTACCAGTTGTACGCCGGGGTCGGGAATAGGAAATGGGGGTAGGTTTCGGCATTAGTCGTGCCCTCCCGACACCCAATGATGACACTGTTCTGAGGGTGTCAAAATATTCCTAACACTTTTCTCTGCTTTGTTTGTTTGCTTTGCTTGTGCAGGTATTCAGAGAGAAATCGTGTATGAGAGATCGAGGTTGAAGGCCATTAGCACAATTGGAGTCTTTAGCAATTAGGAAAAATGTCATTTTGTAAATTGTAAACATAAATTCCAAATATTTCCAATCAATTCCTCCTTGTAATCCACTTTATTTTCTATTACTCTCCGCTTCTTTCTTGTAATTCAAATATGTCTCAACTATACAAACCAAAAAATTCCGACTAAATCCACTTTGATTGAATGTCTAAAAAGAATCCAATTAAATCCGACTTGCTCAAAACTCCGGATAGAAATAAATCAATTAAATGGTTCCACTCCTAAACGGTATAGTCAACTTCACCGTATGGATTCAATATGAATAAATTCAGAAGTCAAACAAATTTAGCTTCACCGTTTCAACCGTGTCGCCTTTCTCAAAGCATGGTATAACCAGCAGTTTCGGTTCAATATTCCCATATTAAACTGCGCCTGATGATAGAATCAACGATATCATTGAATGAATTAAAACAGGCGGGACGCAGAGCAAACTGATGAACAATGAAAACAGGGATATACTCCGCATATAAAACTCACTTTGCCTATGTGATAAAATACCAACCATTAAACTAAACTCAACCCATAAACCTTGATCAAACATAAGTCAAAACCGCTTTAACTGAACCAAAGTTGACGTCTCAACATAATCCAACCCACATGACTAAACAACTGTCCTGGAAGCGACTGACAACAAGAATTTGGCCCCTGAATAGATTACCGTATACTGAAAACTCTGATGCCCAAAGTTCACTGTAAATTTCTGTTTATTCTCAAAATAAGGAAATAGGAGACAGAGGTTTTGAATCATTCCGAAGAACCCTGGTGAAAGCTCATCTTCAAAAACCGTCAGTAAACAATGCACAAATTACCATTTTGCCCTTTTCATAACCAAAACGCCTCTGATGCAATTCCTGCAAAACAAACAGACTATGTAGCCCGTTAGTGGTTAGTTGATGCAAAAAATGAGATGCCATGCGATATGAATCGACTAAATATAAGGGTAAAATTTGGGGTATTACAGTCTAGAAGAGTGGACCCGGTTTAATTAAAAACCGAAAAATGATAACGAGTTATCGGTCTAGAAGAGTGGACCCGGTTTAATGTAAAAACCGAAAAATGATAACGGAAGTCGGTACCGCATTGCATTGAGTTGCATTGAGTTGTTGAGTCACATTGTATAATGTCATTGATATATGAAGTATGCATGTGAATGAGATGTTTGTTGAATACTTATGAAGCGTGCATGAAGAGATGCTTACGTGTGAATGTTAAGATTGTGGAATTGTGGATGTATGCATGATGTAAAATGCTTGGTGAATATTCATGTTGTATATATATATATATAAGTGACGATGTAAATGACTATGAGTTGAATTGTGGTGAGAAATAGGGAGTTAATTATATGATACCTATGTATACATGATTTTATGCTTTGATTATTATGGTAATATTTCTCACCCTTCTGCTGTTTTATAATGCTCTATGAGGCATTGCAGAATAGGTTGCTGGAGGCCTTTATGAAGTTCTGCTTGTAGTTCGAGGTTGCTACGTGTGTAGCGGTTTAGTAATTATTTATGGGTTGAGTCATGCTCTGGTCGTGTAACACGGGGATCGATTGCTTATGTTTTAGGATTACATTATGTAACCTAAGTTATGTTTTCATATTTGGAGTAATTGAGATAATGAGATGTTGGCCTTAGTGCCTAGAGATGTTGATTTTATATGATGAAAGTAAATGTTTCTTTTAAAGGATTTTCATTAATGAATCCGCTGCTAAATGGAAAGGTGTTTATGAGCATGACAGATTGTTTTAATGTGGTGCAAGTTTTGTGTGATGCCCTTTTATGGATGCATGTTAACTTTTACTCTGATTATGCATATATTATTTGCGGGGTTTAGAAGGGTGTTACATCGATGAGCAGAAAATGCATAGATTTGGAGTTATGGCTAAGGTCATTACGAGAGGAAAAAATAACTTAGAAAAATTCTAAGTTATTGGCCTTTTTAGGCATGTTTTTAGCCAACTTTGAGTGGACTTTTGACCTAGTTCCATTTGGAATCTGAATATCATGAAAACATGAAAGTTGTAGAGCTTCATGAGGGCTTTCCAAAATGTACTAGAACTCCTCCATAGCCCTTATGAGTTGAGAGTTATGAATCCAACAAGATGAGGTTTCAATACTTAAGTTCAACATTTTCACTTTTTCACAAACTCACTTTTTGATCACTTGAACCATTCTCAGCCATTGGATCATGTTTCTATCTGTTATTTAGAGAGTATGAGGGGAAGAATTGCAGAAAATGAATGGATTTAGTGAGCCTTGCAAGTTGGAGGCAAGTTGTATTATTTTAATCAAAGAAAATCAAGGAAAGAGAAAATTTATGGAAATCTTGCAGCAGCAGTCCTCCTACTCCCTAGCCACACTTCAGACACTTCTATGTCATCCTAACCACTTGATTTATGCCTCATCTTGGACCAAGAACTTGGATTTGCAGCTGTCCACAATCTTGAAGAAGATTGCATTATCAAAACTCCCTCAAAAAGTGCTAAAGTACCAATCTGCCCCAAGCCTTGCCTTGCCTATAAATAGAGGTTTCCTCTATGTTGAAAGACACACCATAGTTATCCAAAACATCATAAATACACAGCTCTCTTTCTTTCCCTCTTTACTTGAAAGTGAAGAAATCTCACAAAACCACCAATTTCACCACTTTGCATTTTTCACACCAGTTCTTGTTCCTAATCCAAAAACACTTCAAAGACCATATACACACCCTAAAAATGTCCATTTGAAGTTGTTCCCATCATTACTTTCTCCAAAAAAACCTTGAACAAAAAGTCAACTGTCCACACACCATGGTTTGACTTTTGTGCATATTTTATACCAAATCACTACATATACTAGTTTCTATCACTAATACACTTGGAACAACTCATATCCATGTTGTGTTAGCTGTCTAAACACTCAAAAAGCAGCTGGAAGTTTATCTACTCAAACTGTCCTCAAGGTTTGCTTATTTCTTCAAAAAGAAGTAAGCTTCTCAGAGCTTGCTCAAAGGAAGGAAGAATCTCTGGTTTTCTTGGTTGCTAGTTAGCTTTTGAAGGTCTACAAGAGGTGTGTTATTTTGAACTCATTCACTAGTATGCATTGTCATATATTGCTTTGTGGTTGAGATTGGTTTGTACATTATGTTAAAGTTATTAAGTATACTGTCAAATATGTAAGAAACCAATACCATGTGCATTAGTTGTAAGGTTGTCTTTAGAAGTGTGTGTATGTTGTTACTTTTGTGAAAATAGGGTGAGGAATATATGGTGAGTTTAGGTTTTGACATTGTTATGCTAAGTGCATATTCATTAGCACCAAAACTGTTTTAAACTTAAGAATCTGTCAACTATTAATATGAGGAGGTTTAGGCTGTTTTGTTTGTTCTTGGACATTGCCATGTTTGGTAGCTGTCACTTTGAGGCTGTAATTATCTTGAGGATTTAGCATTTGATTGTGTGGATTTGTGATGATCAAGTTGTCACTTTTGATTGTGGAGTTTGTCAACTCATGACTTGGTTGCTGTTAGGGCTGGTTCCACTTTTATTATTGCTCATGTGAATTGATGACTGTCAAGATTCTAGACTATTGAATGATTTCTTGTACGTAGGAATATCCAAGTTTGTTTATAATACAATCATGTTTGATCTATGTAATTTGTTGTTTGAGTCATATTTTTGGAAAGGCATGATAGTTGGAATTCACCAAAGTGTTTGGTTGAAATACCACAAACTATGTTACTATCTGTTGGAAAATTCTTGGTCTTATATTGAAGGGTTCTTAATCACTTTGTTTTGAGGAACTTGCTGGAGCTATGTATGTGGTTTTGGTAAGAGCATGGATGCCTTACTACTGAGCTAATTACTCACTGTTTGGTATTGTTATGCCAAGAGTGTTACATTTATATTTTAAAATGCCTACTACCACAAAGTTTTGCAAGTTTGTCTTTTGGTGTTTAATTGATCTAGATATGGTCATGTTAAGATTCATATTTTGTTTTGTCAAGGTTTGTTTTTTTAAATCTAAATATGTCAACTCCTACTTCTTTACTGTTAAAATTGCTTCTCATAGCCAGGACCTGCCTTTGAGGTAGTACATGTCATAAATGTATGTTGGCATTGCTTGATTGGTGCATCTCTATAGTTCTAAGTTTGTGGCTCTGGTTGATTAAGTGAGTTATAACTTTACAGCAGCTTGTGGATTGAATTAGACTTTGACAGTTTGCCTATATTGAACATATGTTGCATTGTTGGTCAATTTTTATTATGTTTAAAAAATGTTTTGATCTTGTTATCTTGAGTCTTGAGTTTGTCAACTCTCATGGGTTGTCAGCTTTGTTGATTGGCTACTCAGTTATGTTACAAGTGTTTGTTGTAGTCTCTGTTGAAATGATTCACTTGGATGTTGTGGAAGCATAAGATGATCAACATTAGTTTGTTTGTTTACATGGCTATCAAAAACTGCTCTTCATGCTATTGCTTGTGTTAATTAGACTGTTTTGAGTTTGAGTTAGTTTATTTGAACATTGTTATGTTCTTGAGCTCACAATAATGTTAGGAAGGATGTTGTAAGCTTGCTCAATCTATACCATTCATCATTACTATGAACTGATATTGCACTGTGCTAAATTTGTGTTCATTTTTGAAAGAGTATGGCTGTTGTAGTATGGTAGCAGGTCTTGATAATTGTTTTTGTTCTAAGTATTTCATTTCTGTTTGATTTGTGGCACAATTTTGTTATGTCTAAAAAAGACGTGTTGGATGGAATTCAACATTGTTGAAATACCACTGCTATAGGTTTCAGTCCACTTTGGACTTGGCATTTGTGATGTTGTACAAACACTTTGCTTTATTCACTGCTTGTTTGTTTTGAGATTGATCATACTCTACCTCTTTAAAATCCTTGAGACTTTTTGCAATTTGTGTATGTAAGGATGCAACTTTTGGCTTTAGTAACTTGTGTGTTGTCATGGCAAAATCTGTCTTAAAACACCAATTTCATCAACTTGCAACTCATGGGCCATTTTCTCATTCTATCTTTTTTTGATCAAACTTGCTGTTAGAACTCATCCCATACTACATTTCAAACTTGTGCAGACCCTTACTTGCTTTTAAACCCACCTGTTTTAAATCATGGATCTCCAAATGCATCTCAAACTTCATCTTTGCAGTTGCTACCATTTTTTTAGTTAGGGGAACAATTTGAGAAAACTAAATGCACCATCCTTTTCCTTGTCAAAAATCACACAAGTTAGACTTTGAGTTTGTTAAATTTGATGATGTTTTGACCTATTTTGGATGTTCACGTTTTTTTCCATAGTTGTCTTAATGCATCTTGTGTGTGCCATCGTATTTTCCGTTTTGAGTTTTATTTTGAAAAATGGTTGACACCATCCTCTTACTCGTGAAAATCCAATAATGTTTGACTTTTATTTCCTGAAAATTGGTTATGTTTTGAGGAAGTTTGGATTCAAATCGTTTTGGAATTTCCACTTGAGTTGCCTTGAAGGAGTTGCCCAGAATTTATGCTTTGTTAAGTACATATTTAATTGGGGTGACATAATACACGGATGTATCGCCACCCTAATGGTTAATGCCTTGCCTTTAAGTACCCTATCATGCGCTTTGTCCTCTGTTTGAGCCTCAGCGAGGCCACATTTTTTATTATTAATTTTGTGATTTTTCAAGTTTTAATATTTTACCTTCTTTTTTCCATTCAATTTCACATACGCATGATGGTTGGAATGGTCATGTTTTGAACCTAGAGACCACCAAACGTGGGTTCAATCCTGGGTGTGGGCATTCCTATATTTTTTTTAGCACTTGGTTTACTTATTTTATTTAATTTCATTCAATTTTCAATTTTACATAACTTCTTCATTTTTAATCCTTTTTAGTTGATTCTTTTTGCTAAATTCTTGTTTTAATGTGTATTTTCATATTATGATCAAAGAATTCTAAAATTATTATTTTAGAAACACTTTTCATTATGGGAAGATCGTAAATCATTTTAGGATTTTCACCCTCCTATCTTTCATTTTCGAACTTTGATTTTATTCTTCTTTGAGTTTAATTTAAAGATGACATGAACTTGACTTGTTGTCTCCCTTGTGCATTTAAGTTTTAATTTCAACTTTGTTTATATGCGTTTAAACAGTTAACCTTTAAAAAACTTATGATTATCCCCTTGAGGTTTTGAGCCCTTCTGTTTACATTGTGTGACATTGTTGGTTTACATATGACATTCTTTACCCTTTTATCCTAACCTTAGTGTTGCGGTGAGAATCGTGATACCAAGCTATTGATTAACTTGAATCTTTAATTCTTAAATTCACAACCGGACTTTAATTTATCCAAAAAAGGAAAGGTTTAAAGAAAGAAAAACCTACAAAAATGCAAAGCAAAAGGCAAGGCCTAAAGCTACGCAAAGAGAGATCTAAAGGTTTGGGGGTTGGTTATGCATAGGGTAGGTATTTCAAATCCTAAACATCTGTAGTACTCTACAGGAACCTCTTGTTTAATATTTGTGTTTGCTATAGTTTTCTTACTAAGGAAAAAAAAGGCTAAGGTAAAAAACTAAAGTATAAAGTATGTATAAGTTTGCTCGCGAAGACATCGCATCTCGTGCCTACGTATCCTGACGGGAATGGAATCAGAGCAATGGTATTTCCCCTAGATAGGGATGAGGTACTCTTGACTGTGGTCAAGGTTCCAAAGGGATGTAAGCATTCATAGAGAAGTACTTACATGGAGTGCGGCGACTCCTCTTCTAAGTTGAGATTGTTAGGGTAGAGAATATCCACGGCGAGATACTAAACATGAGTACGGCGAATCAAATCCTAAGGTTAGGATAAAGGGAGGTAGACGATGTCCGCGGCGGGACGGTAAACATGAGCACGGCGGCTCAGATCCTAAGGCTAGGATAAAAGGGTAAGGGTTGTCCGCGGCGGGACAGTAAACATGAGCACGGCGGCTCAAATCCTAAGGCTAGGATAACAAATTAAAGAGTAACGACAATCAATGCCACAACAATGCAAGGTGAAAAATATACATTAATACGAGAAATTGGCAAAAAGAATCACCATGAAAGGATTAGAAACGAAGAAGTTATGAAAGTTTGAATTTGTGAAGAAAATATAAAAATAAACACATAAGTAATAAAAAGTGCACCAGGTGGGTGTTGAACCCACCACCTTGGGACTTATCAATGCAAGACCTTTACCACTAGACCAAATTGCGCGCGTGTTAATTTGATGGATAGAGAAAATAAAATAGTAAAAACTATGAAAAAAACACAAAAATGCCAAAAAAAATGTCCTCATTGAGGATCGAACCAAGGACCAAGGGCGATGCAAGTGACTTAAGGGCCAATGCTTAACCACTGGGGTGGCGATACATCCAAGTATTATGCCACCCTTAAAAATACATAACCTTACAAATTAACATCCTGGGCCAAGACAAATCAAGCAAAACAATGGCCAATGCGGATTGGATCAAAACTGTATCAAAACCACACCAAATCTTACAAAAATTGATTCTATCATGCTTGAAATTTAATGTAGAGCAGGATGGTAACAAACATGTTTCAAAATAATACATGCATCACAAAATTGGAATGAACACGCAAGCATGAATTTTGAAGAGCATTTTGGATTTTATGGGCTAAAACAGATGTAATTATGATCAAACAAAGTTGTGCCCATGTCTTGAATATGTTTTTGAATGAATTCTAACAAGAGGTTCATCCAAAACATCAATGGAGCAAAAACTGGTATGGAAGCTGTCAAGATGAATATGAGTTGGGCATGTACCAAAACAAAATAAACAAAGAGTGTGAGTCCAAGACCAACACAGGTCTGCTCATTCTTGGAACATCAAACTCATGATGAGTTCTAAGGGAATAAACTCACTGTTGTCATGAAACAAAAAACTGTCAAGCTACAATCTTAATAAATAGGTTAGAAAAACTTGTGTGAAAGCCAAGGCCACAAGATTCACAAGATGGATTTCAAGAAATGAAAATGTTCAAATGGATTATCCTGCTCCAATAACACTCACTAAATCCCAACAGGCCTCAAAATGCCAAAGTACAAATGATGAGTAATTTTGAAAATGATAGCTAAGACTAGACAACAGCCCCAGCATCAAACCAAACGGTCAACCAACAGCCTAACATCCCAAAAGCAAACCAGCAACAACAGATAATCTTCAATCCTATGCCAGCACTTATATCTAGTCAGTGAGCCAGAACAAAACTAAACCAAAGCTCTACACCAATACTGAGGTTCAAGACATAAAGCCCTCCTAGCAGATAACCAAGCCAAGAAAGCCTCACAAGGGGTCCAAAATAAAATGAGGCCTATGGCAGTTCAAAACCTAGGTCAAGAAGTTCTAAACAGAAATGAATCCAAATTCTAATCCTACTGTTAGCTTGGGAATTGTGAATTTCAAGGGATGCCAAATCCTAAACATAGATTGCAAGTTTAACATAAAGATGTAGGCTGCCAAAATGTAGGATAAGGCTCATATCACACATACATATCACAAGCAAATTCAAAATAGGCCTAACCAACTCTAAAGTTAATGATCATGAATCTTGACTCAAGCAGGAACTAAATGGTGTGTGTGTGTGTGTGTGACTGTGGTATGACTAAAATGAAAAAGGATAGCAGGTGAGCACAAGAAATCAAATATGCTAGCTCAGGCACTGTATCATGATTCAGTTGCAAATGCCAAATAAGGAAAGATATATGTTGAACATACACCAACAGTCTTAAAAGAAAGCAGAGTTTGAAGATGCAAACTGGGGTAGTTCAAATCATGCAAGTAACATATATATTGATCATGCCACAACTGGAATTATGCTCAGAGTTCAATTAAATTTTTTTGTCCAACAGAACTTGGTATGAGGTTTGGCAGGTGATGCATTATGAAGATGAAAAGGGCAATCAGATGGTAAGAGGACAAACATCATATTATGCACATAATGACAGATGAGATTCATTTCAAAGATTAAGCATATGACAAAAGTATGATGTTGCAAGTTGGAGTGTGGAATGCAAAGATTGCTCATGCATTGAGGGAGTGAAAAAATCAAAACAGGTATAAACAGACCAAGAAATTAATTCACACACATCACAAATAAGAAAATGGATGAGATCACACTCAAAGTTTAAGCATACTTCAATTAAATCCCAAATTGGCATGTTAGGGAAAAATGCAAGACAGTTTTGGCAACTTTCAATGATGCAACAGATGATTTTTCAAGTAGTGAGGTTTCGGACCAAAACAAACATCCACACATATCATAAACATAGTAAGGAAGGTGTTTTAACCTCAAGAAAGAGCATGTATCCACTAGAATGAAAATTGATGTACTGTGGTAAAAGTTAGAAAAATCTGCCTTGGCAAGACTTTGGCAGCAAGTGATTTTTTTAGGTAATGAGTTTTAAGCCAAGATACAACATACATTCATCATAAACATGCTAAAGAAAATGATCATCCATTGAAAACAGGTTCATAGCAATTGGGGGCAGAATCATGATATGATGTTTGAAATATGAAACAGTTTGGGACAGCATGAGTACATTTCAAAACATGATCTCAAATTTATACAACATGGCAATGTAATGTATGAGATGAGGTTTAATGTTACATACCTCTTGTAGACAGTCTTGAACAAGCAAAAGAGCCAAGAAAACCAGAGAATCTTCTAGCACAACCTAGCTTTAAAACCTTTCTTCCTTTTGAAGCAAAATACAACTTTTGTGACAGTTGGTGTAAACTCAATTCCAGCTGATCTTTGATGTTTTGAACAGTTGCAAAATGATATATATGAGGTGTATGAGTGATTAAAACAGCAAGAATAAGCCTAGGTAAGAATTTGGCAGATTTTGTGCACTATGGTCAAAGTTGCTTGGTATGAAAGTTGACTTTTGGGAGGATGGTGTTTTTGAGTGGTTTAAAGGCTTGGACACCTTCTATACCATATTTATGGATTGTTTGGATGCTTTTTGATGAGTTTGAATGTGTGGAAATGAGTTTAGGGGCTGGGCTTCCAAGACAGCTTTTTGGTGTTTTTTGTGATTTTTGAGATTTTGTGAATTTGAAGTAAAGAGGGAAAGAGTAAGAACTTTGGATTTCTCTGGTTTTTGAGAGTACTCTTGTGTGTCGAATGAGGTAGGGAAGGCCTCTATTTATAGGGAAATAAGAGGGTAAGGACAGATTGAGAGATTTCCTTCCTAATAGGGAAAAGTGGGATTTTGGCTTCAATCTTCCAAAAGTGTTTTCTTGGCTTGGAGGTAAGCTGAAAGTCAAGTGTGATGATGGATTTAAAGTGGATGAAGTGAGGCTAGGGAGAGTAGGGACATGGATGGTTGTAGATTTTCACTTTCCACCTTTTTTGTATTTTGAATATTATAATGCAAGTTGCATTTGCAACTTGCAAGCCACTTGCCTTGGCTTCAAAATTTTCATTTCTCTGCATAATTTCCACACTTCTACATTTCAAAACATCCCAATATCAGAAATAACAATATCTAAGGGCTGAGAATGGTCCATCTTGATGAAAATCTCACTTGTGGAAAAACCAGAATTTTGTGTTTCGAGTGTGACAGTCCCAACTTCACTAACCCATAACTCTCAGCTCACAAATTCCATTGAGATGTTCTAGTACTTTTTAGAAAGCCCTCAAATAGCTCTAAAACATTCATGCTTTCATGAGTTTCAAATTCTCAAAGGAACTTGGCCAAAAAGCCTCTCGAAATTGCTAAAAAACAAGCTTAAAAGTGAAATTTCTCTAAGTCATTTTCCCTTCTTGAAATGAATTTGATCATAACTCCAAACCTATGCATTTTATGATCATGGACCACTTTGAGGCTTTTGTAGGATTTGTCAAGAGCTTTCCAATGAGCTTTGAACCACTTCATTTGGATGTGTGGTTAAGGAGTTATGGTCTTGCCCCTTTCGAAACCCTAATTCTCGACTTTTGCGATTACTCCTCAACCCTTGATCCAATTGTCATGAAATTTTATGGGTAGATGCAATATGTCATTAGGAAAATTTTTTATTCACATCTTTAGGTCATATTCCTTATTGTTGAAGAGTTGACTTTTCGGTCATCCGAACGATCAACGATGATTGACGAGTCGACTGTTGACGTTCTGAGTCCTCTAAGGTTTTAATACTTCTTGAGTGAACTTCCCTGAGCCATATAAGCTTAATGAACCACAAACCCACCATTGGAATACCTTTTAAAACAAAAGTCAAACCACAATCGACTTTTCTTGATCAAAAACCCTAATCGGGGATCCATGAACTGTACTGCTCCTGATCTTTGTGTGAAAACCCTAAATTGGATTCATGCCTGACCCCATGTAGTATTCTTGATGGTTTAGAGACTTGCTTCATGGAGAAACAATCCAATGCATTGACTGATTAAACTGTCGAACCCTCGATTTGCAAATGTACGGAATCCTGATTCACCTGTAACTAAATAGAGACAAACTTGAAACTGGTTATAGTTAGATAATCAAAATGGAAATGATCCTAAGATGATGATGAGGATCTAAGAGGCCAAAATTTGGGGTGCAACACTTAGGATTGGAGTCGCCGTGCTCTATTTAGCGTCCCGCTGTGGACACCCTTTATCCTTTTATCCTAACCTTAGGATTGGAGTCGCCGTGCTCTATTTAGCGTCCCGCCGTGGACATCCTTTACCCGTTATCCTAACCTTAGGATTTGAGTTGCCGTACTCATGTTTAGTGTCCCGCCGTGGACATTCTCTACCATAACAATCTCAACTTAGATTCAGGAGTCGCCGCACTCCATGTAAGTACTTCCCTATGACTGCTTATATCCCCTTGGAACCTTGACCACGGTCAAGAGTTCCTCACCCCTAACCAGGGGAACTACGGTTGCTTTGATTCCATTCCCGTCAGGATACGTAGGCACGAGATGCGATGTCTTCGCGAGCAAACTTTGTACATACTTTATACTTTATACCTTTAAACTCTTAGCACATTTCCTTTAGCAAGCAAACTTTAGCAAACACAAATATTAACAAGAGGTTCCTGTAGAGTACTACAGATGTTTAGGATGTGAAATACCTACCCTAGGCATAACCAACCCCCGAACCTTTAGATCTCTCTTTGCTTAGCTTTAAGCCTTGCTTTTTGCTTTGCATTTTTATAGGTTTTTCTTTCTTTAAACCTTTCCTATTTGGATAAATTAAAGTCCGGTTGTGAACTTAAGAATTAAAGATTTAAGTTAAATCAATAGCTTGGTATCACGATTCTCACCGCAACAGTTATTTTCAGCTTCAGCAACGGAAATTTGGTCAAGCATATGGGCGAAGAACCTGTATTATCAACACATTAGAGATCGTACTCACAACAACAATGGTTTAACAGAGGAGTCCAATTCAAAAATATGAGCTCATTTTATGCCAAGTGAAGGCGTGAATAATCGATACTATTGCAAATGGCTCGCAAACGTACCTTAATTGGAGCTTGTTAGCCTTGGGGTTGTTGCGCACAAATTTGCAACTGTCGACGTATAGCTCAGAAGCCTGACAGCGTGAGGGAAACGAGAAAGGCCAACAACTTCTATTTGCAAAATCGTGCGAACATTCACCAAATAGGCCACTTGCGCAAAGCGTAATCAATATGCATCAAATAGTCATCTTGTGAAAAGCGTAATCGTGTGGACATTCACCAAATAGTCATCTGTAAATGGATTGAGCATATAAAACTTTTTATGATATTGTATAGTAATTAATTTTTTATAATAATTATAAATAAATTACCATGATCAATTTTAATACAAATCACTTGTATATAATTAAAAAAAAGTTTAATGAAGATGCATTGATGAAAGTGTAAAAATTGTATCCAATAAAAATGTATCAGTTTACTATATCATACAAATAATTAAAAATTTCAATCTAATTCGACAAAATATTTCATTAAGTAACTATTATAAATTCATGAACATTCAATATCCATGTGTGTGCGCTCCAAAATGATAATGGTGTAAATGTAAATAAATATAAGGGAAATAGTTACACATAGAAAGATTTACTCGCATTCAAAGCCTTTATAAAGAGTTAAGAACAATAACTCAACAAAAAGACCAAAGAGAATAAAGTGCCACATGGACAAATATGGTGGTCTCAAGCATTATGCCACTTGTCTCCTCCATACACTCCTCGCCGGTGTCTCCGCCAGCGACACCAACTCCGACTCCAGGACCGAGTACGAGGGCGTGGGCGTAGAGACATTAGTGGTGTCTTATAGGCGTCACTTGAACACATAAGTACGATGCATCAGAGCAATCGGGCTACTCGCAACGTTATGAGGTGGTGCTTCGACAGGCAGCGGCCAAATTTCTCTCGTTTTGGTCAATGCATGCATTTGAATTTCGAATTCAAAGAGAAGCAACACTTCATGAAGTGTTGCAGAAGGAATGAAAAAGGAAACATTTAAAAACAATGCAACTTTCAATTAAAAAATGTTGTTTCATCAAGGGTCGAAACCTTGTGAAATAACACATTCATGACCTATAAATACCTCATTTCGGATTTCAGAAAATAAATCATAAACTGAATATCCTCTTGAACAAATTCAAAACTTTATTCGCTATAAATTGAGTTTTCATCGGTCTTGCACAAGTTCGATATAAGGCTGGATTATCTTGGGTAATTTTGTGTTCCAACTCTAAGACTTATTTGAGAGTACTTGAAATACTTTTAAGAAAAGTGATTTCATTAATGATTCAGTCTTGGATCCATTCAACTTTACCGATATTTCTAATAGTCTTAAAAGTATTCAAATACTAGCTTTCTACGTTGCAGTTTCAAGCATCAAAGTTATGAACTAGGACCTTATAAAGTTGGATCGCTTTGATGGAACCAACTACATCCAATAGCAATATAAGATAACATTCCTACTGATCGCTCTAAAGATTCAATATGCCTTAGATCCTTACTTACCACCAATTGTATAACTAACGGAGGATGACTTTGATGAACTCAAGAAGGAGCGAAACAAACGTAAAGAGGACAGACTGCTATGTCGTGAACATATTCTAAATACGTTATTTGATCGTCTCTACAACCTCTATACAAACACTTAGTCTATAACAGAAATATGGAAAGCGCTCAATTTTAAATTCAAGACCGAAGAGGAAGGTACAAAGAATTTTTTAATTTCCAAATACTTTGATTTCAAAGTTATAGATTCCAAGCCCATTCTTCCCCAAGTGCATGAGTTACATGTTCTTGTGAATAAGATAAAAGTTATGAAAATAGACATTCCTTAGACCTTTCAAGTTGGGGAAATCATTGCAAAATTACCACCTTCATGGAAAGGCTATAGAAAGAAATTATTGCACGGTTCTGAGGAGTTCTCTCTAGAGAAAATCCATAAACATCTTTGAATTGAAGGAAAGAGGGAAATTTGAATCTACTGATCTTTTCAAAGCCAATGTTGTGACTGGCAGACAGAAAAAGAAACACGATGGCATAAAAAATCATATTAGACCTAAAAAAGAACATAACAAATTCAAAAAACTTGGTGGTCCGAAAGGTTCGAAAAATGGTTGTTTCATAAGTGGAAAATCCAGAAACTATGCTCAAGATTGCAGACACAACAAGTCAAAAAATGAGATCAATGTAGTTCATGCAAATGACAACATAATTGCTACGCTGAGTGAAATAATGGCAATCAAAGGCAAAGTGAAAGGTTGGTGGTATGACACATGTGATACAATATATGTCTCTTATGAAAAGTCTGCTTTCAAAACCTATTCTGAGGCAATTGATGGACACGAAGTACAAATGGGAAATGAAGTACGGTCTAAAGTTATTAGAACCCGATCTGTCGAACTCAACTTCACTTTCGTAAAGAAAGTCATTCTTGTTAATGTGCTTCATGTCCCCGACATGACTAGATATCTTGTTGGTGGTGATCTATTGGGTAAACCATAAATTAAATCTGTATATGAATCATGCAGACTTATATTGACCTGTAATGGTGTATTTATAGGAAAAGGATATTTCGCTAAGGGAATGATCAAATTTTGTACTACTGATAATATTATTAATGAAATTTTTAATTCTACTTGTATGCTTGAATCTATTTATTTATGGCATTCTATATTAACACATATTAAATCCGGATTGATCTCATGCAATAATCATGATTTCAAAAAATGTGAAATATATGTCAAATCAAAGATGATTAAGAAACCTTTCAAAAGTGTTGAAAGAAAATCAAATTCGCTTGATCTTGTGCACTATGAATTGTGTAAATTCAATGGCATGCTAATTCATGGGGGATGTAACACCCCAAATTCTTGAAATATTTATTTAAATATGAATATTCACATTTTTGATGATTTTCGGTGATTGATGTGAGTATTGGGAGTTATGAATTTTGAGTATTTATTTAAATAATAGTATATAGTATGAATATATTGGTATTATTATTAATTTAAATAAATATAAGTGAATTAAGGGCAAAATGGACATTTGAGGAGTTAGTTAGGGTGAAGTTGGAAAGCCCAATTTTAAGGCCCAAAGTTAGGTTTAACAAAAAGGAATTTTGAGGAAATTAGGATTCATTCTTGTTAGACCGTGAAAAGGGAAGAAATAGAGGCCAGAGCTCTGAGGAAGACGATAAAGGCAAAAGCTTTGCAAGGTTTCTGAGAATCAAAGAGAAAAGCTTAGAGTCGACAATTAAGGTATGGGGAGTATTGCCTTCATTGTTTTCAATATGTGATTCAATGTGTTTAAAGCTGATTTAAGGGTTTAGGGATTTTTGATTGAATTGTTGTTGCCTTTCTGATGGTGAGTTCAATGAGTTTGAGAGATTTGAACTGATGGTCTGATAGGTTTTAGGTTGATTTGAGATAACGGAAATTAGGCCTTCGTGGACAAAATCTGTTGTTGAGGTTTTAACCGTATATGGTAATTGGATAGTGAGAACTCTAATGACTGTGGGGTAGTTATAAGGAAATTATAGGAATTGGAGGCGTGAATATGATACAGGATTTGCCTAATAAGTCGTAGATTTCGTGCCTTTATCTCCGTAATATCTTAGGAATGATTTAGGGATGTTTTGGGGGGCATTGGAGAAGGAAATCTTAAAGGTTTTTGGACTACTTTTGGTGCTGGTACATAACAGCGATTGGCTGTAATCGCGAGTTCGCACGGCGAACATTCGCCCCAGATTTGCACAACGAACTTGCTAGCGAACGAAGCAGAGTTTCGCGAATTCTGATCATGTGCAGTGATGTCTTGATGTTTTGATGTTGTGATTTCTTTGATGAATTACCATGAGTATGACTATGATTCCTCTATGATTATTACATGATTATATGATGATTCCTATGAGTAATGATGATGAGTTATAGTGTTGATTCCATGAGTTTTGATGATTATATGATGACATGATTATTATGATTATTTTTATGAATGATGATACCCCTAATGAGTTTATTATGAGGATGACATTGACATGTGCATCATGCACTCATATGCATCTGGACATCGGTTCAGGACCTTGATTTTTGTGGCTTCAGTCCCATTTTGCGGATGTGAGGTATTTTCTTATGCTCCAGTTCTCGAGTAGAATCAATCCTACTGTTGTGGATCTATGAAGGGTTGATAGCCCGGTGTCTATCGAATTTTGTTGATTGGTATCACATGCATGGGCCTTGTTGCATTTGCATTTATGTGACATTTTGATGTAATTTATAATGTTGTGGCCTTTGATGTTCCTTGATGATTATGATGAGGTTGAATATGAAAATGACGCTATTTTATACATTGATTCTTATATTGATTATTATGAATCGTTTTACTCACCCTGCCTGTTTAGATGTTGCCTCCACGTGGGTAATGTGCATATGACCAAGTTAAGCCGTGGATGTCGTCGAGGACTTTTGAAGTTTTTGGGTTGTTGTCCATTATGGTTGACTTAGAGGATCTTGCTCTGATAGTGTAACATCTGGTTGGGGTCTTTGAGTTAAACTATATTTTATTTAGTTTTGTTATGTTGATTGCCTTGCGGCGCATGGAAAACTTTGGATCATTACCTTTTTGAGTTCCACTACCTTTTGAGTAATATTTTGAGTAAATTTTGGGAAAACGCATTGTTTACGGAGCATTGACTATATTTGAATTATTGAGAAATGTGCGCCCTTTTGAGATGATTTTATTGCTTTCAATATTTTACTATGATAAATATGATTGATTTGCCATTTTATTGTGGGGTAGAAAAGGGTGTTAGATTAGTGTTATGAGAGCAGGTCGGTGAAGTTTTTATGTTGTTAATTCCCTGTCAGTCAATAGTGTGAGAACACTATTGGATGAGTTATTTTCTTATGACCCTGTTGGTGGTTACAGATGGCTGGAAGAAATGATCGTGCTATTGCTGATGCACTGGAATCGCTTGCCCAAGTGATGACCCAGAATGGTGGACCTCCAGATGAGTTTCGTGCTTTAGGGAAGTTCCAGAGGAACAATCCATCGACTTTTTTGGGCACTCATGATCCTAATGGTGCACAGAAGTGGCTGAAAGTGATTGAGAAGATTTTCTAGGTTATGGCATGCACTAATCCTCAGCAGGTGCAGTTTGGTACGCATATGCTAGCAGAAGAAGCTGAGGACTGGTGGGATAACACTCATCAAAGGTTGGGAGGTGTTGGTATTGCAATAACTTGGGCTGTGTTTAAGGAAGAACTTTTGAGGAAGTATTTTCCTGAAGATGTTCAGGGAAAGAAAGAGGTGGAATTCCTTGAGCTGGAGCAAGGGAATATGACTGTGGCTGAGTGTGCGGTAAAGTTTGAGGCTTTAGTGAAGTTTTGTCCACATTACAATTATGCTGACGCAGAGATGTCGAAGTGTCTCAAGTTCGAAAATAGATTGAGATCAGAGATTAAGTAGGGAAATGGATACCAGCAGGTGGACAAGAGTAGAATTTATGACGAGGATAGCCGAGCTTGATCTACTCACTACAAGAAGTTGAGTGAAAAGAAAGAGAAAGGACAGTGTAGAGGGAAACCATATGTGACTTATGGTGATAAAGGGAAGCATAAGGTTTCAGATGGGAAAAAGTCAAGTGGGGGAGCGACTACTGCTCCAAGCAAGTGTGATAAGTGTGGAGAGCAAGGTCATCGTGCTAAGGTTTATAAGGTGATGAGATGTCATTTTTATGGTAGAGAGAGGTCATAGAATTACTAACTGCAAATATGAAGCTCCGACTTGCTTCAACTATGGAGAGAAGGGTCATATAAGTACCCAGTTCCAGCAGCCGAAGAAGACTGTTACTGCTGCTCAGACGAACGACAGAGTGTTTGCTTTGAGCGATGTAGAAGAACCCAAGACGAATAACTTGATTAGAGGTACTTGCTTTATTAATGATGTTGAATTTATTGCTATGATTGATATTGGTGCTACCCATTCGTTTATTTCTCTTGAATGTGCTACAAGATTGAATTTGAAATTATCTTCTATGGTTGGGAGTATGCTTATCGATACCCCGACTAATGGTTATGTGACTATTGCATTAGTTTGTTTGAGCTTCCCTTTGACTATTTATGATAAGAATTTTGTGATGGACTTGGTTTTTCTACCTTTGCATCGAATTGATGTTATTCTTAGAATGAACTGGTTATAGTTCAACTATGTTCATATTGATTTCTACAACAAGACTGTGAGATTCCCAAAGTTTGGTGATTATGGAGAGCTGATGTTCGTATATGCTAAGCAAGTAGAAGAACTCTTAAAAGATGAGGCTCAGATGTTTGCATTATTTACATCACTTCAAGTTGATTATGAAGCGGTGAGCGTGGAGCTACCAGTTGTTCGGGAATTTTCATAGGTGTTTCCAGACGATGCAAGTGACTTACCTCCTGAGTGTGAGTTAGAGTTTACTGTTGATGTGATATCGGGCACTAGTTCTGTGTCGATGGCTACATATCAGATGTCTGCATCTAAGTTAGGAGAATCGGAGAAACAGTTGGAAAAACTACTTGAGAAGAAATTTATTCGACCGAGTGTTTCTCCTTGGGGTGCTCCTGTGTTGTTGGTGAGGAAGAAAGACGATAGCATGAGATTGTGTATGGATTATCGACAGTTGAATAAAGTGACGATCAAGAATAAGTATCCACTTCCTAGGATTGATGATCTGATGGATCAATTGTTAGGCGCTTGTGTGTTTACTAAGATTTGAGGTCTGGTTATCATTAGATTCACATTAAGCCTGATGATATTCCAAAGACAGCATTCAGGACAAGGAATGGTCATTATGAATATACGGTGATGTCGTTTGGTGTATCTAATGCACCCGGTGTATTCATGGAGTATATGAATAGGATTTTTCATCCTTATTTAGATCAATTTGTCGTAGTATTCATCGACGGTATCTTGATATATTTGAAGTCCGAGGAAGAACATGTGCAACATCTAAGAGTTATATTGCAGGTTTTGAGGGACAAAAAGATTTATGCCAAGTTGTCCAAGTATGAGTTTTGGTTGAAGGAAGTGAATTTCCTTGTGTTGCACCCCAAAATTTGCTCATCTTTTACCTGGTTTATGTTTCATTGCATTATCATTTGCATAGTTCTATCATTTGCATATCATGGCATATCATTCATCCAACAGGGGATCAAGTGTGATTATTATCAAGAAGCCTAGCAAGAAATCTTATCCAAGCTTGAGAAGTCATCCATGTCATCAGGAGGTGGTGGGAGGTCTTGATCAGCTGAGGACCATCAATGGGATGTGAATCATGAGGTGTGAATATGAGATGTGTATAGAGCTCATGGAGTGCCTAGAGAGCCATGTTGGAGCTAAATCAAGTCATTGTGTCAAATGCAAGAGTCACAGTTGAAGTGCAGACAATTAGGGTTTCGTCTGGATCAACCCTAGGTCAATTATGCAATTGAAAAGCATTCAAGCCTACTTTGAGGTCATGGAGTTCATGGAATGATGTGATAAGACATTTGTGGTGTTGTGCCAAGATCAAATCAAGAAGAATCAAGAATGTGGGAAGTTGCTAAATTAGGGTTTTAGTGCAAATTACCTTGTTTAGTGCCTAACTTCAAGGCCACATAAGTCAAGATACAAGTTTCAAATGGATATTTGGCCAACCTGAAACTTGTAGAGCATCTTAATACCTTTAATTTGAGTACTAGAAGTCCTCAAGGGGATTTATAGAACTCATGTTATGGCCCAGACAAGTCACAAGTCCTCAGATGCCACTAAAATTTGTCTGTGAAAATCATCTGACTTCAAAGCTATTTTTGACCTAGAAGGAGGTTTTACCTGAACTTTTGTCCAACATGGAAGTTGTTTCTCATGATCTTAGCTTTCTAAATTGTACTACAAGTCCTCCATCTGATTTGTAGAACTCAAGTTATGAGGTTTACAAGTCAGGGGTATTTTAGGAAAGTGAGATTATAGGTCATTTTCAATCATAGGTCCATATCTCCAACTTGCAAGCTTCAAATGGAAATTTGTTCAAAATGGAACTTTCTTAAAATGATGTTTTGAGTGCAACCAAGTGGTCTTGAGAGTTTGGTTTGGCTCATATCAAAAAGTCATTTGAAATGGCTTGAAAAGGAAGAAAATTCAAATGATTAAAGGAGGGAAAATGCAATTTTGTGCTAGATGCCTCAAACCAAGCAAGTGGGCACATTTTCTGATTGGAAATTGCATTCTAAGAGTGTTGGCAATACCATAATTTTGAGTGCAAGTCAAATTTTGGAAGTTACCATGTGGTTGATTCACTTGTAAGTAACATTGCAAAATCAATGCACAAGGTAATTCAGTCCATTCTACCAATTCAAACTCATTCTAAATGACATGTGCAAGGTGTGAGAAACTTCTAGAACCAATGCAAAGCTTGCAATACACGACTGTCATAGTGAATTTGGATGAAAAACCAGAAAATGCAAACTACTGTTTTGGGCTTCAATTTGGATCCAAAAGCCCATGAAATGATTCTATATATTGATTAGAGTGTGTTCAGATCAAGGTTGAGCATTATTTCGCACCAGAGCAAGCACGAGCAAGTGAATTTTCTCAACTGCAAGTTCAAATCGGATTTTGAGTTTAGAGCCAATTCAAGCAAAATTGAAGTGTGCAATCTCTTCCTTGTGGATCATTGAAGCTATCTGGAGCATTTGGAAGCAAGCCACGAGCTCTAAGTACCTCTGTTTCAAGATCTATACCAGGTTAGTAACATTCAACTTCTAGAATGATTTAGCATGAGATGATTAGATTTAGACCTGTGGTTAGGATCTACACAAGACATAAATCGTTTTAGGCTTGATCTGGAAGTAATTGATGATGATCGAAGATGACATGTAAGATCTGTTTGGACCTGAATCTCTTGATTCATGAGGAGTTAATGTTAGATGTTTAGATCAGGATGATGTAGGCAACATGAGGATGATTTCTATACCAATAGTTTGGATTTTAGTGATGATCAAAGTTGACATGATTTCTGAAAATGGATTCGTATTTTGAAACCTAGCACGATCTAGAGGATTTTGATGAGATATTTGGAATGTACGTGAAATTCTGGTCAAGATTGATATATAGTTTGTCATTCCTGGATGCCTGAGCTTGAACCTTCGCCGGAGAAGACAATCGGAGTCTTCTCCGGCCCCTACCAACCACCGCCATGTGTCTCCACTCTGATGACCTGTTTTGTGAAGGAGACGACTTCATCATCATTGGATCATTGCTTGACTCTTGACCACAGCCTCAATCCAATGGCCACGACTTAAAGTTGGTTTTTGAAATTCTGATAGCAAAACGCAGCCGTTTAAATAAATGGTGTGGCATCACCAGCGCGCTTGGATGGACTAACCAGTTGACTGATCCTATGGCTCTCATTATTTTGCAGCTTTAATTCAATTTTTATTTCATTTTGTTATTTTAATTGCTTAGTTAGTTCCTAAATTCATATTAATTCCATTTTTGATCCAAAAATTATTTTAAAAATATCCTCATGATCCTGATGGAATTTATGATTTTCTGGGATTAACAAAATGCAATTCCATTCATTTTTCAATTTAATTTGATTTTTCTTATTTTTGTTAATTCTTTTAATTTTGCATATTTGACCATCTGTTTTGTTGAATTTTGTTCTTCCAATTGGTGATGAGTTTGGCTTTGATTTCTTAGTATGTTTTAGGGTAGATATTCATGTTCCCTTAGAATTTTTATTAGAATTTTAGAACAACATTAAGGTCTGTTTTAGGTATTGAGATTAGGACCCTCCCAAACTTGTGGATTCCTTCGACCTATCTCAATGTAGGAATTGCTTAGATAACTTAGAAGTTGATTTAGGCTTCAATCTTTTTACACTAGGTTGTTTAATTTTATTAGAATTTTGCAACTTCATTTTCTATTTTAGTTGTATTTTTCAAGTTGCTTGTGTTTGTGGTTTCCTCTCTTGAGTGCTTTGGATTGTTTGGTTTGGTTGGCTGCTTTGGAGTGGGTTTAAGCTTGAGTTCTTTTTGGTGGAGCTTCTGGATTCATTGAAGATGCTTGGGATTGAAGATTGGAACTTGGAGTTGAAGGCTTTTCTTCTTGTGGAAGTTTCTTAGGAGCTTAGGAAATTAGGGTTTTAGGAAGTGCCTTAGACCTAGTTTTGATTATTTCTTCAAACATAGAGTGCATTGTTTTCCTCTATTCTATCCAATGACATAAAGTCATCCTTGGGAAGCTCCATCTCTCCTTAGGAGGGATGAGTGGTATGCCCAAGTGAGTAGAACTTTGAGGATACCTTTCATTTGCAATGTTGAGTTCTTAGTGATTTCCTTTGGTTGTCATTAGGTTTCTTAACATTATAACTTGATCTTGATGATTAATCCTTCTCTTGGAGTGTGCTTGTTGGAGCTTGAAGATTGATGAGGCTTGAAGATAGAAGCTTGCTTGAAGATGAAGCCTTGGCTGTCAACTTTGCTGTCTATCCAACTTTGCTGTCTATCCAACTTTGCTGTCTTTTCAACTGAGCTGTTTAGAGCTTGAAGTTGTTGTCTGTAGAAGTTGTTGCTGCTTGGGCTGCCTCCTCTGTATCTTTTGTTTTTCTCTGTATTGTCTATTTGCTTGTTATTATTACCTCTAGGTTTGAGGTGGAGCTTGTTGTTGCACCCCAAAATTTGCCCAACCTTTCTAACCTAGGTTTATGTTTCAATGGCATAATCATTTGCATTGTCATCATGTACATAGTGTATTCATCTGCATTGCATAGCATGAGCAAGCTATCTTAATCAGGGGATCAAGTTTTGTTCTTATTTCAAGAGGTATATCCAAGGGTTTCATTCATATTCAAGACTACTCAGGTCATCAGGGAAGAATTTGAGCTTTGAAGAGCTGCCAGGTTGATCAGTGAATTCTCTCCTATCGTGAGGCTAGTGGGGGATCATCAGAGGAAATGTGAGCTATGAGCCAAGAGCATGAGGTGTGTGTGGATATTATGAAGAGTCTAGAGAATCATTTTTGAGGAGAACCAAGTCATTTGAATGATTGCAGGAGCCTCAGTTGAAGTCAGTCAACTAGGGTCAACACTGGGTCAATTCTAGGTCAAAGAAGTGTTTTGAAGGGCATCAAGGATCATTTGAAGAATGGGGGATTCATTATTTGCTATAGGGATATGGATATGAGGTTGTGATAAAGAAAAATCAAGAGGATTCAAGGAGAGTTGGAGTTACTAAATTAGGGTTTTATTGTAAAATCCCCTGATTTAGGTCAAACTTCAAAGCAGTGTAACTCAAGATGCAAGCTTCATATGGATTCTTAGTCCACATGAAACTTGTAGAGTATCTGCATAGCTTTAATTTGAGTGGTGGAATTCATCAAGATGATTTGTAGAACTCAAGTTATGGCTCTTGCAAGTTACAGGCCATCTGAGGGCACTGAAATTTGTCTGTGAAAATTGTCTGTATTCCAAGCAACTTTTGACTTTCAAGGGTACTTCAAATGGATTTCTGGCCAACATGAGAATTGTTCCTTATTGTCTTAGCTTTCTAGAATGGTATGGTATGCCTTCATATGATTTATGGAACTCTACGTATGGTCTTGGCAAGCAAAGGGTATTTTGGTCATTTGAGGATTACAGGTCATTCTTAGTATATGCCTAAAACTCATACAAGGAAGCTTCAAATGAAAAACTTCACAACATAAAAGTTGTTCAAAATGGGATTTTAAGGCTAGAAAAGAAGGTTTAAAAGTTTGGAAAAGCTTAGAGCATGGAATTTTAAAATTGGTGCAAATGACTTGAAAATGGCTTATAAGTTGAAAAAGTTGAAATGAAAAAGTGGTTTGGGAGATCTACAAATCCAATGTGGGTCATCCAATATACCAAATTGATTCCCAACAACATTTTAAAGACATTGGTTCAGCCACTTTTTTGATTTAGGGTTTAAAAATTGGACTTGCTTTGTATTTTTGTTACTTGCATAATAAGGCAAGTATAGAAAACTTGGCACAAGATGAATTTTTAAGGCAAGGAGCTTACATACACTTCCCATATCTCATGTAAGGAGATTTTGACATAAGTTTGGAAAGGTGCAAGCATGAGATAAGAGATATTCAAAGTATCATGGCATGAGAAGTTCATGAAATTTCCACAACTTTCTAGAATCCTCCAAGATTATTCTAGAAACCTCTAAGTTTATTAATCATCGTCTATATATTGGATTGAGATCATTAAGAGAAAAGGTTGGTGATAGTTGATGTTGAATCCATTTTTCAAATCATATTGAATTTTTTTTCCATTTTTCCCACACTTTCACATTTTGGAATTTCCATTTTTTTCAATCTTTCTTTTTCTCTCACTTTCCATACTTTTTCTCTTCACCAATCAATTACACAACAATTATAGAGATGGTTCATCATTTTTTTTGAGAGAATTGGAGCAAGAGGAACCTTGTAGTAACATGAAAAAGTGGTGAAAACTCAAATTCCAATTTTCACTTTTTCATCAATTCAAGACTTGTCAAGGCTTCAAACATATTCACCAAGTATTGTTGAGTGATTCTACATCATTTTCTCAAAGAATTGGTGATCGAGTGAAGCTCCATAAGCCATTTTTCGGAGGTATAAAGAATTCGACATAACTCATGATTTATGAGTCTTTCTTGCATTATTGTTGTTGCATTACATTGCTCTCATCTCCTACATGGATTCTAGTACAAAAAAGATGGGTTTTATGACAATTTTTGGTTCTTGAGTTTTTCTTGAGGTGCCACGTTTTGGGAGTTAGAGAGAGTTTCAAGAAAATCTAAGACCATATTTGGATTCCTTGATTTTTTTTCCTTCAAGTTTGACCAAAATTTTGTGCGAAACGGATAATTATTGATGGAGTTATGGTGCTTCAAAGTAGCAAAAAACGCATGTTCATGGGGCTGCGGGTTACTATTCACAAAGTTGAAAATTTTGATTTGGAGAAGAAGGTGTTAACACCGTCGGATGCATTTCCAAGTCAAGGTTTCTTCCATTCATCCAACGCCTCTCACTGCGCCACGTAATCGGCCACATAAGCCTCATGCCACTTTTATTTATTCATGTTATTTTCTTTTATTTTCCTATTGCCATGTTTCTTTTATTTTTTCTGTTTTATATGCTGACTTCAAATAATCATAAAAAATAGGAAACTTAGTCTTTTTGATCCCCATTTTTTTGTGCTGAATCTTTAAGATGTCTAGGATTTAATAAAACTGGAATTATAATTTTACCATGTTTTGACATTTTCTTTGGATTTTTTACATTTGGGTCGTCATAAAAAGGCCAATGCTGGTGCTATCATTTTGTTGAATTTCTTTGACCTATCAAAACACAATTTAAATGTCAATCCTTTTGCAGGGATCTCATAAACACGTTGAGGTATTGTGATATATTTTTGTGGGAATTTTATTGTACCATTTTAATTGGTTTTGGATGCTTTCTTTAACATGCTCCACTTTAATCTTTCCTTTGGTATACATGAGATATCTTGCAATGTTCCCATCTTATTTGACCATTTATCTTTGGATATTTTTGTGGTATCTCTCACCCCTGGTTTGTGGCTTGATGTAGGGCATTGGAGATTTTTGTTTGAATTTTTTAGCACCTTTTGCTATTTTTCTTATGTTTTGTAGTCGAACTTGTAATTTGGACTTCCGAACGGACTTTATTTTTGTTAAGGCTCCAACGGCCGATTTGTGTTTGCGTGATGAACTCCGTGGTTTGTATTTCTTATTATAGATAGGCTAGAGGTATTGGAAGACCCTTAGGTGGCTGTTATTTTAGCTTGCCCGATTATCGACTTGTTTGCATGATAGCACGTTGCGATTCCAAATAGTGGATTACGCGTTTCATTCGGAGTTTTCACTCGATTCTTTGCATATGATCACTTGATATTTTCTTATTCCATCCATGAATGGGCTTGAGGTTGAGATGAACCTTCCTCCCTCCTTTGCATTGCATTTACCATTGCTATATTCATGTTCACTTGTATACGGTTATTACTTGTATTTCCGTTTCTTCCTTTCGTTTTCCTTTCCCGTAGGACTTCCATTCTTCCTTGTTCAAGGGAGGATGTGATAGACATTAGGAGTTAACCCATGCATGATAACATTAGGGTAGATTTTATTCCCTTTTAACCCTAGGATTTTGTAGAGGTGTCATCTCTTCTTTCTCGAAACAACAGAAAAACATTAATAAAGGTTATAACAGAAAATCAATTCACTTCTTCCGTCAAAAGATTTGAACAAACATGAAACCTTTTTGCAATAAGAAAACCCTTGTTTAAGGTGAGATTTTTCATGAAAGACACTTGAACAGCTTGCGTCGTGCGTAGCCCGAACTACGTTTGCTCTGATCTTCCATGCAGTATGGAAGTACGTAGGCATAGGATGCGATATCCTAGCGAGCAACCTTCACCCACCTTCCCCCGTAGTTAGGTGAAATACGTTGACTCTGATTTCTCGTTTCAGACGAGAATACGTAGGCATAAAGTGCGATGCTTTGCCGAGTCATGTTTTCTTTTCTTTTCAGACCTCATCCTTTAGTTTAGATAGAAGTGTAATCCGTACAAACCAAACAAGCGTGGATCCCATCGAGTACGATGGACGTGAGGGGTGCTAATACCTTCCCCTTGCGTAACCGACTCCCGAACCCAGGTTTTGGTTGCGATGACCATACCTTTTCCCGTTTTTCGCGAGGTTTACTTCAAGCGTTTCCTTTCCCTCCGTTGGGATAAATAACGCACGGTGGCGACTCTCCTGTCAGCCGGCGCCGATTTTCACAGTAGCGACAGCTGGCGACTCTGCTGGGGACTGCGATGGTTCCCTATGCGAGTCTCGCCTTGGGTTTTCTTCCTAGCTGTCCGGGCCTGTCCCCAACAGCTGGCGACTCTGCTGGGGAATCCAACGTCCCCTGGCTGCTAAGGACTGCGATGATCCTTATGCATTTGGGATCCAACGTCCCTTAAGAGAGTCAATCCTAGCGTTTGTTTGCCCGTCGAGGATTTTGTATGGATTTACATTTCTGTATTTACCTTTCAGCATTATATTATCATTATTATTGCTGTATTTTGGGGTGTGACGGGTGTTCTTTGATTGAGAGATAAGCCGGACCTGGGCTTGAGTGCACCTAGACTTAGAGTAGAGATTAGTGGGTGCGCACGTGCTTTGCATGTCCTAGTGTCCCGCGAAATCTACGCTCAGACGAGGTTCTTCTGGTTGGCCTCCTGTCCTACCCTTTGGGTGGCTCGGGTTGCTGGTTAGTTGGATTGTCGACTCTGGGGACCGATCATTTGGAAGTTGGCTAAGTGAGGCCTCTTCAGGATGTGATGATGCCACTCCTTCTGGGAATCGTATCGTCACTCCTGAAAGTCTGTGACGCCGACGACCGCATAGGATGCCATACTTTGTCAGTTACTAGGACATCCACCTGTGAGAGGGTTTGGGGATATGCAGGTAACTAGACCTCCAGATACCGGTTATTTCTTGATCAGAGATCCTTGGTATTTATGGATAGTTGTGAGGTCTATCAGAGACCAGCCAGAGTTATGGTATGAGGTCTATCAGAGACCAGTTGGAGTTATGTTATGAGGTCTGTCAGAGACCAGGTATGGGTTATATTATCGGGTCTATCCGAGACCAGGCTGGAGTTCTTTGTGAGGTTTGTCTGAGACCAGAGTTTGATGAGTATTGGAGGGTCTGTCTGAGACCTGTTCTTGGTGTGACTTGGGCTTCATATTCAGGGCACTTGATCCCCTGTTGCAGCTGTTTGCGTTGCATTGTTTGCATACCCATTTATCATTGCATTTTGCATACATACCCATATTTGCATTACAGGTTTGTGAGCCGTGTATCTTATCTCCCGCATCCGTTCCAGGTATTTTCAGGATTGAAGAAAAGCGGGTCCACCGTTACTTTACAAGAATCAACCAGAAGAAGATCATGGACGCCATGCAGCTTGAAATGCAGGAGATGCGTGACAGGATGGCCCTGTTCATGCAAACCATGGAGACTATCGCCAAAGGGCAGGAACAGTTGCAGAGTCTGGTACAGCCGTTGGTTGCTCGTGCTGAGATCAACGGCACCCCGCGTGGTGAAAATGTGGCTAACTCTCCCAGGGTTGAAAATCATCAAAGTGCTGATCACATTCAAGTCGCTGGGCTGAACAACGGAGAAGCTGGTCCTGCTGGTGGTAACGGAAACACTGGTAACACTAACGGAGATACTGCAGGAGTGTTCATAGGGAACGTCAACCAGGGTTTCAACTTGGGTGCGGAGAACGTCGGGCTGAATGGCGGCAATGGTAATCAGGGCTTTCAGGGTATGAATGTGGGATATGGCAATGTGGCTGGCGCCAAAACTGGATACGAAGACCATGGTTATGGTAACGCAGGATATGGAATGGGTATGAACAACGGCCAGGATATGGGCAACCTGAGGGGTAACCCCGGGTACTTCCAAGCAGGTCTGGGCCGTAACGCTGGACATGCTGCATATGAAGAGATACCTCATTGGGAGGACCATCAGGAAGACGTTTTCTCAGGTCATAATGAAGGCTACGGGAGGCCTACAGGGGACAGCCTCCGCATGAGATTGTTGGAAGAAAAGGTAAATGGTCTGGCTAATCAGAACGCTGTGGGACTGGATATGTCTAACATGGGGTTGGTACCAGGGCTGAGGGTACCTCTGAAATTCAAGGCGCCATCTTTTGATAAGTATAGAGGCGACACGTGCCCGAGGGTGCATGTCCGTTCATTTTACAGAAGGATGTCTGCATATTCGGACGACGAAAAGATGCTTATGCACTTTTTCCAAGACAGCTTGTCAGGGCCGTCATTGGAGTGGTACATGAGCCTGGAGCCAACACAGATCAGAACTTGGAAGGAATTGGCGGAAGCTTTCGTGAAGCACTACCAATACAACAGCGATCTCGCTCCTAACAGAGTTCAGTTGCAAAGCATGTCCCAGAAGCCCAAGGAAAGCTTCAAAGAGTACGCCCAGAGATGGCGTGACCTGGCTGCGAGAGTACAACCACCTATGGTCGAGAGGGAAATGATGGACTTGTTCGTAGGGACATTCTCAGGGATGTACTATGACCGGCTGCTCAACTTCTCAATGAGTACCTTCTCCGAGCTGATCCTGATGGGGGAGCGTATAGAGAACGGGATAAAAATTGGTAAGATTCAACCGGGAGAATCTGTTTCAGCTGGAAGCACCAAGAAAGCCTTCGGTGGTAAAAGGCAAGGTGATGCTAATGCAGTGTATAACGTTCAGCGGGGAAATAGGAATCAGAACCGGCGTCCACAGCCTCAAGTTGCAAGTGTGACTATTCCGGGACCACCTCAGCAACAGAGACAACAACAGCAGCAGGCTCAACAGCAGCCTAATCAGAATCAGCGGCGATTTCAGGCTCCAAGGCCGAGGAGGGTATTTGAGGTACCGCCGATGTCTTACGCAGAGCTCCTTCAGACCCTATTGAAGTTACAGCTAGTTGAAAAGAGAACCTTAGCGCCGCCGACTGGCACGCCACCAGTAGGGTACGACATCAACGAGCATTGTGATTTTCACTCTGGTGCACCCGGGCACAACATCGAGAATTGTTTAGCTTTCAAGCACAAAGTGCAAGATTTGCTTGATAGCTCAGCCATCAATTTTGGGAAGAAAGGTCCCAACATTACGCAAAAACCAATGCCAAACCATGAATAGGCTGGAATATGGGGGGCAAAGAGGAGTTCTATAGTTCGTATGGGCCGTTAAAAGTAGATCAGAACAGCGGCAGGTTGCCTCTCATAACTGGTTGTGGAGATAGTTGGTTCAGCAGTAGGACAGATGTGAAAGCCCGGTTCTCGGAAGCTGGCGTTTTTCTTTGTTTTATCTTGTCATTTCTTTACGTTTGTAGTTTCTTTCATGATTGAATTGCGATCTTGTTCGTAAAACTTGTTGTTTTCATTTCGATTGATGATAATGAAATAAATATGCCTGTTTTGATTAAATCCATTCGTGTTCACTAATTGTTTTTATAAATGTCCAACACCTGGTTAAGAGGAATCTGGGGGGGATGACGAAAATGAATGACATGCAACTTCCGATATTGTTTGCTTTTGAAATAAAACCTGTTGATGATGTACAGGCATTGTTTCAAATCCCTAAACACCGGAGTTATAAGGAAGATAATCCCTTGTCAACCCCTTTGAGCCTTGTAGTAGGAGTTTCTTTCTGTGCATGAAAAACCCTCAATCTTAACCTGGGGCAGGGTAGGTGTTAGCTAATTTGACCGAGCGTTCAAGTTGCAAAAGGAGTGTCCGTTCGAGGATCAGTCACACCTCTAGAGGTCGTGCCTAAAAAACCACAATGGTCAAATCAAGAGTGAGACAGTCACATCATTCTCCAATGAGTCAGGCAACCAGTGTCACACGACTTGTTCGAAGAAAAGGAAAAAGGAGAAAAGAATCAAAAGCCCGCTAAGTCAAGAAAAGAAAACAATTGACTTAGGCAAAAATGAGGGCATCCCGCTGGACTTAAAAAATCAAAAGAAACTCAAAAGGAGTCAGTCCAGGCAAAAGTTAGGGATAAGGAAAAAAGATGAAAGGAGGACAAAAAGAAAAATCCTCAAATCAAATGCGAGTCGTGTGACCCTAAGTGTCAAAGACGAAAAGTGAGTGGCTGTCACTCCAGAAGTTCATGGGTTCTCGAACTATCACTCATATCTTTCAGCCTCTGAGAGGTGAGCGCTAAGGTCGAATTAGCTGAACATAGGATCAGAGAACATCAAGGAGAATGGGTGGGTTAAAATAAACTTTGAGCCTTTATCCTTTCCTTCAAAACCGTGAACCTGACCACGTTATAACCTTCAAAAGTCCTAATTGAAGCAGGTTGTTTCGAAAGCATACTTCGGTAAAGGTCGCGTCGATTCTGACTCCTAAAAGGGTTCCTCTTACCATGTTGGTATTGATGTTGATAAATGTTTTGTGCAGTGTATGCTATAAACTGTTTTTCCCTTTTTCCCAGCAAACAGATTGGATGTCAAAACTGTCATATGTGTTACATTAATATGTCTTTTACGCAGAACAACTTGTTTTACTTGCGAGTAAGCGCTTGACAGCAGGAAAGTTTTCTGCAATGGAAAGCATGGTCAGGATAGAATACAGAGCGCCCAAATGTTCCGAGAGCAGGGGCAAGCTATTATCGTGATTCCCAGTCAGGTCAGCCATGAGAAGTCAGCTACTCTGGGGCAATCAGGTCGAGATTCAGTAAATCTCTCGTAGTTGGAGGTACTGTTCTGGACCAGCTAATCGGGGGCAAAGTCATGTGAATCAGGGGCATTGACTTCCAGTGAGTTCGGAATCGGTTAGTCTGAGGACAAGTTCCGAAGTTTCAGTTGATTAAGGGGTAGTATGCTTGAGAGGCAACTAATCGGAAGAGAGTCTTCTCGAGATCCCATCAGGGGCAGTCATGCAGAACGTGGGGATTTGAAAGCAGATACTTCAGGTGGAAAATCAGATCAGGATAGGTCGCTAGAACGCTCATTCAGGGGCGAGTCGCCGCAGAGAGCATTGAAACCGACTGGGTTGATCGGAGCTAATGGGGATTGAATCTTTTTGCCGTATAGTTACCGGGGCAAGAAATCTCGAGGTCGTCTCATAGTAAGCGGTTCAGCGCAAGTATTCCCAGGAGGTAGATAGGGGCAAGTGGAGTGCACTGGGGCAAGCTATTCAAAAGCTCGCAAAGTTCCCCGCCAGAATCCATGGCAGGCTGGTACCCTCTCCAGAGATTGTATGTTGTGTCTTCCCCAGTGAAGTCGCCCCGGGCAAAACTGAATGTTAATTCCCCAGGAGAGTTAAGATTAATGTATCTTCAGTTCAGCATTAGCTTATCAAGCAGAACAGAGTCCTCCCCAGTGAAGGTCGAGATGGATACGATTAACTCCCAGAGGGTTCTCATGCAGTGCAAATCAGAATGTGTGGTTCAGTCCCCAGCTCAGTGATGGCGGGATGATTTCCCCAGCTCAGTGATAGCAGGAGAGGTTCACCACAGAGTGTGATCAGGTGGTTGGAGCAGCTGAAAGGAGTTTTCCCGAGCGGGATTGTCCTTTCTTTCCCCAGCAAGTCGCTCTTCCTCGTCAGGAGGATCTTTTCTCACCAGATTTTGGAGTTCTGAGTTCGTGAGCTATTTTCCCAGCAGGGTGGTCATCCCCAGCGGAGTTAGTTCGTCTTTCCAACATTTATTTTGTTGGAAGCGTATCGGCGGTATTCCGATCATCCCCAGCGGATCCAGTGTGTCTTCAGCATTTATTTTGCTGAAGTAACTCTTTGCATAAGCATGCATCATGAGCATTTGCATTCTACCCAAGTATGTAGCATTTCCATGCAGTATGGAAGCATTTCGTCATTATCAAACATGCATATTTGAAACATAAGCCAGGTGGTTACCTCTCCAGTTTCAGATATGTTATTCCTTGCCGATAAGAGAAATCGTGATTCAGGAAGATGTGGGTTTTGTGGTCAAAGTACGCAGTGATCGTATTTGTACCCTCTATGGGGTTCATATTGTAAGGCACGCAGTGATCGTGTTAATTTCGAGATGTTGATTTGTTGCCCAAGTATGCAGTGATCGTATTTGTGCCAGTATGGGGTTCATGTCGTAGGACACGCAGTGATCGTGTTGATCTTGGAATGTGTATCTGTGGCCGAATGGCGCAGTGATCGTATTCGTCCCGATCTAAGAAGATTGTTTTGTAAGGCACGCAGTGATCGTGTTGGTATCGTTTCGGGGGTTTTATTGAGCAAGGCACGCAGTGATCGTGTTCATCCAGTTGTTGGTCGATATATGCAGTGATCGTATTCGTCCGTGTTACAGTGATTATGGGTTGATACGCAGTGACCGTATTCGTCCGTTATGCAGTTTGATTATGCTGTAGGACACGCAGTGAATGTGTTCATCGGGTTGTTGGTGGCCGAAGTACGCAGTGATCGTATTCGTCCCATGTTTGAAATTGTGTCACAGCACGCAGGGATCGTGTTTCCTCCAGTCAAGAGGGTCGTGACATGAAGCGCGCAGTGATCGCGTTTATCCTATGTATGGTCAGGATATGCAGTGATCGTATTCGTCCAGTTATGTGGGTTAGTTGAGGCACGCAACACGCAGGGATCGTGTTTTTCTCCAGTCAAGAGGATCGTGGCTCAGAACGCGCAGTGATCGTGTTCAAACACGCAGTGATCGTGTTCCAGATACGCAGTGACCGTATTCACGCAACACGCAGGGATCGTGTTTTTTCTCCAGTCAAGAGGATCGTGGCTCAGAACGCGCAGTGATCGTGTTCGAACGTGCAGGGATCGTGTTCAAGATACGCAGGGATCGTATTCGTACAACATGCAGTGATCGTGTTGTTAGTACCATGGGAACTTATGATGCGGAGCGCGCAGTGATCGTGGCTATTGTATCAGTGGGTTGTTGGTCGGCATACGCAGTAATCGTATTCGTCCTGTTACATGGGTTGATTTTGTGACACACGCAGTGATCGTGTTGACATAATTCCGGGGTTTTGTTGGTCGAGATGCGCAGTGATCGCATTCGCCCTATTGCAGCACACGCAGGGATCGTGTTTATCATATTGGTGGTTGAAGTACGCAGTGAACGTGTTCGCCTCTCCTATGTGGATTTATTTCGTCTGGCACGCAGTGATCGTGTTTATCTCATCCGGTTGGATTTATGGTCGATGTGATTGTAACGCAGCATGCAGTGATCGTGTTCGTCGTGTTTGTCCTGTTAAATGGTTTTTGTTTGTAAGACACGCAATGACCGTGTTCGTCGCAGTTTTGTGGATTTGTTGTGCCAGACACGCAGTGATCGTGTCCGTCATGGCATATTCCCCTAGCAGAGTTGCTTGGCCAAGCACTTCTCTTTCTCCCCAGCCAAGTCCTTTCTCAGAATGCTGTAGAGATGGCATAATGCAATTTCTGGGTGGTTACCCACAGTTTCCCCAGTAGAGACGTAATCCCCAGCGGGTTGTTCTTCAACGAGATACTTGGCTAAGTTCCTCGTAGTCCCTGGCAGGGTATCCTTTGACAAGTCGCTTGGTTAAGTCACTTGTATTTCCCCAGCTGAGTCTTTCTCAGGAGGATGGGGTATCAGTATTAGAAGGTGGTAATACAGATTTTCGGGTGGTTACCCGCAATTCCCCAACAGAGTTATGTTCTCCAGCAGGGTGTTACTTCAATGGGTTGCTTGGTTAAGTCCCTTATAGTCTCCAGCAGGGAGCTCGCTACAGGAGTTGTTTGGTTAAATTACTCGTAGTTTTCAACAAGGGTGCTTGGTTAAGTTCCCATTTTCCCCAGCAGGTGTTTAACAGCAGTCGTCAGAATTTGTCCCCTCAGAGTTGCTTGGTTAAGTTTCTCATTTCCCCGCAGAGTCGGTTGTTCATGTCTTCGGACCTTGTCTCGTTTGGTTAAGCGTTCTCTCGTTTCTTCAGGATACGAAAAGTTGATAAGTGAAGTCAACATGACAAGTGAAGTCAATATTCTCCCGCTGGTTAGCGTGTGCTCAGTTGATAAGTGAGATCAACAGAGGTTGATAAGTGAGATCAACAGAGGTTGATAAGTGAGATCAACAAAGGTTGATAAGTGATATCAACAATTTCTCGTTATGTGGTGTATGCTCATTTCTTCGGAATGGAGTGGTCTGCGGACAACATCAGAGTATTTGACAGATGGATGGCTAGTTGTTGCCGTGACAACAGAAGCCAGTTCCCAGGGTTTTCTCAAGCGGTAGTCGTTTCGCAATTTATTTTTGCGGTTGGCAAATTTCCGGGTTCTTTCGTATTCAACCGTCTCGTACCTCGAATGTCTGAAGATTGCGCGCTCTTCATCCAGTCGGGTCCAAGTCGCTTGAATAGGGGCAGCTGTTGCACCCCAAAATTTGCCCAACCTTTCTAACCTAGGTTTATGTTTCAATGGCATAATCATTTGCATTGTCATCATGTACATAGTGTATTCATCTGCATTGTATAGCATGAGCAAGCTATCTTAATCAGGGGATCAAGTGTTGTTCTCATTTCAAGAGGTATATCCAAGGGTTTCATTCATATTCAAGACTACTCAGGTCATCAGGGAAGAATTTGAGCTTTGAAGAGCTGCCAGGTTGATCAGTGAATTCTCTCCTATCGTGAGGCTAGTGGGGGATCATCAGAGGAAATGTGAGCTATGAGCCAAGAGCATGAGGTGTGTGTGGATGTTATGAAGAGTCTAGAGAATCATTTTTGAGGAGAACCAAGTCATTTTAATGATTGCAGGAGCCTCAGTTGAAGTCAGTCAACTAGGGTCAACACTGGGTCAATTCTAGGTCAAAGAAGTGTTTTGAAGGGCATCAAGGATCATTTGAAGAATGGGGGATTCATTATTTGCTATAGGGATATGGATATGAGGTTGTGATAAAGAAAAATCAAGAGGAGTCAAGGAGAGTTGGAGTTACTAAATTAGGGTTTTATTGTAAAATCCCCTGATTTAGGTCAAACTTCAAAGCAGTGTAACTCAAGATGCAAGCTTCATATGGATTCTTGGTCCACATGAAAATTGTAGAGTATCTGCATAGCTTTAATTTTAGTGGTGGAAGTCATCAAGATGATTTGTAGAACTCAAGTTATGGCTCTTGCAAGTTACAGGCCATCTGAGGGCACTGAAATTTGTCTGTGAAAATTGTCTGTATTCCAAGCAACTTTTGACTTTCAAGGGTACTTCAAATGGATTTCTGGCCAACATTAGAATTGTTCCTTATTGTCTTAGCTTTCTAGAATGGTATGGTATGCCTTCATATGATTTATGGAACTCTACTTATGGTCTTGGCAAGCAAAGGGTATTTTGGTCATTTGAGGATTACAGGTCATTCTTAGTATATGCCTAAAACTCATACAAGGAAGCTTCAAATGAAAAACTTCACAACATCAAAGTTGTTCAAAATGGGATTTTAAGGCTAGAAAAGAAGGTGTGAAAGTTTGGAAAAGCTTAGAGCATGGAATTTTAAAATTGGTGCAAATGACTTGAAAATGGCTTATAAGTTGAAAAAGTTGAAATGAAAAAGTGGTTTGGGAGATCTACAAATCCAATGTGGGTCATCCAATATACCAAATTGATTTCCAACAACATTTTAAAGACATTGGTTCAGCCACTTTTTTGAGTTAGGGTTTAAAAATTGGACTTGCTTTGTATTTTTGTTACTTGCATAATAAGGCAAGTATAGAAAACTTGGCACAAGATGAATTTTCAAGGCAAGGAGCTTACATACACTTCCCATATCTCATGTAAGGAGATTTTGACATAAGTTTGGAAAGGTGCAAGCATGAGATAAGAGATATTCAAAGTATCATGGCATGAGAAGTTCATGAAATTTCCACAACTTTCTAGAATCCTCCAAGATTATTCTAGAAACCTCTAAGTTTGTTAATCATCATCTATATATTGGATTGAGATCATTAAGAGAAAAGGTTGGTGATAGTTGATGTTGAATCCATTTTTCAAATCATATTGAATTTTTTTCCATTTTTCCCACACTTTCACATTTTGGAATTTCCATTTTTTTCAATCTTTCTTTTTCTCTCACTTTCCATACTTTTTCTCTTCACCAATCAATTACACAACAATTATAGAGATGGTTCATCATTTTTTTTGAGAGAATTGGAGCAAGAGGAACCTTGTAGTAACATGAAAAAGTGGTGAAAACTCAAATTCCAATTTTCACTTTTTCATCAATTCAAGACTTGTCAAGGCTTCAAACATATTCACCAAGTATTGTTGAGTGATTCTACATCATTTTCTCAAAGAATTGGTGATCGAGTGAAGCTCCATAAGCCATTTTTCGGAGGTATAAAGAATTCGACATAACTCATGATTTATGAGTCTTTCTTGCATTATTGTTGTTGCATTACATTGCTCTCATCTCCTACATGGATTCTAGTACAAAAAAGATGGGTTTTATGACAATTTTTGGTTCTTGAGTTTTTCTTGAGGTGCCACGTTTTGGGAGTTAGAGAGAGTTTCAAGAAAATCTAAGACCATATTTGGATTCCTTGATTTTTTTCCTTCAAGTTTGACCAAAATTTTGTGCGAAACGGATAATTATTGATGGAGTTATGGTGCTTCAAAGTAGCAAAAAACTCATGTTCATGGGGCTGCGGGTTACTATTCACAAAGTTGAAAATTTTGATTTGGAGAAGAAGGTGTTAACACCGTCGGATGCATTTCCAAGTCAAGGTTTCTTCCATTCATCCAACGCCTCTCACTGCGCCACGTAATCGGCCACATAAGCCTCATGCCACTTTTATTTATTCATGTTATTTTCTTTTATTTTCCTATTGCCATGTTTCTTTTATTTTTTCTGTTTTATATTCTGACTTCAAATAATCATAAAAAATAGGAAACTTAGTCTTTTTGATCCCCATTTTTTTGTGCTGAATCTTTAAGATGTCTAGGATTTAATAAAACTGGAATTATAATTTTACCATTTTTTGACATTTTCTTTGGATTTTTTACATTTGGGTCGTCATAAAAAGGCCAATGCTGGTGCTATCATTTTGTTGAATTTCTTTGACCTATCAAAACACAATTTAAATGTCAATCCTTTTGCAGGGATCTCATACACACGTTAAGGTATTGTGATATATTTTTGTGGGAATTTTATTGTACCATTTTAATTGGTTTTGGATGCTTTCTTTAACATGCTCCACTTTAATCTTTCCTTTGGTATACATGAGATATCTTGCAATGTTCCCATCTTATTTGACCATTTATCTTTGGATATTTTTGTGGTATCTCTCACCCCTGGTTTGTGGCTTGATGTAGGGCATTGGAGATTTTTGTTTGAATTTTTTAGCACCTTTTGCTATTTTTCTTATGTTTTGTAGTCGAACTTGTAATTTGGACTTCCGAACGGACTTTATTTTTGTTAAGGCTCCAACGGCCGATTTGTGTTTGCGTGATGAACGCCGTGGTTTGTATTTCTTATTATAGATAGGCTAGAGGTATTGGAAGACCCTTAGGTGGCTGTTATTTTAGCTTGCCCGATTATCGACTTGTTTGCATGATAGCACGTTGCGATTCCAAATAGTGGATTACGCGTTTCATTCAGAGTTTTCACTCGATTCTTTGCATATGATCACTTGATATTTTCTTATTCCATCCATGAATGGGCTTGAGGTTGAGATGAACCTTCCTCCCTCCTTTGCATTGCATTTACCATTGCTATATTCATGTTCACTTGTATGCGGTTATTACTTGTATTTCCGTTTCTTCCTTTCGTTTTCCTTTCCCGTAGGACTTCCATTCTTCCTTGTTCAAGGGAGGATGTGATAGACATTAGGAGTTAACCCATGCATGATAACATTAGGGTAGATTTTATTCCCTTTTAACCCTAGGATTTTGTAGAGGTGTCATCTCTTCTTTCTCGAAACAACAGAAAAACATTAATAAAGGTTATAACAGAAAATCAATTCACTTCTTCCGTCAAAAGATTTGAACAAACATGAAACCTTTTTGCAATAAGAAAACCCTTGTTTAAGGTGAGATTTTTCATGAAAGACACTTGAACAGCTTGTGTCGTGCGTAGCCCAAACTACGTTTGCTCTGATCTTCCATGCAGTATGGAAGTACGTAGGCATAGGATGCGATATCCTAGCGAGCAACCTTCACCCACCTTCCCCCGTAGTTAGGCGAACTACGTTGACTCTGATTTCTCGTTCCAGACGAGAATACGTAGGCATAAAGTGCGATGCTTTGCCGAGTCATGTTTTCTTTTCTTTTCAGACCTCATCCTTTAGTTTAGATAGAAGTGTAATCCGTACAAACCAAACAAGCGTGGATCCCATCGAGTACGATGGACGTGAGGGGTGCTAATACCTTCCCCTTGCGTAACCGACTCCCGAATCCAGGTTTTGGTTGCGATGACCATACCTTTTCCCGTTTTTCGCGAGGTTTACTTCGAGCGTTTCCTTTCCCTCCGTTGGGATAAATAACGCACGGTGGCGACTCTCCTGTCAGCCGGCGCCGATTTTCGCAGTAGCGACACTTGTCTCCTCTTGCCTGTTGTCTTCTCCCTTGCCTCTCTTATACTGTTGCATTGCATGCATTTTACTATTTACTGTGTTTGCTTGCTGTCTTTTGCTGTTTATCCCCTAGGATCTCTGATTTCCTCTGTGCAAGAGGAAATTATGACAGACATTAGGTTTTGACCCATGCATGATAACACTAAGTTAGTTTCCCTTTCAACCATAGGCTTTTTAGAGCGTCTTTCTCTTCTCATCTCAAAACAATTCCAAAATACAGTAATAAGGATAACGCGTGTTGTACGTTACGAGCCTTAAGCTATTTGAGAAAAGGTTGCTGGAGGGTCACTCTTCAGTAATCTGGCTGCTTAGTATGGTACCCTTAGGGTGACATGCAACGTAGTCACTCTCAGATCACAAGTCTTTAGTACAGTACAAGTTGCAAACAGACTAAAAAACAGTTCTTTCGTAAAAAACTGAAAACAAATTTCAAATGTCATTTTTGTCCTTTTGGACTCTTAATCAGGAAAACCCTTTCTGAAGGAGATAAAAAACTGTCAGACAAGCTTGTGTCTTCCGTAGCCCGAACTACGTTTGCTCTGATCTTTCATGGTATATGAAAGTGCGTAGGCATAGGATGCGATATCCTAGCGAGCAACCTTCCCCTCCTTTCCCGTAGGTAGGCGAACTACGTTGACTCTGATTTCTCGTTTCAGATGGGAATACGTAGGCATAAAGTGCGATACTTTGCCGAGTCATTTTCTTTTCTTTTAACCCAGACCTGTAGAGTAGATAGAATAACACACCCTTAGATAGAAAACAAGCGTGGATCCCGTCGAGTACGACGGACGTGAGGGGTGCTAACACCTTCCCCTTGCGTAACCGACTCCCAAATCTAGGATTTGGTTACGATGACCATTCCTTTCCCTCTTTGCGTTAGGTTTACTCTGAGCGTTTCCTTTCCCTCTTGTGGGATAAATAACGCACGGTGGCGACTCTTCTGTCATAGTCGGCGCCAATTTTCGCAGTACCGACAGCTGGCGACTTTGCTGGGGACTCCAACGGTTCCCTATGCGAGTCAATCCTAGCACTTGTTTTCCCGTCTGGGGTTTTGTGTGTATTTACCTTTTTGCCTTTACTTTCAGTACTCTATTATTGTTGTTGTGCTGGGAAGAGGGTTAGATTGAGAGATAAGCCGTACCTGGGCTTGAGTTTGCACATATACTTAGAAGTAGAGAGTAGTGGTTAGCCTGCTTGCTTAGCTCGCACTAGCTAGCCGCGAAATCTGCGCTCGGATGAGATTCTCTTTGATGCTTCTTGCCTGGCCCTTAGGGCTCGACAAGTTGTCTGACCCGAGGATTGTCGACTCTGGGGACCTATCAATTGGGATTCAGCTAAGTGAGGCCGCTTCAAGGGATGATGATGCCACACCTTATGGGTATCGCATCATCGCTCTTGAAAGTCTGTGACGTTGAACCCGCATAGGATGCCGTACCTCGTCTGCGAGTTAGGTACATACCTGTGAGAGGGTAGGTAGGTATGTTTGCAAGAAACCTTTGACCTCAGAGTACCTGGTTTATCTCTGTCAGTGAGATGTGGTTACAGGGTTCTATTGAGTGGTTGGTTTAGTTTAAGGCGAAGATTTGATGGTTCTCAGGCTTCAGTACAGAGCAGCACAGTTCATCAGCATTGCACTTGATCTCCTGTTTGCATATGCATGTGCATTTTCATGTTTGCATTTCATTAACGTGTATTTATGTTGCAGGTGTGATCATTCCCCTCTAATTCTAGTGTATCTTCTGGCCAGACATGGAGTCCATGAAGAGGACAGTTGCTTACCGGTTGCATTCGCCAGATATCAGTTCCTTGCTGGGATTAGTTGCTCTAGCAGATTAAAGAGTGAGGGCTGAGTTCAGAGTATCTTATGGGAGATTGCTTAGTTTGTTGTACAGGCCTTCAGCATTTGAGACGACTGGGGTGTATACTTTGATGCAGTTTTATGAGCCTCAGCTGAGATGCTTCCTGTTCCCCGACTATATTCTAGCACCCACTTTGGAGGAGTATTCTGCTATGTTGGGAGTTCCTGTGTTGGACCAGATGCCCTTTATACATGTTGATGTTGAGCCTGAGTTGGCTACACTTGCTGAGATTGTCAATTTAGACGCTTCTGAGTTCCCTGGAGGTTTGGTCAAGCTGAACGGAGCTTATGGTTTTCACTTGTCTGTCCTGGTTGAGAAGGCTACACAGTGCGCGAAGAGTGGATGTTGGGTTGCCTTCTGTGCCATTCTAGCTGTTTGCATCTATGGGGTTGTATTGTTTCCCAATGTGCCAGATTTTATTGACTCAGATGCCTTCTTGATTCTTGCCTCGAAGAATCCGGTTCCTACTCTCTTGGGCGATGTTTATCATTCTATTCACTATAAGAATGAGAAATGTCATGGCAAGAATGTTTCTTGTTGTCTTCCTCTCTTGTACAGGTGGTTCCAGGGGCATCTTCTGAAGACAGAACCTTTTGTTGATGCTGTTGATACTTTGGATTGGTCTTCCCAGTTGATGGGGCTGTCTGCTGAGAACATCATTTGGTTTGATTGGAGCATGCTTGGCATTGATATTATATATAGTTGCAGTGGCTTTCCGAATGTCCCTTTGATTGGACGGAAAGGCTGTATTAACTATAACCCTTCTCTGCTGGTGAGACAGTTTAGGTATGCCTTGAGAGATGCTCCTATTGAGGTTGAGATACAGGAATCTCTGTATCTCACGGGCTTATTAGACGAGGTTGTTTTGATCAGGTTGAGACATGCATGGGCTAACATCCATAGGAGAGGGAAAGCTTTGCTTGGTAAGAGCAACAACAAAGTTTATGATCCTTATTTGGCTTGGATCCACGAGAGAGCTAGTATTTCCTTGATGCCATATCCTGCTGTGGAACCTTTGTATTTTCCAGTGATTGAGGTACCTACTTCGATAGAGATTGAGAAGTATAACAAATTGTTGGCTGAAAACGAAGAATTGAAGAAAGCCAGTGACGAGTTAGAGAAAGAGATCTTCCAGTTGCGTCATGAGAAGAATAAAGCTACCTTCACGGTGAAGGAACAGACTGAGTTGATTAATAGGTTGGGTTCAGATTTGACTGAAGAGACCAACAAGAGAGAAAAAGTGGGAGTAGCCTTGAATGGCGTTAGCAAGGTGCTTGCTTCCAAGAAGGAACTCTTAAACAAAGCTTATTCCCGACTCGGCAAGTGGGAAACATTGTGGAATACCACGCTTACCAAGCGGAAGGAGCGTGAAGATGAGCTGAAGCTGCAGATTGCCACGCTAGAAGCGCAGATTAGAGCCCAGGATGCAAAGATTGCTGAAGAGACATCACTTAGGAGCGCTGTTGAGCTTAGAGTAAGTGACCTTGGCAAGGAGATGAGAGGTTATGAATTGAAGACCGGCTTCAAGAGATGCAGACTCGACGAGTGTTTTGGCGAAGGAACCTGCAAGGACGACGCCAAAAAGCTGAGATCCACTGTTGAGCGACATGTGTTGCACCCCAAAATTTGACCAACAATTATTTATTCACTGAGTGTTTGAAAGTTGATACATTCACCAGAAAGTTCAAGGGATCCTCAGAGGAGTTGGTTGAAACCAGGGTTGTGTGCTTCATAGCTTGAGAGTTGTGGGTGCTCCTCAGATGATTCTGAGACTTTGAGGATGAACTTGATGTTTTGAGAAAGCCTATGAGATGTCTTGAAAGCCATCATGAAGCCCAGAGAGGTCATTATGCAAGAATTCAGAAGATTCAACCATGAATGGTAGAACTAGGGTTTTGACTGGGTCAACCCTAGATCAGCTGAAGATTTGGAGAAGGTTGAGACCTAATCCAAGGGCCATGAGATCATGGAATGATGCATAGAGATGTTATAAAGATGATTACTAGACCAACTCATCATGATTGAGGAGTTTGAGAAGTTTTGAGTTAGGGTTTCTGAGGATTGTCAGTGAAAAAACCCTAGTTTGATCCCTATCTTACAGGCAGTTTTAGCTCTAGATGTGATTGATATCTCATCTTCCCCACAACATGAATGTTGTAGAGATTGTTCTTAGCTTTAATTTGAGTGGTGGAAGTCCTTGATAGGAGTTACAGAGCTCAAGTTATGGTTTTGACAAATTACAGGTCAGCTGATGTGTGTGAATCTGGGTCCTTGAAAGTCACCCAACTTGCAGACAGCTTTTGCCCTAGTAGGATGATTCCTATGATCTCTTGGTCAACATGAATGTTGGAGGGCATATTCTTAGCTTTAATTTGAGTGGTAGAAGTCCTTGATAGGATTTGTGGAACTCAACTTATGGTTTGAACAAGACAGGGGTATTTTGGTCATTTGTCAGTTATAGGTCATTTTAAGCAAAGGCCATATCTCCTAGTTCCAAGCCTCAAATGGAAAAACTCAAAACATGAAAGTTGTTCAAAATGGGATTTTAAGTCTATAAAGAAGGTCATGAATTGTTGGAAAAGCTCATAGCATGGATTTGCATGATTGGTTAAAAATGAACTAAAAATGGCTTATAAGTTTAAAAAGTTGAAAATGAAAATTGGTTTGGAAGATCTAGGAATCCAAAATAGGTCATCCAATATATCATTTTGATTGGAAACATCATTTTGAGAACATTGGTTTAAATAGAATTTTCATTTGAGGCTTTAAAATGGGACATGCTTTGTAATATTGAAACTTGCATATTAAGGCACCTTTGCAAAACTCAACATAAGCCAAAGGTGAGCTTGTTTTTCACACATATCTTCTCAATATCTCATGTAAAGGTATTTTGGCACAAAATTACAAGGCATAAGGCATGATACATGGGATTTTCAACTTATCATCACATGAGAAAATCAAGACTTTTCTAGCTCATTCTAGAAGGATTCAGGAGCTTCTATTGATCATTATAAGAAGAGTGAATCATGATGAGTATGAGGTTGGTCAAGGTTGAAGAATTCAGAGGAGAAAGAGAGAGGGAAATTGCCATTGAAGAGTTTCCTTCAAGATCAAGCAACTTGGGATTTCTTTCACCACAAGCTTTCTTCTTCAAAGCTCTTGCAAACAGAAAGTTTCTCTCCATTAGAGGAGTGTTTGGCACCAATTGCAAGCCCTGGAACCATCTCCACGAGCACTCACCATCACTTCTTGACAGGTTGGGATTCTTCTCCCTTTCTCCTTATTTATGTGATCTCTGTTGGTTCTTTAGGTATAGAACTGTTAAGGTAGGATAGGTGATCAAATCCTAAGAATTAGGGGCCATTTCATGGAGTTCCATAGCAGGTGCAAGAATCTTTCATGATTAAGAACAAGCTGGACATTAGGTTTCAAGGCACGAGGGATAGTTCATTGTGATGAGCATAGCATGTAGAACATGATCATGTCATTAATTTTCAGTTTTAGAAGAATTGATCTCAGGAAAATATGGTGGTACCAAGATCTTATAGCTTTCTGTTAGGATGATCCAGGAAGAATTAATAAAAACTACTCGTATAGCCTTGTTCCTCTTAATGAGTAGGCCATTTTCCTTTTTGGAAGTTTTGAGTTTCATCAAGTGTGGAGAGAGAACGAGCCAGGGGAAGTTCTCGCATGGAAGAAGGGTTTCCTGAAAACCCTAGAATTATTTGGGGACGATGGCCATATGCCGTTGGATTAGTCCCAGGGTTTGACTAAATCATCGAATCCGAGGGCTGAGATTTAAAAGAAATTGAGAGGGAAATCTGGGAATTGAAACGCTGCGTTTCATTAAACGCAACGTCTGGGCTTAACGTATCCTTTTCTATCCGCACCCCCCCTATTTCAGCCCATCAAATATTGAACTAGCGCGCCTTGCTTTTTTCACCCCCCTCCCCTTTATTTTGATTTCTTTTATTTTTTTAATTCCTTTAATATTTCTTGCACTTTAAAAATTCATAGAAAATCCAAAATTTAATATTTTTCAATTCTTGTTTTTTCTATAGGTTAGTGAATTTGTCTAGAAAATTATAAATAAATAAAATTTCCATTTTATTTTCTTTTCATATTTTTAGTATATTTTTCATTTTAATAGCTTTTTAATATGTTTAGTTTGATATCCAACTTTGTAGAATTTGTTTTAGGACCTTCCTTTAATCTTTTTAATTCATTCTTTTTTGTGTGATTAGATATTGAATCATAGTTCCCCATTGGATTTAATTCTTGATTTTTAGATTAAAATTTGATTAGTTTAATTAGGGTAGCATTAGGGTATCCTAATTAGGGTTTAAGAATGCATAGGTAAGAAAATTCATTTTCTTTAGATAGTTTTGTCTTGATTTTTGGGTAGGGGCATATGTGGATGTTATGGGTAGATGTTGTAGACCCTTGTGATTAATTGATAGATTTTTCCCCCTTGTTTTAGTATTTTTAGGTATTTTCTGAAGTTGACTGATGGTTTTGTCTGCCCTGTGGTTATCTGTTCACCTCTGGGGTTTATTTTGGGGAATTTGTTGTGGGGCTTGTGTTGTATTGAAGATCTTGTTGGAGAGCATGATGAAGAGAAGATTGAAGATCAAGACTCAGAGACCCAGAGCTTGGATTTTTCCCTGTCTGTGAGGTTTGAGATCCTGAAGTTTGGAGGAAGTTCATGGTACTTTCCTGAGGAAGGCACTATGAATGACTTTCATTCTTTCTTCTCACCTCTTTCTTAAGTATCCAATGATGTTGGAGCCAACTTGTGAGTTTAGTTTCTCCTGAGGAGGAATGTAAACTGATCACATGTTGTTGAGCCACATGGGATACAACTCCTAAGTGGAAGCCTCCTAGTACTTTCCTGAGGAAGGTCCTATGGGTCTATTCACTTAGTTCCATTAGTTTGTCTAAGATTTCTTAAGTATCCAATGATGTTGGAGCCAACTTGTGAGTTTAATTTCTCCTGAGGAGGAATGTAAACTGATCACATGTTGTTGAGCCACATAGGATACAACTCCTAAGTGGAAGCCTCCTAGTACTTTCCTGAGGAAGGTCCTATGGGTCTATTCACTTAGTTCCATTAGTTTGTCTAAGATTTCTTAAGTATCCAATGATGTTGGAGCCAACTTTTGAGTTTAATTTCTCCTGAGGAGGAATGTAAACTGATCACATGTTGTTGAGCCACATAGGATACAACTCCTAAGTGGAAGCCTCCTAGTACTTTCCTGAGGAAGGTCCTATGGGTCTATTCATTTAGTTCCACTAGTTCAGATAGGATTTCCTAAATATCCAGTGATGTTGGAGCCTGCTTGTGAGTTTAATTTCTCCTGAGGAGGAATGTAAACTGATCATAGTGGTTGAGCCACGTAGGATATGATTCCTGAGTATACACCTCCTAGTGCTTTCCTGAGGAAGACACTATGAGTCTGCTTACTTAGCTCCCTTTCTTTGGTAAGCTTGTTCTGAAGCTTGAAGACTGGGATTGATTTCTTTTGGTTAGGTTTTGCTTTAGGGCTTTGCTTAGATTTGATCAGGATTCTGTGTTAGGATTAGAGAGTAGATTCTTTCTTTCTCAAGCATGTGTTTTGTTTGCCTGATGGCACTTCATTTCTTTTATCTGTATATTGCCTGATAGCATGTTGTTCATCTTCAGTATGATTACTGTTATTTCATGACTGGCTTGAGGTCGAGACGAGCTTGTGGAGGCTGAAGCCCCACACACATTTCCTCCCTCACTTGCATTGCATGCATTTCACTGTTAAGCTGATGCTTTTGTCTGTTTTGGTGTATCATTGACATGATCCCTTAGGACTCTCATTTCCTTTGATAAGGATTTGATGATAGACTTTTAGGTTGAAACCTATGCATGACAACATCTAGGAGTTCCCTGTTCAAACCTCAACCATAGGATGAATCCATGGCATGACAACAGTAGGACTTGATAGTCTCCCTCCTAGTTGGGCCCGTTCTCTTCTCATCTCAAAGCAGTTTAAGATACAGTAATCATGAATGATTTCTTTCGTACGTTACGAGCCTTAAGCTATCTGAGATGGGATGTTTAGTATGGTACCCTTTGGGTGACATGCGACGCATTCACTCTCAGGTCATAGTCTCTAGTGCGGTTGAAATCGCAAATACAATAAAAAAACATTTCTTTTAGGAGATAACCCGTAGTTTCCCGAACTACGTTTGCTCTGATCTTTCATACCAGATGAAAGTACGTAGGCATAGGATGCGACGTCCTAGCGAGCAACCTTCAACCTTTCCCTCGTAATCATTCGTAGGCCGAACTACGTTGACTCTGATTTCTCATTCTCTGATGAGAATACGTAGGCATAAAGTACGACGCTTTGCCGAGTCATTTTTCTTTTCTTTTTCAGCCAGCCTTGATAGGTAGATAGATTAAAACCAACCCGTCCAAGTAAACAAACAAGCGAGGATCCCGTCGAGTACGACGGACGTGAGGGGTGCTAATACCTTCCCCTTGCGTAACCGACTCCCGAACCCAGACAATGGTTGCGATGACCTTGTCTTACCCTTTTTTCGTCAGGTTTTTCCGATCGTTTCCTTTCCCGCTCTGAGGGATAAATAACGAAAGGTGGCGACTATTCGGTCATGCCGGCACCTTATTTTCGCGCAAGCGACAGCTGGCGACTCTGCTGGGGACTTGTAGCATCTAGGGACTTTTCCCATCCCTTATGCTGGGACCGTTTCCCATCCCCTACGCGAGTCAATCCTATCGTTTGTGTGTTTGCCTGTTGGGTTGCGTTTATTTATCGCATTTTTACTTCCCGCACTTTACTTCCCGCATTTTATTTCCAGTTTGATATGATTATCTGTGCTGCTGTGGGAGAGGGATGTTACTGTGAGTGAAAAGCCGGACCTGGGCTTGAGTACACACCTAGATATAGTTGCGGAGAAGTAGTAGACGAACCTGTCTGCTGAGCAGGCACAGTTCCCTACGAAAATCTGCGCTCAGACGAGATTCTTGCAGAGGTGCTCCTTTCCGGTCCTGAGGATCTGAGGGGAGTCCAGACGTGAGGATTGCCGACTCTGAGGACCGATCATTTGGAAGTCAGCTAAGAGAGGCCTCTTCATGACTTGATGATGCCACTCCTTCTGGGAATCGCATCGTCACTCATGAAAGTCTGTGACGCTGATGACCGCATAGGATGCCGTACCTTTGTCCGTGGATTCGGTCCATACCTGTGAGTGGGGTCGGGATATTGCAGGAAACTTATACCTTCAGACCACCTGGTTTTCTTGACAGTGGATCAGTTATGTTGGTATCAGGGTTCTCGGTGGCAAATTTGACTATTCTTGACAGAGCGAGTTTTTGATTAGAGGATTTTTATCGTCGGGTGTTTGTCTGTTCTTGATAGAGCAGGCTTTGGTCAGCATATTATCAGCAGTGGTTTGTTCCGGATAGAGCAGATTTTGAGTGGGGTCTGAAGATCTCATCGGCAGTTGTTGTTTGTTCTTGATAGAGCAGATTTTGAGTGGGGTCTGAAGATCTCATCGGCAGTTGTTGTTTGTTCTTGATAGGGCAGATTTTGAGTGGGGTCTGAAGATCCCATCAGCAGTTGTTGTTTGTTCTTGATAGGGCAGATTTTGAGTGGGGTCTGAAGATCTCATCAGCAGCTGTGTGTTTGTTCTCGATAGGGCAGATTTTTGATTTGGGATCTGAAGACTTCATCACCGTATATCTCTTGATCTTGCACCCGGGGTCCTTATTATCAGGTGCTTATTCTTGTCAGGGTAGAATTTTGATCTCGATCCTATCAGATGGTTATTCTCAGCAGATCAGATCAGTGGGTTTACACCGGGGTTTCCCTCTCATCAGTGATTATTGATACCGAATCTCCACAGCAGCCACCTGGATATATTGTTGCATGCCTGCATTTTGCATTAGTTTGCATAATCATTCGCATTCCATTGGCGTGTGTCTGTGACAGGTACCGTTTCCCCGATCCAGGATCTCTCGCCTCTTATTGTGTTACTACAGCCTCTCTCAGCAAGACTATTGCGTACGAGTTCTCGATCCCTGATGTGTCGGAGTTGGCTATCACCAATGCTATAGGCTTCCTGTGTATATGTGAGATTGCTGTTTCCATGCTGGGGCCCCGATTCCTCTCCTTATTATTGTCAGCACTGGTACTAAGGCGCCAGGATCGGGGGAAATCTCTCAAGCACACAGACACGCGCATACATCTGCATAAAGCATTTTGCATGACATACATTTTATTGCTTTTCCTAACCTTTAATGTTAACAGGTTTTTCAGGTTCCGAGTTGTCTCCGGTCTCCAGGATTGATCAAAGACTCATCCACCGCTACTCAACCCGCGCCAATCAGACAAGGATAATGGACCAGGTGCAGTCAAATGTTCAAGAGCTTCGTGAACGGATGGATCGTTTTATGGAGCTGATGCAAGTAGTCGCTAATGGTCAAGACCAGCTTCGTACTTTGGTTCAACCTCTGATCTCCAGGGTTGACAGTAATGGCATACTTTACGGCGGGGCCGTGCCTACTCCTCCTCCAGTGGACGCTCCACAGAACGTTGTTCCTGTTGCCGGGGGCAACGGCAGCGCTAACGGCAATCTTATGACTAATCTCGGACTCAATGCGGCAGGCGTCGGCAATGGTAGTCTGGGAGCCAATGCTAACATGGGGCCGGTCAACGGCAATGCTGGTGCAGGAAATCTGTTGGTGCCTCAACCGTGGCTGGAGGACCATCAGGATGACGTATTCTCTCAGAGAGGTGTAGAAGCAGAGTTGAATGCTGAAGCTCGACTCAGGTTCAAGGCGCTGGAAGACAAGATGAGAGACATAGAAAATCAGAACACATTGGGCGTTGACATGTCCAAGCTCGGGTTGATTGCTGACTTTAAAGTACCTCACAAGTTCAAGGTGCCTACCTTCGAGAAGTATAAGGGTACTACTTGCCCCCGTGTTCACCTCTGATCTTATTATAGAAAGATGTCCGCTTATTCTGACGATGAGAAGCTGCTGATGCACTTCTTTCAGGATAGTCTTTCTGGTCCATCGCTCGAATGGTATATGGGTTTGGAGCCCGCTACTGTGCGCACCTGGAAAGATCTTGCAGAAGCGTTTGTTCTCCACTATCAATACAATAGCAACTTGGCTCCCAACCGAGTTCAGCTTCAGAATCTCTCACAGCGGAACAATGAAAGCTTTAAAGAGTACGCCCAGCGGTGGCGTGAATTGGCTGCTCGGGTTCAACCGCCGATGGTTGAACGTGAGCTAGTGCAAATGTTCGTGGCTACCCTTCCTGGAATCTACTATGAAAAGCTGGTCAGTGGCATGTCTGGAACATTCTCGGCTCTCATCACTTTGGGCGAGCATGTTGAGAACGGTATAAAGATTGGAAAAATTCAGGGCAAATCATCCTCAGCTGGAGGAGGTAGTAAGAAACCCTACGCTGGCAAGCGTCGAGAGGGAGATGCCAGTGCTGTCACAAATGCTAGGAGAAAGGGTAAGGGCCCTCAGCCTCAGATTGCTAGCATAAATATCCCAGCTGCTGCCCCGCCACAGCAACAGCAGCAGCCCCAGCAGCAGAATCAGCAGGGGTATAAAAGATATCAGAATCGGGCTCCTATGGCAAACCGTCATTTTGAAACTCCACCTATGTCATATGCGCAGCTTCTGCAAACTTTGCTGCAGCTTCAGCTAGTTCAAAAGAGGACGTTGGCTCCCTTAACATGGGCACCACCACCGGGGTATGACGCCAATGCTACTTGTGAATTCCATACTGGGGCACCAGGCCATACGATTGAGAATTGTAAAGCTTTTAAGCACAAAGTCCAGGACTTGGTGGACGCCAAGGTTATCAACTTTTCTGACAACGTGCCCAACGTCACCAAAAATCCGATGCCTCATCATAAGGGGGGCGGAGTGAATGCTGTTATCACTGAGGAGAGTGCGGACTTGCTTATTGATGTCAAAGATTTGAAGACGCCGCTTAGTTTTGTCAAGGCTAAGTTGCTGAAGAAGGGCTTCTTCCCTGGATGTGGAGAGTTATGTATGGCTTGTGCTACACTTCCTGATGGGTGTGAGCAGCTGATCGAAGGTATCCAAAGTCTGATGTCCGAGGGTATTTTACAGTTCAGCCGGAGCATTGAGAGTGCATCAGGGGAGGTTGTGCTAAAGCAGGCAGACGAAGTTGCTACCATTACCATTCCTCGCCACCCTATCACTATTTCAGCACCCCGTCCGCCTACAATCACTATCACCAGGGCCAGACCAATCCCATTCGAAAGCACCAATGCCGTTCCATGGCATTATGGCGCCGAAGTTTATTGTAATGGTCAGAAGATAGAGCTAGAGCCGTTCGGATCGACTGTGCAGAATCTTGCCGAGGTCAGTGGTATCACTAGAAGCGGTAGAGTGTTTGCGCCAGCAGAGGTTGCAGCAGAGAAAATGGTCCGGGCTGACGCTGTGGATAAGGGTAAAGGTAAAGCTGTTGAAGAGGTCCCTTCTGGGGCAGAAAAAGAGTTGCTAGTTAAAGATGCTGAAGAGTTCATGCGACTAATCAAGAAAAGTGACTACAAAATTGTAGATCATCTTCATCAGACTCCGTCAAAGATCTCGATTCTTAACTTGTTGCTGTGTTCTGAGGCGCACCGCAACGCATTATTGAAGGTATTGAATGCTGCATACGTGCCGCAGGAGATATCAGTAAATCAACTCGAGGAGGTGGTAGCCCATGTTAATGCTGGTAATGGGCTGGGATTTACAGATCTGGAGCTGACTCCTAAGGGAAGAGATCACAACAGCGCCTTGCACGTCTCAATAGAGTGCAGAGGCACGATTATGTCACATGTCCTGGTGGATACGGGTTCCTCGCTTAATGTGCTTCCGAAGAAGGCACTGATGAAGTTGGATACCCGTGGATTGCTTTGCATGCCTAGTGATCTGGTCGTGAAAGCCTTTGATGGGACCAAGCGCCACGTCTTCGGAGAGTTGACCCTGCCAATTCAAGTTGGTCCAGAGACATTCAATACAGTTTTCTATATCATGGATATCATGCCCGCCTATAGTTGCCTCTTAGGTCGGCCATGGATCCATTCTGCTGGTGCCGTGACGTCCACGCTGCATCAAAAGCTTAAATATGCTGTCGGGGGCAGCATAGTAACAGTCTGTGGTGAGGAGGACATCATGGTGAGCCACCTGTCGTCCTTTAAATACGTCGAAATGGATGGCGAGATCCATGAAACGCTCTGCCAAGCATTTGAAACCGTCAAGGTGAAGGAGGTAGCTTCTGTCGTCGCAGAGAAGCAGGAGGTGAATCTCTCCTCGTTTAAGGAAGCTCGGGCCGTTGTCGAAGCTGGTTCCACCCCAGGCTGGGGGCATGTTTTGGATATACCAATCAAGCAGGATAAGTTTGGATTGGGATATTCTCCTGAAGCTGAAGCTTCATCTTCTTCTGGCAGTTCGTCTCGTGGGAAGGGGCCGATCCTATTCACCAAGGGGGGAGTAATTTTCGATCAACGCTGCGTCGGAGGACAGCGGGGATAGTGATTGTGATCTTGACGCCTGGATTCAACCGAGCAAGCCGGGCGAGCGCCTCCACAATTGGACCATCAAGGAGATTATCAAGCTGACAAGTGAAGAGTAATGATTTGCTTTTTACAATCTTTGTACAACCCTATGTCCTGCCCGGGGCATAGTGGTTTTACTGTCAGGGCCTTGTTGGATTATGTGTATGCATTTTGTTAATAAATAAAAGGCGTTTTCTTCGTAATCAAATATTGTGTTCTCTGTTATTCCTGTTTTATGTTTATTCCGAAAAACAGCAAAATGGCAACGAGGTTTGTGCTAACCTGCATATTCTTGCTTTAAACTTAACCCTTGTTATTGCAGGATCCACATAACAGACGACATCGACTCTGGACCCTCTACGGCTCACTACGACTTTGATTGCCCGATCTATCAAGCCGAGGATGAGATTGATGAAGACGAAGACCTTCCGGAAGAGTTGGCCCGCTTGTTGAGACAAGAGGAGAAGATTATTCTGCCTCACGAGGAGGATATTGAGATTGTAAATCTGGGTTCTGAGGAGCTCGTCAGGAGTGTCAGAGTAGGGGCTGCGCTGCAGAATGATGTCAAGCATAGACTGGTCGAGATGCTTCGAGAGTATAGTGACGTCTTTGCTTGGTCATATGAGGATATGCCCGGACTTGACACTGATATCGTGGTTCATCGCTTGCCGTTGCGAGAAGATTGCCCTCCAGTCAAGCAGAAGCTTAGGAGGACGAGACCAGACATGGCTGTAAAAATCAAAGAAGAAGTCCAGAAGCAGTTGGATGCAGGATTTCTAGCCGTTACCACTTACCCTCCGTGGGTCGCCAACATAGTGCCGGTACCGAAGAAGGACGGTAAGGTACGCATGTGCGTCGATTATCGGGATTTGAATAGGGCGAGCCCTAAGGATGATTTCCCGTTGCCTCATATCGATGTGTTGGTCGACAATACAGCCCAGTTTTCCGTGTTTTCGTTCATGGATGGCTTCTCCGGTTACAATCAGATTAAGATGGCACCGGAGGACATGGAGAAAACGACGTTTATTACCCCCTGGGGAACATTCTGCTATAGGGTAATGCCCTTCGGTCTGAAGAACGCAGGGGCCACTTACCAGCGAGCAATGGTAACTTTGTTTCATGATATGATTCATCATGAGATCGAGGTCTATGTTGATGACATGATTGCAAAGTCCCAAACGGAGGAGGAGCATCTGGTCAACCTGTTGAAGCTGTTTGAGAGGCTTAGGAAGTTCAGCCTGAGGCTGAATCCTAACAAGTGCACTTTCGGAGTGCGGTCCGGAAAGTTATTGGGGTTTATCGTTAGTGAACGAGGTATCGAAGTTGATCCTGCGAAAATAAAAGCTATCCAAGAAATGCCAGCGCCGAAAACAGAAAAAGAAGTCCGTGGTTTCCTGGGCCGAATAAACTACATTGCAAGGTTTATCTCTCAGCTCACGGCCACTTGTGAACTGATGTTCAAGCTTTTAAAGAAAGATCAGGCGATTACTTGGAATGAGGATTGCCAGAAGGCATTCGACAAAATCAAGCAGTATCTTCAAGAACCTCCAATCTTGATACCCCCAGTGGCTGGACGGCCATTGATCATGTACCTGACGGTTCTGGAGAATAGTATGGGGTGCGTTCTCGGTCAGCACGACGAGACGGGCAGAAAAGAGCATGCCATTTATTATTTGAGTAAAAAGTTCACTGAGTGTGAATCTCGATACTCGATGCTGGAGAAGACGTGTTGTGCATTAGCGTGGGCCGCCAAACGTCTACGACAGTATATGCTCAACCACACCACTATGCTAATTTCGAAGATGGATCCGATCAAGTACGTCTTCGAGAAGCAGGCTCTTTCAGGCAGGATTGCCAGATGGCAGATGGTGTTAACGGAGTATGATATTCAGTACGTCTCTCAGAAAGCCATTAAGGGAAGCGTATTGTCTGATTATCTTGCCGAACAGCCAATCGAAGACTACCAGCCGATGAAGTTCGAATTCCCTGACGAGGATATTATGTTTCTCAAAGCGAAGGACTGCGATGAGCCATTGCCCGATGAGGGGCCAGATAGGAAGTCTCAGTGGAAGTTGATATTCGACGGAGCGGTTAATTCCTATGGAAGTGGTATCGGGGCTATCATCACGACTCCTCACGGATCCCACATCCCGTTTACTGCGAGACTGACGTTTCCAGTTACCAACAATGAAGTAGAGTATGAAGCATGTATTATGGGTCTAGAAGAGGCAATTGATTTGAGAATCAAGAATCTAGACATATATGGTGACTCAGCGCTTGTAATCAATCAGATTAAAGGGGAGTGGGAAACTCGTCAAGCGAACTTAGTGCCGTACATGAATTATGCCAGGAGGTTGCTTCCGTTCTTCGATCGAGTGGAACTTCATCATGTACCCAGGGCTGAAAATCAGATGGCTGATGCTTTAGCCACGCTGGCTTCAATGTATAAAGTCAATTATTGGAATGAGGCTCCAAGAATTGTGCTTTTGCGTCTTGATAGACCGGCATTTGTGTTTGCAATCGAGGGTGCCAATGACGGCAAGCCATGGTTCCACGACATCCAGACCTTCCTTATGACTAAGGAGTATCCTGCGGGTGCGTCAACCCAGGATAAGAAGACTCTAAGGAGGCTATCTGGAAACTTTTATCTCAATCCTGACGGAGTGCTGTATAAGAGAAACCACGATCTCGTGCTACTCAGATGTGTAGATGAGAAAGAAGTAAGTATGCTCATGGAAGAAGTCCATGAGGGCACATTTGGTACGCACGCCGGCGGGCATGCCATGACGAGAAAGATCCTGAGAGCAGGGTATTACTGGCTGACTATGGAGTCAGATTGCTTCAGATTCGCGAAGAAATGTCATAAGTGCCAGATTTATGCTGATAAAGTTCATGTGCCGCCGTGCCCATTGAATGTCATGTCCTCCCCTTGGCCGTTCTCCATGTGGGGCATCGACATGATAGGCAAGATCGAGCCCACTGCATCCAATGGTCATCGTTTCATTCTGGTAGCTATCGACTACTTCACCAAATGGGTGGAGGCAGCCTCGTACGCTAATGTGACCAAGCAGGTGGTAGCTAAATTCATAAAGAAGGACATCATCTGTCGCTATGGAATTCCTGAGCGGATCATTACTGACAATGGTTCGAATTTGAATAACAAGATGATGAAGGAGTTGTGCCAGAGCTTCAAGATTGAACACCACAACTCATCTCCTTACCGGCCGAAGATGAATGGCGCTGTTGAAGCCGCCAACAAGAACATCAAGAAGATTGTTCAGAAGATGGTTGTGACGTACAAAGATTGGCACGAGATGTTGCCGTTTGCCTTGCACGGTTATCGTACGACGGTGCGTACGTCGACCGGGGCAACTCCTTTCTCCTTGGTGTACGGTATGGAAGTTTTCCTACCGTTAGAAGTGGAGATTCCTTCTTTGCGAGTTTTGGTTGATGTGAAACTCGACGAGGCAGAATGGATTACGAATCGCTTGAACCAGCTCAGCCTGATGGACGAGAAGAGGTTAGCATCGATCGCATTTGGTCGCCTGTACCAAAGCCGAATGAAGAAAGCTTATGATAAGAAGGTGCGTCCTAGAAGCTTTCAGACGGGTGATCTCGTCCTGAAGAAGATTCTTCCGCCACACTCCGATCACCGGGGCAAATGGACTCCGAATTACGAAGGGCCGTATGTCATCAGCAAGGTCTTCTCAGGAGGAGCTTTGTTGTTATCCACGATGGATGGTGAAGATTTTGCATCCCCGGTGAACGCGGACGCAGTTAAAAAATACTTTGCTTGAAAGAGACCCGCTGGACAAAAAAGAAAGAGTCCAGGCAAAAAAGGGGCATCCCGGCGAACCAAAAATAGAATAAAAGGTTCGGGCAAAAATTAGGGATATATTGAAAAAATGTACACCCGCGAAGTCGAAAACCTACACTGGGCGGCTTCGGCAAAAAAGGGTATCCCGGTGAACTGAAAACCCGTAAAGGGCGGTTCACGCAAAAGTTAGGGATTTGAATAAGCAAATGACTGCGTTTCGCGTGTGGACTTTCATTGTTTAGTGGTTTGGAGGACCTGAGGGCCGTTCATCCGAATCAATCTCTTCCGAAGCTGAAGCGTCGGAGAAGTATCGAAGTCGAGTGGGTCTTAGAGGGATCAACTCATGGTGTTCGTCTACGCCCCGTTGCCGACATTTGTATATACTGATGTATATTTATGTTTTCTTTTTGCGCGGCTTCCTCATTCCAGGAGCTTGCCTCTGTTGTAAAACATTTTTGCCCATTCAGGGGTTCACCATCAATAAAATGCACATTATTCAGCAATTCTGCTGGTCTGTTTAGCATTTGTCTGTTTTGTTTGCGAATGAAAACGCCGATGTTTTTTAATAAAATGCGCATACATAAACTTGCGGGCCTAGGCCCATTGATTGTTGAAACAATTAATTAATTGAATATTGTCACGAGATAATAACCTGGATAGGCCCCTTTGAGGAGGGTATCTTGTCGGTTTGTTTGTGTTGTCGCAGGTGTAGCACCTTCCAGAAAATGTGTCGTGCGCATCCCCGAAGCAGGGCGAGCCCTCCTTCTCCAGCAGAGTTCAGTAGTCTTTCCTCCGCAGAATCTGAACGCAAATAGTGAGCATTGATATGTCTCCCCATGCAGAGATGATTCTCTTCCCCAAGCAGACGCATCCTAAAGGAACGTCACCCCATCAGCTGAGCCAAACACCGAAGAATGATGTCGTCTTTCCCCAGCGCCGGGTCATAAGTGCAGATTTCGTAGAAGTGTTCGGGTGCCGAAGCTCGTGTTTCCCCAGTAAAGTCTCCAGCGGAATTGAGATTCCCCACCAGAGTCATGCTCTCTCCTGAAGTTGGATGATTCCCTCTCCCCCAGCAGAGTATTGGAACAGCTGATGTTGTATTCCCCTGCAGAGTTGTACTCTCCCCCGAAGTCAGATGATTCTTTCTTCCCCGGCGAAATTGAAATTCCTCACCAGGGTCGTACTCTCCAGTGAAGTAGAATGATTTCTCTCCCCGGCTGAGTCCGCAGAAAAGCAGAATCCTTGGAAGCAGTTGAGACCTTGAGTGGATATTCCCTAGCAGAGCGTGGGGCAGCTGATGCTGTATTTCCCCAGAGTCGCACTCTCTCCAGCGAAGCAGAATGATTTCTCCTTCCCCAGCCGAGTTTGCAGATATCCACGAGAGCCAAATCCTTGGAAGGTGATCAGACCATGTTTAGTTGTTTCCCCAGTGGGGTGTTGAGCAGCTGAAGTTGTTTCCCCACAGAGTTGTTATCCCCAGAAGATTAGCCGAGACGGCCACGCAGTTTATTCTCGCGATTGATATCAGCAAGTCTGGTTTCTCGTAGAGCTTCGTCCCCTGCAGTAATCAACTGAAGTTGTTTTCCATGCAGCAGTCAACGGAAGATCAATTCCCCAGACAGAGTCCGATTGATATTGGCATGTCCACATTCTCCTCAGCAGGATGATTCCTCTACCTGAGTAGTTCTTGTCTCCTTGACAAAAGGGTTTCCCCTTCGGCATTTATTTTGCTGACGGGATTGCATAGCATTGTGCATGATTGCATAGCATTTAGCATAAACGCATATCATTTCCACCGTGTGGGGCATGGCGCCAAAGCATACGCATCATAAGCATGATCTAGGTTACTATCGTTCTTGTCTTACAGGTGTTCCACCAAAAGACCAGTTGCTCAGGATGATTCCTGAAGTTCTCCCCAACAAGGTCGCTTTCTTAAGATGGTTCTTAAGACCCCGGTGTAATCCCCACCGTCGCTCGCTCAAGATGATTTTTGAGATCCCCAGCGAAGTCTTCAGTTCGAGATGATTCTCGAATTCCTCAGCAAAGTCGTATGCTTAAGATGATTTTTAAGACCTCAGTACAGCTTCCCGAGTTGTTCGCCTAGTATGATGCTTGAGTTCCCCAGTAGCGTCCCCAGCAAGAGTTGCCCAGGAAGATTCCTGGAATACCCAGCAGAATAAAGTCTCCAGAATGGTTATCGGTTCAGGATGATTCTTGAAGGTGCCCGACGGAGTTTGTTTGTTCAAGATGATTCTTGAAAACCCTAGCAGCGTGATATGTCTGTTCCAACAGTGATGTCTAATCTGAAGATTGACTTCGTAAATGCCTGAAGGCGGTATCAGAAGGTTCCTGTGAGCTCAGATGTCCCTGTTGATGAATCAACGTGTGGCTGAAGACAAGGTTCCAAAGTTTGTAGATATAACAAGATGATCCGTGTTGGTCTGAAGACCAAGTCAGTTGTCCTGAGGAGATGATTGATTGCGATCAAGTGGATATTTTTTCTTCTGACTGAAGTCGAAGATGTTTCTCCAGCTGAAGCGGAGCTTTGCCTGAAGGCAAAGTGTTTGAATCCTCGTAGAGTCATGAATGGCTCAGGATACCATTTCTTTGACTGAAGTCACAGATTTCCTAAGCTGAAGCGAAGGTGCCTAAGGGCAAGGTTATCCCCAAGGTCATGAATGACCTAGGATTCATTTTTCGGACTGAAGGCCGAAATATATCCCTGACTGAAGTCACGGATGCTCTATAGCAGAGGTGGAGTTGCCTGAAGGCAGATCCATGTATCCTTGAAGGCCAAGGACCATTTCTTTAGACTGAAGTCGAAGATACCTCCTGCAGAGTTGCCGACGGGCAAAGTTTACATCCTTGAAGGCCAAGGATGTTCTTTCTAGCTGAAGCTGGAATAGCCGACGGGCAGGGTTTCATCTTTCTTCAGAAGAACTTGAAGATTCTCCAGCGGATCTGGAGTGGCCAGGGGTCAGGGTTCCATCTATCTTCAGAAATACTTGAAGATCTTTTCTAGCTGAAGCTGGAAATGGCCAGGGGCCAGGGTTTCATATATCTTTAATGTTGAAGTTCTACGGCGGGCAGTGTGCAGCAGTATTCCGATGTTCGTTATGGTTCTGAGGGTGAACCCCAGATCAGAGTGTGCTCGGTTAAGCCTCTCATTCCCAGCGGAGTAGTTTCAAATACGCAAGTATACCTTTTGTTCCATTTACCAGGGGTGAACCCCAGGTCAGAGTTGTTCAGTGTTGCAGTTGTCCGGCGGCGAGGTTGGATGTTTGTTCGACGGCGAGGTTGAACGTTTGGATTTGACGGCGAGGTCAGATCATGTTTGTTCGACGGCGAGGTTGAACGTTTGGATTTGACGGCGAGGTCAGATCATGTTTGTTCGACGGCGAGGTTGAACGTTTGGATTTGACGGCAAGGTCAGATCATGTTTGTTCGACGGCGAGGTTGAACGTTTGGATTTGACGGCGAGGTCAGATCATGTTTGTTTGACGGCGAGGTTGAACGTTTGGATTTGACGGCGAGGTCAGATCATGTTTGTTCGACGGCGAGGTTGAACGTTTGGATTTGACGGCGAGGTCAGATCATGTTTGTTCGACGGCGAGGTTGAACGTTTGGATTTGACGGCGAGGTCAGATCATGTTTGTTCGACGGCGAGGTTGAACGTTTGGATTTGACGGCGAGGTCAGATCATGTTTGTTCGACGGCGAGGTTGAACGTTTGGATTTGACGGCGAGGTCAGATCATGTTTGTTCGACGGCGAGGTTGAACGTTTGGATTTGACGGCGAGGTCAGATCATGTTTGTTCGACGGCGAGGTTGAACGTTTGGATTTGACGGCGAGGTCAGATCATGTTTGTTCGACGGCGAGGTTGGATATTTGTTTGACGGCGAGGTCAGACTCTTTAAATCCCCAGTAGAGATGATGTTTGTACGACGGTGATGTCCAGTGTCTCCAAGTGATGTGTGTTTCCGACGGCGATGTCAGATTCAGTCCTCCAGCGGCGATGTTGGGTGTTGTGGATGACTGACGGCGATGTCAGATCAGTATGTCTCCAGATAGTTGTCGTGCAGCTATTATTCCAGAGTCCGACGAGTTGAGCAGTTGGCAAATTTTCGGGTTTACCGGTATTCAACCGTCTCGTACCTTGATTGGTTGAGAGCCGTTCACTTCTCACCCAGTCAGGTTCAAGCCGTTTGAATAGGGGCAGCTGTTGCACCCCAAAATTTGACCAACAATTATTTATTCACTGAGTGTTTGAAAGTTGATACATTCACCAGAAAGTTCAAGGGATCCTCAGAGGAGTTGGTTGAAACCAGGGTTGTGTGCTTCATAGCTTGAGAGTTGTGGGTGCTCCTCATATGATTCTGAGACTTTGAGGATGAACTTGATGTTTTGAGAAAGCCTATGAGATGTCTTGAAAGCCATCATGAAGCCCAGAGAGGTCATTATGCAAGAATTCAGAAGATTCAACCATGAATGGTAGAACTAGGGTTTTGACTGGGTCAACCCTAGATCAGCTGAAGATTTGGAGAAGGTTGAGACCTAATCCAAGGGCCATGAGATCATGGAATTATGCATAGAGATGTTATAAAGATGATTCCTAGACCAACTCATCATGATTGAGGAGTTTGAGAAGTTTTGAGTTAGGGTTTCTGAGGATTGTCAGTGAAAAAACCCTAGTTTGATCCCTATCTTCCAGGCAGTTTTAGCTCTAGATGTGATTGATATCTCATCTTCCCCACAACATGAATGTTGTAGAGCTTGTTCTTAGCTTTAATTTTAGTGGTGGAAGTCCTTGATAGGAGTTACAGAGCTCAAGTTATGGTTTTGACAAATTACAAGTCAGCTGAGTTTGTGTGAATCTGGGTCCTTGAAAGTCACCCAACTTGCAGACAGCTTTTGCCCTAGTAGGATGATTCCTATGATCTCTTGGTCAACATGAATGTTGGAGGGAATCTTCTTAGCTTTAATTTGAGTGGTAGAAGTCCTTGATAGGATTTGTGGAACTCAACTTATGGTTTAAACAAGACAGGGGTATTTTGGTCATTTGTCAGTTATAGGTCATTTTAAGCAAAGGCCATATCTCCTAGTTCCAAGCCTCAAATGGAAAAACTCAAAACATGAAAGTTGTTCAAAATGGGATTTTAAGTCTAGAAAGAAGGTCATGAATTGTTGTAAAAGCTCATAGCATGGATTTGCATGATTGGTTAAAAATGAACTAAAAATGGCTTATAAGTTTAAAAAGATGAAAATGAAAATTGGTTTGGAAGATCTAGGAATCCAAAATAGGTCATCCAATATATCATTTTGATTGGAAACATCATTTTGAGAACATTGGTTTAAATAGAATTTTCATTTGAGGCTTTAAAATGGGACATGCTTTGTAATATTGAAACTTGCATATTAAGGCACCTTTGCAAAACTCAACATAAGCCAAAGGTGAGCTTGTTTTTCACACATATCTTCTCAATATCTCATGTAAAGGTATTTTGGCACAAAATTACAAGGCATAAGGCATGATACATGGGATTTTCAACTTATCATCACATGAGAAAATCAAGACTTTTCTAGCTCATTCTAGAAGGATCCAGGAGCTTCTATTGATCATTATAAGAAGAGTGAATCATGATGAGTATGAGGTTGGTCAAGGTTGAAGAATTCAGAGGAGAAAGAGAGAGGGAAATTGCCATTGAAGAGTTTCCTTCAAGATCAAGCAACTTGGGATTTCTTTCACCACAAGCTTTCTTCTTCAAAGCTCTTGCAAACAGAAAGTTTCTCTCCATTAGAGGAGTGTTTGGCACCAATTGCAAGCCCTGGAACCATCTCCACGAGCACTCACCATCACTTCTTGACAGGTTGGGATTCTTCTCCCTTTCTCCTTATTTATGTGATCTCTGTTGGTTCTTTAGGTATAGAACTGTTAAGGTAGGATAGGTGATCAAATCCTGAGAATTAGGGGCCATTTCATGGAGTTCCATAGCAGGTGCAAGAATCTTTCATGATTAAGAACAAGCTGGACATTAGGTTTCAAGGCACGAGGGATAGTTCATTGTGATGAGCATAGCATGTAGAACATGATCATGTCATTAATTTTCAGTTTTAGAAGAATTGATCTCAGGAAAATATGGTGGTACCAAGATCTTATAGCTTTCTGTTAGGATGATCCAGGAAGAATTAATAAAAACTACTCGTATAGCCTTGTTCCTCTTAATGAGTAGGCCATTTTCCTTTTTGAAAGTTTTGAGTTTCATCAAGTGTGGAGAGAGAACGAGCCAGGGGAAGTTCTCGCATGGAAGAAGGGTTTCTTGAAAACCCTAGAATTATTTGGGGACGATGGCCATATGCCGTTGGATTAGTCCCAGGGTTTGACTAAATCATCGAATCCGAGGGCTGAGATTTAAAAGAAATTGAGAGGGAAATCTGGGAATTGAAACGCTGCGTTTCATTAAACGCAGCGTCTGGGCTTAACGTATCCTTTTCTATCCGCACCCCCCCTATTTCAGCCCATCAAATATTGAACTAGCGCGCCTTGCTTTTTTCACCCCCTCCCCTTTATTTTGATTTCTTTTATTTTTTTAATTCCTTTAATATTTCTTGCACTTTAAAAATTCATAGAAAATCCAAAATTTAATATTTTTCAATTCTTGTTTTTTCTATAGGTTAGTGAATTTGTCTAGAAAATTATAAATAAATAAAATTTCCATTTTATTTTCTTTTCATATTTTTAGTATATTTTTCATTTTAATAGCTTTTTAATATGTTTAGTTTGATATCCAACTTTGTAGAATTTGTTTTAGGACCTTCCTTTAATCTTTTTAATTCATTCTTTTTTGTGTGATTAGATATTGAATCATAGTTCCCCATAGGATTTAATTCTTGATTTTTAGATTAAAATTTGATTAGTTTAATTAGGGTAGCATTAGGGTATCCTAATTAGGGTTTAAGAATGCATAGGTAAGAAAATTCATTTTCTTTAGATAGTTTTGTCTTGATTTTTGGGTAGGGGCATATGTGGATGTTATGGGTAGATGTTGTAGACCCTTGTGATTAATTGATAGATTTTTCCCCCTTGTTTTAGTATTTTTAGGTATTTTCTGAAGTTGACTGATGGTTTTGTCTGCCCTGTGGTTATTTGTTCACCTCTGGGGTTTATTTTGGGGAATTTGTTGTGGGGCTTGTGTTGTCTTGAAGATCTTGTTGGAGAGCATGATGAAGAGAAGATTGAAGATCAAGACTCAGAGACCCAGAGCTTGGATTTTTCCCTGTCTGTGAGGTTTGAGATCCTGAAGTTTGGAGGAAGTTCATGGTACTTTCCTGAGGAAGGCACTATGAATGACTTTCATTCTTTCTTCTCACCTCTTTCTTAGGTATCCAATGATGTTGGAGCCAACTTGTGAGTTTAGTTTCTCCTGAGGAGGAATGTAAACTGATCACATGTTGTTGAGCCACATGGGATACAACTCCTAAGTGGAAGCCTCCTAGTACTTTCCTGAGGAAGGTCCTATGGGTCTATTCACTTAGTTCCATTAGTTTGTCTAAGATTTCTTAAGTATCCAATGATGTTGGAGCCAACTTGTGAGTTTAATTTCTCCTGAGGAGGAATGTAAACTGATCACATGTTGTTGAGCCACATAGGATACAACTCCTAAGTGGAAGCCTCCTAGTACTTTCCTGAGGAAGATCCTATGGGTCTATTCACTTAGTTCCATTAGTTTGTCTAAGATTTCTTAAGTATCCAATGATGTTGGATCCAACTTGTGAGTTTAATTTCTCCTGAGGAGGAATGTAAACTGATCACATGTTGTTGAGCCACATAGGATACAACTCCTAAGTGGAAGCCTCCTAGTACTTTCCTGAGGAAGGTCCTATGGGTCTATTCATTTAGTTCCACTAGTTCAGATAGGATTTCCTAAATATCCAGTGATGTTGGAGCCTGCTTGTGAGTTTAATTTCTCCTGAGGAGGAATGTAAACTGATCACAGTGGTTGAGCCACGTAGGATATGATTCCTGAGTATACACCTCCTAGTGCTTTCCTGAGGAAGACACTATGAGTCTGCTTACTTAGCTCCCTTTCTTTGGTAAGCTTGTTCTGAAGCTTGAAGATTGGGATTGATTTCTTTTGGTTAGGTTTTGCTTTAGGGCTTTGCTTAGATTTGATCAGGATTCTGTGTTAGGATTAGAGAGTAGATTCTTTCTTTCTCAAGCATGTGTTTTGTTTGCCTGATGGCACTTCATTTCTTTTATCTGTATATTGCCTGATAGCATGTTGTTCATCTTCAGTATGATTACTGTTATTTCATGACTGGCTTGAGGTCGAGACGAGCTTGTGGAGGCTGAAGCCCCACACACATTTCCTCCCTCACTTGCATTGCATGCATTTCACTGTTAAGCTGATGCTTTTGTCTGTTTTGGTGTATCATTGACATGATCCCTTAGGACTCTCATTTCCTTTGATAAGGATTTGATGATAGACTTTTAGGTTGAAACCTATGCATGACAACATCTAGGAGTTCCCTGTTCAAACCTCAACCATAGGATGAATCCATGGCATGACAACAGTAGGACTTGATAGTCTCCCTCCTAGTTGGGCCTGTTCTCTTCTCATCTCAAAGAAGTTTAAGATACAGTAATCATGAATGATTTCTTTCGTACGTTACGAGCCTTAAGCTATCTGAGATGGGATGTTTAGTATGGTACCCTTTGGGTGACATGCGACGCATTCACTCTCAGGTCATAGTCTCTAGTGCGGTTGAAATCGCAAATACAATAAAAAAACATTTCTTTTAGGAGATAACCCGTAGTTTCCCGAACTACGTTTGCTCTGATCTTTCATACCAGATGAAAGTACGTAGGCATAGGATGCGACGTCCTAGCGAGCAACCTTCAACCTTTCCCTCGTAATCATTCGTAGGCCGAACTACGTTGACTCTGATTTCTCATTCTCTGATGAGAATACGTAGGCATAAAGTACGACGCTTTGCCGAGTCATTTTTCTTTTCTTTTTCAGCCAGCCTTGATAGGTAGATAGATTAAAACCAACCCGTCCAAGTAAACAAACAAGCGAGGATCCCGTCGAGTACGACGGACGTGAGGGGTGCTAATACCTTCCCCTTGCGTAACCGACTCCCGAACCCAGACAATGGTTGCGATGACCTTGTCTTACCCTTTTTTCGTCAGGTTTTTCCGATCGTTTCCTTTCCCGCTCTGAGGGATAAATAACGAAAGGTGGCGACTCTTCGGTCATGCCGGCACCTTATTTTCGCGCAAGCGACAACATGCATTACTGATACAGGAGCTAATCTTCAGACTAGGTCATTCGGAGACGTTGAGGATATTGGAAGATGTCAGAGCGCGCCATTTGGCCTGATTTATCTTTGCTTTGCTTTTGTTATATGTACTTGTATTTTGACCATCGCCAGACTTGTTAGCCGAGGTCTTTTTTCGGCTGTATTCAGTTGTATTCTTGTGCTTTGCCTCTCGGCATTTGTTTATGTATGAGGTTTTTCTTATTCCTTGCTTGCTGGATCGGGACTCCATTATCGTGATGGCCTCCTCTCTGAAATTAGAATCGGGGGGAATATAACCTGTAGCATACTTATACATTTGCATCTGCATACTCATATTGCATGACTGGTATTTTTTGAACCTGTATCTTATTTCCTGCATCTCCCAGATTTCAAGATTGACAACCAGAGAATACATCGTTATTCTACCAAGAACAACTACAGGAGAATCATGGATCAAGTTCAAGTCGAGATGCAGGAAATTCGTGAGAAGTTGGCACTTTTCATGCAAGCAATGGAAACTGTGGTCAAAGGCCAGGAGAATCTCCAGACTCTGGTGCAACCACTGCTGGTGCGGGCGAATGGAAATACTGATTATCACTCTGTTGGAACTCCTCGCAGGGAGGATGGGATACCTACAGTGGTCGTTCCCACAAGTGGTGGAGTGGGTGGCGGTGATGGCAATGGCAATGGAAATACTGGCGCTGGTGTTGGTAATGGTAACACTGGTATTGGTAACACTGGTACTGGAAACGCTGGAAATGGTGATGGGAATGTTGTTAACGATACTGGCAATGCTGGAGATGCTAATCAAGGGTTTGGTGACAACACTGGTTTTGGAAACAATAACCAAGGGTTTGGCATTGGTAATCATGATGGGAATTTTGGTTTCAACAATCAAGGCTTTGGCTACGATGGATATGGTAACAACAACCAAGGGTATGGATACGGTGATGTTGGCTTTGGTAACATGAACAACAACGGTGCTGGGATGGTGCCTTTCAACACCGGTTATAGACTAGGTGGGGTCAATCAAGGATTCGGTAACAGAGGACGGGATCCTATTTTCAATCAACAGGGATATGGCCGTAACGCTGGTTACGAGGGATACGGTAATGAGAATCTGAACTGGGGCGAGGATCGCCAGGAAGACGCTTTCTCCGGACAAGGCGTGGGATTTGAAAGGCCTAATGACAATGATAGGAGGTTCAAAATGCTGGAAGAGCAGATCAAAGGGATAGCCAATCAGAACTCTGATGGGTTAGATATGACTACCATGGGACTAGTGCTTGGGCTGAGGGTGCCTTTGAAATTCAAAGCTCCAACATTTGACAAGTATAAGGGGGATACATGCCCTAGAGTTCATGTACGTTCTTATTACAGAAGAATGTCTGCATACTCTGACGACGAGAAGATGCTTATGCATTTCTTTCAAGACAGTTTATCGGGACCATCGCTGGAATGGTACATGGGACTGGAGCCCACCCAAATTAGAAGCTAGAAAGAATTGGCTGATGCTTTTGTTAAACATTACCAATATAATAGTGACTTGGCGCCAAACAGGGTCCAGCTGCAGAGTTTGTCTTAGAAAAATGGTGAGATCTTCAAGGAGTATGCGCAACGCTGGCGTGATATTGCGGCTAGGGTTCATCCCCCTTTGGTTGAAAGAGAGTTGATTGATATGTTTATTGGAACATTCTCTGGAATGTATTACGACAAATTGCTTAATGTCTCGATGGGTAGTTTCTCCGACATGATTCTCATGGGAGAACGGATTGAAAACGGAATTAAGATTGGGAAGATTCAGGCAGGTGAATCCACCTCAGCTGGAGGTGCAAGGAAAGCCTTTGGTGGAAAGAGACAAGGCGACGCCAGTGCGGTGTATGGTGGTCGAGGTCGTGGAAGAGGTAGGAATCAGTATCAGCCACAATAAGTTGCTAGTGTTACTATCCCGATACCTCAGCAAAAACAACAACAACAACAACAACAACAACAACAACGGCAACAACAGCCGCAGCAACAGAGAATGCACCCTGCTCAGCGTAGAATTCAAGAGGGTAGGCCAAAGAGAGTATTTGAAGCACCTCCTTCAACTTATGCTGAACTGCTTCAAATGCTATTGGGTTTGAATTTGGTTGAAAAGAGCACGATGGCCCCGTTGACGGGCACTCCTCCATTTGGTTTCGACGCTGGTAAAAATTGTGATTTTCATTCCGGGGCACCCGGACATGATATTGAAGGTTGCCATGCTTTCAAACATAAGGTTCAAGATTTGCTTGATAGTAAGGCCATTAACTTTGGTCAGGATGGTCCCAATATTGTACAACAACCCATGCCGAATCATGGAGCGAATGCTATCCCTATCCTAACGGAAGAGAATTTGAACATGGTTATGGATGTGAATGAACTGAAGACACCGTTGAGTTGTGTTAAAAGCAGATTGTTGAAAGGGGGTGTATTCCCCGGATGTGACGAATATTGTCTGGATTACTGGACCCAACCAGAGGGTTGCGCTGATTTGAAAAGAGGCATCCAAGCCATGATAGATGAGGGGATTTTGCAATTTGATCGGACTGCTGTTGAGAAGCCTGTTGAGGCATTGTTTGAAAAGCAGGATGAGATTGTAACGGTTACGATCCCAAGGAAGACTATTACGATATCGGCGTCCTCCAAGCAGCCGACTATCACAATAACAAAAGCGGGACCCATTCCTTTTGAGAGTACAAAAGCTGTTCCATGGAAATATGGGTTAGAAGCATACTATAATGGAGAAAAGATCGAGGTGAATAGCCAGCCGGCAGGGGCAATTGACAATGTTGTTGGAACGGGAGGCATGACCCATAGTGGAAGAATCTTCACCGCACCTGAAGTTGAAGCAGAGAAGATTGCTAAAGGCAAAGCCAAGGTGAATGAAAGTGGACCATGCCAGTTGAAAGAGAAAGACACGTCGCTCAAGGACGTAGAAGAGTTCATGAGGCTAATTCGCAAGAGCGATTATAAGATTGTTGAGCACTTACAACAGACACCCTCAAAAATTTCAATTCTATCTTTGTTGCTTTGTTCCGAGGCTCATTGAAATGCTTTGTTGAAGATATTGGACACGTCATTTGTACCTCAGGAGGTTTCTGTCAACCAGCTAGAGGGGGTACTGGCGCATGTCAATGCTGGACATAGTTTGGGTTTCACTGATTTTAATCTAACACCCAGAGGCCGAGAGCATAATATGGCTTTGCACATATCGGTGGAATGTCGGGGCACCGTAATGTCGCACGTTCTTGTGGATACCGGATCTTCTCTGAATGTATTGCCTAAGAAGGCTATGATGAAGTTAGATATCCGGGGAATTATTTGCACGCCAAGTGACTTGGTTATGAGGGTGTTTGATGGAACGAGAAGGTCGGTGTTTGGATCGATAAGGTTGTCGTTGCAGGTCGGGCCGGAAATATTTGACACTGAATTTTATATCATGGATATTCATCCAGCTTATAGCTATTTACTTGGGCGTCCGTGGATACACTCTGCAGGGGCTGTGACATCCACGCTGCATCAGAAGCTTAAGATTGAAGTCGGTGGTGGCATCGTTACTATTTGTGGGGAAGAGGACATCTTGGTCAGTCATCTCTCATCATTCAAGTACGTTGAAGTGGATGGAGAAATCCACGAAACGCCCTGCCAAGCCTTCGAAGGATCGCAAATCAAAGACAAGTCCAGTGTTCCCAGCAAAGTGCCAGAGGTTGTTGTGGCTTCGTACAAAGACGCTCAAGCGTTGGTTCAGACTGGTGAGACCAAGGGTTGGGGTCAAGTGCTGGAAATTCCTATTAAGATGGACAAGTTTGGACTAGGGTATCGCCCTACATCGTCACCTTCCGCATCAGGCGCACCCAAGTTCAAAGGACCGGTGGTGATTACTCCAAAGGGAGTCTGCTTTGAGACGATTAATGTTATTTCCGACTCTGAAGACGGAGATAGTGACTGTGATATGGACGCGTGGATCAAGCCTAGCGTGCCAGGACAAAGTCTCTGCAACTGGTCCATCCGGGAAATTGTCCCAGTGACTACAAAACAGTAATGATTTGTTTTCTTGATTATTGTATAATCATGTGTCCTACCCGATGATCGCGACTTTCTATGTCTAATACAACCTAACTGCAAGTGCACAGTCTATCGCGTAGTAATAATAGATATCGATCCCACAGGGACTCGTAATCAAACTAGTGTTCTTGGGAGTTACTATGTTTAGCTAGGTAGAATATGTTTAAGGGAATAAGATTGTCACTAAAAGGGAACTAAGAAAACTATTTAGATTATAAATGATTGAATCGATATGTAGTAATTGTGTTCTTCAGGGATTTGATAAGTTACTGGTGTATGAAATGATTTTCAAAGTTTATTTAAGCAGAAAATGGAGATTTGAAGACTCTCTCCTCACGATGGTTATTGACGCTAATCATAATCCTAAGGGCCAAACGTACACTTTCGTATCCCGTTCGGGGTTAAAATCATTTTTGGGAAATCTCTAAGTTCTAATTCATTTTAAAGTGCTTTCGCTGTTATTAAAATGAATGACTAGTGTTTACTATCTGACCTTACCGCAGCTTTCGCTTGTTGGTTCGTATCTTAGTTAATTTCCCACTTTCGTGGCAAAACTACTTTTAAATAAGTTCTCGCTTTCGCGACGAAGTTTATTCAGTGAATCAATTTTAAACACTCAGACCATAAATTATTTTTTTGAAAAGAAAGTTTTTCAACCAGTTGTTATCAAATCCCATTCGAATTATTACTACAGATCGATTACCTGAGTTTAGCTAGACATGGATTTGGGAAAGATAAAACATAAATAAAAATAATAAATAATGATTTGCATTATAATAAAACTGGAATCGATTGAAATGAGAAACCTGTAAATATTCCAATTGGCCTTTGGGCAGATCCTCCACAGATGTTGGCAGGATTCTGATCTCTATGCCAATTTGATCGTACAATAAAATAGAAGTTATAGAAGAATGGAAAATGGAATACAGGAAAGGTAAAGAGAAACAAATAAGAATATTGCTGGAAAATAAGCTCTGGAAATAAATTCGGCAGCACTTCGTGGTATGAATGCAGCACACTTTCTGAAGTCCCCTGCTTCCCTTTTTATAGAAGTGGAATCCCAACGGTTATCATTGAAGATGATGGACTTTGAGGCAGATAATTTAGGGAGTAGTGGTCCACTCTGTGGGAATTGGAACTGATTCTTTGACGTGTAATTGGAGTGGGGCGTTTTTGCCTGCATGACGGTCGTCACAAGGTGTGACGGTCGTCACCCGTGTGACGGTCGTCATGAAGCTGTGACGGTCGTCACATCAGCAAAAACAGCTTCCTGCGCTTTTCATTGTGTTTTCACTCCTTTTTCGTCCATATTTCATCTGAGATTGCTTCTTTTCTTCATGTTGCCTTGTTTAGACGTGATCGTTGAATACCTGCAAAATATCAGACAAATACACGGAAATAACCCGAAATCGGATCGAAAACGGTTAGACTTTAGTTGAATTATGCATCAAAATATATATACAATTTCGTGTTATCAAACTCCCCTAAGCTTGAATCTTTGCTTGTCCTCAAGTAAAACGTGAAAAGGTCGGCAAGCGCGAGGCAGCTTCTTCGTTCGCAAAAGTCGGGAAAAACCGGGATTCTTGGTAGGAACAAAACGAGTACCATGACGACACTTGGACTACAAGTCTTCGGAGGTCTCCTTTTTATGCAAACCGGTCCCAGTCATGCTACTGTAGCTTGACGTCAAGGTTCTCGCGGCAAGTTCACCCTGTTTGTTCTAGCGCAATCACATTAAGCCCGTTGTCCATACACTTTCATGGCAAGTTGACCTGTTAGTGAATATGATCTCATTTCTTGTTTTTGATCTTCTTCATTGATCATAAGCTTATGTCATTGATTTTTCAATGTGTTTTCGTGCCGTTGGGCTAAATGCTCGGGTGAGGAGCACCTAACTTAGAAGGAAAAGTATCTTATATTCTTGGGCTTTTTAGCTCTCTTTTCATGCTTTTTCATCTTTTTTGGAGATCATACACTTATTTGCATCTGTCGCTCGCTTAGAAGTGTTTTTAGGATGGTGCTGACTGCTAGTATAAACTACTTGGGGCTGAGTTTGCGTAGACACTTGAGGCTTTGGTACGCGTAGGTAGTGAAACCGACTCGCATAAACCGGAGATCTAAGGTGTCAGGACGGTACTGGTTTTGTTAGAACTGTCGTTTCCTCGGAGTTTCAAAACTTGGTTTGAACTCGGTTGCATTCTCGTGATGCTTTTACTTTTGAGGAACGAACGAAAATTTTTGTTTACGTTGAATAATGTGGGGATGTTTGCGTAACGGGAAAAAGATATATAAACGAGCTTTATTTGCTAAAAATAGAAAATGTTTAAATAGAAATTACGAAAGTTCAAAGTGCAGTGGAATGGAAATAAAGGAAATTCAGAGTACAGTGGAATGGAAATAAAGGCTCCGCTCCCACACTATCTCAATCAGTGTCCCCACTGATTTTTGAAGCGTGCGAGAGGGAGATACAACTGAAATGAAAGTACAAATAACTGAAATATAGTAAACAATGAAGGAAAAATGGAAAATCTAGTCACGGCCTCTGTCACGTCCGCGCTGGCGTCCTCTGGATCTGGCAAGGGCTACTCTGTCCTCATAACTCATAGCTCCGGTGTGGTAGACGGTGTCTCGGAGTCCTTCGACCTGCAAAGTCAGATTTGCCAGGTTCTCAGTGATAGTAGCTTGGCCGGTTTGAAGTTGTTGCATTTGAGTCCGGTGCCAAGCTTCGAACTAGTCAGCTCGCTGATTCTACTGCTGCAGCATCGCGAGTATCTGTGCCTGCTGGTCTAGCGAGCGGCGGAGGTCCTCTTCTGTGTAGTCTGGCACGGGATGATGGCGGCGGCGGCGAGAGGATGTACCTTCTGGAGGAGGAGGCTGCGATGTCTCTGGCTGCTCGGACCTGTCCAACTCAGCTTGGATTTCATCGTCGGAACCGTGAGTGTGATCCTGAGTAGGAACGGCGGCAGCAGGAGGGGCAGTGAGGTCGAACAACCAGTTGGTACGGTTCTCTGGGTGTGTGCGGGTGCGTGACGGAAGGATGATGCTTCGAACGGTCTTGCCACGCACTACCGGATGGTATTTGCCGCCAGCTCTGGAGCGGATAAGATGAGATGCTCTGCAGTGGTCGGTGTCAAGGAACACCGAGGGGATGGACTGGAGGTGTTGGAGGTGGTCGCCAAGGTTCAGCCCAAGCGCAATAGCAGTGACAATCCCGCTAAAGTAGAATGGCTTCGAGCCACGGTTGCAGTTGGCCTGAATATGAGCCAGCAGAAATGGAGCAGCGTTGACAGGTTCGTTGTTGAAGACGCAATGAAGGAAGAAGAGCTCTTTGGAGTTCACTTTGTGGTTGCTGTCTCTGGCGAAAATAGTGTTGCTCAACGCTCTGTGAAAGTACCAGATGGTTGGGTTATGGATGTGAGTGGCGTGCAGAGAGTCCCAACCATCGGCATTGATGCCGGTCAACTGATACCACAGTGCGAAAGCTTCATGCTGGAACTGATCGGTGATGCGGCGGTGAGCGTTGTCGCCGCGAGGTAGCTGTAGGATGCTGGCAATCTGATTTTGGTGCAACTGATAGTTGACGCCAAACATCCGGAAGCATGCGGCGCCTGAGTGCTGGTTAAGTTCGCCGCTGCTTGTGACGTAAGTGAACGAACTCAAGAACTCAAGAGTGAGTTGTTCGTATGTTGGCTGTGGGTTGGTGCAGAGGTTCCAGATGCCTGCTCTTTGAAGCATCCAGGTTACGCCTTCAAGGAGTCCGAGCTCCGTAAGTGTTGGAAGGTGTGGATAATGAGTTGGCTGGAGCGACCTCTGATGAAATGCGATGTAGTTTGCTCGTTGTCTTTCGCCTAAGTCTCCTTCACTGAAGGTAATGTTGCTGATATCTGGGGTTTCTGCATTCCTTTCCATTTTTGGAATATGGAGAGGTTTCTGAAGATTGGGGTTTTTCTGCAGAGTGGGAAGAACTGACAGAAGTGTGGTTTGGAAGTTGAGATTGAAGTTGAAATATAGAGTTCAATGTTGGGAGGACGAAAATTCGTAGTGGGGTAAGAGTTAGGGTGATTGGAAGTGGTAATGGGGGTAGTGGAAGAGAACACGAACCCTGTTTTATCAGATATCAGTATTTGAATTCGTGACGGTCGTCACCCGCGTGACGCTCGTCAGGGTCCTGTGACGGTCGTCACAGCAGCAAAATCTGCAGAACGCACAATTTTGCTCCGAGGGCGTACTCGTAGTGACTTTAAGGCTTAGTATTGATACGGTTATGTAATATAACAGCCAACAAACAACGAATAATGCGAAAACAGAATAACTGAATAAAAACTAGAATTGAAATAACATAAAATTGAAATGATTGTATGTAGTACATAAAGAAAACTAACAATGCGAAAAATCCAAATGATTAAATGAAACTAAACTAGACTAAACTAAACTGAAACTACTGCTAAGAACTAATAACTAATCTTTTCGTGTCTTCAACTCATCGAATTTCCGTGCGTAGTAGTCGAGTTGGTCGCAGACTAAATCCATGAAGCCTACCAGTTCGCTGTGCATGCCTGCGATGTCAGCTTTTACATTAGTCAGAGCTTTATCAAAGTCGTCCAATCTGAGTAAAACGGTATCCATTTTGTCGGTGGTTTCCTCAGGGATAGGCTCAGGATAAGTGTTGTAGTGTGGAGGAGTCGTAGGGTCTACTTCAGCTTCGGATACAGCATCCTCATAGTACATATAGTCGTGTGCCTCAGAGATGTGGTCACTGTCATACATATAGTTCTGTGGTGTTGACTGTGGTGAAGGAGGTCCCATAGGCTCATCTAATTCATAGAGCCAGTTATCCTTGTTGTGGATACTTGTCATCATATGATCAGGCAGTGTGAATAGCTGTACTGGTTTTTCGTTAATGAGGTACTCATATGGGCCAGGTCCCATAGTTCCTAAGATGCGCCTGTTAAAGCAGAATTGTATGTTCATGGGTCGGATGGTGCCAAAACGAGTGCTGGCATTTAAGTGGAATCTAAGGCCAAGCTCGTGGGCAATCATTGTTACTAGGCCTCCTATAAGGATAGGTGTCTGAGGTTCCAGCGTGAGGCGTTTGAAAGATCTCATCATGAAAGGCACTGCATTTACTGTACGTCCCTGAGAAGCACAGAACATGATGAATAACTCCTCTTTAGATAGTGCAGTGATATTTTCTTCTTTCCCAAACAAGGTGTGAGCTAGTATCTTATGGAAGTATCTGAAGGTTGGGTTGTGTATGTCATCATTGTACATTCTGTCTGGTTCAGGGTGATAATCGCCTGTGATTCTACCCCAGAATTGATCGAGTTGAAAATCAATATCGTCATCTTCTGCACTGATGACCACATGCGGTCCGCTAGGAAATCCTAGGAGGTTAGCTAGTGACATCCGGCTATGGGTTTGGTCCATTCCAAACAATCGGAAGGTAATCAGCTCTGTGTTGGTTCCAAAACCATAGTTGGGTATGTATCTGAAAGAAGTAAGGAATTCATAGGTAAGATCCTTATAGGTAGCAAAACGCATTTTCAGAGCAGTGTTCTCCCAACCTAGTTGATTGAACAAGTATTGAATGCTATCCGTGATTCCTAGTTTATCCATAGTAGCCTTATCATAATACAGCGTTAAGGCGAATTCTCTTTCGGTCAGTGCTGCAAATCTCGCCTTTTGAGCTAGTCCTCGGAAGTGAACCTTTGTGAAGTCGTATTCGGCCATACTCGCAGGTAATTCGGAGAAAATAGAAGGAATGTTTTGAAGGCTTTTAAAAATCCTGAAAAGTTTAAGACAGGAAATTGAAGTCAGGATTTTTAGAAACGAAAAGCGGTGGAAACAAAAGACAAAAGAGAAAAATAAAATGAAAACAAACGAAAGTAGAAAGTAGTAATTATAAGTTTAGAATTTTTGTTGGATTTTCAAAGTAAAATTTTAAAGAAAAATGAAATACAATAACGAGGGAAATTGGGTTGCCTCCCAGTAAGTGTTGTTTTTAACGTCTAAAGCCTGACGATAGCTTGGTGAGAAGCTATTCGGGTGTTTGAGCTGGAAGCTCAAGCAATGCTATACTGCTGACTTGAGGACTGCTGTCGTCCTTATTGTAGTGTTTTAGACGTTGCCCGTTTACGATAAACGGTGCATTCATCTTATCGGTAATTTCAACAGCTCCGCTCTGAAGTACTTTAGTCACTTCATAAGGTCCAGACCACCTAGATTTTAGTTTACCTGGGAAGAGTTTTAATCGTGAATTAAAGATCAATACGATGTCTCCCACACTGAATTGTTTTCTGACTGAACGTTTATCATGCCACTTTTTAGTTCGTTCTTTGTAGATACGGGCATTTTCATAAGCGTCTAATCGGAGTTCTTCCAACTCGTGTAAGTTCAAGATTCGCTTTTCTCCTGCCTCAGTGTAGTTGAAGTTGAGTGTCTTAATGGCCCAGAAGGCCTTATGCTCTAACTCTACAGGGAGATGGCAGGATTTACCGTAAACTAATTTGTAGGGGGTGGTGCCTATTGGTGTCTTGAATGCGGTCCTATAAGCCCATAAAGCTTCTTGTAGCTTCGACGACCAATCTTTCCTTGAGGTAGCGACAGTCTTTTCCAATATCTGTTTTATTTCTCTGTTCGAGACCTCTACTTGTCTGCTAGTTTGCGGATGATAGGGTGTAGCTACTCGGTGTCGGACTCCATATCTAGAGAGAAGTTTATCGAATATTCGTGATATGAAGTGAGATCCGCCGTCACTAATGACGAGTCTTGGTACACCGAATCTAGGAAAGATTGTGTTTTTGAAGAGTTTGATTACTACTCGTGCGTCATTTGTTGGAGCAGCTATGGCTTCTATCCATTTAGACACGTAATCGACATTGACGAGTATGTAGTTATTACCAAAAGAGGATGGGAATGGTCCCATGAAATCTATTCCCCAGACGTCGAAGATTTTTACCTCTAAGATTCCTTTCTGAGGCATTTCATCGCGTCGTGAGGTGTTGCCAGTTCGTTGGCATCTATCACACTTTTGCACAATGATATGAACGTCTTTCCAGAGATTAGACCAGAATAAGCCGGCTTGGAGAATCTTAGCACACGTCTTGGATGTACTAGCATGACCACCATATGGTGATGAATGGCATTGGGAAATAGTATTTTCTATTTCTTCCTCTGGGACACAGCAACGATATATGTTGTCGGCCCCTCTCTTGAAGAGTAGAGGTTCGTCCCAATAATAGTGTTTCAGATCGTGGAAGAATTTCTTCTTTTGCTGATAAGTAAGATCCGGTGGAAGTACGCCCGCAGCGAGGTAATTAACAATGTCAGCATACCAAGGTAATGTGACTTGGGCATAGACGACTTCTACGACTTTTTTGAATTCTGGATCTTCCGAGATTGAATTGGGTGTGTCACTTTCTAATTTGGCTATCAGACGTTCGTACGGGAAATCGTCATTTATCGGTACTGGTTCATGTTTGATGCCTTCTATTCGGGATAAGTGATCCGCAACAACGTTCTCGGTTCCTTTCTTATCTTTGATTTCTAAGTCAAACTCTTGTAGTAACAGGATCCATCTCAATAGTCTTGGTTTGGCATCCTTTTTGCTTATTAGGTACCTTATGGCAGCGTGGTCTGTGTATATGATAATTTTTGCTCCTACTAAGTAAGAACGGAATTTGTCAAGCACAAATATAACTGCTAGAAGTTCCTTTTCTGTGGTAGCGTAGTTCATTTGGGCAGGATCTAAGGTTCTACTGGCATAGTAGATGGCGTGGAGTTTCTTGTCCTTCCTTTGTCCTAGAACTGCGCCTACAACATAATCACTCGCATCGCACATGATTTCGAACGGTAGTCGCCAATCGGGTGGTTGCATGATAGGTGCGGTGATAAGGGCTGATTTCAATGTTTCGAATGCTTTTAGACAGTCGTCGTCGAAGACGAACTCAGCATCTTTCATCAACAGGTCGGTCAGGGGTTTTGTGATTTTCGAGAAATCTTTTATAAATCTTCTGTAGAAACCGGCATGTCCTGGAAAACTCCGTATTTCTCGTACGGATTTTGGAGGTTGGAGATCTTTTATAATCTCTATTTTAGCTTTGTCTACCTCAATTCCTCTATCTGATATGACATGTCCTAGAACTATTCCTTGTCGGACCATAAAATGGCATTTTTCCCAATTTAGGACGAGGTTTACTTTTACACAACGTTCTAATACCATTTCTAAGTTCTGTAGGCATCCTTCGAAACTTTGTCCACATACCGAGAAATCGTCCATAAATACTTCCATGATGTCGTCTATGAAATCTGCGAAGATTGCCATCATGCATCTTTGGAAGGTTGCTGGAGCATTACAGAGTCCGAACGGCATTCGGCGGTAAGCAAAAGTACCATAAGGACAGGTGAACGTAGTCTTTTCTTGGTCATCAGGATGGATGGGAATTTGGAAGAATCATGAGTAACCATCTAGATATCAGAAGTATGAGTGTTTGGCTAATCTTTCCAACATTTGGTCTATGAAGGGTAATGGGAAGTGATCTTTGCGTGTAGCCTTGTTAAGCTTTCTATAGTCAATGCACATCCTGCTTCCAGTCACGACTCTTTTTGTTATTGATTCTCCTTTTTCGTTTTTAACTACTGTGACTCCTCCTTTCTTCGGTACGACATGAACTGGGCTGACCCATTCACTATCGGAGATCGGATAGATGATTCCTGCATCTAGAAATTTCTTTACTTCATCTCTGACTACAGTGCTCAGGATGGGGTTCAGTCTTCTCTTATGCTCTCGAGAGGTTTTAGAGTCTTCCTCTATTGTAATTCGATGCATATAGATCGAAGGGCTTATACCTTTTAGATCGCTTATGTTATAGCCTAACGCGGTGGGGTACTTCTTTAGGACTTCCAATAGCTTTTCGGTTTCTGGTTGTCCTAAGTCGGCGTTGACTATCACTGGTCTTTTTAGTTCATTGTCTAGAAATTCATATCTGAGGTTTTTGGGTAGTGTTTTGAGTTCTAAAGATGGGTTCTTTGGACCTGGCATATGGTTTGGGGTCAGTGCTAAGCTTTCGCTTAGGCTGTCGTCTTTATACGGTTTACGCCAATTATCGTCTTCAGAAATATCGGGTATTTGAATCTTTATTATTTCTGAATACGTGGTCTCTTCGTTCTCAAGTTCTTTTATGCATTCGTCAATTTCGTCTACTAAGTAGCAGGTATCGTCTATGGCTGGTGCTTGTAAGAACTTGGTGAGAATGAACTCTATCTTCTCTTCTCCTACTTCGAATGTTAGCCTTCCTTTCTTCACGTCTATAATCGCTCCGGCTGTAGCTAGGAATGGTCTTCCTAGGATAATTGGGGTTACAGTGTCCTCCTTGATGTCCATGATTATGAAGTCGGTTGGAATGTAGAATTGTCCTATGCGTACTGGAACGTTTTCCAGTATTCCGACGGGGTATTTTACTGACCTGTCAGCTAATTGTACGGACATTTTGGTTGGTCTGAGGTCTCCCGTATTCAGCTTTTTGCATATAGATAAGGGCATAACACTGATACTGGCTCCTAAATCGCATAGAGCTTTGTCTATTACGAACTTTCCTATGACGCAGGGTATGGAGAAACTACCTGGGTCTTTTAATTTAGGAGGCATGCGGTTTTGAATAATAGCGCTACACTCTGCAGTAAGTGTAACTGTTTCGTTATCCTCGATCTTTCTCTTATTCGACAGGATCTCTTTGAGAAATTTAGCGTATGACGGCATTTGAGTTATCGCTTCTGTAAAAGGGATAGTAATATTCAGCTGTTTAAGGAGCTCTACAAATTTCTTAAACTGTCCTGAAGTTTTGGAGTTTATCAGTCTTTGCGGATAAGGGATAGGTGGTTTATATGGCGCTGGAGGTGCTTGAGTTTTTTCACTTGCGGTATCCTCATTCTCGTTGTCTTCCTTCTTCTCTAACTCGGATTCCTTCTCTGCTTGTTCAGTTGGTTTTTGTTGCATGGTTGAGTTTTCGGTCCTCGGATCGATCGGTTCGTCCAATTCTTTTCCACTTCTTAATATTACAGCATTTGCTTGGCCTTTTGGATTCTGTTCGGGTTGTCCAGGAAATGTGCCAGCAGGTGCGGCAGCAGAGGCTTGTTGTTGAGCCACTTGTGATATCTGAGTTTCTAACATTTTGTTGTGGGTGGCTAAGGCGTCTACTTTTCCGGTCAACTGTTTAATTTGCTCGCTAGTGTGTATGTTTTGATTCAGGAATTCTTTGTTTGTTTGAGCTTGAGTAGCTATGAATTTTTCCATCATCAATTCGAGGTTTGATTTCCTAGGTGCATTCTGAGCAGCTGGTTTCTGATATCCTTGCGGAGCAGTAGGCATTTGCAATGCATTTTCGCTTTTGTAAGAAAAGTTTGGATGATTTCGCCAACCTGGGTTGTAGGTATTTGCGTAGGGATTTCCTTGAGCATAATTTACCTGGTCTGGTGGGATTCCGGCTAGCAATGGGCATTCGGGTGCATTATGAGTGGTGCTTCCGCATAACTCGCAATTTGGAGTTACTGCAGCGACAGTTGCAGTGGGGTTAACGGTCAGACTATCAATCTTCTGTGCTAGAGCATCTACTTTAGCGTTGAACTTTTCAAGGCTGCTGATCTCGTACATCCCACCTTTCGCTGTGGTTTTCTCTATTGGAGTGCGTTCACCTCCCCATTGGCAATGGTTTTGTGACATGTTTTCTATTAATTGATAGGCTTCATCGTATGGCTTATCCATAAGTGCACCGCCCGCGACAGCGTCTATTGTCAATCTAGTATTGTATAGAAGCCCATTATAGAAAGTATGGATTGTCACCCAGTCTTCTAGACCGTGGTGAGGACATGTTCTCATCATATCTTTGAATCGTTCCCATGCTTCGTAAAGAGATTCAGTATCTTTTTGTCAAAATCCGTTGATTTGAGCTCTAAGCATAGCAGTTTTGCTTGGCGGAAAATATCTCGCTAAGAAGACATTCTTCAATTGCTCCCACGTCGTAACGGAGTTGGATGGTAACGATTGTAACCATGTCCACGCTCTATCTCTAAGAGAGAATGGGAAAAGACGAAGTCTTATCGCGTCTGGAGTTACTCCATTTGCTTTCACTGTGTCTGCGTATTGTACAAACTTCGTGAGATGTTCATTCGGATCCTCAGTTGCGTTTCCTGAGAATTGGTTTTGTTGTACAGCCGACAGCAATGATGGTTTCAGCTCAAAATCATTTCGGGTAATAGTTGGGGCAGCAATGCTACTTCTAGGCTCCATCTGAGAGGGTGTAGCGTATGCCTTCAGCGGTTTGTTTGGAGGTCCTTCAGCCATCTCTGGTTCTTCTTCTTCTGATTTGGGAATGGGAGTGAGAGGTTCGGGAGTGTTATGTTTGAGTTGTTTGAGTTGGTACTCAATGATTCTACTTCTTAAATGTAAGAAGCGTTCTAGTTCTGCGACTGAAGGTTTTACGATATCGCTTTGCGGGCGATTTCTTGGCATACAATCGACAGCACTAGTAAAGGAAAAATGAAAATTGTTAACCTAGTTTATACGGTGTAACAGAAGGTTACACTATTGACTAAACAGGTCCCCGGCAACGGCGCCAAAAACATGATCTCGACTTTCTATGTCTAATACAACCTAACTGCAAGTGCACAGTCTATCGCGTAGTAATAATAGATATCGATCCCACAGGGACTCGTAATCAAACTAGTGTTCTCGGAGTTACTATGTTTAGCTAGGTAGAATATGTTTAAGGGAATAAGATTGTCACTAAAAGGGAACTAAGAAAACTATTTAGATTATAAATGATTGAATCGATACGTAGTAATTGTGTTCTTCAGGGATTTGATAAGTTACTGGTGTATGAAATGATTTTCAAAGTTTATTTAAGCAGAAAATGGAGATTTGAAGACTCTCGCCTCACGATGGTTATTGACGCTAATCATAATCCTAAGGGCCAAACGTACACTTTCGTATCCCGTTCGGGGTTAAAATCATTTTTTGGAAATCTCTAAGTTCTAATTCATTTTAAAGTGCTTTCGCTGTTATTAAAATGAATGACTAGTGTTTACTATCTGACCTTACCACAGCTTTCGCTTGTTGGTTCGTATCTTAATTAATTTCCCACTTTCGTGGCAAAACTACTTTTAAATAAGTTCTCGCTTTCGCGACGAAGTTTATTCAGTGAATCAATTTTAAACACTCAGACCATAAATTATTTTTTTGAAAAGAAAGTTTTTCAACCAGTTGTTATCAAATCCCATTCGAATTATTACTACATATCGATTACCTGAGTTTAGCTAGACATGGATTTGGGAAAGATAAAACATAAATAAAAATAATAAATAATGATTTGCATTATAATAAAACTGGAATCGATTGAAATGAGAAACCTGTAAATATTCCAATTGGCCTTTGGGCAGATCCTCCACAGATGTTGGCAGGATTCTGATCTCTATGCCAATTTGATCGTACAATAAAATAGAAGTTATAGAAGAATGGAAAATGGAATACAGGAAAGGTAAAGAGAAACAAATAAGAATATTGCTGGAAAATAAGCTCTGGAAATAAATTCGGCAGCACTTCGTGGTATGAATGCAGCACACTTTCTGAAGTCCCCTGCTTCCCTTTTTATAGAAGTGGAATCCCAACGGTTATCATTGAAGATGATGGACTTTGAGGCAGATAATTTAGGGAGTAGTGGTCCACTCTGTGGGAATTGGAACTGATTCTTTGACGTGTAATTGGAGTGGGGCGTTTTTGCCTGCATGACGGTCGTCATAAGGTGTGACGGTCGTCACCCGTGTGACGGTCGTCATGAAGCTGTGACGGTCGTCACATCAGCAAAAACAACTTCCTGCGCTTTTCATTGTGTTTTCACTCCTTTTTCGTCCATATTTCATCTGAGATTGCTTCTTTTCTTCATGTTGCCTTGTTTAGACGTGATGGTTGAATACCTGCAAAACATCAGACAAATACACGGAAATAACCCGAAATCGGATCGAAAACGGTTAGACTTTAGTTGAATTATGCATCAAAATATATATACGATTTCGTGTTATCACTCGGGGCACAGTGATTTTATTTTAGGGCCACCTGCTTATGTGTATGCACCATTTAATCATTGAATAAAGGCGTTTTTCTCATACAAATTTTGTGTTCCCTGTTTTTCTTGTTTTTATTTTAACAATAAATGGCAACGTGGTTATGAGCTTTGTTTGCACTCATTTGAAGCATTTAACCATTTCCTTTGCAGGATTCATATATCCGATGACACCGAACACGAACTTCCTATGACTCGCTTTGACTTCGAGCACCCGGTATTTCAAGTTGAGGAAGAGATTGTTGAGGATAGCGACTTGCCAGAGGAGTTGACTCGACTGTTGAAATAGGAAGAAAGAATCATTCTGCCTCATCAGGAAGAGATTGAGATTATCAACGTGGGGTCCGAGGGAGTTGTCAGGAACATCCGGATAGGGGCTACACTGCAAAGCGACATCAAGCAAGGTCTGATTGAGATGTTGCAAGAGTACAGTGATATCTTTGCTTGGTCGTACGAGGATATGCCAGGACTGGATACTGACATGGTTGTTCATCGTCTGCCATTGCGAGAAGAATGTCCACCTGTTAAGTAGAAACTCAGAAGAACCAGACCAGATATGTCTGTGAAGATTAAGGAGGAAGTTCAGAAACAGTTGGATGGTGGTTTCCTTGTTGTTACAACTTATCCCTCATGGGTCGCCAATATAGTACCGGTACCAAAGAAAGACGGTAAGGTGTGGATGTGCGTAGACTATCGTGATTTGAATAGGGCGAGCCCAAAGGACGATTTTCCGCTTCCTCATATCGATGTGCTGGTCGATAACACTGCTCAATTCTCCGTGTTCTCCTTCATGGATGGTTTCTCGGGCTATAATCAGATAAAAATGGCACCAAAAGACATGGAGAAAACAACCTTCATTACTCCCTGGGGAACATTTTGCTACAAAGTGATGCCCTTTGGTTTGAAGAACGCTGGGGCAACATATCAACGTGCTATGACGACGCTCTTTCATGACATGATGCATAAAGAGATCGAGGTTTATATTGATGATATGATTGCCAAATCCCAGACGGAGGAAGAGCATTTGGTTAATCTGCTGAAATTGTTCAAGAGGCTTAGGAAATTCAGGCTAAGGTTGAATCCTAACAAGTGCACCTTCGGGGTGAGATCCGGTAAACTATTGGGGTTTATTGTGAGCGAAAAAGGAATTGAGGTTGATCTTGCTAATATAAAAGCAATACAAGAAATGCCAACGCCTAAAACAGAAAAAGAAGTGCGTGGGTTTTTAGGGAGGTTGAACTACATTGCTCGGTTCATATCTCACCTAACCGCTACATGCGAGCCATTATTCAAATTGTTGAAAAAGAATCAGGTTGTGACCTGGAATGAAGATTGTCAAAGGGTGTTTGAAAAAATAAAAGAATATTTGCAGGAACCTCCAATATTGATACCCCCAGTAGCCGGGAGACCATTGATTATGTATTTGACGGTTCTTGAGGAAAGCATGGGTTGTGTTCTCGGTCAACATGACGAGACTGGACGTAAAGAGCATGCGATTTACTACTTGAGTAAAAAGTTCACAGATTGTGAATCCCGTTACTCAATGCTCGAAAAGACATGTTATGCGCTAGCCTGGGCTGCCAAACGTTTGAGACAATACATGTTAAACCATACAACCATGCTAATTTCAAAGATGGATCCGATCAAATACGTATTTGAAAAGCAAGCACTCTCCGGGAGGATTGCTCGATGGCAGATGGTGCTGACAGAATATGATATACAATATGTTTCTCAAAAGGCTATCAAAGGTAGTGTTCTGTCAGAGTACCTAGCGGAGCAGCCAATTGATGATTACCAACCAATGAGGTTTGATTTTCTTGAAGAGGATATCATGTACTTGAAAATGAAAGATTGTGATGAGCCGTTGCCGGATGAAGGTCCAGAGTTGGGTTCCAAATGGCAATTGATATTTGATGGCGCTGTTAACTCCTACGGTAGTGGAATAGGGGCAATTATCACTACTCCTCAAGGGACACACATTCCCTTTACTTCCAGATTGACCTTTCCAGTTACCAATAATGAGGCTGAATATGAGGCGTGCATCATGGGTCTTGAGGAGGCTATTGATTTGAGAATCAAATATCTTGATGTATACAGGGACTCTGCTCTAGTGGTCAACCAGATTAAAGGAGAATGGGAGACGCGGCAGCCCAATCTAATACCCTATATGAATTATGCAAGGAGATTGTTACCTTTCTTTGACAAAGTAGAATTGCATCACGTGCCACGAGCAGAAAATCAGATGGCCGACGCTCTCGCGACTTTGTCTTCAATGTATAAAGTTAACTTCTGGAATGAGGCTCCCAGGGTTGTTATCTCTCGCCTTGATAGGCCCTCCTTCATATTCTCCATTGAGGAAGCATCCGATGGCAAACCGTGGTATTTCGATATCCAGAATTTCCTAAAGAACCAAGAGTATCCGGCTGGGGCGTCCAGTCGAGATCAGAAGACTCTTAGGAGATCGGCTGACAATTTCTATTTGAATCCGGATGGCGTCCTATACAAGAGAAACCACGACTTGGTGTTGTTGCGATGTGTGGACGAGAAAGAGGCTAGGTTGCTCATGGAAGAGATCCATGAAGGTACATTTGGTACGCATGCTGGTGGACATGCAATGACGAGAAAATTGTTGTGGGCCGGTTACTACTGGCTAACGATGGAAACAGATTTTTTCAAGTTCACGAAACAGTGTCATAAATGTCAAATTTATGCGGACAAAATTCATGTGCCTCCGAGCCCTTTGAATTTTATGTCATCACCGTGGCCTTTCTCGATGTGGGGAATTGATATGATTGGCAAGATTGAGCCCACAACATCAAATGGACACCGGTTCATTTTGGTAGCTATTGATTACTTCACCAAATGGGTGGAAGCAGCGTCATATGCTAATGTCACCAAACAAGTGGTAGCCAAATTTATCAAAAGAGATATTATCTGCAGATATGGAATCCCAGAGCGGATTATCACTGACAACGGTTCAAACTTGAATAACAAGATGATGAAAGAGCTGTGTCAGAATTTCAAGATCGAGCATCAAAACTCTTATCCTTATCGGCCCAAGATGAATGGCGCTGTCGAAGCGGCCAATAAGAACATAAAGAATATTGTTCAGAAGATGGTTGTGACTTACAAGGACTGGCATGAGATGTTTCCTTTCGCTTTGCATGGTTATCTTACGACGATACGCACATCAACCGGGGCAACTCCTTTCTCATTGGTGTATGGCATGGAGGCTGTGTTACCATTGGAGGTTGAGATTCCTTCTTTGAGGGTTTTACGCGATGTCCAACTTGATGAGGCAGAATGGGTAAATGATATACTGAACCAGCTCAGTTTAATGGATGAAAAGAGATTGGCTTCTCTTGCATAGGGTCGGTTGTATCAGAGCCGGATGAAGAAAGCTTACGATAAGAAGGTATGTCCTCAAAGCTTTCAGACGGGCGATCTTGTGTTGAAAAAGATTCTCCCACCACAATCAGATCACAGGGGCAAATGGACTCCCAACTACGAGGGTCCATATGTCGTCAGAAAGGTTTTCTATGGAGGAGCCTTGTTGTTATCCACCATGGATGGTGAAGACTTTACGTCTCCTGTGAATTCGGACGCAGTTAAAAAATACTTTGCTTAAAGTGACCCGCTGGACAAAAAAAAGAGAGTCCAGGCAAAAATAGGGCATCCCGGCGAACCATAAAAAAGGAATAAAAGGTTCGGGCAAAAGTTAGGGATAAAATTGAAAAAAAAATGTACACCCGCGAAGTTGAAAACCTGAAAGGGGCAACTTCGGCAAAAAAGGGTATCCCGGTGAATTGAAAACCCGCAAAGGGCGATTCACGCAAAAGTTAGGGATTGAAAAAGCAAATGACTACGGTCCGATTTTGATACTGCATTGCTTGGTGGTTTGGGAATACCTGAGGGTTGTTCATCTAAAATAATCTCTTCCGAAGATCGAGTACCGGGAAAGCACCTGAGTCAGACGAGTCATAGGAGAGTCAGCTCATGGTGTTTGTTTGTACCACGTTGTCGACATGTATATCAAATTTGTTTTGTATCTTTCTTTGTGCTTCTTGTGCATATATTGTATTTTGCTTGTGCGTAACTTCCTCTTTTCAGGAGTTACATCCAGTGTACAAAGCTTTGCTTATTTACAGGCCCATTCAATAAAGCATGTTATTCAGTACTTGATGTTTGTTCTTTACTGTTTTGTTTGTGAAAAATGCTGATGTTTTGATGAACTTGCACTTGCATAAACTTGCTGGCCCTTGCCAATAATTGCTAAAACTTTGAATTGACTGAATGAACGTTACAGATATTAACTCGGATAGATTTTGTTGTGTAGATTTGTTTTGTCTCGCAGGGTCCTTATCTTTGAAGCAAACGGTCAGGAATTGTATTCCCCAGCCAAAGTCTCTTGACGTAGGGCCTGACTTCAGTTGATGTCGTTCCTTAGCAAGTCGTATCTTATCCCTAGAGAGTGGAGACGACGCTTATTCCTACCATATGTGGAATTGTCCTCCCTGAGAGAGTATCACCAGGAATGTCGCCTGAAGAGTATCCTCATGGAAGTTGTCCATAGGATATCCCCAGCAGGTCAAAATCAATATCCCCGGCAGAATACACCTCCCTAGAGGATGGTTATTCCCTTTCCCTGCAGGTCATCATTCTTTCATCAGGATGGTTATCCTCAACAGAGTTTGTAGCTTCGAGTTTGTAGACTGTGTCCCGACAATGTAGTTCTTCCCCCAAAAGGGTCGCATCTTTCCCAAGCAGGGTTTGTGTTTTCTTCCCAAATGTCTGATCTCTCCCCAGCAGAGTTGGTTGTTGTTTCCGGAATTTATTTTGCCGGAATACTTTGTGATACCCGTTCATCCCCAGCGGAGTTGGTTTTGTTCTTAGCCATTTCATACCAGGGTGTTTCTCAGCAGTTTAAGCATGCATTAGCATTTGCATATATCGTCATATTTGCATCTACCCACACGTGTAGCATTTCCATGTCGAATGGAGCATTACGCCATTGTCAAACATACGCATTTTGAAACATGAGCCAGGTTGGTTAACCTTTTGTCTTCAAGCGTTGTTTTCCCTGCAGGTGGATGGAGCTCTTGCTCAGATTAATTACCAGATAAGCAAGGTCTCGGCGTGAGACGTGTAATGATAATGTTTGTCTTATTCACCAGAGAGTTGCTTGGATTAGTTTCTCTTACCCTTCCAGCGGAGTATTTCTTCAAAATTATTGTTATGACAGTATCAAAAGATTTCGTGAATCAATTTTTGGAAGTTTCCGCCTATGTCGAAATAGGTGTCTGGCAGTTTGGATTCAGAAAATCCCTAGTAGAGTCCTTCTCAGATTTGCTGCCATGTCCACGCTAAAAGTTTGAAGATTGGACCAGTATTTTGTTACCCATTTGATTGATGGAGTTAGCTACTGCAAAGATAGGCAGAGAAGCTGTATTCAGAGTGATTTTCCTGTATCGGACAGAGTTATTTCCCGTAGTGGTGACGGAGTTATTTTCCTATATTATCGGACAGAGTTATCTATCGTAGTGTTGGCGGAGTTATTTTCCTGTATTATCGGACAGAGTTATCTCCCATAGTGGTGACAGAGTTATTTTCCTGTATTATCGGACAGAGTTATCTCCCGTAATGGTGACGGAGTTATTTTCCTGTATTATTGGCAGAGTTATTTCCCGTAGTGGTGACGAAGTTATTTTCCTGTATTATTGGCAGAGTTATTTCCCGTAGTGGTGACGGAGTTATTTTCCTGTATTATTGGCAGAGTTATTTCCCGTAGTGGTGACGAAGTTATTTTCCTGTATTATTGGCAGAGCTATTTCCCGTAGTGGTGACAGAGTTATTTTCCTGTATTATTGGCAGAGTTATTTCCCGTAGTGGTGACGGAGTTATTTTCCTGTATTATTGGCAGAGTTATTTCCCGTAGTGGTGACGGAGTTATTTTCCTGTATTATTGGCAGAGTTATTTCCCGTAGTGGTGACGGAGTTATTTTCCTGTATTATTGGCAGAGTTATTTCCCATAGTGGTGACGGAGTTATTTTCCTGTATTATTGGCAGAGTTATTTCCTGTAGTGGTGACGGAGTTATTTTCCTGTATTATTGGCAGAGTTATTTCCCGTAGTGGTGACAGAGTTATTTTCCTGTATTATTGGCAAAGTTATTTCCCGTAGTGGTGACGGAGTTATTTTCCTGTATTATTGGCAGAGTTATTTCCCGTAGTGGTGACGGAGTTATTTTCCTGTATTATTGGCAGAGTTATTTCTCGTAGTGTTGGCGGAGTTATTTTCCTGTATTTGGCAGAGTTATTTCCCTGTATTATTGGCAGAGTTATTTCTTATTTGTTGATAAAACTATTTCCTCAATGGAAGTCGCCAAAGTTATTCCCTGTATTGTTGGCAGAGTTATTTTCCCGTAGTGGTGACGGAGTTACTTTCCTGTATTTGGCAGAGTGATTTCCCGTGTCGGGCAGAGTTATTTTCCCGTAGTGGTGACAGAGTTATTTTCCTGTATCGGACAAAGTTATTTCCCGTAGTGGTGACGGAGTTATTTTCCTGTATTATTGGTGGAATTAATTCCTGTGTTGTTGGCAGAGTTATTTCTTATTTGTTGATAAAACTATTTCCTCAATGGAAGTCGCCAAAGTTATTCCCTGTGTTGTTGGCAGAGTTGTTTCCCCAGTAAAAGCGTCAGAAAAGATTGTATTTTGTTAACGAAGATATTCATACCCATTTGAGTGATGGAGGCATGTGATTAGAAAAAGATGCTATGATAGGCAGAGAAGTTGTATTTTTGTATTGACAAACCCCATAGCAAAGATGGAGTATAATTTGGTGGATTTTGTTCTCCAAATAGTTTGTGCAGTTCGTGTCTGCAGTCGGCAAATTTTCGGGTTTCTTGGTATTCAACCGTCTTTTACCTCGATTGTTTGAAGGTCGTTCGCTCTTCACCCAGTCGGGTCCAAGCCGTTTGAATAGGGGCAGCTGTTGCACCCCAAAATTTGCTCATCTTTTACCTGGTTTATGTTTCATAGTTCTATCATTTGCATATCATGGCATATCATTCATCCAACAGGGGATCAAGTGTGATTATTATCAAGAAGCCTAGCAAGAAATCTTATCCAAGCTTGAGAAGTCATCCAAGTCATCAAGAGGTGGGGGGAGGTCTTGATCAGCTGAGGACCATCAATGGGATGTGAAGCATGAGGTGTGAATATGAGATGTGTATAGAGCTCATAGAGTGCCTAGAGAGCCATGTTGGAGCTAAATCAAGTCATTGTGTCAAATGCAAGAGCCACAGTTGAAGTGCAGACAATTAGGGTTTCGTCTGGATCAACCCTAGGTCAATTATGCAATTGAAAAGTATTCAAGCCTACTTTGAGGTCATGGAGTTCATGGAATGATGTGATAATAAATTTGTGGTGGTGTGCCAAGATCAAATCAAGAAGAATCAAGAATGTGGGAAGTTGCTAAATTAGGGTTTCATTGCAAATTACCTTATTTAGTGCCTAACTTCAAGGCCACATAAGTCAAGATACAAGTTTCAAATGGATCTTTGGACAACATGAAACTTGTAGAGAATCTCAATACCTTTAATTTTAGTACTATAAGTCCTCAAGGGGATTTAAAGAACTCAAGTTATGGCTCAGACAAGTTACAAGTCCTCAGATGCCACTAAAATTTGTCTATGAAAATCATCTGACTTCAAAGTTATTTTTGACCTAGAAGGAAGTTTCACCTGAACTTTTGGCCAACATGGAAGTTGTTCCTCATGATCTTAGATTTCTAAATTGTACTAAAAGTCCTCCATCTGATTTGTAGAACTCAAGTTATGAGGTTTACAAGTCAGGGGTATTTTGGGAAAGTGAGATTATAGGTCATTTTCAATCATAGGTCCATATCTCCAACTTGCAAGCTTCAAATGGAAATTTGTTCAACATGGAACTTTCTTAAAATGATGTTTTGAGTGCAACCAAGTGGTCATGAGAGTTTGGTTTGGCTCATATCAAAAAGTCATTTGAAATGGCTTGAAAAGGAAGAAAATTCAAATGATTAAAGGAGGGAAAAATGCAATTTTGTGCTAGATGCCTCAAACAAGCAAGTGGGTATATTTTCTTATTGGAAATTGCATTCTAAGAGTGTTGGCAATACTATAATTTTGAGTGCAAGTCAAATTTTAGAAGTTACCATGTGGTTGCTTCACTTGTAAGTAACATTGCAAAATCAATGCACAAGGCAATTCAGTCCATTCTACCAATTCAAACTCATTCTAAATGACATGTGCAAGGTGTGAGAAACTTCTAGAACCAATGCAAAGCTTGAAATACACGACTATCATAGTGAATTTGGATGAAAAACCAGAAAATGCAAACTACTGTTTTGGGCTTCAATTTGGATCCAAAAGCCCATGAAATGATTCTATATCTTGATTAGAGTGTGTTCAGATCAAGGTTGAGCATTATTTCGCACTAGAGCAAGCAAGAGCAAGTGAATTTTCTCAACTGCAAGTTCAAATCGAATTCTGATTTTGGAGCAAATTCAAGCAAAATTGAAGTGTGCAGTCTCTTCCTTGTGGATCATTGAAGCTATCTGGAGCATTTGGAAGTAAGCCACGAGCTCTAAGTACCTCTGTTTCAAGATCTATACCGGGTTAGTAACATTCAAATTCTAGTATGATTTAGCATGAGATGATTAGATTTAGACCTGTGGTTAGGATCTACACAAGACATAAACCGTTTTAGGCTTGATCTGGAAGTAATTGATGATGATCGAAGATGACATGTAAGATCTGTTTGGACCTGAATCTCTTGATTCATGAGGAGTTAATGCTAGATGTTTAGATCAGGATGATGTAGGCAACATGAGGATGATTTCTATACCAATAGTTTGGATTTTAGTGATGATCAAAGTTGACATGATTTCTGAAAATGGATTCGTATTTTGAAACCTAGCACGATCTAGAGGATTTTGATGAGATATTTGGAATGTACGTGAAATTCTGGTCAAGATTGATATATAGTTTGTCATTCCTGGATGCCTGAGCTTGAACCTTCGCCGGAGAAGACAACCGGAGTCTTCTCCGGCCCCTACCAACCACCGCCATGTGTCTCCACTCTGATGACCTGTTTTGTGAAGGAGACGACTTAATCATCGTTGGATCATTGCTTGACTCTTGACCACAGCCTCAATCCAATGGCCACGACTTAAAGTTGGTTTTTGAATTTCTGATAGCAAAACGCAGCCGTTTAAATAAATGGTGTGGCATCACCAGCGCGCTTGGATGGATTGACCAGTTGACTGATCCTATGGCTCTCATTATTTCGCAGCTTTAATTCAATTTTTATTTCATTTTGTTATTTTAATTGCTTAGTTAGTTCCTAAATTCATATTAATTCCATTTTTGATCCAAAAATTATTTTAAAAATATCCTCATGATCCTGATGGAATTTATGATTTTCTGGGATTAACAAAATGCAATTCCATGCATTTTTCAATTTAATTTGATTTTTCTTATTTTTGTTAATTCTTTTAATTTTGCATATTTGACCATCTGTTTTGTTGAATTTTGTTCTTCCAATTGGTGATGAGTTTGGCTATGATTTTTTAGTATGTTTTAGGGTAGATATTCATGTTCCCCTAGCATTTTTATTAGAATTTTAGAACAACATTAAGGTCTGTTTTAGGTATTGAGATTAGGACCCTCCCAAACTTGTGGATTCCTTTGACCTATCTCAATGTAGGAATTGTTTAGATATCTTAGAAGTTGATTTAGGCTTCAATATTTTTACACTAGGTTGTTCAAACATGTATATTCCCCTAGGAATTTTAATAGAATTTTGCAACTTCATTTTCTATTTTAGTTGTATTTTGCAAGTTGCTTGTGTTTGTGGTTTCCTCTCTTGAGTGATTTGGATTGTTTGGTTTGGTTGGCTGCTTTGGAGTGGGTTTAAGCTTGAGTTCTTTTTGGTGGAGCTTCTGGATTCATTGAAGATGCTTGGTATTGAAGATTGGAACTTGGAGTTGAAGGCTTTTCTTCTTGTGGAAGTTTCTTAGGAGCTTAGGAAATTAGGGTTTTAGGAAGTGCCTTAGACCTAGTTTTGATTATTTCTTCAAACATAGAGTGCATTGTTTGGCTCTATTCTATCCAATGACATAAAGTCCTAATTTGGAAGCTCCATCTCTCCTTAGGAGGGATGAGTGGTATGCCCAAGTGAGTAGAACTTTGAGGATACCTTTCATTTGCAATGTTGAGTTCTTAGTGATTTCCTTTGGTTGTCATTAGGTTTCTTAACATTATAACTTGATCTTGATGATTAATCCTTCTCTTGGAGTATGCTTGTTGGAGCTTGAAGATTGATGAGGCTTGAAGATATAAGCTTGCTTGAAGATGAAGCCTTGGCTGTCAACTTTGATGTCTATCCAACTTTGTTGTCTATCCAACTTTGTTGTCTATCCAACTTTGCTGTCTTTTCAACTAAGCTGTTTAGAGCTTGAAGTTGTTGTCTGTAGAAGTTGCTGCTGCTTGGGCTTCCTCCTTTGTATCTTTTGTTTTTCTCTATATTGTCTGTTTGCTTTTGTTGATTACCTCTAGGTTTGAGGTGGAGCTTGTCTCCTCTTTCCTGTTGTCTTCTCCCTTGCCTCTCTTATACTGTTGCATTGCATGCATTTTACTGTTTACTATGTTTGCTTGCTGTCTTTTGCTGTTTATCCCCTAGGATCTCTGATTTCCTCTGTGCAAGAGGAAATTATGACAGACATTAGGTTTTGACCCATGCATGATAACACTAGGTTAGTTTCCCTTTCAACCATAGGCTTTTTAGAGCGTCTTTCTCTTCTCATCTCAAAACAATTCCAAAATACAGTAATAAGGATAACGCGTGTTGTACGTTACGAGCCTTAAGCTATTTGAGAAAAGGTTGCTGGAGGGTCACTCTTCAGTAATCTGGCTGCTTAGTATGGTACCCTTAGGGTGACATGCAACGTAGTCACTCTCAGATCACAAGTCTTTAGTATAGTACAAGTTGCAAACAGACTAAAAAACAGTTCTTTCGTAAAAAACTGAAAACAAATTTCAAATGTCATTTTTGTCCTCTTGGACTCTTAATCAGGAAAACCCTTTCTTAAGGAGATAAAAAACTGTCAAACAAGCTTGTGTCTTCCGTAGCCCGAAATACGTTTGCTCTGAACTTTCATGCTATATGAAAGTACGTAGGCATAGGATGCGATATCCTAGCGAGCAACCTTCCCCTCCTTTCCCGTAGGTAGGCGAACTACGTTGACTCTGATTTCTCGTTTCAGATGGGAATACGTAGGCATAAAGTGCGATACTTTGCCGAGTCATTTTCTTTTCTTTTAACCCAGACCTGTAGAGTAGATAGAATAACACACCCTTAGATAGAAAACAAGCGTGGATCCCGTCGAGTACGACGGACGTGAGGGGTGCTAACACCTTCCCCTTGCGTAACCGACTCCCAAATCTAGGATTTGGTTACGATGACCATTCCTTTCCCTCTTTGCGTTAGGTTTACTCTGAGCGTTTCCTTTCCCTCTTGTGGGATAAATAACGCACGGTGGCGACTTTTCTGTCATAGTCGGCGCCGATTTTTGCAGTAGCGACACCTTGGCCATGTGATTTATAGTGGAGGAATTGTTGTTGATCTGTCAAAAGTTGATGTTGTATTGCAGTGGGATACTCTGAAGTCTGCTACTGAGATTCAAAGCTTCCTTGGGTTGGTTGGTTATTATCGTAGGTTTATAGAAGGCTTTTCGAAATTAGCGTTGCCATTGAATCAGTTGACTTGGAAGGATCAAGCTTATGTGTGGGATGTTGCATGTGAGAAGAGTTTTGTAGAACTCAAGAAAAAGTTGATAAGTGCTCCAGTGTTGATCTTGTCAAATTCCAGTGAGTCTTTTGTGGTGTATTGTGATACATCGAAGATTGGTCTTGGTGGAATACTGATGTAGAATGGTCAGGTCGTTTCTTATGCTTCTAGACAACTGAAGTTTCATAAAATAAGTTATCCTACGCATGACTTAGAGTTGGTCGCTATGGTGTTTGTGTTGAAAGTTTGAAGATATTATCTTTTTGGGTCTAGATTCGAAGTGTTCAGTGATCACAAGAGCCTGAAGTACTTGTTTGATCAGAAAGAGTTGAATATGAGGCATATGAGATGGCTTGAACTTCTGAAGGATTATGATTTTGAATTGAGTTACCACCCTGGTAAGGCTAATGTTGTAGCTGATGCATTAAGTAGGAAGTCCTTGCATATGTCGATGCTGATGGTTCGAGAGTTATGACTAATTGAACAATTCAAAGATATGAGTCTAGTGTGTGAATAGACTCCTAAAAATGTGAAGTTGGGTATGCTAAAGTTGACTAGTGGTATTCTCCAAGAAATTAGAGAAGGTCAAAAATCTGATTTGAGTTTGGTGGATCGTCTCACGTTAATCAACCAAGGTAACGAGGGTGATTTTCGAGTCGATGAGAATGATGTGATGAGGTTTAGAGATAGAGTGTGTGTTCTAGATATGCCAGAAATTAAGAAGAGCATTCTTGAGGAAGGTCATAGAAGTGGGTTAAGTATTCATCCGGGTGCCACAAATATGTATCAAGACTTGAAGAAATTGTTTTTGTGGCCAGGGATGAAGAAGGAAGTTGCAGAGTTTGTGTATGCTTGTTTGACTTGTCAGAAGTCAAAGATTGAACATCATAGACCGTTGGGTCTGATGGAACCGTTAGATATTCCAGAGTGGAAATGGGATAGTATTTCCATGGACTTTGTGTCAAGTTTACCAAAGACTTTGAAGGGATATGATTCAATTTGGGTGATTATCGATAGATTAACCAAATCGGCTCATTTTATACCGATGAGGATCAATTATTCATTACAGAAGTTGGCCAAATTGTATATTAAAGAGATTGTGAAACTGCATGGTATTCCTTCAAGTATTGTGTCCGATAGAGATCTGAGATTTACATCGAGGTTCTGGGAGAGCTTGCAGACAGCTTTGGGTACTAAGCTGAGGTTGAGTTCTACTTATCATCTGCAGACGAATGGACAGACAGAGAGAACTATCCAGTCTTTAGAGGATTTGTTGAGAGCTTACCTACAACAACAGTTACCATTCTAGTATCGAAATGGCACCGTATAAGACATTGTATGGTAGGAGATGCATGACTTCTTTGTGTTGGTATGAATCAGGAAAGAGTGTTGTACTTAGGCTTGAGATTATGCAAGAGACAACTAAAAAGATCAAGATGATCCAAGAAAATATGAAAGTGTCGCATAGTCGTCAGAAGAGTTACCATGATAAGAGAAGGAAAACACTTGAGTTCATGAAGGAGATCACGAGTTTTTGAGAGTTACGCCGATAACTGGTGTTGGCCGAGCTTTGAAGTCCAGAAAGCTCACATCGCGTTTTGTTGGTCCGTATCAAATTTCACAGAGGGTGGGAGAAGTAGCATATCAGATTTCTTTACCGTCGTCACTTGCGAATTTGCATGATGTGTTTTATAACACCCATTTTAATTATTTAGTCATTTTATTATAATTTTAAATATTATATGTTGGTGTACCCTTTGGTGGGGGTGTATTTGGTGATGTTTGGTGGGTGTCCCTAATGTGGGAGGATTATTGGTGGTGTTTTGGTGAATATAATAATATAGTGTATAATATTAATATTGGTGGGAATATTATTATTATTATTATATTTATTATAGTTACTATTGTTATTAATATTATTATTATTTTGGTGAGATAATAATAATATTATTATTATTATTATTTTATTAAGTTATTATTATTATTATTATTGGGATTAGAGAATTAAAATAGAGAATGTGAGGGGTTATTGGGAAGTTAGAGAGAAGTGTGAGAAGTCACGATAGAAAGGAGAGAAGTGAGAAGAACGAAAAAGGGAGCGAAGAACGAAGGAACGGGGGAAAATCAGAATTGGCCAAACCTTGGAGGGTTCTTTCATCGATCAACCGATTAACAAGGTAAGGGGGGAGAAACTTGATTGGGAAATGGTTTATACATGTATAGGGTAGTTGGGGATTCCTTAACCCCGTAGAAAGATCATCTATATATGATATTGTGAGTTGATATGTTGTGATTGATGATGATTGTTGTTAATTGTATAGTAATCGTTAATGAATTGTTGTTTTTGGTTGATTTGGCATATAGGGCATATAGGGTGTTTTACAGTTTTTAGGGAAAGTTTTGTATGGCTTTTGAGGTATCGATAAAGTGTGTAGGTGATGATTTTGGGAATAGGAATTAGAAACCGATTGTGTACGGTAATAGGCAAGATTGGTACTAGAATAGACTGAGAATCTGAGTTGAGATGATAGGCATAATTTGGCCTAGATAGCAATCTGCAGAACTGTGAGAAATTGGTGAAATCGCAGCATTCGCTGGGCTTCGCCTGGCGAATGTTGGCGAAGCTTCGCCTGGCGAAAGGAGGCGAGAGTTCGCCTGGCGAGCTGAGGCGAGTGGCAGCGAATAATTCAGAATTAAGTCCCAGACCTAAAGGGTAGGAACTTCACCTGGCGAGTGTGGCCAGCGAAGGTTCGCCTGGCGAATGATTCCTTCGCCTGGCGAATGCACGATAGTGGAAAGGGGGCTTCGCCAGCAGGTTCGCCTGGCGAATGCTAGCGAAGGTTCGCTACGAGGGTTCGCCTGGCGAATGCCAGCGAACGTAGCAGAACCAGAATATGATTTTTGTGATGTTGTGGCCTTGAGCTTGGGCTTGTGTGATCCCTTTGGCCTTGATGCACTGTAAGAATGATGAGTGTGGGGACTAACTTGTGTACTTGGTGATAGTGCATGTTTCCCGTAATAATGACTAGTGGACAATTAGTTGATATATATGTATGTAGTGATCAGTAGGATCGTGTATCCCCGAGTAGTGGGATGTGTTTGTATCTCGGTGATAGAATATGAACTTGTTTACTATCTGGTTGATTTATATGGTGTTGGTGTATGTTATATCTGTACATATATGCATTGATGTATGATGATATGATCAGGAGGATCGTGTGCACGTTGAGTGCCTAAATATATTAGTTATGCATTGGTGTGTGCATATCATGGTGTTTTGGTGGGATGAATCATGTCTCAGGAGGAGCGTAAGTGATTCATCCGTACTCCTTTGTGGAGAATGGTGGGGGATAGATCATGTCTCAGGAGGAGCGTAAGTGATCTATCCAGGTTCGATTGAATGAACCAACGAGTCGGTACCGCATGCATGGTGTTGAGTTGCATTTTGCATTATAATATGTTATATTGTAATTTGAACAGTAGGTTCGTCATATGGTGTTGTTAGGGGTGAATCTTGGTGTGTTGGTGTGTTGTACTACCTTATTTACATGTATTACATTACCATTATATTTTTGATCATGTTTTCTCACCCCTTTGTTGTTGTTATGGTCTGTGCTTCTTCGGAAGTGCAGATAATCCAGGTGCTTAGCTAGCTTGGATATTGGTGTGATTGTCGAGTCTAGGATGCTCTGATACGTAGCACGGGACTTGGGCGTTTTATTTGTTTTATGTTGAACTTATGTTTTATTTCCCTGTGAACGTATCAAACTTTTATTGAATTTTATTATTTAACATTCCGCTGTATTTGGAGAAAAACTTCTTTTATAAGGAAACGTTGTTTTTATGTGATATCCCACTTGGGAGAATTGGAACTCTGATTTTGTTTATTTATAATGTTTATTAATTTAATTGATTTTGGGAAGTGTGGTGTTACAATTGGTATCAGAGCAGGTCGGTCCGTCCGGCCAGTGTTGTTGAGTCGAGTTGGGTCTGTCCTTATGGATGGAGTTGAATATCTTTTAAACATGGTGTTGTTGTTTGGAGCAGTATGGCAGGAAGGAACGATGCTGCATTGGATGCTGCTATGCAAGAAATGGCACAGGCTGTTGCTAATCAGAATCAAACCGCAGATGCCCAATTCAGGAGTTTGGCGCAGTTTCGGAGCAACAAGCCGCCAACGTTCGAAGGGGGAATTCTGGACCCCGAAGCTGCTCAGAAGTGGCTGAAGGCAATTGAGAAGATCTTCAGAACTATGGAATGTAGCGATGAGCAAAAGGTGAGGTTTGGTACTCACATGCTGGAGGGTGAAGCTGAAGCCTGGTGGGACAATAGTCGCCAAAGATTGGAAGCTGCTGGAACTACCATTACTTGGGAGGTGGTTCGGAAAGGTTTTCTGGAGAAGTATTTCCCAGAAGATATCCGAAGCACTAAGGAAATTGAATTCTTAGAGCTGAAACAGGGTAGCATGATTGTAGCAGAATATGCTGCCAAGTTTGAGGAGCTGGTGCAGTATTGTCCCCACTATAATGTGGAAGGTGCAATGACCTCTAAGTGCTTAAAGTTTGAGAATGGACTGCGTCCAGAGATTAAGTTAGGGATTGCTTGTCAGAAGATCAGGAGCTATCCTGAGCTAGTAAGCAGGAGCAGAATCTATGACAACGATAACCGGGAAAGGATTGCGCACTACAAAGCTGTTAATGATCGTAAGGGTAAGCAGAGGTTTAGTGGTACTCCTTATAGTGTTGCTGCTGATAAGGGAAAACGTAAAGCTGTTGTTGATAAGAAGCCTAGAGATGGGAGAGCATCTGCTGAAGGGAAATGTTTTCGGTGCGGTGGTATGGGACACCGTGCTAATGATTGTCCTAATGAGGCCAAGAAATGTTTTAAGTGTGGGAAACCAGGTCATGTGATAGCTGATTGCAGAGCAACTATGCCGACCTGTTATAACTGTGGTGAGAAGGGTCATATCAGTACACATTGTGAGAAGCCGAAGAAGCCTCAGACGTCTCCGGCTGGTGGAAAAGTGTTTGCCTTGGCAGGAACTCGAGCCGCCAGTGATGAGCGTGTTATCAGAGGTACTTGTATTATCAATAATATTCCTTTGATTGCTATTATTGATACGGGTGCAACGCACTCGTTTATTTCTGTAGATTGTGTGGAGAGGATAGGTTTGGTGCCGTCCACTCTGGAGATACAGATGACTATTGAGACACCCTCTATAGGTTCAGTGACTACTTCTTTGGTATGCCTGAAGTGTCCGCTGACTATTTTCGGTAGAGAATTTGGAGTGGATCTGCTTTGTCTACCACTTGGTAAGTTGGATGTTATTCTGGGTATGAACTGGTTAGAGTTCAACCGAGTCTACATCGATTGTTTTCGGAAGGAATTGTTGTTCCTGACCCCTGAAGAGGAAGTTGTGGCAAGTTCTTTGTCTAATAAAGAATTGAGGGCCTTGTTGGAAGATGAAACTAGAGTGTTTGCCTTATTTGCAACTTTATCGATGGATAACAAAGTGCCAATGGAGGAATTAGCAGTGGTGAATGAATTTCCAGAAGTGTTTCCTGACGACATTACGGAATTGCCTCCGACGCGAGAAGTAGAATTTGGTATTGATCTTGTTCCTGGTACGAGACCTATTTCTATGGCGCCGTACAGGATGTCTGCAGTGGAATTGGCTGAGTTGAAGTCTCAGATCGGAGAATTGTTGGATAGAAAGTTTATTAGACCAAGTGTATCACCGTGGGGAGCTCCAGTGTTGTTGGTGAAGAAGAAGGATGGTAGTATGCGTCTGTGCATCGATTACCGTCAATTGAATAAAGTGACTATTAAGAATAAGTATCCTTTACCTAGGATTGATGATTTGATGGACCAGCTGGTGGGAGCTCGTGTATTTAGTAAGATCGACTTAAGATCGGGTTATCATCAGATGAGAGTAAAAGAAGGTGATATTCAGAAGACTGCCTTTAGGACTCGATATGGACATTACGAATATGCTGTAATGCCGTTTGGAGTGACTAATGCACCGGGCGTATTTATGGAGTATATGAACAGAATTTTCCATTCTTACTTGGATCAGTTCATTGTAGTGTTTATTGATGATATATTAATTTATTCTAAATCTGATGAAGAGCATGCAGGACATCTGAGAATTGCCTTGCAAGTGTTGAAGGAAAATAAATTATTTGCTAAACTGTCAAAGTGTGACTTTTGGTTGAAGAAAGTAAGTTTCTTGGGGCATGTAATATCTGAAGATGGAATAGCGGTGGATCCGTCAAAAGTAAGTGCAGTATTGCAGTGGGAACCGCCGAAGACAGCGACAGAGATTAGAAGCTTTTTGGGGTTAGCCGGTTATTACCGCAGGTTTATTGAAGGGTTCTCTAATTTGGCGTTGCCATTAACTAAGTTGACGAGAAAGAACCAAGTTTTTGTATGGGATGCTGCTTGTGAAGAAAGTTTTGAAGAGTTGAAAAAGAGATTGACTACGGCACCGGTGTTAGTGTTACCGACTCCGAGTGAACCGTTTGTGGTGTACTGTGATGCGTCTAAGATGGGATTAGGCGGGGTTCTGATGCAGAATGGTAAAGTAGTAGCATATGCATCGCGGAAATTGAGAGTGCATGAGCGAAATTATCCGACTCATGATCTTGAATTAGCTGCGGTTGTTTTTGTGTTGAAAATTTGGAGACACTATTTATATGGTTCAAGATTTGAAGTGTTTAGTGATCATAAGAGTCTGAGATACCTGTTTGATCAGAAAGAGCTGAATATGAGGCAGAGAAGATGGTTGGAATTTTTGAAGGATTATGACTTCAGTTTGAGTTATCATCCAGGAAAGGCCAATGTAGTGGCAGATGCTTTGAGTAGGAAAGCAATTCATATGGCAGCTCTGATGGTGAAAGAAATTGAGTTAATTGAACAGTTTAGAGATTTGAGCATGGTTTGTGAGACTACTGCAGATAGTGTAATGTTGGGTATGTTGCAGGTAAATAATGACTTCTTGGATATGATTAGAGAAAATCAGAAGTTGGATGTGAAATTGGTAGATTTGATGCCTGGAGTAGGGAGTGACTCCGATAGTGACTTTAAATTGGATAGTACAGGTGTGTTGAGATTTAGAGGCAGGATTTGTGTACCAGATGATGAAGAATTGAAAAAGTCAATTTTGAGCGAAGGACATCGTAGTAGCCTGAGTATTCATCCGGGAGCTACGAAAATGTATCATGATTTGAAGAAATTATTTTGGTGGTCTGGTATGAAAAGAGACATAGCTCAATTGGTGTATGCCTGTTTGACATGTCAGAAGTCGAAGGTGGAACACCAGAGACCTTCTGGATTTATGCAACCATTAGAGATTCTGGTTTGGAAATGGGATTGCATTACTATGGATTTTGTGACAGGTTTGCCGAATACGGCGAGAGGTTTTGATGCTATATGGGTGATTGTGGATCGATTGACGAAGTCTGCACACTTCGTGCCGATCAATATTAGTTTTCCGTTGACGAAGCTGGTGGAGATTTATATTCGGGTAATTGTGAAGTTACATGGTGTTCCGTCCAGTATTGTGTCGGATAGAGATCCGCGGTTTACTTCGGAATTTTGGAAGAGCTTGCAGGAAGCTTTAGGAACTAAGTTGAAATTGAGTTCAGCTTATCATCCGCAAACTGATGGTCAGTCGGAGAGGACTATTCAGTCGCTTGAAGATTTGTTGAGAGCTTGTGTGTTAGAAAAGGGTGGTGCGTGGGATACTCATTTACCATTGATTGAGTTCACGTACAATAACAGTTACCATTGTAGTATCGAAATGGCACCGTTTGAAGCTTTGTATGGGAGGAGGTGTAGGACTCCTCTGTGTTGGTATGAAACTGGTGAGAATGTGGTGCTTGGGCCAGAAATTGTACAGCAGACTACTGAGACAATTCAAATGATTCGTGAGAAATTGAAAGTGTCTCAGAGTAGGCAGAAAAGCTATCATGATAATCGGAGGAAAGAGTTGGAATTCTGTGTAGGTGATCGCGTATTCCTAAGAGTTAATCCGATGACTGGTGTGGGTCGTGCATTGAAGTCCAAGAAGCTGGACCCTGAGTTTATTGGACCTTATGAGATTTTGCAGAGAATTGGTGTTGTGGCTTATAGGGTGGCGTTACCGCCTGAGTTGTCAAACTTACATGATGTGTTTCGTGTGTCGCAATTGCGAAAGTATGTTTCTGATCCATCTCATGTGATTCAGAGAGATGATGTTCAGATTCGGGAGAATCTTACGGTTGAGACGATGCCGTTGAGAATCGAGGACCGTAAGATGAAACAGCTCCGAGGGAAAGAGATACCTTTGGTGAAGGTAGCTTGGGGAGGTGCTGCAGGAGGCAGTGTGACCTGGGAGTTGGAAAGCAGGATGCGAGAAGCGTATCCGGAGCTATTTCCATCGGGTAATTTTCGAGGACGAAAATAATTAAAGTGGGGGAGAGTTGTAACACCCATTTTAATTATTTAGTCATTTTATTATTATTTTAAATATTATATGTTGGTGTACCCTTTGGTGGGGGTGTATTTGGTGATGTTTGGTGGGTGTCCCTAATGTGGGAGGATTATTGGTGGTGTTTTGGTGAATATAATAATATAGTGTATAATATTAATATTGGTGGGAATATTATTATTATTATTATATTTATTATAGTTACTATTGTTATTAATATTATTATTATTTTGGTGAGATAATATTATTATTATTATTATTATTATTATTTTATTAAGTTATTATTATTATTATTATTGGGATTAGAGAATTAAAATAGAGAATGTGAGGGGTTATTGGGAAGTTAGAGAGAAGTGTGAGAAGTCACGATAGAAAGGAGAGAAGTGAGAAGAACGAAAAAGGGAGCGAAGAACGAAGGAACGGGGGAAAATCAGAATTGGCCAAACCTTGGAGGGTTCTTTCATCGATCAACCGATTAACAAGGTAAGGGGGGAGAAACTTGATTGGGAAATGGTTTATACATGTATAGGGTAGTTGGGGATTCCTTAACCCCGTTGAAAGATCATCTATATATGATATTGTGAGTTGATATGTTGTGATTGATGATGATTGTTGTTAATTGTATAGTAATCGTTAATGAATTGTTGTTTTTGGTTGATTTGGCATATAGGGCATATAGGGTGTTTTACAGTTTTTAGGGAAAGTTCTGTATGGCTTTTGAGGTATCGATAAAGTGTGTAGGTGATGATTTTGGGAATAGGAATTAGAAACCGATTGTGTACGGTAATAGGCAAGATTGGTACTAGAATAGACTGAGAGTCTGAGTTGAGATGATAGGCATAATTTGGCCTAGATAGCAATCTGCAGAACTGTGAGAAATTGGTGAAATCGCAGCATTCGCTGGGCTTCGCCTGGCGAATGTTGGCGAAGCTTCGCCTGGCGAAAGGAGGCGAGAGTTCGCCTGGCGAGCTGAGGCGAGTGGCAGCGAATAATTCAGAATTAAGTCCCAGACCTAAAGGGTAGGAACTTCGCCTGGCGAGTGTGGCCAGCGAAGGTTCGCCTGGCGAATGATTCCTTCACCTGGCGAATGCACGATAGTGGAAAGGGGGCTTCGCCAGCAGGTTCGCCTGGCGAATGCTAGCGAAGGTTCGCTACGAGGGTTCGCCTGGAGAATGCCAGCGAACGTAGCAGAACCAGAATATGATTTTTGTGATGTTGTGGCCTTGAGCTTGGGCTTGTGTGATCCCTTTGGCCTTGATGCACTGTAAGAATGATGAGTGTGGGGACTAACTTGTGTACTTGGTGATAGTGCATGTTTCCCGTAATAATGACTAGTGGACAATTAGTTGATATATATGTATGTAGTGATCAGTAGGATCGTGTATCCCCGAGTAGTGGGATGTGTTTGTATCTCGGTGATAGAATATGAACTTGTTTACTATCTGGTTGATTTATATGGTGTTGGTGTATGTTATATCTGTACATATATGCATTGATGTATGATGATATGATCAGGAGAATCGTGTGCACGTTGAGTTCCTAAATATATTAGTTATGCATTGGTGTGTGCATATCATGGTGTTTTGGTGGGATGAATCATGTCTCAGGAGGAGCGTAAGTGATTCATCCGTACTCCTTTGTGGAGAATGGTGGGGGATAGATCATGTCTCAGGAGGAGCGTAAGTGATCTATCCAGGTTCGATTGAATGAACCAACGAGTCGGTACCGCATGCATGGTGTTGAGTTGCATTTTGCATTATAATATGTTATATTGTAATTTGAACAGTAGGTTCGTCATATGGTGTTGTTAGGGGTGAATCTTGGTGTGTTGGTGTGTTGTACTACCTTATTTACATGTATTACATTACCATTATATTTTTGATCATGTTTTCTCACCCCTTTGTTGTTGTTGTGGTCTGTGCTTCTTCGGAAGTGCAGATAATCCAAGTGCTTAGCTAGCTTGGATATTGGTGTGATTGTCGAGTCTAGGATGCTCTGATACGTAGCACGGGACTTGGGCGTTTTATTTGTTTTATGTTGAACTTATGTTTTATTTCCCTGTGAACGTATCAAACTTTTATTGAATTTTATTATTTAACATTCCGCTGTATTTGGAGAAAAACTTCTTTATAAGGAAACGTTGTTTTTATGTGATATCCCACTTGGGAGAATTGGAACTCTGATTTTGTTTATTTATAATGTTTATTAATTTAATTGATTTTGGGAAGTGGGGTGTTACATGTTTCATGTGTCTCAGTTGAGGAAGTACATTCCAGATCCGTCACATGTGATTCAGATGGATGATGTACAAGTGAGAGATAATTTGACTGTCGAGGCATTGCTAGTACGAATTAATGAACGAGAAGTGAAGCAACTGCGAGGTAAAGAGATTTCCTTGGTAAAGGTAGTTTGGGGAGGACCAGCTGGAGGAAGTATGACTTGGGAGTGTGAGGATCAGATGATGGAGTCATATTCGAATCTGTTTCCTTGAGGTAATTTTCGAGGGCGAAAATTCTTTTAAGTGTGGGAGAGTTGTAACACCCCAAATTCTTGGAATATTTATTTAATTTATTTAAATATGAATATTCACATTTTTGGCGATTTTCGGTGATTGATGTGAATATTGGGAATTATGGATTTTGAGTATTTATTAAAATAATAGTATATAATATGAATATATTGGTATTACTATTAATTTAAATAAATATAAGTGAATTAAGGGTAACATGGACATTTGAGGAGGAGTTAGTGGGTGAAGTTGGAAAGTCCAATTTTAAGGCCCAAAGTTAGGTTTAACAAAAAGGAATTTTGAGAAAATTAGGATTCATTCTTGTTAGACCGTGAAAAGGGAAGAAATAGAGGCCAGAGCTCTAAGGAATAGGCTTGAGGAAAAAACTTTGCAAGGTTTCCGAGAATCAAAAAGAAAAGCTTAGAGTCGACAATTAAGGTATGAAGAGTATTGTCTTCATTGTTTTCAATATGTGATTCAATGTGTTTAAAGCTGATTTAAGGGTTTAGGGATTTTTGATTGAATTGTTGTTGCCTTTCTGATGGTGAGTTCAATGAGTTTGAGAGATTTGAACTGATGGTCTAATAGATTTGAGGCTGATTTGAGATAAGGAAAATTAGGCCTTCGTGGCCAAAATCTATTGTTGAAGTTTTTACCGTATAGGGTAATTGGATAGTGAGAAATCTAATGACTATGGGATAGTTGTAAGGAAATTATGGGAATTAGAGGTGTGAATATAATACGGGATTGTCCTAATAAGTCGTAGATTTTGTGCCTTTATCGTCGTAATACCTTAGGAATGATTTAAGGATGTTTTTAGGGCATTGGAGAAGGAAATCGTAGAGGTTTTTGGACTGGTTTTGGTGCTGGTGCGTAACAGCAATTTGCTGTAATCGTGAGTTCGCATAGCGAAGAATGCTTTGCACGGTGAACATTCGCCCCAGATTCGCACAGCGAACTTGCTAGCGAACGTAGCAGTGTTTCACGAATTCTGATCTTGTACAATGATGTCTTGATGTTTTGATGTTGTGATTTCTTTGATGAATTACCATGAGTATGACTATGACTCCCCTGTGATTATTACATAATTGTATGATGATTCCTATGAGTAATGATGATGAGTTATGATGTTGATTACATGAGTTTTGATGATTATATGATGACATGATTGTTATGATGATTTTGATGAATGATGATGCACCTAATGAGTTTATTATGAGGATGATATTGACGTGTGCATCATGCATTCATATGCATCTGGACTTCGGTTCAGGACCTTGATTTTTGTGGCTTCAGTCCCATTGTGCAAATGTGAGGTATTTTGTTGTGCTCTAGTTCTCGAGTAGAATCAATCCTACTGTTGTGGATTTATGGAGGATTGATGGCCCAGTGTCTATTGAATTTTGTTGATTGGTACCACATGCATGAGTCTTGTTGCATTTGCATTTATGTGACATTTTGATGTAATTTATAATGTTGTGGCCTTTGATGTTCCTTGATGATTATGATGAGGTTGAATATGAAAATGACGTCATTTTATATATTGATTCCTATATTGATTATTATGAATCGTTTTACTCACCCTTCCTGTTTAGATGTTGCCTCCACGTGAGTAACGTGTAGATGACCAGGTTTAGCCATGGATGTCGTCGAGGACTTTTGAAGTTTTTGGGTCGTTGGCCATTGTGGTTGACTTAGAGGGTCTTGCTCTGATAGTGTAACATCGGGTTGTGGTCTTTGAGTTAAACTGTATTTTATTGAGTTTTGTTATGTTGATTGCCTTGTGGCGTAAGGAAAACTTTGGATTATTACCTTTTTTAGTTCCGTTGCCTTTTGAGTAATATTTTGAGTAAATTTTGGAAAAACCTGTTGTTTACGGAGCATTGACTATATTTGAATTATTGAGAAACATGCGCTCTTTTGAGATGATTTTATTGCGTTCAACATTTTACTCTGATAAATATGATTGATTTGCCATCTTATTGTGGGATAGAAAAGGGTGTTACAGGGGAAACCGATATTTCATAACCTTAATTGATGATTGCTCTAGGTTCATATGTGTATATCTTTTAAAGCATAAAAATGATGCTTTTAATGCCTTTAAAATATATAAAGCGGAAGTAGAAAATCAATTAAGTAGATGTGTCAAAGTCCTAAGAAGTGATAGGGACGGTGAATACTTTTCTACGAAACTTGATGCATATTGTGAAGAATATGACATTATACACGAATGTCCCGCGCCTCATACACCATAAAAAATGGTCAAGTAGAGAGAAAAAATTGAACATATCAAGAAATGATAAATGATATGTTAATGTAGTTTGAATTTCCATTTAATTTATGGTATGAAGCATTACTATCCGCATGTAATATAATGAATATGATTCTTTTAAAGTTAACAAATATTTCTCCTTATGAGATATGGAAAGGTAGATTACCAAATATGAGTTATTTTAGAGTGTGGGGGTGTGTATTATATTATAAGAATATGGATCTCAAAAGAACGAAATTGGGTCCTCGAGGGATCAAATGTGCTTTCATAGGATATGCATCCAACAACAAAGCATATAGACTTTTAAATTTGGAGTCTAACGTAATTGTTGAATCTAGAGATGTGGAGTTTTTTGAAAAAATTATCATGAAAAATAAGAAATATGAGATTCCCACGAATGAAGAATCTTGTGATGAAAAATCTCCAGGAATTATTGAAGTACAACCCGAAAGTATCTCACGGTTTTTGAAACACAACTTGAGCCCAGGGTAAGTAAAAGAGCCCGAAAAGCTAAAGTTCTAGGTTCAAATGAAATTGATTCTCAACTCATTTCCTTTTATCTAATTTAAGAGAAATGAAAGAATGATGTTCATAAGATCCCTATTATTCTCCAATTAGAAGATGATCCAAAAATATCTAAAGAAGTAATGGCTTAAAGAGACTCTTCTTTTTGGAAATATGATATTCAAGACGAAATGGATTCGATTGTTCCAAACCACACTTGGGAACTTGTTGACCATCCAAAGAGTTCAAGGCCATTGGATGCAAATGGGTGTTTAAAAATAAGTATCATAGTGACGATACACTAAACACATACAAGGAAAGATTGGTAGCAAGAGAATTTAGACAAAAAGAGGGTGTTGATTACTTTGACATATATGTACTAGTGGCAAGAACAACATCAATTAGAGTATTGTTCGCCTTAGCCTCTTTGAATGACCTTATAGTTTATCAAATGGATGTTAAAACAACATTCTTACATGTAGATCTCGATGAGGAAATCTACATGGAACAATCAGAAGGTTACATGCTTCCTGAAAATGAACAAAAAGTATGCAAACTTGTCAAATCCTTATATGGTTTAAAACATACACCAAAACAATGACATCAAAAGTTTGACTCTGTCATACTTTCAAATGGATTTACTCCAAATTCTTGTGACAAATGTTTGTACACAAAGGTGCGTGGAAATATTGTAATATTTTTGTGTCTACATGTTAATGATATGTTGATCATTAGCAATGAGATGAATGAAATTTTAGAAACAAAAAAATCTTTGACTTTGACATTCAAGATGAAAGATCTTGGACTAGTTGACACTATTTTAGGGATCAAAGTAAAATGAAATAGTGGGGGTTATGAACTTAGTCAAACATATTATATTGATAAAATTTTGGATAAGTTCAAACATTTGCACTTTAAGGAAGCAAACACTCCATTTGATCCTAGTGCCACACTTCAGAAGAACAATGGAAGAACTGTAGCCCAATTAGAATATGCAAGTGCAACTGGGTGTCTAATGTATATAATTCAATGCATTAGATCAGACATAGTATTCACAGTTAGTAAGATGTGTAGATTTACTAGTAATCCAAATGGTGAACATTGGAAGACCATAACCAGGATTTTTGGTTACCTCTTAAAGACAAAACTCTTGGTCTTCATTATGGTAGGTTTCCTGCCATACTAGTAGGATATACCAATGTGAGTTAGATATCGCGTGTTAGAGATTATAAATCTACAACTGGGTGGATATTTACATTAGCGGTAGGTGTGATTTCTTGGAAGAGCAAGAAATAAACATGCATTACTCTTTCAACCATGGAATAAGAGTTTGTGGCTCTTTCTTTCGCTGGTCAAGAAGCAGAATGGTTGAAAGAACTTTTGTTGGGAGTCTCATTGGCTAAAGAAAATGTTTCAAAAGTGTTGATACATTGTGATAGTCTAGTTACCCTAGCAAGAGCATTCAGTGAAGTATACAATGGAAAGTCTAGGCACATTGGTCTTAGACATACTTTCCTGAGAAAATTGATTATAGATGGAATCATTTCACTCACCTATATACAAATGAGATATAATTTGGGTGATCCATTTACTAAGCCACTAGGCAAAGACTTAGTAAAAACAACCTCGAGAGGCATGGGGTTGAAATTCCTTAAGTAAGAGTTCCGATAGCAGCGACAAACCAATCTTGCGTTAATAGAACATTAACCTCAAGATTCAATGAGTAACAATAATTCGTTGATTTGTCCGAGCTCATTATTGTTGCTCTCGTTTTGGTCGATGCATGTGTTTGAATTTCGATTCAAAGAGAAGCAACACCTTGTGATGTGATGCAGAAGAAATGAAAAGAGGCAACGTTTGAAAACAATGCAAATTTCAGTTAAAAGTGTTGTTTTATCAATGGTTGCAACCTTGTGAAACAATACATTCATGACTTATAAATATCCTCTTGAACAAATTTCAAACATTCTTCGCTATAAATCGAGTTTTCGTCGATCTTACGCAAATTCAATATAAAACTTGAGTATTCTGTGTTCCAACTCTAAAACTTATTTAAAAATGATTGAAATACTCTTTAAAAAAATGATTTCATTTCCGATTCAATCTTAAATTCATTCAACTTTTTTTCGATATATCTAACCTTAATCGTATAAAATTAATTTAAACACTCCCTGTCTCATTATTTTCTTTAATTAAAACACAAACATAATTACATAATCAAAATAAACTAATTTTATAATCATCAATTACATAAAAAAATGATTATACGTTTCTTTTCATAAGTGATTCAATTCAATCCAGTTACACACCAATTCGTTAGATCTCGAAACTTTCTCATCGTTTTCTCATTGTTTCTAACCATCCAAACAACATCTTTCACATCGTCGCTGATTGTCAGTGAGATCTCAACTTTTTATTTTACTCTTCAATGAGTTACCGAAGGTTCGTTGATCCCTTATTTCTCTCGATTTTAATAATTTAAGCTTATTTATACATTTTTGCGAATTGCAATGCACGATTTGGCAATTTTACATTCATGTCATTTTCTGTTAGGTTGATTTCTGTGCATTTTGTTTCACTTTGATGATTTTGGTGATTGTGAATATGGTTTAGGTTTGTGATTTGGGTTGGTTTTAGATTTGGACGATGACTTGATTTGATTATAAGCTGATTTTGGCATAAAATAAATTAATAAAATCTGTTGAGTACAAATCTCAAATGTAGTTTGAAATCTGATACTGTGACTGAGTTCTTTAATTTGAAATTGTATGAGGAAAAAGGGGCGATTGTATTACTGGTACGAATGTGAAATACTTGCTAACTGGTTAATGATTGTTTTAATGTTTCTGATTAAAAAAGAGTGAAACTTTGATTGGGTGGCAAGGTAGGTTTTTGAAAATTGGAGATATTTGAGTTCAAAGAAGGGAAGGATAACATTCTGAAAAGTGAAATCTTGTTTGCTTAATGCTTAATGCTTAATGCTTAATGCTTAATTCTTAATGATAGCTTAAATTGTATATTTTTTTTTGCCTTGTTATGAATAATTTATGGTCTTGAGGCTATATATGGTACTACTTACCGCACTGTACTTGGGAAATACAATAAATGGGGAGAGTCTTCTAGCGCTTATGGTTGCAAGAGACACTGTATGCTAGGTTTTGCCGAAATTAGTGAATGAATCTCCTAACCTGAGGTTGGAGTGTTTATTGATGGCTTCTTGGGCCGGGTAATAGGGAGAGAAATGGTTTTCTCTAACTTCCTGACGAGCGTGTGGGTTTAGGGGAAGGCCGGTTCTTCTCAAATTTTGGAGGGACGGTTTTCCTCCTTGACTGCCATTACCTAATCTGGCTTCTCCTAGACACTTCATAGGCCGCGTGTGCTAAAACAGATGGAACATAAGCATACGTTCGGGATTGGCGACCCGAGACTTGCCTGCCCTGTAATCCAGCAGCTTTTTCGCCCACTTAGCCATGGGCTGTCTCTTCATAGGCCCAATAAAATCATCCCAGTTTATACACCTTTTCACCAAATAGTAGATACCAAAAATACATGTTTTTTTTAATAAAATATATAAAATTAACCCACAATTAAATTGTTGTTTGATTTTTTCGGAGAGCTGAGAGCTTTCAGATGTGATGCAATTTTTTTAAATGTCCTGTGTTAATTTACTCAGTGCATTGCTATTCAGTTTTTAAATCATCTAAGATCTTTAACTTGTTGCTGATATTGACTCTGTATTAAATGATATTAGAATTAAATAAAAAATGTTTCAAGTTGAAAATCAGGATAAACATTTGTTGTCAAATTTCTTATTAGATACTTCGTTTTTTTATAACTTATTTCAATCTTATTGTACTGTTTTGTTTTCTGCAAAACTTTGTTTGTCTTGGCACATGAACAAAGAAACTATTGCTTAAGGGAATCTGTAGAATCTATTATTTGGCGGAGTTAGTAGAGTAAAATTCATTGGTCTAGTCTGTCTTACAGGTTATAGAAAATTGTATGGGCGAATATGGTTATGCTATCATATGCCATGCAAAGAGTTTTATTTCCTAACTTTCTGGCCTATATTGAGTAAACTGCGAGATTTCTTTTTGTTTACTAAATTTTACTTCATCACAAGAGTAACATTTTAGTACAGCTACTGCATCTTACTCTTTTGTCCTAGCTAAATCTGCCTGTTACAAATCCAGAATTCATTTTGATTCAAAATTCTTTTAAAGAATATTTCTATCATTGCTTTCAATTTATTCAGGAGGCTGTCATTCTTGTTTACATTATCATCAATATTTCATTGTGGTTTTTTAATTCAAGCCAGCATCAGCATGCTTGACTATTGAAATTAGATAGCTTCTTTTCTTATATGGAATTCAAACCATTGAGAACGTGTCCGAGTTAAAAGTGTGCAGATAATTTTTATTATTTTTGCAATTGTTTTTGCCATCTTTTAGAAGATTTCACTTTTTATTCTAGTTTTTTTTTTTCCGAAAAATGGTGATTGCTTCTTGTATATTAACCTTCATCTGCTTGATTTTCAAATACAGAGACAATAGGTCGTCCAGATCATCACTTTTAGATGGTCTTGATAGTCTAGAGGAGGGTGGTTTAAGGGCTTCTTCTTCTTACTCACCTGAAATAAATGAGCGTGATAATGATAAAGTCATAGATACTCTGCACGACAGAGTTTCTTTTCTAAAGCAAGTAAGATTTGTTTATTTAAATATAATTTCTCTTGTATATATCGATCAATTTCTTCTCTTAACATCGGGCTTTATGAATTATTGCTTATTAAATCTACAATACTCTTTTTTTGACAATAAATATATCTATAACATGAAACGTTCTGTTGGTGTTGGAATTATTATTGCCATGAGGAGGTCGAGACTTATAATATTTACTTAATCAACAGTTAACAGGTGATATACATGAAGAGGTCGAGAGTCATAACAGCATGCTCGATCGGGTGGTATGTAAACTACATACTTTACCATTTTCTGTGAAAAACTTTCTTTTCTATGTTCTGATTAGACTCCTCTGTAAATCAGGGTAACAAAATGGATGGATCAAGGGGTATGATGTTGGGAACCATGGATAGATTCAAGAAGGTAACGGTTTTACCTTTTAATGCACCTCATTTTGTCTGCTTTTACTTATCACATTATTGGAAAAATGATTTAGTGTATAGAAACTGAATTCTGTAGGTTTTTGAGAAGAAATCGACAAGGAAAACATGCTCACTTGTGGGATATTTCACAGTTGGCTTCATATTCATATACTATCTTATTCGGTAGAATGATTTGATATTCCATTCACTTTTTGCTCTAACATGACTCAAGTGAATTTCAATAAAAACATAGGTTAGATTCGACTTTTACAATGCACTGATGCAAACTCGCATGTGCTTTGCAGGATGCTTGGATATTTCACACTAGGATGAAGCCTGCTATGTTTAGCTAGCTAGATTGCGGGATGGATGTTTCAAGTAAAATTTTGTACTTGTGCTATAAAATGTTCGAACCATTGCCAATGACTGGTTTGAAACTCAGTTGCGAATTGTGATCTTTGAAACTTACTGCATATATGAAGCTTAACAAAAGTATATTGTTTAATTCCCCTCCTATCATGGTCCTGTATAAGTTTTTTTCACAAGGAACACTACAGCTTTGAATTTATTATATGTAAATTCTAGAAATATGAAATCATATATTTATTGGGGGAGCATAATGAAATTAACACTTACCAACTAGGATGCCAGTTTTCATCCTTATGTTGTGATCCTCACTGACCAATAGTCAGGGAATTTTTTACTGCAGGGGAGAAAGTCTACCTGAGAGAAGTTTGGAGACAGAGATCATACCTCTAGCCCCTTGAGCTGTCTGTCTGAGAAGTTTACCAAAATATTGGGCCTAATCACAGGTTAGGTTTGATCGGATTCAGGCCCAATATGGCACAATCTAATGAAACCAATCGCACCAATTACGTGTCTAGTGCCCACTGTCAATGTCCTTGTTGCCGATTTTTGCAGGTCTTGGGTTATGTGGGTTGCACCTCAGGTTGAATCAGTTTTGGGTCACTAATTTGCTAACTTACCTTTTATTTTCAGGTTCTTTTGTTCATCTTAATGTTTAACTGTAAAATTTTTTTAATCCACACAGATTTCTTCACCCTAATCTTTAATGTTTAACATTCAATTTGTATTTAAAAAATGAGTTATAAAATAACTGGTAATTAAAAAATTATATGCAAAGTTATACTAAATAGTTCAAGAATAAGCATTTTCAAAGAAAGATGACAATGGTAAGAATCAGTATAAAGTTATAATAATCATAAGCACTAAGCAGTCCAACCAAACATATACCACCTATAAATGCCATATAATTAGCCAAGTTATATGCAGTAAATTTTAAAGATCACAATCGTATATGGTGTATGAAAGCCTCTTTACTGATAACACTTCTGCAACAATAACAGTCAACAAAAGCGGAGGAGGGGGTGTATCTGCATAAACTTCGATGCTTAAGCCAGTCGAGTGTAGAGGTAATAAGAGAGTAGAGAATATAATAGAACAGAATACCCAATCCTTCTGCAGAGGAGGGTATTTATAAAGAACCCTTAGCGTTGGACTAACAGTCTCTGTTATGGTAACAGATGACTTTCAGGATTCCTACGTGGAGGTAGGAATTAGCAGCTCGTGCTCATAATCTTGGATAGTGGGTGGACTTGCCCGTTACGTAGGTTAGATTGGTTTCACGAGATGTGCGGACCAAGTTGATGATGTGTCATCGGGTGAGAAGCATGTGTGAAAATGTCTTCTACTGGTCCCAAGAGATTGGGTCAGCATTATGGGTCGTCCTCGACGTAGGACTGGATTGGATCGTGCTCAACGTTGGGTCATCCATAGGCCTAGCCCAAAACAGGAGTTCCCCAAGTCGTTGCCCCCAGACATGGAGTCAATGACTTAGCCTCAGTCCGTGTATCGAATAGGAACAAGGGACTCTACACGAGGAGAGCCTTAACAGGCACAAGGTTCTACTCGTGACTCGTTGAGTTCCGCTCCTGGGGAGGAAACGTTACGCAGGGTCCACTGTTGCAGACTTAACCTGCGTTCGCGTTGAGCGTTATATTTCTGCTCGCGAGTTGCCAAGCTACTCGTGAATTTGCTTTAAAATATCGTAGAGGTTGTGCTCGCGAATGTTTGCAAAAATTTTGTCGAGGATGTGCTTACAAGTGTTTGCGAAGGTTTGTCGAGGCTATGCTCGCGAGTGGGTGCTCGACACCTTAGAGTCTGGTAGATTGATGGGACTTGAAGAGACAAATGTGTCGTCTCCTCGAGCCACGTGAGGGGACTTGAAGAGGTAGACACGTCGTCTCCTCGAGTACGTGATGGAATTTGAAAGGACAAACATTGCGCATCTTCGAACAACGTGTCAGAATCATTAAATGTTTATGACGGCCTACGAGTAGGGGTACTCGAGAGCCTAGGCGAAGACATGCTTATACATGTCAGGGATTATAAATAGGGAGAAGTGGGGATCATCTGTTCATTTTACTCTCAACTTTCTTTATGTCCTCAGTTTGTTCTTCCCGTCGTCTGCTGTCACCGTCACCACCTTTTTTCGAATCAACTTCAACCACTCTTCAAGTCAAGTAAGAATCCTTCATTTAATCTTCAATTTGTATGCTAGTTTTAGAATGTAGCTTAGTCATAGAATGTAGGTTACTTTGGGATGATGCATGTTGGGTTCCGGCAGGTGCTGGTGTTTGGTGGTGGCTTAGACATTTCCAAACACCGGCGGTAGGAGAGTGTTAGGTTATAAAAGTTAGGTTTTGAGTAGGATATCGCCTCGGCGCCACCGTTAAGGCAGTGAGAATGAGTTGCGTCGGCGGAGCTTGAGTTTTCCGATGAGGTTCTTGTGTCGAGGAGGGACTTCCTCGCGAAGCTCATGAGTTTCCATTGAAATTCTTGTGTTGAGGCCCTATTAGACGACGACACAGATCTAGAAGAGGTTGAATATATCACTTATTAAAAACAGAGTCGGCGCTTATCAATATTTGGTTTTTAAAAAGTTATAAGCGGAAGCGACCGAGGAACTATATTCGTCAAAACGAACCTTTATCGAAAAGATCGGATATACGCAAAGCCTATGGAATACGATAAAGACGAGATCTAGAATCACTAATTTGAGCACACATCAACTAGATTTTGTTCAATTTAAGGTTGGACAGTTCCTAATGCGTGTGAAATATAACCTAATGAAAATACAACACAAGTGTTTGTGTTCATGCAATTAGTCGAACACTTGGTGTGCAAGGCACCTCAAGTGAATTTCAATATGTGAATGAAGTGATATAGTATTCAATTACAATCAAGGATTGTAATAAGGTTTCTAAAAATGGTTCAGCACTACACACACCGGAATTTTAATCAGCTAAATTGTTTACACACAAACTCAAAATTCAGCAATGAAAAAAGTAAAGACAGAACACCAATTTATTGAGGCAGTTCACACGTCGTCCTCGCTCGGGGTACGTCTGCCCTCAGTTCTAAAAATAGAATTGAGACCTATATATATATATATATATATATATATATATATATATATATATATATATATATATATATATATATATATATATATATATATATATATATATATATATATATATATATATATATATATATAACCTGTTTGCAAATGTTAACAAGAGAAGCAATAGAATTCAAACAATCAAACCCAATTGTTGATGCAGAGCCTATGCCTTCTCTTCCTTTGATTCAAGCTAAATCAAGTCCTTCGAACGTGATGAGTAAACCTCCGATTATGACACTCCCTTTGAACAACCTTCTGGTATTCAAATATTTCCCGATTGATTTCAAATACCCACGATTCGAACCCAAATCTTCCCATCACAATCCTCCTGTTACCGCTACTAAACTGACAGAACCTCCCGTTCTTCAATTACCTTTGCTCGGCTGAATCTGTGAAGGACCGATTTGTGCAAAATCTAAGATTCTTGGAGGAAAAAATCCTCACGGTTTTATTCAAGAAAAACCCACTGATTTCTCAACCCAAACCTGATTACACCAATCCTACGTTTGGACGTTATCACCTCGATGATGCAGAATACACAACAAAAATAATTTTGTGTAGTTGTTGAGAAAATACAAGAAAGAGGATGAAGATGATGAGAACTAAATCAGTGTATATTTTCACTTTTCTTGTTGGTTTATGAAGAATGAACTAACTCAATATATGTGCAAATGTGAAAACAATTAACCAACTTAATAAACACTTTGAAAGTTTCACATAATAGAATTTTGGTTAAAAACGCGCGAGCGATCGACCTACAACAAGGGGAGGGTCGACCTTAGCTCTCCCAATTTCAGACTATGCAGAAAACAACACTTTGCGTCGACCAGAACAGGTCATGCATCGACGCACAGGACACAAATTTAGACAATCACAAATGCACACAGTATGAGTCGACATGAGGGTCGACGCGCGCACTCCTGAGAGCAATACATAAAAAAATGACTTATGTATGAGTCTACCTAAACAAGCTATGATTCAACTCAAAGCCTCAGAACATGAAAAAATTCATTTTTTATTTATATATTTAGCTACTTTTAAGAGACCTTAACATATCTCTAACTTGACCAACATGATCAAACCTATATGGAACACATATTCTACTTTTTCTATATGTACCTAAACATATTTTTGACCAATGTTTGACGCAAGAGAAATGTGGTATGCATATGCGACTTGATGATACCGTCCAAAGTACATTTTTATACCTATGTATGTTTTGACATCATTAAAATAAGTATAGCTAAGTGTGAGGAACTTTTCCCTCACATACTCCCCCTTTTTAAATAATTTCGACAATAAGAAGCTAGAGGTCAAGGAAGCACAAGAAGACCTCAAAGAACAAGTCACATGCTTACAAGGTGGAAAGAATGTGTGATTACATCAAATGATGTGGTCGATGATGAAAGTGAGCTGGTACACTATGCTTTCTATGTAGATGTCGAACCAGTCAATGCAATTGAAGCATTGAAGGATTCAAAGTGGATGAAAGCAATGAATGAGGATCTAAAGTCCATCGAAGTCAATAATACTTGGTCACTTGTCGAATTACCTTAAGACAAGAAGGCAATCAATGTGAAGTGGGTATACAAGGTGAAGTTAAATAAGGATAAGTAACTCGACACAAGGCAAGACTTGTGGCGAAAGTATTTCTCAGAAAGAAGGAATCAACTTTAACGATGTTTTTGCACCTGTTGCTAGGATCAAAACAATCAGGTTGGTTGTTGGTCTAGCAAATATGAATAATTGGCACATATGTCAGATGGATGTCAAATAGAAGTTGAGGTGCAATATTGCAACCCAACTTCAAATCAAGCTGAGCCCAAATTGCAACTGTCGAAAAATATAAATGAAGATGATGTCGATCCAACGCAGTACAAAATAATCATTGGATCACTTTGATAACTTTGTCACACAAGGCATGATCTAACATAAGTGTAGGTTTGGAAAGTAGATTCATGCAGGAACTAAAGGTATCACACCTAGCAGCAACGAAGATGATACTAAGGTATCTGAAAGGAACTATCGACTATGAAATTTTATTTCCTGCAGCTGATGAAGGAAAATAATGCAAGATAGTTGATACACTGACTCAAGTTGGAGTAGTGATGTTGAGGATAGAAAATCCATAACTGGCTATGTGTTTATGCTAGGTAGTGCACTAGTTGCTTGAAGTTCAAGAAAGGAACCGGTAGTGGTACTGTTATCATGTGAAGCGGAATATAGCTCCTACTCTCTGTGCATGTCAAGCAACGTGGATGATGAATTTGGTCGAAGAGATTACATGAAAGAATAAAGGGATAATTTCCATGAAGATCGACAGCATGTCTGCTATCAATCTGGAAAAGAATTCGATATCACATGCAAGAAGCAAAAATATCGAAATGAGGTTCCATTATCTCCGAGAGAAGATATCAGAAGGAAAGGTGAACTTGGAACATTGTAGAACTGATAATCAAATTGCAGATATCATGACGAAGGGAATGCAGGTCGAAGTGTTCAAGAAGTTAAAGTTCATGATGAATATAGATAGCTTAGACACAATGAATTAGGTGGTGCATTGAATTGTAATTTCTTGTGTCAAAGCAGGTTGCTCGACAAGGACAAGGAAGTTGTCGAATAGCCTAGTGTGTGTCGAAATTGTCTTGTTATCAAAATGTCAGATGAGTAACCTCGACATAGATTTTGAATTTTGCCCTAATTATGCAGTGTTAGCAAAATTATGTATTTTGGGATTTTCTTATTGGGAAAGCTATCAGGATTTTATAAATAGGGAGTAACCCCTATTATTCTAATATGATTCACTTGAATAAAATTGCAGTTTTGAGAGTAGAATATTACTATGCATAAATTCATCTTCTTCCTCTATTTTGTATTGAATCCCTAATTTCCTTTCTTCCTAATTTAGTTTTGCGTTCTTCTTCTCCATTGTCGTTGTGCAACAAAATCATCTTGAAATCAAAATGTGATTGATTAACTCGAGTAAAGAGTGAAGAACAAGAAGAGAATTCAATCAGTTGATTGAATCTTGTTAATTAAGAAAAATTTGGAATTACTCAAATTCTTAGATTTAATTCCAACAACATATCGAATGCCTTCAAATCAACTTATCCTGTTTGCATAAATGAGGTACATAACAACCAATTTTGAAGGACTCAGACAAATAATAAAAGTTAAAAGATTAAAATAAAATTTAAAAAAAGTAAATTTGAAATTTTCATAAAATTGTTCGAATAGAGAAATAAATGTGGAGGTATAGGATAAAATTTTCTACATGTATATGTGTTTTAATTTTTAGCATTTTAGCATTTTAATTTTCATTTGTAATCGCAGTAAGTAACCGAGTTAAATTGATCTGATGAAAGTTGAAAATGATATATATTTATGATATGAAAAATACTATTCATATATTAAATTCATACACCTACGCCGTATTTTACTGTTCGCTCATACGGTGAACAATGAAATATATATATATATATATATATATATATATATATATATATATATATATATATATATATATATATATATATATATATATATATATATATATATATATATATATATATATATATATATATATATAAAGTTATTATATTAATATTTTTTTTAAATTAAATAATATTGACATAAAATTATATGATTAACTAATTTCATAACTTCATTAATTAAACTTTTACATTTTATTAAACAACTTTATTTGTTGTTAAAAATTATTTTTAATGTCTGAATATTTATTAACTAATTTTTTACTCTTCATTAAACAACTTTAATTTACTACTAAAAATTATTTTTAATATCTGAGTGTTTATTAATCAACTTCATCACTTGATTAACCAACTATTATATTTTATTAAACAATTTTGTTTTATTATTTTAAAGTAACTGTTCACAAATAATGTTCACCGACACTATTCACATATATTATTTGTGCACTGTTTATAAAAATATATTTTTTTATTTAAAAATATGTATTTCATATAAAAAGTGGTGTTGAAATAGCACGAATGATATTTTGGATCTGCAATTATTGAACCCTTACCATTGTAATGGAAACCAAATTGATTTAGTGATTATGAATCTTGCTTTATTAACTTGGTAGCTTAATTAATTGAGAAATGAATTCAATTCACCCTTGCAAACTAGATTAAATTAAAATTTTCCTTTTAATTATGTCATAGTTTTTTTTAAACATTTTTTTTTTACAAAAATTCATAAATATGATTTAAATTATTGTGTAAAAATTTTAAAAATCATTTTATATGAATATTATTTAACATATAGAATAAAGTATAAAACAATACACATGACTATAAGTTATTTAACATTATTATAATAATTACTAATTCGAAAATTTATATAATTTAAAAGTGTTTAAGATAGTGCACTTTCATTTGTAAATTAATATTACACCTGATTTCACAAAAATACATACCTCTCATTAGTATAAAAATATTTTTGTATATTCTTTTTTTCTCATTTAAAAATATGTTATATTTTAGTAGTCAATATTTATATAAATTTTAAATAATTTTAAATAATTTAAAATAAAGTATTGCAATGAAATAAAAAATAGTTGTAAAAATAAAATACTATAATAATATTTATTAATAACTATCTAAACCAAATTTTTATCTAAATTTTTTATCAATAATTTTTTAAAATTTCTTTATACAAAAGTCTTTAATACTATAAAAGTTATTTAAAAAAAAATTCAAACAAACCTAGCCTTAATCACCATCACAATCTCCATTATGCATTTGCAACCAAACTATATTCCCCAAACAAGTTCGGTTTCACTTTGCCATGAGAACGCATGAACGAAATCAAACCATTAAGTATAAACGTGATTGCATTTTTTTATTAGAATAATCTAACGTGTAAATGATGTGCAAACATTCATCCTTTTTTTCAACATAGAACTTGCACATGTGATACCTTTTACATTTTTCTATTAGCAAACTCTCTTACAAGCAGAAAAACCCTTAATGGTAATTAAAAAATAAACAAAAAAATAACATTTACATTTCATCCTAATTAACTCACAAGTCAACATCTCTTTTCGTCTCACAATTCAATAACCAAGCTTTATAACTCTCGTCTCTCAATTCTTTTTTCTTACGGTTTCTTCATTCTTGGTTTGTTTCGTTTATCCCATTTTATCGTTAGAAAATTAATTTAAATGTAATGAATCAATGCTAAAATAACAAAATTCTTTTTTCTTTTTAAATTATTTTTTAAAATAATAAACCTACTGCAATATTTTACACGTGTTGCATATTTTTGAATTCAAAATTAACCTCCACCTATATTTTCTTGTCATATTGGAACACTCCTATAAGTATTGATTGTCCATAATTTCTATTCTAATAATGACAAGTCTAATTTCAGAAAAGTAGGTATAAAGAATGGTAATATAGTTAGATATCTTTCAATTTAAAACTTACCTTAACGAGGACAATACAAAGTTTAACGGAATGTTAAGTAACAATGCTTTTAAATCTTACACACATTCTTTAAGGGTTCTTCCCCTACATATCTCGCCTAACACTTATTTATGGTCATATGCTTTCTTGTTTTATGAATTTTTCATGAGAGAAACTCCAACTTTCACTTTGAGATGACACCATCTCAAAATTCACATAGGTGAATTCATATTGTATCCTTTTCCGTGAAACAGATACCCTCGATATTGAACTTCATTAAGAGTTTAAATAAAAACTCGACCCTCATTTTAAAGGTCAACATTATCACAAAATGTTCGACAAACATCCAAATCAACGATTTGTTGCTACCAATTGAATCTTGAGGTTAATGTTCTGTTAACGTAAGATTGGATTGTCGCCGCTGTCGCAACTCTTACTCAAGGAGTTTCAACTCCATGCCTTGCGAGGTTGTTTTTACTAAGACTCTAGCCAGTGACTTAGTAAATGGATCAAGCAAATTATAGCTCATTTGTATATAGGTGAGTGAAATGATTCCATCTTTAATCAACTTTTTCATGAAAGTATGTCTAAGACCAATGTGCCTAGACTTTTCATTGTATACTTCACTGAATGCTCTTGCTAGGGTGGCTTGGCTATCACAATATATCAACACTTTTGGTAGTACTGTTTGGAAGCCTATATACAACATATGAGTTCTTCTCAATCTTTGGACAATTCATCGCTCAAGATATCAGTGAGATCAAAGAGTTCTAACATACGAAGACTTAGAGTAGGTTGGTGAATATGGAAGGTTCAAGAAGTGATAATCGAGTAAGGATTTCACAGAGAGTTCAACATCAATGATATATACATGTCAAGATCTTGATAGAAGATTTATTTTCTCAATATTATTGTGGACTATGAGATTGTATGAACTGGTGTAATATTTTCCAAATTACAATGGAAGAAAAACAATTTTTAATGGGAAACCATTGAAGAGTGGAGTAAGATCTTGCAAGGACGATATAATCAAATAACTATACATCCCAATGCTCTCTCTCTCTCTCTCTCTCTCTCTCTCTCTCTCTCTCTCTCTCTCTCTCTCTCTCTCTCTCTCTCTCTCTCTCTCTCTCTCTCTCTCTCTCTCTCTCTCTCTCTCTCTCTCTCTCTCTCTCTCTCTCTCTCTCTCTCTCTCTCTCTCTCTCTCTCTCTCTCTCTCTCTCTCTCTCTCTCTCTCTCTCTCTCTCTCTCATTTTAATTTTTATAGAATTGCACGTTTAGATTATCATTTTCTAGTGCAGGTTATCGTTAATTTTTGTTGATAGCAATTAATTGCATAAGTTTAAATTTTGTTAAAATTGAAATCTATTTGTATTTTAGTGTATATTAAACTCTGCGAACTGTGGTGTTAGAATCCTAGCTATAACAACTGAATTTTGTAAACAACACTTCTCGTGAAACTTTGTAATTTATCAATTCAATATAGTTTGTAAATTTTTGTTATTGTCTTTGAATAATCTAAAGTTAATTGTGAATTGTAATATAATTGCATTTGTAATTTCTTTCAAGATAAACACAACATTTCTATTTTCGCAAATCACTTTCCACATCATAAACTTTGAATTTCCTTTTGAAAACCTTGACATACGAAGGTCCCCATATTTGACTATTGTCTTTTGCTTCTCGACATGTTTTGTTGACCTCTTCGATGGATGCATAATCTTCTCTTCTCGTGGTTCCATAAACTTCTCTCTCTTTGCATAGTAACACTATGATTTTGGAATGTGACCGTAAAACATAATTATCCAGTGCTACTCTATGTTTGACTAAACATAGAGTCTTGACGACGATAATAGATTTAAGAAATATTCGGTTGATTCAATCGTTTGCATTTGTAATCGAATGTTCTCATGATCTCCGTACTCGCATAATCATACCTCAATTGAATATCCACCAACTAACTCAAAAATTATCGCTTAATTCTGATTGACATTTTCATTATTATTTTTGGTGTAACAAAACTTCACTTTTATTTTTTATTATTATTTTTTTTTATATTCTAAATTTATATTAACATACTCATTTTAGTATTTCCAAAAAATCTCATAACCTTGATACATACTCTAACTAATACCATAACTGTATCTAAGCAAATATTTTGTTGATGAAATTGTTGGGAGCATAGCATCCATAATAAAAATATAACAAACATCAAGTATAGTGTCAATTTAATCATCAATTATAATGAAAGCTAGCACAAGAGTAACTATAATGACCCAAAATTATTATCTGTAGATACATCATTGCCACAATCGAAGCACCACTATATATTATCAGAAGAAATACATTAGAAAAGTAATTAGAGATAAAGGAACCATAAAACTACACCTATACCACTGCCTGGCTCCATCCTGTATGCCTGTGTTTTCCTATCTAACCAATCATTTGTCTTTGTTTTTCAAATCTTATTATATAAAAGAGTTTGAATAGTAAAGTTACAATGCAACCCTTGGCCTTCAGAATCTCTGTCAACAATTAGGGTTCCAAGTTTGTGATTGCCTCTTCATGAAAGTGCAACCAGTGCTGTTTTCTTCTCTTCATTCTTGAAAGTGAAACTCAGAGAGAGTTTACCAACTAGAAAAAGAGAGAAGATAAATATGAAGTGAGAGAGATTTGTTTATATATATAAGTGATTCATTTTTGTCCGTGCGGCATGTTTCGGCAAACCAAATGCGTGTTTTGGCCGGTGATCACCCTTTCTTGACTTATGCTTTGTCCCCATTTCCTCGGTAAGATACAAACTCTCCATTTTTTCTCTTATCTTAAAATTTTGTACCATTATTTTCTTTGGTTTCACATGCTATCTTTTGTGATGAGAGTAATGTTTAAAACTTGGATTAATGTTTAGTGCTAACTCCGTAATCATAAATCTCTACAACTTGATGCTGATGGATTTTTTAATGCAGTTTTTAGCCGGTCATTTTTGACAAAAATAATGTCAAATACAACATCATCCAAATGATGTCTCTTAACTAGTCTTTTTAGGATTACTATCTTAGGATTAACTAGTTATTATAGGTAAATTTGCTGAGATTTTAAAGTTTAGTTGGATACCTGTTTTTTTAGATGAAAATTATTTTAAAAATTTAATTTATAAGAAATTATTATAAAAAAAATAGCATAACACATTCCTATAAAAAGAGTCTTTCGCCACACTTGGAAGGAATATCATTATAATTGATGAGGTGTGGTACCGTAGGATATGGTAGTAAGTATGTTATTTTTTACCACATACGTGTGATCGTTGTGATAAATTAAGTAGCGAGTCACATTTCACCACAATCATCTTAATCAATATGTTTAAAGGGCATGAGCTCGATTATCAACCACACGATAGTATATAATATTTGCTGCTCTACTTTTTATTACGATTGACTATTGCAATCATGGTGAAATACAATTTTGTTTTTTTTTTTTTTTTTTTTTTTTTTTAAATTCCATACATGTTTCCATTTTTTTGTACTACATGTATTGTATACTAAAATTTCTAAGCACTAAAATATGGCTTCAATATAGTACGGAAATGTCATACAAATCTAAATATTGTTTATGTCAAACCCAAAAATATTACAAACATATATTACAAATTCATTGTGATCAGTCTGGCCTATAAATCACATTGAAGCATGATGTCCAACATGTACGAACCCCTTTCAAGTCTTCTTGTGAGAATAATGTACTGTTGTTAAACATCTATATATAAAATTGAAGAAAATGGAAGATCACTTGATTTTTAAATAATAAAATTTTTTTATGCAAGTAAAGACCAAGTTTATCACATGTTTCATGACATACAAACCACACTCATATCTTCCTGCTTGTTTTCTCATCTACAAATTTAAATATTACATGAATATATAACCACACATATAATTCAAGATAAATGATTGTCACAAGTAATCCACTTATCAAAGGTGTATAAAATATGGATCTTTTATTTTTAACTCCATTCAACATATTGTGTCGCTCCACAACTCTATATATTGAAAATAATTTAAATATATTACACGTTAAGCTAATCACATAGTCAAAGAAGATATTACTAAAAGTCTCATAACATATAAACTTACATAGAAAGTATACATTTCATCTTTGGTTCAAGTAGTTTGGCTAAGGAACATAACGTAATTACCATATTCTTTTGAAGAGAGATGATGATTAATTCTTCATGACCACTGAATTATTGGAGTTAACAATGAAACTCTATTGATGTATAAAAACAAGAAGATGATGAAGATTGGGAGAGAGAGAGAGAGAGAGAGAGAGAGAGAGAGAGAGAGAGAGAGAGAGAGAGAGAGAGAGAGAGAGAGAATAATGTAACTAACTGTAATAAAATTTTTCAATCTCAACAAACTCAATTTTACTTTTTTCAATTATAACTAAATTTTAGTTTGTATACATTAGATCAAACTCAAATGCAAACCAAATGAAACTAAAACTAAACAATTTGAATTTGAATTACATTTAACACCTTCCCTTAATTCATATTCAAGTTTAAAAAAATCAACAACACCAATTCCATCACTCAAATTGATAAAGTATTCAGTTTTGGTTGCCTATGTTAGCACATTTGAAAGTATCTTAAGAGTGCTCCAATGAACAACCACAAACACTCCATTCTGAATTTGACTGCGCATAAAATGAAACTTTGTGCCAATGTGCTTCCCTCTTCCATGGAACACTGGATTCTTGACAAGACTTATGGATGATTTGTTGTCAATCATCAATCTTACTGATTTGCTCACTTTGAACTTCAGTTCCTGTAGCAAATTCATAAGCCAAATAGCTTGACATACAAATAAAGCATAACTATGTATCCTACTTCACAAGTTGACAACTCAACCACTGGTTGCTTCTTGAAACACTATGAAATGAGAGCTCATAAATATATGAACAAATACCCTGTATTACTCCTTCTGTCCACTCTGTCACTACATTAGTTTAAGTCTGAATATCATATCAGGTCAACATCATCTAACACTCCAGATGGAAACATACATCCATGCCTCAAAGTTCCCTTTACAAACCTGAGTATCACGACTACAGTTTGATAGTGTGACGACTTTGCCTTACTCATAAACCTACTTACCATTCCAACTACATAACATATGTCAGGCTTGGTGTTACATAGATATCTCAGAGATCCAACCAACTGTTTGAAAGTTGTACCATTTACTTCCTCACCATCAACATTAGAATCCAGTTTATGGGTTGTCTTTGCAGGTGTGACTACAGACTTATAATTCATCAGCTAAAATTTTTTCAACAACTTAATCTCATACTTCAGTTGATGCATAATGACTACAGAGTCGTTGTTTCTTAATTTAGAGTCCTTGCATTTCGTTTGTGGCTGATGTTTGAATGTGAGTAACAAGCTTTGCATTAGTGTTTTTAGGAGAGATGATGAACAATGATTCAGTTCATGGTGAAACACATTTTTTTCTCTGAAGCATTGAATTTAATTTGTGTTTTGTGTGTGTTGGTTTCAATGACTCTCGTTCTCTCTCTCTCACTTTGTTTTTAATATTGGTAAGATTTTGTTTTATTGTTTGTTATTTCTTTTTACTTTTTTAAGTAAGTCAATTTTGTTTACATATTTATTCATTTATTTTTTTTGGGCCAAGTTATGACATTTGAGTTAAGCCCGTATAGTTTTTGGTAATTTACACCCCATGTCAATACTTGCACCCCAATCATGTTTTGTTATTTCTATTTTATTATTTCATTTGTTTAGTATTTTATTAAATCGATTATTATTCTAATTGTTTAGTTTGATTAGATATTAATTAGTTGTTTTTACTGATAAGTATATTATTGATTATTTGACTAGATTTATTCATTTAGATAGGTAACCTTTATTCGTTTTCCTACCCTCACATGTGAACAATCATACTCACAAACTTCACTAACATTTTCCTAATAAAAACCTCAAAAATACCTAAAAATATTTAAACACTTATCATTAATAAAGATGAAAAAGGAGCGGGGTGTAGTCAACGTCTCCCGAGAAGGAGGACACGAGATGTAGTTCTCGACCGTCCGAGCTCTCTCATCATTTCAAAACACTACAACACATCAAACTCTTTGTTCTCACTGTCGTGGGTTAATTCTAAACCTTTTGTGTCTTGAGACGATGCAAAATATTACTTCGTCCACAAACTATTTGAGTTGTGATAAGAGGTGTTTCCCGTGAACGTTGATTTATAAATCCATTTTGTTGTGATGAAAACGTCCGCTCCTCACCATTTTTGGGTTAAACAATGTTTTCTGTCGAATGCGACTAAATAACTTTCGCTAAAATCGGCCAACAAATAACTTATTTTACCACGAACTATGAACGCTATGATTTCTCACTTCACAATGAGGATACATAGGCACAAGGACCCTAATCCTTGGCGAGCAACCTCTTTCTTTTTTCACCGTAGTCCTTGAACTACAAATGCTCTGATTTCCTCACTACACTATAAGGATACGTAGACACGAGATTGCGATGTCTTGTCGTGCCCCTAGTAATAAAAACCTTTAGGCCCCATTTCTATTTTCTTTCTCCTTTTATTAACTTGAGAATCTTAATTCCTAAGCAAACACTAACACACACAACTAACCTAATGGTTCCCGTTGAGTACAACGAACGCGAGGGGGTGCTAATATCTTCCCCTTGCGTAACCGACTCTCGAACTTAGACATTGGTTGCGATGACCATATTCTTATTTTTTCTTTTAGGGGTTTTATTCAATATTTTCCCTTTCCCTCTATGAGAATAAATAAAGATCGGTGGCGACTCTGTTAAGTCCATCCTGTGGCCGTGCGATTGTGTTTCATGAGGTCATTCTCATTTATCGAGGTACGGAAGATGGCGACTCTGTTGAAGACTCTCTCATCTCTAAGCGAGTCAAGCCTAGTTAGGTTTTTTTGTGTGTGTTCATGTTTGTTTATTTGTTTGGCTATTCTTGTATCTTATGTTTTATTATTTCTATATTGTCGTTTTTTGATTGAAACTTTGGTACTTGGATTTCTGATGGAAAAAACCTTAAGGAAATGGCTCTATACTCGAGCTTTGAGTAAAAACATAAGATAGGATGATGGTTGAGTAGTGTGGGCCCTCTAGATTTATATCTCGTTAGGGTCGACATAAAAACCTCACTTAGAGTTGATCTTTTTAGAATATTGAAGCCCGACATGTAGTTGTCATTGGCCTCGATGTTTTCATAAAGATCTATAACTCTAAGAACCTTAAACTCTTGGCCTACTAGGAATGATGGTCGCGTAGTGCGAGCCCTCATAAAGGTAGATCTCGAGTGGTCAGTACGAAGATCTCGCTCAGAATGAATCGGTGACCGTTGGAAGCTTTCGGCTCAATTTCTCCAATCATGCCAATGCCCCACATTAAGAAAGGTCATGGTGAATATAAAACATTCAGCGGTTTTGGAGGTACGTGGACCTTGTCAGCATAAATTTGGCACTTATGGCATTTCTTGGTATATTGGATGCAATCAAATTCCATGGTTAACCAGTAGTATCCAGCCCTCAGAATCTTCTTAGACATAACATAACCGTTGGCGTGATTTCCGAAGGTCCCTTCCTGAATTTCTTGAAGTAACATGTCTGCTTCACGTCTGTCAACACATCTAATCAGAATCATGTTGTAATTCCTCTTGTATAACACATCATTACTAATGAAAAATTTGGATGCTAATCTTCTCAGAGTTTTCTTGTCAAGATTAGTAGCATCGGCTGGATACTCTTGCTTGAGCAGATAATTCTTAACGTCATAAAACCAAGGCTTGTCATCAGTTTCCTCTTTAACCATCTGACAGTAGGTGGGCTCAGTCTTGTGTTTGATTCAGATAAGAGTAGCATCATTGAAATACCTAACTCTCCACATTGATGCTAACATGGCTAGAGCATCGGCAATGTGATTCTTAGATCTCAGAACGTGCTTGAAAGTGACCTCATCAAAGTATTCAATCATTTCAAGGATGTAGGCTCTGTAAGGGATCAACTTCTCATGTCAGGTCTCCCATTCACCTGTAACTTGATAAATAACCAAAGCTGAATCTCCACTCACTTTGAGAAGTTTTATTTTGAGGTCAATAGCTACTTCAAGGCCAAGAATACATGCTTCATATTCGGCGATATTGTTCGTACATTCAAAGTCTAATCTTGCTGTAAATGGGGTATAACCACCTTCTGGATTCATCAGAACGACGTCTATGTTGTTCCCACTGTAATTAGAGGAACCATAAAACATCATCTTCTACCAGAGACCCAACTCGGGTCCTTCATCATGACCTGTCTCTTTATAATCCTTCACCAACATAATGTCTTCGTCAGGAAAGTCAAAATTGAGAGGCTCATAGTCTTCAACTAGCTGGTCTACAAGATAATCTGACAAGATACTTCCTTTGATAGCTTTCTGAGCCACATACTGGATGTCATATTCAGATAACGACATGTGCTAACGGGCAAGTCTTCCAGTCTGAGAAGGCTTTTCAAAAATGTATTTTATTGGATCTATTTTCGAGATCAACAAAGTAGTGTGACAAATCATATATTGCTTGAGACGCCTAGCAGCCCATGCTAGCTCACAACAAGTCTTCTCCAAAAGTGAATATCTGCTTTCACAATTAGTAAACTTCTTGCTCAAGTAGTAGATGGCATGTTCTTTCCGTCCAGTCTCATCGTGTTGACCCAATACGCAACCCATAGACTTCTCAAGAATAGTAAGGTACATGAAGAGTGGTCTTCCAGGAACAGGGGGAATCAAGATAGGAGGCTCTTGCAGATAACCCTTGATCTTCTCAAATGCTTGCTGACAATCAGAATTCCAATCAACCGTCAGACCCTTGCAGAGTAACTTGAATATCGACTCACAGGTAGAAGTCATATTGGAGATGAATCTGGAGATATAGTTCAGTCGCCTAAGAAAACATCTGACTTGTGTTTCAGTTTGCGTAGCAGGCATGTTTTGGATGGTTCGGACTTTGTCAGGATCTACTTTGATTCCTTATTGGCTGACAATAAAACCAAGTAGTTTTCCAGATCACACACCAAATGTAAGCTTAGCATGATTCAGTTTCAACTAGTACTTCCTGAGTCGTTCAAACAGTTTCAACAAATGATCCAAATGATCCTCTTCACTTTGAGATTTGTAAATCATATCATCAACATAAACTTCGATCTCTTTATGCATCATATCATGAAAGAGAGCGACCATAGTGTCGCTACTGCGAAAAACGAGGCCGACAATGACAGAAGAGTCGCCACCGTGCGTTATTTATCCCAAAAGAGGGAAAGGAAACACTCAGAGAAAACCTAACGAAAAAGGGAAAACACGAGGTCATCGCAACCAAGTCCTAGGTTCGGGAGTCGGTTACACAAGGGGAAGGTATGAGCACCCCTCACGTTTGTCGTACTCGACGGGATCCACGCTTGTTGTCTATCTAAAAGGGTGTAAATCTATCTAACTAAAGGCTTAAGGACAAAAGAAAAGAAAACTGACTCGGCAGAACACAACAGTTCTATGCCTACGTATTCCCGTCTGGAACGAGAAATTAGAGTCAACGTAGTTCGCCTAACTACGGGTGTAAGGGGGGAAGGTTGCTCGCCGAGATATCACATCTCGTGCCTACGTACTTTCATCTGGTATGAAAGATCAGAGCAAACGTGGTTCGGGCTAACAAGACCACAGGTTGGTTCAAAATGTTTTACCCGAGTTGGGTTAACAAATGGTTCTAGTAGTTGGTGTATGCAGCTCAACCTTTGGAGACTTAGGCGTTACCGTTTGCAGTAGAACCGAGAGTTAACAAAACTCTGCTTATGAAAATGGTTTCCAAGGATTAAAGGTCCCAAAGGACAAAAAGAAGTTTGATATTTGTTTTTGAAGTCTTTTAAATAAGAAGTGTTTTGAGTTTTATTTGTAACTCATGTTGGACTAAAGACTTGGGCTGAGGAGCGAATACGTCACATAGCATCCTAAGGATGTACACTAAACACTCTAAGCAATCGAGTGGAAGCCACTCAATCACTATTTCCCAAGTAGCTTAAGGCTCGTAGCATACAACACTTGTTATCCTTTATTAAGTGTTTTAGAATGTTTGAAGATGAGAAGAGAAAGGACGCATTAAAGGGGAACTAAGCCAATCCTAAAGTTGTCATTTAAAGTTGATCCTATGATTGAGGTTAAGAGGGAGCTACCTACTGTTATCATGCATGGTTAGAACCCTAATGTCCATCACATTCCAACTTGAACAAGAAGGAATGGAAATCCTAAGGGAAGAAAGACAAAATAAGAAAAAGAAAACAAACATGAGAATGCAAACATGGAAGGCAAGGATGCAATGCAAGTGAGGGAGGAAATATGTGTGGGGATGGAGCCTCCACAAGCTCATCTCAACCTCAAGCCATAGTATGAACAAATGCAAGAGAAGAGGAGAAGAAATGCAACAAAAGGCAAGCACACAAAATCATACAACACAAATGAAAAGGCAAGGATGCCTAAAACAAAGTGAGGATGGGAGGCTAATATGAGGGCAACAAGGTCCTTATAAAATTCACTCAACCATGAGCATCACAAACAATGTGCAAAGAAGCACAAGAAAACATCAAGAAAAGTCCTCTAGGATCCCATCATTTTAGGTAGCTTCAAATACCTCCAAAGGAGGGACCAAACCACCTTAAATGACACTCCATGATCATTGGACAGAAGGGGGATGAAGAGAAGAAAACTCAAAAGCTAAATCAAAACAAAACAAAAAGAAATGCAAGCAAAAGCACAAAGGAAGAAAATATGCATCACATTGAAGTTCAAGTTGAAAGCACAAAAGGAAAGGCATAAACCAACAAGCAATGAACATAATTTTGACCTATAAATGAACATACAACAAGATCAACATGTCTATTATGTGAAAAAAAATAATTGAAAGCTTATTGGATCCATAAAAGTCATTTCCAATTCAAACTAGGTCATACACTTGTGTGAACCTCCCTTAGAGGTGACTTAACTTGTAAGTCATCTCAAAAATAGGAAAATAGTTCAAAAATTAACAAATAAAATCCATAAGGTAGCTAAACATGTTGGCAAACAGAAGCCACAAGCACAAGGCAAATATTCCCTCAAAGCACCCTCAAAAGAAAAAGTTCATTAGGAGGTACCACTTTGAAATGGGAGAAACAAAGGCAAAAAGAAAAGCCACAAAAGTCAACCCAAAAGTCAACCAACTAGGGGCAAAATGGTCTTCAAAAATCATTCAACTAATCAAGAGTATGAGGATTAATTTTCAATCATTGAACCAAAAAGAATGAGAGAAACAAATTAAAGAACAAACAATATCACAATTTAATTCAACTAAAACAGTTCCAATATTTAATTCATTTTAAAATTGAAAATAAAATAAAAAAATAAAATAAAAATATCCAAAAAATACTAGACATCTCAAAGTTCACGAAAAATATTTTTTGGGAATTTTTAGGATATTGGAACTATTTTATTTGATTTAAAATGCAAACAGCAACAAAACAGAATAATAAAAGAAACTAACAATAAAATGATAAACAGTGGTATGAATAGCAACACAAGCAAGGCAAAAAAGTGGACTGGGCCTCCAAGGGGGTGCGGTTAGTGTGGAGTGTAAGGCCCAACAAGAAAAATCAACACAAAAAATCTGATAATTGAGTGTAGTGTGTTGACTAAGGTGTATCATGGAATTCATTGTGAATCATTTGATCAAATAGTAGTATGCACATCAAGTGGCTCACAGCATGACAACACATTAATGAAATCCTAATAATATTGTATAATTAGTCAACTAAGGACTATGGAAGGTCTTAATCAAGACCACACACATCAAAGTATTCCGATCGGACGGACACGAGATCGTCTTCTCAACATGAACTTCGCCGGCGCCGGAAAAATTTTCCGGTCACCCCTACCATTGCGCCGGCCACCGCTGCTTCCCCCCCAAAACATAACTTCCGTGATTTTGCACCTTTTGGACGTTTCTTAGACTAAGATTCATCTCCTCGGAACGAGGATCTCATATCTATCATTAGTTTCCATTTATCTTGCACCATTAAAGAGAAAAGCGAACAACAAGGTACGTGCCAAAAACAAAAGTTCATCAAAACTCAGTTAATTTTATCCTAACATCATCCTCATGTTATGTAGATCATAGATCAACAAAAATTTAAGCAAAACACCTCAAGAATTGATCAAACCAAATCAAACAAGTTTGGAGCTCATAAAATCAATCATCACAAACACAAACAATTATTATCCATAAACGATCTACATCACTCAAGGATCATAATGCAACAAAAATGGCAAAGAATCATGGCATATTGAGTGAGATAAGTTGAAAAATAAGTACCGAGTGCAGAACTTCCACTGAGCCTTCAATTCTTGATGAAGCTTGAAGAAAATGATCCAAACACGTTCGATGATCCTCAATGAAGCTTTTGCAACCTTTAGTTTGCCTTGAAATGGAGTAAATCTCAGAATTCGATATTTGAACTTTGCTCACTTGTTTTACTTTGTTCTTGCTCCAATTCTTGCCAAAAATCAATTCTGAAGTTTTGTGAATGATAGAAATCTTTTATGTGATGGATTTGGATGATAATGAAGCCCAATTAAAGTCCTTAGAGCCCAAATAAAATTTCAAATTTTCTCCACTTTTTCCTCATGAAGGAGCACGAAAATCCCTCTCATTTGCCTCCAAAATGGGTCAATTCAATTGCTGGGAGTGTATGGAGTATGAATGGTCAAGATTCAGCCCTTGTTTCCAATCCAATGGTTGGTTTTGATTGTGTAACTTCATGGTGAAGTAATCTTGGAAATGGCTCACAAAAACACCTCAAATTCAAATTCTGAAATTTCCAATGAGTTTAAAACATGTTTTCCACTCAAAATATGTATTCATTTGCACCAAAATGATTAAAAATGAATTAATTCCAATTTTCCCTTTTAATCATTCTCTCATGAAAATTCAAATACCAATTCTTCATTCTAAGCCAAATCCATGACTTCTCAATGTTTGGTTGACCAATTGAAACCATTTTGAGCACATTTGATGTTGGAAAGATTTCCATTTGAAGTGTGCAGGATAGTGAAATGGACCTGTAATGAAAATGACCTATAATCCCACTTTCCCAAAATACCCCTACCTTGCAAAGCTTATAATTTGAGCTCTACAAATCAGATGAAGGACTTCTAGGAATTTTTGGAAAGCTAAGATCATGAGGAACAACTTTCATGTTTGGGTCAAAGCTAGGAGAAACATCCTTCTAAGTCAAAAATGTCTTGGAAGTTGGTTGACTTTTGTTGACTAATTTCACATTCACCTGGTGACCTGTAACATGTCAGCTTCATAACTAGAGTTCCATAAATCCAATGGAGGACTTCTAGTACTCAAAAGAAATCTAAGAACATGCTCTACAAGTTTCATATGTGGGCCAAGATTAGATGAGACTTGCATCTTGAGATAAGTGGTCTTGAAGTCAGGCATTAAACATAGGATTTTACATTGAGAACCCTAATTTAGTAACTCCTCACACCTTGGATTCTTCTTGAATTGATCTTGGAATAACATCTCAAATGCCTCAACACAACATTCCATGATCACAAATACTTAGAATTGAGTCTTAATCTCCTTCAATTGCACATTTGACTTAGGGTTGACCAGATGAAAACCCTAATTGCAACACCTTCAACTGTGACTCTCCACACTTGTCATAAACACTTGAATGAACTCCAGCATGACCCTCAAGGCCTCCAATAAGCTTCAATGACAATCTCTATCCACAACCATGGGCTTGTGATCCTCAGGTGATCCTCAGATAGGCTCCTAGACAGGAGATGAACCCTCTCCACTTGCTTGCCTTTCTTCAAGGACTTTGGCTTGATTCTGATGATGATAAACCCCCTTGATGACTTGAATATAACCTCTTGGACAGGCTTTGAACCTTTCGTTCTCCTCTCTTGACAATTGCACCTTTCTTGATCCCCTGTTAAATGCGAAATGATATGCAATGCAAATGCTAGAACAAAATGAAAAGAAACATAAGGCAAGCAAGAAAAAAGTTGGAAAAATTTTGGAGTGCGACAGCTGCCCCTATTCAAGCGACTTGGACCTGACTGGGTGAAAAGCGAATGGCTTTCAGACAATCAAGGTAAAAGACGGTTGAATACAAAAGAACCCGGAAATTTGCCAATCGCAGAAATGAACTGCCCACTCCGATTGGGGGGACATAAACAAAGGGTATGCAAATGCTAATGTTTGAATATGGCGTAATGCTCCATACGAAATGGAAATGCTACGCGTTTTGGGTAGATGCTATGCACGATGCAAAATGCAAAGGAACCACTCCAACAAAAAAAGCTGGAAAAACGAGGCCAACGCCGCTAGGAATGGCCTAACATGCCAAGTACGATTGGATTTACTATGGGAAACAAAACCCTGGATTTGAATTAGATAAGTCATGCAAGAACTGACAACCGGGTGAGAATTGGATTCACACAAAACCAGTCAGACGAGAAATGACTTCTAGGTGTCGCGGTGAAAATCGGATACCAAACTATTGATTAGTCTAAAGGAATGGATAAAGATCAAAATTCCCACAATGCAATGCAAATGCAAGGTTTAGAGAGTTTAGATTCAGGGGTTGATTAAACTTAGGGAAGGTGCTAGCATCCTAAGTTTCTGTAGTACTCTACAGGAACCTCTTGTTTTATATTGTTTATTGCTAAGTGTTTATCTGCTTAAGGTTTAAAGACCTAGGGGTTTATTTCTAAGTATACTCGACAAGATGTCCCATATTATGCCTACATATCCTTACGGGAGTGGAATCAGAGTATCTGTAGTTCCCCTAAAGGGTTTGAGGAGTTCTTTGACTGTGGTCAAAGTTCCTACGGGTTTAGGGTAGTTTTTTGATTGAGTTTAGGAGAAGAGGTGTGTCTTCATTTTAAGGGAGATATAACCACCACAGGTTGTAGGAAAATAGTCTTTGCATCGTCTTGAGAAAAGGGCTTAAGTACTCGGATTGTTTGACGAGTATGCCTTTATTTCTCTTAAGGCAAAGTCCCTACGGCTTGATTGTATTGTTGTGGGGTGGAGATTTTATCTCGCTTAAGATGATTTGGCATCTTTCTCTAATGTGTTTGAAGAATTGTTTTGAATTGTTGAATGTTTTGTTTTCCTATGTTATAAAAGATAGAAGACGAGGTCCTTCCTATGGGTAGGATCTATCTTAGAGATCGACTTGAATGGGATCAAGGATCGTGGGGAGTATGATGCGAATGATGTGCACTACACACAAGTGTTGACTCATGTGTAGGTTTTTCCTTTGGACGGAATGCAATGCGAGAATATAAATGCGGTAATGTAAAATGCGGAAAATAAATTGCAGAAAGTAAATCCATACACACGCATGAAAGCGCTAGGGTGTAGGTGCAAGTGTCGTGAATGTGAGTGTGCACGATTTGTTTTACGCTGTTGATTGGTTTTAACTGTCTGATTTGAATTTTAGGGAGATTGAGTTGACGAAGTTGATCTGACTTATGAGAAAATTGATTTTGGTTTGAATAAAACGTTGTTTTGAGTGAGTTGATTTTAAGGAAGTTACTTAGAAATTATATTATTTGTGAAAGTAGATTGAATTATATTTTTTTAGTAAAATTTAAGGTTATGCATTAGGTTTTGAAGATAATGGATTGGGTGCTTACTAAATAAGTTGGTTTTCAATTATAAAAGATGTTTTATTATTATAAGATTTTAATCACTTATAAACTTAAGTCATTTTAGAAAATGAATTTTTTATAATTATAATAGAGTAAGCTATTTATTTTAATTAAAAAAAAAGTTCATTTAAATAAAAATTATTATTATTTTTTTTGAGATAAAAAGACAGAAAGTTGAATTAGATAAAAAATGCTTATTTAGAAAATAATTTAAATAGTTCATTAATTAATAATAAAAAAACAGTTTAATTAAAAAGTTGATTAAGATTGATTTTAAGTTAATTAAAGATTAATGAGGTTAATGAAGATTGTGTGGTGTGTTGTGTAGGTGTTTATGAGATTAGTGTTGTGTGTGTGTGAGCAGGTATTACATTACAAGTGAGACAAAAATAAGGAAAGCGGAAACCCTAAATTCCTCCCCAAATTCCCCAAATTGGAAATCACTCTCCCTCCCTCGATCCGATCGTTATCTCTCTTCTTCTCGTCAATCCCCCTTTTTCTTCGCGCTCCTTCGAATTCTTCTCCGTCTTCTCCCTTTTTTTTATCGCTTCCATCATTGTACCTTTCCTGTACATAACAAACAAGTGAAAACAGAAAAACGTAATAGGATGTTAGCGTAATCTCATGATTTTCCTCTTGCAGGTTTCTTTGACGATGACTTAGATGATGTTCTCCGGCGATGGAAAATGAAGAGAATGGCCCACGATGGTGTTAGATTCACGGCGAAGTGTGAGGATTTTGAAGGAATTTTGGTGGTGGAGATTTACGGTGGATTTGCAGTTGAGGGAGGAACCGAAAAGATAAGTTCCTTTTGCTTTTAGGGTTTTGAATTGGGATTTGGTTATTATTTTTTTTTAATCTTCTCCGTGACTGATTGTGGATTTTCTCCTTCTTATATAGGGTTTTTGAGAATCAATGGCTTTTACAACTGAGTTAAAACACCTTTAAAACCTGATTGGACCTTCCGTTTTCGGTACGAGTCAATTTGAAAACCTTCTTTTTTCGTCCCCAATCTCTTAAATGTCTGTTGAACAAAAATCAGATCTTTGATTTGAGCGCTCTAATTTTGTTAAATGCTCAAAGTTTGGATTTGGATATTCTTCGAATCTTTTCACACACAGGTATATTCCTCTGGATTTGCTAATTTTAATTTTTGTGTTTTGTAGGTGCGAGTAGCAATTGAACTTGGGCCGAGGAAGAATGCGGTCCAGGTGCGGGTAACAGTTCCTTTCCCCTTTGGCTTCAGCATTCTCAACTTCATCTTTTGCAGGAACCAGCCAATTGCCAGAAGGCTTGATTTTACACTCAACTTTTCTGGGCTCCACAACTGTTGATTGCTTCATCTGCATTCTCGAAGGAAGTTGTGTTCTCGACTCTTTATGTGGCTGTTTTGAGTGGCTGTTCAGCAGGGAGGTTTTGTAGCAACTTTGTCTGGATTTAGCTGTAGTTGTAAAATTGATGGAGTCTTGTGTTGCTGCCGCAGGTTGCTTTGGTCTGATATGTAATTGAAGATAAGTTGTTCTCGATTTTGTTAATAGGGCTAGGAAGAAAATCGCGGTGCTCCATTTTCGACTTCGCATTAGATGGGTGGGAGTGATGGACCGGTAGCCTCAGAGTGGACTTGAAGTCTCGTAGCAGGTACCTTTGTGAAACTTTATTTTCCTTCAAATTAGTAGTTATGTCTCAGCCATATCTATTTCTGTTACAGATTTAACATTGGTTGACTTCCGCAAAACCGCCTTCCCGTCTTCTTCAAAGCTTCGAGTTAGTTAGCTCAAGGATGGTTGTTGGGTAAACTGGAAAATGCTGTAGACCTTTGAATGTCATGACAATTGTGACCATCTGGTTCTATAGACAACTCCCCGGCGTGATTGGTTTCGGTTTTAATCACGAACCCTTAGGTATGTTGTCTGAACTGCTTTTAGTCTAATTCTAATTCTCTCCTCGTTATTCTGATTCCTCCCTGTTTCCTTGTTGATGCTCGTTTCAGCTGTGTTTATATATCCTGCCATATTGCTCATTGGTTGATGATTTTGTTCATTGTCAATAGGATTGTACTGGGGGAAGTTATGCATTGACTACATGGTTTTCTAGCCCAGAAGTTGTTTCTCCAATTCTATCAAGTGACGAGCCCCTGCAACAGGTCTCCGATTATCACCAGTACTACGAGCGAGTTTACCACCGTTGCCAAAAGAAATGGTTACTCCTTCCTGGAACTTGAGCTGCTTGTCCCACTGAACTACGCACAAATGTATTCCTAGATGGAGGCTCTTTTGATGGACCGGGAATATCCGCATCATCGGACAAAAGCAATGAGCAATCTCTAGTAACCTTGAGTTTCTCAGCTTTAATTAGCTTCTCACTGACTCTGCGTGACTGCTGATGAGATGAAGACTTTGATACACCATTAGAACCCTTATTTGTACCATTAGAACATAATTCTTCCAATCTTCTTATAATTTAACTTCTCTTTGCAGGGTTTTGGATTGGTTTTACCGTGACAGGGTTGGCGGTTTGGCTAAAACGTCAGATTGAAATGCCGACTGCTTCTTTTGAATCCGGATAATGATTTTTATCTTGACTCAAGACCAATTGGTAGGTAAACTTGTCCATTGTTCGCAACATCGTAAACTTCAAGAGGAAGCTTCTCAGCTAGACCTTTGACCTGTGACGTAAGTGATCTCATAACCTCTTTCGCGACTTTCTTTTCGGCAACCTTCTCAGTAGCAAGTGTCATAACTTCTTGAGTCTCTTGTTTATGACCTTTGAAGCTCTAATTCTTGCAGCTTACAACCTTGTTTCAGGATCCCAACCTGAGAATGTAACTTCGGCACTTCTAAAAGACGAACTCGTATGATGCGGCATAACTGATGATGAATTCAAGGTTCCTGGTAGTGCAATGGAGATATTGAAGTTTTGGAGCAGAAAACCCAATGAGGACCAGAGAGGCGTCGTTTGTCCAGAAGCCTCAACCTTTGTCTCTTTTCAATTCCCCAAACGCATTACTTTATCATTATTACTGCCACATCTTTTGATAAATCTTACAATGGTGTAGTGCTTAAAAATTAAATTCTTGTTGTTGTAGCTTGAACGCGCTAGGCCATTATGTAATGAAGTCTTTAAATGAAAATATGAATCAATGTTGAAGTCTTTGCAGAGGAACACGAATCCTCATTTGTACACTTGGATTCTGTTGAAACTTTTTCTCCTTAAATATATTGATTCTGCGAGTTGTAAGCTTTACCTGGAACCCTTTGGAAATATGCTTTCTACGACATGCCATCTTATCTGAGCTACACTCCAACTTGAGTTTCAAACTTCCATTGTATTATGAGAGATAAACCCTAATCAATCAGAGGTTCTATAATCCTTTTGAAATCAAGAATGTGTTGGTCATATCTTTCAGTGCTTGATTTGCAAAAAATTTGGCTTAAAATATTGCACCTGTATAAACTGGTTAGGCGAAATAAACGTAAAATAAAACAAGCAAGAAAAACAAAAACGGGATCTTATGGTCAAAAATTAGGGTGCAACACTAGGCAAGAACTGGTTTCTTGTTTTTATGCTGAACACGAACTACTCCCGTGGTTTTCCAAACGATAACTTTGAAATGCTTTTCACCAGGCAGGAACTGGTAATAAAGACAACTGACCACCAGGCGAAAACTGGAGTTTCAACTGTGGGCTAAAGAAACAATGACCGGACGAGTACTGGTTTGAACAACTAACTTTTACTAGACAAGAACTGGACTCAAGTGTATCTTACCAGACAAGAACTGGTATTCTATGAAGACTTATCATACGGGAATTGAGCTTTAGAAGAATATTAGGCCAGGCAAGAACTGGACTCTGAAACGGTTTTCCAAACGAGAATAGGAATATGCCAAGTATGGTTTGGCTTTTGATTTTAGGATATGATCAAGTTTATGATGATTGGATTTATCTCTGGTTACCAACAAGAATGGATTGTAAAAGGGAAACTACTAGACAAACACTAATATCCAAGGGTAAACTACCAGGCGAAACCGGTGGCCAAAAAGGTTAAACCGTCAGATGAGGACTGACTATCAGGCGAGAACTGGGTTCAAGAACAAGGTCAGACGAGGACTGGCTACCAGGCGAGGACTGGATTCAAAACGTGTCAGGAAAGAACTGACTACCAAGCGAGTATTGGGTTTAATGAAACAAGGTCAGGCGGGCACTGACTACCAGGCGGGTACTGGGGTATACAAAACAGGTCAGACAAGAATTGACTACCAGGCAAGAAGTGGGTTTAACGAAACAAGGTCAGGCGGGTACTGACTACCAGGCGGGTAATGGGGTTTGCAAAATAGGTCAGACAAGAACTGACTACCAGGAAAGATCTGGGTTCAAGGAAAGGTTAGACGAGAACTGACTACCAGGCAAGAATTGGAGTCTACAAAACAGGTCAGACAAGAACTGACTACCAGGCAAGAGATGGGTTCAAGGAAAGGTTAGACGAGAACTGACTACCAGGCAAGAACTGGAGCCTACAAAACAGGTCAGACTGTCAGACAAGAATTGACTACCAGGCAAGAACTGGGTTCAAGGAATGGTTAGACGAGAACTGACTACCAGGCAAGAACTGGAGTTTACAAAACAGGTCAGACAAGAACTGATTGTAAGAGGTTGTGCTGTCAGGAGGGAACTGAGCTTCTAACTTTAGGTATTAGACGTGAACTAATCTCTGGTTTTGGATATCAGATGAGAACTGATTTCTGGTTGTCCAGACATGAACTGGACTTTGAAACTGTATTTGCTCGGCGAGAACTGGTTAAACAGTGGGCTACAAAAAGGGTGACCGGACGGGTACTGGTCGAAAATATGACATATACCAGACAATAACTAGTTTTTACTGAAAGGTTGACCAGACAATAACTGGTTTAAAGATTTGCCATGCGAGAACTGGGTTTTAGAGGTTCGCCAGGCGAGAACTGGGCTTTTGAAGTTGATTTGGTTACTAGGTTCTGACAAGTAACAGGTTTCATGTTGCGAGGTGATGACGCGATTCCCCACTACTTAACTCTTGCTGACGAGAACGAATTTGCTTGAACAAACTGCGCCAGTGTAATTCCACTTGCCCCAACTTGATCTTTGGGAAAGAGTTCACCTTGAAAGGGAAAGCTTGCCATGAGACAACCTCAAGATGGCTTGCCCCAAAATCTGTATCATGAAAAGATTCATCCCTGATTGAACAATATGAAGGAAGTCAATTCTTTTACTCTTAGGGTGACATGCCCCAGCTTTGCAATAACATTGCCCCTGACTGGCCGGTTTTTGGAGCAGTACCCCTGGCTGCGAGAGATTTACCGAATCTCGATCTAATTGACCCAGACTAACTGATTTTTGGATGGATGACCTCACTGGGGATCACCTGATATAGCTTGCCCCGGCTCACGGAGTATTCAGCGTTCTGCATTCTATCCTGATCAAACTTTCCACTTTGGAAACTTTCCTGCTGTGAAGCGCTTACTCGCAAGTAAAACAAATTGTTCTGCATAAAAGATATATTAAATGCAATGCATATGACAGTTTTGAAATCCAAGTCAGTTTACTGGGAAAAATTAGTGGCACATGGTGTGTGAATCAAAATGTCAATATTAATGCAACGTTGCAAAAGGAATCCTTTTAGGAGTCAGTTTCGATGCGATCTTTACCGAAGTATGCTCTCGAAATAAACCTGCTTCAATTAGGACTTTTGAATGTTGTAACGTGGTCGGGTTCACAGTTAACAAGGAAGGATAAAGGCTCAAAATTCATTTTAACCCACCCATTCTCCTTGATGTTCTCCGATCCTACGTTCAACTAATTCGACCTTAGCGCTCACCCTTCAAAGGTTGAATAGGAGTAGTGACAGTTCAGGAAACCACTTACTTTTGGGAGTGACAGTCATTCACTTTTCGTCTTTTGGGACTTGGAGTCACACGACTTGTATTTTCGAGGATTTTTCTTTGGTAATCCTTTTGCTTTTCGGTTCTTTTTCGTTTTTTCCCTAACTTTTTCCTGGACTAATTCTTTTGAATTTTCGATTTTAAAGTCCAGCGGGATACCCTCATTTTTGCCTAAGTCGCTTGTTTTCAAGATTCGACTTAGAGGGTTTTTCCTTTTGATTCTTTTCTCTTTTTTTCTTTCTTTTTTGAACAAGTCGTGTGACACTGGTTGTCTGACTCTTTGGGAAATAATGTGATTGTCTCACTCCTGACGTTTAACCATTGTGGTTTTTTAGGTACGACCTCTAGAGGTGTGATTGATCCTTGAACAGATACTCCTTTTTTGCAATTTGGACGCTCAGTCGAATTAACTAACACCTATCCTGCCCCGGGTTAAGATCGAGGGTTTTTTCGTTTTCAGAAATAACTCCTACTACTAGGCTCAAAGGGGTTGACAAGGGATTATCTTCCTTATATCTCCAATATTTAGGGATTTGAAACAATGCCTGTACATCATCAGCAGGTTTTATTCAAAAGCATACAATCGGAAGCCTGCGCGTCTTTCGATTTTCGTCATCCTCCCCAGATTCCACTTAAACAAGCGTCTGAAATAAATGAAAGCAAAAGAGTGAACACGACTGGATTAAATCAAAACACGCATATTCATTTCATTATCATTATCAATTGAAAACAAACAAGTTTTACAAATGAGATTTGCATTCTAACAGGAAAGAAATTACAGATATAAAGGAACGACATGATAAAACATAGTCTGCCAGCTTCGGAGAACCGGGCTTTGAACCACTGACTAGGGAAATGCAACCCTTGAAGTCTTCAAACTCAATCAGATGAGAAGTCAACGTGCACAACCAACTTTCCTTCGGGACAGGAAATGTATTATTTGTCCATCAATTGCTGAACCTTGGCCTGAAAGGCTTTGTAGTCCTCAGTTGCGTGTCCTATGGATCCTGCATGATATTCACATTGGGCACTGGGATCATACCGGGGAGGGTATGGCTCTGGAAATGGTTTGAGAGCCTTGGGCTCCACCAACGCATTCTAAATCAGGAATGGCATAAGTTTACTGTGCGACATATGCACTGGATGAAGATGAGCATTCCTTCTTTCCAGATTATTGCTATGAGGTCTATTCTAGTTCTGGCGCTGATTGTTTTGCTGCCGAGGAGCGTAAGGTCATTGGTAGCGTGCTGGCCTTTGAGCAGCAACTGGAGTAGATACAACATTAGCTTCTCTTTCTCTCCCCCCCATAAGGCTTCCTTGCATCTTTTGGAGAATCAGAAGCGACTTGAATTTTTCCTATTTTGATACCGTTCTCTATACATTCCCCCATGAGTATCATATCATAAAAACTACCCATCATACAACCGAGAAGCTTATCATAATACATACCAGAGAAAGTGCCCACAAAGAGGTCCATCAATTCACGCTCTACCATGGGTGGCTGCACCCTAGCTGCAAGTTCACGCCACCTCTGGGCGTACTCTTTAAAGCTCTCGCCATTCCTCTGAGAAAGACTCTGAAGTTGGACCCTGTTAGGAGCAAGGTCACTGTTATACTGATAGTGCTTTACAAAGGCTTCCGCCAACTCTTTCCAGCTACCAATTTGAGTGGGCTCTAATCCCATATACCATTCAAGTGATGGTCCAGACAAGCTGTCTTAGAAAAAATGCATCAGCATCTTTTCATCACTCGAATAAGCGGACATTCTCCGATAATAAGACCGCACATGAACTCTTGGGCAGGTATCCCCTTTATACTTGTCAAATGTGGGCGCTTTGAACTTGAGTGGCACCCTCAAGCCAGGAACCAGTCCCAAATTAGCCATGTCTAGCCCCATGGAATTCTGATTGGCAAGACTTTTCACTTGTTCCTCCAATAGCTTGAACCTTCGGTCATTTTCTGTAGGCATCTCGAGACCCATGCCCTGCATAGAGAAAGCGTCCTCCTGACAATCCTCACTCCAATGGGGATCCATATTATCATATTCAGCGTAGCAGCATTAGGACCAAAGCTATTCTGATTAAACCTGGGACCATACCCCGCATTACTAAAGCCCTGATTAGCAATACCCAACCCAAAGCCAGCGTTGTAAGCACCTATCCCGAAGCCATTGTTGCTTGTGTTGCCAAAACCTGCATTTCCAAAGCCTGCATTGCCACCACCAATACCTACACCAGTATTTCCAGCACCAACGCCAAAACCAACATTTCCAGCTCCAACATTTTCGTTGCCTCCATCAACATTTCTGTTGGTTTCGACATTTCCGTTACCCACTCCAGCTACATTCCAATTTCCGGCTCCATTACCGTTCTCACCGGCATTGAGAGCGACCACCGGTACCGACTCGCCCGCTCGAGGAGTCTCGACTTGAGGAGGATTGGTAGCAACCCCACCGTGTAGCACACCATTACCATCAACCCGTGCAATCAGAGGCTGCACCAAGGTCTGAAGCTGCTCCTTGCCCTTAGCCACAGTTTCCATGACTTGCATGAATTGTGCCATCCTATCCTGCATCTCCTGCATTTCGACTTGCATTTGATCCATAGCTTTCTTGCGATTACCTCTTGTGGAGTATCGATGAATCTTTGATCAGCAATCCTGAAACAACTAGCTTCTACCTTCTCCACAAGTTGGTGTCTAAAAAAATTGAAGAAACCCCGGATCAGGATAATAAAACTCAGCCTCGAACACCTACTATGCAAATGAAATGCGAATGTCATGTTCGAGTATTTCCAAGGAACCTGTCTGCTCCAATTCATGTTTTACACAGACAAACCACGAGGAAAAGATTTAACGCTTAGTAGCGAGTCTCGGAGTTAAGATCCCTGGGAACACCTAAACATGTATGCCAAAATGCAAATATGCTATGATGATGCAGAGGAAAATTAAAAAATGCAACATATGCAAACAGGGGATCAAGGTTGCTGTGTTGTAGCAAGAATGACCAGCGCTTTGCCTCAGTAAAAACCAACCACTAACAATAGGATCCCTTGAATCAAGAACACAAATTCACACTTGTACGAAATCGGGTAATCTAAAGGCTAAAGTTTCCTGCATGACCCCATCCCACTCACAGTTATGGACTTAATCCACGGACAAGGTATGGCATCCTATTCGCTCATCAGCGTCACAGACTTTCAAGAAATGATGATACGGGTACCATTGTTGGTTTGGCATCATCATCTCTTGAAGCGGCCTCACTTAGTTGAATCCCAAATGATCGGTCTCCAGAGTCGACAACCCTTAGATCCAACGACTCGTCGAGCCCTAAGGGCCAGAAAAGAAGTCATCAAAGAGAATCTCGTCCGAGCGTGAATTTCATGAGGAACTGTGTCTGCTAAGCAAACAGGTCCCTCACTAATCTCCACAACTAATACTAGGTTTATACTCAAGCCTGGGTCTGGCTTATCTCTCAATGAAACCCCCTCCCCACAACACTACAATCCATGATATCATACGGAAAGTAAATGCGGAAAGCGAATAAAGGAAGATAAAACACATATGTACAACACCCAAAAAGGAAAACAAATAAGCGCTAGGATTAACTTGCATAGGGGATGCTCTCTTCCCCAGCAGAGTCGCCAGCTGTCGCTACTGCGAAAAACAAGACCGACAATGACAGAAGATTCGCCACCGTGCGTTATTTATCCCAAAAGAGGGAAAGGAAACGCTCAGAGAAAACCTAACGAAAAAGGGAAAAGACGAGGTCATCGTAACCAAGTCCTAGGTTCGGGAGTCGGTTACGCAAGGGGAAGGTATGAGCACTCCTCACGTCCATCGTACTCGACGGGATCCACACTTGTTGTCTATCTAAAAGGGTGTAAATCTATCTAACTAAAGGCTTAAGGACAAAAGAAAAGAAAAGTGACTCGGCATAACACAACAGTTCTATGCCTACGTATTCCCGTCTGGAACGAGAAATTAGAGTCAACGTAGTTCGCCTAACTACGGGTGAAAGGGAGGAAGGTTGCTCGCCGAGATATCGCATCTCGTGCCTACGTACTTTCATCTGGTATGAAAGATCAGAGCAAACATAGTTCGGGCTAACAAGACCACAGGTTGGTTCAAAATGTTTTACCCTAGTTGGGTTAACAAACTGTTCTAGCAGTTGGTGTATGCAGCTCGACCTTTAGGCGTTACCGTTTGCGGTAGAACCGAGAGTTAAAAAAACTCTCCTTATGAAAATGGTTTCCAAGGATTAAAGGTCCCAAGGGACAAAAAGAAGTTTGATCTTTGTTTTTGAAGTCTTTTAAAGAAGAAGTGTTTTGAGTTTTATTTGTAACTCATGTTGCACTAAAGGCTTGGACTTAGGAGCGAATGTGTCGCATAGCATCCTAAGGATGTACACTAATCACTAATCACTCTAAGCATCCTAAGGCTTGGACTTAGAAGCCACTCAATCACTATTTCCCAAGTAGCTTAAAGCTCGTAGCGTACAACACTTGTTATCCTTTATTAAGTGTTTTAGAATGTTTAAAGATGAGAAGAGAAAGGACGCACTAAAGGGGAACTAATCCAATCCTAAAGTTGTCATGAAAAGTTGATCCTATGATTGAGGTTAGGAGGGAGATACCTACTGTTATCATGCATGGTACGAATCCTAATGTCTATCACATTCCAACTTGAACAAGAAGGAATGGAAATCCTAAGGGAAGAAAGACAAAAGAAGAAAAAGAAAACAAACATGAAATGCAAACATGGAAGGCAAGGATGCAATGCAAGTGAGGGAGGAAATATGTGTGGGGCTGGAGCCTCCACAAGCTCATCTCAACCTCAAGCCATAGTATGAACAAATGCAAGAGAAGAGGAGAAGAAATGCAACAAAAGGCAAGCACACAAAACCAAACAAAAAGGGATGAAATGGCCTAAACCAAACAACATCAACCAAAGGGCACAAAAACAATACAAATGAAAAGGAAAGTATGCCTAAAACAAAGTGAGGATGGGAGGCTAATATGAGGGAAGCAAGGTCCTCATAAAATTAACTCAACCATGAGCATCACAAACAATGTGCAAAGAAGCACAAGAAAACATCAAGAAAAGTCCTCTAGGATCCCATCATTTTAGGTAGCTTCAAGTACCTTCAAAGGAGGGACCAAACCACCTTAAATGACACTCCATGATCATTGTAAAGAAGAGGGATGAAGAGAAGAAATCTCAAAAGCTAAATCAAAACAAAAACAACACGAAATGCAAGCAAAAGCACAAAGGAAGCAAATATGCATCACATTGAAGTTCAAGTTGAAAACACAAAAGGAAAGGCATAAACCAACAAGCAATGAACATAATTTTGACCTATAAATGAACATACAGGAAGCTCAACATGTCTATTATGTGAAACAAAAAGAATTTAGAGCTTATTGGATCCATAAAAGTCATTTCCAATTCAAACTAGGTCATACACTTGTGTGAACCTCCCTTAGAGGTGACTTAACTTGCAAGTCATCTCAAAAATACGAAAATAGTTCAAAAATTAAAAAATGAAATCCACAAGGTAGCTAAACATATTGGCAAACAGAAGCCATAAGCACAAGGCAAATATTCCCTCAAAGCACCCTCAAAAGAAAAATTTCATTAGGAGGTACCACTTTGAAATGGGAGAAACAAAGGCAAAAAGAAAAGCCACAAAAGTCAACCTAAAAGTCAACCAACCAGGGGCAAAACGGTCCTCAAAAATCATTCAACTCATCAAGAGTATAAGGATTGATTTTCAATCATTGAACCAAAAACAAATGAGAGAAACAAATTAAAGAACAAACAATATCACAATTTAATTCAACTAAAACAGTTCCAATATTTAATTCATTTTATAATTGAAAATTAAATCAAAAAATAAAATAAAAATATCAAGAAAATACTAGACATCTCAAAGTTTACGATAAATATTTTTGGGGAATTTTTAGGATATTGGAACTATTTTATTTGATTTAAAATGAAAACAGCAACAAAACAGAATAATAAAAGAAACTAACAATAAAATGATAAACAGTGGTATGAATAACAACACAAGCAAGGCAAAAAAGTGGATTGGGCCTCCAAGGGGTTGTGATTAGCGCACAATGTAAGGCCCAACAAGAAAATTCAACACAAAAAAATCTGATAATTGAGTGTAGTGTGTTGACTAAGGTGTATCATGGAATTCATTGTGAATCATGTGATCAAATAGTAGTATGCACATCAAGTGGCTCACAGCATGACAACACATTAATGAAATCCTAATAATATTGTATAATTAGTCAACTAAGGACTATGGAAGGTCTTAATCAAGACCACACACATCAAAGTATTCCGATCAGACGGACACGAGATCGTCTTCTCCACATGAACTTCGCCGGCGCCGGAAAAATTTTCCGGTCACCCATACTATTGCGCCGGCCGCCGCGGCTTCCCCCCAAAACGTAACTTCCGCGATTTTGCACTGTTTTGGACGTTTCTTAGACCAAAATTCATCTCCTTGGAACGAAGATCTCATATCTATCATTAGTTTCCATTTATCTTGCACCATTAAAGAGAAAAGCGAACAACAAGGTACGTGCACAAAAACAAAAGTTCATCAAAACACAATTAATTTTATCCTAACATCATCCTCATGTTATGTAGATCATAGATCAACAAAAATTTAAGCAAAAAACCTCAAGAATTGATCAAACCAAATCAAACAAGTTTGGAGCTCTGTCGCGGTGAAATTTGGATACCAAACTATTGATTAGTTTGAATCTTTAATTCAATTTGCAACCGAACTTTGATTTGTCCAAAGGAAGGGATAAAGATCTAAATTCCCACAATGCAATGCAAATGCAAGGTTTAGAGAGTTTTAGGTTCGGGGGTTGGTTAAACTTAGGGAAGGTACTAGCATCCTAAGTTTTTGTAGTACTCTACAGGAACCTCTTGTTTTATGTTTGTTTATTGCTATGGTTTATCTGCTTAATGGTTGAAAAAGACCTAGGGGTTTATTTCTAAGTATACTCGCTAAGATATCGCATCTTATGCCTACATATCCTTACGGGAGTGGAATCGGAGTATCTGTAGTTCCCCTAAAGGGTATGAGGAGCTCTTTGACCGTGGTCAAAGTTCCTATGGGTTTAGGGTAGTTGTTTTGATTGATTTTAGGAGAAGAGATGTGTCTTCATTTTAAGAGAGATTTAACTGCCACAGGTTGTAGGAAAATAGTCTTTGCATCGTCTTAAGAAAAGGGCTCAAGTACTCTGATTGTTTGACGAGTACGCCTTTATCTCTCTTAAGGCAAAGTCCCTACATGTTGATTGTATTATTGTGGGGTGGAGATTCTATCTCACTTAAGATGATTAACATCTTTCTCTAATGTGTTTGAATAATTGTTTTGAATTGTTTTGTTTGTTTTCCTATGTTGTAAAATAAAGAACAGTCCTTCCTATGGGGTATGATCTATCCTAGGAGATCGACTTGAATGGGATCAAGAATCATGTGGGGGAAATGATGCAAATGATGTGCACTACACACAACGTTGAATTATGTGTAGGTTTTTCCTTTGGACGGAATGCGATGCGAGAATATAAAATTGCAATGATGTAAATTGCGGAAAATAAATTGCAGAAAATAAAATCATACACACGCATGAAAGCGCTAAGGTGTAGGTGAAATATGGATAAGTAAAAACAGATAAAGATAAAGCAAACGCATGAAAGCGCTAAGGTGCCAGTGTGAGAGTGTATTGTGAGGTGTGGTGCACGATTAGGTTGTTTTTTACGCTGTTGATTGATTTTAATTGTCTGATTTGATTTTAGTTTGAATTATAAGAAAATGTTGATTTGATTATAGACGAGATTTAAAATTAAAGTCTGAAGCCTAATGAGACACTATGATGATTAATTTGTTAAGTAGAATAATTTGCTCTAATGTGAGAAGTTGATTATAAAAAAGGTTGTTCATTCTTAAGTGTTTCAATATAATATAAACTATATAAAAAATTTTAAAATGCTATTTTTAAAAATATTAATTAATAATTAGCACAATAAAAAAGATTATTATTATTTAAAAAAAATGCCAAGTTATTTAGGATAAGAGTTGATTTATATTAGTTTAAACGAAATAATGTAGTAGATCAATATAAAAATAAAACTTAAGGAATTATAATTAAATTAAATAGGATAATTCATAAAGTTAAGAGTTATTTTTTTTAAAAGGTTAACTAGTTTTAATAAAAAGTTATTTTAATATTAAATATAAAAAGTTCAATAGATAAACAAAATGGTTGTTGATTTAAATTATAAAATGATCAATTAAATAAAAAGCTTGTTAATTAAAATGGATTATTAATTTATTATTATCTTTTGTTTTTTAAAACTTGTTTAACGATTGATTAATAGGGTTTATTAGCATGGATGAAACAAAAAAAAAAGTTAAAACAGAATTAAGTAAAAGGGTTGAGGGGATGATTAGGGATTAAGTGTTTGTTTAGTGGGTGTGTGCGTGGAAACCATTTTCGCGAATTACAAGGGCAAACGAAAGGGGAAGGAACGAATACACATGGAACCCTAAGCCCCTTTCAATTCCACAATCACTCGATTGGTATTTCCTTCATCTTTCCCAGTTCGTAATCGACTTCTCCATCCATCGTTTTTTCACTTTCGAACCTGAAACCAAGTCGGAAATGTCAATAGTTTGATAAAACTAACGAGAACGAGAGCTTACCGAGTGTTGGCGATGGCGGTATTTGGAGATGACGAGAGTGGATGATCCGTCGGTGGAACTCGCGGTGGCTGGGAGTAGCTCCTTCAACGGAAAAGATGAGTCTTCTTTCTTTTCAATTTACGATAGTGATTTTTTCGCCCCCTCCCTTTTCGATCTCTTCTCCTTAAATAGGTTTCAATTTGGGATTTCCTGATTGGATCTGATTAATATCTTTTGAATGTTGATTGATGGTTTTTCCATATTGGTTCAGACACTATTTGAAATAATTTTCGTTTTTGTTTGATTTTGTTGAATGCTCGTTAAATGACAAATTCAATCTCTGATTTGTTGTGTTAAATACTTATCTGTCCAGATTCAACGTTTTTGAGGATTTGGATAGGATCTTTTTTCGAATCTTTTTCTCTCTCATGAGTATATTCTTTGATCGATTTGCTAATTAGGATTTGCATTCCTGGCAGGTGCGGATAATGATTGAGTTGGGCCAGAGAACGGATTGGAGGCCCAGAGGAGAGGAGCTCGGGTTTGACGTGCGTATCCTGGAGAGATTGTAGTTGGTTCTTGCAACAACGGTAGTCATAGATCCTTGCTTCAAGATGAAGCTTGTTGAGTTTGGCTTCAGAGAAATATACGAGTATGTGGTTCTTCATTGACACCGGCTATCGAGATTGTTGAACAGGGTAAGCTTCAATCAAACTTGTTTACTTGTGCCTGGATCCTGATTTTCTAACAATTGTTGCTTTGGTCTTCTTTGTGTCCGAGGGTCTTCGTTACGGAAAGATTGGCGAAGCTGCAACATGTGCAGGAGGCGGCTAATTAACGGACAACTCGCGCATAGGTAGGTTGTACCGCTTCCATGGGCAAAAAAATTTGTACTGAACTCATTAAGTAGCTAATCTCGACTTTTGTTTCTTCTTCACAACAACTTTAAGTTTGAGAAACGTAGACAACTCTCTTTGGTTCTGTCCGGTCAAAAGGTGGTGTTTTGAGTTCTCTTGATTACACTTCACAAGGTTACTGAATTTGTAAAGGTCAAATGCATGTTCAAACTTTCACGGTCAGTTCCGTCGCGTATCACATTGGCAAGGTATTTCTTTTGATAGGTTCAAAATATCTTCCCAATCTCACGTGCTTCTAGAGGCTAGTGTAAGTCCTGAAGAACTATTGTGGTTTCGCAAAGCTCAACTGCTACAAACTCTAAATCTTTTTATACTGATCAACATTCCAGTTCTTGTGACAATACCTTCTTTGGATTGTTTCAACACAGGTTTTTTTGGCAGAGCAGCTTAATTTGGAGGTCTTTTCAAGTATGAAGCAACTTCTGAAGGTATAATCTCCTCTTAGTATCATGATATGCTTATTTTTTTGAGGTTCTGTCCATTCTGATTATGGTTGGTGATGTAAGTCAACTTCCATTTAATTCTAGGCTTTCATGAATGATGAATCTCGTACTATCGATTGCAACAACTTTTGTGTTTTCAGAAAGTTTACGGAGTCCAAAACAGCATCGACATGGCGTGTTGGAACTAGCTCTGAAGAGTTGTAAAAGGTTGTCGTGGAATTAGAGTGAGCAGGGAGTCCTGATGTCCTGTAATCATATTCACCAGGTTGTTTTATCATTGACGACTCCTCTTTGTTTGTGATGCAGGTATAGTTTGTTGCGCTTTGCACATGAGTCAACGGGTTGAACCCAGTTTGTGCAACAGTGGTGGGATGGTTGCAGAGTAGCCCAATGAATAAGAGAAAGCATGGAATCGACGTGGTCCAGATCTGCATCAGTTCGCCTGGTGCCAACATGTTATGGATTCTTCTGCTTGTTTTGTGATTTAAAAGGTTGTAAGCTACCAATTAATGTATTGCCTTGAACACATTAGGAGCGTTCGCGCGGATGGACGTCTCCCTGAAATTGTTTGGCGCAGGACATACATTCAACGGTAGCTGTGGATCAACACAGGTTATAGCTCTCAAGGTGGATAATCTATTGCTGCTTATTGGTTGTTTGCAATTTCTTGCTATTCCATTGATTTCAACTCGAGTGGTGTTGGCTCTGGCGGTAACTTGGTATCTCCTTTTGCAGGGGAATCAACTTGCCATATTGACTTGTAGTCGATGAAGCGCAGTCGTGAAGAGGTTTTGCTTACGGGACATCTTGCACATTGTTGTGGCTAGGAGGATAGCGATAAGCACGTTGTCTTGGAAGCATCTGTTGTTGAATCATTGACACCAGCTGCTGATATTGTTGAACACGACCGCCACTATGACGTCCATCATTGGCTAAAGAATTGCGCAGCAAATTTGCTACTAGTTGATTCGTATGAGTAGTAAGACGTGGCTGATCTCAACATAACTTGCATGGTGTATTTCTGCATAGTCTACTGATGCAGGGAAAACCATGACTTGCTATATCTTCCCATGATCATTCCGGTGAGCCATGTCGTGGGCAGTTCGTGATGCTTTGGTTTAGTAATGTTATGATGTTTCTATTACGAACCTTTGACTTAGATTGACGATGTTATCCTTGTGCAGGAAAGAAAAAAAAGGTCACAGGAGATGTCATGATTGAGGATGAATTTTGCTGCCGGTGATATCAATCCGAAGCACCTCTTATTTGCCGGTAAACAAGCTATTGTTTCTTGTTGGAATATGTCTACGAACGAATGGCTGTTCTATATTGTTCACATAGTTTTCTTCACACAATACCCCTTGCCTAACCCCGTATTTGTGAATCTGCAGGAAATCCTTACGACCAAAACTCTAAGCCTCTTGGTGCACTCCGGAGCGATAGCTTAGTACTGTTTTGAGTTATTCATATCTGTAGATTTCATCCTTGAACTTCCCTGATGTAGTACTGTCATAGCGATAATTAATCCCTTGGTTATAGAGAAAGTAGTGCTTACGGTTTGCATATTATGGCTGTCGGCAACTTGCCCAATTGTTCTTGTGATATGCGATATTACCATGTTGTTGTGCAGGTTGGATTTCTTTGGATGGACTTCTTCTCCTGGCAACTACCGACATTGAGTAAGGTATAAAAAAATGTACTGATATGCTGAACATGTTGTGCCTACAAGGTAACCATGGCCTTCATGCTTTTGAAAACTGGGCATCTGTTTTCTTTTGCAGATGTGGACAAGTTCAGAGCGGGTCTACAGCAGATTCGTTCCTCTCTGAATGCTAGAAACGCGGTTGTAAAGCGCTTTCTCTGTCAATCCAAGTCAAGAAGTCCGGTTTCGAATACCCGAAGAGTTGAAACTTTGCGAAATGTGCGTTTAGTTCTTATTTGTTGTGTGAACCTCTTCCCTTTACAGTTACAGCCTTGATGCCATGATTTTTACAACATTGAATATGGTCGTAATTCCTTGATTTTGATTTCCTTTTCAGGCGCTTTTAACTTTCCCGTTCCTGACTAACCTGCTGAACCGAAGTACAAAGACGGACGACATTTGAACTCAAATATTCACACCGGATACCGTGGACATCAACATTTGGTTGTAGCATCACTTGGAAAGAGAATAAGTTTCAAACCGCGTTGGAGCTAATGTTCCGTGACGACATGATGAACCTTTTCCGCACTCAGTATGTAGTTTGGTAGTATGGACATTAGAGACAACTTTTCCTTGTAAAGTTACACGTTCAAAACAATGTACTTATAGTTTACATCCACGGAACCATGAACGGTGTATTTATGTAAAGTTGATGTAGTGATTTATCAAGGTTTAAGGGTTAATCATTTACTGATGGTTGGTGTATGTTGATGAGTAGGGAATTTCCTGGTTTTGAGAACACACGCGGGAGGTGGCCTGTGACTACTTGTAGTAATCTCTTAATTCCTTGTATGGAAAATAGTTGGAAAATTATAATAGTTGGATACTTCCTGCTCTTGATAATGTTCGAATTATTGTGTATCTTTCTTGAATGGTCAACCATGAGACAATCTAACTGTCACCTGAGTTGCAGAAATCCCGTAAAACTTGAATTTAAAACTTGGCCGAAACCAAATATTCCAGATACTTGATGTCGTTGAACAAGTCGGGATTAATGAATCATTAGTGAAACTTCAAACAAGCCCTTAAACAGTGATGATCTCCTTGCATGAACCTTAAATTGTTAAATCCGATGGTTGAATCTGAGAATGTTATGAATTAAACTTATATTCTTGACACTAACATATCTTGCGTTTAGGACAAGGCCTTAACGAGCTCATAACTTTTGCTTCCACAAAATTCATTGGCTTATCAAACCTTTCCTTTTCTTGATGAATCTTAATGAGAATTATCTCCATTTGAAAAATAAAATCTCTGCGTAACCCTACACCCTCTGGTTAGTGATAATAAACATACATATAAAGTAAAATAAAATAAGGCAAGAGAGAAGAGAAAACAAAAAATGAGGAAGCGGGATCTTATGGTCAAAAATTAGGGTGCGACAGATGCCCCTATTTAAGTTACTCCTATTCGGAGATATGGAGATCGAAATCTCCGCCTCGACGAGATAGGAGGGACTTAAATACAAACACTGCACAAACTTTTGGCCCTAAGAGCACACCGAATGCATATGATATGTGATGATATGAAAATGCTAGACGGACGGCCCTGTGAGGGAAAGATGTCACATGGAAAGAACCAGGCACGACATAAAGGGAAGAACAAGACCGACGACAGGTAACCCTTACGGGGACAAGGAACAACCACCTCTTGGGAATCTCCAGAAGTGTAACAGTATCTTATACACCAGAGATATGGTGATGGGAAAGAAGCTTGTAGTCGAAAGATATGCTTATCACCATAATGTGGTGGTCGGTGACAATCCAAATGGATTTCTTGATCGAGTTCATAATTCAGTTTCACCTTGTATTTTCTTCCTTCTTTTTCTTCATATATTATTTTGTTCTCTTTTCCTTCTTTTTCTTGTTTTTGTATATCTTTTCCCTTTGGAACTCAGCTTGAAATAGTAAAATGTATAACTTCCCCGAGCGTCATGATAAGGGTACCATGGGCTGGTCTCAGTCTCTGCCTGAAATGTCAAAATTTTGTAGATGGAGGAATCACTACAGTTCGTAGATGTAGATGTAAATGTCGTTGTAAATGTTGTTGTAATTGTAGAACTTCCCTGAGCGTCATGATATGGGAATCATGAGTTGGTCTCAGTCTCTATTGTAGAACTTCCCCGAGCGTCATGATATAGGAATCATGAGTTGGTCTCAGTCTCTATTGTAGGACTTCCCCGAGCGTCATAGTCTGGATGCTATGAGCTGGTCTCAGTCTCTTCCCGAAATGATGAAAACTCGTGAGAGCATCTTCACAGGGGGTTGTAATTTTTGTAAACTGTAGATGTCGTTGTAGACTGTAGTTGTCGTTGTAGACTGTAGTTGTCATTGTAGATTGTAGTTGTCGTTGTAGATTGTAGTTGTCGTTGTAGACTGTAGTTGTCGTTGTTGTTGATGTAATCTGTAGATGTAATCTGTTGTAAAGCTTCACCGGGGATCTTCAAAAAAAAGTGAGCCGGTTGAATTGTAATGTATGTCTTCTTAAATAAAGAGAGACTAATGTGATAAACTTCTTCGACTTCTTCGGAGAGAGGTCACTTGAAGGAAGTAAACTTGTGTAATGAACTTGCTGGGGAGTAAATTCCTGAGGAGCATCCTGGTTGTTGTAAGAATGTGTGAACTCTCAAATAAAGAGAAATGTATGTAACTGTCTTCTCTGATGAATCAATAATGTTGAAGGACCCACTGAGGGTAAATGATCTGTCTTGTGAAAAACTGTCGTTCGTCGTTTTGAATAAGATCCTGATCAAAACGAGTTGCTCAAATAAAGAGATCGTTATAGTCCAAATATAGATTTTCGAGAAAATCCTGTGATGCTATTATTGAAGAAATGTCTGTCTTTATGAATATTCTTCCTGGGGAATAGGGTGCAAAATAAATGCATCCATGCTTAAAAGTTGGAGATGTCCATGATGTGATTGCCAAAGACCGAAGTTAAATTCAGGAAATAACTGAAGAGAAACTGTCAAGCAAGACCCAACCATTGAGGTATGAACTCAAATGGGATTGTACTAAAATAACCATCTTCCATGAGGGTTGAACTTCATGGGGAAAATGAAACATTGTGCTCTTTCTGCCTAGGGTCGACAAATCTAATTGGAGGGATAAGACGCGCTCGAACACCTAGGGATAACCATAGCCAGAGCGATGGAACTAAAACAACCACAAAGAAATGCAAAGAAATGCGCATGCTGTCTACTTATATGTTATGCGTATGCCTATGCTGACAAAACAAACAGAAAGAGGTGACCGGAGATGAAATAAACATCTCGGGATAAACATCTCGACCAATCTTCACAGATAGGTAGTACCACTGGGGATAGGTGGAGAACTGAATATGGGATCACACTCCTGCTTTAGGGCTCCAAAACTTCTCTTGGGGAATATAGATCAATCCATCTTGATAAGGTTGTATGAAGTTGTAGACGGAGGTACCCCAGCTGGAGTTTTGTAGGGGATACAGTAAATATCCTGGGTCATCACGGTTGTTGATCATGTCGGGGTTGAGCTTCCTGTGGATGAAATAACCATCCGCTTCGCCTCAAATTTCAAATGCCTTAAGTCACATGGTTTACAAAACATCTAGAGAGGATTTTACAGAAAACTCGATGTCCAAATGCCCCACTGTTTTCAAACTCTCTAGAGAGATTCACCGAATCTCGACGTAACTGCCCCTGATTGGCGGTATGACCGAGTCTTCCAATTTTGTGCTTTTTAGGTGAAGTCGAATTTGTACAGAATAACCACTTGGAAGATAACCTGCCCCTAGGTTGGCAAAGTCTTCAAATCCGCCAACATCCGTTTGTAATCTTTCTAAGATGTCAAGTAAAGTTAGCAAGTCAGAAATGTTAATTTCGAAACTGTTAATGCAACACATGTTTGTCTTGAAGTTTTGAAAACGGGTATTGCAATAACTTGTGATCGGAACCACTAGTTAGGATATAAATTAAAAATTATTTATAAAGCCGATTTAATTTGAGCATGGCTCAAGGAGTCAAGAAACAGTATCTCATCGAGTATGCTTTCGAACTAAACCTTACTTCAATTAGGACTTTGAGGGTCGTATATAGGCTTAATTTATGGCTTGTAAAACGTAGGAATAAAGGGTTAGTACATTTGTGCCCACCCAATTTTTGAAAGATGTTCATTTTTTGATGATATCCTGCCCCAGGCTAAAAACGAGGTTTCGGTTTGGGAGAAAAAACATATCTTTTCTCAAGGTTTCTTAAAAAAGGGTTAACTATTTTGGTGTTTAGGAGGTTGAAATAATGCCTTACATCATCAATAGGGTTTTTATTCGAAGCATACAACGAGAGATCCTGCATTTTACTTCATCATCCTCCTTCCAGTTCTTCACCAAAGTGAAAAGAAGATTGGATAAAGTCGGCATTATAAACAATTTGAGTGAAAACGAATGGATTTCTTCATGACAAACACTTATTGCATTACTTATTCAAAATAACAAGTCCTTACATGCCAAAATACTTTTAATCAAAGAAACACAAACACAAAAGCAAAAACAAATGTGAAAAGCCGGACAAGCTCTTCTTTATTACGCCTTGAAATGGAGAGGCCTGCAGAAACGTCTGATGTGTAGTCTTATGATAACTTTGGATTATGTTCTCGGAGGGCGAACCATGTTGAAGATAGGATTAGAACCTCTGAAGGATAAGATTCCGCTTCTAACTAACTCTTGAACGTCTTCTTTCATATCGTAGCAGCTCTCAATATCGTGCCCCGGAGCACCCTGATGGTAAGGACAAAATCTGTCAGCTCTGTACCAGTATGGAAGTTTCTTGGGCACCTTAGGCGGAGCTCTTGTCTGGATGTGCCCCTTTTGAATCAAAGTTGAGAACAGATCAGCGTACTTCACAGGGATGGGATTAAACCGATGAGTTCCTTCTTTTGAAGTATCCAGAGGCATCTTCTGATACCTTCTTCGAAATCGTCGATTCTGTGGTTGATCTAGAGGGGTCAATTTCTGCCTTAGAGGGAGTTGTTGTTCACGCTGAGCGGGCATTGCATGTTGAGGACGGGGTACTGGAGCTATGAATTCTCTAGAAGATCCACTGTCATCCTTATTAACTGGAGCTATACCCAAGTTGTAATTGTATTGCTTTACAAAAGCGACAACTAAGTCTCCCTAAGACTGAATGTGGCTTCTTTGCAGCTTCGTATACCATATCAAAGATGCCCCACACAAACTTTCTTGAAAGCAGTGAATCATCAGCTTGTCGTTGTCGATATAAGCAGTCATCTTTCGACAAAACATTGTCAAGTGGTATTTTGGACAGCTGACACCCTTGTATACTTCGAAGACAGGCATCTTGAATTGCAGAGGAATAATCACGCCTGTAACTAAGCATAGGTCATGAGCATCAAGACCGGATGCATTGTTTCTTTTCATCATATTCCATTGTTCTTCAAGATCACGAAGTTCTTTCTCAAATGCTATAAGTCTAGGGTCGTCCACTTCAATCCCATCATGAGTACTCTGAAAGTCAACAAACATGTTGTCTTGCACAGGCTGAAGTTGCGCAGGAACAAAGTCATCGGAGGGGCCACGGAATGTCGGATTAGTCCTTACTCTGAAGCTAGTCATGCGATCCATATCTTTCGTTCTTTTTGCTATCCTTAAGTAACACTTCGAGCTTGGTCAGATGGGCGAGATGTCAACTGACAGACAAAGACAGAGGACTGAATGAGGACGCAGAAGAGAAAAGACACATGCACATGCTAGAAATGTTAAATGCAGAATGCTAACGCAAAAATGAAGATGAGTAGGACTTCATGGGATTCCTCTATTTATGAGCATTGCGGTAAAAAGAAACGTTTTATTAAATTGAAACGGATTACATAAATATTCTTTTAAAAGTCCCAAATAAAAGCTAAATAAAAGCTAGTAAAGACACTAAAGAAGTTTTGAATCCTGCTGCTTGAGCTGCTCCTCCAACTGAGCCTTCTCACGGATGAGGTTTTCCATAATCATCTTCTAGACGGTACACTGAGAGTCGGAGGAAAATAAATCCTCCAACACCTTCCTTCTCTTGTAGGGGAGTAGTTCTTCATCCTTCAATTGTAATTGCTCTTGAAGTTTAACATTCTGCTCCTGAAGTTCATTCTCCTGTGTCTGAAATTCTTTCTTCTGTTTCTGAAATTCCTTTTCTCGTTCTTGAGATTCCTTCTTCTGTTCTTGAAGCTCACTAATCTCTGCAACAGCCACTTGATATTTGTTTTTCTATACCTCTGTCTCATGTTGCGATTTCTTTAATGCAACCTCCAATTCCTCAGCATCAGACATAAAAACATAAATAGGCTCTCTCTTCGGAGGTATAGGGTCTTGACGGGAATAAGGCATCCTCAGCTTGATTGCCCTGTCTCTTACCCATTGGAGATATGGTTCCAAAGATACACAATTAGGCTTCCCTAGGCTTCTCTTCCCCTTCTTGTACACACTGCGCCATGCATCCAAAACCTTTCCTCGAAGCTCCATATCATCGTGGAAGAAAATACTCTTTACATGGGAACTTTTAGGAGGTCCCTTCAACGGGTATCCCAATTGTCGACGAGCTAAAACGGGATTGTAGCTGATTCCTCCATCAAAACTGAGCAATAGTACATTACCAAAGTTACCACAACTATCAATGATTAATACCTCATCATATACTCGATTGTACCAATCAATGTCAGAATGGGTCAATGCCATAACCCTAGGAGACCAAAGTTCTTTGCCAACATTTGTAAAAAAGCTAGTCTTTGGCAAGTGCGAAATAAACCACTTGTAAAGTAAGGGTACACAACAAGTAATCATCCCTCCACCACGAAGGTTTCAGAGATGTATAGAGTGATATGTATTACCCAACAAAGTCGGCACTGGGTTGTTCTTCATAAAGATCTTAAATGCTTTGAGATCGATGAAACCTTCAAAACTTGGAAATAGAAACACCCCATAAACAAGTAAGGTGAAAATTGCCTCAAACTGAGCCTTGTTCGAATGATTAGCATGAAATAAAGCTTTCTCGACTAGGAAACCTGTCTTTAAACCAAGAATTCCATCCTTAGTAACCATGTTGGCCTTGACGTCAGCTACCTTTAAACGAAGGGCCTTAGCAATATCTTTCTCATCGGGGGCCTTTTCCAAGAAAGGAAAAGGAGTTTCTTCTAGGATAGGTAGACCAACCAAAAAGGAATACTATTCCAATGTAGGCAACAACTGAAAATCTGGGAAGGTGAAACAATGATAAAGAGGATCATAAAATTGTAGTAGAGTGGCAAGAAGTCCTTCATTCACTGTGCGACCCAATAAAGATAGCAGCTTCCCATATTTGTTCTTGAATTCCTCTTGATCCTTGATAAAGCCCCACAACTTCTTTAGGTCATCCAATTTGGGACTCTTAAAAGTATATTTCACAGTACGTCTTTCATTTGAAGTCATGGTGACCTACAATGTTCATAAACGAAAGTGAATCCCATGAAGTCCAATGCAGAATGATGTTATATGAATGCAGCAAACACAAGTATTCACATAAGGACACAAAGATAAACAAACAAAGGGGAACCCTAGGTTTGAAACGAGCATGGAGTAAAGGTGTACCCTTTCCCAAAGGTTATGGACTAATGGTTGTTTGCACCTGCAGAACAAGGTTCTAAGGGGACTCAAAGTCATCAGCCCATCTTTCGGATATTATCAATTTCTCAACTAACTCGAGGATTAATAATATTCTCAAGAGAACTTATTTTGAGTGTAGCTTCGCGTAGCACTACTTCGGGAGTACTCCCTTATAGTCCCGCATTACATCCTAATAAAGGCCAAAGTTGGGTTTGTTAGAACACAGATTGGTTCTTAATAATTACTCTTTGTTTTGATGATAACTGTTAGGAAATTTATATTTAAGAATTATATACTCTAAAATTTGTTTGAGAGTTTTACTGCAGAATAAAATTATATTGACTCTCTAGAAGCAAATCTGCCTTTGAATACAAGAAGCTATTCTGAATCTGAAGCGCCAGATGCATCTTACAGAAGAATCTGCTTGCTCCTTACAGAAGATCCTGAGCGTAGTCTCCAGAAGGATCTGAAGAAAGAAGCTCCAGAACATTCTGAGTCAGAAGCATCTGAAGATAGTCAGAAGCATCTGAAGATAATCAGAAGCATCTGAAGATGAAGTATCAGAAGAATAGAAGAATATTGATTGAAGAGTTTCTCAAAGCATTGATCTACAGAAGTTTCTGAAAGTACCTACACTGCCTAGTGCTGAAGTTCTGTGTCAAGATGCTCTGATGATCAACACGCTAGAAGCACACAAGCTGCAGAAGACTCTGATACAGCATTGTTCTGAATCTCATCAGAAGACTCTGATCTATTCAAACTCTGAAGAACTTGCTGAAACTGAAGAAGTGTTTTCAAGAATGTATCCGTTGGAATCATTCAACGTCTCTTTCCTTATTTGTGCTAGACACACTTACACAGACAAAAAGGATTTATCTGTGCCATCTATTTCAAGGAAAGGTCAGTACATGTGAAGACAAAAAGGCTCAGACCTTTTGGACTCTCTTTTCAACGTGGAAAATTCAGTTGCCTATAAAAGGAGCCTCTCACTTCATTCTTCAGTTACACACTCTTGAGCTATACACTTGCTGAAAAGAAACCAAATATTCATAAGCTCTCATTCTTATTCTTCATAGAATCTTTGTACTTAAATCTTAAGAGAAAAATCACTGTTGTGATTATAGCTTTATAGAAGCATTAAAAACTCTTGTATTGAATTTACATTGTTTGTAAAGGCATTTCCTTAAGAGGATTCAGTGTGAATCAGTAGCTCTTGAGAAGACTAAGAACTGTAGTTCTTAGGTGATACTATTGTAATCAGTTTGATTTAATAGTGGATTAAGACCTTGTTGAGAAAGGCAAATCACTCTGGAAGGGTGGACTGGAGTAGTTGTTTAACGAACCAGGATAAAAATAATTGTGTGATTTATTTCAAGTATTAATTTTCTAAACTTATTCAACCCCCCCCTTCTAAGTTATATCTCACCTTCAGTTGGCATCAGAGCTCCGGTTCTGAGTGTGCTATCACTTAACAGTGTCAGTAAAGATCCAGAGGAGATATACTTTGATCTATATATTTATTTGTTATCATGGCTGATAATTCAATCAACAATAAATATGAAGAGAAGGATAGGATCAGTACCAAACCTCCAATGTTTGATGGAGAAAAATTTGACTATTGGAAAGATAGAATAGAAAGTTTTTTTCTTGGGTATGATGCTGATCTTTGGGATTTGGTCATTGATGGATATGTACATCCTACTGGAGAGGATGGCAAAAAGATTGATAGAAAATCAATGACTGAAGTGCAGAAAAGAGACTTCAAGAATCATCACAAAGCCAGAACTATATTGCTTAATGCAATCTCTCATACTGAGTATGAGAAGATTACTAACAGAGATACTGCTCATGACATGTTTGAATCACTCAAAATGACTCATGAGGGAAACTCCCAGGTTAAAGAGACAAAGGCTCTGGCGCTCATACAGAAGTATGAGGCATTTAAAATGGAAGATTCTGAAAATGTAGAAACTATGTTTTCTAGATTTCAGATTCTTACAGCTGGTCTGAAAGTTCTGGACAAGGGCTACTCTACGTCAGATCATGTCAAGAAAATCATCAGAAGTCTTCCCACCAGATGGAGACCAATGGTGACTGCATTAAAGATGGCAAAAGATCTGAACAAGATCTCCTTAGAAGAACTTATCAGTTCTTTGAGAAGTCATGAAATTGAGCTGGAAGAAGATGAACCCCAGAAGAAAGATAAAGGTAAATCCATAGCTTTAAAATCTAACAAAACTGCTAAAGCTTTGCAGGTTATTCAAGAAAGCTCTGAAGAATCTTCTTCTGAAGAAGAAGATGAGTTGTCCATGCTGTCCAGAAGGATTAACAAACTCTGGAAGCACAAGGGAAAGAAGTTTAACAACTTCAGAAGATCTGACAACAGAAAAGAATCTTCCAGTCACAGAAGATCTGCCAAGAAAGAAGTGGTGTGTTATGAGTGCAAAGAACCTGGGCACTACAAGAATGATTGTCCTAAACTTCTGAAAGAAAAACCTAAGAAGAAGTTTGTCGCTTGCGCGAAAATAAGGTGCCGGCATGACAGAAGAGTCGCCACCTTTCGTTATTTATCCCTCAGAGCGGGAAAGGAAACGATCGGAGAAACCTGACGAAAAAGGGTAAGACAAGGTCATCGCAACCATTGCCTGGGTTCGGGAGTCGGTTACGCAAGGGGAAGGTATTAGCACCCCTCACGTCCGTCGTACTCGACGGGATCCTCGCTTGTTTGTTTGCTTGGGCGGGTTGGTTATAATCTATCTACCTATCAAGGCTGGCTGAAAAAGAAAAGAAAAATGACTCGGCAAAGCATCGCGCTTTATGCCTACGTATTCCCATCAGAGAATGAGAAATCAGAGTCAACGTAGTTCGGCTAACTACGGGATTATGGGGGGAAAGGTTGCTCGCTAGGATATCGCATCCTATGCCTACGTACTTTCATCTGGTATGAAAGATCAGAGCAAACGTAGTTCGGGAAACTACAGGAAACAACTCAACTAGGAGGGAGACTATCAAGTCCTACTGTTATCATGCCATGGATTCATCCTATGGTTGAGGTTTGAACAGGGAACTCCTAGATGTTGTCATGCATAGGTTTCAACCTAAAAGTCTATCATCAAATCCTCATCAGAGGGAATGAGAGTCCTAAGGGATCATATCAATGATACACAGAATACAGATAAAAACATCAGCTTTAACAGTAAAATGCATGCAATGCAAGTGAGGGAGGAAATGTGTGTGGGGTTTCAGCCTCCACAAGCTCATCTCAACCTCAAGCCAGTCATGAAATAACAGCAATCATACTGAAAATAATCAACATGCTATCAAGCAAAACAGTAAACTGCAATCATACAGATAAAGGAAATGAAGTACCATCAGGCAAACAAAACACATTTGAGAAAGAATCACCTACTCTCTAATCCTAACCCTAATCACAGAGTCCTAATCAAATCAAGGCAAAGCTCTCAAGCACAACCCTAAACAGGAGCAATCATTCCCAGCCTTCAAGCTTCAGAATAAGCTTACCAAAGAAAGGGAGCTAAGCAAGCAAGCTCATAGTGTCTTCCTCAGGAGAACACTAGGAGGTGTATACTCAGGAGTCATACCCTATGTGGCTCAACCACTGTGATCAGTTTACATCCCTCCTCAGGAGAGATTAAACTCACAAGCAGGCTCCAACATCACTGGATATTTAAGAAATCCTATTTAAGCTAGTGGAGCTAAGTGAATAGACCCATAGGACCTTCCTCAGGAAAGTACTAGGAGGCTTCCACTTAGGAGTTGTATCCCATGTGGCTCAACAACATGTGATCAGTTTACATTCCTCCTCAGGAGAAATTAAATTCACAAGTTGGCTCCAACATCATTGGATACTTAAGAAATCCTAGATCAACTAGTGGAACTAAGTGAATAGACCCATAGGACTTTCCTCAGGAAAGTACTAGGAGGCTTCCACTTAGGAGTTGTATCCCATGTGGCTCAACAACAAGTGATCAGTTTACATTCCTCCTCAGGAGAAATTAAACTCACAAGTTGGCTCCAACATCATTGGATACTTAAGAAAGAGGTGAGAAGGAAGAATGAAAGTCATTCATAGTGCCTTCCTCAGGAAAGTACCATGAACCTCCTTCAAACTCCAGGCTCTCAAACCTCACAGACAAGGCATCAGCCAAGCTCTGGGCCTCTGCATCTTGATCTACAAGCTTCTCTTCATGATGCTCTCCATCAATATCCTCAAGGCCACACAAGCCCTTCATCAAATTCCTCAGAATGAACCCCACAGATGAACAGATAACCCACTGAACAGACCAAATCATCAGGCAATCTTCAGATAATACCTAAAAATACTAAACTAATGGGGAAAAATTCTAACAAATATTCTCAAGGGTCCTCAACACCTACTCCTAACATCTAAAAAGGTTTCTACCTAAAAATCAAGATAAAACTCAATCAAAGAAAGGGATCATCACCTATGCACAATTCTAAACCCTAATTAGACTATCCTAAGTCAACCCTAATTAAACTAATCAAGATCAATTCTAAAAAATCTAGAAAAAATCCTATGGGGAAGTATGACTCATCATCTAATTGCACAAAAAAGAATGGGTAAAAAAACCTAAGGGAATGTCCTAAAATAATTCCTACAAAATCAAGATACAAGATTAAACAATTAAAAAGCTATTTAATTGGAAAATCTACTAAAAATATTAAACCTAAAAATAAAATCTCAATTTTATTTTTATAATTTTCTACTCATTTTAATCTACTCAGGAAAAAAAGAAGAAATTAAAAATCATTTTTTAACTATTTTTAATGAATTTTACAAAACAGAAAAATATTAAAAAGAAAATAAAAGAAATAAAATGAATTAAAGAAGGGGGGGGGCAGAAAGTAAAGCGCGCCAGTTATATTAATTGGGCTACACAAAAAGGGGGGTGCAAGTAGCGTTCTGGGCCCAGAATGCCCTTTAATGAAACGCTGCGTTTCAACTTATTTGAATTTTCCCTCTCACTCTCAGACGCGATCTCAGCCACACGATTGGAATACATTGTCAACTCTGGGACTTGATCCAACGGCCTCCCTTTCGTCTTCTCCAAACGAATTAGGGTTTTCAGAACCCCCACCTCCATGCGCAAACCTTCGAGCTCTCCTATCTCTCTCCACACTCCACGGCTGGACTCGATTCAAACATGAAAAACGATCTACTAAATGCCTAGATTACAATGGTACGACCAGTTTCTTCTAATTCGCCCTAGATTGTTCTAACAGAATGCCTAAACACCTTGGTACCACCATGGTTAACTGACATCAACCTTCATTAAACTTCATTATAATGATCTACAGATGTTCTACAAGCCATGCTAGCCATCATACACTAATTCATGCTGATTAAAACTCATTAAACAACTACTTATGGAAGATTCAAGATTCATGGCCCTGGTGTGAAACTTCACCAATCTTGCTCTAACTCTCAGGGATTAATCCTCTACCCTAACACATTAGTCCTATGGCTATAAAACTAATTGAAACTCATTAAATTAAGAGATGGAGAGTGAAGAAAGAACCTGTCAAGAAGTTAATGGTGGGGTTCGAGGGGATGCTTGCAGGGCTTGAAATGGCTTCAATGAGATCCTACAATGGTGAAGGACCTTCTGTTTTCACTTGTTGTGAAGGTGGTGGCTTGAAGTGAAAGAAAACTCAAGTTGCTTCAACTTGAAGAAACTCCTCCAATGGCTATGCACTTCTCTCTCTCCTCTGACTTGGCTCCAATTTCACCAACCTCTCATCACTCTTTGATGCATTCCTTATATAACAATCAATGGAAGTTTCTAGAATCATCTAGAATGATGTGGAAAGTTCATGAAAGTTCCATGATATTCCAAGATGGTTATCTCATCTCATATGCCATGCCTTGTTATTTTGGTCTCAAATTCTCCTTACATGAGTTATTGAATGAGGATGAGTGAAAAACAAGTCCATTTGTTGCTTATGTAGGGTTTTTCAACATTGCCTTCTTTCTTAAGTAACAAATTTCCAAAGGAACCTCATCTTTTAAGCCTCAAATGAAAATTCTACTTAAACCAATCTTCTCAAAATGTTTTTTCCAATCAAAATGATATATTGGATGACCTATTTTGGATTTGTAGATCTCCCAAATCACTTTTCAATTTCAACTTTTCAAAGTTATAAGTCATTTTTAGTTCATTTTTGACCAATCATGGAATCTTGTGCTATGAGCTTTTTCATCAATTTGTGACCTTCTTTCTAGACTTAAAATCACATTTTGAGCAACTTTCATGTTTTGAGTTTTTCCATTTGAGGCTTGGAAATAGGAGTTTTAGGCATTGGCTAAAATGACCTATAACTGACAAATGACCAAAATACCCCTGCCTTGTTCAAACCATAACTTGAGTTCCACAAATCCAATCAAGGACTTCTACCACTCAAATTAAAGCTAAAAAGATCCTCTTCAACATTCATGTTGACCAAGAAACCATAGGAATCAACCTACTAGGGCAAAAGTTGTCTGGAAGTTGGGTGACTTTCAAGGACCCAGATTCACACACATCAACTGACCTGTAATTTGTCAAAACCATAACTTGAGCTCTGTAACTCCTATCAAGGACTTCCACCACTCAAATTAAAGCTTAGAACAAGCTCTACAACATTCATGTTGTGGGGAAAATGAGATATCAAACACATCTAGTGCTAAAACTGCCTGGAAGATAGGGATCAAATTAGGGTTTCTTCACTGACAATCCTCAGAAACCCTAACTCAAAACTTCTCAAACTCCTCAATCATGATGAGTTGGTCTAGGAATCATCTTTATATAATCTCTATGCATCATTCCATGATCTCATGGCCCTTGGATTAAGTCTCAACCTTCTCCCAATCTTCAGCTGGTCTAGGGTTGACCCAGTCAAAACCCTAATTCTACCTTTCCTGGTTGAATCTTCTGAACTCTTACATAATGACTTCTCTGGTGTTCATGAAGGCTATCAAGACATCCCATAGGCTTTCTCAAAACATCAAGTTCATTCTCAAAGCCTCAGAATCATCTGAGGGGCACCCACAACTTTCAAACTGTGAAGCACACAACCCTGGTTTCAAACCACTTCTCTGAGGATCTCTTGAACTTTCTGATGAAGGTATCCATTTTCAAATACTCAATGAATAAATAATTGTTGGCCAAATTTTGGGGTGCAACAGCTGCCCCTATTCAAACGGCTTGAACCTGACTGGGTGAGAAGCGAACGGCTCTCACCCAATCAAGGTGCGAGACGATTGAATACCGGTAAATCCGAAAATTTGCCAACTGCACGAGCACACGGCACTCTGCGGGGGACAAATCTTCGAATATTGCAATGCTAGCTGCACGGCAACTAGCTGGAGAGATACTGATCTGACATCACCGTCAGTCATACACATCAAATTCTTCTGACATTGTCATCAAACAACCAAAACACCCAACATCGTCGCTGGAAGACTAAACCACCTGACATCACCGTCAGAAACAACCATAACTCGGGGAAACAAACATCCAACATCACCGCCGGAGAACTAACTCTGACATCGCCGTCGATCAACCAAAATACCCAACCTCACCGCTGGGGAACTAAATCTGACATCGTCGTCGGACAATCAAAATACCCCGCATCACCGCTGGAGAACTAAATCTGACATCACCGTCGGAAAATCAAAATACCCCGCATCACCGCTGGAGAACTATCTTCTGACATCACCGTCGGAAAATCAAAATACCCCGCATCACCGCTGGAGAACTAAATCTGACATCACCGTCGGACAATCGAAGTACCCTGCATCACCGCTGGAGAACTAAATCTGACATCACCGTCGGAAAATCAAAATACCCCGCATCACCGCTGGAGAACTATCTTCTGACATCACCGTCGGAAAATCAAAATACCCCGCATCACCGCTGGAGAAACATCTTCTGACATCACCGTCGGAAAATCGAAATACCCCGCATCACCGCTGGAGAAACATCTTCTGACATCACCGTCGGAAAATCGAAATACCCCGCATCACCGCTGGAGAACTAAATCTGACATCGTCGTCGGACAATCGAAATACCCTGCATCACCGCTGGAGAACTAAATCTGACATCACCGTCGGAAAATCAAAGTACCCCGCATCACCGCTGGAGAAACATCTTCGACTTCAATCAGAAGACGTATCATTCACTTGATCGCGCTCAATCATCACCTCAGGACAACTGACTTGGTCTTCAGACTCACACGAATCACTTTGTTGTATCTACAACCTTTGGAACCTTATCTTCAGCCACCCGTTGCTTCATCCACACGGAAATCTGGCTTCACAGGAACCTTCTGGTATCGCCTTCGGGTGCTTACGAAATCCATCTTCAGATTAGACATCGTTGTTGGAGCATACATATCATGCTACTCTGGACTTCAAGAATCATCTTGAACAAACAGATCCATCGGGCATCTTCAAGAATCGTCCTGAACTAATAACCTTTCTGGAGCAAACATTCTGTTGGGAATTCCAGGAATCTTCCTGGGCAACTCTTGCTGGAGATGCTATTGGGGAACTCAAGCATCATACTAGGCGAACAACTCGGGAAGCTGTACTGAGGTCTTAAGAATCGTCTTAAGCAAATGACCCTGCTGAGGGGTTTGAGAATCATCTCGAACCGAAGTCTTTGCTGGGGATCTCAAAAATCATCTTGAGCGAGCGACTGCGGGGATCACCGGGGTCTTCAGAATCATCTAAGAAAATAACCTTGCTGGGGAGAACTTCAAGAATCGTCCTGAGCAACCGGTCTTTCGGTAGTACACCTGTACAACAAGAATAATAATGACCTAGATCATGCTTATGATGCATATGCTTCTGCTATGCAATCATGCTCAATGCCATGCACTCATGCTTAATGCTATGCAATCGTGCTCAATGTTATGCAATCGTGCACAATGACGTGCAATCATGCACAATAATGCGATCCCGTCAGCAAAATAAATGCCGAAGGGGGAATCCTCCTGTCAAGGAGAAAGAGTCGCTCAGATGGAGGAATCGTCCTGCTGAGGAGAATGTGAACACGCCAATATCAATTAGGCTCTGTCTGGGGAATCAATCTTCCGCGAACCGCTGTAGGGGAACAACTTCAGCTGACTGCTGCAGGGGATGAAGCTCTACGAGAACCTGGATCTGCTGATATCAATCGCTAGAATGAACTGCGTGGCCGTCTCGGCTACTCTTCTGGGGATAACCCTTCCGTGGGGAACCAACTTCAGCTGTTCAACACCCCACTGGGGAAAAACCAATCATGATCTGATCCACTTCCAAGGATTCGGATCCCTTGGACATCTGCAGACTCGGCTGAGGAGGGAGAAATCATTCTGCTTTACTGGATAGAGTACGACTCTGGGGAAATACAGCATCGGCTGCTCCATGCTCTGCTGGGGAGAATTGATCATGATCTGATCAACCTCCCAGGATTCTGCTTTTCTGCGGACTCAGCCGGGGAGAGAAATCATTCTACTTCACTGAAGAGTACGACCCTGATGGGGAATTTCAATTCCGCCGGGGAAGAAAGGATCATCTGACTTCGGGGGAGAGTACAACTCTGCCGGGGAATACAACATCAGCTGTTCCAACACTCTACTGGGGAAGAAGGAATCGTCCGTCTTCAGGAGAGAGCCTGATTCTGGTGAGGAATCTCAATTCCACTGGAGACTTCAGTCTGGCATCATCAGTTACTGCACACTTCGGTATACGACTAGCTTCCTGCGAAACCTACACTTGTGACCCGGTGCGGGGGGGAAATCCTGCTTCAGTGACTTTACTGGGGAAAACACGAGCTTCAGCTCCCGAACACTTCTTCGAAATCTGCACTTGTGACCCGGTGCTGGGGATAATCATCATTCTTCGGTGCTCGATTCATCTGATGAGATGGCATTCCTTCAGGACGCGTCTGCTTGGGGAAGAGAATCACCTCTACCTGGGGAAGACATATCAATGCTCACTATCTGATTCTGATTCCGCGGAGGAGAGATCACTGAACTCTGCTGAAGAAGGAGGACTCATCCTGCTTCGGGGATACGCACGACACATCTTCTGACGGGTGCTATACCTGCAACGACACAAACAAACAGACAAGATACCCTCCTCAAAGGGGCCTATCAGGGTTATTATCTCGTGACAATGTTCAGTTAGTTAATTGTTTCAACAATCAATGGGCTTAGGCCCGCAGGTTTATGTATGCGCATTTTATCAAAAAAACACATCGGCGTTATCATTCGCAAACAAAACAGATAAATGCAAAACAGACAAGTAGAATTGCTGAATAATGTGCATTTTATTGATGGTGAACCCCTGAATGGGCAAAAATGTTTTACAACAGAGGCAAGCTCCTGAAATGAGGAAGCCGCGCAAAAAAGAAAACATAAATATACATCAGTATATACAAATGTCGGCAATCGAGGCGTAGACGAACACCATGAGTTGATCCCTCTAAGACCCACTCGACTTCGATACTTCTCCGATGCTTCAGCTTTGGAAGAGATTGATTCAGATAAACGGCCCTCAGGTCTTCCGAACCACTAAACAATGAAAGTCCATACGCGGGACGCAGTCATTTGCTTATTCAAATCCCTAACTTTTGCGTGAACCGCCCTTTCGGGTTTTCAGTTCACCGGGATACCCTTTTTTGCCGAAGCCGCCCAGTGTAGGTTTTCGACTTCGCGGGTGTACATTTTTTCACTATATCCCTAATTTTTGCCCGAACCTTTTATTCTGTTTTTGGTTCGCCGGGATGCCCCTTTTTTGCCTGGACTCTTTCTTTTTTGTCCAGCGGGTCGCTTTCAAGCAAAGTATTTTTTAACTGCGTCCGCGTTCACCGGGGATGCAAAATCTTCACCATCCATCGTGGATAACAGCAAAGCTCCTCCCGAGAAGACCTTGCTGACGACATACGGCCCTTCGTAATTCGGAGTCCACTTGCCCCGGTGATCGGAGTGTGGTGGAAGAATCTTCTTCAGGACGAGATCACCCGTCTGAAAGCTTCGAGGACGCACCTTCCTATCATAAGCTTTCTTCATTCGGCTTTGGTACAGACGACCAAATGCAATCGATGCTAGCCTCTTCTCGTCCATCAGGCTGAGCTGGTTCAGGCGATTCGTCACCCATTCTGCCTCATCAAGTTTCACATCAACCAAAACTCGCAAAGAGGGAATCTCCACTTCTAGCGGTAGGACAGCTTCCATACCGTACACCAAGGAGAAAGGAGTTGCCCCGGTCGACGTACGCACCGTGGTACGATAACCGTGCAAGGCAAACGGCAGCATCTCGTGCCAATCTTTATACGTCACAACCATCTTCTGAACAATCTTCTTGATGTTCTTGTTGGCCGCTTCAACAGCGCCATTCATCTTCGGCCGATAAGGAGATGAGTTGTGGTGTTCAATCTTGAAGCTCTGGCACAGCTCCTTCATCATCTTGTTATTCAAATTCGAACCATTATCAGTAATGATCCGCTCGGGAATTCCATAGCGACAGATGATGTCCCTCTTGATGAATTTAGCAACCACCTGCTTGGTCACATTAGCGTACGAGGCTGCCTCCACCCACTTGGTGAAGTAGTCGATAGCTACCAGAATAAAACGATGACCATTGGATGCGGTGGGCTCGATCTTGCCTATCATGTCAATGCCCCACATGGAGAACGGCCAAGGGGAGGAAATGACATTCAAGGGGCACGGCGGCACATGAACTTTATCAGCATAAATCTGGCATTTATGACATTTCCTCGCGAATCTGAAGCAATCCGACTCCATAGTCAACCAGTAATATCCTGCTCTCAGGATCTTCCTCGTCATGGCATGCCCGCCGGCGTGCGTACCAAATGTGCCCTCATGGACTTCCTCCATGAGCATACTGGCCTCTTTCTCATCTACACATCTGAGTAGCACGAGATCGTGGTTTCTTCTATACAGCACTCCATCAGGGTTGAGATAAAAGTTTCCAGATAGCCTCCTCAGAGTCTTCTTATCCTGGGTTGACGCACCCGCGGGATACTCCTTAGTCATAAGGAAGGTCTGGATGTCGTGGAACCATGGCTTGCCGTCAGTGGCATCCTCGATTGCGAACACATATGCTGGTCTGTCAAGACGCGAAAGTACAATGCTTGGAGCCTCATTCCAAAGATTGACCTTATACATAGAAGCCAACGTGGCTAAAGCATCAGCCATTTGATTTTCAGCCCGTGGTACATGATGAAGTTCTACTCGGTCGAAGAACGGAAGCAGCCTTCTGGCGTAATTCATGTACGACACTAGATTAGGTTGACGAGTTTCCCACTCCCCTTTGATCTGATTGATCACAAGCGCTGAGTCACCGTATATGTCTAGATTCTTGATTCTCAAATCAATTGCCTCTTCTAGACCCATAATACATGCTTCGTACTCGGCTTCGTTGTTGGTAACTGGAAACGTCAGTCTCGCAGTAAACGGGATGTGGGATCCGTGAGGAGTCGTGATGATAGCCCCGATACCACTTCCATAGGAATTGACTGCTCCGTCGAATATCAACTTCCACTGAGACTTCCTATCCGGCCCCTCGTCGGGCAATGGCTCTTCGCAATCCTTTGCTTTGAGAAACATAATGTCCTCATCAGGGAACTCGAACTTCATCGGCTGATAGTCTTCGATTGGCTGTTCGGCAAGGTAATCAGACAATACGCTCCCTTTGATGGCTTTCTGAGAGACGTACTGAATATCATATTCTGTTAACACCATTTGCCATCTGGCAATCCTGCCCGAAAGAGCCTGCTTCTCGAAGACGTACTTGATCGGATCCATCTTCGAAATCAGCATAGTGGTGTGATTGAGCATATACTGTCGTAGACGTTTGGCGGCCCAAGCTAGTGCACAACACGTCTTCTCCAGCATCGAGTATCGAGATTCACACTCAGTGAACTTTTTACTCAAATAATAAATGGCATGCTCCTTTCTGCCCGTCTCGTCGTGCTGACCGAGAACACACCCCATGCTATTCTCCAGAACTGTCAAGTACATGATTAATGGCCGTCCAGCCACTGGGGGTATCAAGATCGGAGGTTCTTGAAGATACTGCTTTATCTTATCGAATGCCTTCTGGCAATCCTCATTCCAAGTAATCGCCTGATTTTTCTTTAACAACTTGAACATCGGTTCACAAGTGGCCGTGAGCTGGGAGATAAACCTCGCAATGTAGTTTATTCGGCCCAAGAAACCACGAACTTCTTTTTCTGTTTTCGGCGTTGGCATTTCTTGGATAGCTTTTATCTTCGCAGGATCAACTTCAATACCTCGTTCACTAACGATAAACCCCAATAACTTTCCGGACCGCACTCCGAAAGTGCACTTGTTAGGATTCAGCCTCAGCTTGAACTTCCTAAGCCTTTCAAACAGCTTCAGCAAATTGACCAGATGCTCATCCTCCGTTTGGGACTTTGCAATCATGTCATCAACATAGACCTCGATCTCATGATGAATCATATCATGAAACAAAGTTACCATTGCTCGCTGGTAAGTGGCCCCTGCGTTCTTCAGACCGAAGGGCATTACCTTGTAGCAAAACGTGCCCCAGGGGGTAATAAACGTCGTTTTCTCCATGTCCTCCGGCGCCATCTTAATCTGATTGTAACCGGAGAAGCCATCCATGAATGAAAACACGGAAAACTGGGCTGTATTGTCGACCAACACATCGATATGAGGCAACGGGAAATCATCCTTAGGGCTCGCCCTATTCAAGTCCCGATAATCGACGCACATACGTACCTTACCGTCCTTCTTCGGTACAGGCACTATGTTGGCGACCCACGGAGGGTAGGTGGTAACGGCTAAAAATCCTGCATCCAACTGCTTCTGGACCTCTTCTCTGATTTTTACAGCCATGTCTGGTCTCGTCCTCCTAAGCTTCTGCTTGACTGGAGGGCAATCCTCTCGCAACGGCAAGCGATGAACCACGATATCTGTGTCAAGTCCAGGCATATCCTCATATGACCAAGCAAAGACGTCACTATACTCTCGAAGCATCTCGACCAGTCTATGCTTGACATCGTTCTGCAGCGCAGCCCCGACTCTGACATTCCTGATAAGCTCCTCAGAACCCAGATTTATGACCTCAATCTCCTCCTCATGAGGCAGAATAACCTTCTCCTCTTGTTTCAACAAGCGGGCCAATTCCTCCGGAAGGTCTTCGTCTTCATCAATCTCATCCTCGGCTTGATAGATCGGGCAATCAAAGTCGTAGTGAGCCGTAGAGGGTCCAGAGTCGATGTCGTCTGTTACGTGGATCCTGCAATAACAAGGGTTAAGTTTAAAGCAGGAATATGCAGGTTAGCACGAGCCTCGTTGCCATTTTGCTGTTTTTCAAAACAAGCATAAAATATGAATAACAGAGAACACAATATTTGATTACGAAGAAAACGCCTTTTATTTATCGATAAAATGTATACACATAATCCAACAAGGCCCTGACAGTAAAACCACTATGCCCCGGGCAGGACATAGGGTTGTACAAAAGATTGTAAAAAGCAAATCATTACTCTTCACTTGTCAGCTCGATAATCTCCTTGATGGTCCAGTTGTGAAGGCGCTCGCCTGGCTTGCTCGGTTGAATCCAGGCATCGAGATCACAGTCACTGTCCCCGCTGTCCTCTGACGCTGCGTTGACACTTTCGAATATTACTCCTCCCTTGGTGAATAGGATCGGCCCCTTCCCACGAGATGAGCTACCAGAAGAAGTTGAAGCTTCAGCTTCAGGAGAATATCCCAATCCAAACTTATCCTGTTTGAATGGTATATCCAAGACGTGCCCCCAGCCTGGGGTAGAACCAGCTTCGACAACGGCTCTAGCTTCCTTAAACGAAGAGAGGTTCACCTCCTGCTTCTCTGCAACAATGGGAGCTACTTCCTTCACCTTGACGGTCTCAAACGCCTGGCAAAGAGTCTCATGGATCTCGCCATCCATTTCGACATACTTGAAGGATGACAGGTGGCTTACCATGATGTCCTCCTCTCCGCAAACTGTCACTATGCTGCCCCCAACAGCATATTTAAGCTTCTGATGCAACGTAGACGTTACGGCACCAGCAGAATGAATCCACGGCCGACCTAAGAGGCAACTGTAGGCGGGCATGATATCCATAATATAGAACACTGCATTAAACGTCTCTGGGCCGACTTGAATTGGCAGGGTCAATTCTCCAAAGACGTGGCGTTTGGTTCCGTCAAAAGCCTTTACGACCAGATCACTGGGCGTGCACAGCAGTCCCCGGGTATCCAACTTCATTAGTGCTTTCTTCGGAAGCACATTCAGCGAGGAGCCCGTATCTACTAGGACATGTGACATAATGGTGCCCCTGCACTCTATCGAGACGTGCAAGGCATGGTTGTGATCTCTTCCCTTGGGCGTCAGCTCCAAATCTGTAAAACCCAGCCCATTACCAGCGTTGACATGAGCTACCACTTCCTCAAGTTGATTAACCGATATCTCCTGCGGCACGTATGCAGCATTCAATACTTTCAGCAATGCGTTGCGGTGTGCTTCAGAACACAGCAACAGGTTGAGAATTGAGATCTTTGACGGAGTCTGGTGAAGATGATCTACAATCTTGTAGTCACTTTTCCTGATCAGTCGCATGAACTCTTCTGCGTCTTTAACCAACAAGTCTTTTTCTGCCCCTGCAGGAACCTCCTCAACAGCTTTACCTTTGCCTTTATCAGCAGCATCAGCCCTGACTGCCTTTTCTGCCGCACCCTCTGCCGGTGCGAACACTCTGCCACTTCTGGTGATACCACTGGCCTCAGCAAGATTCTGCGCAGTCGATCTGGGCGGCTCAATCTCTACCTTCTGGCCATTACAATACACTTCAGCACCATAATGCCATGGAACGGCATTGGTACTCTCAAATGGGATTGGTCCAGCCCTGGTGATGGTAATAGTAGGTGGACGAGGTGCAGAAATGGTGATAGGGTGGCGAGGAATGGTGATGGTAGCAACCTCGTCCGCCTGCTTCAGCACGACTTCCCCTGACGCATTCTCAACGCTTCGACTAAACTGCAAAATACCCTCGGTCATCAGACTCTGGATACCTTCACTCAACTGCTCACACCCGTCAGGAAGTGCAGCACATTCCATACAAAATTCCCCACACCCGGGAAAGAAGCCTTTCTTCAGCAGCTTAGCTTTAACAAAAACCAACGGCGTCTTCAACTCTCTGACATTAGTCAGCAGGTCTGAATTCTCTTCAGAGATAATAGCATTTACTCCGCCCCCCCTATGATGAGGCATCGGATTCTTGGTGACGTTGGGCACGTTGTCAGAAAAATTTATTATCTTGGCGTCAATCATGTCCTGGACTTTATGCTTAAAAGCTTTGCAGTTCTCAACTGTATGGCCAGGTGCCCCAGAATGAAATTCACATGTAGCATTAGCATCGTACCCGGGTGGTGGTGCCCCTGTTAAGGGAGCCATTGTCCTCTTGTGAACCAATTGGAGCTGAAGCAACGTCTGCAGAAGCTGGGCATACGACATAGGAGGAGTTTCCAAATGACGGTTTGCCAGGGGACCCCGATGCTGATATTTCTTATATCCCGGATTATTCTGTTGCTGAGGCTGCTGCTGCGGCTGAGGGGGAGCAGCTGGGATGTTTATGCTAGCGATCTGAGACTGAGGGCCCTTGCCCTTTCTCCTAGTATTAGAGACAGCACTGGCATCGCCCTCTCGGCGTTTGCCAGTATAAGGTTTCTTGCTGGCTCCTCCAGATGAGGATGATTCGCCTTGAATCTTGCCGATCTTTATACCATTTTCAACATGCTCGCCCAAAGTGATGAGGGCCGAGAATGTCCCGGACATGCCACTAACCAACTTCTCATAATAGACTCCGGGAAGAGTAGCCACGAACATCTGTACCAACTCACGCTCAACCATCGGCGGTTGAACCCGAGCAGCCAATTCACGCCACCGCTGGGCGTACTCCTTGAAGCTTTCATTGCTCCGCTGCGAGAGATTCTGGAGCTGAACTCGGTTGGGAGCCAAGTCGCTATTATACTGATAGTGGAGAACAAATGCTTCAGCGAGATCTTTCCACGTTCGCACAGCAGCGGGTTCCAAACCCATATACCATTCAAGCGATGGGCCAGAAAGACTATCCTGAAAGAAGTGCATCAGCAACTTCTCATCATCAGAGTAAGCAGACATCTTCCTGTAATAAGATCGGAGGTGAACACGGGGACAAGTAGTGCCTCTATACTTCTCAAAGATAGGCACCTTAAACTTGTGAGGTACTTTAAAGTCAGCAATCAGCCCAAGTTTGGACATGTCAACGCCCAATGTGTTCTGATTTTCTATATCTCTCATTTTATCTTCCAGTGCCTTGAACCTGAGTCTAGCTTCAGCAGTTAACTCAGCCTCTACACCCCTCTGAGAGAAAATGTCGTCCTGATGGTCCTCCAGCCACGGTTGAGGCACCACCATATTTCCTGCACCAACATTAACATTGGCTCCCAAACCACCATTGACGGCGCCCGCCGCGTTAAGTCCGAGATTATTCATAAGATTGCCGTTAGCACTACCGTTGCCCCCGGCAGCAGGAACAACGTTCTGAGGAGTATCCACTTGAGGAGGAGGAGTGGGTACGGCCCCGCCGTGAAGAATTCCATTGCTGTCAACCCTGGAGATGAGAGGTTGAACCAAAGTACGAAGTTGCTCTTGCCCGTTCGCAACTACTTGCATCAACTCCATAAAACGATCCATCCTTTCACGAAGCTCCTGAACATCTGATTGTACCTGGTCCATGATTCTCGTTTGATTGGCGCGAGTCGAGTAGCGGTGGATGAATCTTTGATCAATCCTGAAAGCAGCTCGGAACCTGAGTACCTGAAAAACCTGTCAAGATCAAAGGTTAGGAAAAGCAACAGAATGTATGCCATGCAAGAATGCTTCATGCAAATGCATGCGTGAGTCTGTGTGCTTGAGAGATTTCCCCCGATCCTGTCATCTGCTGATAATAATAAGGGGAAGAATCTAGGCCCAATCATGGAGACAGCAACCTCACAGACACACGCTAATGGAATGATTATGCAAGCTAATGCAAAATGCAGGCATGCAACAATATATATCCAAGGCTGCTGTGGAGATTCGATGTCAACAGTCACTGCTGAGAAGGAAACCCCGGTGTAAACCCCCTGATCTGATCTGTTGTGAATAACCATCTGGTAGGATCAAGATCAAGATTCTGCTCTGACAAGAACGAAGGCCTGATAATGAAAAACCCTGGATGCAAGATCAAGGAATATCTGTTGGAGAAGTCTTCAGACCCCAAATCAAAAATCTGCCCTCTCAAGAACAACTGCACGGCTGCTGATGAGATCTTCAAACCTCACTCAAAGCCTGCCCTATCAAGAACAAAATGACAACTGCTGACGAGATCCTCAGACCCCACTCAAAAATCTGCTCCATCCAGGACAAACTTCTGATAATAATACACTGATCAAAGCCTGCTCTATCAAGAACAGACAAATACCCGATGATAAGATCCTCTGATCAAACCCTTGCTCTATCAAGAACATATCTGCAACTGAGAACTCAACATACTGATCCACTGTCAAGAAAACCAGGTAGTCTGGAGATCAAAGTTTCCTGCAATATCCCAACCCCACTCACAGGTATGATGGACCTAATCCACGGACAAAGGTACGGCATCCTATGCGGTTGTCAGCGTCACAGACATTCATGAGTGACAATACGATTCCCAGAAGGAGTGGCATCGTCAAGTCATGAAGAGGCCTCTCTTAGCTGACTTCCAAGTGATCGGTCCCCAGAGTCGACAATCCTCACGTCTGGACTCCCCTCAGATCCTCAGGACCGGAAAGGAGCACCTCTGCAAGAATCTCGTCTGAGCGCAGATTTTCGTAGGGAACTGTGCCTGTTCAACAGACAGGTTCGTCTACTACTTCTCCGCAACTATATCTAGGTGTGTACTCAAGCCCAGGTCCGGCTTTTCACTCACAGTAACATCCCTCTCCCACAGCAGCACAGATAATCATATCAAACTGGAAATAAAATGCGGGAAATGAAATGCGGGAAGTAAAATGCGAAAAGCAAAGATGCGATAAACAAACGCAACCCAACAAGCAAACACACAAACGATAGGATTGACTCGCGTAGGGGATGGGAAACGGTCCCAGCATAAGGGATGGGAAAAGTCCCTAGATGCTTGCGTCCCCAGCAGAGTCGCCAGCTGTCGCTTGCGCGAAAATAAGGTGCCGGCATGACAGAAGAGTCGCCACCTTTCGTTATTTATCCCTCAGAGCGGGAAAGGAAACGATCGGAGAAACCTGACGAAAAAGGGTAAGACAAGGTCATCGCAACCATTGCCTGGGTTCGGGAGTCGGTTACGCAAGGGGAAGGTATTAGCACCCCTCACGTCCGTCGTACTCGACGGGATCCTCGCTTGTTTGTTTGCTTGGGCGGGTTGGTTATAATCTATCTACCTATCAAGGCTGGCTGAAAAAGAAAAGAAAAATGACTCGGCAAAGCATCGCGCTTTATGCCTACGTATTCCCATCAGAGAATGAGAAATCAGAGTCAACGTAGTTCGGCTAACTACGGGATTATGGGGGGAAAGGTTGCTCGCTAGGATATCGCATCCTATGCCTACGTACTTTCATCTGGTATGAAAGATCAGAGCAAACGTAGTTCGGGAAACTACAGGAAACAACTCAACTAGGAGGGAGACTATCAAGTCCTACTGTTATCATGCCATGGATTCATCCTATGGTTAAGGTTTGAACAGGGAACTCCTAGATGTTGTCATGCATAGGTTTCAACCTAAAAGTCTATCATCAAATCCTCATCAGAGGGAATGAGAGTCCTAAGGGATCATATCAATGATACACAGAATACAGATAAAAACATCAGCTTTAACAGTAAAATGCATGCAATGCAAGTGAGGGAGGAAATGTGTGTGGGGTTTCAGCCTCCACAAGCTCATCTCAACCTCAAGCCAGTCATGAAATAACAGCAATCATACTGAAAATAATCAACATGCTATCAAGCAAAACAGTAAACTGCAATCATACAGATAAAGGAAATGAAGTACCATCAGGCAAACAAAACACATTTGAGAAAGAATCACCTACTCTCTAATCCTAACCCTAATCACAGAGTCCTAATCAAATCAAGGCAAAGCTCTCAAGCACAACCCTAAACAGGAGCAATCATTCCCAGCCTTCAAGCTTCAGAATAAGCTTACCAAAGAAAGGGAGCTAAGCAAGCAAGCTCATAGTGTCTTCCTCAGGAGAACACTAGGAGGTGTATACTCAGGAGTCATACCCTATGTGGCTCAACCACTGTGATCAGTTTACATCCCTCCTCAGGAGAGATTAAACTCACAAGCAGGCTCCAACATCACTGGATATTTAAGAAATCCTATTTAAGCTAGTGGAGCTAAGTGAATAGACCCATAGGACCTTCCTCAGGAAAGTACTAGGAGGCTTCCACTTAGGAGTTGTATCCCATGTGGCTCAACAACATGTGATCAGTTTACATTCCTCCTCAGGAGAAATTAAATTCACAAGTTGGCTCCAACATCATTGGATACTTAAGAAATCCTAGATCAACTAGTGGAACTAAGTGAATAGACCCATAGGACTTTCCTCAGGAAAGTACTAGGAGGCTTCCACTTAGGAGTTGTATCCCATGTGGCTCAACAACAAGTGATCAGTTTACATTCCTCCTCAGGAGAAATTAAACTCACAAGTTGGCTCCAACATCATTGGATACTTAAGAAAGAGGTGAGAAGGAAGAATGAAAGTCATTCATAGTGCCTTCCTCAGGAAAGTACCATGAACCTCCTTCAAACTCCAGGCTCTCAAACCTCACAGACAAGGCATCAGCCAAGCTCTGGGCCTCTGCATCTTGATCTACAAGCTTCTCTTCATGATGCTCTCCATCAATATCCTCAAGGCCACACAAGCCCTTCATCAAATTCCTCAGAATGAACCCCACAGATGAACAGATAACCCACTGAACAGACCAAATCATCAGGCAATCTTCAGATAATACCTAAAAATACTAAACTAATGGGGAAAAATTCTAACAAATATTCTCAAGGGTCCTCAACACCTACTCCTAACATCTAAAAAGGTTTCTACCTAAAAATCAAGATAAAACTCAATCAAAGAAAGGGATCATCACCTATGCACAATTCTAAACCCTAATTAGACTATCCTAAGTCAACCCTAATTAAACTAATCAAGATCAATTCTAAAAAATCTAGAAAAAATCCTATGGGGAAGTATGACTCATCATCTAATTGCACAAAAAAGAATGGGTAAAAAAACCTAAGGGAATGTCCTAAAATAATTCCTACAAAATCAAGATACAAGATTAAACAATTAAAAAGCTATTTAATTGGAAAATCTACTAAAAATATTAAACCTAAAAATAAAATCTCAATTTTATTTTTATAATTTTCTACTCATTTTAATCTACTCAGGAAAAAAAGAAGAAATTAAAAATCATTTTTTAACTATTTTTAATGAATTTTACAAAACAGAAAAATATTAAAAAGAAAATAAAAGAAATAAAATGAATTAAAGAAGGGGGGGGGGGGGCAGAAAGTAAAGCGCGCCAGTTATATTAATTGGGCTACACAAAAAGGGGGGTGCAAGTAGCGTTCTGGGCCCAGAATGCCCTTTAATGAAACGCTGCGTTTCAACTTATTTGAATTTTCCCTCTCACTCTCAGACGCGATCTCAGCCACACGATTGGAATACATTGTCAACTCTGGGACTTGATCCAACGGCCTCCCTTTCGTCTTCTCCAAACGAATTAGGGTTTTCAGAACCCCCACCTCCATGCGCAAACCTTCGAGCTCTCCTATCTCTCTCCACACTCCACGGCTGGACTCGATTCAAACATGAAAAACGATCTACTAAATGCCTAGATTACAATGGTACGACCAGTTTCTTCTAATTCGCCCTAGATTGTTCTAACAGAATGCCTAAACACCTTGGTACCACCATGGTTAACTGACATCAACCTTCATTAAACTTCATTATAATGATCTACAGATGTTCTACAAGCCATGCTAGCCATCATACACTAATTCATGCTGATTAAAACTCATTAAACAACTACTTATGGAAGATTCAAGATTCATGGCCCTGGTGTGAAACTTCACCAATCTTGCTCTAACTCTCAGGGATTAATCCTCTACCCTAACACATTAGTCCTATGGCTATAAAACTAATTGAAACTCATTAAATTAAGAGATGGAGAGTGAAGAAAGAACCTGTCAAGAAGTTAATGGTGGGGTTCGAGGGGATGCTTGCAGGGCTTGAAATGGCTTCAATGAGATCCTACAATGGTGAAGGACCTTCTGTTTTCACTTGTTGTGAAGGTGGTGGCTTGAAGTGAAAGAAAACTCAAGTTGCTTCAACTTGAAGAAACTCCTCCAATGGCTATGCACTTCTCTCTCTCCTCTGACTTGGCTCCAATTTCACCAACCTCTCATCACTCTTTGATGCATTCCTTATATAACAATCAATGGAAGTTTCTAGAATCATCTAGAATGATGTGGAAAGTTCATGAAAGTTCCATGATATTCCAAGATGGTTATCTCATCTCATATGCCATGCCTTGTTATTTTGGTCTCAAATTCTCCTTACATGAGTTATTGAATGAGGATGAGTGAAAAACAAGTCCATTTGTTGCTTATGTAGGGTTTTTCAACATTGCCTTCTTTCTTAAGTAACAAATTTCCAAAGGAACCTCATCTTTTAAGCCTCAAATGAAAATTCTACTTAAACCAATCTTCTCAAAATGTTTTTTCCAATCAAAATGATATATTGGATGACCTATTTTGGATTTGTAGATCTCCCAAATCACTTTTCAATTTCAACTTTTCAAAGTTATAAGTCATTTTTAGTTCATTTTTGACCAATCATGGAATCTTGTGCTATGAGCTTTTTCATCAATTTGTGACCTTCTTTCTAGACTTAAAATCACATTTTGAGCAACTTTCATGTTTTGAGTTTTTCCATTTGAGGCTTGGAAATAGGAGTTTTAGGCATTGGCTAAAATGACCTATAACTGACAAATGACCAAAATACCCCTGCCTTGTTCAAACCATAACTTGAGTTCCACAAATCCAATCAAGGACTTCTACCACTCAAATTAAAGCTAAAAAGATCCTCTTCAACATTCATGTTGACCAAGAAACCATAGGAATCAACCTACTAGGGCAAAAGTTGTCTGGAAGTTGGGTGACTTTCAAGGACCCAGATTCACACACATCAACTGACCTGTAATTTGTCAAAACCATAACTTGAGCTCTGTAACTCCTATCAAGGACTTCCACCACTCAAATTAAAGCTTAGAACAAGCTCTACAACATTCATGTTGTGGGGAAAATGAGATATCAAACACATCTAGTGCTAAAACTGCCTGGAAGATAGGGATCAAATTAGGGTTTCTTCACTGACAATCCTCAGAAACCCTAACTCAAAACTTCTCAAACTCCTCAATCATGATGAGTTGGTCTAGGAATCATCTTTATATAATCTCTATGCATCATTCCATGATCTCATGGCCCTTGGATTAAGTCTCAACCTTCTCCCAATCTTCAGCTGGTCTAGGGTTGACCCAGTCAAAACCCTAATTCTACCTTTCCTGGTTGAATCTTCTGAACTCTTACATAATGACTTCTCTGGTGTTCATGAAGGCTATCAAGACATCCCATAGGCTTTCTCAAAACATCAAGTTCATTCTCAAAGCCTCAGAATCATCTGAGGGGCACCCACAACTTTCAAACTGTGAAGCACACAACCCTGGTTTCAAACCACTTCTCTGAGGATCTCTTGAACTTTCTGATGAAGGTATCCATTTTCAAATACTCAATGAATAAATAATTGTTGGCCAAATTTTGGGGTGCAACAAAGTTCAACAAGAAGAAAAAGGTTCTGATGGCAACATGGGATGACTCTGATGAGTGTGAGTCATCTTCTGAATCTGAAGAAGAATGTGCAAACGTTGCATTGATGGCCAGGACAGAGGATCAAGAAGAAGGTACCTCTGGATATGAATCAGAATCTGAATCTGATGATGATGCAGAAGAGGTAATGGCCAAACTTACCAAAGAAGAACTCATTAAAGTTTTAACAGAAGTTCTTAAAAGTTACAATAACATCAAACTCAAATACAAGAAGCTGAAAAGCAATCTTGAATCTGAGATTGATCTTCTGAAAGCAGAACTTGTTGAGCAGAAGGAAATAAATTTAAAAATCAAAAATGACTTTGATAGAACTCAACAAGAATCTGATTCTGAAACTAAGTCTTGTGAAAATATTTTAGAAAAATATGACTCTAGTTTTCAGAAGTTTCTCACTAAGAGCATAGACAGAAGCAAGATGGCTTCCATGATCTATGGTGTTAGTGGAAACAACAGAAGAGGCATTGGATATGAGTCTTCATCTGGAAGCAATCCAAAACCTGTTGACAAACTTTTTATCAGTAAGACACCTCTGTACTCTCAATTCAAATTTGGTCATCTGAATGACATTAAACACACAAGCTCTGAGAAGAGTACTTATGTGTTTAAACCAAAGGTAAGTCAGAATAAACATTATGTTGCAAAACAGAAGTTTAGACAAACTTGCAAACCAACTAACCCCAAAGGACCCAAGAAGATCTGGGTACCTAAAGACAAAATAATTCCTGTTGCAGATGTTCTTAGCAGCAAAGTCAGGACACCAATCATGGTACCTGGACTCTGGATGCTCACGACACATGACAGGAGAAAGGTCTATGTTCCAAAGCCTGGAACTTAGATCTGGAGGGGACGTGAAGTTTGGAGGGAATCAGAAGGGCAAGATCATTGGATCTGGCACTATTGGTAATGGTAAGCTTCCCTCTATTACTAATGTTCTGTTAGTTGAAGGATTGAAACATAATCTATTGTCCATAAGTCAATTAAGTGACAATGGTTATGATATAATCTTCAATCAAAAATGTTGCAAAGCTGTATGTCAAAAGGATGGCTCTATCCTATTCAGTGGAAAGAGGAAACACAACATTTACAAAATTAACCTTTCAGAACTTAAAGTTCAAAATGTAAAATGCCTCTTATCTGTGAATGATGAGCAATGGGTCTGGCATAGAAGATTGGGGCATATTAATATGAGACGTATATCTCAGATTAATAAACTCAATCTGGTCAGAGGACTTCCTAAGTTGAAGTTCAACTCAGATGCTCTGTGTGAAGCATGTCAAAGAGGTAAATTTTCAAAATCTCATTTTAAATCAAAAAATGTTGTGTCTACCTCCAGACCATTGGAATTACTTCACATTGATCTGTTTGGACCAGTGAAAACTGCATCCATCAGAGGCAAGAAGTATGGATTAGTCATTGTAGATGACTACAGCAGATGGACATGGGTAAAGTTTCTAAAACACAAGGATGAGTCTCATTCTGTGTTCTTTAACTTCTGCAATCAAGTTCAGATTGAAAAAGATTCCAAAATTATTAAAGTCAGAAGTGATCATGGTGGAGAATTTGAAAATAAACATTTTGAAAAATATTTTTCTGAAAAAGGCATTGCACATGATTTCTCCTGCCCTAGAACTCCACAACAAAATGGATTTGTAGAGAGGAAAAATAGAACATTGCAAGAGATGGCCAGAACCATGATCAATGAGACAAATCTGGCAAAACATTTTTGGGCAGAAGCAATTAACACAGCTTGCTATATTCAGAACAGAGTGTCTGTAAGACCTCTTCTGGAAAAGACTCCTTATGAATTGTGGAGAAACAGAAAGCCTAACATTTCTTATTTTCATCCTTTTGGATGTATTTGTTATATGCTTAATACTAAAGATAATCTGAACAAGTTTGATTCCAAAGCACAGAAGTGTTTCATGCTTGGTTATTCTGAACGCTCTAAAGGCTACAGAGTATTCAATACTGAAACACAGATTGTTGAAGAATCTATTCATGTTAGATTTGATGATAAGCTTGGCTCTGAAAAGCCAAAGCAGTTTGAAAGTTCTGCAGATAGAGAAGTGATTCTCACAGACTCTGAAGGATCAGAGGCAGAAAAGGCAAATATCAAAGAATCTGAAGCAACTCCAGATGCTACACCTTTGACTTCCCAACTAAACAACTTGCAAATTTCTGAAAGACCAACTGTCAGAGGATCTTCTTCCAGAATCAAATCTTCTCATCCAGAAGATGTGATAATTGGAAAGAAAGATGATCCAATAAGGACAAGATCATTTCTCAGAACTTCTGAATCTTCTTTATTTGGCTTAGTGTCAATAATAGAACCAACATCTGTAGATGAGGCTCTGGAAGATAATGAATGGATTATAGCTATGGAAGAAGAGCTGAATCAATTCACCAGAAATGAAGTTTGGGATCTGGTTCCTAGACCCAAAGGATTCAATATTATTGGAACAAAATGGGTTTTCAGAAATAAGCTGAATAAAAAGGGAGAAGTAGAAAGGAATAAGGCAAGGCTAGTTGCTCAAGGATACAGTCAGCAAGAAGGTATTGATTACACTGAGACATATGCTCCAGTGGCAAGGTTAGAATCTATACGCCTTCTGATTTCTTTTGCTGCACAGAATAACATCACTCTGTATCAGATGGATGTTAAAAGTGCTTTTCTTAATGGTATTATAGAAGAAGAAGTATATGTCCATCAACCTCCTGGATTTGAAAGTGAAAACTTTCCAGATCATGTTTTTAAATTAAAGAAATCCCTCTATGGATTAAAACAAGCTCCCAGAGCTTGGTATGAAAGGTTGAGCAATTTCCTTCTGAAGAAAAATTTTATCAGAGGAAAAGTGGATACAACTTTATTCTGTAAAACTGTTAAGAAAGATCTGTTGATTTGTCCAATTTATGTAGATGACATTATTTTTGGATCAACAAATATTACGCTTGGAAAGGAGTTTGCTAAATGTATGCAGGAAGAGTTTGAAATGAGCATGATGGGAGAATTGAGATTCTTCTTGGGAATCCAAGTCAATCAGACTCCAGAATGCACCTACATACATCAAACCATGTATGTTAAAGAGCTTCTGAAGAAGTTTAACATGGTTGATAGCAAAATGGCAAAGACTCCAATGCATCCTACAAGCACTCTAGGTAAGGAAGAGGTAAGTAAGAAGGTAGATCAAAAACTCTACAGAGGTATGATAGGATCTCTTCTATACTTGACTGCTTCTAGACCAGATATTCTGTTTAGTGTCTGCTTTTGTGCTAGATTCCAATCAGATCCTAGAGAATCACACTTAACATCTGTTAAGAGGATTCTAAGGTATCTGAAAGGTACTGCTAACATGGGTTTGTGTTACAGAAGATCTGATGAATTCTCATTAGTTGGATTCTGTGATGCTGACTATGCTGGAGACAGAGTTGAACGTAAAAGCACTTCTGGAAGCTGTCAGTTTCTTGGAAGTCATCTGATCTCATGGTACAGCAAGAAGCAACCTACCATAGCACTATCAACTACAGAGGCATAATACATTGCTGCTGCTGGATGTTGTACTCAGATGCTCTGGATGAAGAGTCAATTAGAAGATTATCAAATCTATGAGAGTAATCTTTCTATCTTCTGTGACAATACTTCTGCTATATGTTTGTCAAAAAATCCAATCTTGCATTCTAAGGCTAAACATATAGAAATTAAACATCATTTCATCAGAGACTATGTTCAGAAGGGAATCATAAATTTAGCCTTTGTTGATACAGATCATCAATGGGCAGATATTTTTACAAAACCCCTTGCTGAGGATAGATTTAAGTTCATTCTGAAAAATATTTGTATGGATTTTTGTCCAGAGTAATATTTATCAGAAGCAATCTCTCAGATGCAAATTATTTAATGATCTGAAGTATTTCATATGTTCATTTGTTCTATTATGATTATTATTTCTGATGTGAAAATCTGAACTGACCATCTTTAGAAGATCTGAACGTGGCTAACGTTTCATTTCTTGAGAGAATTCAGAACAGCATGCAAGCAAACACGTGTCCCACAAAATCTGAAGAGGTGGCGTGTGGACAACTGAAAAGACATTTGAGGTGAAATTTGAATAGTTAAATTCTTGATTTTCCCCCCAAATCTGTCAGAAGCATTTATTATTTGAAATGATTTTATTCTTTTCATTTAATGCTCTCAAACGTGCCTTAATTCTGTCTTTTGGTGTGCCTATGTGTTTACTATAAATACTTGAAGTGTTTTCACTTTCACACTTTTCACTCTCAGAATTTATATGCATTTTCATCTCTTGTTCTCTCTTCACAAAAACCCAAAACCTAAGTGTTCTAAAAAGCATTCTTCAATGGCGTCTTCTTCTTCAACAACTGCTCAGTTTCAATCAACAATGGCTGCTGTAACTTCAGACAATCTTGGTGCTAATCCTTACATTCCTCCTCAGAGAACTCTTCTCACACCTATTGAAAAGTTAGAAGTGTTGTGTGAATCCATGGTTGAGTTTGACTCACTGGCTGAAAATGGGTTTGATTTTCGCTCCATTGTTAGATAAAGATAAAGATAAAGCAAACGCATGAAAGCACTAAGGTGCCAGTGTGAGAGTGTATTGTGAGGTGTGGTGCACGATTAGATTGTTTTTTACGCTGTTGATTGATTTTAATTGTCTGATTTGATTTCAGTTTGAATTATAAGAAAATGTTGATTTGATTATAGACGAGATTTAAAATTAAAGTCTGAAGCCTAATGAGACACTATGATGATTAATTTGTTAAGTAGAATAATTTGCTTTAATGTGAGAAGTTGATTATAAAAAAGGTTGTTCATTCTTAAGTGTTTCAATATAATATAAACTATATAAAAAATTTTAAAATGCTATTTTTAAAAATATTAATTAATAATTAGCACAATAAAAAAGATTATTATTATTTAAAAAAAAAGCCAAGTTATTTAGGATAAGAGTTGATTTATATTAGTTTAAACGAAATAATGTAGTAGATCAATATAAAAATAAAACTTAAGGAATTATAATTAAATTAAATAGGATAATTCATAAAGTTAAGAGTTATTTTTTTTAAAAGGTTAACTAGTTTTAATAAAAAGTTATTTTAATATTAAATATAAAAAGTACAATAGATAAACAAAATGGTTGTTGATTTAAATTATAAAATGATCAATTAAATAAAAAGCTTGTTAATTAAAATGCATTATTAATTTATTATTATCTTTTTTTTTTAAAACTTGATTAACGATTGATTAATAGGATTTATTAGCATGGATTAAACAAAAAAAAATAGTTAAAACAAAATTAAGTAAAAGGGTTGAGGGGATGATTAGGGATTAAGTGTGTGTTTAGTGGGTGTGTGCGTGGAAACCATTTTCGCGAATTACAAGGGCAAACGAAAGGGGAAGGAACGAACACACATGGAACCCTAAGCCCCTTTCAATTCCACAATCATTCGATTGGTATTTCCTTCATCTTTCCCAGATCGTAATCGACTTCTCCATCCATCATTTTTTCACTTTCGAACCTGAAACCAAGTCGGAAACGTCAATAGTTTGATAAAATTAACGAGAACGAGAGCTTACCGAGTGTTGGCGATGGCGGTATTTGGAGATGACGAGAGTGGATGCTCCGTCGGTGGAACTCGCGGTGGCTGGGAGTAGCTCCTTCAACGGAAAAGATGAGTCTTCTTTCTTTTCAATTTACGATCTCTTCTCCTTAAATAGGTTTCAATTTGGGATTTCCTGATTGGATCTGATTAAAATCTTTTGAATGTTGATTGATGGTTTTTCCATATTGGTTCAGACACTATTTGAAATAATTTCCGTTTCTGTTTGATTTTGTTGAATGCTCGTTAAATGACAAATTCAATCTCTGATTTGTTGTGTTAAATACTTATCTGTCCAGATTCAACGTTTTTGAGGATTTGGATATGATCTTTTTTCGAATCTTTTTCTCTCTCATGAGTATATTCTTTGATCGATTTGCTAATTAGGATTTGCATTCCTGGCAGGTACGGATAATGATTGAGTTGGGCCAGAGAACGGATTGGAGGCCTAGAGGAGAGGAGCTCGGGTTTGACGTGCGTATCCTGGAGAGATTGTAGTTGGTTCTTGCAACAGCGGTAGTCATAGATCCTTGCTTCAAGATGAAGCTTATTGAGTTTGGCTTCACAGAAATCTACGAGTATGTGGTTCTTCATTGACACCGGCTATCGAGATTGTTGAACAGGGTAAGCTTCAATCAAACTTGTTTACTTGTGCCTGGATCCTGATTTTCTAAGAATTGTTGCTTTGGTCTTCTTTGTGTCCGAGGGCGTCGTTACGGAAAGATTGGCGAAGCTGCAGCATGTGCAGGAGGCGGCTAATTAACGGACAACTCGCGCATAGGTAGGTTGTACCACTTCCACGGGCAAAAAAATTTGTACTGAACTCATTAAGTAGCTAATCTCGACTTTTGTTTCTTCTTCACAACAAATTTAAGTTTGAGAAACGTAGACAACTCTCTTTGGTTCTGTCCGGTCAAAAGGTGGTGTTTTGAGTTCTCTTGATTACACTTCACAAGGTTAATGACTTTGTAAATGTCAAATGCAGGTTCAAACTTTCACGGTCAGTTCCGTCGCGTATCACATTGGCAAGGTATTTCTGTTGATAGGTTCAAAACATCTTCCCAATCTCACATGCTTCTAGAGGCTAGTGTAAGTCCTGAAGAACTATTGTGGTTTCGCAAAGCTCAGCTGCTACAAACTCTAAATAATTTTATACTGATCAACATTCCAGTTCTTGTGACAATACCTTCTTTGGATTGTTTCAACACAGGTTTTTTTGGCAGAGCAGCTTAATTTGGAGGTCTTTTCAAGTATGAAGCAACTTCTGAAGGTATAATCTCCTCTTATTATCATGATACACTTATTTTTTTGAGGCTCTGTCCATTCTGATTATGGTTGGTGATGTAATTCAACTTCCATTTAATTCTAGGCTTTCATGAATGATGAATCTCGTACTATCGATTGCAACAACTTCTGTGTTTTCAGAAAGTTTACGGAGTCCAAAACAGCATCGGCATGGCATGCTGGAACTAGCTCTGAAGAGTTGTAAAAGGTTGCCGTGGAATTAGAGTGAACAGGGAGTCCCGATGTCTTGTAATCATATTCACCAGGCTGTTTTATCATTGACGACTCCTCTTCTTTGTGATGCAGGTACAGTTTGTTGCGCTTTGCATATGAGTCAACGGGTTGAACCCAGTTTGTGCAACAGTGGTGGGATGGTCGCAGAGTAGCCCAGTGAATAAGAGAAAGCGTGGAATCGACGTGGTCCAGGTCTGCATCGGTTTGCCTGGTGCCAACATGTTATGGATTCTTCTGCTTGTTTCGGGATTTAAAAGGTTGTAAGCTACCAATTAATGTATTGCCTTGAACACATTAGGAGCGTTCGCGCAGATGGACGTCCCCTGAAATTGTTTGGCGCAAGACATACATTCAACGGTAGCTGCGGATCAACACAGGTTATAGCTCTCAAGGTGGATAATCTATTGCTGCTTATTGGTTGTTTGCAATTTCCTGCTATTCCATTGATTTCAACTCGAGAGGTGTTGGCTCTGGCGGTAACTTGGTATCTCCTTTTGTAGGGGAATCAACTTGCCATATTGACTTGTAGTCGATGAAGCGCAGTCGTGAAGAGGTTTTGCTTACGGGACATTGTCGCTTTCGCGAAAATAAGGTGCCGGCACAACAGAAGAGTCGCCACCTTTCGTTATTTATCCCTCGGAGCGGGAAAGGAAACGATCGGAAAAACCTAACGAAAAAGGGCAATACAAGGTCATCGCAACCTTTGTCTGGGTTCGGGAGTCAGTTACGCAAGGGGAAGGTATTAGCACCCCTCACGTCCGTCGTACTCGACGGGATCCATGCTTGTTGTGTTTACTGAACGAGTTGGTTTATCTATCTACCTATCAAGGATGGCTTAAAAAAGAAAAGAAAAATGACTCGGCAAAGCGTCGCACTTTATGCCTACGTATTCTCATCAGAGAACGAGAAATCAGAGTCAACGTAGTTCGACCTATGACGGGTTACGAGGAAGATGGCTCGCCAATACATCATTATTGTGCCTACGTACTCTCAACAGGTATGAGAGATCATAGCTTACGTAGTTCGGGACACTACGGATTATTTTCTGTCTTTTACGAAAGAAGTGTTTTTTATTGTGTTTGCAATTTCAATCGCACTAAAGACTATGACCTGAGAGTGAATGCGTCGCATGTCACCCAAAGGGGACCATACTAGACATCCAGACTGTGGAAAAGAAACTCTCCCACAATCCTTTCTCAGATAGCTTAAGGCTCGTGACGTACGAAAGAAATCATTCATGATTACTGTATCTTAAACTGTTTTGAGATGAGAAGAGAACATGCTCAACTAGGAGGGAGACTATAAAGTCCTACTGTTATCATGCCAAGGATTCATCCTATGGTTGAGGTTTGAAACAGGGAACTCCTAGAAGTTGTCATGCATAGGTTTCAACCTAAAGTTCTATCATCATTCCCTTATCAAAGGAAATGAGAGTCCTAAGGGATCATGTCAATGAGGCACAGAAACAGATAAAGCATCGGCTTAAACAGTAAACAGTAATACGGTAAAATGCATGCAATGCAAGTGAGGGAGGAAATGTGTGTGGGGCATCAGCCTCCACAAGCTCATCTCAACCTCAAGCCAGAATGAATAGCAGTAATCATACTGAAGTAAAACATGCTGTCAAGCAAAATACAGTAAACTGCAATCATACAGAAATAACATCATGCCATCAAGCAAAATAAACCACATGGGCAAGGGAGCAGGGCTCTACCGAATACCCGCAAGCAAAGCCATACAGTAACAGTACAAGCAGAGGGAGCAACTCAACCTCTAGTGCAATAATGCTCCTAGATTCTACCTAGTCTAGATATGAACTTATTCTAATGCATCAGGCAAGTCAAACAAGGCACATCAATACAGAAAAGAGACAAAGAAAAAAACAGATCAACTCCTTTCTCAACTCCAAGCCTCAGCTCTTCTGACAGCAACTCAGTCTTCAGACTTCCATCACTCTTGACAAATATCAATTTGCTTCTCCAGGTTTCAACCCTTCAACATAAGTTTCAACTTATCCTCCTTCTCCCCAAGCTTCAGCTCTTCAGTCAGCTCCACCTTCAGGCTTCACTCTTAACCCCAAGTATCAACTTGATTCCTTCAATATCTCCAAGCTTCAAAGTAGGTATCAACTCATCCTCTGCTCTTCAAGCTTCAGCTTTTCTGAGTAGTCTTCAATCACTTAGAAGTGTCAACTTCATCCTTTAGTCTTTTCTCAAGCCTCAGCTCTTCATTCAATTTTTACTGGATCTTCAAGTATCAACTTGCTCTTGTCCTTGCTCTTCAAGCTTCAGCTGAAATGGCTATGCTTAAGGAATCATCCTCTTCCATACTCTACAATGAAGTCTTCATCTTCACTCTCAAGCCCAACATCTCTCAAGATACTCAAACCAGGAGAAACCACTTAACAGGATAAGCTAGGATATTAAACTGCTCATTGACCACCAAAGGTGACCTATAAGGGTTTAACATCAAAGGAATGGTTCCCTCAAAGGTTATACTTCCCAGGTACCATCACTTATCCCTCCAAAGGAGGGAGGTGAATACCATGGAAGGACCTTGAATCATGGGGAGGAATGGAGGTGAAAGATACCATCCATGTTTAAGAAAGAAGTTAACTAATTCTAAGCTCTTCCTAATCCCTAACCCTAAAACAACAACAAAACAAACAAGACTACAAGCTCTCAAGCCCCTTCTTCAATCTCCAAGTCTTCTACTATGCTCCTCCATGCTCCACAAAGCAAGACCTAGCCCACCAAGCCAAGCAAAAACCCACAAAGCAAGGCAAATAAGAATACAAGCCCACAAGGGCAACACAAACAACAATCAACTACAAAAATCAATTAAAAATAGTATACTACTATATTAAAATCTAATGTAATTTCTAAGGGATCCTATACACCTACCCTTTATACCCTATATGTCCCAATATCTAACTTGACCTAGAAACCCAAAATTCTAGTGTTATTGTGGACCTATGTTAAGGATTGACCTAAATCTACACAACCTAAAGTCATCTAACCAAAACTAATCAAATATTAATCACAAAATTATGGAATAAATCCATAGGGGAGCTAAAGTCCTAATCTAACTATCCTAAAAAGAATGGCCTAAAAATTCAAAAGGAACTAGCTAAAAAAAATTCTACAAGTCTATGCATCAACATAAAAGGAATTAAAAAGCTATTAAAAGAGAAAATACACAAAAATATTAAAAATGCATGAAATGCAAATATTTTGATTTTATAATTTTCTAGACATCATCATGAAATGGAAGAAAAAATCCCCATTCAAAAATCATTATTTTTCTATTTAATATGATTTTTCAAAGATCAAAGTAAAATGGAGAAAAAGAAATTAAAATGAGAAATGTTGGGTGCAGATAGTAACTATATTCAGTTCAATTTCCAGATGGGCTTAAAATGGGGGTGGGGATATCAATGCGCGCCAGGCCCAATTTTCATCAGAAAATCAATTAAGAATCACAAGGAAAAAGAAAAATGAACGATGCAAAGAGTAACAAAAATCAGTTCAAATATCCAATGGGCCAAGACCTGGGGTGTGAATATCAATTACCAACTAAAGCCCAAACCCTCAGGTTTAATGAAACGCCGCGTTTCATGGTGTCTTCAGACTTCTCTTCATACGCGAAATGGAATCTCAGCCACACGATCCCCACTCAGTCAAAGGTCTACACATGATAAAACGGCCATGGCATTGTCTTCTTCGTTTGAATAGGGCTTGGAGGGAAGAACAACCATGGAAGCTCAGAGCTTTAAGCTCATCCTCTCCAATTCGAACCTCATCAATTCTCCATGAAAAACTGAAATTCAAAACCCTAATCTGTCCAGAATTTCATCCTGAATCTAACCATGGCATCAAAATCCATTGAAACTTCCTCAAACGTAAAACACGAATCAAACCTCCAAATATGCTCAGGAATCAAAGTTCACCATTCTTGAAATTAATTACCTTAGAATGATCACCACCTCACACTGGTTAATTCTTGATATCAAACTCATGTTATAGCTCACTATATCTCATGTTCTTGGTCAAAACAGAAATGGTGTCATCAACTCAAACTTCACCAATTGATCTCAAACTTCCCAGAATCCATCACCTAGTTGTCTCTAACCGTTCTAGCCTAACAATTCTACCTAATTATGCTTAAATCATGGTGTAGAAGAAAAGTTACTAACCTGTCAAATCTTGATTATTAGATAGGGTAATCCTCCACTTCAAGCTCTCAAACTCTTCAGAATCAATCCTTGAATGATGATAAAGCTTCTGTTTGCAAAAGATTGGACCGAGAAAGCCTGAATCCTCAAAACCGATTATGACTTGCAACCTTCAAAATCCAAAAGCTATCTCCTCAATTCTCCATGGTTTTGCTCTCAATTTGGTATGCACAGCTTCAATGTGATCAATGGAATGTGTTTGGATAGAAAGAAGCAATGGAAATGAAGCAGAAAGTGGAATTTGATTTCAACTTGCAATGGAAGCAATTGAAATGGCTATCTCACTCTCCTCTCTAATCTCTCACCAACCTTGCATCTGAGCAAGTTCTAATCCATATATAGAATGCATTGGACCTCTCTAGATCCTTCTGGAACCATCCAATGAGAAATTGGGATTCTCATGTCATGAGTTTATGATTTCCATCCATCTCATGTATCATCTCATGCTATGCCTCTTGCAGCAACCAATTCTGACTTGAAAATCTCCTTAGATGAGATATATGATGTGTTAAGACACTTAGCAAGCTTGTACATTACCTTTCCTTGTGTTTTGCATTTGTGCCTTAAGATGCAAGCAACCATTTTCCAAAGCAAGTCCATGATCTAGGCCTCAAATCAAAAAAGTGGATGAACCATTGTTTCTAAAATATTCTTTGGAGTCAAAATGACCTATTATATGCCATGGTTTGGATGTGTAACTTGGAAATTTCAATTTCCAACTTGGACTTATTTAACTTATGCCTCCATTTTAGGTCATTTTTACCATTTTTTGCTACAAGCCTTTTCAACATCTCATGACCTCTCTACTAGCCTTAAAACATCATTTTAAGCAAGTTTTATGTTGAAGATTTTTCCATTTGAAGCTTGGAAATAAGAGTTATGGCCTTATGCTTGAAATGACCTATAATCTCCAAATGACCAAAATGCCCTTGACTTGTCAAAGCCACAACTTGAGTTCTACAAATCCTATCAAGGACTTCTAGTACTATCTAGAAAGCTAAGAAGATGAGGAGCAACATTCATGTTGACCAAAAGTTCATAGGAATCATCCTTGTTGGACAAAAGTTGGATGCAAGTTGGGTGACTTTCAAGGACCCAGATTCACATACCTCAGATGATCTGTAACTTGTCAAAGTCATAACTTGAGCTCTACAAATCCTATCAAGGACTTCTAGTACTCAAATTAAAGCTAAGAACAAGCTCTACAAAATGCATTTTGGGGGTAAGATGAGATGACAATCACATCTTGAGCTAAACTGCCTTGAAGATAGGGATCAAACTAGGGGATTTTACACTGTCAAGCCTTAGAAACCCTAGCTTGAAACTTCTAAAACTCCTCAATCATGATGAGTTGACCTTGGAATCATCCTTATAGCATCTCAATGCATCAATCCATGATCACATGGTTCTTGGATTAGGTCTCAACCCTCTCCAAATCATCAGTTGACCTAGGGTGGGCTCAATCAAACCCTAATTATACCACTCATGGCTGAGTCTTCTTAAACTTGCATAATAACCTCTATAGGATTTATGATGGCTTTCAAGACATCTCATAAGCTCTCTCAAAGCTTCAAGTCCATCCTCATAGCCTCAGAATCATCTAAGGAGCTCCCACAACTCTCAAGTTAGGGGGCACACAACCTTGGTTTCAACCAATCTCTTTGAGGATCTCTTAACTTCTCTGACAAGGATATCAATCCTTGGACACTTGAATAACCTTCTTGGCTATCTTCATATTCTTGATTGGCACTCATACCTCTTGATCTCCTGCATACATATCAATGAAATGCAAGTGATGATGCTAATGTGAATGAAATGAACCACAAGATAGGTAAAGAAATGTTGGTCAAATTTTGGGGTGCAACAACTGCCCCTATTCAAACGGCTTGAACCTGACTGAGTGAGAAGCGAACGGCTCTCAACCAATCAAGGTAAAAGACGGTTGAATACCAACAAACCCAAAAATTTTCCAACTGCACAAGTACACGGTACTCTGATGGGAACAAATCTTCGAACACTGAAATATTAGCTGCACGACAACTAGCTGGATAATTGGTCACACGGTAACCGGTAATACAAGGTCGATCATGCCATCAGGCATCAAGATTCCTCGGGATTCATCAGGTCAACAATCAAGTTAATCACGCCGTCGGGCGTGCAAAGAAAACTTTCGGGCATCAGCCAGACTTCATCAGCAAGTCGGGAATGGAATTCTCGGTCAATCATGAACCAATTGGGAATATCCAAACCTCTTCCATCAGGCACTCCGCATCAGCTGGGAGAACTGCTTCGTTAAAACGGTCGGACTTCAATCATCAAGTCTTCAGGGGAAGTTTCAACTTTGCTGTTCAGAAACCTGCTGGGGATGACGCATCTCCGCTGGGGATTCTGGAGAACTATCAAGTAACTCTGCTTCGGGGATCCAGAAATCATTCTGGATGAATCAACTCTGCTGAGGACTTCAAGAATCATCTTGGACAAATAACTCCGCCGAGGACTTCAAGAATCATCCTGAACCGATAACTATGCTGGAGCTTTCAGGAATCATCCTGAGCAAACACTCTGCCGGGGACTCTAAGCATCAACTTGAGCAACCAACTCTGGCGACTGCACTGGGGGTTTTAAGAATCATCTTAAGCAAGCGACCTCGCTGGGGAATTCAAGAATCATCTTGAGCAAGCAACTTCGTTGGGGAGATTTCAAGAATCATCTTGAGCAATCAATTCTGCGGCGGAACACCTGCAAAACAAGAACGGTAACAACCTAGATCATGTTTATTATGCATATGCTTCGGCAATGGCACAATGCTCCACACGGTGGAAATGCTATGCGTTTATGATGAATGCTATGCAGTCATGCGCAATGATGCGATCCCGTCAGCAAAATAAATGCTGAAGGGAGAATCCTCCTGTCAAGGAGAAAGAACCACTCAGATAGGGGGAGGAATCATCCTGCCGAGGAGAACAAGGTCACACCAATCTCAATTGGACTCCGCAGGGGACACAACTTCAGTTGACTGCTGCGGGGGAACGAAGCTCTACGAGAACCTGGACCTACTGAGGGAAAGCGATGTTAATCACGGGAATAAACTGCACGGCCTTCGCGGCTACTCTCCTGGAGATAAAGACTCTGGTGGGGGAACACAACATCAGCTATTCAACACTCCACTGGGGAAAACCAATCATGGTCCCAAGCGGCTTCCAAGGACTAGGCTCTCTTGGGGATTTGCAAACTCGGCTGAGGAAGGAGAAATCATTCTGCTTGCCGGGGAGAGTGCGACTCTGTGGGGAATCTCAATTCCGCTGGAGACTTCAGTCTGGGGCCATCAGTTGCTGCACACTTCGGTATGATTCAGCTGAGGAGATGACGTTCCTTCAGGATGCATCTGATTGGGGAGAGAATCTTCTCTGCCTAGGGAGACATATCAATGCTCACGATCTCGTTTTCAGACTCTGCAGGGAGAGGCTGCTGAGCTTTGCGGGAGAAGGAGGAATCATCCTGCTTGGGGATGCGCACGGCGCACTGCCTGGAATATGCTACACCTGTAACGACACAAACAAACAGACAAGATACCCTTCTCAAAGGGACCTATCAAGGTTATCATCTTGTGACACTGTTCAAGTAATTCATTGTTTCAACAATCAGTGGCCTAGGCCAGTAAGTTTATGTATGCGCATTTTATCAAAAACATCGGCGTTCTTTTTCGCAAACAAAACAGGTAAATGCTAAACAGGAAAACAGAATTGCTGAATAGTATACATTTTATTGATAACGAACCCCTGAATGGGTAAAAATGTTTTACAACAGATGCAAGCTCTTGGAATGAGGAAGCCGCGCAAAATAATAAAACATAAATATACATCAGTATATGCAAATGTCGGCAACGAGGCGTAGACGAACACCATGAGTTGATCCCTCTATGACCCACTCGACTTTGATACTTCTCCGACGCTTCCGCTTCAGAAGAGATTGATTCAAATAAACAGCCCTCAGGTCTTCCAAACCATTAAACAAAGAAAGTCCACAGGCGGAACGCAGTCATTTTCTTTTTCAAATCCCTAACTTTTGCGTGAACCGCCCTTTGCGGGTTTTCAGTTCACTGGGATACCCCTTTTTGCCAAAGTCGCCCATCCAGGTTTTCAACTTTGCGGGTGTACATTTTTTCAATTTATATCCCTAATTTTTGCCCGAACCTTTTTCCTTTTTTATGGTTCGCCGGGATGCCCCATTTTTTCCTGGACTCTCTTTTTACTGTCCAGCGGGTCACTTTCAAGCAAAGTATTTTTTAACTGCGTCCGCGTTCACCGGGGATGCAAAATCTTCACCATCCATCATGGATAACAACAAAGCTCCTCCCGAGAAGACCTTGCTGACGACGTACGGACCTTCGTAATTGGGAGTCCACTTGCCCCGGTGATCAGAGTGTGGAGGAAGAATCTTCTTCAGGACGAGATCACCCGTCTGAAAGCTTCTAGGACGCACCTTCTTATCATACGCTTTCTTCATTCGGCTCTGGTATAAACGACCATGTGCAATAGATGCTAACCTCTTCTCGTCCATCAGGCTGAGTTGGTTCAGTCGGTTCGTAATCCATTCTGTCTCGTCAAGTTTCATATCAACCAAAACTCACAGAGAAGGGATCTCCACTTCTAACGGTAGGACAACTTCCATACCGTACACTAAGGAGAAAGGAGTTGCCCCGGTTGACGTACGTACCGTCGTACGATAACCGTGCAGTGCAAATGGCAACATCTCGTGCCAATCTTTGTAGGTCACAGCCATCTTCTGAACAATCTTCTTTATGTTCTTATTGGCCGCTTCAACGGCGCCATTCATCTTCGGCCGGTAAGGAGATGAGTTGTGGTGTTCAATCTTGAAACTCTGGCACAACTCTTTCATCATCTTGTTATTCAGATTCGAACCATTATCAGTAATGATCCGGTCGGGAATTCCGTAACGACAGATGATGTCCCTCTTTATGAATTTAGCCACCACCTGCTTGGTCACATTAGCATATGAGGCTGCCTCCACCCACTTGGTGAAGTAGTCGATAGCTACTAGGATGAAGCGATGACCGTTAGATGCAGTGGGCTTGATCTTGCCTATCATGTCGATGCCCCACATGGAGAACGGCCACGGGGAGGACATGACATTTAACGGGCATGGCGACACATGAACTTTATCAGCATAAATCTGGCATTTATGACATCTCTTCGCGAATTTGAAGCAATCAGACTTCATCGTCAGCCAGTAGTATCCTGCTCTCAGGATCTTTCTCGTCATAGCATGCCCGTCGGCGTGCGTACCAAATGTGCCTTCATGGACTTCTTCCATGAGCATACTCGCCTCTTTCTCATCTACACATCTGAGTAGCACGAGATCGTGGTTTCTCTTATACAACACTCCATCAGGATTGAGATAAAAATTTCCAGATAGCCTCCTCAGAGTCTTCTTATCATTGGTTGACGCACCCGCGGGATACTCCTTAGTCATAAGGAAAGTCTGGATGTCATGGAACCATGGCTTGCCGTCGGCGGCTTCCTCGATCGCAAAGACAAATGCAGGTCTATCAAGACGAGAAAGGACAATTCTTGGAGCTTCATTCCAAAAATTGACTTTATACATTGAAGCCAACATGGCTAAGGCATCAGCCATCTGATTTTCGGCCCTGGGCACATGATGGAGTTCCACTCGATCAAAGAACAGAAGTAGCCTTCTGGCATAATTCATGTACGGCACCAAATTCGATTGACGAGTCTCCCACTCCCCTTTAATCTGGTTGATCACAAGCGCCGAATCACCATATACGTCTAGGTTCTTGATTCTCAAATCAATTGTTTCTTCTAGACCCATGATGCATGCTTCGTACTCCGCTTCATTATTGGTGACTGGAAACGTCAGTCTCGCAGTGAACGGGATATGGGATCCGTGGGGAGTCGTGATGACCGCCCCTATGCCACTTCCGTAGGAATTAACCGCCCCGTCAAATACCAATTTCCACTGGGACTTCCTATCTGGCCCTTCGTCGGGCAACGACTTATCACAATCCTTCGCTTTGAGAAACATGATATCCTCATCAGGGAATTCAAATTTCATCGGCTGGTAATTCTCGATTGGCTGTTCGGAAAGGTAATCAGACAATACGCTTCCCTTGATGGCCTTCTGGGAAACGTACTGAATGTCATATTCCGTCAACACCATTTGCCATTTGGCAATTCTGCCCAAAAGCGCTTGCTTCTCGAAGACGTACTTGATCGGATCCATCTTTGAAATTAGCATGGTTGTGTGATTGAGCATGTACTGTCGTAGACGTTTGGCAGCCCAGGCTAGTGCACAACACGCCTTCTCCAGCATCGAGTAGCGAGATTCACAGTCAGTGAACTTTTTACTCAAGTAGTAAATGGCATGCTCCTTTCTGCCCGTCTCGTCGTGCTGACCGAGAACACACCCCATACTATTTTCAAGAACTGTCAAGTACATGATTAATGGTCGTCCAGCCACTGGGGGTATCAAGATTGGAGGTTCCTGTAGATATTGCCTTATCTTGTCGAATGCCTTCTGGCAATCCTCGTTCCAGATAATTGTTTGATCTTTCTTTAAAAGCTTGAACATCGGTTCACACGTGGCCGTGAGCTGAGAGATAAACCTTGCAATATAGTTTATTCGGGTCAGGAAACCACGAACTTCTTTTTCCGTTCTTGGCACTGGCATTTCTTGTATGGCTTTTATTTTCGCAGGATCAACCTCGATGCCTCGTTCGCTCACGATAAACCCCAGTAACTTTCCGGACCGTACTCCGAAAGTACATTTGTTAGGATTCAGCCTCAACCTGAATTTACTAAGCCTCTCAAAAATCTTCAGCAAATTGACCAGATGTCCCTCCTCCGTTTGGGACTTCGCAATCATGTCATCAACATAGACTTCAATCTCATGATGAATCATGTCATGAAACAAAGTTACCATTGCTCGTTGGTAAGTGCCCCCTGCGTTCTTCAGACCGAAAGGCATTACCTTATAGCAAAATGTTCCCCAGGGAGTGATAAACGTCGTTTTCTCCATGTCCTCCGGCGCCATCTTGATCTGGTTGTAACCGGAGAAGCCATCCATGAACGAAAACACGGAGAACTGGGTTGTGTTGTCGACCAACACATCGATATGAGGCAACGAGAAATCATCTTTAGGGCTCGCCCTATTCAAATCCCGATGATCGATGCACATTCGTACCTTACCGTCCTTCTTCAGTACAGACACTATGTTGGCGACCCACGGAGGGTAAGTGGTGACCGCTAAGAAGCCAGCATCAAACTGCTTCTGCACTTCTTCCTTGATCTTAACGGCCATATCTGGTCTCGTCCTCCTAAGCTTCTGCTTAACGGGAGGACAATCTTCTCGCAGCGGCAAGTGGTGGACCACGATGTCAGTGTCAAGTCCGGGCATATCTTCGTATGACCAAGCAAAGACGTCACTATACTCTCTCAGCATCTCGACTAATCTCTGCTTGACATCACTCTGCAGTGCAGCCCCTATCCTGACGTTTCTGACGAGCTCTTCGGAACCCAAATTCACGATCTCAATCTCCTCTTCATGAGGCAGAATAACTTTCTCCTCTTGTTTCAACAAGCGGGCCAACTCTTCAGGAAGGTCTTCGTCTTCATCAATCTCTTCTTCGGCTTGATAGATCGGGCAATCGAAGTCGAAGTGAGTCGTAGAAGGTCCAGAGAGGGTTAAGTTTAAAACAACATTCCGCCACTAGTAAACTGGATCGACAATAGAAGATCCTGCAATAACAAGGGTTAAGTTTAAAACAAGGATGTGCAGGTTAGCACAAACCCCATTGCCATTTTATTGTTTTTTCAAAACAAATATAAAACAGGAATAACAGAGATCACAATATTTGAATACGAAGAAAACGCCTTTGATTTATTAACAAAATGCATGTACATAATCCAACAAGGCCCTGACAATAAAACCTCTATGCCCCGGGTAGGACATAGGGTTGTACAATGATTGGGAAAAGTGGATCATTACTCTTCGCTTGTCATCTGGATGATATCCTTGACGGACCAATTGTTGAGGCCCTCGCCTGGCTTGCTTGGCTGGATCCAAGAGTCAAGGTCACAATCGCTATCTCCGCTGTCTTCAGACACCGCGTTGATGCTTTCGAAAATCATTCCGCCACTAGTAAACTGGATCGGCCCTTTACCTTGAGACGCACTGCTAGAAGAAGAAGAAGCTTCAGCTCCAGGAGAATATCCCAACCCAAACTTATCTTGCTTGTTAGGTATCTCCAAAATTCGCCCCCAGCCTGGGGTAGATCCGGCTTGAACAACGGCCCGAGCTTCCTTGAATGAGGAGAGAGTCATCTCTGGCTTTTCTGTGACTACAGGAGCTACGTCCTTCACTTTGACGGCTTCGAACGCTTGGCAAAGAGTCTCATGGATTTCGCCATCCATCTCCACATACTTGAAGGACGACAAATGACTCACCATTATGTCTTCCTCGCCACACACAGTTACGATGCTTCCTCCGACAGCATATTTGAGTTTCTGGTGCAACGTGGAGGTCACGGCACCAGCAGCATGGATCCACGGCTGGCCCAAGAGACAACTGTAGGCAGGCATGATGTCCATAATATAAAAGACCGCGTCGAACGTTTCCGGACCAACTTGAATTGGCAGGGTCACCTCCCCGAAAACGTGTCGTTTAGTTCCATCGATTGCCTTCACAACCAGATCACTGGGTGTGCAAATCACTCCACGAGTATCCAACTTCATTAATGCCTTCTTCGGAAGAATATTAAGTGACTAACCCGTGTCCACCAACACGTGCAACATAATCGTGCCCCTACACTCTATCGAGATGTGCAGGGCGCTGTTGTGATTCCTCCCCTTCGGCGTCAGCTCCAGGTCCGTGAAGCCTAGCCCATTTCCAGCATTCACATGGGCTACGACCTCTTCTAGCTGATTTACCGATATTTCTTGTGGTACATAGGCGGCATTCAACACCTTCAGCAACGCATTGCGGTGTGCTTCAGAACACAGCAACAAGTTCAGAATGGAAATCTTTGAGGGCGTCTGATGGAGATGATCCACAATCTTGTAGTCACTCTTTTTAATCAACCGCATAAACTCCTCGGCATCTTTAACAAGCAAGTCTTTTTCTACCCCACACGGGGCCTCTTCAACGACTTTACTTTTACCCTTATCGGCCGCATCAACTCTGACCGCTTTATCCGCCACGACCTCTGGTGGTGCAAACACTCTCTCGCTGCGAGTGATACCACTGACTCCCGCAAGGTTCTCCACAGTCGTCCCGAACGGTTCTAGCTCCAACCTCTGTCCGTTGCAGTAGACTTCAGCCCCATAATGCCACGGGACGACGTTAGTGCTTTCGAAGGGTATTGGTCAAACTTTGGTGATAGTAATTGTAGGCGGTCTGGGCGCAGAAATAGTTATCGGCCGGCGAGGGATGGTGATGGTGGCGACTTCATCGGCCTGCTTCAGCACTACCTCTCCTGATCCACTTTCAACCCTCTGGCTAAACTGCAGACTCCCTTCAGTTATCAGACTTTGAATTCCTTCTACCAACTGCTCACATCCATCAGAACGTGTGGCACAGTCCATACATAGCTCTCCGCAACCTGGGAAGAACCCTCTTTTCAGCAACTTTGCTTTAACGGAGCTAAGCGGCGTCTTCAGATCTCTGACATCAGTCGACAAATCCAAATTCTCTTCTTCGATAATGGCGTTCACTCCGCCTCACCTATGATTCGGCATAGGATTCTTCGTGACATTTGGAACATTATCGGAGAAGTTGATGATCTTGGCATCCACCATGTCCTGCACCTTATGCTTGAAGGCTTTGCAGTTCTCTATTGTGTGGCCTGGTGCCCCTGAGTGGAACTCATAAGTGGCATTCACGTCGTACCCGGGCGGAGGTGCCCCTGTCAAGGGAGCCAATGTCCTCTTCTGGATCAACTGTAGCTGAAGCAAAGTCTGCAAGAGTTGCGCGTACGACATGGGCGGTGTCTCGAAGTGACGGTTCGCCAAAGGTGTCCGATTCTGGTACTTTCTGTATCCCTGTTGATTCGGTTGCTGCTGCTGCGGAGCTGCCGGGATATTTATACTGGCCACCTGCTGGTGAGGACCTTTACCCTTTCTTCGAGTGTTGGTCACAACGCTCGCTTCTCCTTCCCGTCTTTTGCCAGCATAAGGTTTCTTTCCACCTCCCCCAGCTGAGGATGACTCACCTTGAATTTTCCCGATCTTGATCCCATTTTCGACGTGCTCACCCATGATAATGAGATCTGAGAACGTCCCAGACATACCGCTGACTAACTTCTCATAGTAAACCCCCGGGAGGGTAGCAACAAACATCTGCACGAGCTCGCGTTCAGCCATCGGCGGATGAACCCTAGCTGCCAACTCACGCCACCGCTGGGCGTACTCCTTAAACCCTTCATTGTTCCTCTGCGACAGATTCTGCAGCTGGACTCAGTTCGGAGCCAAGTCGCTGTTGTATTGTAGTGGTGCACAAATGCTTCAGCAAGATCCTTCCATGTGCGCACACTAGTAGGCTCCAGACTCATGTACCACTCAAGGGACGGCCCAGAAAGTCTGTCTTGAAAGAAGTGCATCAGCAACTTCTCATCATCAGAATGAGAAGACATTTTCCTGTAGTACGATCTCAGGTGGACACGAGGGCAAGTGGTGCCCTTATATTTTTCAAAATCAGGTACCTTGAACTTAGAAGGCACCTTAAAATCAGCAATTAATCCCAACTTGGACATATCAACGCCCAAAGTATTCTGATTCTCGATATCTCTCATCTTATCTTCAAGTGCCTTGAATCTAAGCCGCGCTTCAGCATTCAGTTCCCCTTCAGTACGTCTCTGAGAGAACACATCGTCCTGACGATCCTCTAGCCATGGCTGGGGCACAAACAGATTCCCGACGCCTGCATTGCCGTTGTCCGGCCCGATATTGACATTAGCTCCCAGACTCCCATTACTGACGCCCGTCGTATTGAGTCCAATGTTGGTCATCACATTGCCGTTAGCACTGTCGTTTCCCCCGGTCACGGGGACACCATTATGCGAAGTTTCAACTGGTGGAGGAGTAGGCACAGTCCCCCCATGGAGTATGCCGTTGCTATCAACCCTCGAGATCAAAGGCTGAACCAAAGTTCTGAGCTACTCCTGGCCATTAGCGACCGCTTGCATGAGCTCCATGAAGCGATCCATCCTTTCGCGGAGTTCCTAAACATCAGTTTGCACTTGCTCCATGATCCTGATTTGATTAGCTCTAGTCGGATAGCGGTGAATCGGTCTCTGATCAATCCTGGAACCGCCTGAGACAACCTGAAACAACCTGAAATAACCTAGAAAACACAAAAGGGTTAGGAAAACAACAAAATGCTCGTTATGTAAATGCTTCATGCAAATGCAAACGTGTGTCTGTGCGTTAGGGAGATTCCCCCCGATCCTAGTGCCTGAGTGCCAGTGCTGATAATAATAAGAAGTCCGAGTCCAATCATGGAAATAACAATCTCATATATAAAGAAAGCCCATCAAGGCAGTATACAACATCAGCGAGTACAAGATGAATCAACAGCGTGACCTCAGCTAACAAGCCTGGTGATGGTCAGCATACAACAATGATCAAAACAAAAGGAATGCAAATAGTCAAGTACGGCCACGGGCGCGATACTCTTCTAACAACTCCTTCATTTCTGGATGATCAGGCAGAGTGAGTAACCCCTCGACGAGTAATTCCCTCTGCACAATGGTGTACTGAAGTCCTTCAACCGAACCTTCCCATGCTCCTTCACCGAAGCAATCTTCTAACTTCCGCTTCTTGGACTCAGACGCCAGTTTGCGCTCCTTCAGGTTAGCGAGAGCCCTGTTGAGCTAGCCTTCGGCGGCGTATCTACGAGCGGTTTCTTTATCAACCCTCTTCTCACTATCCTTCACCTGGGCTTCCAGCTTGGAGACCTGTAGCATCAGCTTATCCTCCTGCTCTTTCCTGGTGGTCAGGGAAGCCTTCCAGTGCTGGTTGAACTTGGATGTCCTCCGATATGCTTCGTCCAAGTGCTGCTTCTTCGTAGCCAGTACGTCGTTGACAGCTTTGAAGTCTTGACCCATGCGCTCACGCTCGGCTATCTGCTTAGTCAGGTCTGTACCTAGCTGGTTCACCAGCTCTGTCTGCCTTTTGAAAGAATGAACGACTTCGTTCCTCTCACTTCGGAGCTGCGCCAATTCTTTCTCCAGTTCCTCATTCGCCCGCTTCAATTCATCTCGCTCAGCTAACACCTGATTATGCTGCTGAATGGGTACAGTAGTAGGCTCTTCAATCATTGGAGGGCTTTCTGGCTTGGCATGAGGAAACGGCATCCCTATAGCGTCTGCTCTGGCTCTAATCCAAGTCACATACGGAGGGTAGGCTTGGTTATTGCTTCTCCCCAGCAATGGTTTTCCTCGCTTAATGATGCCATTCCAGGCGCGCTGAAGCTTGGACAACAAATCCCCCTCTAGAAGACCAGTGAGGTACAGAGATTCCTGCACCTCTTCATCCTTCGGCGGAGCTCTCAAAGCATACGCGAACTGTCAGACCAGCAAAGACGGATTGTAGTTTATACAACCTTTCCTGCCTATCAAAGGCACATTTGGAAACCCAGTGCAGCTGAAGATCACCTCAGTACCCAACCTATCTCTGTCAAACCAGTCAATATCCTCTACAGATAAACTCATCAGACGCTCGGACCACTCAGCTGTGGCTGCAGACAAAACAAAAGGACCCCTCTTGGGCAGATGACTATCAAGCCATTTATAAAGCAGGGGTACACAGCACGAGACATTCTTGCCCCTCCTGTTCTCGTTTTTGTAGTGGATAGAATGGTAGACATCTCCTATCAAGGTAGGGACTGGATTCCCTGAAGCAAAGATATGAAATGCATCGAAGTCTACAAAATCGGGCATATTGGGAAACAGAATGATGCCATATATGCACAGAGCGAGGATGGCATTGAACGCGACCCAACACTCGTCTTTGGCGCACTGCTGAGCCTTTCCCACCAAAAACTGCAAGGAGAAACCAGGGACCTTGTTCCAACTAGTCAATACCAACTTGGAGGCATCCAGATGAAGTGAAGGAGCTAGACCAGCCAGATTGGGCTCAGCATCCATATGAACAAAAGGCGTCTGCCTCTTGATAGGCACACATAGCAAATCAGCATATTCCTCTAGCGTGGGTGCGAGAACGAAATCCTGGAAAGTGAAACATCTCAACGGAGGGTCGTAGAACTGCAGCAGAGCGTGCAACCCATTCAACTCGAACATAGAAGGTTTACGAACCAAACTGAGCAACTTGCCGTAAGATTTTCTGAACTCATCCCTCACAGAATCATCTGCTAAAGCTATCAAACCAGTAAGCTTAACCACATCAGGGGCAGGGAACTTGTAAGCCACGGTCTTCCTCAGAGAGCCCATAACAATACTATAGGAGGCAAGAAATCCTGGATCGGGGAAAACGGTACCTGCAACACAGACACACGTTAATGAAATGCAAAATGAGTATGCGAACTAATGCAAAATGCAATCATGCAACAGGAGATCAAGGCAACTGTGCTGTGGAGATTCTGTATCAACAAAACCATGACGCTGCTCTATCAAGAACAACCACTAATAAGAAGAAAACCCTGGTGTAGGACCACAAAACTGCTCTGTTAAGAACAACCATCTGATAGGGCCATATACATAGGACTATAATTCTGCTATGTCAAGGACAAATGTATGATAATAAAGACCTCTGATATAGGACTAACAAATCTGCTCTATCAAGAACAAACATCTGATAATAAAACTCTGTTCTATCAAGAACAAACACACATCTGCTGATGAGATCTTCAGAACCCCATCATAAATCTGCTCTATCAAGAACAACCAACTGATGACCAAAACTCTGCTCTATCAAGAACAAACATCTGATAATAAAACTCTGTTCTATCAAGAACAGACACCTGATAATGAGATCCTCAGACCCCAATCATAAACCTGCTCTGTCAAGAACAAATACATATCTGATGATAAGATCCTCTGATCAAAACCTGCCCTATCAAGAACAAATACACATCTGATGATAAGATCCTCTGATCAAAACCTGCTCTATCAAGAACAATCATATCTGCAGATGAGATCCTCAGATCCCAACAAAACTGATCCACTGTCAAGAAAACCAGGTAGTCTGAAGGTCAAAGTTTCCTGCAATAAACCCAACCCTGCTCACAAGTATGGACCTAAACTGACTCAAGTTCGGCATCCTATGCGTTCATCAGCGTCACATACATTCAAGAGGGGTTATACGATACCCAGAAGGTGTGGCATCACCAGCTCATGAAGCGGCCTCACTCGGCTGAATCACAAATGATCGGTCCCCAGAGTCGACAATCCTCCAAACCAGCAACCGTCTCAACCCAAAGGGTTGAAAGAGAAGCCAACCGGGATAACCTCGTCTGAGCGTGGATTTCATGAGACACTAGTGCCTGCAAAGCAAGCACGCGCCCACTAATTTCCACAACTAATGCTATGTTTACTCAAGCATGGGTCTGGCTTCTCACTCATCAGAATGCCCCTTCCACAACAGCACAGATAATCATATCATACTGAAAATAAAATGCGGGAAATAAAATGCGAGAGATAAACACAACCCAACAAGTAATCATACAAGCGCTAGGATTGAGTCTCATAGGGAACCGGAGAACCAGAGATTCTGGGTTCGATCCCTAGCAGAGTCGCCAGCTGCTGGGGATGACCCAGACAGCTAGGAAGAAAATACAAGGCGAGACTCGAATAAGGAACCATCGCAATCCCCAGCAGAGTCGCCAGCTGTCGCTATCGCGAAAATAAGGTGCCGGCACAACAGAAGAGTCGCCACCTTTCGTTATTTATCCCTCGGAGCGGGAAAAGAAACGATCGGAAAAACCTAACGAAAAAGGGCAAGACAAGGTCATCGCAACCTTTGTCTGGGTTCGGGAGTCGGTTACGCAAGGGGAAGGTATTAGCACCCCTCACGTCCGTCGTACTCGACGGGATCCACACTTGTTGTGTTTACTGGACGAGTTGGTTTATCTATCTACCTATCAAGGCTGGCTTAAAAAAGAAAAGAAAAATGACTCGGCAAAGCGTCGCACTTTATGCCTACGTATTCTCATCAGAGAATGAGAAATCAGAGTCAACGTAGTTCGACCTACGACAGGTTACGGAGAAGGTGGCTCGCCAATACATCAGTATTGTGCCTACGTACTCTCAACAGGTATGAGAGATCAGAGCTTACGTAGTTCGGGACACTACGGATTATTTTCTGTCTTTTACGGAAGAAGTGTTTTTTATTGTGTTTGCAATTTCAATCGCACTAAAGACTATGACCTGAGAGTGAATGCGTCGCATGTCACCCAAAGGATACCATACTAGACATCCAGACTGTGGAAAAGAAACTCTCCCACAATCCTTTCTCAGATAGCTTAAGGCTCGTGACGTACGAAAGAAATCATTCATGATTACTGTATCTTAAACTGTTTTGAGATGAGAAGAGAACAGGCTCAACTAGGAGGGAGACTATCAAGTCCTACTATTATCATGCCAAGGATTCATCCTATGGTTGAGGTTTGAAACAGGGAACTCCTAGAAGTTGTCATGCATAGGTTTCAACCTAAATTTCTATCATCATTCCCTTATCAAAGGAAATGAGAGTCCTAAGGGATCATGTCAATGAGGCACAGAAACAGATAAAGCATCGGCTTAAACAGTAAACAGTAATACGGTAAAATGCATGCAATGCAAGTGAGGGAGGAAATGTGTGTGGGGCATCAGCCTCCACAAGCTCATCTCAACCTCAAGCCAGAATGAATAGCACTAATCATACTGAAGTATAACATGCTGTCAAGCAAAATACAGTAAACTGCAATCATACAGAAATAACATCATGCCATCAAGCAAAATAAACTACATGGGCAAGGGAGCAGGGCTCTACCGAATACCCGCAAGCAAAGCCATACAGTAACAATACAAGCATAGGGAGCAACTCAACCTCTAGTGCAATCATGCTCCTAGATTCTACCTAGTCTAGATATGAACTTATTCTAATGCATCAGGCAAGTCAAACAAGGCACATCAATACAGAAAAGAGACAAAGAAGAAAGCAGATCAACTCCTCTCTCAACTCCAAGCCTCAGCTCTTCTGACAGCAACTCAGTCTTCAGACTTCCATCACTCTTGACAAATATCAATTTTCTTCTCTAGGTTTCAACCCTTCAACATAAGTTTCAACTTATCCTCCTTCTCCCCAAGCTTCAGCTCTTCAGTCAGCTCCACCTTCAGGCTTCACTCTTAACCCCAAGTATCAACTTGATTCCTTCAATATCTCCAAGCTTCAAAGTAGGTATCAACTCATCTTCTGATCTTCAAGCTTCAGCTTTCCTGAGTAGTCTTCAATCACTTAGAAGTGTCAACTTCATCCTTCAGTCTTTTCTCAAGCCTCAACTCTTCATTCAATTTTTACTGGATCTTCAAGTATCAACTTGCTCTTGTCCTTGCTCTTCAAGCTTCAGCTGAAATGGCTATGCTTAAGGAATCATCCTCTTCCATGCTCTGCAATGAAGTCTTCATCTTCACTCTCAAGCCCAACATCTCTCAAGATACTCAAACCAGGAGAAACCACTTAACAGGATAAGCTAGGATATTAAACTGCTCATTGACCACCAAAGGTGACCTATAAGGGTTTAACATCAAAGGAACGGTTCCCTCAAAGGTTATACTTCCCAGGTACCATCACTTATCCCTCCAAAGGAGGGAGCTGAATACCATGGAAGGACCTTGAATCATGGGGAGGAATGGAGGTGAAAGATACCATCCATGTTTAAGAAAGAAGTTAACTAATTCTAAGCTCTTCCTAATCCCTAACCCTAAAACAACAACAAAACAAACAAGACTACAAGCTCTCAAGCCCCTCCTTCAATCTCCAAGTCTTCTACTATGCTCCTCCATGCTCCACAAAGCAAGACCAAGCCCACCAAGCCAAGCAAAAACCCACAAAGCAAGGCAAATAAGAATACAAGCCCACAAGGGCAACACAAACAACAATCAACTACAAAAATCAATTAAAAATAGTATACTACTATATTAAAATCTAATATAATTTCTAGGGGATCCTATGTACCTACCCTTTATACCCTATATGTACCAATATCTAACTTGACCTAGAAACCCAAAATTCTAGTGTTATTGTGGACCTATGTTAAGGATTGACCTAAATCTACACAACCTAAAGTCATCTAACCAAAACTAATAAAAAATTAATCACAAAATTATGGAATAAATCCAAAGGGGAGCTAAAGTCCTAATCTAACTATCCTAAAAAGAATGGACTAAAAATTCAAAGGGAACTAGCTAAAAAAAATTCTACAAGTCTATGCATCAACATAAAAGGAATGAAAAAGCTATTAAAAGAGAAAATACACAAAAAATATTAAAAATGCATGAAATGCAAATATTTTGATTTTATAATTTTCTAGACATCATCATGAAATGGAAGAAAAAATACCCATGCAAAAATCATTATTTTTCTATTTAATATGATTTTTCAAAGATCAAAGTAAAATGGAGAAAAAGAAATTAAAATGAGAAATGTTGGGTGCAGATAGTAACTATATTCAGTTCAATTTCCAGATGGGCTTAAAATGGGGGTGGGGATATCAATGCGCGCCAGGCCCAATTTTAATCATAAAATCAATTAAAAATCACAAGGAAAAAGAAAAATGAACGGTGCAAAGAGTAACAAAAATCAGTTCAAATATCCAATGGGCCAAGACCTGGGGTGTGAATATCAATTACCAACTAAAGCCCAAACCCTCAGGTTTAATGAAACGCCGCGTTTCATGGTGTCTTTAGACTTCTCTTCATACGCGAAATGGAATCTCAGCCACACGATCCCCACTCAGTCAAAGGTCTACACATGATAAAACGGCCATGGCATTGTCTTCTTCGTTTGAATAGGGCTTGGAGGGAAGAACAACCATGGAAGCTCAGAGCTTCAAGCTCATCCTCTCCAATTCGAACCTCATCAATTCTCCATGAAAAACTGAAATTCAAAACCCTAATCTGTCCAGAATTTCATCCTGAATCTAACCATGGCATCAAAATCCATTGAAACTTCCTCAAACCTAAAACACGAATCAAACCTCCAAATATGCTCAGGAATCAAAGTTCACCATTCTTGAAATTAATTACCTTAGAATGATCACCACCTCACACTGGTTAATTCTTGATATCAAACTCATGTTATAGCTCACTATATCTCATGTTCTTGGTCAAAACAGAAATGGTGTCATCAACTCAAACTTCACCAATTGATCTCAAACTTCCCAGAATCCATCACCTAGTTGTGTCTAACCGTTCTAGCCTAACAATTCTACCTAATTATGCTTAAATCATGGTGTAGAAGAAAAGTTACTAACCTGTCAAATCTTGATTATCAGATAGGGTAATCCTCCACTTCAAGCTCTCAAACTCTTCAGAATCAATCCTTGAATGATGATAAAGCTTCTGTTTGCAAAAGATTGGACCAAGAAAGCCTGAATCCTCAAAACCGATTATGACTTGCAACCTTCAAAATCCAAAAGCTATCTCCTCAATTCTCCATGGTTTTGCTCTCAATTTGGTATGCACAGCTTCAGTGTGATCAATGGAATGTGTTTGGATAGAAAGAAGCAATGGAAATGAAGCAGAAAGTGGAATTTGATTTCAACTTGCAATGGAAGCAATTGAAATGGCTATCTCACTCTCCTCTCTAATCTCTCACCAACCTTGCATCTGAGCAAGTTCTAATCCATATATAGAATGCATTGGACCTCTCTAGATCCTTCTGGAACCATCCAATGAGAAATTGGGATTCTCATGTCATGAGTTTATGATTTCCATCCATCTCATGTATCATCTCATGCTATGCCTCTTGCAGCAACCAATTCTGACTTGAAAATCTCCTTAGATGAGATATATGATGTGTTAAGACACTTAGCAAGCTTGTACATTACCTTTCCTTGTGTTTTGCATTTGTGCCTTAAGATGCAAGCAACCATTTTCCAAAGCAAGTCCATGATCTAGGCCTCAAATCAAAAAAGTGGATGAACCATTGTTTCTAAAATGTTCTTTGGAGTCAAAATGACCTATTATATGCCATGGTTTTGATGTGTAACTTGGAAATTTCAATTTCCAACTTGGACTTATTTAACTTATGCCTCCATTTTAGGTCATTTTTACCATTTTTTGCTACAAGCCTTTTCAACATCTCATGACCTCTATACTAGCCTTAAAACATCGTTTTAAGCAAGTTTTATGTTGAAGATTTTTCCATTTGAAGCTTGGAAATAGGAGTTATGGCCTTATGCTTGAAATGACCTATAATCTCCAAATGACCAAAATGCCCTTGACTTGTCAAAGCCACAACTTGAGTTCTACAAATCCTATCAAGGATTTCTAGTACTCTCTAGAAATTTAAGAAGATGAGGAGCAACATTCATGTTGACCAAAAGTTCATAGGAATCATCCTTCTTGGGCAAAAGTTGGATGCAAGTTGGGTGACTTTCAAGGACCCAGATTCACATACCTCAGATGACCTGTAACTTGTCAAAGTCATAACTTGAGCTCTACAAATCCTATCAAGGACTTCTAGTACTCAAGTTAAAGCTAATAACAAGCTCTACAACATTTATTTTGGGAGTAAGATGATATGACAATCACATCTTGAGCTAAACTGCCTTGAAGATAGGGATCAAACTAGGGGATTTTACACTGTCAAGCCTTAGAAACCCTAGCTTGAAACTTCTCAAACTCATCAATCATGATGAGTTGACCTTGGAATCATCCTTATAGCATCTCAATGCATCAATCCATGATCACATGGTTCTTGGATTAGGTCTCAACCCTCTCCAAATCATCAGTTGACCTAGGGTGGGCTCAATCAAACCCTAATTATACCACTCATGGCTGAGTCTTCTTAAACTTGCATAATAACCTCTCTAGGATTTATGATGGCTTTTAAGACATCTCATAAGCTCTCTCAAATCTTCAAGTCCATCCTCATAGCCTCAGAATCATCTAAGGAGCTCCCACAACTCTCAAGTTAGGGGGCACACAACCTTGGTTTCAACCAATCTCTCTGAGGATCTCTTAACTACTCTGACAAGAATATCAATCCTTGGACACTTGAATAACCTTCTTGGCTATCTTCATAGTCTTGATTGGAACTCATACCTCTTGATCTCCTGCATACATATCAATGAAATGCAAGTGATGATGCTAATGTGAATGAAATGAACCACAAGATAGGTAAAGAAATGTTGGTCAAATTTTGGGGTGCAACAGACATCTTGCACATTGTTGTGGCTAGGAGGATAGCGATAAGCACGTTGTCTTGGAAGCATCTGTTGTTGAATCATTGACACCAGCTGCTGATATTGTTGAACAGGACCGCCACTATGACGTCCACCAGGGTGCTGTTGGATTTGGTTCATGAGCATGTGTAGAAATCAAGTCTGGAAGAAATTATGCAGCAATTTGGACCAGTGAACATCACTGGCTAAAGAGTTGCGCAGCAAATTTGCTGCTAGTTGATTCGTATGAGCAGTAAGACGTGGCTGATCTCAACATAACTTGCATGTTGTATTTCCGCATAGTCTACTGATGCACGGAAAACCATGACTTGCTAGATCTTCCCATGATCATTCCGGTGAGCGATGTTGTGGGTAGTTAGTGATGCTTTGGTTTAGTAACGTTATGATGTTTCTATTACGAACCTTTGACTTAGATTGATGATGTTATCCTTGTGCAGGAAAGAAAAAAAAGGTCACAGGAGATGTCATGATTGAGGATGCATTTTGCTGTCGGTGATATCAATCCGAAGCACCTCTTATTTGCCGGTAAACAAGCTATTGTTTCTTGTTGGAATATGTCTACGAACGAATGGATTTTCTATATTGTTCACATAGTTTTCTTCACACAATACCCCTGGCCTAACCCCGTATTTGTGAATCTGCAGGAAATCCTTACAACCAAAACTCTAAGCCTCTTGGTGCACTCCGGAGCGATATCTTAGTACTGTTTTGAGTTATTCGTATCTGCAGATTTCATCCTTGAACTTCCCTGCTGTAGTACTGTCATAGCGATAATTAATCCCTTGGTTATAGAGAAAGTAGTGCTTACGGTTTGCATATTATGGCTGCCGGCAACTTGCCCAATTGTTCTTGTGATATGCGATATTACCATGTTGTTGTGCAGGTTGGCTTTCTTTGGATGAACTTCTTCTCCTGGCAACTACCGACATTGAGTAAGGTATAAAAAAAATGTACTGATATGCTGAACATGTTGTGCCTACAAGGTAACCATGGCCTTCATGCTTTTGAAAACTGGGCATCTGTTTTCTTTTGCAGACGTGGACAAGTTCAGAGCGGGTCTACAGCAGATTCGTTCCTCTCTGAATGCTAGAAACGCGGTTGTAAAGCACTTTCTCTGTCAATCCAAGTCAAGAAGTCCGGTTTTGAATACCTGAAGAGTTGAAACTTTGCGAAATGTGCGTTTAGTTCTTCTTTGTTGCGTGAACCTCTTCCCTTTACAGTTACAGCCTTGATGCCATGATTTTGACAATATTGAATATGGTCGTAATTCCTTGATTTTGATTTCCTTTTCAGGAGCTTTTAACTTTCCCGTTCCTGACTAACCTGCTGAACCGAAGTACAAAGACGGACGACATTTGAACTCAACTATTCACACCGGATACCATGGACATCCACATTTGGTTGTAGCATCACTTGGAAAGAGAATAAGTTTCAAACCGCATTGGAGCTAATCTTCTGTGACGACATGATGAACCTTTTCCGCACTCAGTATGTAGTTTGGTAGTATGGACATTAGAGACAACTTTTCCTTGTAAAGTTACACGTTCAAAACAATGTACTTATATTTTACATCCACAGAACCATGAACGGTGTATTTATGTAAAGTTGATGTAGTGATTTATCAAGGTTTAAGGGTTAATCATTTACTGATGGTTGGTGTATGCTGATGAGTAAGGAATTTCCTGGTTTTGAAAACACACACAGGAGGTGGTCTGTGACTACTTGTAGTAATCTCTTAATTCCTTGTATGGAAAATAGTTGGAAAATTATAATAGTTGGATACTTCCTGCTCTTAATAATGTTCGAATTATTGTGTATCTTTCTTGAATGGTCAACCATGAGACAATCTAACTGTCACCTGAGTTGCAGAAATCCCGTAAAACTTGAATTTAAAACTTGGCCGAAACCAAATATTCCAAATACTTGATTTCGTTGAACAAGTCAGGATTAATGAATTATTAGTGAAACTTCAAACAAGCCCTTAAACAGTGATGATCTCCTTGCATGAACCTTAAATTGTTAAATCCGATGGTTGAATCTAAGAAAGTTATGAATTAAACTTATATGCTTGACACTAACGTATCTTGCGTTTAGGACAAGGCCTTAACGAGCTCATAACTTCAGCTTCCACAAAATTCTTTGGCTTATCAAACCTTTCCTTTTCTTGATGACTCTTAATGAGCAATATCTCCATTTGAAAAATAAAATCTCTACGTAAACCTACACCCCCTGGTTAGTGATAATAAACATACATATAAAGTAAAATAAAACAAGGCAAGAGAGAAGAGAAAACAAAAAATGAGGAAGCGGGATCTTATGGTCAAAAATTAGGGTGCGACAAGCTCGTAAAATCAATCATCACAAACACAAACAATTATTATCCATAAACGATCTACATCACTCAAGGATCATAATGCAACAAAAATGGCAAAGAATCATGGCATATTGAGTGAGATAAGTTGAAAAATAAGTACCGAGTGGAGAACTTCCACTGAGCCTTCAATTCTTGATGAAGCTTGAAGAAAATGATCGAAACACGTTCAATGATCCTCAATGAAGCTTTAGCAACCTTTAGTTTACCTTGAAATGGAGTAAATCTCAGAATTTGAAATTTGAACTTTGCTCACTTTTTCACTTTGTTCTTGCTCCAATTCTTTCCAAAAACAAATTCTGGAGCTTTGTGAATGATAGAAATCTTTTATGTGATGGATTTGGATGATAATGAAGCCCAATTAAAGTCCTTAGATCCCAAATGAAATTTCAAATTTTCTCCACTTTTTCCTCATGAAGGAGCACAAAAATCCCTCTCATTTGCCTCCAAAATGGGTCAATTCAATTGCTGGGAGTTTATGGAGTATGAATGGTCAAGATTCAGCCCTTGTTTCCAATCCAATGGTTGGTTTTGATTGTGTAACTTCATGGTGAAGTAATCTTGGAAATGGCTCACAAAAACACCTCAAATTTCAAATTCTGAAATTGCCAATGAGTTTAAAACATGTTTTCCACTCAAAATATGTATTCATTTGCACCAAAATGATTAAAAATGAATTAATTCTAATTTTGCCCTTTTAATCATTCTCTCATGACAATTCAAATACCAATTCTTCATTCTAAGCCAAATCCATGACTTCTCAATGTTTGGCTGACTAATTGACACCATTTGGAGCACATTTTATGTTGGAAAGATTTCCATTTGAAGTGTGCAAGATAGTGAAATGGACCTGTAATGAAAATGACCTATAAACCCACTTTCCCAAAATACCTCTGCCTTGCAAAGCTTATAACTTGAGCTCTACAAATCAGATAAAGGACTTCTAGGACTTTTTGGAAAGCTAAGATCATTAGGAACAACTTTCATTTTTGGGTCAAAGCTAGGAAAAACATCCTTCTAAGTCAAAAATGTCTTGGAAATTGGTTGACTTTTGTTGACTAATTTCACATTCACCTAGTGACTTGTTACTTGTCAGCTTCATAACTAGAGTTCCATAAATCCAATGGAGGACTTATAGTACTCAAAAGAAAGCTAAGAACATGCTCTACAAGTTTCTTATGTGGGCCAATATGAGATGAGACTTGCATCTTAAGATAAGTGGTCTTGAAGTCAGGCATTAAATAGGGGATTTTACACTGAGAACCCTAATTTAGTAACTCCTCACACCTTGGATTCTTCTTGAATTGATCTTGGAATAACATCTCAAATGCCTCAACACAACATTCCATGATAAAAAAGACTTAGAATTAAGTCTTAATCTCCTTCAATTGCACAGTTGACTTAGGGTTGACCAGATGAAAACCCTAATTGCAACACCTTCAACTGTGACTCTCCGCACTTGTCATAAACACTTGAATGAACTCCACCATGACCCTCAAGGCCTCCAATAAGCTTCAATGACAATCCCTACCCACAACCATGGGCTTGTGATCCTCAGGTGATCCTCAGATAGGCTCCTAGACAAGAGATGAACCCTCTCCACTAGCTTGCCTTTCTTCAAGGACTTTGGCTTGATTCTGATGATGATAAACCCCCTTGATGACTTGAATATAACCTCTTGGCTAGGATTTGAACCTTTGGTGCTCCTCTCTTGACAAGTACACCTTTCTTGATCCCCTATTAAATGCAAAATGATATGCAATGCAAATGCTAGAACAAAATGAAAAGAAACATAAGCCAAGCAAGAAAAAAGTTAGGAAAATTTTGGGGTGCGACACATAGCTCTTTGATAGGTTGCCCTTGCGTTCTTCAAACCGAAGGGAATAACTTTGTAGCAGAAGGTTCCCCAAGGATTAATGAATGTAGTCTTTTCTCTGTCAGCAGGATCCATCTTGATCTAATTGTAACCGTAGAAACCATCCATAAAATAGAAAACTGCAAACCTAGCTGTATTGTCAACAAGCGTGTCGATATGCGGCAGAGGGAAATCGTCTTTTGGGCTTGCCTTGTTCAAATACCTGTAGTCTACACACATCCTGACTTTACCGTCCTTTTTGGGAACTGGTACAATGTTGGCTACTCAATCAGGATACTTCGCAACTATAAGGAAACCTGCGTCAAGATTTTTATTAATCTCATCTTGAATCTTCAGAGCCATGTCAGGTCTTGTTCTTCGAAGCTTCTGCTTGATAGATGGACATTCGGGTTTAAGAAAAAACTTGTGAATGACAATATCAGTGTCTAAATTAGGCATATCCTGATATGGCCATGAAAACACGTTAAAATATTCTTCTAGAAGTTTGACCAATCTCTGCTTGACATCAGCCTCGAGTGCTGTACCAATCTTGACCTTTTTCTTGTCTTCATCAGTTCCAAGATTAATCAAATCTACCCGCTCTTTGTACGGTTGAAGTTCAGTGTACTCATACTCCACCAATTTTGCTAGTTCAGTGGGTACTTCAAAATCTTCTTCACCCTCATCTTCAAATTGATAAATGGGTGAATCCCAGTCAGGACTGAAAGTAGAGTCGTTGGATTCAACATGGTTTGGGATATCACTGCATGTTGGAAGGCTTATTTTATTAAAATGCACAAAGAAAATGCAAGAGAACGAAAATGCTTTTTTTTTATTGTAGTGTTTAAAAATATTGCCAATTTCCTTTAAAAGGTAAAAACTGTAAGAACACAGATTGTTTCTTAGTAATATCTCTATGTTTTGATGATAACTCTTATGAAATTTCGTATTAAAGAATTATATACTCTAAAATTTGTTAATGAATATTTGCTGCAGATGTTAAAGTATATATATATATCTAAGAGCAAATTAATCTGAACATGGAACTATGGAAGGCTCTAAAAAGTCAGAATCATCTTATAGAAGAATCCGAATGCTGTCTGCAGAAGGATCTGAAGCAGAAGCTACAGAAGAATCTGAAGCAGAAGATGCAGAAGGATCTGAAGCAGAAGACTCTAAAAGATCTGAAGACTCTGAAGCATTGAAGATCTTTGTATGAGAGTTAAGAAGCACAGTTTTTTCAGAAGACTCTGAGAGTACTACACGCTGCATGTACTGAGGATCTGATTCATAAAACTATGCTCTGATAGAACTACACGCTAAAGCACACTTGCTGCATTACTCTGATTCAGCAAAATCTGATGGGCATCCAAGACTCTGATCACGCAGACTCTGATGTTTACTTTGCTGAAGTGAAATACTTGTTGAAGAAGAATTCAAAGTCATATCCGTTGATTTGGCTCAATGACTCTTTTCTCTTTCATGCTTGACACTAGAACACAGACCAAAAGCATTTCTCTGTGCATTCTACTTCCAGGAAAGGTCATGTGATGTGAAGACAAAAAGGTTCAGGCCTTTTTAGTGCACAGCCTCCAACGTTAAGACTTTGTGGACTACTGTGCATATAAAAGCAAGTCTTCCTCATCTTCTTCAAGACAAATCTTTGATAGAAACTCTTACAAGCTCTCATAAAATATTCTTATTCTCTTTGCTGAGTTTATTCTTTTATTCTTAATATTAAGTGAAAAATCACTCTTGTGATAAAGCTTGTTAGAAGCATTCAAACACTTGTATTTATCTTACATTTCATTGTAATAGTTCCTTGAGAAGATCCAGTTGGGATCAGTAGTTCTTGAGAAGACTAAGAATAGTTGCTCTTAGTGATTGCTATTGTAATCAGTTGATTAATAATGGATTAAGTCCTTGTTTGAGAAAGGCAAATCACTCTTGATAGGGTGGACTGGAGTAGTTATGTTTAACGAACCAGGATAAAAATCTTTGTGTTTTTATTGCTAGAAGTTTTAAAAAATACTTATTCAACCCCCCTTCTAAGTATTTTCTCACCTTCAGTTGGCATCAGAGCTCCGGTTCTGTTTGTGCTTCCACTTCACAGTGACAGAAAAGATCCAGTGAGAAAAACTTTGATATATATATTTGGTTGTTACTATGGCTGATACTTCAATATCTAACATTAACAACAAATATGAAGAAAAGGATAGAATCAACACTAAACCCCATATGTTTGATGGGGAGAAATTTGATTATTGGAAGGACAGAATAGAAAGTTTCTTCCTGGGCTATGATGCTGATTTATGGGATTTGGTCATAGATGGGTATGTTCATCCCATTGATGGGAATGGCAAGAAAATAGAAAGAAAATCTATGACTGAAGTTCAAAAGAAGGAATTCAGAAATCATCACAAGGCTAGAACTATCTTGTTAAATGCAATATCTCATACTGAGTATGAGAAGATAACAAATAGAGAAATTGCATGTGATATTTTTGAATCTCTAAAGATGACTCATGAGGGAAACTCTCAAGTTAAGGAAACAAAGGCTCTGGCTCTAATTCAGAAGTATGAAGCTTTCAAGATGGAAGAAGCTGAATCTGTTGAAGCCATGTTCTCCAGATTTCAAATACTTACAGCTGGACTAATGGTTTTGGATAAAGGTTACTCTACTGCTGATCACGTGAAGAAGATCATCAGAAGCTTACCTACCAGATGGAGACCTATGGTGACTGCGCTGAAAATGGCTAAAGATCTGAACCAGATCTCCTTGGAGGAACTAATCAGCTCACTGAGGAGCCATGAAATTGAACTTGAGGAAGATGACCCTCAAAAGAAAGGTAAGTCAATTGCCTTAAAATCTAATAAATCTGCTAAAACGTTGCAGGTAATAGAGGAAAGCTCTGAAGAATCCTCATCCTCATCTGAAGATGAATTATCCATGTTGTCCAGAAGAATAAACAAACTCTGGAAGCATAAAGGAAAGAAGTTTAGAAACTTCAGGAAGCCTGACCAAAGAAAAGAATCTTCTGGACACAGAAGATCTGGTAAAAAGGAGGTTGTCTGCTACGAATGTAAAGAACCTGGGCATTACAAAAATGAATGTCCAAAGCTTTTGAAAGAAAAGCCTAGAAGAAAATTTGATAAGAAGCAGAAGGTTCTAATGGCAACCTGGGATGATTCAGATACATCTGAATCTGAATCTGAGTCAGAAGAGGAATGTGCCAACGTAACATTGATGGCAGACATAGAAGATCAGGAGGAAGGAATTTCAGGATCTGAATCTGACTCTGAATCTGACGCTGAAGAGGTAATGGCTAAAGTCACTAAAGATGAACTTATCAAAGTGTTATCAGAAGTTATGAAGAGCTATAACAATATTAAGCTCAAATACAAGGAGTGTCAAAGCAATCTTGTATCTGAGAATAATATTCTCAAATCAGAAGTGGCTGAGCTAAATGAAAAGAACTTAAAAATGAAAAAATGATTTTGAATTAGCTCAACAAGACTCTGATTCTGAAATAGAGTCTGAATGCAAAAATATTTTGGAAAAATATGACTACAGCTTTCAGAAGTTTCTTGCTAAAAGCATAGACAGAAGCAAAATGGCTTCTATGATCTATGGAGTTAGCAGAAATAACAGAAAAGGAATTGGATATAAATCTTCCTCTAGAAAGGATTTAAATCCAAAACCTGTTGATAAGATTATCATCAAGAAGACTCCTTTATATTCTCATTTTAAATTTGGTCACTTGAATGATATTAAACACACTCGTTCTAAAAAGAACATTCATGTGCTTAAATCTAAGGCTAGTCAGAATAAACCTTATGTTGAAAAACAGAAGTTTAGACAAACCTTCAGAACAACTAACCCAAAAGGACCCAAGAAGATCTGGGTACCTAAGAGTAAAATAATTCCTGTTGCAGATGTTCTTAGCAGCAAGGCCAGGATGCCAGTCATGGTACCTGGACTCTGGATGCTCACGACATATGACGGGAGAAAGGTCTATGTTCCAAAGTCTGGAGCTTAGATCTGGAGGTGACGTGAAATTTGGAGGGAATCAGAAGGGTAAGATCATTGGATCTGGCACTATTGGAAATGGTAACCTTCCCTCTATTACTAATGTTTTACTTGTAGAAGGATTAAAGCATAATCTATTGTCCATAAGTCAATTAAGTGACAATGGTTATGACATAATCTTTAATCAAAAATGTTGTAAAACTATTAGTCAAAAGGATGGCTCAATCCTATTTAGTGGAAAGAGGAAGAACAACATTTATAAAATAAATCTTTCAGAACTTAAGGTTCAAAATGTTAAATGCCTCTTGTCTGTTAATGAGGAGCAATGGGTTTGGCACAGAAGATTGGGGCATATCAATATGAGACGTATATTTCAGATTAATAAACTTAATCTTGTCAGAGGACTTTCTAAGTTGAAGTTCACCTCAGATGCTCTTTGTGAAGCATGTCAAAAAGGGAAGTTTTCAAAATCCTCTTTTAAATCAAAAAATGTTGTTTCTACTTCCAGACCATTAGAATTACTTCATATTGATCTATTTGGACCAGTGAAAACTGCATCCATCAGAGGCAAGAAGTATGGATTAGTCATTGTTGATGACTATAATAGATGGACATGGGTAAAGTTCTTAAAACACAAGGATGAGTCACATTCTGTGTTCTTTGACTTCTACAAACAAGTCTAAAATGAAAAAGGTTTTAAAATAATCAAAGTTAGAAGTGATCATGGTGGCAAATTTGAAAACAAATATTTTGAAAAATATTTTAATGAAAATGGCATTGCTCATGATTTCTCCTGCCCTAGAACTCCAGAACAAAATGGAGTTGTAGAGAGGAAAAATAGAACTCTGCAAGAAATGGACAGAACCATGATCAACGAGACTAATCTAGAAAAACACTTTTGGGCAGAAGCAATAAACACAACATGTTACATTCAGAACAGAGTGTCTATAAGACCTCTTCTGGAAAAGACTCCCTATGAATTGTGGAGGAACAGAAAGCCCAACATTGCTTATTTTCATCCTTTTGGATGTATTTGTTATATGTTGAACACTAAAGAAAATCTTAGCAAGTTTGATTCTAAAGCACAAAAGTGTTTCATGCTTGGATATTCTAAACGCTCTAAAGGCTACAGAGTATACAATACTGAAACACAGATTGCGGAGGAATCTATACATGTTAGATTTGATGATAAGCTTGGCATTGAAAAGCCAAACCAGTTTGAAAGTTCTGCAGATAGAGAAGTAGTCTTCATAGACTCTGAAGGCTCAGAGGCAGAAAAAGCTAAAATAAAGGAACCAGAAGCAACGCCAGATGCAATTCCTTTAGCTTCTCAAATGGACAACTTGAACATTTCTGAAAATTCAATTGTCAAAGGATCATCTTCCAGAATCAAGGCCTCTCACCCAGAGGATGTGATCATTGGGAAGAAAAATGATCCAATCAGAACAAGATCATTTCTCAAATCATTTGAAGCGTCATTATTTGGGTTGGTGTCAGTTATTGAACCAACTTCTGTGGATGAGGCTCTGCAAGACAATAACTGGGTAATTGCCATGCAAGAAGAGCTTAATCAGTTCACAAGAAATGACATCTGGGATCTGGTTCTAAGACCTAAAGGATTCAACATAATTGGAACCAAATGGGTATTCAGAAACAAGTTGAATGAAAAAGGAGAAGTTGAAAGAAATAAAGCAAGGCTTGTTGCTCAAGGGTACAGTCAACAAGAGGGTATTGATTACACTGAAACTTATGCTCCAGTGGCAAGGTTAGAATCTATACGCTTTCTTATTTCATTTGTTGCACAACATAATATCACTCTTTATCAGATGGATGTTAAGAGTGCCTTCTTAAATGGTATTATAGAAGAAGAAGTTTATGTCCATCAACCTCCTGGTTTTGAAAGTGATAAATTTCCAGATCATGTTTTCAAACTCAAAAAATCTCTTTATGGTTTGAAACAAGCTCCCAGAGCTTGGTATGAAAGATTAAGTAATTTTCTTTTGGAAAAGAATTTTATCAGAGGAAAAGTGGACACAACTCTTTTCTGTAAAACATCTAAGAAAGATTTACTAGTTTGTCAAATTTATGTGGATGATATTATTTTTGGATCTACCAATATTATGCTGGGAAAGGAGTTTGCTTTGTCTATGCAGGCTGAATTTGAGATGAGCATGATGGGAGAATTGAGATTCTTTCTAGGAATTCAAGTCAACCAGACTCCATACTGCACTTACATTCATCAGACCAAATATGTTAAAGAGCATCTGAAGAAGTTTAACATGACTGATAGTAAGATGGCAAAGACTCCTGTGCATCCAACAAGTACTCTTGGTAAGGAAGAGGTAAGTAAGAAAGTAGATCAGAAACTCTATAGAGGTATGATATGATCTCTTCTCTACTTAACTGCTTCTAGACCTGACATTTTGTTCAGTGTATGCTTGTGTGCAAGATTCCAATCAGATCCTAGAGAATCTCACTTAACTGTTGTTAAGAGGATTCTAAGGTATCTGAAAGGTACTACTAACGTGGGTTTGTGTTACAGAAGATCTGATGAATATACATTAGTTGGATTCTGTGATGCTGACTATGCTGGAGACATAGTAGAGTGTAAAAGTACTTCTGGAAGCTGTCAGTTCCTTGGAAGTCATCTGATCTCATGGTACAACAAGAAGCAACCCACAATTGCACTTTCTACAACAGAGGCAGAATACATTGATGCTGCTGGATGTAGCACGCAGATGCTCTGGATGAAAAGTCAGTTGGAAGACTATCAGATCTTTGAGAGTAATGTATCTATCTTCTATGATAATACTTCTGCTATATGTTTGTCTAAAAATCCAATTTTACACTCTAAGGCAAAACATATAGAAATTAAGCATCATTTCATCAGAGACTATGTTCAGAAGGGTATTATAAACTTAGCCTTTGTTGATTCAGATCATCAATGGGCTGATATTTTTACAAAACCCCTTGCTGAAGATATGTTCAAGTTTATTCTGAAAAATATTGGTATGGCCTTTTGTCCAGAATAATATTTATCAGAGGCAAACTTCTCAGATGCAAAATGTTTAATGCTCTGAAGTATTTCATCTGTAAATTTATTCATTTTCTTGAATTATTTTATTTGTGTAAATCTGAACTAACAATGCTCAAAGGATCTGAACGTTGGCTAACGTTTCATTTCTCAAGAGATTTCAGAAGCACATGCAAGCAAACACGTGTAGCTCAGAAACTGGAAAGGTAGAGTGCACTTTACTGAATTAAAGTTTGAGGTATTGCTTTGAAAATCTGATTTTTTCTTGATTTTCCCCCCATCTGTCAGAATCATAAATGATGTGCAATGATGTTTTTACTTTTTTATTTAATGCTATGTGAAGCGTGCTTATGTGACTGTTTGTGTGCCTGATTTTATCTATAAATACCACAAATCACACCATTTCACACTTTCCACCTCACGAACCTTTTATGCATTTCTGTCTTCTCTTTTCTCTTCATCTAAACCCTAAACCTAAAACCTCTCACTCAAGAACAACAATGGCATCTTCTTCATCAACATCTGCTCAGCTGCAATCAACCACTGCTGTTTCTTCTCCTAATGCTGAAGCGTACAAGGAACATGTGAGAACCCTTCTCACTCCAACTGTAGATCTGGAAGTTCTGAGTGAATGCTTTATAGATTTTGATTCCATTGAAGAAAATGGGTTTAATCTTTCTTCAACCATTCAAACTCAGAGTTGGACAAAGTATTTTGACAGGCTTATGGGTCCTGTTTATCCAACTTTGGTGAAAGAATTCTGGATACATGCTTAGGTGTGCTCTAAATTCATCCATTCTTCTGTCTTTGGAAAGGAGATTGTGATTACTGAGAAGCTGATCAGACAACTTATTGGGTACTCTGAAACTGATGGTGAAACCAGCCTATAATCTGCTCGTGTGGATCTTGCTGATGTGTTTCAAGAAGTTAGTATTTTTGGGGAACCAACTAGCAAAGTAAGGGAACTAAAGCCAGTCTACAAGATCTGGGCCAAGATTTTCATGAGTTCCATCTTTCACAGAAAATCATCAAATTCTCCAGATTATGTCAGTGCTGAACAACTCTACTTCATGTTCTGTATGAGCAAGGGAAAGAAGGTGGACTTGCCTTATCTTCTATTTAGTCACCTTCTGAATCATATAAAGGAAACAAGAGAAGAAGTAAGAGTCAAAATTGGAAAAGTTAGGAATTGGATTCCTATGGGAAGACTGATATTAGACATTCTAACAGAAAATGGTCTTGTGAAACATCTGTATGATGCTGGGGTGACAGAGGATCTGTCCTATGTCATAGGTTCTGTCATTAATGGCAATACTCTGAAGAGGATGAAGGTCATCACAGAGCTTGCCAGCAAACCTAAGAAAATTGCTACTAAGGATGTCAGCAACAGAAGGATTCCTGTTGAAGATTTTCCAATGTTCAGTGCTAACGAACCAAGGGAGATCATCTTATCCTACATAGCTGATTGTTTGTTAAATGGTGTTCCTCTGCCTGTTAACATCGTCTAGAAGGAAGGAGAAGTTCTGCCTAATCTTCTTAGAGAAAGGCGTTCAAAGAAGATTGCTGAAGAAGGATCTGAGGCTCAGCCTAAGAGAAAAGCCTCTGAAGCTGCTGCTAAGCCTCAAAAGGTAAAGAAAGTGAAACCAACTCCTCCAGAAGCAAGTCTGGAAGACATTAGAGAAAACTATCAAACAGGTATTAACATCTGATCAAATACCAACCATTCACTCTCCATTACCTTCACCCCCTCCATCACCTTTTAGACCACAATCATCTGTACCACCATCATCTGGGATTCATTCATATGAACACTCTCCATCTCAACCTACACATTCTCAACCATCTTCTGTACAAACTCCATTTGAACCACCTCAACCAGAAACACAACCAGAACATCAACAACCAGAACCACCTCAACCAGAACCTCAGCCACAACAACAACCACAACCAGAACAACAACAACAACCACAAGAACATCAATCTCAACCCATTTCATCTGAACCTCCCCAACCAACACCATCTGAGCATCCCTCCGTAATAGAACAATCGTTACCTATTCCAGAACCCTCTATTTTTCAATCATCTAATGACATTCTTGATTTGGAACCACTTGCAACCATGGTTGTCTTATCATCTACCTCATGTCACTCCACTGAATCATCTGATTCTGAATCAGAAGTTCACTCACCCTCCTGTTTACGCATTCCTGATCCATTCAAACCTACATTTTCTGACCTATCAGCATCTGACCAAATCAATCGTAGACTTTCACTTCGCTCCAAATTTAACCTCTCAGATTTTCAACCTTCATCATCTGAAGCTGAAATTTCAACAACCCCTACACCTCAACTCACCATACCACAACCATCTAAACCTCAACCATCTGAACCTCAACCATCTGCACCTCAACCATCTGAACAACCACCTGATACCACTTGTGAACAACCTCAGCCAAACGCTGAATCTGTTGAAAAAGTGACTCTTAAGGAATACCTTTACCCCATTCCTAGATCAGATATTGATAAACTGTTTGAGAATTTCAAAAAGGAAGTTCGTATGAGGATTGCACGTGTGGAAGAAGAGTGTCTGTTCAGTATAGATCCTGTTAAGTCTGAAGCTGCTTGGGATAAATTTATCTATAAGTTCAATGTTGTGGCTTCTCATCTCAAGGAAGTCTGTGCTGAAGATGCTAAGGCAAAGTTTGTTGAATTGGTCAGACAGACTCTGATGAGCATTCCCAAACCACCAGTGCTGCTTCTGGAAGCTGCTCCTGCTGAAGACACTCCATCTGAAGATGTTGCATCTGATATGGACATTGATGTGTCTGAATCTGAAGTGAAGAATGAAAATTCAGAACTTGTGAAAGAGGTTAAGGAAATCAAGTCCTGGATGATCAAACAAGAACAAACCACTGAAGAGATTAAGACTTGGATGGCCAAGCAAGAAGAGTCTACTGCAAAGATCACAGATCTTCTGACCCTGATTGCATCTCGCCAACCTTAGTTTCTTTTCATGTTTTTTGCACTGTTGTTTGCATATGTTTTCTTCAGCTTGTTTTTTTTATCATTTGTTATGTGAACCATCTGAATGAATGGAAATGTTTGTTTTGCTTTTCTTCTATTATCTTTTCCGTCTTTAGACATCTTTTTGATTATGACAAAAAGGGGGAGAAAAAGAATCTGATTGTTCAATCCATAAGCAAATACTAAAACGAAATTCAGACATATTATTAACTATCTTTGAATTTAAGTCTTTCAGATTCTATTGTTTCATCTGACAAAATAAATTCATTAAAGTTATCCTGAGAATTACCCAACCAGACTCTGATTCTTGAAGCAAATTGTACTCTGATTCTAAACGAAAAACCAGACTCTGTGTTTGAAAGAAGTAATCAGACTCTGATTCTGAAATACACTCAAGCAAAAAGGGAAGTATTATTTTCCTTTAGAGTATTCATTTCAGGGGGAGATTCTTAATCTCAGGGGGAGTTATAATTACTGCTTTTTATTGAACAAAATTTCTCATGTTTTGTCATCATCAAAAAGGGGGAGATTGTAAGAACACAGATTGTTTCTTAGTAATATCTCTATGTTTTGATGATAACTCTTATGAAATTTTGTATTAAAGAATTATATACTCTAAAATTTGTTCATGAATATTTGCTGCAGATGTTAAAGTATATATATATATATATATATATATATATATATATATATATATATATATATATATATATATATATATATATATATATATATATATATATATATATATCTAAGAGCAAATTAATCTGAACATGGAACTATGGAAGGCTCTAAAAAGTCAGAATCATCTTATAGAAGAATCTGAATGCTGTCTGCAGAAGGATCTGAAGCAGAAGCTACAGAAGAATCTAAAGCAGAAGCTGCAGAAGGATCTGAAGCAGAAGACTCTGAAGGATCTGAAGACTCTGAAGCATTGAAGATATTTGTATGAGAGTTAAGAAGCACAGTTTTTTCAGAAGACTCTGAGAGTACTACACGCTGCATGTACTGAGGATCTGATTCATAAAACTATGCTCTGATAGAACTACACGCTAAAGCACATTTGTGGACAGCCTCCAACGTCAAGACTTTGTGGACTACTGTGCATATAAAAGCAAGTCTTCCTCATCTTCTTCAAGACGAATCTTTGATAGAAACTCTTACAAGCTCTCATAAAATATTCTTATTCTCTTTGCTGAGTTTATTCTTTTGTTCTTAATATTAAGTGAAAAATCACTCTTGTGATAAAGCTTGTTAGAAGCATTCAAACACTTTTATTTATCTTACATTTCATTGTAATAGTTCCTTGAGAAGATACAGTTGGGATCAGTAGTTCTTGAGAAGACTAAGAACAATTGCTCTTAGTGATTGCTAATGTAATCAATTGATTAATAATGGATTAAGTCCTTGTTTGAGAAAGGTAAATCACTCTTGATAGGGTGGACTGGAGTAGTTAAGTTTAACGAACCAGGATAAAAATCTTTGTGTTTTTATTGCTAGAAGTTTTTAAAAATACTTATTCAACCCCCCCCTTCTAAGTATTTTCTCACCTTCAAAAACAATAAACGCAAATGAAACAAATAGAATTGAATAAAATGAATTTATTAATATCCTTTTAAAAGTGAAAAGGTGGCCCTATAAAATGATCTAATAGCCTTGGGCATAGCTATGGAATATTGAAAACAATAAATGAAAACATTAGATTACTTTGAAGTGGGAAAAATAACGTGGATCTTTATAGCCTCCCAGTTGCTCAAAGATGCATCGCTCTTGAATACCATGTTGCTCAGGTCTTTGTCTTCATCATTGTCGCTGATAGCATTGACTTGGAAACCTCCGCTAACAAACACTTCTTGGGCAATCTTCAGACACCCTTTGACATATGTAGAAGCCTTATCATGAGTTGGTTTGTAACCTAACCCGTAGCTATTTGCCTTGGTCTTGATATAAATGACTTCTCCATAACCTTCAGGAATTCCCTTGTCGATTGTTGATCTGGTGCTCTTGAAAGATGCGAAAGATGGATTACTTTGGCCCACTGTTTCTTCAACTTCCAAAAGGACAACATTGGCGATCTCGAGTGCGTGGAAAGAAGTTTCCAAGGCGTCTTCATCAGTCTCTATGTAACGGAAAGAAGACAAGTTACTGACCATTAGATCCTCCTCACCATGTATAATAACCAGCTTTTCATCGACCACAAACTTCATCTTCTGATGCAGAGTTGAAGTTACAGCTCCAGTGGCATGGATCCAAGTGTTGCAGTGAGAATCGTGATACCAAGCTATTGATTAACTTGAATCTTAAATTCTTTGAATTCACAACCGGACTTTAATTTATCCAAAGGAAAGGTCTAAAGAAAGAAAAACCCTTTTCGCGATGTAACAACAACGCTAAGAGATTTGGGGATCGGGGGTTGGTTATGCATAGGGTAGGTATTTCACATCCTAAACATCTGTAGTACTCTACAGGAACCTTTTGTTTTTTTGCATGCTAAGTTTGCTAAATGTATGCTAAGGTTGGAATTGGGTAAAAGGTGAAGGTTAAGACCTAAGGATAGTTTCTAAGCTTGCTCGCAAAGACATCGTGTCCTCTTCCTACGTATCCTAACTAGGATAGAATCAGAGCAATCATAGTTCTCCTTATAAGGGATGAAGAACACTTGATTATGATCAAGGTTCAAAGGGGAACAAACATATCCATGCTTGTGTAGAGTTTCACAAAACTCTCTAGATCTATGTTGAGCTCTCAAGAAAGGGGAGTAAGTAATCATTTCCATGATTCTTACATAGAGTTAACCAAACTCTATCCTAAGGTTCTACGTTGTGAGACCAATTGATTCTATCCAGACCAAAAGGTGGGAGAAAGGGGGAAGGTTGATCGTCAAGATATCGCATCTTGTGCTTACGTATTCTCATTGTCCAATGAGAAATCAGAGCGGTCGTAGTTCAGGCACGAACTACAGAATAAGGATCTATTAGTTCTTTCCAGACCAAAAGAGGGAGAAGGTTATATCCAAACCTATGAGTTTAAATCCTATTGGTTCTATCCAGACCAAAAAGAGGGGAAGGTTCTATCCAGACCTATGAGTGTATTGAGCTATCTATGACCCAAGGGTCAATAGAGAGACTTTCCTTTTGGAAGGGAAACGATGTGGCAACTTGGATGAGAACTAAAGAGTTCCATCACTTGGGGGTAAGTAAACTTAACAAAGCATAAGCATTCACACATGATGAATATAAGGGATATGGTTACAACCAAGAATAAGCAAGCATATTACAATAAGTAAGTATTTGAATCAGGATGAATGGTTACAACCAAAGTAAGCATTTAAGATATTACAATATTAATGATTTTAATCAAGATAGATGGTCACAACCAAAGCAAGTATCAAGATATTACAATATTAATGATTTCAGTCAAGTTAGATGGTCACAACCAAAGTAAGTATCAAGATATTACAATATTAATGATTTCAATCAAGATAGATGGTCACAACCAAAGCAAGTATCAAGATATTACAATATTAATGATTTCAATCAAGATAGATGGTCACAACCAAAGCAAGTATCAAGATATGACAATATTAATGATTTCAATCAAGATAGATGGTCACAACCAAAGTAAGTATCAAGATATTACAATATTAATGATTTTAATCAAGATATATGGTCACAACCAAAGCAAGTATCAAGATATTACAATATTAATGATTTCAGTCAAGATAGATGGTCACAACCAAAGCAAGTATGAAGATATTACAATATTAACGATTTCAGTCAAGATAAATGGTCACAACCAAAGCAAGCATTAAGATATTATAATATCATGAAAAGGGGATGTTCTTACAAGACTTAATGAAAGGTGAAAACCAAATCATATCTTAACGAAGAATGAGGTACATCTTAATAAAGATGGAAGGGGATCTTAACAAAGATGCATCTTAACAAAGATGATGTTTCATTAGGGCTTACAAGATGACATGTATACTTACGAGCATCATGCCTAAATCAAATAATGTCACAACAAATGGTATACAAAAGTTCAAAAACTTCATGGGGGAAAACTTTCAAGTTTTAAGAAAAGATTGAACACAAATGCTTACAAGAATGAGTTGTAAGTCAAACTCAAGTACACAAGGATTCTAACAAGCTAAAATCATAACTTTAAAATAAAACTCAAAAGATAATGAAATTAAAGTTTTGAAATGAATAAATGAGACATAGGAAGGTGAAAACCCTAAAAACATTCATGGTAGCATGTGAAATGCAAGTAGAAAGTTCACATTTATGAGTTTTAGGTTTACCTCTTGAAGCAAGCTTAAGCAATAAGAAAACTAGAGATATTGAGAGCTTTTACAAGGTCTTCAAATGTTCCTAGGTTGATGAATATATGCTCCAAATAACCTCCAAGCAAGCTAGTGGACGAAATGCCTTGTAAATGAAGGAAAAACTCTAAAATCCAAAGATTTCAAAGACTAACTCACTCAAACCTTGTTATATAAGTGTGAAAGTGATTTGGATAGCTTCAATACATCATATTTGATGTGTTTGAAGTGTTTCTTAAGTTGCAAAAAGTTTGGAAATGGTTTTGGAAGGTGTTTTGCAAAAATAGATTTTGAGGGATTTTCGAGACTTAGTGAGATTTTGCAAGAATTTGGTGATTGTGTAAGGGAGAGAGTTCTAGATGGTTTCTATCATGGAACTGATGTGTTTGTGATGTAGGAAGTGAGTTCTATTTATAGCCAAAGGCCTTGGATTAAGGTATGAGCAAAAGTGAAGCAAATTGCCAATTTTAACCTTCCATCATGAAAATCTTTGAGTTTTCCAATGCAATCTTCATACTTGTCTTTAAGCCACTCTACTAAGATATTCTCCATACCCTATATATTTTTTTCATCATGCTTTATAGGTTAGGAGATGACTTGTTGAAGTAAAGTTGATGATTTGACAAGGGTAGCCACCTTTTTTCTCTTTCTTCACTATTCACTTTTGCAACTTGCATTAAATAATGATTTCCTTTGATCTTTGTGCCATTTTCGTGGGAATTGATATTAAAAATGTTCATTATTAATGAAAACATCATAAATGAGGTTTATTATTTGATTAGCATCAATTTGGAGAGGTTTTGGAATAAAAAAACTCATGTTGACCTAGTATTGCAAATGTGAGTTTTTGCCGACTTGTAGATCTTGGTTCTCTCTAACCAGGAAGAGTTATGGAACGCACTTGTACTTTTTAAAAATAATCAATTAGGTAATACAATATTTATGCTTGTGTTAGGAACTCATTCCCTTTGAAACTAGGTCAAAAACCCTTGTGTGGTTAAGGAGTTATGACTTGGCCCTTTTGAAAACCTTAATTTCCCAACTTTTTGATTACTTATCAATTCTTGATCCAATGGTCACAAAAATTCATGAATAGATGTGATATACCATTAGGAACATAATTGCCTTCAATTTTGGGTCAAAACCATGTTGGTCAATGAGTTAAGTTTTCAGTCAGACGAACCGATTGATTGAAGAACTCTGAATCGACTGTTGGTGTTCTGGGTCCTCTGAGGTATTGAAACTTCTTGAGTGAACTTAAATAAGCCATATGAGATTTATGGACCATGATTCCATCATTGGAACACTACTTTAATCAAAAGTCAAACTATAGTTGACTTTTCCTAATCAGAAACCCTAATCGGGTGTTCTGAACTGCACTGTTCTTAATCCTTGGGTGACAACCTCAAATTGGATTCATACTTGACCCAATGTAGCATCCTTGATCTTGTTTGAAGTTGAATCAATCCAAAACATTGATTGATCAATCCACCGAAGCCTTGATTTTGACGGTACGGAACCCTAATTGATCTGCATCTTGACAAAGATAAACTAAAAAATGGGTTAAGGTTAGTTAATCAACTGAATATGATCCTAAAATGATGATGAGGATCTAAGGGGTCAAAATTTGGGGTGCAACAGATGCCCCTATTTAAATATCTTCACTAGATGATAATGAGAGATGACAATCCTCATAGAATCGCAGTGAAAGGTATTTAAATATAGAAAACCAGAAATTTTGTCCCTTAGATCCGATTTTATGTAAAAGGACGAATGCAAACATGCCATGAATCTAAATTGTGTTATGATGCTTGAATGCAAGACAGATGCAGACACACGAGCAAATATAAAAGGACGACAACACGACAAGTAACCACTCACAGGACCCAACACACTGGGAAAAGATTCCAAGCGAAGTAAGCAAGATAGTTCAGACATGACTAAAGATGCTTGTTCAAGGAAATCTTTCACGCAGGGGACACAAATTCCACCAGGGAAGACACATCTTCATTGGGGAAAGGAGATATGAACCTCACTAGGGATAACCAGATGAGGAAGCCCACCGGGGAAGATGACAATTCTTCACTGGGGAAACGAAAGAAAAGAAATGCAAACCACACCGGGGAAGGGACCCACTGGGGAGAACTTTGCTGGAGAACAAATCCACTGGGGAAGCAAAGCTTTACCGGGGAAAAGACGGAATGAAGACACGAATCTCATTGGGGATAACCAGATGAGAAAATTTCCTATAATGAAGAGTTCAAACGGGATCTTCAGGAAAAGGTTAGAAACAAGACCGGACGTGCCGGGGAAACTAGTATCCACTAGTTCTCCGAGACTCGAATGGAAAAGCAAAAAGCTTCAACTGGGGAGACTGGTGACGACCAAAATAACAAATAGCTTCAAACAATGCTAGTTCCCACTAGACTTACTGGGGAGGATGGTGATGACCAATCCAAAGTTCAGTTTCCAAAAAGTGCTAAATACCACTAGACTTCCTGGGGATATGGTGACAACCGACTAGTAACGATTAGCTTTCAAGCAATGCCAGTAACTATTGGACTTAGAGGGGACTAGTGATGACCAAATCAGGGTATGCCAATAACAATTGATTATGGATAATGCTAGTAACCACTAGACTTACTGGGGAGGATGGTGATGACCAATCCAAAGAGACCAATGACCCTTGGATTTTCAAAGAGTTTGGTAACGACCAGACCAAAGTGGTGATAACAATCTGATTTACGCGATGTCAATAACTATTGGACTTAGGCTAACTGGTGACGACCAAATCCAAGGGTATAACAATAACAACTGGTACTGGATACTGCTAGTAAACACTAGGCTTTCCAAATGATGCTAGTGACCACTAGACTTAGAAAGGTTGGTAATAACCGAATCAAAAGGCACCAATAACAATTGGATCTGAAGGTAATACTAGTAACTACTAGATTGAGAAAGACTGGTAATAACCAAATCAAACAGGTACCAATAACCATTGGATTCCAGGCGATGCCAATAATTATTGGACTTTTAGGGAATTTTTGTTGACGACCAACTCAAGTACCAATGACCATTGGTTTTAAGAAGAAAATACTAGCGACCACTAGATTTTAGCAAAGATTGGTGAAAACCGAATCAAATGGACTCCAATAACGATTGGTTGGCTTTATAACAGAATCAGTGACGATTGGGTTTGGATAATTGTTGGCGAAGACCAAGAAGCACAAATATATCCCTCATTACCTTAGGAACAAAAACTAATACCCTCAATACATTAGGATATAGAAGAAACACAACCCTCAACCATTAGGATTGGACGAAGACCCTAAAAACCTTAGGATCAAAAACTAATACCCTCAAAATATTAGGATATAGAAGAGACACAACCCTCAACACACTAGGATTGGACAAAGACCCTCAAAACCTTAGGATCAAAAACTAATATCCTCAAAACATTAGGATAAAGAACACTTCATGCAAATGCAACCACTTTAGTCTCTGGGAACTTCTGAACTCGGGATTCAAGGTATACATCTCCAAAGGTACACAAACTGTGCTCGGGATGGCAACAAACATCTTCCAAAGGTACAAAACCTGTGCTTGGAATCAAACAATACATCTCCAAAGGTACAAAACCTGAGCTTGGGATGGTAACAAACATCTATCTCCAAAGGTACACAACCTGTTCTCGGGATAGAAACAAACATCTCCAAAGGTACGAAACCTGTGCTTGGAATCAAACAATACATCTCCAAAGGTACAAAACCTGAGCTTGGGATGGCAACAATACATCTATCTCCAAAGGTACACAACCTGTGCTCGGGATAGAAACAAACATCTCCAAAGGTACGAAAACTGTGCTTGGAATCAAACAATACATCTCCAAAGGTACGAAACTTGAGCTTGGGATGGCAACAAACATCTATCTCCAAAGGTACCCAACCTGTGCTCGGGATAGAAACAAACATCTTCCAAAGGTACAAAACCTGTGCTTGGAATCAAACAATACATCTCCAAAGGTACGAAACCTGAGCTTGGGATGGCAAAAATACATCTATCTCCAAAGGTACACAACCTGTGCTCGGGATAGAAACAAACATCTTCCAAAGGTACAAAACCTGTGCTTGGAATCAAACATCGTGATTGAAATATGATTGGTCACCACCAAATTACTTACACCAGTATCCATTGGATTTTCAAAGAATGCTGGTCACAACCGTGCGTCGACATCCTTAAGATAAACTTCTCAAATGAGACTGCCATTTGTTGAAGAATGATAAGCTTCTCTAAAGAGACTGCCACTTATTGTTGAGATGATAAGCTTCTCGCCAGAGATTGCCACTTATTTGTTGAAGACGATTAAACTTCTCCGAAGAGACTTCCGTTTATCGTTAAGATGATAAGCTTCTCGCCAGAGATTGCCACTTATTTGTTGAAGACGATTAAACTTCTACGAAGAGATTGCCATTTATCGTTGATGAAGGTTAAGCTTCTCCCAAGATATTGCCACTCACCGCTGAAGACGATTAAACTTCTCCAAAGAGACCGCCGTTTATCGTTGATGAAGGTTAAGCTTCTCCCAAGAGATTACCACTCACCGCTGAAGACGATTAAACTTCTCCCAAGAGACTGTCATTTATCGTCAATGAAGGTTAAGCTTCTCCCAAGAGATTGCCACTCACTGCTGAAGATGATTAAACTTCCCCGAAGAGACTGCCATTTATCGTTGATGAAGGTTAAGCTTCTCCCAAGAGATTGCCACTCACCGCTGAAGACGATTAAACTTCTCCGAAGAGACTGCCATTTATCGTTGATGAAGGTTAAGCTTCTCCCAAGAGATTGCCACTCACTGCTGAAAACGATTAAACTTCTCCGAAGAGACTGCCATTTATCGTTGATGAAGGTTAAGCTTCTCCCAAGAGATTGCCACTCACCACTGAAGACGATTAAACTTCTCTGAAGAAACTGCCATTTATCGTTGATGAAGGTTAAGCTTCTCCCAAGAGATTGCCACTCACCGCTGAAGATGATTAAACTTCTCCAAAGAGACTACCATTTACTGCTGAAGACGATTAAACTTCTCCGAAGAGGATGCCATTTATCATTGTTGAAGGTTAATCTTCTCCCAAGAGATTGCCACTCACCGCTGAAGACGATTAAACTTCACCGAAGAGACTGCCATTTATCGTTGATAAACGTTAAGCTTCTCCCAAGAGATTGCCACTCACCTCTGAAGACGATTAAACTTCTCCGAAGAGACTGCCATTTATCGTTGATGAAGGTTAAGCTTCTCTCAAGAGATTGCCACTCGCCGCTGAAGACGATTAAACTTCTCCGAAGAGACTGCCATTTATCGTTGATGAAAGTTAAGCTTCTCTCAAGAGATTGCCACTCACCGCTGAAGACGATTAAACTTCTCCGAAGAGACTGCCATTTATCGTTGATGAAGGTTAAGCTTCTCTCAAGAGATTGCCACTCGCCTCTGAAGACGATTAAACTTCTCCGAAGAGACTGCCATTTATCGTTGATGAAGGTTAAGCTTCTCCCAAGAGATTGCCACTCACCGCTGAAGACGATTAAAATTCTCCGAAGAGACTGCTATTTATCGCTGAAGACGATTAAACTTCTCCGAAGAGACTGCCATTTATCGTTGATGAAGGTTAAACTTCTCCCTAGAGACTGCCAGTCACCTGTTGATGACGATTAAACTTCTTCAAAGAGACTTCCATTTATCGCTGAGGACGATTAAACTTCTTCGAAGAGACTGGCATTTATCGTTGATGAAGGTTAAGCTTCTCCCAAGAGACTGCCACTCACCTTTTGAAGACGATTAAACTTCTCCGAAGAGACTGCCATTTATCGTTGATGAAGGTTAAGCTTCTCCCAAGAGATTGCCACTCACCGCTGAAGACGATTAAACTTCTCCGAAGAGACTGCTATTTATCGTTGATGAAGGTTAATCTTCTCCCAAGAGACTGCCACTCACCTATTGATGATGATTAAACTTCTCCGAAGAGACTGCCATATATCGCTGAGGATGATTAAACTTCTCCGAAGAGACTGTCATTTATCATTGATGAAGGTTAAGCTTCTCCCAAGAGACTGCCACTCACCTGTTGATGACGATTAAACTTCTCCGAAGAGACTTCCATTTATTGCTGAGGACGATTAAACTTCTCCGAAGAGACTGCCATTTATCGTTGAGGACGGTTAAGCTTCTCCCAAGAGACTGCCACTCACCTGTTGATGACGATTAAACTTCTCTGAAGAGACTGCCATTTATCGCTGAGGACGATTAAACTTCTCCGAAGAGACTGCCATTTATCGTTGATGAAGGTTAAGCTTCTCCCAAGAGACTGCCACTTACCTCTATTGTAATGTAAGATGTTCTTATTGATAGATACTGAAAAATAAATGGACGTCCAGGTAGGTTCGGCGACCGACAGGGACCAAAGTTCAATCCAGAACCAAGCTAGAAAGAAACTATCAAACAAGACTCCAACCATTGAGAAATTAACTCGAATGGTGACTTACCTTATCCAATCATGGAAAAAGATAACTGAAGCAACCATCATCCACGAGGATTTAAACTCTGTGGGGAATTGATAAAGGACGAACATTTTATGCTTAAGGGCTGACAACTCTATTAGAGAGAGACAACACACCCAATCACTGAGGAGGGAACCAAAGTGAAACAGGAACAGGTAACAACCAGAGATAGCAACGACGCACGGATGCTATGCTTTATGCCATGCTTATGTTTATGCTGACGAAACAGGCAAAACAAAACAAGAGATGAAATAAACATCTCGACACGGAGACCCAACCAAAATTTACCAAGATTGGACAATAAAGGGATGATCATGAAGAACAACAATTCCACTTCAAGGTTACCACCTTCTTTGGGAGAGAGTAATCTTCTTAGGCCAAAACCTCAGGACTTCACTTGGATTGCCATCATGAGTTTCAATTCTTTGTTGAAGGAAAATTACATCGAGAGATTCCCGGATCAACTGAGGTAACAACTTAACTGGAGAGCTGACAAATGGCATCATGAGACCAAAATCTTTTTGCCCCATTGATAGTATGACAATCTTCTTTCAGTGAGCAATAGCTCTTGCGATGAACAGTCTTTAACCTTTTCTGCCCCAGATTACACGGTCTGTGAGAAGAAGTCATAAGGATGCTTTTACAAAAGAAACGGCATAAAGATGCTTCAATGTCTTCAAACACTTAGAGAGATTTTCAAATCTCGACGTGATTGCCCCAGTTTAACGGTGCTTGCACAACAAAGTCTTCAAACTGTGGAAGTAACGACTGGGTAACAAACTTGCCCCTGCTTGCCGGTAACCGCAAAAGATTTGCCCCAGGCTAAACTGTTCATTGAGAGCTTCATCTGATCTTGACCTGGTCGGCTCTGATTAGTTGAACGTCATGACAAATGATTAACAAATCCTTCAAATTGGTTGCCCCAGGCTGAGCTTCCTTTATCAATTTAAATTCCCTAGCTGACAGCGCTTGATGGGATTCCTTTGACATTGGATTGTCTTGCACGCAATATTGTTCATTAAAAATTGGCAATTTTCAGTGTAAAATTCATGCAATCTTTTGAAAACATTTTTTTTATGAAACACACACACGGCAGAGTGATCAAGTGATAAAAATGAAAGTGATCCAATCATCTTACAAATGATGGATAAAGTAATGAACACACATGATAACACGAAATCGTATATATATTTTGATGCATAATTCAACTAAAGTTTAACTGTTTTCGATCCGATTTCGGGTTATTTCCGTGTTATATGTCTGATGTTTTGCAGGTATTTGATGATCATGTCTAAACAAGGCAATATGAAGAAAAGAAGCAATCTCAGATGAAATATGGACGAAAACCGGGTGAAAACATCTTGAAAAGCGCAGAACGCTGATTTTACTGTTGTGACGACCGTCACAGCTCCATGACGACCGTCACACGGGTGACGACCGTCACACATTGTGACGACCGTCATGCAGGCAAAAACGCCCCACTTCAGTTTCACGTAAAAGAAACAGTTCCAAGTCCCAAATAGTGGACCACTACTCCCTGATAATTCTACCTCAAAGTCCACCTTCTTCAAGTTATAACCGTTAGAATTCCATTTCTATAAAAGGGGAAGAAGGGGAACTCAGAAGGGGAGCCGCATTCATACAACGAAGTGCTGCCCAATTCTATTTCCAGAGCAAAAGTTCAGTTTTATTTTCTTTCCTATTTTTTTGTTGCCTTTCACTCCTTCTGTAATTTTTATTTCCGTTGTACGATCAAATTGGCACAAAGACCAGAATCCTGCCAACATCTGTGGAGGATCTGCCCAAAGGCCAATTGGAATATTTACAGGTTTCTCATTTCAATCGTAATTCCAGTTTTTATTATGATGCATGCTATTATTTATTGTTATTATTTATGTTTTACCTTTCCCAAATCCATGTCTAGCTAAATTTAAGTAATCGATATGTAGTAATAATTCGAAAGGGATTTGATAATAACCGGTTTAAAACTGTCTTTTTCAAAAGTTGTTTATGGTCTGAGTGTTTAAAATTAATTTACTGAATAAACTTAGTCGCGAAAGGGAGAACTTATTTAAAAGTAATTTTGCCACGAAAGTGGGAAATTAATTAAAGTACGAACCAACAAGCGAAAGTTGCGGCAAGATCAGATAGTAAACACTAGTCATTCATTTTAATAACATCGAAAGCACTTTAAAATGAATTAGAACTTAGAGATTTCCAAAAAATAATTTTAACCCCGAATGGGACACGAAAGCGTACGTTTGGCCCTTAGAATTATGATTAGCGTCAATAACCATCGTGAGGCGAGAGTCTTCAGATCACCATTTTCTGCTTAAATAAACTCTGAAAAATATTTCATACACCGGTAACTTGTCAAATCCCCGAAGAATATAATCACTGCATATTGATTCAATTAATTATACTTTAATTAACACTCTTAGTTCCCTTTAGTGACAATCTTATTCCCTCAAACATTATCTACCTAGCTAAACATAGTAACTCCCGAGAACACTAGTTTGATTACGAGTCCCTGTGGGATCGATATCTATTATTACTACGCGATAGACTGTGCACTTACAGTTAGGTTGTATTAGACATAGAAAGTCGCGATCAAGTTTTTGGCGCCGTTGCTGGTGACCCATTTAGTCAATAGTGTAACCTTCTGTTACACCGTATAGACTAGGTTAATTATTTTCATTTTTCCTTTACTAGTGCTGTCGATTGTATGCCAAGTGATCGCCCACAAGGCGATATCTTGAAACCTTCAGTCGCAGAACTAGAGCGCTTCTTACATTTAAAAAGCCGAATCATTGAGTACCAACTCAAACATAACATTCCTGATCCTCTCACTCCCATTCCCAAATCCGAAGAAGAATCAAACATGGCTGAAGGACCTCCAAACAAACCGCTGAAGGCATACGCTACGCCCTCTCAGATGGAGCCTAGGAGTAGCATTGCTGCCCCAGCTATTACTCGAAATGATTTTGAGCTGAAACCATCATTGCTGTCAGCGGTACAACAAAACCAATTCTCAGGAAACGCAACTGAGGATCCAAACGAACATTTAACGAAGTTTGTGCAATACGCAGACAGAGTGAAAGCAAATGGAGTAACTCCAGACGCGATAAGACTTCGTCTTTTCCCATTCACTCTTAGAGATAGAGCGTGGACATGGTTACAATCTTTGCCATCCAACTCCGTTACGACGTGGGAACAATTGAAGAACGTCTTCTTAGCGAGATATTTTCCGCCAAGCAAAACTGCTATGCTTAGAGCTCAAATCAACGGATTTCGACAAAAAGATACTGAATCTCTTTACGAAGCATGGGAACGATTCAAAGATATGATGAGAACATGTCCTCACCACGATTTAGAAGACTGGGTGACAATCCATACTTTTTATAATGGGCTTTTATACAATACCAGGTTGACAATAGACGCTGCCGCGGGCGGTGCACTTATGGATAAGCCATACGAAGAAGCCTATCAATTAATCGAAAACATGTCTCAGAACCACTGCCAATGGGGAGGTGAACGCACTCCAACAGAGAAAACCACAACGAAGGGTGGGATGTACGAGATCAGCAGTCTTGAAAAGTTCAACGCTAAAGTAGATGCTCTAGCACAGAAGATTGACAGTCTGACCGTTAACCCCACTGCAACCGTCGCTGCTGTAACTCCAAATTGCGAATTATGCGGAAGCACCACTCATAATGCGCCCGAATGCCCATTGCTAGCCGGAATCCCACCAGACCAAGTAAATTATGCTCAAGGAAATCCTTACGCAAATACCTACAACCCAGGTTGGCGAAATCATCCAAACTTTTCTTACAAAAGCGAAAATGCATTGCAAATGCCTACTGCTCCACCAGGATATCAGAAACCAGCTGCTGCTCAGACTGCACCTAGGAAATCAAACCTCGAATTGATGATGGAAAAATTCATAGCTACTCAAGCTCAAACAAACAAAGAATTCCTGAATCAAAACATACACACTAGCGAGCAAATTAAACAGTTGACCGGAAAAGTAGACGCTTTAGCCACCCACAACAAAATGTTAGAAACACAGATATCACAAGTGGCTCAACAACAAGCCTCTGCTGCTGCACCCGCTGGCATATTTCCTGGACAACCCGAACAGAATCCAAAAGGTCAAGCAAATGCTGTAATACTAAGAAGTGGAAAAGAATTGGACGAACCGATCAATCCGAGGACCGAAAACTCAGCCATGCAACAAAAACCAACTGAACAAGCAGAAAAGGAATCCGAGTTAGAGAAGAAGGAAGAAAACGAGAAGGAGGATAACGCAAGTGAAAAAACTCAAGCACCTCCAGCGCCATATAAACCACCTATTCCTTATCCTCAAAGACTAATAAACTCCAAAACTTCAGGGCAGTTTAAGAAATTTGTAGAGCTCCTTAAACAGCTGAATATTACTATTCCTTTTACAGAAGCGATAACTCAAATGCCGTCATACGCTAAATTTCTCAAAGAAATCCTGTTGAATAAGAGAAAGATCAAGGATAACGAAACAGTTACACTTACTGCAGAGTGTAGCGCTATAATTCAAAACCGCATACCTCCTAAATTAAAAGACCCAGGTAGTTTCTCCATACCCTGCGTCATAGGAAAGTTCGTGATAGACAAAGCTCTATGCGATTTAGGAGCCAGTATCAGTATTATGCCTTTATCTATATGCAAAAAGCTGAATATGGGAGACCTCAGACCAACCAAAATGTCCGTACAATTAGTTGACCGATCAGTAAAATACCCCGTCGAAATACTGGAAAACGTTCCAGTATGCATAGGGCAATTCTACATCCCAACCGACTTCATAATCATGGACATCAAGGAGGACACTGTCACCCTAATTATTCTAGGAAGACCATTCCTAGCTACAACCGGAGCTATTATAGACGCGAAGAAAGGAAGGCTAACATTCGAAGTAGGAGAAGAAAAGATAGAGTTCATTCTCACCAAGTTCTTACAAGCATCAGCCATAAACGATACCTGCTATTTAGTAGACGAAATTGACGAATGCATAAGAGAACTCGAAAATGAAGAGACCACGTATTCAGAAATAATAAAGATTCAAATACCCGACATTTCTAAAGACGATGATTGGCGTAAACCGTATAAAGACGACAGCCTAAGCGAAAGCTTAGCACTGACCCCAAACCATATGCCAGGTCCGAAGAACCCATCTTTAGAACTTAAAACACTACCCAAAAACCTTAGATATGAATTTCTAGACGATGAACTAAAAAGACCAGTGATAGTCGACGCCGACTTAGGACAACCAGAAACCGAAAAGCTATTAGAAGTCCTAAAGAAGTACCCCACCGCGTTAGGCTATAACATAAGCGATCTAAAAGGTATAAGCCCTTCAATCTGTATGCATCGAATTACAATAGAGGAAGACTCTAAAACCTCTAGAGAGCATCAGAGGAGACTGAACCCCATCCTGAGCACTGTAGTCAGAGATGAAGTAAAGAAATTGCTAGATGCAGGAATCATCTATCCAATCTCCGATAGTGAGTGGGTTAGCCCAGTTCATGTCGTACCGAAGAAAGGAGGAGTCACAGTAGTTAAAAACGAAAAAGGCGAATCAATAACAAAAAGAGTCGTGACTGGAAGCAGGATGTGTATTGATTATATAAAGCTTAACAAGGCCACACGAAAATATCACTTCCCGTTACCCTTCATAGACCAAATGTTGGAAAGATTAGCCAAACATTCATATTTCTGCTATCTAGATGGCTATTCAGGATTCTTCCAAATTCCCATTCATCCTGATGACCAAGAAAAGACTACATTCACCTGTCCTTATGGTACTTTTGCTTACCGCCGAATGCCGTTCGGACTCTGTAATGCTCCAGCAACCTTCCAAAGATGCATGATGGCAATCTTCGCAGATTTCATAGATGACATCATGGAAGTATTTATGGACGATTTCTCGGTATGTGGACAAAGTTTCGAAGGATGCCTACAAAACTTAGAAATGGTATTAGAACGTTGTGTAAAAGTGAACCTCGTCCTAAATTGGGAAAAATGCCATTTTATGGTCCGACAGGGAATAGTTCTAGGACATGTCATATCAGATAAAGGAATTGAGGTCGACAAAGCTAAAATAGAGATTATAAAAGATCTCCAACCTCCAAAATCCATACGAGAAATACGGAGCTTTCTAGGACATGCCGGTTTCTACCGAAGATTTATAAAAGATTTTTCAAAAATCACGAAACCTTTGACCGGTCTGTTGATGAAAGATGCTGAGTTCGTCTTCGACGACGACTGTTTAAAAGCATTCGAAACATTAAAATCGGCCCTTATCACCGCACCGATTATGCAACCACCCGATTGGCGACTACCGTTCGAAATCATGTGCGATGCGAGTGATTATGCCGTAGGCGCAGTTCTAGGACAAAGGAAGGACAAGAAACTCCATGCCATCTACTATGCCAGTAGAACCTTAGATCCTGCCCAAATGAACTACGCTACCACAGAGAAGGAACTTCTAGCAGTTATATTTGCGCTTGACAAATTCCGTTCTTACTTAGTAGGAGCAATAATTATCATATACACAGACCACGCTGCCATTAGGTACCTAATAAGCAAAAAGGATGCCAAACCAAGACTATTGAGATGGATCCTGTTATTACAAGAGTTTGACTTAGAAATCAAAGATAAGAAAGGAACCGAGAACGTTGTTGCAGATCACTTATCCCGAATAGAAGGCATCAAACATGAACCAGTACCGATAAATGACGATTTCCCGTACGAACGTCTGATAGCCAAATTAGAAAGTGGCATACCCAACTCAATCTCAGAAGATCCAGAATTTGAAAAAGCCGTAGAAGCCGTCTATGCCCAAGTCACATTACCTTGGTATGCTGACATCGTTAATTACCTCGCTGTAGGCGTGCTTCCACCGGATCTCACTTATCAGCAAAAGAAGAAATTCTTCCATGATCTGAAACACTATTATTGGGACGAACCTCTACTCTTCAAGAGAGGGGCCGACAACATATATCGCCGCTGTGTCCCAGAGGAAGAAGTAGAAAATATCATTTCCCAATGCCATTCAGCACCATATGGTGGTCATGCTAGTACATCCAAGACGTGCACTAAGATTCTCCAAGCCGGCTTATTCTGGCCTAACCTCTGGAAAGACGTTCACATCGCTGTGCTAAAATGTGATCGATGCCAACGAACTGGCAACATCTCACGACGCGATGAAATGCCTCAGAAAGGAATCTTAGAGGTAGAAATCTTTGATGTATGGGGAATAGATTTCATGGGACCATTTCCACCTTCTTTTGGTAATAACTACATACTCGTCGCAGTCGATTATGTGTCTAAATGGATAGAAGCCATTGCTGCTCCAACAAACGACGCATGAGTAGTAATCAAACTCTTCAAAAACACAATCTTTCCTAGATTCGGTGTACCCAGACTCGTCATTAGTGACGGCGGATCTCACTTCATATCGCGAATATTTGATAAACTTCTTTCTAAATATGGAGTCCGACACCGAGTAGCTACACCTTATCATCCGCAAACTAGCGGACAAGTAGAGGTCTCGAACAGGGAAATAAAACAGATATTGGAAAAGACTGTCGCTACCTCAAGGAAAGATTGGTCATCAAAGCTACAAGAAGCTTTATGGGCTTATAGGACCGCTTTTAAGACACCAATAGGTACTACACCCTACAAATTAGTTTACGGTAAATCCTGCCATCTCCCTGTAGAATTAGAGCATAAAGCCTTCTGGGCTATTAAGACACTCAATTTCAACTACACCGAGGCAGGAGAAAAGCGAATCTTGAACTTACACGAATTGGAAGAACTTTGATTAGACGCTTACGAAAATGCCCGTATCTACAAAGAACGAACTAAAAAGTGGCATGATAAACGTTCAGTCAAGAAACAATTCAGTGTGGGAGACATCGTATTGCTATTTAATTCAAGATTAAAGCTCTTCCCAGGTAAACTAAAATCTAGGTGGTCTGGATCTTATGAAGTGACTAAAGTACTTCAGAGTGGAGCTGTTGAAATTACCGATAAGACGAATGCACTGTTTATCGTAAACGAGCAACGTCTAAAACATTATCATAAGAACGAAAACAACTCTCAAGTCTGCAGTATAGCATTGCTTGAACTTCCAGCTCAAACACCCGAATAGCTTGTCACCAAGCTATCGTCAGGCTTTAGACGTTAAAAACAGCGCTTACTGGGAGGCAACCCAACTTTTCCCGCATTTTTCCTCGTTACTGTATTTCATTTTTTTTTATTTATTTAAAATTTTACTTTGAAACCTTAACCAAAATTCTAAACTTAAAATTACTACTATTTTCTACTTTAGTTTGTTTTCATATTTCTATTTTTCTCTTTTTGTCTTTTGTTTTTACCGCTTTTTGTTTTTAAAAATCCTGACTTCAAACTTCTGTTTTAAACTTTTCAGGATTTTAAAAGTCTTCAAAACATTCCTCCTGTTTTCTCCGACTTACCTGCGAGTATGGCCGAGTACGACTTTACAAAGGTTCATTTTCGAGGACTAGCTCAAAAGGCAAGATTTGCAGCACTAACTGAAAGAGAAATCGCCTTAACGCTGTATTATGATAAGTCTACCATGGATAAACTAGGAATCTCGGATAGCATTCAATACCTGTTCAATCAACTGGGTTGGGAGAACACTGCTCTGAAAACCCGTTTTGCTACCTATAAGGATCTCACCTATGAATTCCTTAGTTCCTTCAGATACCTACCCAACTATGGTTTTGGATCCAACATAAAGCTGATTACCTTTCGAATGTTTGGAATGGACCAAACCCATAGCCGGATGTCACTAGCTAACCTCCTAGGATTTCCTAGCGGACCGCATGTGTTCATCAGTGCAGAAGATGACGATATTGATTTTGAACTCGACCAATTCTGGGGTAGAATCACCGGCGACTATCACCCTGAACCGGACAGAATGTATAATGATGATATTCACAACCCAGCTTTCAGATACTTCCATAAGATATTAGCTCACACCCTTTTCGGGAAAGAAGAAAATATTACTACAGTATCTAAAGAGGAATTATTCATCATGTTCTGTGCTTCCCAGGGACGTACAGTAAATGCAGTGCCTTTCATGATGAGATCTTTCAGACGCCTCACTCAGGAACCACAGTCACCTATTCTTATAGGAGGCCTCGTGACAATGATTGCCCACGAGCTTGGCCTTAGATTCCACTTAAATGCAAGCACTCGTTTTGGCACCATCCAACCCATGAATATACAGTTCTGCTTTAACAGGCGCATTTTAGGAACTATGGGACCTGGACCTTATGAGTACCTCATCAATGAAAAACCTGTCCAGCTATTCACACTGCCTAATCATCAGATGACAAGTATCCACAACAAGGACAACTGGCTTTATGAATTGGATGAGCCTATGGGACCTCCTTCACCTCAGTCAACACCACAGAACTATATGTACGACAGTGACCACATCTCTGAGGCATATGACTATATGTACTATGAGGATGTTGTATCAGAAGCTGAAGTAGACCCTATGACTCCTCCGCACTATAACACCTATCCTGAGCCTATCCCTGAGGAGACCACTGACAAAATGGATACTGTTCTACTCCAATTGGACAACATTGATGTAGCTCTGACCACTGTAAAAGATGACATCGTAGGCATACACAGCGAACTGGTAGTCTTCATGGACTTAGTCTGTGACCAGCTCGACTACTACGCACGGAAGTTCGATGAGTTGAAGGCACGAAAAGACTAGATACTGGTTTTAGCATTAGATTTAGTTTAGTTTAGTTTTTTTCTACTTTCCGTCCGTTTTCAATTGTATTAATTTTTGCACTATTAATTTCTTTATGTAATACATACAATCATTCTAATTTCTTGTTATTTCAATTATAGTCTTTATTCAATTATTCTGTTTTTACGTTATTCTTTGTTTATTGGCTGCTATAATACATTGCCATATCAATACTAGGCCTAAAATTCACTGCAAGAACACCCTCAGAGCAAAATTCTGCGTTCTGCAGATTTTGCTACTATGACGACCGTCACAGGAACCTGACGAGCGTCACGCGGGTGACGACCATCACATATACGTGACGACCATCACGAACCCAAAACTGCTATCTGATATAACAGGGGTTGTGTTTTCTCTCCCACTCACCTCCTTTCAACTTCCAATCATCAGAACTCCCTCCCCACTCCAATTTTTCGTTTACCCCACATTGCACCATATATTTCAACTCCCATCTCAACTTCCTACCACACTTATGTTATTTTTTCCCACTTCGCAGAACCACTCCAATCCTCAGAACCACCTCAATCTTCCAACAATGGCGAGAAATACCGAAACCCCAGACATCAGCAACATTGTGTTCAGCGACGGTGACTCTGGCGAGAGACAGCGGGCCAACTACATCGCATTCCATCAACGGTCGCTCCAGCCGACTCATTATCCACACATTCCATCACTCACGGAGCTCGGACTCCTTGAAGGCGTCACTTGGATGCTTCAAAGAGCCGGCATCTGGAACCTGTGCACCAATCCATTGCCAACGTACGAACAACTCACTCTCGAGTTCCTGAGTTCGTTTACCTACGTCACTTCCAGCGGCGACCTCAGCCAACACTCCGGTGCCGCATGCTTCCGGATGTTCGACACAAACTATCAGGTGAACCAGAACCAGATTGCCGCAATCTTACAACTCCCTCGAGGCGACAATGCTCACCGCCGCCTCACCGATCAGTTCCAGCACGAAGCCTTCACGCTCTGGTACCAGTTGACAGGCATCAATGCCGATGGTTGGGACTCTCTGCAAGCTACGCATATCCATAACCCGACCATCCGGTACTTCCACCGAGCATTGAGCAACACAATCTTCGCCAGGGACAGTAACCATAAGGTGAACTCGAAAGGGCTCTTCTTCCTCCACTGCGTCTTCAACAACGAGCCTATCAACGCCGCTCCGTTCCTCCTGGCCCACATTCAGGCCAACTGCAACCGTGGCTCCAGACCATTTTACTTTGGCGGGATTGTCACTGCCATTGCACTTGGGCTGAACCTAGGCGACCGCCTCCAGCACCTCCATGCCATCCCCTCGGTGTTCCTTGACACCGACCACTGCAGAGCCTCCCACCTTATCCGTTCCAGAGCCGACGGCAAGTACCACCCGGTAGTGCGTGGCAAAACCGTCCGAAGCATCATCCTTCCATCACGCACCCGGACACACCTAGAGGATCGTACCAACTGGTTATTTGACCTCACTGCCCCTCCTGCTGCTGCTGCTCCAACTCAGGACCACACCCAAGGTTCTGATGACGAAATCCAAGCTGAGTTGGACAGGCCAGAGCAACCGGAGGCATCGCAGCCTCCTCCTTCCGAAGGTACATCCTCCCGCCGCCGCCGCCATCGTCCAGTGCCCGACTACTCAGAAGAGGACCTCTGCCGCTCTCTCGACCAGCAGGCCCAAATACTCGCTATGATGCAGCAGCAGAATCAGCGAGCAGAGCAGTTCAAAGCTTGGCATCGGACCCAAATGCAACAACTTCAAACCGGCCAAGCCACCATTACTGAGAACTTGGCGAATCTGAATTTGCAGGTCGAAGGACTCCGTGACACCGTCTACCACACCGGAGCTATGAGTTTCGAGGACCGAGTCGCCCTGGTCAGAGCCAGAGGACGCGAGCGCGGACGTGACCGAGGTAGAGGACGTGATTAGTTATCCATTTTCCTTATTTGTTTACTATATTTTCAGTTTCTATGTACTTTCATTTCCGTTGTATCTCCCTCTCGCATGCTTCCAAATCAGTGGGGACACTGATTGAGATAGTGTGGGAGCGGAGCGTTTATTTCCATTCCATTGTACTTTGACTTTCGTAATTTCTATTTAAACATTTTCTATTTTTATCAAATAAAGCTCGTTTATATATCCTTTTTCCGTTACGCAAACATCCCCACGTTATTCGACGTAAACAACAAATTTTTTCGTTCATTCCTCAAAAGCAAAAGCATCACGAGAATGCACCCGAGTTCAAACCATGTTTTGAAACTCCGAGGAGACGATAATTCTAACAAAACCAGTACCGTCTTGACACCTTAGATCTCCGGTTTAAGCGAGTCGGTTTCACTACCTACGTGTACCAAAGTCTCAAGTGTCTACGCAAACTCAGCCCCAAGTAGTTTATACTAGCAGTCAGCACCATCCTAAAACACTTCTAAGCGAGCGACCGATGCAAATAAGTGTATGATCTCCAAAAAGATGAAAAATCATGAAAAGAAAGCTAGTTAGCCCAAAAATATAAGATACATTTCCTTCTAAGTTAGGTGCTCCTCACCCGAGCATTTAGCCCAACGACACGAAAACTCATTGAAAAATCAATGATATAAGCTTATGATCAATGAAGAAGATCAAAAACAGAAATGAGATCATATTCACTAACAGGTCGACTTGCCATGAAAGTGTATGGACAACGGGCTTAATGTGATTGCGCTAGAACAAACAGGGTGAACTTGCCGCGATAACCTTGACACCAAGCTACAGTAGCATGACTGGGACCGATTTTGCATAAGAAGGAGACCTCCGAAGACTTGTAGTCCAGTGTCGTCATGGTACTCGTTTTGTTCTTACTAAGAATCCCGGTTTTTCCCAACTTTGCGAACGAAGAAGCTACCTCGTGCTTGCCGACTTTTCCTGTTTTACTTGAGGACAAGCAAAGATTCAAGCTTAGGGGAGTTTGATAACACGAAATCGTATATATATTTTGATGCATAATTCAACTGAAGTTTAACTGTTTTCGATCCGATTTCGGGTTATTTCCGTGTTATTTGTCTGATGTTTTGTAGGTATTTGATGATCATGTTTAAACAAGGCAATATGAAGAAAAGAAGAAATCTCAGATGAAATATGGACGAAAACCGGGTGAAAACATCTTGAAAAGCGCAAAATGCTGATTTTGCTGCTGTGACGACCGTCACAGCTCCATGACGACCGTCACACATTGTGACGACCGTCATGCAGGCAAAAACGCCCCACTTCAGTTTCACGTAAAAGAAGCAGTTCCAAGTCCCAAATAGTGGACCACTACTCCTTGATAATTCTGCCTCAAAGTCCACCTTCTTCAAGTTATAACCGTTAGAATTCCATTTCTATAAAAGGGGAAGAAGGGGAACTCAGAAGGGGAGCCGCATTCATACAACGAAGTGCTGCCCAATTCTATTTCCAGAGCAAAAGTTCAGTTTTATTTTCTTTCCTATTTTTTTGTTGCCTTTCATTCCTTCTGTAATTTTTATTTCCGTTGTACGATCAAATTGGCACAAAGACCAGAATCCTGCCAACATCTGTGGAGGATCTGCCCAAAGGCCAATTGGAATATTTACAGGTTTCTCATTTCAATCGTAATTCCAGTTTTTATTATGATGCATGCTATTATTTATTGTTATTATTTATGTTTTACCTTTCCCAAATCCATGTCTAGCTAAATTTAAGTAATCGATATGTAGTAATAATTCGAAAGGGATTTGATAATAACCGGTTGAAAACTGTCTTTTTCAAAAGTTGTTTATGGTCTGAGTGTTTAAAATTAATTTACTGAATAAACTTAGTCGCAAAAGCGAGAACTTATTTAAAAGTAATTTTGCCACAAAAGTGGGAAATTAATTAAGGTACGAACCAACAAGCGAAAGCTGCGGCAAGATCAGATAGTAAACACTAGTCATTCATTTTAATAACAGCGAAAGCACTTTAAAATGAATTAGAACTTAGAGATTTCCAAAAAATAATTTTAACCCCAAATGGGACACGAAAGCGTACGTTTGGCCCTTAGAATTATGATTAGCGTCAATAACCATCGTGAGGCGAGAGTCTTCAGATCACCATTTTCTGCTTAAATAAACTCTGAAAAATATTTCATACACCGGTAACTTGTCAAATCCCCGAAGAATATAATCACTGCATATCGATTCAATTAATTATACTTTAATTAACACTCTTAGTTCCCTTTAGTGACAATCTTATTCCCTCAAACATTATCTACCTAGCTAAACATAGTAACTCCCAAGAACACTAGTTTGATTACGAGTCCCTGTGGGATCGATATCTATTATTACTACGCGATAGACTGTGCACTTGCAGTTAGGTTGTATTAGACATAGAAAGTCGCGATCAATACACCAACATCAAATATCATTAGGAGTCAGGTTATCCAACCTTGCTGTAATATGCTTTCAAAATAACCTTATCTCAATTAGGTCTTTTAAGGGTTGTAACGTGGTCTGGTTCACGGTTCATGAAACAAAGGATAAAGGCTCAAAGTTATTTGTCCCACCGACTCTTCATGATGAACTCCAATCCTACGCTCAGTTAACTTAAACTAATACATTCAGGTTCTTAAAAATTGAACTGATGATAGTTGGCGATGGTTCACAAACCTAGGATAGTCACAACTCCCTTACAGTATTAGATAGCTTTTACTATTTGAGGATTTTTAAGTGTGATAACTCTTACAAAATTCCTCTCTTTTTATCCCTGACTTTTTTCTGAACTTCTTTGTTCGAATATACAGTCAATGGGATGCCCCATTTTTGCCTAAGTCTCCTTCATAGGTTTCGACTTAGCGGGCTTTTCTTTTTTTCACTTTTCCTTTTTTTTTTCTTTTGGGAAAGGAGGTGACTACCTAATTTAATGGATATGGTGAACCATCATCGTCTTTTATGTTGAAAAGCATCTTCGACACTTGTTTGTTGTGTGTGAAGGAAACCTAAGTGCACCACCTTTATATGAAAAGTGTCTTGTATGCACATATCTTCAAGTTAACTGAGAACTACCCGCCCAGGTTTGAAATTTAAGGTTTTGTTTTTGTAAAGAAAGAAAACTCCTACTTCTAGGCTCGAAGGGGTTAACGAGGGGTTATCTTCCTTATTTCTCCAGTGTTTAGGGATTAAAACAATGCCTTACATCATCGGCAAAGTTAAATTGAAAGCATATCAACAGCAGTTATGGATATAGTTTTCATAATCCTCCCCAATCTTTGCTTTAAACAACAGTTTAGTAAAGAAAAGAAATTTTTGCATTTTCGTTATTTCATAACAATGAAAGAAAAAGAAAGAGTGAAACGAATGGACTTACTCAAAAGATGCACAAACATTTCATTAAATATTGCCAACTCAAATAAACAACAGCTTACAAGCAATTCAAATGCAAAGAAAACACAACAAAATGCTGAAACAGTCTACAGCTGCCAGCCTTAGGGAATTAAAATTGCTTAACAAAACAAGACAAGAGCGTCATCAAGGGCCTTCTTCATTAGTCCACCCTATGCAGGGATGGGGTTGCTTCTTCGTCAAGCATAAGGTTGATTTGTACTCGAGGTTCGCATATCTTGAAAGATATGCCCCCTGCTTCAATTATCTCTTTCACCTTATTCTTGAGGATGTAGCATTCCTCAATATCATGACCTGGCGCTCTATGATGGAAGGTGCAGAAAGCGTCAACGGTGAAATAACTTTGATGGTCCGGAGGAAGAACGGGTGGAAATTCCTTTTGGACTAAACCATTATGCAAAAGTAGGGGGAGCAACCTTGCATAAGATATAGGAATACTCAGTGACCCACCATATGGATGACTGGTGGATGAAGCCGATCCTTCCTGTCGCTGGGACAAGATCAAATCTTTGATAAAATTTGTCAGACTCCTCTTGGTATGCTTTACACTCTCTAGCTCGTCACTGAGCTTCTGGTTTTCCTATTTTTGAGTATCCATTATATCCCTGACGGTAGTAGCGAAAGCTTCGATGTTACTCTTCAAACGAGCAACTTCTTCCCGAAGGGCTTGGTTTTCCTGCTCAAGGTGATCCATCCCTTTGAATGCTAGCTTTTGTGATATACTCTCTCCCTTTTTCTTCTGATATCAACAGAACACAGAATGAACCAAAGGACCGACGCAGCGAAGAATGATATGCAAAATGCTGATGCAAGTGCAAAAGCACAACTGGTTTTACAAAACTCAGAAGTTTGATTAGGTTAAAACCCCATTTCATTCATTATTGGAAAAGTTACAACTTTTAAAAATACCAGAGATCGACTGAATTTTACAAAACTAGTTGCGACATGATATGCTTATGGTGATATGATGGGATGATGCACACATAACATGATGGCAAGTATTCACAAATACAATGCATACACAAAGACCTCCTAGGCTCAAGATCAAATCAAGGAGTCAAAGGTCCAACCATCCCTTAAGGATTTGTACTATGGGTTAATTTGTACCTGCCGAACGGGTTCTACAGAGTTCCTAGAGTCATCAACCCATCTTTCGGATATTATCAATTTCCCAAATCACTTGGTAATCGATAATATTCTCAAGAGAGTCTCATCCGAGTGTAGTATCGCGTATCAAATATTTCGGAAATGCTTCCTTATAGCCATCGCACTACGTCCTAACAAGGCCAAAGTGGGATAGAATGTATTCTAAAAGTTCACAGTGTCATGGGCTCCTTCGTTGAAAGTAGCATTATTTTCACGAATACTCGATCAACAATACTAAACTTTCAAGAGGGCCAACACTGAGCGGTGGTTTCTCAAGTTAGCTTGGTCGGGAATCAACTCCCTATAAACCTTCTTGAATATACCACCATTCTATCATAATTTCACTCAAGTCCGGGTATAGGACCGTCTCACCACTCAAAGCACCCAATACCCAACAATCAAACAAATATATTGACAAATATACATGTTAAGCAAATATTTACAAATATAGCATGCAATTAAACAAAATAGGCTAAACCCTCAAGTTAAGTAGAAATTCCCCAGTGAAGTCGCCATTTCTGTTGCGGTGAGAATCGTGATACCAAGCTATTGATTCACTTGAATCTTAAATTCTTTGAATTCACAACCGGACTTTAATTTATCCAAAGGAAAGTTCTAAAGAGAGAAAAACCCTTTTCGCGATGTAACAACAACGCTAAGAGATTTGGGGATCGGGGGTTGGTTATGCATAGGGTAGGTATTTCACATCCTAAACATCTGTAGTACTCTACAGGAACCTTTTGTTTGTTTGCATGCTAAGTTTGCTAAATGTTTGCTAAGGTTGGAATTGGGTAAAAGGTGAAGGTTAAGACCTAAGGATAGTTTCTAAGCTTGCTCGCAAAGACATCGTGTCCTCTGCCTACGTATCCTAACTAGGATAGAATCAGAGCAATCATAGTTCTCCTTACAAGGGATGAAGAACACTTGATTATGATCAAGGTTCAAAGGGGAACAAACATATCCATGCTTGTGTAGAGTTTCACAAAACTCTCTAGATCTATGTTGAGCTCTCAAGAAAGGGGAGTAAGTAATCATTTCCATGATTCTTACATAGAGTTAACCAAACTCTATCCTAAGGTTCTACGTTGTGAGACCAATTGGTTCTATCCAGACCAAAAGGTGGGAGAAAGGGTGAAGGTTGATCGTCAAGATATCGCATCTTGTGCCTACGTATTCTCATTGTCCAATGAGAAATCAGAGCGGTCGTAGTTCAGGCACGAACTACAGAATAAGGATCTATTGGTTCTTTCCAGACCAAAAGAGGGAGAAGGTTATATCCAGACCTATGAGTTTAAATCTTATTGGTTCTATCCAGACCAAAAAGAGGGGAAGGTTCTATCCAGACCTTTGAGTGTATCGAGCTATCTATGACCCAAGGGTCAATAGAGAGACTTTCCTTTTGGAAGGGAAACGACGTGGCAACTTGGATGAGAACTAAAGAGTTCCATCACTTGGGGGTAAGTAAACTTAACAAAGCATAAGCATTCACACATGATGAATATAAGGGATATGGTTACAACCAAGAATAAGCAAGCATATTACAATAAGCAAGTATTTGAATCAGGATGAATGGTTACAACCAAAGCAAGCATTTAAGATATTACAATATTAATGATTTCAATCAAGATAGATGGTCACAACCAAAGCAAGTATCAAGATATTACAATATTAATGATTTCAGTCAAGATAGATGGTCACAACCAAACAAGTATCAATATATTACAATATTAATGATTTCAATCAAGATAGATGGTCACAACCAAAGCAAGTATCAAGATATTACAATATTAATGATTTCAATCAAGATAGATGGTCACAACCAAAGCAAGTATCAAGATATGACAATATTAATGATTTCAATCAAGATAGATGGTCACAACCAAAGTAAGTATCAAGATATTACAATATTAATGATTTCAATCAAGATATATGGTCACAACCAAAGCAAGTATCAAGATATTACAATATTAATGATTTCAGTCAAGATAGATGGTCACAACCAAAGAAAGTATGAAGATATTACAATATTAACGATTTCAGTCAAGATAAATGGTCACAACCAAAGCAAGCAATAAGATATTATAATATCATGAAAGGGGGAAGTTCTTACAAGACTTAATGAAAGGTGAAAACCAAAGCATATCTTAACGAAGAATGGGGTACATCTTAATAAAGATGGAAGGGGATCTTAACAAAGATGATGTTTCATTAGGGCTTACAAGATGACATGTATACTTACGAGCATCATGCCTAAATCAAATAATGTCACAACAAATGGTATACAAAAGTTCAAAAACTTCACGGGGGAAAACTTTCAAGTTTTAAGAAAAGATTGAACACAAATGCTTACAAGAAGGAGTTCTAAGTTAAGCTCAAGTACACAAGGATTCTAAAAAGCCAAAATCATAACTTTAAAATAAAACTCAAAAGAGAATGAAATTAAAGTTTTGAAATGAATAAATGAGAGATAGGAAGGTGAAAACCCTAAAAACATTCATGGTAGCATGTGAAATGCAAGTAGAAAGTTCACATTTATGAGTTTTAGGTTTACCTCTTGAAGCAAGCTTAAGCAATAAGAAAACCAGAGATATTTAGAGCTCTTACAAGGTCTTCAAATGTTCCTAGGTTGATGAATATATGCTCCAAATAACCTCCAAGCAAGCTAGTGGACGAAATGCCTTGTAAATGAAGGAAAAACTCTAAAATCCAAAGATTTCAAATACCAACTCACTCAAACCTTGTTATATAAGTGTGAAAGTGATTTGGATAGCTTCAATAGATCATATTTGATGTGTTTGAAGTGTTTCTTAAGTTGCAAAAAGTTTGGAAATGGTTTTGGAAGGTGTTTTGCAAAAATAGATTTTGAGGGATTTTGGAGACTTAGTGAGATTTTGCAAGAATTTGGTGATTGTGTAAGGGAGAGAGTTCTAAATGGTTTCTATCATGGAACTGATGTGTTTGTGATGTAGGAAGTGAGTTCTATTTATAGCCAAAGGCCTTGGATTAAGGTATGGGCAAAAGTGATGCAAATTGCCAATTTTAACCTTCCATCATGAAAATCTTTGAGTTTTCCAATGCAATCTTCATATTTGTCTTTAACCCACTCTACTAAGATATTCTCCATGTCCTATATATTTTTTCATCATGCTTTATAGGTTAGGAGGTGACTTGTTGAAGTAAAGTTGATGATTTGACAAGGGTAGCTACCTTTTTTCTCTTCTTCACTATTCACTTTTGCAACTTGCATTAAATAATGATTTCCTTTGATCTTTGTGTCATTTTCATGCGAATTGATATTAAAAATGTTCATTATCAATGAAAACATCATAAATGAGGTTTATTCTTTGATTAGCATCAATTTGGAGAGGTTTTGGAATAAAAAAACTCATGTTGACCTAGTTTTGCGAATGTGAGTTTTTGCCGACTTGTTTATCTTGGTTCTCTTTAACCAGGAAGAGTTATGGAACCCACTTGTACTTTTTAAAAATCCTTAATTATGTAATACAATATTTATGCTTGTGTTAGGAACTCATTTCCTTTGAAACTAGGTCAAAAACCCTTGTGTAGTTAAGGAGTTATGGCTTTGCCCTTTTGAAAACCTTAATTTCCCAACTTTTTGATTACTTATCAATTCTTGATCCAATGATCACAAAACTTCATGAATAGATGTGATATACCATTAGGAACATAATTGCCTTCAATTTTGGGGCAAAGCCATGTTGTTCAATGAGTTAAATTTTCAGTCAGACGAACCGATTGATTGAAGAACTCTGAATTAATTGTTGGTGTTCTGGGTCCTCTGAGGTATTGAAACTTCTTGAGTGAACTTAAATAACCCATATGAGCTTTATGGACCATGATTCCATCATTGTAACACTACTTTAATCAAAAGTCAAACTATAGTTGACTTTTCCTGATCAGAAACCCTAATCGGGTGTTCTGAACTACACTGTTCTTAATCCTTGGGTGACAACCTCAAATTGGATTCATCTTTGACCCAATGTAGCATCCTTGATCTTGTTTGAAGTTGAATCAATCCAAAACATTGATTGATAAATCCACCGAAGCCTCGATTTTGATGGTACGGAACCCTAATTGATCTGCATCTTGACAAAGATAAACTAAAAAATGGGTTAAGGTTAGTTAATCAACTGAATATGATCCTAAAATGATGATGAGGATCTAAGGGGTCAAAATTTGGGGTGCAACACCAAGGTCTTCCAAGTAGACAACTGTAGTTTGGATTAATGTCCATTACTCAGAACGTGATGTTAAAAATATGAGGACCAATCAAGATCGGTAACTTCACTTCTCTAATCACGGCTCTGCGAGAACCATCAAAAGCTTTGAAAATAAAGGAAATAGGTGTTAGAACAGGGTTAGAGTATCGGGGTTTGTTATCGTCTCCACGAGGATTATGTGATATTGTTGCCGTTCGGCATTTGTTAAGTTCTTCACTTTTAGTAACAAGGGGGTTTTGATTTTTGGTTACGGTAGCTTGCATAAAAAGTAAGAAATTGCGGTAAAAGTTTCGGTTTTACGATTTGAGAAATACTGTCAAAGTTAGGGTTCAACGATCACTTTGCATGCATATGTTCGATCAAACAAAACTCATAAACTTCATTAGATGATAAACACATTCACAATATCCTCCCAATGTGATTATTTCTAACACACATTATGATTTTTCCCATTTTGATCCATTGTTGATTTCTCACACAATCTATCAAAATGGCAACTTTTAGGTTTAACATTTTAGTGAACAACCTCATTCAAAACTATCTCTAGCTCAAGAACAAAGATGGATGAATACCTAGGACAAGAGTTGGAAAACACCTTTCAATAATAAACCAACACAAAGAGTTATAAATAAAACAAGGTTTTCACCATACATTCATCATCAAAGAGTTTACAAATGAAGATCATCCCATATACACACAAAGCTTATGATCATCTACATCTAACCTTGACAAAAGAAGAGTTTACCTACTCATTTCCATGGGAGCTTGCACAACAAGTTTCGGGAGAAGGTTGATCAACATCCGAGTCGAAGAATCGAGATTGGATGGGAATCCATCTTCTTTTAGGAAAATATTGTCAAGAGATGAAGAAATATGAGATAATGGGTTTCTAGGGCACAAAAATCAGCTTTGGAGCAAAACCTAATAAGAAAATATGATACGTTTCCAAAAAGTAACCATGCTACTTATAGAAAAAGTGCTGAGCTGTCATGCTCGCTAGGCGAGCAGAATGGTTCGCCTAGCGAGCCCCAAAATGTGCCACTGGTCAAGCCTGCGTCCAGAGGATTGAACCTAGATAAGTCTGGGAGTGTTCGCTAGGCGAACAATCCTTCTCTAGGCGAGCACTTCGCTGCTTCGTTCGCCACAGCGAATGTTGGTCAATTTGCTACTAGAAGTGTTCGCTACTTGCTCGCTAGTGCTTCGCCTAGCGAGCACTACGCTTCATTCCTTGCTACAATGAATACTGATCAATTTGATTCTGTCCAAGTCTGGGAGTGTTCGCTGCCAGCTCGCTACGTGCTCTCCTATCGAACACTTCGCTACCTCACTCGCTAGTGCTTCGCCTAGCGAGCTTGCTTTTTATTGCCTTCTTCCTTGATTCCTTTGCCATCTTTTTTGTGTCTTCAATTTCTACTCTCTAGGGCCAAATTACTGCACAATAACACACAAATTAAAGGTACCGAGAGCATTTCAGATAATATTGCATATCAACAAAAGAAAGGCGGTTTTAAACACTTTCTTGACAAAAAGGAGTGAAAGATACCCATATTTGATAGCTCAAATAAGCACAATTGGGCATCTAACAACTTTCCCTAACTAGATTCTTGCTTGCCCTCAAACAAAGTATGCCTCTTGAAGAACAAGAGGATTTGCTTAAAGAAAAAGATTTCTCTGAAATCAGATTTAATGGCTCAAATACAAGAGAATCAACCAGACACAAGTTCCTAATGGTTAGAATAACATAATACACAAGAACTAAAACCTTATAGCAATACAAAACATGTATCAATCCACAACAATTTTATCCTGAATGAATCACCCTATCTCTCCTTTTCGAATAAGGATTGAAGAAATTACGCGTATGCAACCGCGAGGACAATTTCACTCTCCAACAAACAATGCAAAAGTTCAATTCAATTCATACAGTATCTAACAATTATAAATGAAAATGCGGAAGCACGAAGATCACTAAGGTCTTTTCTGGTTGTAGCTTGGTCAGGTTTACAAAAAAGGGACATATCTAAGGCCATTGAAACGAAATTGTCGATGCCAAAGAGACATTCACTGTACAACTATTCACACATCCCAACTTCGTTCTACTTGTTTCTCATTTAAACCTTCACAACTCTTATTTCACAACTCAATTTGGTTTTCCATTTTTTTTCTACCCAGCAAGCATTCATTTTCATTCTCTTCTTTTTATATATTTTTCTCTTTTTTCACACTATATTCACAAAACAAATGTTTCTCTTTTTCTCAATTTTTTCAATGCTTGCTTGGGTATTCAAGAGTTGTGGCAACCTATCGACTTTCATTTTCGTTCTCCCCAACTTATCTTTTACTTCCCCCATAAGTGAATGCTCTTGACTTTTTACGACAAAAGAACAATAATAAAAAAATTTTAGGGTTTCAAGAAAAAAGATTTTGAAGCCTCGCCTTATTTCAAGTCGAGATTCAACTGTTTAAGCTCAAAGGAGTTCACGAATAATCTTTACTCACGGGTAAGTTTGTATTTGGAACTGGTTGTGCTCGACAGAAAACAAGCGCCTTGATCATTTCTAATTGCTTCCACAAATTCACAGTAATAAAAGATAAAGCATGAATCAAATGAATCAACACAGTTTATTAGAATCTAGCATTTAAGTGCACAATGGAGGTTTCCTCATAATTTGTAGTTCTAAGTCCTAGATGAATAATTCATTCAATTATGTTGCAAAAAGAACAATATTCAATTACGAAAAGAGTAAAGTTCTTTATGCATTCTAAAGTTCTAACCGAAGGTAACCATGTACCTTAGCCTCATTCGCTTGTTTAGTTTTTTCACTGCCATCCAAACTCGGATGCACCTTCATTGGATACTTCTTTTAGAGAGCAACCAATCTAGAAGGTTTGACCCTCAACAACCAAAAAAATATTAAACAAAAGAATCTTAAATCAAACACAATAATTTAAACAAAAATATTAAACATTGCTTAAAATTGTAAAAATGTGCGTGGGGGACAAAACACCCCAAAAATTACAACCCAAACATAACTGAAATCAAAAGAAGATATCAGAAAATACAAAGCAATAAAAATGATAAAGATAAAAACTTAGTCCTCCTCGGACTCAAAACCCTCATCACTTCCGGACTCAGAACCGGAATCATCCTCATCACCATCATCATCATCATCACCATCATCAGCATCACCACCAACAGGACCACTAGAAACACCCGCCCCTCTCCGAAAACAGGCCTGTCCACAAGCCAGCTCGCGTTCTTCAAGAACTGCTCACGCGTCATCATGCTGCGCTCTACGGAAGGGTCACGGAACTGAAGCTGAAGTACCTGCATAGAGTCATGAATATCAACCATGGCACGCTGAGTTTCCGCCATCCAATCCCAATTATAATTGCAGACTACCTGCTGAAAAGGATCAAACCCTTGCAAAAAAGCACCAAAACCATCAGTAGTCCCGGTATCACTAGCAGCTGCACTACCTCTAAAGTTCTTCGACTTACAATACTTGTCCACATATCGATCATCGATTGCAGACGAAATCTTCACTAGACTATGGTAGGGAAGCTTCATCCTCGACTGTGAGCATAAAGGCATGATGAGGCAAGGAAAAGCAAGGGGGAAATTAACACGCGCCCCCGCTTTCTGACCACTCTCCACCACCGACTTAATCTCATTCGCAATGATTCGTGCCACATCGATCTAAACATTGGTAAGAATACAGTAGACCAAGTGTGCCACTGGGATCGGCACGATCGAAGTATGTGATTTGGGCTTAATGTTGGTCAGAACCAACATCAAGATCAACTGAGCTAAGGGAATCATGTCGTCTCGATGGTACCTCATAGGAACCCCAGTTAGGTTCAGCTCAACCAAATTTCCCTCAAGCAACAGGGCAGCAGAAATAACACCAGTGTTCTTATGGATTCTCAGGTCTCTGTGGTACACATCTCTCTCATTAACTCTCAAATGGAGCGGTTCATCAAGCACTCGGTTTATAGCATCCCGATCAAAAGCAATATGACGTCCTAACACTATTGTAGTCCAAGTGAAAGGCTCGTCGTCATTTGGTAGCGCATTCGCATAGAACTCGCGCACAATATCAATACTATAGATTTCGGGTGGAGAGATCAACAATATCATCCCGGGTCAACCTCTTTTCTCGGAAGCGTCCGCTGGATGATGGCACTACAACTAGCATCTAGAACAATTGTCTCTGATTCCGTGTACCTCCGTTTTTTAGTAAGTATGTCTTTTATGAATTTCGCATACTTGGGCATTTGCTCCAATGCTTCGGCAAACGGAATGTTCACTTGAAGTTGTTTGAATATATCCATGAACCAGGCGTAATGCCGTTCATTCTCCCTCTTAGATGGGGCATGCGGATATGGAAGGTTTTGGATTGGAGTAGCGCTCACTACCTCCTTTCCTTTAGAAACTCTAGAATTCCTCTCTCTTTTCTTTTTAACTACCTCCACCTTCACTTCATCACTCTAATTTTTTTTTAACTTCCACACTTTCTTTATTTTTAACTTCAACCATTTTTTCATTCTTTTCAACTTCTTCCTCACTCTCCTCCCCAACTTCACCATCAATTCTACTAATTTTTTCTCATCCTCTCTTTTTTCACTCTCATCTCTTTTTTCACTCTCACTAATCAACTCCCTTCCACTTCTCGTCGTTATCGCTTTACAATGCTCTTTTGGATTTGTTTGCGTGTTTGCCGAAAAAGATGGTCCGGGTTGTTGTTCCGCTAGTTGTTTAACAAGTTGACCGACTTGAGTTTCGAGATTTTTAATTGCCGCATCGTTGCTCTTTTGATTAGCCATCGACAATTGCATAAATTGTGTCAATGTCTCTTCTAACTTTGAAGTCACGACCGATGGTTGTTGAGTTTGGTAAGGATTTTGACGGCTAGAATTACCACCCGTATAACCTTGGTTATGGTGATAGTTACCCCTTGGTTGGAACCCTTGATTCCCTTGAAAGTGTTGTTGTTGTTGATTTTGAGGATGTTGTTGATATGGTTGTTGTTGTTGTTGCCTCGGTTGGTAGTCTCATTGATTCGCCATGTAATTCACCTCTTCGAACCTGGGAAGTGGACAAAACCCGGTATCATGATCACCCTTGCAAAGCTCACAACAATCTATTTGTTTAACTTTTGAAGGCTCTTTCAACTCTTTTATTTGTTGAGTTAAGAGTTCAACTTGTTGTGAAATGAGTTTATTTTGGGCAAGAATAGCATCGTTTGTCCCAAGTTCAAACATTCCTGGTTTCTTCAAAGTGTTTCCTCTACTTTGACTTTGGAGGTCATTTAGATCCATACGGTTAATGATATCCATAGCTTCGGCGGCACTTTTAGACAATAAAGAACCATCTGAGGTAGCATCCAATAAAGTCTTGCAATTTGGTTGAAGGCCATTTTTGAAAATGTGGATTTGCGTCAATTCATCAAAACCATGGCCTTTGCACTTTCGAAGCATGGATTTAAATCTTTCCCATGCCTCATTCAATGATTCGTTGGTTCCTTGCGAAAACACGGAGATAGCCATTTTGGGTTCCATGAATCGGTTGTGGGAGAAAAACCTTTCAATGAACTTCTCTTCCAACATGTTCCAATCCATCATGACTGTAGGTGTTTGACCCAAGTACCAATCTTTGGCTTTGCCGAGCAAAGCATGGGGGAAAATTCTTTTGAACAACGGTAGCTCTTGAGCTTGATCAAATATGGCCACCAATGCTATCTCGTAAAATTTGGTGAGAAAAGCAAATGGGTCTTCATGGTCCATTCCGGTGAATGGACTTCCGTATAGCAAGTTAAGAGTTCCCGTCTTCATCTCGGCTTGGCTTCTCGTATGGTTGGCAAACTGAGCAGTATTTCTCGGACTATTGACACATGGTGTGGAAACGGGCAGTGGTGGTGGTGGATCCATGATAGGTGTGAAAGGTGGTGGTGGTGTTGTAGAAGAACTTTCTCCTTATTCTTGTTGTTGTCTAACTTGTTGCCTCCTCCGTCTTGTTCTTCTATTCAGTCTCCTTGCGGTTTTTTTGATCTCGGGATCAAAAATAAGTTCTTCCTCATGAACTTGCCCTCACATAAAACGAAAGATGCACACTAAACCAAACAAATTAACAAGCACAAGTCAAAAATTCACAAGTTAAAAATTCAGCAACTATTGCGATGCTCGCAATATCAATTCACAATCCCCGGAAACGACGCCATTTTGTTAGAACAGGGTTAGAGTATCGGGGTTTGTTATCCTCTCCACAAGGATTATGTGATATTGCCGTTGTTCGACAGTTGTTAAGTTCTTAACTTTTAGTAACAAGGGGTTTTGGTTTTTGGCTACGATAGCTTGCATAAAAAGTAAGAAATTGCGGTAAAAGTTTTGGTTTAATGATTTGAGAAATATTGTCAAAGTTAGGGTTCGACGATCACTTTGCATGCATATGTTCGATCAAACAAAACTCATAAACTCCATTAGATGATAAACACATTCACAATATCCTCCCAATGTGATTATTTCTAACACACATTGTGATTTTTCCCATTTTGATCCATTGTTGATTTCTCACACAATCTATCAAAATGGCAACTTTTAGGTTTAACATTTTAGTGAACAACCTCATTCAAAACTATCTCTAGCTCAAGAACTAAGATGGATGAAAACCTAGGTCAAGAGTTGGAAAACACCTTTCAATAATAAACCAACATAGAGTTATAAATAAAACAAGGTTTTCACCATACATTCATCATCAAAGAGTTTACAAATGAAGATCATCCCATATACACACAAAGCTTATGATCATCTATATCTAACCTTGACAAAAGAAGAGTTTAGCTACTCATTTCCATGGGAGCTTGCACAACAAGTTTCGGGAGAAGGTTGATCAACATCCGAGTCGAAGAATCGAGATTGGATGGGAATCCACTTTCTTTTTGGAAAATATTGTCAAGAGATGAAGAAATATGAGATAATGGGTTTCTAGGGCACAAAAATCAGCTTTGGAGCAAAAACTAGTAAGAAAATATGATATGTTTCCAAAAATTAACCATGCTACTTATAGAAAAAGTGTTGAGCTGTCATGCTCGCTAGGCGAGCAGAATGGTTCCCCTAGCGAGCCCCAAAATATGCCACTAGTCAAGCCTGCGTCCAGAGGATTCAACCCAGATAAGTCTGGGAGTGTTTACTAGGCGAACAATCCTTCGCTAGGCGAGCACTTCGCTGCTTTGTTCGCCACAACAAATGTTGGTCAATTTGCTACTGGAAGTGTTCGCTACTTGCTTGCTAGTGCTTCACCTAGAGAGCACTTCACTTCCTTCCTCGCTACAACGAATTGATGATCTATTTGATTCTGTCCAAGTCTAGGAGTGTTCGCTGGCAGCTCGCTACGTGTTCGTCTAGCGAACACTTCGCTACCTCACTCGCCTGTGCTTCGCCTAGCGAGCTTGCTTTTTCTTGCCTTCTTCCTTGATTCCTTTTCCATCTTTCTTGTGTCTTCAATTTCTACTCTCTAGTGCCAAATTACTGCACAATAACACACAAATTAAAGGTACCAAGAGCATTTCACATAATATTTCATATCAACAAAAGAAAGGGCGATTTTGAACACTTTCTTGACAAAAAAGAGTGAAAGATGCCCATATTTGATAGCTCAAATAAGCACAATTGGGCATCTAATAGTAGGCTTCACTGCAGTTCCTTGGTAAGCCAACTTGGTAAGAAATCTCTTGGGTAGGATGCTCAAAGATGAATCGGTATCCATAAGCACCCTTGATAAGTTGTTCTCTTAACATTTCACTGATACATGTAAAGCACGATTATGATTCTGACCCTCTCTCGGTAGCTCTTCGTTGCTGAAGCTAAGAGTATTGCATGCAGTAATATTAGCAATCACACTGCCGAATTGTCTGGTAGTAATGTCTTGAGCGATATGAGCTTGAGCCAATACCTTCTGCAAAGCAGTTCTATGAGCAGGTGAACTCATCAACAGAGATAAGATAGAGATCTTAGAAGGTGTCTGATGAAGCTGATCAATAACTTTGTAGTCTCTCTTTTTGATGATTCTCAAAAATTCAGCATCTTCATCATTGGTAACTGCTTTTTTACCCTTGTCTTTGGCAGGCACAGTAACAGTAGTGGTTTCTTTAGGCGGAGCCTCATTGAAACGGGGAGTATAAATACGACCAATGCGTATCATCTTGCTTGCCCCAGCTATATTGGTCACATTTTCACTATCAGTCTTCAAATCTTCCCTCGGAATAACCTTCCCAGATTCTTTGTCAATCATGGTCCCATGGTACTTCCAGGGTATAACTTCAGGATCACTGAAATGAAACAGACTTGGCTTCTGAATAATTATCGGCTTCGGTTAATTTTTTGTAGGAGTAACTGGCTTAAATATATTAAACATAGGCTTCGCAGAACTTGATCTTGGCAGGTTGAATACAGACACTTTAACATTTGGCTCTGGTAAGTTGAAGACAGGCTCAACCACAACAACTTCATCTTTCTTCACTTTGTTAACCACTTGTAGAAACCCATCATCAATCAATCTCGAAATATCGTCTGAATCCGAGAATTCCGTCAAGGAGAGCTTATACTCAAGAAAATATTGCCAGTCCATAAAGACATGCATGGGAAATAGATGCCTAATTACGAAGGCCCGTTTATTATGAAGACAGTCTTCTTTGGAGGATGACTAATTCTCACAACAATTGACGGTGAAGAGCTTGCACATCCTGTGAACTCTGATGCAGTCTGAAAATATTATACCTAAAGAACCTGCTAAGTTAAAAACCTGGAAAGGAGACTTAGGCAACAATGGGTATCCTGGCTATCATAACCTATGAAGGAGATCCAGGAAAAAATAAGGGATGAAAAATTTAAAAAATAATAGTTTGCTAAGATGAAAACCTGAAAGGTCGACTTAGGTAAAATGAGAGTTCCAGTGGATCGAAAACCCGAAAGGGCGATCCAAGCAAAAGTTAGGGACAAAGGCATTTCACTGCATCAGATGACGCCAATCATCAAAGAACATTTACAGATGACGTCAAATACAATCAAATCGCTTTTTTCAAAAGCAGAATTCTTGTAGTCTTAGTTATTAGGGCCAGTAGAGGTCGTTGGATTCAATGTAACCTTTCCCTATTGCCAATTTCAAATTGTAATACTCCATGGAACATTGCCATTAGCAAGCTACCATTCCCCAATAAAATCAAACCTTTTTCTATTCAATTATTTCCATTTATGTTATCTCTATTTCATTTTTGTTATGCAAAATGTTATTTGTTAATAATAATTTTGAAAGTGAAAAGTTTTCAAACTTAAAACTGTTATTGAAAACGCATTTGAAAAAGATATAAAGTTTTTATGACCTGTGGAAATATCCGAAGGACATCTTCGTTCCCCAGTAAGTCTCAATATTGCAGAAGCACTTTTAGACAATTGCCTCAGTGCAAATCCCTAGCAGAACATAAGCTGACAAAACTTTTGGACAGATCCTGTAATCTCCAGTGATTTTCAAGACTGTAGAGAATCTCCCCAGTATCTGCCAAGTGATACATGGTTATATTGAGGACCCACTCCCCAGTGGAATCATCTTTTCCTCATCGAATTTGTTACACTTTACCTAGGAAGCTTCCTAGCTCCACACTTCCCCAATGAAGCGAATATTTATTTTATCCCCGGAAGTCTCTAATTCTAGGATGACTCTTCCCAGTAACAAATCTTCTTTGATCAAGAATTCAGATTCATGACGGTAATCCCTCCAGGGAAGTCATGATATCATATCCCCAAGTGGAATTTTTTTCTCCCTAGAGAATTGGAACTTTAAAGCAAGATTTAGTTCCACCATCAACTTTTTCCATCTTTTGATAGATGTACCTTTGCAGAGTTCGGCGAGTATCCTTGTCGAGATGTTTATTTCATCCCTCGTTTACTCCTCCTTTTGTCTGTTTTGTCAGCATACGCATAAACATGGCATATACATACATTCATTTCATTTAGACATATGCATTAGCATCTGCATGTTTGCTGTCCCTGTCGTATTTTGTCGTTACTTTGGCTATGGTTACCGCCAAGTAACTGGGTGTGTGCGTTCTCTCCAAGTAGAGTCGTCAACTTTAGGCATAAAATACCTATTATTACCAATTTCCCCTCAAAGTTTAACCCTCGCGGATGATGGTTATTTCAGTTATATTTTCCACGCTTTGATAAGATAAATCCCCATTTGAGTTCATTCTTCAATGGGTGGAGTCTTGTTTGACAATTTCTTTCTAGCAAGACTCTAGATTAAACTTCGGTCCCCGTCGGTCGTTGAACCTACCTGGATGTGCATTTATTTTGCACTATATATCATGAAGAGCCTTTTACACTTCCTTATTGCTGATAAGTGGCAGTCTCTCCGGAGAAGCTTATCATCTTTATCATTGCCCCCAGATAAGTGGCGGTCTCACCTGAGAAGCTTATCATTTTTTACCATTACAGATAAGTGGCAGTCCCCCTGAGAAGCTTATCATGTTATGACTACCAGATAAGTGGTAGCCTCTCTGGAGAATCTTATCGTTTTACCCCTGTTACCCGATAAGTGGCAGTCTCTCCTGAGAAGCTTATCATTTTATCCTTGTTACCCTTGCCGATAAGTGGCAGTCTCACCTGAGAAGCTTATCGTTACCGTTTTACAGCACCCATAAGTGGCAGTCTCGCCTAAGAAGCTTATCCTATCTTCTTTGTATCTAGCAACAAGTGCCCATCTCCCTCGAGAAGCTTGTTTACTGTTACCTTTTCCAAATAAGTGGCAGTCTCTCCAGAGAAGCTTATCATTTTCATCAGTATCCCCAGATAAGTGACAGTCTCCCATGAGAAGCTTATCATCGTTATCTTTTTCAGATAAGTGGCAATCTCTTTATTTGAGAAGCTTATCCAGTTTTTGGTGGGGTAAGTCTCTTTTCAATGATAAGTAACAGTCTCTTTTGAGAATCTTATCAGGGCATTTCCCCATTAAAGTCCAATTATTTTGGCATACAACAGAGTTTGTACCCTGTATATTTTTCTGATGGTTCCTGAAGATCCCGTTTGATCTCTTGGTTTAAGGAATTTCCAGAAGCTTGGATGTTATATCTTGTTTGAAGACTCCGGAATTTTGTTTACATGATCGTACTTCCATGTGGATCCCATTTTACCTGTTTATCCTAGAGTGTCATTCGGTCATGCTTGAACCTGTTAAGCAGCTACTCCGGATATTTTCTCCAGTGGAGGCCGTCTTGCCGGGGCCATCTCCATTGAGGATCTCTTCTTGTCTTTATTTCTAAAGTGAAAAATGGTCATGCTTGAATCTGTTGGTCCATCACTTTAGATTTCCCCAGTGTTTTTTATGTTCCCTAGTGCGCTTGTTGTCCCTAGTGTTGTACCTCAACATTTGACCAACATTTTTCTTTACTTGGCTTATGTTTCATTTCATTTTTAGCATTTGCATTTGTATAGTATTGTCCTTTGCAGGGGATCAAGAGTGGTGTGCTAGTCCAAGAGGAGAGTCTCAAGGGGTTTCAGGCTCAAGCAAGGGTGTTTATTTGATTCATTAAAGTGATTATAATCATCAAGAAGAGGTCAAAGCTTTTTGAAAGAGAAGATTGATATGTTTTGCTTACCTCCTATCTTAGGGGTCAACAGAGGATCATCAGGGGCTCACAAGGTCATGGTTTGGATATGAGATGTTTTGAGAAGCTCATTGAGTGCTTTGGAAGTCATTGTGGAGCTCATCTAGATATTTATTTCATTTGCAAGAGGTCACAGTCAGAGGATGTGCACCTAGAGTTTCATCTGGTCAACTCTAGATCAACTTTGAACTTGAGGGAGTTTGAGACTTAGTTATAAGTCATTAAAGCCATGGGAAGTTACCTTGAGACATTTAGGATGTCATGTCAAGTTCAAATCAAGAAGAATCAAGAGTTCAAGAGGTTACTAAATTAGGGTTTCAGAGGATCTCAGTGTAAAATCCCCTTCTTTAGTGCCCAACTTCAAGGATAATTTACCTCATGATACAAGTTCAACCTTACTTTCATGCAAACAAGAAACTTGTAGGGCATTTTCTAAGCTTTCTTTTGAGTACTAGAACTCATCCATTGGGTTTGTGGAACTCAAGTTATGATGCCATCAAGTTAGAGGTCTCAAATGAACACATTTTTGGTCAACTAAAAGTCAACTTACTTCCAAGGAACTTTTGACCTAGAATCAAGTTTCTCCTCAACTTGAAGTAAACATGAAAGTTGTTCCTCATGGTCTTAGCATTTCAAAAATTCCTAGAAGTCCTTGATATCATTTGTGGAACTCAAGTTATGGACCTTACAAGGAAATGGTATTTTGGGAAAGTTTGATTATAGGTCATTTGTTACATAGGTTATTTTCATGCACTTGTGTACCTAAAATGAACTTTCAACCAACATGGAATTTGATCCTAGAGACCTCATTTGCATTGTAGAACTCAGGGATCATGTGAATTAAGGATGGTTATGAACATGTGAAAGAATTTTCAAGTGAAAAATGAACTTTGAAGTATGGTTTGAATTCAATACATTATAGGTCATGTTTATGTCTTATTTTGATCCAATTCTTTCCATAACACACTCATAAGGAGTTTCCACAATTTGGTTTTGGTTTAAGAAGGCAAAAACACGTGAAATTGCAAGTTTCTTCACAAATAAGTTTCAAGTTCAAACTTGCAAATTGGATCAAATCAAAGGCCCAAGTCCATTTCATTATCAAATTGAACTTAAAAAGCTGCAGATTGGAGTGGTTTTCATGTGTGTATGAGAGCATTTCACGTGTGCATGAGAATCTTGCCATTTTTGGGCATTTTTCAAATTAATAAAATTGAAGCCTCATGGGCCTTCCAAACCATCTGATATCCATCATATATAAGTAAAAAGCTCGCCCTAAGAGCTCAGAAGTGACATTTGGAGTTGGAGAGAGCATTTTTAGATTTGGAATTCTCAAGCAAATTTGAAAATCGTATTTCACTTTTCTGCACAAATCAAGTCAAATTGAAGCTCAATTCATCTTCCTTGAAGAATTTGTAGTGGATCTGGAGCAAAGGAAGCAAGCTTGCACACGTTTGAAGCACCAACGGAGTGTCTCCGTTCAGTAAGTTTCTTCTTCACAATTCTCTCATTCTAGGACATGAATTAAGTTCATATTGGTTGCATCTGAAGCCCTACGTTGAGTAGGCCATGTTTGATTGCTTGTTGTTCATGTTTGGTTGAGTTTTCAGTTATGCATCTCAAACTTCAATTGTTCGATTCTCTCAATCCATGAGTGTTATCAACATTTGGATCTTGGATTTGGAACCTATGTGACTTCAGCTTTCTTTTGGTACCAGTTTTGTGCATTTTGGTTGAGATCTGGTCACCTGAGCACCAACCATCTCACCGGAGAAGACGATCGGAGCTAGGGCTCCGGGGTCTGGCCATTTGATCTTCATATCTGACCTGGCTATGGTTGAAACTTTGACCTGCGTGCGTGGCTTGATGTTATTTGCTTGACCAGGGTGATTTGCATGTTTGACTCCACGCAAATTAATGAAATGATGTGTTTCATTAATCTGAACTGTGGCTATTGGATTGAGTTAATTTTGATATCCCCACCCCCAGTTTTTGGGCTCAAATGCGCTTGCAACGTGTTTTCCTTGTTTCTATTTATTGCTTATACACCTTCCTTTCATTGTCTTTTTATTTTATTTTCTGTTTTGTTCTTATTTTATTAAAAATACTTCCAAATATCAGAAAATTCCCCAACAAATATTTTCAAACACTTTAAAGTCTTAATTAATTTTATATAATTTTTAATTTTGATTTTATTTTATTTTGAAATTATTTTTTAATTTTTCAATTGGAAGTGATTTTAATATTGTTTTCACTTGATCATGCTTGCTTTTTGGACCATTTGCAACCACTAATGAATTAGGTTTCTTCTCCATATTGATGATGGATTGAGTTACCTTAGAGGCTGATTTTGGTCAAGTTTTGACCAATTTTTGTTTGACTTTGTGTTTCTTTTGTTTGACCCTCGATAATGATTCCTCAAGGTGGAGCACCCTAGTTGATCAAATCATTTGGTGATGCCTTGAATGGAATTTGGTTTGGTTGTTTTGGCCCCTGGTTGCAAACATGTTTAGGTGATTTGTACATTTTATTTGAGATTTATTGAACACTTCTCCTATTTTTGGTGAACCTTGCAAGTCGAGTCACCCTAGTTGAAGTTCATATAAACTAGTTGACCTAGTTCCTTTGGGAGATGACCTTTGTGGATCCCATATGCATCCTATGTGTAGCACCCCAAAATTTTCCCTTCCGTTTTGACCGCAGTCGGCTTCTGTTTCTCTGCATTTTGCATTTCGCATATCATAAAATTTGTTCTCGAGGCATGGGATCAAGGAATTCCCGTGGCTCAAGTTACATTCGTGGCACAAACAACTAACAACGAGCATCAGAAGCTCTAGCATTTATTTTGCCTAGCGGTCAGACAATCGATTTTATTTTGTTTTGCAGGGCATTTTTCAGATCAGGAAACAACATTCAGGCTATCACAAGCATTCTTATTGTCAGAATATTCAAGAACGAGTTTCAGAGGCTAAACAGAGCTCAAAACAGTTGAAAACAGGCAAACAGGCAGATTTCCCTCCAAAAGGCGCCAAATTCAAATTTGTGAAGGTGTTAACCGGTTAACGCATATGGTTAACCGGTAAACCAAGTCAAATCAGGTCAAACAAGGGGATTTTTTAAGGTGTTAACCGGTTAACCTTTGTGGTTAACCGATTAACCAATGCAGATTTTGCCTCTGTACGTGAATTTTTAAGGCAGTCCACTTTGGGGTCCAATTTTGATCACTTAAAAGCTCATTTTTGCACATGGGAAGGATCTAGAGCATCTTTGAAATTTGGTTAAATTTCATTTCCCCCAAAATCCCATTCCTCATTCCAAACCTTGATTTTCCAATCCACTTTCCAAACCTTGCTTTGGATCCAAACCTAAGTGATATTTAAGTGGTTCACTTCAAACCACACTCATCTAAGCTCATAATTTCCATTTCAAATTCAGAATTGATCATTCTCTCTCAATTCTCTCAATTTCACCATTTCCAAAACCCTCACTCAAAGCTCTCAATCCATTGCATTAATTGATTCTCCATTGGAATCAATGAACTCTTGAGCTCAAACCTCCATCCATCATCATCCTTGGATCATTTTCTTCCTTCAATTTTCGTGCACATTCAGATCTGAATTTGGAAGTGATTTTGAACGAGCTTATTTGGAGTAATTTGACTTAATTTTGAATGATCTCCATTGATACAACAAGGATTAGCTTGGATATTGAAGTTTTCCGGACTTCTTGCATTGGATCTTCACAATTATAGTTAGATCAACAATTACCGAATCAATTCTCTGATTTGTAGGTTAGATTTCTGATCCGATTTAATTTTCAAGCTTATTTGCATGTTCATCATGTTAATCTTCATATTCGATTGAATTGTGATTGATTTGATTTGTTTGATCCATGATCTGGCTGTGTTGATCTATTTACATGCTTTTTGAATCATGGTTTGCTGTTTAATCTCGTGATTAAGTGATTATGTGATCATCTGGTTGATCGGATAAGTGCTTATTTGCCGAAAATGATGTTCTGTTGCTGTTTTTCTGCTGTTGACACAGTATTAACCGGTTAACCGTATGCGTTAACCGATTAACCAATTCAAACTTTCAAATTTTTCAAACGTTAACAGTGGTTAACCAGTTAACCATATGTGTTAACCGATTAACACTGTGTCAGCAGGTCTGTTTTGCTGTTTTTCTTGATTGTTTGTATACCGTTTTGCACCGAATCATCGTAGACCGATATGATGCATTAGGAGTGAAATATTTCTGGATATTTGTCACTGTTTGTGGTTGTTTAATCATGATCATGTGTGTTCATTTTTCACTTGGATGGATGCTTGTGTATGTGGTCCAAAGTGAGCATTTGTTTACATGCTTGTTTGCTTTCATCTCTTGCATTCCTTGCTATATTTGTATCATTTTCGCATCGATGTTGAGGTTGAGACGCACTTGTGGCGGCGGCTGCCCCACACATTTTTCCTCCCTCCCACCATTCTAATTGTGCATTTTCATGTTTGCATTATGCAATCTCTCATGCTTTCTCCTTTTGTCTTCCTTGCCATGTTCCCATAGGATTTAATCATCCTTGTTTAAGGTTGGTTATAGACATTAGGATTCGAACTATGCATTCTAACATTAGGGTATATGTTTCCCCTTTCAAACCAAACTCTAAGTCCATTTTGCATGACAACATTAGGACCAAGTTTCCCTTAGACCTTCCGTGCGTCTTCTCTCTTCTCATCTCAAAACATGCTAACTCATCTAATAAATATGATGAACGTTGTGCACTACAAGCCTTAAGCCACATGGGGAATGATGAGTGAGCGGTCTCCGCTCGCTTGTTTAGAGTGTTTAGTGTACGTCCCGTTTGGGGGCGATACGCGACGCATTCGCCCCTATGTCATAGTCTTTAGTGCAACGTGAATCACAAACCGAATTAATTCACTTCACTAAAAAACACAAAACAAATATCAAATCTTTTTCCTTCGAGATTAATTTCAAACCTCCTTTTTTTAGAAAATAGTGTTGTTAAGCTTTGGTTTTACCGCAAACAGGCATTATCCCTAACTGCTAGAACGAAGGTTTAATTATACTCGTATTAAAACACTTAATCAACCTGTGGTTTCGTGTAAGCCCGAACTACGTTTGCTCTGATTTCTCATACCAGACGAGGATACGTAGGCATAAGACGTGATGTCTTGGCGAGCAACCTTCCCCACCTTCGCCCGTAGTTTTCCGAACTACGTTGACTCTGACTTTCCCATTGCACGAGGGAATACGTAGGCATAAAGCGGCGATGCTTTATTGAGTCTCTTTTGTTTTCTTTTTACCCGCAAGCCTGTAGTTAGATAGTTTAAACACACCCTTAGATAGACAACAAGCGTGGATCCCGTCGAGTACGACGGACATGAGGGGTGCTAATACCTTCCCCTTGCGTAACCGACTCCTGAACCCGAGATTTGATTGCGATGACCAATCTAATCCCTTTTCATTAGGTTTTTCCGATTGTTTCCTTCCTTCTCTTTGGGATAAATAACGAAAGGTGGCGACTCTTCTGTTTTTCACCGGGTGTTTTTTGTAGTTGCGACAGCTGGCGACTCTGCTGAGGACTTCTTTTGCAGTCTCGCCTTGTTTCGCTTTCCTGGCTGTCTGGGCTCCTCAGCAGCTGGCGACTCTGCTGGGGACTGCGATGGTTCCCTATGTGAGTCAATCCTAGCGCTTGTCTGTTGCGTCCTTGGGTGTTTGCTTTTGTGCAGTTGTTTTTGCTTTATGTACATTATCTATTGTATATTATTGCATTTGCATTTTATTTTCATATTATGCTGCTGTTGTGTTGTGGGTTGGGTTGTTCCTTTGAGAGATAAGTCGGACATGGGCTTGAGTATACACCTAGGATTAGAGTGGAGATTAGCGGTAGCTTGTGTGGCGTTTGGCCACGCAATAGCTCGCGTGAAATTCACGTTCAGACGAGGTTTTTCTTTGGAAATATTCTATCCTGCGCATCTGGTGCAGTTGATGGAATATTACTTAGAGAGATTGTCGACTCTAGAGACCGTGCATTTGGGGGGTCAGCTAAGTGAGGCCGCTTCGTTAGAATATAATGTCAAACTGGAAACGGTGAACGTATCATCGTTTCTCGAAAGTCTGTGACGCTGACAACCCGCATAGGATGTCGTACCTTTTCAAGACTAGAACCCACATGTGAAAGGGATGGGTTTTTGCAGGAAACTTGACTTTCAACCAACCTGATGTTGTTGTCAGTATAGAGTTTTGATCCTGAGAATGTCGTCCAGTGTATTTTCTCAGTGGCTTGGTCAGAGTAGAGCTATGGTTGAATTCATTCAATGACACAATAGACAGTTTTGAGCATTGGATACCTTGATCCCATGTGTTTGCATTTGCATAATCATCCTGCATTTAACATTGCATGTTTATGTATGTTACAGGTTCTCGTCTTTCCCTTGATTCTGGTACTGGTCTTCTGCAAAGATGGAAGTTGGCAGGAAGAGGATTGTTGTGTACAAATTTCCGGCACCTGAGTTGGGACCTTTATTTGGTCTGATTTCCATGGCTGATCCTGGAGTCCTTGCAGCTTTCAGGGAAGAGTATGGGGGAATTTTGAAGTTTTCCCGTAAGATCACGAGTTATGAGCTTGGAGCTATTCATACCTTGTTACAGTTTTATGATCCTCCGCTGCGATGCTTCGCATTTCCGGACTATGTGTTAGTTCCGACTTTGGAAGAGTTTGCTTATATCTTGGGTGTTCCGATCCGAAGTGGGGTGCCATTTGTCAGTTCTGAAGAAAAGCCTGATCTGGAGAAGTTATCCGCCGCTCTTTATTTGAGCGCTTCCGAACTAGTAGGTCATTTTGTCAGCAGAAAAGGGGTTTCCGGCTTCACTTTACCCTTCTTGGTGGACAAAGCCCAGAAATATGCAGAAGACGGTTGTTGGGTGATTTTCAGGGCTATCTTGGCTCTGTGTGTCTACGACATTGTGTTATTCCCAAATGTACCGGACTTTGTGGATTTTGATGCTTTTCACATCTTCGCTGTTAAGAATCCCGTTCCTACTCTCCTAGGAGATTTGTATCACTTAGTGCATTACAAGAACGAGAAGAGGAGAGGAAAGTTAGTTTCTTGTTGCGCGCTGGTCTTGCACAAATCGTTCGGTGATTACCTTCCTCGCTCTGGAGCTTTTATGGATTCAGCGAATTCATCTGAATGGTCAAAGAGGCTTATGGGTTTAACAGAAAAGAATATTGCCTGGTTTAACCGAGATTTGCTTGATCGTGAACTCATCTTTAGCTGCGGTAGCTTTTCTAATGTGCCTTTGATGGGAAGAAAAGGCAGTATCAACTATAATCCTTCTCTTGCTGTTAGACAATTTGGCTATACATTGAAAGGACCTCCGAAATAAGAGGAAGTGCAGGAATCTCTGTACTTCACTGGTGTAGCGGATCCTTGTATTATGGCCAAATTTGTGGATGCATGGGGTAAGATTCACAAGAAGGGTAAGCTTTCTCTGGGCAAAGGCGATTGTCGAGCTTACGATCCCTACTTGGAGTGGATTCAGAAGAGAGTTGAAGAGGTATTATTGTCGTTTCCTATTGAAGAACCACTGTATCCCTTATTCATTGAGGTGCCCATAACTATCGACATTCTGAAGTATAAAGAGCGTTGGGCCGAGAAGGAAAAGCTGTGTGAAGAGAATGAAGAGTTGAAGCAGGAAATCGGTCAGCTGAAGCATGACAAAGGTGAAGCTATTTACTTGGCCAAGATAAAGTCAGAAGCATTGACCAAGTTAGAGAAAAAGTTTGCTGATCAGGTACAAGCAAGGAAGCAAGTCAGTCTTTATCTAAAAAGAACTTGTAGCGTTTTGAAGAGTAAGAAGGAAGACTTAGACAGAGCGTATCTGAGGATATCCAAGTTCGAGAAACTGTGGAATGCTACCTTGACCGCCAACAAGAGTAGGGAGGATCAGCTTCGTATTCAGGTTGATAAGATAAAATCACAGCTCGAGGTTGAGGAGAAGGAGATATTGTTGGAAACATTCAGTCGGTACGCGCTTCAACAGAAGTACCGGGAGGCACCGTCAGCACTTGAAGGTTTCATAGGCCGCCCAAGTGTGAAGAGACCCAGGCTCGAAGATGCTTGGGAGGATCGTTGTCATTATCTCTGGGATGTGATACGCAAGAGAGATGTTCTTGTCGAAGAGTTGGTTGTTGTCGCTTGCGCGAAAATAAGGTGCCGGCATGACAGAAGAGTCGCCACCTTTCGTTATTTATCCCTCAGAGCGGGAAAGGAAACGATCGGAAAAACCTGACGAAAAAGGGTAAGACAAGGTCGTCGCAACCGTTGTCTGGATTCGGGAGTCGGTTACGCAAGGGGAAGGTATTAGCACCCCTCACGTCCGTCGTACTCGACGGGATCCTCGCTTGTTTGTTTACTTGGACGGGTTGGTTATAATCTATCTACCTATCAAGGTTGGCTGAAAAAGAAAAGAAAAATGACTCGGCAAAGTGTCGCGCTTTATGCCTACGTATTCTCATCAGAGAATGAGAAATCAGAGTCAACGTAGTTCGGCTAACTACGGGGAAAGGTTCAACTAGGAGGGAGACTATCAAGTCCTACTGTTGTCATGCCATGGATTCATCCTATGGTTGAGGTTTGAACAGGGAACTCCTAGATGTTGTCATACATAGGTTTCAACCTAAAAGTCTATCATCACATCCTCATCGGAGGAAATGAGAGTCCTAAGGGATCATGTCAATGATACACAGAAACAGACAAAAACATCAGCTTTAACAGTAAAATGCATGCAATGCAAGTGAGGGAGGAAATGTGTGTGGGGCTTCAGCCTCCACAAGCTCATCTCGACCTCAAGCCAGTCATGAAATAACAGCAATCATACTGAAAATAATCAACATGCTATCAAGCAATGAACCAGATACAGGAAATGAAGTACCATCAGGTAAACAAAACACACATGAGAAAGAATCATCTACTCTCTAATCCTAACCCTAATCACAGAATCTGAATCAAATCTAAGCACTACAGCAAGACCCTAAATAAGAGAAATCAATCCCAGCCTTCAAGCTTCAGAACAAGCTTACCAAAGAAAGGGAGCTAAGTAGGCAGACTCATAGTGTCTTCCTCAGGAAAGCACTAGGAGGTGTATACTCAGGAGTCATACCCTATGTGGCTCAACCACTGTGATCAGTTTATATTCCTCCTCAGGAGAAATTAAACTCACAAGTTGGCTCCAACATCATTGGATACTTAAGAAATCCTAGATAAACTAATGGAACTAAGTGAATAGACCCATAGGACCTTCCTCAGGAAAGTACTAGGAGGCTTCCACTTAGGAATTGTATCCCATGTGGCTCAACAACAAGTGATCAGTTTACATTCCTCCTCAGGAGAAATTAAACTCACAAGTTGGCTCCAACATCATTGGATACTTAAGAAAGAGGTGAGAAGAAAGAATGAAAGTCATTCATGGTGCCTTCCTCAGGAAAACACCATGAACTTCCATCAAACTTCAGGATCTCAAACCTCACAGACAGGGAACAAGCCAAGCTCTGGGTCTCTGAGTCTTGATCTACAATCTTCACTTCATGATGCTCTCCACCAAAGTCTTCAAGGCAACACAAGCCCCACAACAAATTCCCCACAATGAACCCCAAAGATGAACAGATAACCACAGGGGAGACCAAATCAATAGGCAACTTCAGAAAATACCTAAAAATACTAAACTAATGGGGAAAAATCTAACAATTATTCACAAGGGTCTACAACACCTACTCATAACATCTACAAAGGTCTCTACCTAAAAATCAAGACAAAACTCAATCAAAGAAAGTGAATCTTCACCTATGCACAATCTAAACCCTAATCAGGATACCCTAAATCTATCCTAATTAAACTAATCAAAATTTAATTCTAAAATTCTAGAAAAAATCCTATAGGGAACTATGACTCATCATCTAATTGCACAAAAAAGAATGGATAAAAAAGATTAAAGGAAGGTCCTAAAATAATTCCTACAAAATCAAATACCAAATTAAGACTATTTAAAAGCTATTTATTTGGAAAATCTATTAAAAATACTAGACTAAAAAATAAAATCCCATTTTTATTTTTATAATTTTCTACACATTTTCATCTAATCATAGAAAAAAGAAGAATCAAAAAATCATTTTTTATCAATTTTTAATGAATTAATCAAAACAGAAAAATAAAAGAAGAAAATAAAAAGAATTAAATCAAATAAAGGGAGGGGGGTATGAAAAGCAATAGGCGCCAGTTAAAATAATTGGGCCAGATACACAGGGGGGTGGGGATAGCGCGTTGAGGCCCAGAACGCTGGTTTAATGAAACGACCGCGTTTCATTGAATTTAAATCTTCCCTCCAACTCTCAGACTCGCCCGTGGCCGTTGGATCTAAATAATTTGTCAAACTTTGGATCTAATCCTAGGGCTCTCCTTCATCGTCCCAGATGAGACCTAGGGTTTGCAGAACCCTCTCCCATGCACTCAAATCTTCGAGCTCCTCTATCTCTCTCCACACGCCATGATTCAACAAGATCCAAACACGAAAATTGCTCTACTAAATGAGAGGAATAAAATGGTACGATTAGTTTTTCTTGATTCTACCTAGGTTGTTCTAACAGAGTCTTGCAATGTCTTGGTACAACCATGTTCAACTGATATCAATCTTCATCAAACTTCAGTCTAATGGTCTACAGATGTTCTATAAGTTACCCTAGCTATTCTATACTAGTTCTTGATGATTAAAACTAACAATCTACACAATTCTTGGAGATTAAAGATTCATGGTTCTGTTATGCATTGTCATGGAACAGGCTGTAACTTCTAGGGTTTAATCATCTAGCCTAGTACATCATTTCCATACCTATGAGACTAACTAAAACTGCATAATTTAAGAGATAGAAGGTGAAGAAAGAACCTGTCAAGAAGTTATGGTGGAGTGATGTAGAGCACGATTCAAGCCTTGGAATTGCTTCCAGATGATCCTTGGATGATCACCAATCTTCTGTTTGCAATGGTTGTGAAGGAGATGGCTGGTAGTGCAAGATATCTTGGATTGCTTGAACTTGAAGCAAGAGCTTTAATGGCTATCTCTCTCTCTCTCTTCTCTGACTTGACTCAAGTTTCACCAACCTTTGATCACTCTCTGATGCACTCTTTATATATTGATGGTTAGATGCTTCTAGATTCATCTAGAATGGGGTGGAAACTTCTTGAAATTCTCATGTGATGACAAGTTGGATTTCTCATATCTCATATGTTATGCCTTGCAATTTTGTCTTAAAATGTCCTTATGTGAGATATTGAGAAGGGATGAGTGAACAACAAGTTCATTTTTGGCTTATGTAGGGTTTTTCAACATTGCCTTCTTTTTCAAGTAATGACTTTTCAAAGCATCACCCATTTTTAGACCTCAAATGAAAATTCTAGCTAAACCAATGTTCTCAAAATGGTTTTTCCAATCAAAATGATATATTGGATGACCTATTTTGGATTTGTGGATCTCCCAAATCACTTTTCAATTTCAACTTTTCAAAGTTATAAGCCTTTTTTAGTTCATTTTTGACCAATCATGTAATCTCATTCTATGAGCTTTTTCAACAATTTGTGACCTTCTTTATAGACTTAAAATCACATTTTGAGCAACTTTCATGTTTTGAGTTTTTCCATTTGAGGCTTGGAAATAGGAGTTTTAGGCATTGGCTAAAATGACCTATAACTGACAAATGACCAAAATACCCCTGCCTTGTTCAAACCATAAGTTGAGTTCCACAAATCCAATCAAGGACTTCTACCACTAAAATTAAAGCTAAGAAGATCCTCTTCAACATTCATGTTGACCAAGAAACCATAGGGATCATCCTACTAGGGCAAAAGTTGTCTGCAAGTTGGGTGACTCTCAAGGACCCAGATTCACACACCTCTACTGACCTGTAATTTGTCAAAACCATAACTTGAGCTCTGTAACTCCTATCAAGGACTTCCACCACTCAACTTAAAGCTAAGAACAAGATCTACAACATTCATGTTGTGGGGAAGATGAGATATTAATCACATCTAGAGCTAGAACTGCCTGGAAAATAGGGATCAAATTAGGGTTTTTCACTGACAATCCTCAGAAACCCTAACTCAAAACTTCTCAAACTCTTCAATCATGATGAGTTGGTCTAGGAATCATCTTTATAACATCTCTATACATCATTCCATGATCTCATGGCCCTTGGATTAGGTCTCAACCTTCTCCAAATTTTCAGCTGGTCTAGGGTTGACCCAGTCAAAACCCTAATTCTACCATTCATGGTTGAATCTTCTGAATTCTTGCATAATGACCTTTCTGGGCTTCATGAAGGCTTTCAAGACATCTCCTAGGCTTTCTCAAAACATCAAGTTCATTCTCAAAGTCTCAGAATCATCTGAGGAGCACCCACAACTTTCAAACTGTGAAGCACACAACCCTGGTTTCAAACCACTTCTCTGGGGATCTCTTGAACTTTCTGATGAAGGTATCAACTTCCAAACACTCAATGAGTAAATAATTGTTGGTCAAATTTTGGGGTGCAACAGCTGCCCCTATTCAAACGGCTTGAACCTGACTGGGTGAGAAGCGAACGGCTCTCAACCAATCAAGGTGCGAGACGGTTGAATATCGGTAAACCCGAAAATTTGCCAACTGCACGAGCACACGGTACTCTGCGGGGAACAAATCTTCGAACACTGCAACACTAGCTGCTCAACAACTAGCTGGAGAGATACTGATCTGACATCGCCGCCGGAAACAAACATCATTCTGAGAGACACTCGACATCGCCGTCGTTCAAACATCATCTCTGTTGAGGATTTAAAGAGTCTGACATTGCCGTCAAACAAACATCCAACCTCGCTGCCGGAAACAAACATAATCTGACCTCGCCGTCGGATAATCAAAATACCCAACCTCACTGCTGGACAACTATATCACTGAACAATTCTGACCTGGGGTTCACCCCTGGTAAATGGAACAAAAGGTACACTTGCGTATTTGAAACTACTCCGCTGGGAATGAGAGACTTAACCGAGCACACTCTGATCTGGGGTTCACCCTCATAACCATGACGAACATCGGAATACTGCTGCACACTGCCCGCCGTAGAACTTCAACATTAAAGATATATGAAACCCTGGCCCCTGGCCATTTCCGGCTATTCCGGCTTCAGCTAGAAAGAACATCCTTGGCCTTCAAGGATGTAAACTTTGCCCGTCGGCAACTCTGCAGGAGATATCTTCGACTTCAGTCTGAAGAAATGGTCCTTGGCCTTCAAGGATACATGGGTATGCCTTCAGGCAACTCCGCCTCTGCTATAGAGCATCCGAGACTTCAGTCAGGGATATACTTCGGCCTTCAGTCCGAAAAATGAATCCTAGGTCACTCATGACCTTGGGGATAACCTTGCCCTTAGGCACCTTCGCTTCAGCTTAGGAAATCTGTGACTTCAGTCAAAGAAATGGTATCCTGAGCCATTCATGACTCTACGGGGATTCAAACACTTTGCCTTCAGGCAAAATTCCGCTTCAGCTGGAGAAACATCTTCGACTTCAGTCAGAAGAAACACTATTCACTTGATCGCAATCAATCATCACCTCAGGACAACTGACTTGGTCTTCAGACCAACACGGATCATCTTGGTATATTTACAAACTTTGGAACCTTGTCTTCAGCCACACGTTGATTCATCAACAAGGACATCTGAGCTCACAGGAACCTTCTGATACCGCCTTCAGGCGTTTACGAAATCCATCTTCAGATTAGACATCGTGGTTGGAGCAGACATATCATGCTGCTCTGGACTTCAAGAATTATCTTGACCAAACAGATTCGTCGGGCATCTTCAAGAATCGTCCTGAACTGATAACCTTTCTGGGGCAAACATTATGTTGGGTATTCCAGGAATCTTCCTGGGCAACTCTTGCTGGAGGCGCTATTGGGGAGCTCAAGTATCATACTAGGCGAACAACTCGGGAAGCTGTACTGGGGTCTTAAGAATCGTCTTAAGCAAACGGCCCTGCTGAGGGATTCGAGAATCATCTCGAACTGAAGACTTCGCTGGGGATCTCAAAAATCATCTTGAGCGAGCGACCGTGGGGATTACACCGGGGTCTTTAAGAATCATCTCGCAAGCGGTCTTGCTGGGGAGAACATCAAGAATCGTCCTGAGCAACCGGTCTTTTGGGGATACACCTGTACAACGAGGATGACGATGACCTAGGTCATGCTTATGATGCGTATGCTTCTGCGCTACGCCCCACACAGTGGAAATGCTATGCGTTTATGCTAAACGCCATGCAATCATGCACAATGCCATGCAATCATGCACAATGATGCGATCCCATCAGCAAAATAAATGCCGAAGGGGGAAATCCTCCTGTCAAGGAGAAAGAACCACTCAGGTAGAGGAATCATCCTGCTGAGGAGATTGTGAACACGCCAATATCAATCAGGCTCTGTCTACGGAATTGATCTTTGGTTGACTGCTGCAGGGGAAACAACTTCAGTTGATTTCTGCAGGGGACGAAGCTCTACGAGAACCCGGAACTGCTGAGGGAAAGTGATATCAATCGCGAGAATGAACTGCGCGGCCGTCTCGGCCACTCTTCTGGGGATGACCACTCTGTGGGGAAACAACTTCAGCTGCTCCACACTCCACTGGGGAAAAACCAATCATGATCTGATCAACTTCCAAGGACTCGGCTCTCTTGGACCTCTGCAAACTCGGCTTGAGGGAGGAGAAATCATTCTGCTTCACTGGAGAGAGTGCGACTCTGGGGAAACACAACACTGGTTGCCCCACGCTCTGCTGGGGAAAATTGATCATGATCTGATCAACTTCCAAGGATTCTGCTTTTCTGCGGACTCAGCCGGGGAGAGAAATCATTCTACTTCACTGGAGAGTGCGACTCTGACGGGGAATTCGATTCCAAAAGGATCATCTGCCTTCGGGGGAGAGTACAACTCTGCAAGGGAATACAGCATCAGCTGTTCCAATGCTCTACTGGGGAAGAAGGAATCGTCCAACTTCAGGAGAGAGCCTGACTCTGGTGAGGAATCTCAATTCCGCTGGAGACCTCGGTCTGGCACCATCAGTTACTGCATCCTTCGGCATATGAACAGCTTCCTACGAAACCTGCACTTGTGACCCGGTGCGGGGGAAACACCTGCTTCGGTAATTTTACTGGGGAAAACACGAGCTTCGGCACCCGAACACTTCTCTGAAATCTGCACTTGTGACCCGGTGCTGGGGGAGAGACGACGCCATTCTTCGGTGCTTGACTCAGCCGATGAGGTGACATTCCTTCAGGATGCGTCTGCTTGGGGAAGAGAATCACCTCTACCTGGGGAAGACATATCAATGCTCACTATATGCGTTCAGATCCTACGGAGAAGAGATTACTGAACTCTGCTGGGGAAGGAGGACTCATCCTGCTTTGGGGATACGCACGGCACATCTTCTGGCGAGGTGCTACACCTGCAACAACACAAACAAACAGACAAGATACCCTCCTCAAAGGGGCCTATCAGGGTTATTATCTCGCGACAATGTCCAGTTAGTTAATTGTTTCAACAATCAATGGGCTTAGGCCCGCAAGTTTATGTATGCGCATTTTATCAAAAAACACATCGGCGTTCTCATTCGCAAACAAAACAGATAAATGCTAAACAGACAAGTAGAATTGCTGAATAATGTGCATTTTATTGATGATGATCCCCTGAATGGGCAAAAATGTTTTACAACAGAGGCAAGCTCCTGGAATGAGGAAGCCGCGCAAAAAAGAAAACATAAATATACATCAGTATATACAAATGTCGGCAATCGAGGCGTAGACGAACACCATGAGTTGATCCCTCTAAGACCCACTCGACTTCGATACTTCTCCGATGCTTCAGCTTTGGAAGAGATTGATTCAGAAAAACGGCCCTCAGGTCTTCCGAACCACTAAACAATGAAAGTCCATACGCGGAACGCAGTCATTTGCTTATTCAAATCCCTAACTTTTGCGTGAACCGCCCTTTCGGGTTTTCAGTTCACCGGGATACCCTTTTTTGCCGAAGCCGCCCAGTGTAGGTTTTCGACTTCGCGGGTGTACATTTTTTCAATATATCCCTAATTTTTGCCCGAACCTTTTATTCTGTTTTTGGTTCGCCGGGATGCCCCTTTTTTTGCCTGGACTCTTTCTTTTTTTGTCCAGCGGGTCGCTTTCAAGCAAAGTATTTTTTAACTGCGTCCGCGTTCACCGGGGATGCAAAATCTTCACCATCCATCGTGGATAACAACAAAGCCCCTCCCGAGAAGACCTTGCTGACAACATACGGCCCTTCGTAATTCGGAGTCCACTTGCCCCGGTGATCGGAGTGTGGCGGAAGAATCTTCTTCAGGACGAGATCACCCGTCTGAAAGCTTCGAGGACGCACCTTCTTATCATAAGCTTTCTTCATTCGGCTTTGGTACAGGCGACCAAATGCAATCGATGCTAACCTCTTCTCGTCCATCAGGCTGAGTTGGTTCAAACGATTCGTAACCCATTCTGCCTCATCAAGTTTCACATCAACCAAAACTCGCAAAGAGGGAATCTCCACTTCTAGCGGTAGGACAGCTTCCATACCGTACACCAAGGAGAAAGGAGTTGCCCCGGTTGACGTACGCACCGTGGTACGATAACCGTGCAAGGCAAACGGCAGCATCTCGTGCCAATCTTTATACGTCACAACCATCTTCTGAACAATCTTCTTGATGTTCTTGTTGGCCGCTTCAACAGCGCCATTCATCTTCGGCCGGTAAGGAGATGAGTTGTGGTGTTCGATCTTGAAGCTCTGGCACAGCTCCTTCATCATCTTGTTATTCAAATTCGAACCATTATCAGTAATGATCCGCTCGGGAATTCCATAGCGACAGATGATGTCCCTCTTTATGAACTTAGCTACCACCTGCTTGGTCACATTAGCGTACGAGGCTGCCTCCACCCATTTGGTGAAGTAGTCGATAGCCACCAGAATGAAGCGATGACCGTTGGATGCAGTGGGCTCGATCTTGCCTATCATGTCGATGCCCCACATGGAGAACGGCCACGGGGAGGACATGACATTCAATGGGCACGGCGGCACATGGACTTTATCAGCATAAATCTGGCATTTGTGACATTTCTTCGCGAATCTGAAGCAATCCAACTCCATAGTCAACCAGTAATATCCTGCTCTCAGGATCTTTCTCGTCATGGCATGCCCGCCGGCATGCGTACCAAATGTGCCCTCATGGACTTCTTCCATGAGCATACTTGCCTCCTTCTCATCTACACATCTGAGTAGCACGAGATCGTGGTTTCTCTTATACAGCACTCCATCAGGGTTGAGGTAAAAGTTTCCAGACAGCCTCCTCAGAGTCTTCTTATCCTGGGTTGACGCACCCACAGGATACTCCTTAGTCATAAGGAAGGTCTGGATGTCGTGGAACCATGGCTTGCCGTCGGTGGCATCCTCGATTGCGAACACATATGCTGGTCTGTCAAGACGCGAAAGAACAATGCTTGGAGCTTCATTCCAAAGATTGACCTTATACATTGAAGCCAACGTGGCTAAAGCATCAGCCATTTGATTTTCAGCCCGGGGTACATGATGAAGTTCTACTTGGTCAAAGAACGGAAGCAGCCTCCTGGCATAATTCATGTACGGCACCAGATTCGGTTGACGAGTTTCCCACTCCCCTTTGATCTGATTGATTACAAGCGCTGAGTCACCATATATGTCTAGATTCTTGATTCTCAAATCAATTGCCTCTTCTAGACCCATAATACATGCTTCGTTGTTGGTAACTGAAAACGTCAGTCTTGCAGTAAACGGGATGTGGGATCCGTGAGGAGTCGTAATGATAGCCCCGATACCACTTCCATAGGAATTAACCGCTCCGTCGAATATCAACTTCCACTGAGACTTCCTATCTGGCCCCTCATCGGGCAATGGCTCATCGCAATCCTTCGCTTTGAGAAACATGATGTCCTCGTCAGGGAACTCGAACTTCATCGGCTGATAGTCTTCGATTGGCTGTTCGGCAAGGTAGTCAGACAATACGCTTCCCTTGATGGCTTTCTGAGAGACGTACTGAATATCATATTCGGTTAACACCATCTGCCATCTGGCAATCCTGCCCGAAAGAGCCTGCTTCTCGAAGACGTACTTGATCGGATCCATCTTCGAAATCAGCATAGTGGTGTGATTGAGCATATACTGTCGTAGACGTTTGGCGGCCCAAGCTAATGCACAACACGTCTTCTCCAGCATCGAGTATCGAGATTCACACTCAGTGAACTTTTTACTCAAATAATAAATGGCATGCTCTTTTCTGCCCGTCTCGTCGTGCTGACCGAGAACACACCCCATACTATTCTCCAGAACTGTCAAGTACATGATTAATGGCCGTCCAGCCACTGGGGGTATCAAGATTGGAGGTTCTTGAAGATACTGCTTTATCTTATCGAATGCCTTCTGGCAATCCTCATTCCAAGCAATCGCCTGATTTTTCTTTAACAACTTGAACATCGGTTCACACGTGGCCGTGAGCTGAGAGATAAACCTTGCAATGTAGTTTATTCGGCCCAAGAAACCACGAACTTCTTTTTCTGTTTTCGGCGCTGGCATTTCTTGGATAGCTTTTATCTTCGCAGGATCAACTTCAATACCTCGTTCACTAACGATAAACCCCAATAACTTTCCGGACCGCACTCCGAAAGTGCACTTGTTAGGATTCAGCCTCAGCCTGAACTTCCTAAGCCTTTCAAACAGCTTCAGCAAATTGACCAGATGCTCCTCCTCCGTTTGGGATTTTGCAATCATGTCATCAACATAGACCTCGATCTCATGGTGAATCATATCATGAAACAAAGTTACCATTGCTCGCTGGTAAGTGGCCCCTGCGTTCTTCAGACCGAAGGGCATTACCTTGTAGCAAAACGTGCCCCAGGGGGTAATAAACGTCGTTTTCTCCATGTCCTCCGGCGCCATCTTAATCTGATTGTAACCGGAGAAGCCATCCATGAATGAAAACACGGAAAACTGGGCTGTATTGTCGACCAACACATCGATATGAGGCAACGGGAAATCATCCTTAGGGCTCGCCCTATTCAAATCCCGATAATCGACGCACATGCGTACCTTACCGTCCTTCTTCGGTACAGGCACTATGTTGGCGACCCACGGAGGGTAAGTGGTAACGGCTAGAAATCCTGCGTCCAACTGCTTCTGGACTTCTTCTTTGATTTTTACAGCCATATCTGGTCTCGTCCTCCTGAGCTTCTGCTTGACTGGAGGGCAATCTTCTCGCAACGGTAAGCGATGAACCACGATATCTGTGTCAAGTCCGGGCATATCCTCATACGACCAAGCAAAGACGTCACTATACTCTCGAAGCATCTCGACCAGTCTATGCTTGACATCATTCTGCAGCGCAGCCCCAACTCTGACATTCCTGATAAGCTCCTCAGAACCCAGATTTATGATCTCAATATCCTCTTCATGAGGCAGAATAACCTTCTCTTCTTGTCTCAACAAGCGGGCCAACTCTTCCGGAAGGTCTTCGTCTTCATCAATCTCATCCTCGGCTTGATAGATCGGGCAATCAAAGTCGTAGTGAGCCGTAGAGGGTCCAGAGTCGATGTCGTCTGTTACGTGGATCCTGCAATAACAAGGGTTAAGTTTAAAGCAAGAACATGCAGGTTAGCACGAACCTCGTTGCCATTTTGCTGTTTTTTCGAAACAAACATAAAACATGAATAACAGAGAACACAATATTTGATTACGCAGAAAACGCCTTTTTATTTATTAACAAAATGCATACACATAATCCAACAAGGCCCTGACAGTAAAACCACTATGCCCCGGGCAGGACATAGGGTTGTACAAAGATTGTAAAAAGCAAATCATTACTCTTCACTCGTCAGCTCGATAATCTCCTTGATGGTCCAGTTGTGGAGGCGCTCGCCTGGCTTGCTCGGTTGAATCCAGGCGTCAAGATCACAATCACTGTCTCCGCTGTCCTCCGACGTAGCGTTGATACTCTCGAAGATTACTCCCCCCTTGGTGAATAGGATCGGCCCTTTCCCACGAGACGAGCTACCAGAAGAAGATGAAGCTTCAGCTCCAGGAGAATACCCTAATCCAAACTTATCCTGTTTGAATGGTATATCCAAGACATGCCCCCAGCCTGGGGTGGAACCAGCTTCGACAACAGCTCTAGCTTCCTTAAACGAGGAGAGGTTCAACTCTTGCTTCTCTGCAACAACGGGAGCTACCTCCTTCACCCTAACGGTTTCAAAAGCCTGGCAAAGAGTCTCATGGATCTCACCATCCATTTCAACGTATTTAAAGGACGACAGGTGGCTTACCATGATGTCCTCCTCTCCACAGACTGTCACTATGCTGCCCCCAACAGCATATTTAAGCTTCTGATGCAGCGTGGACGTCACGGCACCAGCAGAATGGATCCACGGCCGACCTAAGAGGCAACTATAGGCGGGCATGATATCCATAATATAGAAAACCGCATTAAACGTCTCTGGTCCAACTTGAATTGGCAGGGTCAATTCTCCGAAGACGTGGCGCTTGGTTCCGTCAAAGGCTTTCACGACCAGATCACTGGGCGTGCACAGCAGTCCACGGGTATCCAACTTCATCAGTGCCTTCTTCGGAAGCACGTTAAGCGAGGAGCCCGTATCTACTAGGACATGTGACATAATCGTGCCTCTGCACTCTATCGAGACGTGCAAGGCATTGTTGTGATCTCTTCCCTTGGGCGTCAGCTCCAGATCTGTAAATCCCAGCCCATTACCAGCGTTGACATGGGCTACTACTTCCTCGAGTTGGTTCACTGATATCTCCTGCGGCACGTATGCAGCATTCAATACTTTCATCAACGCGTTGCGGTGCGCTTCAGAACACAGCAACAGGTTAAGAATCGAGATCTTCGACGGAGTCTGGTGAAGATGATCTACAATCTTGTAGTCACTTTTCCTGATCAGTCGCATGAACTCTTCAGCATCTTTAACCAACAAATCTTTCTCTGCCCCTGTAGGAACCTCTTCAACAGCTTTACCTTTACCCTTGTCCACGGCGTCAGCCCGGACTACTTTCTCTGCCGCAACCTCCGCCGGTGCGAACACTCTACCACTTCTGGTGATACCACTGACCTCAGCAAGATTCTGCGCAGTCGATCTGGACGGCTCAAGCTCTATCTTCTGACCGTTACAATAAACTTCGGCGCCATAATGCCACGGGACGGCATTAGTGCTCTCGAATGGGATTGGTCCGGCCCTGGTGATGGTAATAGTAGGCGGACGAGGTGCAGAAATAGTGATAGGGTGGCGAGGAATGGTAATAGTAGCAACTTCGTCCGCTTGCTTAAGCACGACTTCCCCTGACGCATTCTCAACGCTTCGACTGAACTGCAAAATACCCTCGGTCATCAGACTTTGGATACCTTCGATCAACTGCTCACACCCATCAGGAAGTGTAGCACAAGCCATGCAAAACTCTCCACATCCAGGAAAGAAGCCTTTCTTTAGCAACTTAGCTTTAACGAAACTCAACGGCGTCTTCAAATCTCTGACATCAGTCAGCAAGTATGAATTCTCTTCAGTGATAACAGCATTTACTCCGCCTCCCCTATGATGAGGCATAGGATTCTTGGTGACGTTGGGCACGCTGTCAGAAAAGTTGATAACCTTGGCGTCAACCAAGTCCTGGACTTTGTGCTTAAAAGCTTTGCAATTCTCAACTGTATGGCCAGGTGCCCCCGAATGAAATTCACAAGTAGCATTAGCATCATACCCCGGTGGTGGTGCCCCTGTCAAGGGAGCCAATGTCCTCTTTTGGACTAACTGGAGCTGAAGCAGCGTCTGCAGAAGCTGTGCATATGACATAGGAGGAGTTTCCAAGTGACGGTTTGCCAGGGGACCCCGATTCTGATATCTCTTATATCCCGGATTATTCTGTTGCTGGGGCTGCTGCTGCGGCTGTGGGGGAGCAGCTGGGATGTTTATGCTAGCGATCTGAGACTGAGGGCCCTTGCCCTTTCTCCTAGCATTAGTGATAGCACTGGCATCTCCCTCTCGGCGCTTGCCAGTATAAGGTTTCTTGCTAGCTCCTCCAGATGAGGATGATTCGCCCTGAATCTTTCCGATCTTTATACCATTTTCAACATGCTCGCCCAAAGTGATGAGGGCCAAGAATGTTCCGGACATGCCACTAATCAGCTTCTCATAATAGACTCCGGGAAGGGTAGCCACGAACATTTGTACCAACTCACGCTCAACCATCGGCGGTTGAACCCGAGCAGCCAATTCACGCCACTGCTGGGCGTACTCCTTGAAGCTTTCATTGCTCCGCTGCGAGAGATTCTGAAGCTGAACTCGGTTGGGAGCCAAGTCGCTATTATACTGATAGTGGAGGACAAACGCTTCTGCAAGATCTTTCCAGGTGCGCACAGCAGCGGGCTCCAAACCCATATACCATTCGAGCGATGGGCCAGAAAGACTATCCTGAAAGAAGTGCATCAGCAACTTCTCATCATCAGAATAAGCGGACATCTTTCTATAATAAGATCGGAGGTGAACACGGGGACAAGTAGTGCCCCTATACTTCTCAAAGATAGGCACCTTGAACTTGTGAGGTACTTTAAAGTCAGCAATCAACCCGAGTTTGGACATGTCAACGCCCAATGTGTTCTGATTTTCTATATCTCTCATTTTATCTTCCAGCGCCTTGAACCTGAGTCGAGCCTCAGCAGTCAACTCAGCCTCTACACCTCTCTGAGAGAAAATGTCGTCCTGATGGTCCTCCAGCCACGGTTGAGGCACCACCATATTTCCTGCACCAGCATTGCCGCTGACCGGCCCCACGTTAACATTGACTCCCAAACCACCATTGACGGCGCCCGCCGCGTTAAGTCCGAGATTAGTCATAAGATTGCCGTTAGCGCTACCGTTGCCCCCGGCAGCAGGAACAACGTTCTGTGGAGTATCCCCTTGAGGAGGAGTGGGCACGGCCCCGCCGTGAAGTATTCCATTACTGTCAACCCTGGAGATAAGAGGTTGAACCAAAGTACGAAGCTGGTCTTGCCCATTCGCAACTACTTGCATCAGCTCCATAAAACGATCCATCCTTTCACGAAGCTCCTGAACATCTGACTGTACTTGGTCCATGATTCTCGTTTGATTGGCGCGAGTCGAGTAACGGTGGATGAATCTTTTATCAATCCTGGAGATCAAAAGCAGCTCGGAACCTGAGTACCTGAAAAACCTGTCAACATCAAAGGTTAGGAAAAGGTAACAGAATGTATGTCATGCAAGAATGCTTCATGCAGATGCATGCGTGTGTCTGCGTGCTTGAGAGATTTTCCCCGATCCTGGAACCTGCTGACAATAATAAGGAGAGGAATCTGGGCCCAATCATGGAAACAGTAACCCCACATAGCAATAGTCAGATTCGACACATCAAGGATCAAGAACTCATACGCATCAGTCTTTCTGAGAACAGCTGCAGCAACACAATAAGAGATCTTGGATCGGGGAAACGATACCTGTCACAGACACACGCTAATGGAATGATTATGCAAGCTAATGCAAAATGCAGGCATGCAACAATATATCCAGGCGGCTGCTGTGGAGATTCGATGTCAACAGTCACTGATGAGAAGGAAACCCCGGTGTAAAACCACTGATCTGATCTGTTGTGAATAACCATCTGGTAGGATCGAGATCAGCATTCTGCCCTGACAAGAACGAAGGCCTGATAATAAAGACCCCGGATGCAAGATCAAAGAAATCTGTTGATGAAGTCTTCAGACCCCAAATCACACATCTGCCCTCTCAAGAACAAATACACAGCTGCTGATGAGATCTTCAAACCCCACTCAAAATCTGCCCTATCAAGAACAAACAACAACTGCTGACGAGATCCTCAGACCTCACTCAAAAATCTGCTCCATCCAGAACAAACCTCTGACGATAATACACTGATCAAAGCCTGCTCTATCAAGAACAGACAAACACCCGATGATAAGATCCTCTGATCAAACCCTTGCTCTATCAAGAACATCTCTGCAACTGAGAACCCAACATAACTGATTCACTGTCAAGAAAACCAGGTAGTCTGGAGGTCAAAGTTTCCTGCAATATCCCAACCCCACTCACAGGTATGATGGACCTAATCCACGGACAAAGGTACGGCATCCTATGCGGTCGTCAGCGTCACAGACTTTCACGAGTGACAATACGATTCCCAGAAGGAGTGGCATCGTCAAGTCATGAAGAGGCCTCTCTTAGCTGACTTCCAAGTGATCGGTCCCCAGAGTCGACAATCCTCACGTCTGGACTCCCCTCAGATCCTCAGGACCGGAAAGGAGCACCTCTGCAAGAATCTCGTCTGAGCGCAGATTTTCGTAGGGAACTGTGCCTGCTCAACAGACAGGTTCGTCTACTACTTCTCCGCAACTATATCTAGGTGTGTACTCAAGCCCAGGTCCGGCTTTTCGCTCACAGTAACATCCCTCTCCCACAGCAGCACAGATAATCATATCGAACTGGAAATAAAATGCGGGAAATAAAATGCGGGAAGTAAAGATGCGAGAAGTAAAAATGCGATAAATAAACGCAACCCAACAAGCAAACACACAAACGATAGGATTGACTCGCGTAGGGGATGGGAAACGGTCCCAGCATAAGGGATGGGAAAAGTCCCTAGATGCTGTATTCCCCAGCAGAGTCGCCAGCTGTCGCTTGCGCGAAAATAAGGTGCCGGCATGACAGAAGAGTCGCCACCTTTCGTTATTTATCCCTCAGAGCGGGAAAGGAAACGATCGGAAAAACCTGACGAAAAAGGGTAAGACAAGGTCGTCGCAACCGTTGTCTGGATTCGGGAGTCGGTTACGCAAGGGGAAGGTATTAGCACCCCTCACGTCCGTCGTACTCGACGGGATCCTCGCTTGTTTGTTTACTTGGACGGGTTGGTTATAATCTATCTACCTATCAAGGTTGGCTGAAAAAGAAAAGAAAAATGACTCGGCAAAGCGTCGCGCTTTATGCCTACGTATTCTCATCAGAGAATGAGAAATCAGAGTCAACGTAGTTCGGCTAACTACGGGGAAAGGTTCAACTAGGAGGGAGACTATCAAGTCCTACTGTTGTCATGCCATGGATTCATCCTATGGTTGAGGTTTGAACAGGGAACTCCTAGATGTTGTCATACATAGGTTTCAACCTAAAAGTCTATCATCACATCCTCATCGGAGGAAATGAGAGTCCTAAGGGATCATGTCAATGATACACAGAAACAGACAAAAACATCAGCTTTAACAGTAAAATGCATGCAATGCAAGTGAGGGAGGAAATGTGTGTGGGGCTTCAGCCTCCACAAGCTCATCTCGACCTCAAGCCAGTCATGAAATAACAGCAATCATACTGAAAATAATCAACATGCTATCAAGCAATGAACCAGATACAGGAAATGAAGTACCATCAGGTAAACAAAACACACATGAGAAAGAATCATCTACTCTCTAATCCTAACCCTAATCACAGAATCTGAATCAAATCTAAGCACTATAGCAAGACCCTAAATAAGAGAAATCAATCCCAGCCTTCAAGCTTCAGAACAAGCTTACCAAAGAAAGGGAGCTAAGTAGGCAGACTCATAGTGTCTTCCTCAGGAAAGCACTAGGAGGTGTATACTCAGGAGTCATACCCTATGTGGCTCAACCACTGTGATCAGTTTATATTCCTCCTCAGGAGAAATTAAACTCACAAGTTGGCTCCAACATCATTGGATACTTAAGAAATCCTAGATAAACTAATGGAACTAAGTGAATAGACCCATAGGACCTTCCTCAGGAAAGTACTAGGAGGCTTCCACTTAGGAATTGTATCCCATGTGGCTCAACAACAAGTGATCAGTTTACATTCCTCCTCAGGAGAAATTAAACTCACAAGTTGGCTCCAACATCATTGGATACTTAAGAAAGAGGTGAGAAGAAAGAATGAAAGTCATTCATGGTGCCTTCCTCAGGAAAACACCATGAACTTCCATCAAACTTCAGGATCTCAAACCTCACAGACAGGGAACAAGCCAAGCTCTGGGTCTCTGAGTCTTGATCTACAATCTTCACTTCATGATGCTCTCCACCAAAGTCTTCAAGGCAACACAAGCCCCACAACAAATTCCCCACAATGAACCCCAAAGATGAACAGATAACCACAGGGGAGACCAAATCAATAGGCAACTTCAGAAAATACCTAAAAATACTAAACTAATGGGGAAAAATCTAACAATTATTCACAAGGGTCTACAACACCTACTCATAACATCTACAAAGGTCTCTACCTAAAAATCAAGACAAAACTCAATCAAAGAAAGTGAATCTTCACCTATGCACAATCTAAACCCTAATCAGGATACCCTAAATCTATCCTAATTAAACTAATCAAAATTTAATTCTAAAATTCTAGAAAAAATCCTATAGGGAACTATGACTCATCATCTAATTGCACAAAAAAGAATGGATAAAAAAGATTAAAGGAAGGTCCTAAAATAATTCCTACAAAATCAAATACCAAATTAAGACTATTTAAAAGCTATTTATTTGGAAAATCTATTAAAAATACTAGACTAAAAAATAAAATCCCATTTTTATTTTTATAATTTTCTACACATTTTCATCTAATCATAGAAAAAAGAAGAATCAAAAAATCATTTTTTATCAATTTTTAATGAATTAATCAAAACAGAAAAATAAAAGAAGAAAATAAAAAGAATTAAATCAAATAAAGGGAGGGGGGTATGAAAAGCAATAGGCGCCAGTTAAAATAATTGGGCCAGATACACAGGGGGGTGGGGATAGCGCGTTGAGGCCCAGAACGCTGGTTTAATGAAACGACCGCGTTTCATTGAATTTAAATCTTCCCTCCAACTCTCAGACTCGCCCGTGGCCGTTGGATCTAAATAATTTGTCAAACTTTGGATCTAATCCTAGGGCTCTCCTTCATCGTCCCAGATGAGACCTAGGGTTTGCAGAACCCTCTCCCATGCACTCAAATCTTCGAGCTCCTCTATCTCTCTCCACACGCCATGATTCAACAAGATCCAAACACGAAAATTGCTCTACTAAATGAGAGGAATAAAATGGTACGATTAGTTTTTCTTGATTCTACCTAGGTTGTTCTAACAGAGTCTTGCAATGTCTTGGTACAACCATGTTCAACTGATATCAATCTTCATCAAACTTCAGTCTAATGGTCTACAGATGTTCTATAAGTTACCCTAGCTATTCTATACTAGTTCTTGATGATTAAAACTAACAATCTACACAATTCTTGGAGATTAAAGATTCATGGTTCTGTTATGCATTGTCATGGAACAGGCTGTAACTTCTAGGGTTTAATCATCTAGCCTAGTACATCATTTCCATACCTATGAGACTAACTAAAACTGCATAATTTAAGAGATAGAAGGTGAAGAAAGAACCTGTCAAGAAGTTATGGTGGAGTGATGTAGAGCACGATTCAAGCCTTGGAATTGCTTCCAGATGATCCTTGGATGATCACCAATCTTCTGTTTGCAATGGTTGTGAAGGAGATGGCTGGTAGTGCAAGATATCTTGGATTGCTTGAACTTGAAGCAAGAGCTTTAATGGCTATCTCTCTCTCTCTTCTCTGACTTGACTCAAGTTTCACCAACCTTTGATCACTCTCTGATGCACTCTTTATATATTGATGGTTAGATGCTTCTAGATTCATCTAGAATGGGGTGGAAACTTCTTGAAATTCTCATGTGATGACAAGTTGGATTTCTCATATCTCATATGTTATGCCTTGCAATTTTGTCTTAAAATGTCCTTATGTGAGATATTGAGAAGGGATGAGTGAACAACAAGTTCATTTTTGGCTTATGTAGGGTTTTTCAACATTGCCTTCTTTTTCAAGTAATGACTTTTCAAAGCATCACCCATTTTTAGACCTCAAATGAAAATTCTAGCTAAACCAATGTTCTCAAAATGGTTTTTCCAATCAAAATGATATATTGGATGACCTATTTTGGATTTGTGGATCTCCCAAATCACTTTTCAATTTCAACTTTTCAAAGTTATAAGCCTTTTTTAGTTCATTTTTGACCAATCATGTAATCTCATGCTATGAGCTTTTTCAACAATTTGTGACCTTCTTTCTAGACTTAAAATCACATTTTGAGCAACTTTCATGTTTTGAGTTTTTCCATTTGAGGCTTGGAAATAGGAGTTTTAGGCATTGGCTAAAATGACCTATAACTGACAAATGACCAAAATACCCCTGCCTTGTTCAAACCATAAGTTGAGTTCCACAAATCCAATCAAGGACTTCTACCACTCAAATTAAAGCTAAGAAGATCCTCTTCAACATTCATGTTGACCAAGAAACCATAGGGATCATCCTACTAGGGCAAAAGTTGTCTGCAAGTTGGGTGACTCTCAAGGACCCAGATTCACACACCTCTACTGACCTGTAATTTGTCAAAACCATAACTTGAGCTCTGTAACTCCTATCAAGGACTTCCACCACTCAAATTAAAGCTAAGAACAAGATCTACAACATTCATGTTGTGGGGAAGATGAGATATCAATCACATCTAGAGCTAGAACTGCCTGGAAAATAGGGATCAAATTAGGGTTTTTCACTGACAATCCTCAGAAACCCTAACTCAAAACTTCTCAAACTCTTCAATCATGATGAGTTGGTCTAGGAATCATCTTTATAACATCTCTATACATCATTCCATGATCTCATGGCCCTTGGATTAGGTCTCAACCTTCTCCAAATTTTCAGCTGGTCTAGGGTTGACCCAGTCAAAACCCTAATTCTACCATTCATGGTTGAATCTTCTGAATTCTTGCATAATGACCTTTCTGGGCTTCATGAAGGCTTTCAAGACATCTCCTAGGCTTTCTCAAAACATCAAGTTCATTCTCAAAGTCTCAGAATCATCTGAGGAGCACCCACAACTTTCAAACTGTGAAGCACACAACCCTGGTTTCAAACCACTTCTCTGGGGATCTCTTGAACTTTCTGATGAAGGTATCAACTTCCAAACACTTAATGAGTAAATAATTGTTGGTCAAATTTTGGGGTGCAACAGTTGTCAGACCAGATCACCCGGATACGAAGATGATGCTGAAGGAAGCTTAGGATTGGGCCAAAGATCATGTCTGCTAGGCAATTGTATCTGTTGTAGTTTCCTCTGTTTTGTATCCTGATCATCACCAGATATGTTGGATGAGATCAGTACCTCTTTGTATGCAGATATTTTCTATTGATGTATGTATTGTTTCAGCTGTACTTGATATATGAGAAGATTATCGTGGTGCTTTATCCATCTCTGTTGTTCTTGTTTATTGAAACTGGAATCAAGGGGGAGATCTCCCTGTATACGCATGAACATGTTTACATCTTGCATTTTGCATCCTCATTTGCATCGCAGGTTGTTCTTGGTGGCCTTGTGTTCTTATCTCTGCTTGGTTTTCTTCAGTTCAGGATTGAGGAAGTTGAGGAGTTCATTTTCTACAAGTATCCAACTTGAGGGAATCAGCGGAAGGTGATGGATCAAGTTCAGGTTGAGTTGTAGGAAGTCAAAGCTCGCATGTCTCAGTTCATGGAGATGATGCAGAATATGGCCAACGAGCAGGAACAGTTGAAAACCTTGGTTCAGCCGTTGATAGCACGAGTAGACGAAGAAGGTGTCTTGCATAGAGGAGCTGAGGTTGTGCCTCCTAACGGTAAATCTGGTCCACGGGTTATTCCCAAAGTTGTTGTACCTCCGGGCGGAGGTGGTGCGAACGAGAACGGTAATGCTGCTGGCGGAAGTGTGTGCGTTGTGCATGGAAATAACGGTCCTCGTTGGGAAGATAATCAGAGTGATGTCTTTTCCTTGAGAGATATGGAGAATGGTATACCGACTGAAGCTGACCGGAGGTTCAAATTGATTGAAGAAAAAATGAAGTCTTATGAGAATCAGAACTCTCTGGGTCTCGATATGTCAGATCTTGGTCTGGTTCCTGGGGTCAGGATTACTCACAAATTCAAAGTGCCAGTTTTTGATAAGTACAAAGGGACGACCTGTCCTAGAGTACACATCCGAGCTTATTTTCGGAAGATGTCGGCGTATTCCGATGATGAAAAGTTGTTAATGCATTTCTTCCAAGATAGTCTAGCTGGGGCATCTTTGGAATGGTATATGGGACTCGAGAAAACTCATATCCGCATCTGGAAAGAATTGGCTGAAGCTTTTGTGCGTCACTATCAATACAATAGTGACCTGGCACCCAATCGGGTACAATTGCAGAGCTTGTCGCAGAAGAGTACTAAGAGCTTCAAAGAATACGCCCAGAGGTGGTAGAATTTAGCTGCAAGAGTGCAACCCCCTATGGTTGAAAGGGAATTGATCGACATGTTTATGGCTACACTGCCCGGTGTGTATTTTGAAAAGCTGGTAGGCTGCATGTCTGCAGGGTTTTCTGATCTGGTAATAGCTGGTGAAAGAGTTGAAAATGGAATCAAGTCTGGTAAGATTCCTAATGGTAGTGGATCCTCTTCGGGAGGAGCGAAGAAACCTTATTATGCAAACCCTAAGAGAAGGGAAGGGGATGCAAATGCTATTTCTCGCAGGGGTGAAGGTAGAGCTCAGTCCTGTCACCCTCAACAAGTCACTACAGTGGATATTATGGCTGCAGCTCAGAAGGTGGCCAATGTTCAATGTCCTTATGCCGCCAGGCACAAAATGGCTGATAGGCTGTTTGAGAATCCTTTGATACCGTATGCTCAGTTGTTACAACATTTCTTGCAGTTATAGTTGGTTCAGAAGAGGACTCTGGCTCCTTTCACTAGTACATCGCCTCCTGGTTATGATGCGAATGCTATATGCGAATTCCATTCAAGTGCTCCAGGGCACGATATTGACTACTGCAAAGCATTCAAGCATAAAGTTTAGGATTTTCTTGATTCCAAAACTATTAACTTCACCAACGATGGGCCGAATATGACTCAGAACTCGATGCCGAATCACGGGGTGGCAGGAGCCAATGCCGTTATTGAGGGAGAAAAATTGAATCTGATAACTGATGTTGAGGATTTGAAGACTCCGCTGAGCTTCGTGAAAGCCAATTTGTTGAACAAGCGGGTATTTCTGGGTTGTTCTGCTGACTAATCAGAATGTGAAGTGCGGCCTGAGGGTTGTGACCTTTTGAGAAAGGGTATTCATAGAATGATTGATGAGGGCTGTTTGCAATTTGACAAAGTTGTGAAAGAAAATGTTGAGGTGGGTAATGACGAAGTTGCTACAATTTCCATCCCATACCGGACAATCAATATTTCAGCACCTACCAGGCCAGCTCCGGTTACCATCACTATACCTGGACCCATGCCATACGAGAGCACTAAAGCTATCCCATGGAATTATCGGGGAGAGGTGTTCTGTAATGGGTAAAAGCAAGAATGGCCAGAGTCTACAAGCGGAGGTTCGTCGATTGAGAACATAGTTGGTGCTGGAGGTATCACTAGAAGCGACATGATATTTTCTCCACCAGATGTTAATGCCGGTAAGAATGAAAAAGGCAAGGGTAAGGCCGTGATTGAGGAGAATATCGAACCTCAGGTTGATGCTGATGTGTTTTCGAAAGACACAGAGGAATTCATGAGACTCATTCGGAAAAGTGATTACAAAATTGTAGATCACTTAAATCAGACTCCTTCGAAGATTTCTATCTTGTCATTGTTGCTGTGTTTGGGGGTGTTGCACCCCAAAATTTGCTCAACATCTTTTATCTGGTTTATGTTTCATTGCATTATCATTTGCATAATTCTATCATTTGCATATCATGGCATATCATTCATCCCACAGGAGATCAAGTGTGATTATTATCAAGAGAATCCTAGCAAGAAATCTTATCCAAGCTTGAGAGGTCATCCAACTCATCAGGAGGTGGTGAGAGGTCTTGATCAATTGAAGTCCATCAGTGAGATGTGAAGCTTGGATTGTGAATAGAAGATGTGTATAGAGCTCATGGAGTGCCTAGAGGGCCATGTTGGAGCTCAACCAAGTCATTGATTCAAGTGCAAGAGCCACAGTTGAGGTGCAAGCAGTTAGGGTTTCATCTGGATCAACCCTGGGTCAATTGTGCAATTGAAAAGCATTCAAGCCTACTTTGAGGTCGTGGAATTCATGGAATGATGTGATAAGACATTTGTGGTGTTGTTCCAAGATCAAATCAAGAAGAGTCAAGAATGTGGGAAGTTGCTAAATTAGGGTTTCAGTGCAAATTACCCTGTTTAGTGCCTAACTTCAAGACCACATAAGTCAAGATACAAGTTTCAAATAGATTTTGGGCCAACATGAAACTTGTAGAACATCTCAATACCTTTAATTTGAGTACTAGAAGTCCTCAAGGGGATTTATAGAACTCAAGTTATGGTCCAGACAAGTTACAAGTCCTCAGATGCTTCTAAAATTTGTCTGTGAAAATCATCTGACTTCAAGGCTATGTTTGACCTAGAAGGAGGGTTCACCTGAACGTTTGGTCAACAAGAAAGTTGTTCCTCATGATCTTAGATTTCTAAATTGTACTAGAAGTCATCCATCTAATTTGTAGAACTCAAGTTATGAGGTTTACAAGTCAGGGGTATTTTGGGAAAGTGAGATTATAGGTCATTTTCAAGCATGGGCCAAAATCTCCAACTTGCAAGCTTCAAATGGAAAATTGTTCAACATGAAAGTTGCTTAAAATGATGTTTTAAGTGCAACCAAGTGGTCATCAAAGTTTGGTTTGGCTCATATCAAAAAATCATTTGAAATGGTTTGAAAATGAAGAAATTTCAAATTTGGAAAGGAGGGAAAAATGAGATTTTAAGTTAGATGACCAAAACCAAGTAAATGAGTACATTTTTTGAATGGAAACTTCATTTTGAACACACTTTTACACTTTTACATTTTTGATTTGAGGCATAATTCCATGACTTTCAATGTTGTTACTTCATGAACAAGTCACATATGCAAAATCATACACAAGGCAATTCAGGCCAATTTCTCCATCCAAACTCATTCTAAATGACATGTGCAAGGTGTTAGAAACTTCTAGAACCAATGCCAAGCTTGCAATACACGACTGTCATAGTGAACTTTGAAAAAAAATCAGAAAATGCAAATTACTGTTTTGGGCTTCAATTTGGATCCAAAAGCCCATGAAATGATTCTATATATTCATTAGAGCAAGTTCAGATCAAGGTTGAGCTTCATTTTCGCGCCAGAGCAAGCAAGAGAAATTGAAATTTCACAACTGCAACTTGAAATCAGATTCTGAGTTTGGAGCCAATTCAAGCAAAATTGAGGTGTGCAATCTCTTTCTGGTAGATCATTGAAAGTTTCTGGAGCATTTAGAAGCAGATCACGAACTCTAAGTACCTCTGTCAACAGATCTAGAGCAGGTTAGTAAATCTCCATATTCTACATGATTTAGCATGATTCATTTAGTTTTGAACTTGCTTTTAGAATCAGGAAGAGATGTAGATCGTTTCTGGATAGGAATTTGGACAATTAGAGACAATGTAGGATCATGTATGAATTCTGTTGAGGCACGATTTAGCTTGATCTTGAAGAATTGACATGAATTGGATAGATGATGATGACCTAGGAAGCATGAGGAACATTTCTGTGTATTTAGTTTAGGATTTGATGATGATCAGAGTTGAGGTGCATTTGGAGTTTGCCTTCGAATTTTAAAACCTAGCCAGATCTAGAGGAATTTGAGTGGAGATTTGGATTGTACATGAAAAACTGAGTTAATTTGGTATTTTGTTTGTCATTTTTGGTTGCCTGAAACTAGACTCTCGCCGGAGAAGACAACCAGAGTCTTCTCCGGCCACCACGCACCACCGCCCTGTGTCTCTACTCAAATAACCTGAAAAATGAAGAAGATGATGTGAGAGCCATCAGATCAACCTTGGACCATTGACTGACCACTAGATCGTGTGGCTGGGACTTGTTTTATTGTTGACTCCAGATTAATTCGAAACGCTGCGTTTAAATAAATCACGTGGCAAGCTCTGGCGCGTTGGTGGATTGACTGGTCTCCTGATCCATTGGCTCTTGTTTATTTCTGTTTTTAATTTATTTTTATTTCGTTTTATTTTATTTTAATTGCATTGTTATTCCAAAAATCATATAAATTCCAATTTTGATCACAAAATTATTTTAAAAATATCCTCATGATCCTTATAGAATTTATGATTTTTTGGGATTAACAAAATGCAATTTCATGAATTTTTCAATTTTTATTTGATTTTTCACATTTTATTTTGTTCTTTATTTTTGCATAATTGGCTATCTGTTTTGTTGAATTTAGTTCTTCCAATGGGTTTTGAGTTTGGCTTTGATTTTTTAGTATGTGTTAGGGTAGACATTTATATTCCCTTAGAATTTTTGGTGGATTTTTAGAACAATATTAGGATCTGTTTTAGGTATTGAGATTAGGACCCTCCCAAACTTGTGGATTCCCTTGACCTATCTCAATGTAGGAGTTGTTTAGATGAATTAGAAGTTGATTTAGGCTTCAATCTTTTTGCATTAGTTTGTTCAAACTTGTCTATTCCCCTAGGAATTTTATTAGAAGTTTAAAATTTCATTTTCTATTTTAGTTTTATTTTGTAAATTGCTTGTGTTTGTGTTGTTCTATCTTGAGTACCTTTGTTTGTGTGGCTTGGTAAGCTGCCTTGGAGTTGGTTTGAGCTTGAGTTCTTTTTGTTGGAGCTTTTGGATTCATTTAAGATGCTTGGTATTGAGGATTAGAGCTTGTAGTTGAAGGCTTTTCCTCTTGTGGAGGTTCTTTTTAGGAGCTTAGGAAACTAGGGTTTTAGGAAATGCCTTAGACCTAGTTTTGATTCTTTCTTCAAACATAGAGTGCATTGTTTGCCTCTATTCTATCCAATGACACAAAGTCCTTCTTGGGAAGCTCTATCTCTCCTTAGGAGGGATGAGTGGTATGCCCAAGTGAGTAGAACTTTGAGGATACCTTTCATTTGCAATGTTGAGTTCTTAGTGATTTCCTTTGGTTGTCATTAATTTTCTTAACATTATAACTTGATCTTGATGATTGATCCTCCTCTTGGAGTGTGCTTGTTGGAGCTTGAAGATTGATGAAGATTGAAAATATAAGCTTGCTTGAAGATGAGGCCTTTGTTGTCAACTTTGTTGTCTATTCAACTTTGCTGTTTAGAGCTGTTGTTGTTGTAGGAGTCTAGTACTGCTGCCTGAGCTACCTCCTCTGTGTCTTTTGTTTTTCTCTGTATTGCCTGTTTAATTGTGCTGATTACCTCTAAGTTTGAGGTGGAGCTTGTCTCCTCTTGCCTATTGTTTTCTCTCTTGCCTCTCTGGTACTGTTGCATAGCATACATTTTTACTGTTTACTGTTTACTATTTACTATTTACTGTTTGTTGCTTGCTTTCTTTTGCTGTTTATCCCCTAGAATCTCTGATTTCCTCTGTGCAAGAGGAAATTATGATAGACATTAGGTTTTGACCCATGTATGATAACATTAGGCTAGTTTCCCTTTCAACCATAGTTTTACGGTCTTTCTCTTCTCATCTCAAAACAATTAAAAAACACAGTAATAAGGATAACGCGTGTTGTACGTTACGAGCCTTAAGCTATTTGAGGAAAGGTTACTGGAGGGTCACTCTTCAGTAATCTGGCTGCTTAGTATGGTACCCTTAAGGTGACATGCGACGTAGTTACTCTCAGATCACAAGTCTTTAGTGCAGTACAAGTTGCCAACAGACTAAAAACATTTCTTTCGTAAAAAACTCAAACAAACATTCAAACTCTGCTTTTGTCCTCTTGGACCCTTAATATGGAAACCCTTTCATAAGGAGATTAAAAAAAAACTTTCAGACAAGCTTGTGCCTTCCGTAGCCCGAACTACGTTTGCTCTGATCTTTCATGCTGTATGAAAGTACGTAGGCATAGGATGCGATATCCTAGCGAGCAACCTTCCCCTCCTTTCCCGTAGGTAGGCGAACTACATTGACTCTGATTTCTCGTTCCAGACGGGAATATGTAGGCATAAAGTGTGATACTTTGCCGAGTCATTTTCTTTTCTTTTTAACCCAGACCTGTAGAGTAGGTAGAATAACACACCCTTAGATAGAAAACAAGCATGGATCCAGTCGAGTACGACGGACGTGAGGGGTGTTAATACCTTCCCCTTGCGTAACCGACTCCCGAATCCAAGATTTGGTTGCGATGACCATTCCTTTCCCTCTTTGCGTTAGGTTTACTCTGAGCGTTCCCTTTCCCTTTTGTGGGATAAATAATGCACGGTGGCGACTCTTCTGTCATAGCCGGCGCCGATTTTCGCAGTAGCGATAGCTGGCGACTCTGCTGGGGACATCGGTTCCCTATGCGAGTCAATCCTAGCGCTTGTTTTCCCGTCTTGGGTTTTTTATGTATTTACCTTTCTGCCTTTACTTACAATATTATATTATTATTGTTATGCTGGGAAGAGGGTTAGATTGAGAGATAAGTCGGACCTGGGCTTGAGTGTGCACATAGACTTAGAAGTAGAGAGTAGTGGTTAGCCTGCTTGCTTAGCTTGCACCAGCTAGCCGCGAAATCTGCACTCGGATGAGATTCTCTTTGATGCTTCTTGCCTGGCCCTTAAGGCTCGACAAGTTGTCTGACCCGAGGATTGTCGACTCTAGGGACCTATCAATTGGGATTCAGCTAAGTGAGGCCGCTTCAAGGGATGATGATGCCACACCTTCTGGGTATCGTATCATCGCTCTCGAAAGTCTGTGACGTTGAACCCGCATAGGATGCCGTACCTCGTCTGCGAGTTAAGTACATACCTGTGAGGGGTAGGTAGGTCTGTTTGCAGGAAACCTTTGACCTCAGAGTACCTGGTTTATCTCTGTCAGTGAGATGTGGTTACAGGGTTCATTTGAGTGGTTGGTTTGGTTTGAGGCAAAGATTTGATGGTTCTCAGGCTTTAGTACAGAGCAACATAGTTCATCAGCATTGCACTTGATCTCCTGTTTGCATATGCATGTGCATTTTCATGTTTGCATTTCATTAACGTGTATTTATGTTGCAGGTGTGATCATTCCTCTCTAATTCTAGTGTATCTTCTGGCTAGACATGGAGTCCATGAAGAGGACAGTTGCTTACCAATTGCATTCGCCAGATATCAGTTCCTTGCTGGGATTAGTTGCTCTAGCAAATGAGAGAGTGAGTGTTGAGTTCAGAGTATCTTATGGGAGATTGCTTAGTTTCTTGTACCGACCTTCAGCATTTGAGACGACTGGGGTGTATACTTTGATGCAGTTTTATGAGCCTCAGTTGAGATGCTTCCTGTTCCCCGACTATATTCTGGCACCCACCTTGGAGGAGTATTCTGCTATGTTGGGAGTTCCTGTGTTAGACCAGATGCCCTTTATGCATGTTGATGCTGAGCCTGAGTTGGCTACACTTGTTGAGATTGTCAGTTTAGACGCTTCTGAGTTCCCTGGAGGATTGGTCAAGCTGAACGGAGCTTATGGTTTTCACATGTCTGGCTTGGTTGAGAAGGCTACACAGTGCGCGAAGAGTGGATGTTGGGTTGCCTTCAGTGCCATTCTAGCTGTCTGCATCTACGGGATTGTCTTGTTTCCCAATGTGCCAGATTTTGTTGACTCAGATGCCTTCTTGATTCTTGCCTCGAAGAATCCAGTTCCTACTCTCTTGGGCGATGTTTATCATTCTATTCACTATAAGAATGAGAAACGTCGTGGCAAGAATGTTTCCTGCTGTCTTCCTCTTTTGTACAGGTGGTTCCAGGGACATCTTCCGAAGACAGGACCTTTTGTTGATGCTGTTGATACTTTGGATTGGTCTTCCCGGTTGATGGGGCTGTCTGCTGAGAACATCATTTGGTTTGATCGGAGCATGCTTGGCACTGATATTGTATATAGTTGCAGTGGCTTTCTGAATGTCCCTTTGATTGGACGGAAAGGATGTATCAACTATAACCCTTCTTTGCTGGTGAGACAATTTGGTTATGCCTTGAGAGATGCTCCTATTGAGATTGAGATACAGGAATCTCTGTATCTCACGGGCTTATTAGACGAGGCTGTTTTGATCAGGTTGAGACATGCATGGCCTAACATCCATAGGAGAGGGAAAGTTGTGCTAGGTAAGAGCAACAGCAAAGCTTATGATCCTTATTTGTCTTGGATCCACGAGAGAGCTAGGATTTCCTTGATGCCACATCCTACTGTGGAACCTTTGTATCTTCCAGTGATTGAGGTACCTACTTCGGTAGAGATTGAGAAGTATAACAAATGGTTGGATGAAAATGAAGAATTGAAGAAAGCCAATGATGAGTTAGAGAAAGAGATCTTCCAGTTGCGTCATGAGAAGAATGAAGCTACCTTCATGGTGAAAGAACAGACTGAGTTGATTAATAGGTTGGGTTCAGATTTGACTGAAGAGACCAACAAGAGGGAAAAAGTGGGAGTAGCTTTGAACGGTGTTAGCAAGGTGCTTGCTTCCAAGAAGGAACTCTTAAACAAAGCTTATTCCCGACTCGGCAAGTGGGAAACATTGTGGAATACCACGCTTACCAAGCAGAAGGAGCGTGAAGATGAGCTGAAGTTGCAGATTGCTACGTTAGAGGCGCAGATTAGAGCCCAGGATGCAAAGATTGCTGAAGAGACATCACTTAGGAGCACTGTTGAGCTTAGATTGAGTTACCTTGGCAAGGAGATGAGAGGTTTTGAATTGAAGGCCGGCTCCAAGAGATGCAGACTCGACGAGTGTTTTGGCGAAGGAACCTGCAAGGACGACGCCAAAAAGCTGAGATCCACTGCTGAGCGACATGCATTACTGATACAGGAGCTAATCTCCAGACTAGGTCATTCGGAGACGTTGGGGATATTGGAAGATTTCAGAGCGCGCCATTTGGCCTGTTTTATCTTTGCTTTGCTTTTGTTATCTGTACTTGTATTTTGACTATCGCCAGGCTTGTTGGCCGAGGTCTTTTCAATTGTATTCAGTTATATCTTTGTACTCTGCCTCTTGGCATTTGTCTATGTATGAGGATTTTCTGATTCCTTGCTTGCTTGATTGGGACTCCATTGTCGTGATGGCCTTCTCTCTGAAACTAGAATCGGGGGGGGGGGGGAGGGGGGAGATAACCTGTAGCATATTTATACATTTGCATCTGCATACTCATATTGCATGACCGGTTTTTTTTTTTTGAATTTGTATCTTATTTCCTGCATCTCACAGGTTTCAGGATTGACAACCCGAGAACGCACCGTTATTCTACCAGGAACAACTGCAAGAGAATCATGGATCAAGTTCAAGTCGAGATGAAGGAAATTTGTGAGAAGTTGGCACTTTTCATGCAAGCAATGGAAACCGTGGTCAAGGGTCAGGAGAATCTCCAGACTCTGGTGCAACCGCTGCTGGTGCGGGCGAATGGAAATACTAATTATCACTCTGTTGGAACTCCTCACAGGGAAGATGGGATACCTACAGTGGTCGTTCCCACAAGTGGTGGAGTTGGTGCCGGTGATGGCAATGGCAATGGAAATACTGGTGCTGGTGCTGGTAATGGTAACACTGGTAATGGTAACACTGGTACTGGAAACGCTGGAAATGGTGATGGGAATGTTGTTAACAATACTGGCAATGCTGGAGATGCTGATCAAGGGTTAAGTGACAACACTGGTTTTGGAAACAATAACCAAGGGTTTGGCAATGGTAATCGTGATGGTAATTTTGGTTTCAACAATCAAGGCTTTGGCTACGATGGCTATGGTAACAACAATCAAGGGTATGCAAACGGTGATGTTGGCTTTGGTAACATGAACAACAACGGTATTGGGATGGTGCCTTTCAACGCTGGTTATGGACTTGGTGGGGTCAACCAAGGATTCGGTAACAGAGGACGGGGTCCAATTTTCAATCAACAGGGATATGGCCGTAACGCTGGTTACGAGGGATATGGCAATGAGAATCTGAACTGGGGCGAGGATCGTCAGGAAGATGCCTTCTCCGGGCAAGGCGTGGGATTTGAAAGGCCTAATGATAATGATAGGAGGTTCAAAATGCTGGAAGAGCAGATCAAAGGGATAGCCAATCAGAACTTTGCTAGGTTAGATATGACTACCATGGGACTAGTGCCTGGGCTGAGGGTGCCTTTGAAATTCAAAACTCCAACATTTGACAAGTATAAGGGGGATACATGCCCTAGAGTTCATGTACGTTCTTATTACAGAAGAATGTCTGCATACTCTGAAGACGAGAAGATGCTTATGCATTTCTTTCAAGACAGTTTATCGGGACCATCACTAGAATGGTATATGGGACTGGAGCCCACTCAAATTAGAAGCTGGAAAGAATTGGCTGATGCTTTTGTTAAACATTACCAATATAATAGTGACTTGGCGCCGAACAGGGTCCAGCTGCAAAGTTTGTCTCAGAATAATGGTGAGAGCTTCAAGGAGTATGCGCAACACTAGCGTGATATTGCGGTTAGGGTTTATCCCCCTTTGGTTGAAAGAGAGTTGATTGATATGTCTATTGGAACATTCTCTGGAATGTACTACGACAAATTGCTTAATGTCTCAATGGGTAGTTTCTCCGACATGATTCTCATGGGAGAACGGATTGAAAACGGAATTAAGATTGGGAAGATTCAGGCAGGTGAAGCCACCTCAGCTGGAGGTGCAAGGAAAGCCTTTGGTGGAAGGAGACAAGGCGACGCCAGTACGGTATATGGTGGTTGAGGTCGTGGAAGAGGTAGGAATCCGTATCAGCCACAGCAAGTTGCTAGTGTTACTATCCCGATACCTCAGCAAAAACAACAACAGCAACAACAGCAACGGCAACAACAGCCGCAGCAATAGAGAATGCACCCTGCTCAGCGTAGAATTCAAGAGGGTAGGCCGAAGAGAGTATTTGAAGCACCTCCTTCAACGTATGATGAATTGCTTCAAACGTTGTTGGGTTTGAATTTGGTTGAAAAGAGAATGATGGCCCCATTGACGGGCACTCCACCATTTGGTTTTGACGCTGGTAAACATTGTGATTTTCATTCCGGGGCGCCCGGACATGATATTGAAGGTTGCCATGCTTTCATACACAAGGTTCAAGATCTGCTTGATAGTAAGGCCATTAACTTTGGTCAGGATGGTCCCAATATTGTACAACAACCCATGCCGAATCATGGAGTGAATGCTATCATAACGGAAGAGAATTTGAACTTGGTTATGGATGTGAATGAATTGAAGACACCGTTGAGTTGTGTTAAAAGTAGACTCTTGAAAGGGGGTGTATTCCCCGGATGTGACGAATATTGTCTGGATTGCTGGATCCAACCAGAGGGTTGCGCTGATTTGAAAAGAGGTATCCAAGCCATGATGGATGAGCGGATTTTTCAATTTGATCAGACTGCTGTTGAAAAGCCTGTTGAGGCATTGTTTGAAAAGCAGGATGAGATTACAACTGTTACGATCCCAAGAAAGACTATTACGATATCGGCGCCCGTCAAGCGGCCGACTATCACAATAACAAAAGCAGAACCTGTTCCTTTTGAGAGTACAAAAGTTGTTCCATGGACATATGGGTTAGAAGCATACTGTAATGGAGAAAAGATTGAGGTGAATAGCCGGCCGGCAGGGGCAGTTGACAATGTTGTTGGAACGGGAGGCATGACCTGTAATGGAAGAATATTCACCGCACCTGAAGTTGAAGCAGAGAGGATTGCTAAAGGCAAAGCTAATGTGAATGAAAGTGGACCATCCCAGTTGAAAGAGAAAGACACGTCGCTCAAGGACATAGAAGAGTTCATGAGGCTAATTCGCAAGAGCGATTATAAGATTGTTGAGCACTTACAACAGACACCCTCAAAAATTTCAATCCTATCTTTGTTACTTTGTTCTGAGGCTCATCGAAACACTTTGTTGAAGATATTGGACACATCATTTGTACCTCAGGAGGTTTCTGTCAACCAGCTAGAGGGGGTACTGGCGCATGTCAATGCCAGACATAGTTTGGGTTTCACTGATTTTGATCTAACACCCAAAGGCCGAGAGTATAATATGGTTTTGCACATATCGGTGGAATGCCGGGGCACCGTAATGTCGCATGTTCTTGTGGATACCGGATCATCTCTGAATGTATTGCCTAAGAAGGCTATGATGAAGTTGGATATACGGGGAATTTTTTGCACGCCAAGTGATTTGGTTGTGAGGGCGTTTGATGGAACGAGAAGGTCAGTGTTTGGATCGATAAGGTTTTCGTTGCAGGTCGGGCCGTAAATATTTGACATTGAATTTTATATCATGGATATTCATCCAGCTTATAGCTGTTTACTTGGGCGTCCGTGGATACACTCTGCAGGAGTTGTGACGTCGACGTTGCATCAGAAGCTTAAGTTTGAGGCCGGTGGTGGCATCATTACTATTTGTGGGGAAGAGGACATCTTGGTCAGTCATCTCTCATCATTCAAGTACGTTGAAGTGGATGGAGAAATCCACGAAACGCCCTGCCAAGCCTTCGAAGGGTTGCAAATCAAAGACAAGTCCAATGTTCCCAGCAAAGTGCCAGAGGTTGCTGCGGCTTCGTACAAAGACGCTCAAGCGTTGGTTCAGACTGGTAAGACCAAGGATTGGGGTCAAGTGCTGGAAATTCCTGTCAAGATGGACAAGTTTGGACTAGGGTATCGCCCTACATCGTCACCTTCCGCATCAGGCGCGCCCAAGTTCAAGGGACCGGTGGTGATCACCCCAAAGGGAGTCTGCTTTGAGACGATTAATGTTGTTTCTGACTCTGAAGGAGATAGTGATTGCGACATGGACGCGTGGATCAAGCCTAGCATGCCAGGACAAAGTCTCTGCAACTGGTCCATCCGGGAAATTGTCCCAGTGACTACAAAACAGTAATGATTTGTTTTCTTAATTATTGTATAATCCTGTGTCCTACCCGGGGCATAGTGATTTTGTTTTAGGGCCACCTGCTTATGTGTATGCACTGTTTAATCATTGAATAAAGGCGTTTTTCTCATACAAATTTTGTGTTCCCTGTTTTTCCTGTTTTATTTTAACAATAAATGGCAACGTGGTTATGAGCTTTGTTTGCACTCATTTGAAGCATTTAACCATTTCCTTTGCAGGATTCATATTTCAGATGACACCGAACACGAACTTCCTATGACTCGCTTTGACTTTGAGCACCCGGTATTTCAAGCTGAGGAAGAGATTGTTGAGGATAGCGACTTGCCAGAAGAGCTGACTCGACTGTTGAAACAGGAAGAAAGAATCATTTTGCCTCATCAGGAAGAGATTGAGATTATCAACGTGGGGTCCGAGGGAGTTGTCAGGAACATCCAGATAGGGGCTGCACTGCAAAGCGACATCAAGCAAGGTTTGATTGAGATGTTGCAAGAGTACAGTGATATCTTTGCTTGGTCAAATGAGGATATGCCAGGATTGGATACTGATATGGTTGTTCATTGTCTGCCATTGCGAGAAGAATGTCTACGTGTTAAGCAGAAACTCAGAAGAACCAGACCAGATATGCCTGTGAAGATTAAGGAGGAAGTTCAGAAACAGTGGGATGCCGGTTTCCTTGCTGTTACAACTTATCCCTTATGGGTCGCCAATATAGTACCGGTACCAAAGAAAGATGGTAAGGTACGGATGTGCGTAGACTATCGTGATTTGAATAGGGCGAGCCCAAAGGACGACTTTTCGCTTCCTCATATTGATGTGCTGGTCGATAACACTGCTCAATTCTCTGTGTTCTCCTTCATGGATGGCTTCTCGGGTTACAATCAGATAAAAATGGCGCCAGAAGACATGGAGAAAACAACCTTCATTACTCCTTGGGGAACATTTTGCTACAAAGTGATGCCCTTTGGTTTAAAGAACGCTCGGGCAACATATCAACGTGCTATGACGACGCTCTTTCATGACATGATGCATAAAGAGATCGAGGTTTATGTTGATGATATGATTGCCAAATCCCAGATGGAGGAAGAGCATTTGGTTAATCTGCTTAAATTGTTCAAGAGGCTTAGGAAATTCAGGCTAAGGCTGAATCCTAACAAGTGCACCTTCGGGGTGAGATTCGGTAAACTATTGGGGTTTAGTGTGAGCAAAAAAGGAATTGAGGTTGATCCTGCTAAGATAAAAGCAATACAAGAAATGCCAACACCTAAAATAGAAAAAGAAGTGCGTGGGTTTTTAGCGAGGTTGAACTACATTGCTCGGTTCATATCTCACCTAACCGCTACATGCGAGCCATTATTCAAATTGTTGAAAAAGAATCAGGCTGTGACCTAGAATGAAGATTGTCAAAGGGCGTTTGAAAAAATAAAAGAATATTTGCAGGAACCTCCAATATTGATACCCCCAGTAGCAGGGAGACCATTGATTATGTATTTGACGGTTCTTGAGGAAAGTATGGGTTGTGTTCTCGGTCAACATGACGAGACCGAACGTAAAGAGCATGTGATTTACTACTTGAGTAAAAAGTTCACAGATTGTGAATCCCGTTACTCAATGCTTGAAAAGACGTGTTGTGCGCTAGCCTGGGCTGCCAAACGTTTGAGACAATACATGTTAAACCATACAACCATGCTAATTTCAAAGATGGATCCGATCAAATACGTATTTGAAAAGCAAGCATTCTCTAGGAGGATTGCTCGATGGAAGATGGTGCTGACAGAATATGATATTCAATATGTTTCTCGAAAGGCTATCAAAGGTAGCATTCTGTTAGAGTACCTAGCTGAGCAGCCAATTGAAGATTATCAACCAATGAGGTTTGATTTTCCTGACGAGGATATCATGTACTTGAAAATGAAAGATTGTGATGAGCCGTTGCCGGATGAAGGTCCAGAGTTGGGTTCCAAATGGCAGTTGATATTTGATGGCACTGTTAACTCCTATGGTAATGGAATAGGGGCAATTATCACCACTCCTCAAGGGACGCACATTCCCTTTACTGCCAGATTGACCTTTCCAGTTACCAATAATGAGGCTGAATATGAGGCGTGCATCATGGGTCTTGAGGAGGCTATTGATTTGAGAATCAAATATCTTGATGTATACGGGGACTCTGCTCTAGTGGTCAACTAGATTAAAGGAGAATGGGAGACGCGACAGCCCAATCTGATATCCTATATGAATTATGCAAGGAGATTGTTGCCTTTCTTTGACAAAGTAGAATTGCATCACGTGCCACGAGCAGAAAATCAGATGGCCGACGCTCTTGCGACGTTGTCTTCAATGTATAAAGTTAACTTCTGGAATGAGGCTCCCAGGATTGTTAGCTCTCGCCTTGATAGGCCCTCCTTCATATTCTCCATTGAGGAAGCACCTGATGGCAAGCCGTGGTATTTTGATATCCAGAATTTCCTGAAGACCAAAGAGTATCCGGCTGGGGCATCCAGTCGAGATCAGAAGACTCTTAGGAGATTGGCTGGCAATTTTTATTTGAATCCGGATGGCGTCCTGTACAAGAGAAACCACGACTTTGTGTTGTTGTGATGTGTGGACGAGAAAGAGGCTAAGCTTATCATGGAAGAGATCCATGAAGGTACATTTGGTACGCATGCTGGTGGACATGCAATGACGAGAAAACTGTTGCGGGCAGGTTACTATTGGCTAACGATGGAAACAGATTGTTTCAAGTTCGCGAAGCAGTGTCATAAATGTCAAATTTATGCGGACAAAATTCATGTGCCTCCGAACCCTTTGAACGTTATGTCATCGCCGTGGCCTTTCTCCATGTGGGGAATTGATATGATTGGCAAGATCGAGCCCACGACATCAAACGGACATCGGTTCATTTTGGTAGCTATTGATTACTTCACCAAATGGCTGGAAGCAGCGTCATATGCTAATGTCACCAAACAAGTGGTAGCCAGATTTATCAAAAGAGATATTATCTGCAGATATGGAATCCCAGAGCGGATTATCACCGATAATGGTTCAAACTTGAATAACAAGATGATGAAAAAGCTGTGTCAGAATTTCAAGATCGAGCATCACAACTCTTCTCCTTATCGACCCAAAATGAATGGCGCTGTCGAAGCGGCCAATAAAACATAAAGAAGATTGTTCAGAAGATGGTTGTGACTTACAAGGACTGGCATAAGATGATGCCTTTCGCTTTGCACGGTTATCGTACGACGGTACACACATCAATCGGGGCAACCCCTTTCTCATTGGTGTATGGCATGGAGGCAGTGTTACCATTGGAGGTTGAAATTCTTTCTTTGAGGGTTTTACGAGATGTCCAACTTGATGAGGTAGAATGGGTAAAAGATAGACTGAACCAGCTCAGTTTAATGGATGAGAAGAGACTGGCTTCTCTCGCATATGGTCGGTTGTATCAGAGCCAGATGAAGAAAGCTTACGATAAAAGGGTATGCCCTCGAAGCTTTCAGACGGGCGATCTTGTGTTGAAAAAGATTCTCCCACCACAATCGAATCACAGGGGCAAATTGACGCCCAACTACGAGGGTCCATATGTCGTCAGAAAGGTTTTCTCTGGAGGAGCCTTGTTGTTATCCACCATGGATGGTGAGGACTTTACGTCTCCTGCGAATTTGGACGCAGTTAAAAAATACTTTGCTTAAAGTGACCCGCTGGATAGAAAAAGAGAGTCCAGGCAAAAATGGGGCATCCCGGTGAACCATAAAAAGGAATAAAAGGTTCGGGCAAAAGTTAGGGATAAAATTGAAAAATGTACACCCGCGAAGTTGAAAACCTGAAAAGGGCAACTTCGGCAAAAAAGGGTATCCCGGTGAATTGAAAACCCGCAAAGGGCGATTCACGCAAAAGTTAGGGATTTTAAAAAAAGGCAAATGACTGCGGTCCGAGTTTGATACTACATTGCTTAAGTGGTTTGGGAGTACCTGAGGGTCGTATATCCAAAACAATATCTTCCGAAGATCGAGTACCGGGAAAGTGTCAGAGTTAGGCGAGTCATAGGAGAATCAGCTCATGGTGCTTGTCTGTACCACATTGCCGACATGTATATCAAATTTGTTTTGTATCTTTCTTTGTGCTTCTTGTACATATATTGTATTTTTCTTGTGCGTAACTTCCTCTTTTCAGGAGTTACATCCAGTGTACAAAGCTTTGCCTATTTACCGGCCCATTCAATAAAGCATGTTATTCAGTACTTGATGCTTGCACTTGCATAAACTCGCTGGCCCTTGCCAATAATTGCTAAAACTTCGAATTGACTGAATGAACGTCACGGATATTAAATCGGATAGATTTTGTTGTGTAGATTTGTTTTGTCTCGTTTGTGTTTTGCAGGGTCCTTACCTTTGAAGCAAACAGTCAAGAATCGTATTCCCTAGCCAAAGTCTCTTGATGTAGAGCTTGACTTCAGTTGATGTTGTTCCTTAGAAAGTCGTATTTTGTCCCCAGAGAGTGGAGACAGCGCTTATTTCTACCAGATGTAGAATTGTCCTCCTTGAGAGAGTATCACCAAGAATGTCACCTGAAGAGTATTCTCATAGAATTTGTCCGCAGGATATCCCTAGCAGGTCGAAACCAATATCCTCGGCAAAGGACGCCTCCCGAAGGATGGTTATTCACTTTCCCTGCAGGTTTTTCATTCTTTCGTCAGGATGGTTATCCTCAGCAGAGTTTATAGCTTCGAGTTTGTAGACTGTGTCCCGATAGTGTATTTCTTCCCCCAGAAGGGTCGCATCTTTCCCTAGCAGGGTTTGTGTTTTCTTCCCAAATGTCTGATCTCTCCCCAGCAGAGTTGTTTGTTGTCTCCGGCATTTGCTTTGCCGGAATACTTTGTGATACCCGTTCATCCCCAGCGGAGTTGGTTTTGTTCTTAGTCATTTCATACCGGAGTGTTTCTCAGCAGTTTGAGCCTGCATCAGCATTTGCATATATTATCATATTCACATCTACTCGAACGCGTAGCATTTCCATGTTGAATGGAGCATTACGCCATTGTCAAACATATGCATTTTGAAACATAAGCCAGGTTGGGTAACCTTCTGTTTTCAAGTGTTGTTTTTCCTGCAGGCGGAGGGAGCTCTTGCTCAGATTAATTACCAGATAAGCAAGGTCTCAGCATGAGACATGTAATGATAATGTTCGTTTTATTCACCACACAGTTGCTTGGTGTCAGGCAGTTTGGGTTTAGAAAATCCCCAATAGAGTCCTTCTCAGATTTGCTGTCATGTTCGCGCTAAAAGTTTGAAGATTGGACCAGTATTTTGTTACCCATTTAATTGATGGAGTTAGCTACTGCAAAGATAGGCAGAGAAGCTGTACCCAGAGTGATTGCCCGTAGTGGTGACAGAGTTGTTTTCCTGTGTTGTTGGCAGAGTTATCTCCCGTAGTGGTGACGGAGTTATTTTCCTGTGTTAGGCAGAGTTATTTTCCCGTAGTGGTGACAGAGTTATTTTCCCGTAGTGGTGACGGAGTTATCTCCCGTAGTGGTGACAGAGTTATTTTCCTGTATTTGACGGAGTTATCTCCCGTAGTGGTGACGGAGTTATTTTCCTGTATTTGGCAGAGTTATTTTCCCGTAGTGGTGATGGAGTTATTTTCCCGTAGTGGTGACAGAGTTGTTTTCCTGTGTTGTTGGCAGAGTTATCTCCCGTAGTGGTGACGGAGTTATTTTCCTGTGTTTGGCAGAGTTATTTTCCCGTAGTGGTGACAAAGTTATTTTCCCGTAGTGGTGACAGAGTTATTTTCCTGTATTTGGCAGAGTACTTTCCTGTATTAGACAGAGTTATTTCCCGTAGTGGTGACGGAGTTATTTTCCTGTATTATTGGCAGAGTTATTTCTTATTTGTTGATAAAACTATTTCCTCATTGGAATTCGCCAAAGTTATTCCGTGTGTTGTTGGCAGAGTTGTTTCCCCAGTAAAAGCGTCAGAAAAGATTGTTACCCGTAATGGACAGAGATCGCGCCTGTGTTGACAGAGATTGTTACCTGTGATTGACAGTGTTTTGCACCTGTGTTGACAGTGATTGCTACCCGTGTGGACGGAGTTATTATCTGTAATCGATGGATTATCCTCAGTGGAGTTGTTGCCTGTACCTGATAGAGGTAGTTATTCCAATTATAGACGGAATTGTACCCCTGTTGATGGAGTCCTTCCTCGTGTTGACGAAGTTTAGTCCCGTTGTGGAGGGAATTGTTGTTCGTAAAGTTAATTCGATGCATGTGGTGTCACACAGGGAGTTAGTATTGAAATCAAAAGTTTGATTAGTTGTTGCCGTAACAACTGGGTTCAGCACAACGAATGTTGTTCCCCAAGCAGTTTTCGCAGCTTATTTCTGTAGTTGGCAAATTTCCTGGTTTCTTGGTATTCAACCGTATTTTACCTCGATTGTTTGAAGGTCGTTCGCTCTTCACCCAGTCATGTCCAAGCCGCTTGAATAGGGGCAGCTGTTGCACCCTAAAATTTGCTCAACATCTTTTATCTGGTTTATGTTTCATTGCATTATCATTTGCATAGTTCTATCATTTGCATATCATGGCATATCATTCATCCCACAGGAGATCAAGTGTGATTATTATCAAGAGAAGCCTAGCAAGAAATCCTATCCAAGCTTGAGAGGTCATCCAACTCATCAGGAGGTGGTGAGAGGTCTTGATCAATTGAAGTCCATCAGTGAGATGTGAAGCTTGGATTGTGAATAGAAGATGTGTGTAGAGCTCATGGAGTTCCTAGGGGTCCATGTTGGAGCTCAACCAAGTCATTGATTCAAGTGCAAGAGCCACAGTTGAGGTACAAGCAATTAGGGTTTCATCTGGATCAACCCTGGGTCAATTGTGCAATTGAAAAGCATTCAAGCCTACTTTGAGGTCGTGAAATTCATGGAATGATGTGATAAGACATTTGTGGTGTTGTTCCAAGATCAAATCAAGAAGAGTCAAGAATGTGGGAAGTTGCTAAATTAGGGTTTCAGTGCAAATTACCCTGTTTAGTGCCTAACTTAAAGACCACATAAGTCAAGATAAAAGTTTCAAATGGATTTTTGTCCAACATGAAACTTGTATAGAATCTCAATACCTTTAATTTGAGTACTAGAAGTCCTCAAGGGGATTTATAGAACTCAAGTTATGGTCCATACAAGTTACAAGTCCTCAGATGCTTCTAAAATTTGTCTGTGAAAATCATCTGACTTCAAGGCTATGTTTGACCTAGAAGGAGGGTTCACCTGAACGTTTGGTCAACAAGAAAGTTGTTCCTCATGATCTTAGATTTCTAAATTGTACTATAAGTCATCCATCTAATTTGTAGAACTCAAGTTATGAGGTTTACAAGTCAGGGGTATTTTGGGAAAGTGAGATTATAGGTCATTTTCAAGCATGGGCCAAAATCTCCAACTTGCAAGCTTCAAATGGAATATTGTTCAACATGAAAGTTGCTTAAAATGATGTTTTGAGTGCAACCAAGTGGTCATCAAAGTTTGGTTTGGCTCATATCAAAAAGTAATTTGAAATGGTTTGAAAATGAAGAAATTTCAAATTTGGAAAGGAGGGAAAAATGAGATTTTAAGTTAGATGACCAAAACCAAGTAAATGAGTACATTTTTTGACTGGAAACTTCATTTTGAACACTTTTACACTTTTACATTTTTGATTTGAGGCATAATTCCATGACTTTCAATGTTGTTACTTCATGAACAAGTCACATATGCAAAATCATACACAAGGCAATTCAGGCCAATTTCTCCATCCAAACTCATTCTAAATGACATGTGCAAGGTGTTAGAAACTTCTAGAACCAATGCCAAGCTTGCAATACACGACTGTCATAGTGAACTTTGAAAAAAAATCAGAAAATGCAAATTACTGTTTTGGGCTTCAATTTGGATCCAAAAGCCCATGAAATGATTCTATATATTCATTAGAGCAAGTTCAGATCAAAGGTTGAGCTTCATTTTCGCGCCAGAGCAAGCAAGAGAAATTGAAATTTCACAACTGCAACTTGAAATCAGATTCTGAGTTTGGAGCCAATTCAAGCAAAATTGAGGTGTGCAATCTCTTTCTGGTAGATCATTGAAAGTTTTTGGAGCATTTAGAAGCAGATCACGAACTCTAAGTACCTCTGTCAACAGATCTAGAGCAGGTTAGTAAATCTCCATATTCTACATGATTTAGCATGATTCATTTAGTTTTGAACTTGCTTTTAGAATCAGGAAGAGATGTAGATCGTTTCTGGATAGGAATTTGGACAATTAGAGACAATGTAGGATCATGTATGAATTCTGTTGAGGCACGATTTAGCTTGATCTTGAAGAATTGACATGAATTGGATAGATGATGATGACCTAGGAAGCATGAGGAACATTTCTGTGTATTTAGTTTAGGATTTGATGATGATCAGAGTTGAGGTGCATTTGGAGTTTGCCTTCGAATTTTAAAACCTAGCCAGATCTAGAGGATTTTGAGTGGAGATTTGGATTGTACATGAAAAACTGAGTTGATTTGGTATTTTGTTTGTCATTTTTGGTTGCCTGAAACTGGACTCTCGCCGGAGAAGACAGCCAGAGTCTTCTCCGGCCACCACGCACCACCACCCTGTGTCTCTACTCAGATGACCTGAAAAATGAAGAAGATGATGTGAGAGCCATCAGATCAACCTTGGACCATTGACTGACCACTAGATCGTGTGGCTGGGACTTGTTTTTTTGTTGACTCCAGATTAATTCGAAATGCTGCGTTTAAATAAATGAGGTGGCAAGCTCTGGCGCGTTGGATGGATTGACTGGTCTCCTGATCCATTGGCTCTTGTTTATTTCTGTTTTTAAATCATTTTTATTTCGTTTTGTTTTATTTTAATTGCATTGTTATTCCAAAAATCATATAAATTCCAATTTTGATCAGAAACTTATTTTAAAAATATCTTCATGATCCTTATGGAATTTATGATTTTCTGGGATTAACAAAATGTAATTTCATGCATTTTTCAATTTTTATTTGATTTTTCACATTTTATTTTGTTCTTTATTTTTGCATAATTGGCTATCTGTTAATTTAGTTCTTCTAATGGGTTTTGAGTTTGGCTTTGATTTTTTAGTATGTGTTAGGGTAGACATGTATATTCCCTTAGAATTTTTGGTGGATTTTTAGAACAATATTAGGATCTGTTTTAGGTATTGAGATTAGGACCCTCCCAAACTTGTGGATTCCCTTGACCTATCTCAATGTAGGAGTTGTTTAGATGACTTAGAAGTTGATTTAGGCTTCAATCTTTTTGCATTAGTTTGTTCAAACTTGTCTATTCCCCTAGGAAATTTATTAGAAGTTTGAAATTTCATTTTCTATTTTAGTTGTATTTTGTAAATTGCTTGTGTTTGTGTTGTTCTATCTTGAGTACCTTTGTTTGTGTGGCTTGGTTGGCTGCCTTGGAGTTAGTTTGAGCTTGAGTTCTTTTTGTTGGAGCTTTTGGATTCATTGAAGATGCTTGGGATTGAGGATTAGAGCTTGGAGTTGAAAGCTTTTCCTCTTGTGGAGGTTTTTTTTAGGAGCTTAGGAAACTAGGGTTTTAGGAAATGCCTTAGACCTATTTTTGATTCTTTCTTCAAACATAGAGTGCATTGTTTGCCTCTATTCTATCCAATGACACAAAGTCCTTCTTGGGAAGCTCTATCTCTCCTTAGGAGGGATGAGTGGTATGCCCAAGTGAGTAGAACTTTGAGAATACCTTTCATTTGCAATGTTGAGTTCTTAGTGATTTCCTTTGGTTGTCATTAATTTTCTTAACATTATAACTTGATCTTGATGATTGATCCTCCTCTTGGAGTGTGCTTGTTGGAGCTTGAAGATTGATGAAGATTGAAGATAGAAGCTTTCTTGAAGATGAGGCCTTTGTTGTCAACTTTGCTGTCTATTCAACTTTGCTGTTTAGAGCTGCTGTTGCTGTAGTAGTCTTGTACTGCTGCCTGAGCTACCTCCTCTGTGTCTTTTGTTTTTCTCTGTATTGCCTGTTTAATTATGCTAATTACCTCTAAGTTTGAGGTGGAGCTTGTCTCCTCTTGCCTATTGTTTTCTCTCTTGCCTCTCTGGTACTGTTGCATAGCATACATTTTTACTGTTTACTATTTACTGTTTGTTGCTTGCTTTCTTTTGTTGTTTATCCCCTAGAATCTCTTATTTCCTCTACGCAAGAGGAAATTATGACAGACATTAGGTTTTGACCCATCTATGATAACATTAGGCTAGTTTCCCTTTCAACCATAGTTTTAGGGTCTTTCTCTTCTCATCTCAAAACAATTAAAAAACACAGTAATAAGGATAACATGTGTTGTACGTTACGAGCCTTAAGCTATTTGAGGAAAGGTTGTTGGAGGGTCACTCTTCAGTAATCTGGCTGCTTAGTATGGTACCCTTAGGGTGACATGCAACGTAGTTACTCTCAGATCACAAGTCTTTAGTGCAGTACAAGTTGCCAACAGACTAAAAACATTTCTTTCGTAAAAAACTCAAACAAACATTCAAACTCTGCTTTTGTCCTCTTTGACCCTTAATATGGAAACCCTTTCATAAGGAGATAAAAAAAACTGTCAGACAAGCTTGTGTCTTCCGTAGCCCGAACTATGTTTGCTCTGATCTTTCATGCTGTATGAAAGTACGTAGGCATAGGATGCGATATCCTAGCGAGCAACCTTCCCCTCCTTTCCCGTAGGTAGGCGAACTACGTTGACTCTGATTTCTCATTTCAGACGGGAATACGTAGGCATAAAGTGCGATTCTTTGCTGAGTCATTTTTTTTCTTTTTAACCCAGACCTGTAGAGTAGGTAGAATAACACACCCTTAGATAGAAAATAAGTGTGGATCCCGTCGAGTACGACGGACGTGAGGGGTGCTAATACCTTCCCCTTGCGTAACCGACTCCCGAATCCAGGATTTGGTTGCGATGACCATTCCTTTACCTCTTTGCGTTAGGTTTACTCTGAGCGTTCCTTTTCCCTTTTGTGGGATAAATAACGCACGGTGGCGACTCTTCTGTCATAGCCGGCGCCGATTTTCGCAGTAGCGACAGGGGGCACACTGCAACGCTTTGCTTAAGATTTTGAATGCAGCATACGTACCCCAGGAGATTTCTGTTAATCAGTTGGAGGGGGTAGTAGCTCATGTAAACGCCGGTAATGGTCTCGGTTTTACTGATCTGGATTTGACTCCTGCCGGGAGGAATCATAACCGTGTTTTTCACATATCTGTGGAATGTAGAGGATCTCTGATGTCACATGTCCTGGTTGATATGGATTCATCGCTCAATGTACTTCCGAAGAAGGCATTGATAAAGCTGGATACTCGAGGTTTGATACGTACACCCAGTGATCTGGTGGTGAGAGCTTTCGATGGGTCTAAGAGATCAGTGTTCGGGGAGATTACGATGCCTATTCAGATAGGACCGGAGATCTTTGATGCAACTTTTTACATTATGGATATCCAGCCAGCATACAACTATTTGCTTGGCCGACCTTGGATACATGCTGCTGGGGCAGTCACCTCAACGTTGCATCAAAAGCTGAAATATATGATGGAAGGGAATCGTCACAGTGTGCGATGAAGAAGACATTATGGTGAGCCATTTGTCGTCCTTCATGTATGTAGAAGTGGATGGAGAAATCCACGAGACACTCTGCCAGGCGTTTGAAACAGTTCAGATTCAGGAGAAGTCTCCCGCGGAAGCCAAGGGTCTAGAGGTTTCGATGTCATCATTCAAAGAAGCCCGTGCTATCATAGAATTCGGCTCATCCCAGAAGTGGGGCCAAGTTCTTGATGTTCCTGTCAAGCAGGACAAGTTTGGCCTAAGATACAAACCCTCAAGTTCTTCTCGAGGTGTTTTGAAGTACAGGGGACCTGTTCATTTCACCAACAGTGGTGTGTTTTTCGACAGGATTAACGTCGTTGAAGACGACGAAGTTGACAGTGGTTATGATACGGATTCTTGGATTTGTCCATGTGCTCCCGGCCAAAAGGTGTGCAACTGGACTACCGAAGAAATCATTCATGTTACTGCTACAGAGTAATGTTTATTGTTTTGATTATGTGCAGTCCTGCGTTCTGCCCAAGACGTAGTGACCCATTTATGGGGCCTTCTTGTTATTTGCACTTTATCATTAAATAAATGACGTTTTTCGCATTAAAATGTTGTGATCCCTATTTTTCTTGTTTTTGTTTTGCATTTATAATAAACAGAAAAATGGCAATGTGTTTTTTTTGTTGCATCGCATAATAAACATAAACATCCTCATGCAGGTCTTTTCTATCAGATGCCATCGATTCAGGTTCAGCTATGACTTCGTATGACTTTGATAATCCTATCTATCAAGCTGTAGATGAGACTGACGAAGACTGTGAACTACCCAAAGAGTTAGCCATACTTCTCAAGCAAGAGGAAAGGGTCATTGTGCCTCATCAGGAGGATATTGAGATTATCAATATGGGTGCCGAGGATGACAAGAAAGAGGTTAAAGTGGGGGTTTCATTGGAAGACAGTATCAAGAGAAGATTGGTTGAGATGCTTCGTGAGTACAAGGATATCTTAGCTTGGTCATACCAAGACATGTCTGGGCTGGATACAGATATTATGGTACATCGGTTACCTCTCAGAGAAGAATGTGCGCCGGTCAAGCAAAAGTTGAGACGTACAAGGCCTGACATGGCAGTCAAGATAAAAGAAGAAGTTCAGAAGCAGTTGAACGCTGGTTTTCTTGCTGTCACGAGTTACCCTTCGTAGGTCGCTAATATTATCCTTGTGCCTAAGAAAGATGGAAAGGTCAGGATGTGCGTAGACTACAGAGATCTGAATAAAGCGAGCCCGAAAGACGATTTCCCGCTCCTTCACATTGATGTGTTGGTCGATAACACCGCTCAATATTCTGTGTTTTCCTTCATGGATGGCTTCTCTGGGTATAACTAAATCAAGATGGCCCCAAAAGACATGGAGAAAACTACTTTCATCATACAGTGGGGGACTTTTTGCTAAAAGGTGATGCCCTTTGGTTTGAAGAACGCAGGGGAAACTTATCAGCGGGCAATGGTCACTTTGTTTCATGATATGATTCATCACGAGATTGAGGTCTATGTTGATGACATGGTTGCAAAGTCACAAACGGAGGAAGGACATTTGGTCGATCTTCTGAAATTCTTTGAAAGGCTAAGGAAGTTCAAGCTGAGGATGAATCCTAACAAGTGTACCTTCGGGGTGAGATCTGGAAAGCTACTGGGTTTCATTGTCAGTGAGAAGTGTATCGAGGTAGATCCCGCCAAAATAAGAGCTATACAAGAAATTCCTGAGCCGAGAATAAAAAAAGAGGTTCGTGGTTTCCTGGGGAGATTGAACTACATTGCAAGGTTCATATCTCATCTTACAACCACTTCTGAACCAATATTCAAATTGCTAAGAAAAGATCAAACGGTTAGGTGGAATGAAAATTTCCAGAAGGAATTCGAAAGAATAAAGGAATATTTGCAGGAACCTCCAATACTCATGCCTCTAGTTGCAAGGAGGCCACTAATCATGTATCTCACGGTTCTTGAGAATTCAATGGGATGTGTGCTCGGTCAACAAGACGAGTCAGGTAGAAAAGAGCATGCCATCTATTCATTGATTGTGAGTCGCGATACTCAATGCTGGAAAAGACATGTTGTGCACTCGCTTGGGCTGCTAAGCGTTTGAGACAGTACATGTTAAATCACACAACCCTGTTGATTTCAAAGATGGATCCAATCAAGTATGTCTTTGAAAAACAAGCACTCTCCGGAAGGATTGCCCGATGGTAAATGGTTTTAATAGAGTATGATATTCAGTATGTTTCCCATAAAGCCATTAAGGGAAGCATTCTGTCGGAATATCTTGCGGAACAGCCGATCGAGGATTATCAGCCGATGAAGTTTGATTTTCCAGATGAAGATGTCATGTTTTTGAAGATGAAAAACTGTGATGAGCCTTTACGTGACGAAGGTCCTGAGATTGGATCTCACTGGAAATTGGTTTTCGACGGAACCGTTAATTCATATGGTAATGGAATCGGTGCCATCATTACGACTCCTCACGGTTTGCACATACCGTTTACTGCCCGATTGAGATTTGCCTGCACCAATAATGAAGTTGAGTACGAAGCGTGCATTATGGGCTTAGAAGAGGCTATTGATATGAGGATCAAGAATCTAGATGTGTACGGCGATTCAGCGCTGGTCATCAACCAAATCAATGGAGATTGGGAAACTCGTCAGGCCAACCTGGTGCCTTACAAGGATTATGCAAGGAGACTGTTGCCTTTCTTTGATAGAATTGATTTTTATCATGTGCCAAGGGCTGAGAATCAGATGGGGGATGCCTTGGCCACATTGTCCTTGATGTACAAAGTGAATTTCTGGAATGAAGCTCCAGCTGTCACCATCATGCGTCTTGATAGACCTGCTTTTGTGTTTGCAATTAAAAAAGCATCCGATGGAAAGCCTTGGTATTTTGATATCAAGCATTTTCTCAAGACTCGAGAGTACTCGTCTGGGGCATCCAAAAAAGATAAGAAGACTCTGAGGAGGTTAGCTGGTAACTTTTATCTGAACAAGGATGTTATGCTCTACAGGAGAAATTTCGACATGGTTTTGCTGCGTTGTGTTGATGAACTTGAAGCAAACCTGTTGATGGAGGAAGTCCACGAGGTTTCTTTCAGAACTCATGCTAATGGACATGCAATGGCCAGAACATTGTTGAGAGCTGGGTATTATTGGATGACTATGGAATCCGATTGTTTCAAATACGCCAGAAAGTGCCATAAATGCCAGATTTATGCGGATAAAATGCATGTGCCACCAACTCCTCTGAATGTGTTGACATCTCCTTGGCCGTTTGCTATGTGGGGAATCGATATGATCGGAAAGATTGAGCCTACTACTTCCAATGGACATCGCTTCATCCTGGTTGCGATTGATTACTTTACGAAGTGGGTAAAAGCAGCGTCCTTTGCTAATGTCACGAGACAGGTGATCGCCAGATTCATAAAGAAGGACATCATATATCGTTACGGAATTCTTGAGAGAATCATTACTGATAATGGTTCAAATTTGAATAACAAAATGATGAAGGAACTGTGTCAGAGTTTCAAGATTGAGCATCACAATTCTTCTCCATATCGTCCAAAGATGAATGGCGCTGTTGAAGCAGCGAACAAGAATATCAAGAATATTGTGCAGAAGATGGTTGTAACCTATAAGGACTGGCACGAGATGTTGCCCTTTGCTCTTCACGGTTATCGTACTTCGGTGCGTACGTCAATTGGCGCAACTCCTTTCTCACTGGTGTATGGTACGGAAGCATTCCTACCATTAGAAGTTGAGATTCCTTCTTTAAGGGTATTTTCAAATGTAAAGCTTGACGAAGCTGAATGGGTGCAGACCAGGTTGAATCAGCTGAGCTTGATTGACAAGAAGAGATTGGAAGCCATTGCGCATGGTCGGTTGTACCAGAGTAGGATGAATAAAGCATTTGATCAGAAAGTGCATCCTTGGTGTTTCCAGACAGGGAATTTGGTGTTGAAAAGGATCCTTCCTCCTCAAACAGATCACAGGGGAAAATGGACTTCTAACTACGAAGGTCCGTATGTGGTAAGAAAGGTTTTCTCTGGAGGAGCCTTATTACTATCTACCATGAACGCGACGTGGTTAAAAAATACTTTGCTTGAAAGAGACCCGCTAGACACAAAAAGAATGTCCAAGCAAAAATGGGGCATCCGGGCGAACCATAAAAAGAAAAGGTTCGGGCAAAAATTAGGGAAAAAGAAAAAATGAACCCGCGAAGTCGAAAACCTGGAAAGGCGACTTCGGCAAAAATGGGTATCCCGGTGGATTGAAAACCCGAAAGGGCGATCCAGGCAAAAGTTAGGGATTTGAAAAGCAAATGATCGCGGTCTGCGTTCGTTCTGTGAACTTTTGAGCGGTTATCCTAAGGGAAAGGAATCAGTCCAGTCAGTCTTTTCAGAAGGCGAAACAGGGGAACATCGAAGAAATACAGGTCATAGCTGAATCGACACATGGTGGTTGTCTGTTTCCACATTGCCGACATTTTTATATTTTTTCTTTTTTGGCACAATTACCTCTTTTCAGGAATTGCATTCGAATTGTAATTCTCCTATTTACAGGCTTTTCATCAATAAAGTGTTCACTTCAGTCAAAGAGTTTTCTTTTCTTGTTTATCTTTACTATTTTGTTTGCGAAAACGTCTGTATTTTGGTAAGCATTGCAGGTGAAACAAGAGGCTTTACAGAGCATGACGAAAGCGTTGACTTTATTCGAGCAGTATGTATCATGGATAGTAACTGAGGTAACCATTTCGCATGAAGGATAGTCCTGGTGTTTTTCCTTGTTGCAGGTCAGCAAGGTTATCCCCAACAGGTCGGGATTGTCCTCATCCTCAGCAAGTCAAGATCGTAGCGAATTGCATTTATTCTCAACAGGGTCATCTTCAACAACAGGTTAAAATCCACGGCATGGTGGACTTACCCCCGACAGGGTGTTCTTATTGCCAGCAATCAGGCGTTTGGTGCAACAAAGATTGTGATTCCCCACAAAGTCGATATCAATTCAGATGTCGCCAGTAGAGGTGAGGTCTCTAGTAGAGGCGACGTTTTGACGCCCTTTTCCTCAGGGGAGTCGATGTTCTAAGTTTTTTCCCGATAATGTCGGTATTCAGGATTTTCTAGCAGAGTTTTGTGATGGTTCCCTCGACGTGACAGATGTTTAGGCAGAGTTGGATCTATTCCCCAGCCAGGTAGTTTGCTATTTACTCCCCGAGCAGAGTACGTCCCCAGTAGAGTGGAGTTCCCAGTAAGAGTATTCGATATTCCTCAGCGGGTGGTTATCTGATGTAATCCCAAGCAGAGTAGGTCTTCCCCGAGAAGAATGAGTTGGAGTAGCTGATTTTCCCCAGTGAAACGTTTTTCCCAGCAGGGCAAAGTTTTCTAGAACGGCCATCCAGGGTTTTATTCTTGTCCCCAGTCAAGTCTTTTGACCGTCAAAAGGTTATATTCTGGTATGCCATTTAGGGCGCTTTCTCAGTGGATTTAGATTTGATCCCCAACGGAGTGGATTTTCTCAGTACTTGTTCCAAGAAGCCATCTAGGGCTTGTTTTCCCAGTATGAGTCCGATCATACTTGGCGTGGTATCTCTCCCCGGTGGGGTTGTTTGTCTCTCTAGCATTTATTTTGTTGGAGTGGTTCCTTTGCATTTGCATTTTTGCATAACATCGTCTCAAACGCGTAGCATTTCCATTTCGTATGAAGCATTACGTCATGTTCAAACATATGCATCAGAAGCATAAGCCAGGTTGTTACCTTTGAGGCTGATTATCTGTTCTGACAGTGGCTGTTTGATTCAGGAGATTTTCTGTGTGAGCCCCAGCGGGGTGGGCCTTTGTGTTTCATGACATTGTGATATTTCTTCCCAGTCGTTTTGTTAAACGTCCTTCTTTCCTCAGCCGAGTCAGTTGGTGTGAGGTTGTTGTTCTCCCTAACAGGTTTGTTTGGTGGAAATCTTGGTGTCCCCACAGAGTCAATTGCTTTGGCTTTGTTCCCCAGCGGGGTTGTTTCGTGGAATTCTGTTTCTCAGCAGAGTCGTTTGTTCAAACCTCTCTTTTCAAATCGGGGCTTTTCTTTGCAAGTTGTGAGTCAGTTGATTCTGTTGCCTACTGGTATGAGGCGTGTTGTTCCAACTCTTGGTTGGTAATCTCTTATTCCCCTTACAGAGTCCTTTTTCCAACTTTTGGTTGGTAATCTGTGTTCTATTCCGACTTTTGGTTGGTGGCCTATTGGTGTTCGAATGTCGTTCCAACTTTTGGTTGGTAGTTCTTGTTTTCCTCAACAAAGTCGGATATTTCAACTTTTGGTTGGTGACCTTTGTTGTGGTGGAGTCAGCTTTGTTCAGCGTCTCCAACGATCCTAACTCTTGGTTAGTAGCTCTTGTTCCGACTTTTGGTCGATGAGGATGTTTCCTAGAAATCCTAACTCTTGGTTAATAGCTCTTGTTCTGAATTTTAGTCGATGAGGAGGTTTCCTAGCGATCCTAACTCTTGGTTAGTAGCTTTTCTTCCGACTTTTGGTCGATGAGGATTTTGGCTTGGCAATCCTAACTTATGGTTACTAGTCCCGTTTCTCAACTTTTGGTTGAATGTTGTCCCCTGTAGTTGTTATCCTAACTTTTGGTTAGTAGTCTATCCAACTCTTGGTTGATAATCCCCAGCTTGATCTGAATTTTTGTTGATGTTATTCCAACTTTTGGTTGGTGGTATTCCTTTCCTGGATTTGTTATTCCAACTCTTGGTTGGTAGGCCTTTGGTGGAGGTATGTTTCCCAACTTTTGGTTGGTATCCCTAGTTTAGTCACATTGTTGATATTGCACCAACTTTTGTTTGGAAATCCTCTTCCATTTCCCCGGCAGGGTCGTTATCCCGACTCTTGGTTGGTATTCGATGGTTTCATTATCCCAACTTTTGGTTGTTAGCTTTGTTTGATCTTAACTTTTGGTTGGTAGTCCTTGGATTCGCTCGTGGAGTTTGATCCCGACTTTTGGTTGGTAATCCCCAGTAGAGCCGCCCTATCCAGTTTGTTCTGTGATTTTTATCTCAACTTTTGGTTGTTAATCTTAGTTAATTCCTGGTTAGCGCTTCTCCCCGCAGAGTTCGACTTTGGTCAGTGTTTCGGTTTTCCAACTTTTGGTTGGTATCTTGTGGTTCTTATTCCGACTCTTGGTTGGATTTTCCCCTTTGCAGAATGGTCATTCCAACTCTTGGATGGTATTGTTTGGTTGATATTTATGTTGGATTGTTATTCTCGATTGGTCGCATCCCAGCTTTTGGTTGGTATTCGCTGTTTTGCATCCTCGCAGGTTGCAAATTTTTGGGTTCTTTTGGTATTCAATCACCTCGTACCTTGAATGATTGAAAGCTGATGCTTCTCATCCCTTCAGTTCCAAGTCAATCGAATAGGGGCAGCTGTAGCACCCTAAAATTTGCCCTTCCGTTTTGACGGCAGCCGACTTCTGTTTCTCTGCATTTTGCATTCTGCATATCATAGCATTTGTTCTCGAGGCATGGGATCAAGGCATTCATGTGGCTCAAGTTACATTCGTGGCACAAACAGCTAACAGCGAGCATTAGAAGCTCTGGCATTTATTTTGCCCAGAGGTCAGGCGACCGATTTTATTTTGTTTTACAAGGCATTTTTTAGATCAGGAAACAGCATTCAGGCTATCGCAAGCATTCTCATGGTCAGAATGAATATTCAAGAACAGGTTTCAGAGGCTAAACAGTGCTCAAAATAGTTGAAAACAGGAAAACGGGCAGATTTCCCTCCAAAAGGCACCAAATTCAAATTTTTGAAGGTGTTAACTAGTTAACGCATATGGTTAACCGGTTAACCAAGTCAAATCAGGTCAAACAAGGGGATTTTTTAAGGTGTTAACCGGTTAACCGATTAACCAATGCAGATTTTGCCTCTGTACGTGAATTTTCAAGGCAGTCCACTTTGGGGTCCAATTTTGATCACTTGAAAGCTCATTTTTGCACTTGGGAAGGATCTAGAACATCTTTGAAATTTGGTTAAATTTCATTTCCTCCCAAAATCCCATTCCTCATTCCAAACCTTGATTTTCCAATCCACTTTCCTAACCTTGCTTTGGATCAAAACCTAAGTGATATTTAAGTGGTTCACTCCAAACCACACTCATCTAAGCTCATAATTTCCATTTCAAATTCAGAATTGACCATTCTCTCTCAATTCTCTCAATTTCACCATTTCCAAAACCCTCACCCAAAGCTCTCAATCCATTGAATTCATTGATTCTCCATTGGAATCAATGAATTCTTGAGCTCAAACCTCCATCCATCATCATCCTTGGATCATTTTCTTCCTTCAATTTTCGTGCACATTCAGATATGAATTTGGAAGTGATTTTGAAAGAGCTTATTTGGAGCAATTTGACTTAATTTTGAAGGATCTCCATTGATACAACAAGGATTAGCTTGGATCTTGAAGTTTTCCGGACTTCTTGCATTGGATCTTCACAATTATAGTTAGATTAACAATTACCGAATCAATTCTCTGATTTGTAGGTTGGATTTCTGATCCGATTTGATTTTCGAGCTTATTTGCATGTTCATCATGTTAATCTTCATATTCGATTGAATTGTGATTGATTTGATTTGTTTGATCCATGATCTGGATGTGTTGATCTGTTTACATGCTGTTTGAATCATGGTTTGCTGTTTAATCTCGTGATTAAGTGATTATATGATCAACCGGTTGACCGGATAAGTGCTTATTTGCTGAAAATGTTGTTATGTTGCTGTTTTTCTGCTGTTGACACAGTGTTAACCGGTTAACCGTATGCGTTAACCGGTTAACCAATTCAAACTTTCGAATTTTTCAAATGTTAACAGTGGTTAACCGGTTAACCATAGGTGTTAACCGATTAACACTGTGTCAGCAGATCTGTTTTGCTGTTTTTCTTGATTGTTTGCATACCGTTTCGCTCCGAATCATCGTAGACCGATATGATGCATTAGGAGTGAAATATTTCTGGATATTTGTCACTGTTTGTGGTTGTTTAATCACGATCATGTGTGTTCATTTTTCACTTGGATGCATGCTTGTGTATGTAGTCCAAAGTGAGCATTTGTTTGCATGCTTGTTTGCTTTCATCTCTTGAATTCCTTGCTATATTTGTATCATTTTCGCATCGATGTTGAGGTCGAGACGCGCTTGTGGCGGCTCCTGCCCCACACATTTTTCCTCCCTCCCACCATTCTAATTGTGCATTTTCATGTTTGCATTGTGCAATTTCTCATGCTTTCTCCTTTTGTCTTCCTTGCCATGTTCCTATAGGATTTAATCATCCTTGTTTAAGGTTGGTTATAGACATTAGGATTCGAACTATGCATTCTAACATTAGGGTAGATGTTTCCCCTTTCAAACCAAGCTCTAAGTCCATTTTGCATGACAACATTAGGACCAAGTTTCCCTTAGACCTTCCGCTCGCTTGTTTAGAGTGTTTAGTGTACGTCCCGTTTGGGGGCGATACGCGACGCATTCGCCCCTATGTCATAGTCTTTAGTGCAACGTGAATCACAAATCGAATTAATTCACTTCACTAAAAAACACAAAACAAATATCAAATCTTTTTCCTTCGGGATTAATTTCAAACCTCCTTTTTTCAGAAAAGAGTGTTGTTAAGCTTTGGTTCTACCGCAAACAGGCATCGTCCCTAACTGCTAGAATGAAGGTTTAACTATACTCGGTTTAAAACACTTAATCAACCCGTGGTTTCATGTAAGCTCGAACTACGTTTTCTCTGATTTCTCATACCAGACGAGGATACGTAGGCACAAGACGCGATGTCTTGGCGAGCAACCTTCCCCACCTTTGCCTGTAGTTTTCTGAACTACGTTGACTCTGACTTTCCCATTGCACGAGGGCATACGTAGGCATAAAGCAGCGATGCTTTATCGAGTCTCTTTTCTTTTCTTTTTACCCGTAAGCCTATAGTTAGATAGTTTAAACACACCCTTAGATAGACAACAAGCGTGGATCCCGTCGAGTACGACGGACGTGAGGGGTGCTAATACCTTCCCCCTGCGTAACCGACTCCCGAACCCGAGATTTGGTTGCGATGACCAATCTTATCCCTTTTCCTTAGGTTTTTCTGATCGTTTCCTTTCTCTCTCTTTGGTATAAATAACGAAAGGTGGCGACTCTTCTGTTTCCCGCTGGGTGTTTTTCGCAGTTATGACACTATGCTTCTTGATTCAAATTCTTGACATGTTTAGGATAATGGTTTCAATTTTATAGGTCACACATTTGTGTAGTTTATGTTGCAATTTACATTAAAGATAGACATTCCACTTGTGCTTAAGTGTTGAATGTGGTTTGAATATTGATTCTTTCTCTTGCCCTAACTCATGACTTGCTTGGCTTTGTTCTTTCCTTGGTTTGTGAGCTTCCTTATCTTGTTCTCCCTTCTGTCCCTTGGACTTTGGAACTCATTCAAGGTGATTTGGTACTCCTTGCTTGTACTTTGAGTTTGGCTTGAATGAGAGGCCACTTTGAGAACATTTTTGTTCTTTCTTTTTGCATGATCAATGTGATGTTTTTGGTTGAGATATTTCTCATGTTGCTTTCTGCCCAAGCCTATTCTCCCATCCTCATCTTGATCATCACTTCTTCTTTAAGCTTTGGTGTTTACCTTTTGGTTTTAGTGATTGATGCATGAGTGGTTGTAGGAGTTGTAACTTCTCCCATTTCATCTCACTTTCTACTTGACTTCTTTAAGTCATTTTGTTCTCATCTTTTATTTGTTTTGCATCTCTTGTATCTTGCATATCATGCTTGCATCCTCTCTTGACTTGTTTAAGTCATCTTCATCTCTTTCTTGCATTTCCTTTTGTGATTGATTCATCTTGTGTTTACTTGGTTTTCTTTTCCATGATCCCTTAGGATTCCTAGTCCCTCCGTTTAGGATGGGAGTAGGAGAGACATTAAGTGTTCAATCCAAGCATGCTAACATTAGGATAGTTTCTTCCCCTTTTAATCTCAACATTAGGAGCACATTGCATGATACCATTAGGGTTGAGTTAGTTTCCCCTTAGAGTTGTGTCTTCTCTCCTCATCTCAAAACTTCTTCAAAACATGTAATAAAGGATAATGTGTGTTGTACGCTACAAGCCTTAAGTACTTGGAAAATGGTGATTGGGGGGCCTCCTTTCAATTGACTAGAGTGTTTAGCATATGCCCTTTGGGCGATATGCAACGCATTCGCTCCTAAGTCATAGTCTTTAGTGCAACATGATTTACAAACACAATTCAATTCACTTCTTCTTAAAAGTCTCAAAAACAAACATCAAACCTTTTTATCCTTCGGGATTAATGGAAAACCATTTTCAAAGAGAGTGTTGTTAACCTTGGTTCTATCGCAAATAGGTAACGCCTAAGTTTCCAATGGTCGAGCAACAATACGCCTAACTGCTAGAATGAAGGTTTAACCCTACTCGGTTAAAACACTTAACTAATATGTGGTCGTGTCAGCCCGAACTACGTTTGCTCTAATTTCTCGTACCAGACAAGGATACGTAGGCACAAGACGAGAATGTCTTGGCGAGAAACCTTTCCCCACTTTCACCCGTAATTTTCCGAACTACGTTGACTCTGACTTTCCCATTGCACGAGGGAATACGTAGGCATAGAGCGGCGATGCTCTATCGAGTCTCTTTTATTTTATTTTATCCCTGTGGCCAGCCTTATAGATTAACACCCTTTTAGATAAATAACAAGTGTGGGTCCTGTTGAGTACAACTGACGTGAGGGGTGCTCATACCTTCCCCTTGCGTAACCGACTCCTGAACCTAAGATTTGGTTGCGATGACCTGTCTTCTCCCCTTTTCGTAGGTTTTCTCTGATCATTTCCTTTCCCTCTCTTTGGGATAAATAACAAACGGTGGCGACTCTTCTATCTTTGCTGACACCTCTTTTCACAGTAACGAGAGCTGGCGACTCTGCCGGGGACCCTTCCCATCCCCTATGCGAGTCAATCCTAGCGCTTGTGTGTTTTATCTTTGGGTGTGTATATATGTGTTGTACTTTATCTGAATTTGCATTTTACTTTCCAGCATTGTTATATTATCATATTGTTGTGCTGTTGGATGGGAATGTTCCACTGTGAGATAAGCCAAAACCCAGGCTTGAGTATAACCATAACATTAGAAGTGGAAAGTAGTAGTGAACCTGTATGTTTGGCATGCACTAGTTCCCACGAAATTTGCGCTCAGATGAGATTCTCTTTGATGACTAGCTTTCTAGTCTATTTCGGACAGTTGAGAGGATGTTGGATCTGAGGATTGTCGACTCTGGGGACCGATCATTTGGGAGTCAGCTAAGTGAGGCCGCTTCATTAGACTATGATGGCAAACCAGAAATGGTGAACGTGTCATCGTTTCTCGAAAGTCTGTGACGCCAATGACCACATAGGATTTCAGGCCTTATCAGAGATAGGTTCATACATGTGAGTGGGGAGGGTTATGCAGGAAACTTTGACCTTCAACCTAACCAGTTTTCTCGTCATTGTGAACTTGTGATACAGTGGGTCCTTATGTCAGTGATGTGTTATTATCTCGCCAAAGCGAAGCGCTGGTTCATCTCAGTCAACAACAGAACAATCTTGATCCCCTGTTGCATTTGCATATTAACATTGACATGTATTTATGTTGCAGGTGTATATTTTCCTCTCAATTCTAGTGAGTTATTCCACCTCTGACATGTAACCTAGTTTGAAGAAGATTGTTGTGTATAAGTTTCCTACTCCTCACATAGGGTCTCTACTCAGTTTGATCTCTGCTGCTGATCGTACTGTAATGGAAGATTTCAAGAAGTCATATGGGAAACTTCTGGGATGTATTTGCAAAGCCTCAGTGTTTGAGTGGGAAGGTCTTCACACCTTGCTCAAGTTCTATGATCCATAGTTGAGATGTTTCACTTTCCCTAGTTATGTGTTGATGCCTACTTTGAAGGAGTTCTCTACGCTGCATGGAGTTCCTATTCTGGATCAGATGCCTTTTTATCATATTGAAGTTGAGCCTAATTTGACTAAGCTTGCTAATGCTCTTCATCTGGATGCTTCTGAGCTAGAAGGAAAGTTGGTTAGGAGAAATGGAATGCATGGGTTCCCATTGCCTTTCTAGGTTGGTAGAGCTCAACACTTTGCAAAAGAGGGTTGTTGGATTGTCTTTAATTCCATCTTGGCTATGTGCATATATGGTATAATGTTGTTTCCGAATATTCCAGACTTTGTGGATATGGATGCTTTCCACATCTTTCTCTCGAGGAATCCCGTGCCTACACTCTTGGGGGATGTATATCATTCAGTGCATTACAAGAATGAGAATCGGAGGGGAAAGAATGTGTCTTATTCTTTACATATCTTATACAGATGGTTTGTGAGTCACCTTCCTAAGTCTGGTCCTTTTGTTGACAAGTCAGATGCGGCTGAGTGGTCAGAGAGGCTTATGGGCTTGACTTCTGAGAACATTATATGGTTTGATAGAGACTAGTTGGGTACATAGATTATCTTTAGCTGTGGTTGTTTTCCTAACGTCCCGTTGACTGGAAGGAAAGGAGGCATTAATTACAATCTAGCTCTTGCGGTGAGGCAGTTTGGTTATGCTCTGAGGGAACCTCCGAAGGAAGAGGAAATACAGAAATCTCTATATTTCACTGGTTTGCTTGAGAGTGAGACCCTGATCTGAATGGATAAAGCTTGGAGCAAGATTCACCATAGAGGGAAGGCTTCTTTGGGTAAGAGAAACAATAGAGCTTATGAGCCTTATGTGGTTTGGATTCAGGAGAGAGCTGAGAGATTGTTGATGTCATTTCCAGTTTGTGAGCCTTTATATCCTTTAATGATTGAGGATCATACTACAGTTGATATCCAGAGATATAATCAACTATGGTCCGAGAAGGAGAAGTTACGTAAGGCAAATAAGGAGTTGGAAAATGAGATTATTCAACTCAGAAGCGAGAGAAATCAAGCCACTTATTCATCCAAGAAGCAAACTGAATTGGTGAACAAGCTGGGAAGAGAATTAACAGAAGAGATGCATGCTCGAGAGCATGTAGGGTTAGACTTGAAGAGCGTCAGTGATGTTCTTAGTTCCAAGAAGAAATAGCTAGACAAAGCATACGTGGAGATCTCAAAGTTTAATGCACAATGGAATGTCATCCTAACTAACAACAAAGAGCGGGAGGATGGGCTTAAACAACAGATTGCTAAGTTGAAGGCTCAACTCAAGGTGAGGGATGAAAAGGTTATAGCTTAATGAAGCTCTTGCAACGTTGGAGGACTATAAGGCAAGAGCAGTGTGAAGAGGTATAAGCTTGAGGAAGCATTTGGTGAAGGCGCCTGGGAAGATTATGCTCAGGGCTTGCAGACCACTATTAGCCGGAAAGAGTTGCTCATCCAGGGGTTGATTTCTAGGCCAGACCATCCAGATACGAAGGAGTTGTTAGAGGATTTCCAGGTTCACCGTCGTACTTGATTGTATTTTCTCTCTTTGTAGTTTGTTGTATCTTGACCATCACCAGACTTGTTGGATAAGGTCATTTTAATTCCATTGTATTACTGCAGCATTGTGCTCTGTATTTGACTTTTGGGCTCTCATTTTATTTTATGAGAAGTTTGCTTTTGTTAGCTCTCCATTGTCTTGTTGTTCTCATGGAACTAGAATCGAGGGGAAATTTTCCCTAAAGCATATTTACATGTCTGCATATTGCATCGTTTCTCATTTTGCATCGCAGGTGTTCCGGGACCCGTTAACCTTATCTCTTCTTTATGGTTTGTTCAGCTTGTTTCATGATTGACAACCAAGCAACTCATCGCTATGCTACCAGGGGAAATCAGCGCAAGATTATGGATCAGATTCAAGTTGAGCTTCAGGAATTCTGTGACAGGATGGCCCAGTTCATGGATATGATGCAAGGGGTCGTTAATGGCCAAGAACAACTGAGAACTTTGGTGCAACCGTTAGTTGCTAGAGTTTACGGGAGTGGTGTGCTTCATGGTGGAACTACTGTTGTTACTCCTCAGTATGATGGTGGTACTCCAGACGTTAATATTGTAACTATAGTTGTTATCCCTCCGGGCGGAGGTAATGTAGGCGGAGGATACATACCTGAGATGATGTATGCTGTGTATGGAAATACTGGCACTCAGTGGGATGAGGATGAGCAAGACGATGTTTTTTCTATGAGAGATATTGGTGCAGGGCTGTCGTCTGAGGCAGACAGGAGGTTTAAGATGATTGAGGAGAAGATGCGAAGTTATGAAAATCAGAACTCTATGGGGTTGGATATGGAAAATATGGGGCTGATCCCAGACCTGAAGGTACCTTTGAAGTTTAAGGTTCCAGATTTCGATAAGTACAAAGGGACAACCTGTCCTAGGGTTCATCTTCGTTCCTATTATCACAAGATGTCCGCATACTCCGATGATAAGAATCTTCTTATGCACTTCTTCTAGGATAGTATTTTTGGTCCGTCCCTAGAATGGTACATGAGTTTAGAGCCAATCAATATCAAAAGCTGGAGGGATTTGGATGAGGCGTTCGTAAGGCATTACCAATACAACAGTAACCTGGAATTGAGTAGGGTACAACTGCAGAACTTATCTCAGAGGGGTAATGAATGTTTCAAGGAGTACACCCAGAGATGGCGTGAATTGGTAGCCAGAGTACAACCTCTTATGGTGGAGAGGGAGCTAATAAACATGTTTGTCTCTACACTACCGGGGGTGTATTACGAGAAGCTAATAAGAAACATGTTGGGAAGTTTTTCATATTTAATCATTACGGGTGAAAGAGTTGAGAACGGAATCAAATTAGGTAAAATTCAAGTCGGTGAAGGATCCTCAGCTGGAGGAGGTAGGAAAAGTTTTGGCAATAAAAAGAGAGAGGGAGAAACCAATCCAGTATCAGGTTTCTGAAGCAGAAACAAGAACAGGAATCAGCGGTACCGTCAACAGCAACCTCAGGTTGCAAGCATTACAATTCCAGTAGTACCACCACCACAACAACAACCACACCAGCAACAACAAAATTATGCTCCTCGCAGATTCCAAGATCGGGGCAGGGCAGTAAACAGACCATTTGATGCGCCACCAATGTCATACTCACAGTTGCTTCAACACTTGATGCAATTACAATTGATCCAGAAAAGGACGCTGGCTCCTTTGACTGGTGCACCACCTCCAGGCTATGATGCTAATGCTAGGTGTGATTTTCATTCTGGTGTTCCAGGCCATAACATCGACAACTGTAAAGCATTCAAGCATAAGGTTCAAGATCTTATAGATATCAAAGCCATCAAATTTTCTCATGATGCGCCCAATGTAGTGCAGAATCCCATGCCTAATCATGGAGTGGCTGGGGTTAGTGCCATTATTGAGGATGTGGGTTTGAATTTGATAGCTGGTGTTGAAAAGTTGAAGACTCTGTTGAGTTTTGTAAAGGATAAACTGTTGAGTGAAGGGGTATTTCCTGGTTCTGATAAAGCTTGTGCAGAGTGTTTGATTCATCCTGAGGGGTGTCAGAAGCTGATGAGTGAGGGTGTTCTTCAATTTGACAGAATTTCAGAAAAGAAGAATGAGAAAATAGTTGATGAAGAAAAGAATGAAGTTGCTACAGTTTTGATTCCCTACAAGAAAATCACTATTTATGCGCCTCCAAGGCCACCCACTATCATATTTACTAAAGCAGGGTTTGTACCCTACAAGAACACCAAGGCAATCCCATGGAACTATGGGGCTGAGGTCTACTATAACAGACAGAAGCAGGAACTGAAAGGTTCACCATTGGATTCTGTCGACAATCTGGTAGGAGCTAGTGAGATAACCCGTAGTGGAAGAGTATTTTCATCTCCCAAAGCGAGTGCTGAGAAATCTGACAAAGGTAAAGGAAAAGACGTAGTCGAAGAAAGTTCTCAAGCTGGTGAGAAGGAGACATTGCTGAAGCATGCAGAAGAGTTTATGCGCTTGATTAGGAAGAGTGATTATAAGATTGTAGATCACTTACAGCAAACACCGTCAAAGATCTCCATTCTGTCATTGCTGCTGTGCTCAAAGGCACATAGAAATGCTCTCTTAAGAATCTTGAATACCGCGTACGTGCCACAGGAGATATCTGTGAACCAACTGGAACGTGTGGTGGCACATGTTAATGCTAGTAACGGGCTGGGCTTTACTGATCTTGATTTGACGCCAAAGGGACGAAATCATAATCATGCGTTGCATATCTCCATTAAATGCAGAGGGGCAGTGTTGTCGTACATGCTGGTGGACAATGGGTCATCACTGAATGTGTTACCCAAGAAAGCTTTAATGAAGCTAGACACCCAAGGGGTACCCCAAGTGATTTGGTGGTACGAGCTTTTGATGGGACAAGAAGGTCTGTGTTCGGGGAATTGACTCTTCCAATCCAGGTCGGTCCAGAAGTGTTTGATGTCATGTTTTACATCATGGATATTCAGCCAGTATATAGCTGCATGTTGGGATGACCTTAGATCCATTCGGCGAGCGCCGTAATGTCAACTCTGCACCAGAAGTTGAAATATATGGTGGGTGGCAGTGTTGTTATTGTTTGTGGGGAAGAAGATATTATGATAAGTCATTTTTCTTCATTCAAATATGTCGAAGTTGACGGTGAGATTCACGAGACGCCGTGTCGGGCTTTTGAGACTGTACAGATTAAGGAGAAAGTGCCAGTTATAGGCAAGGTGCCTGAGGTTTCCATGTCATCTTTTAAAGAAGCACAAGCAGTGGTGAAGGCTGGGGCATCTCAAGGTTGGGGCCAAGTATTGAACATCCCTAACAAGCAAGACAAATTTGGACTGGGGTACAACCCATCTTCCTCCTTACAGAGCGCGCCGCACTACAAGGGGCCCATCCAATTCACCAGCAGTGGTGTGATTTTAGAGCAGATCAATGTTGTATCTGATGAAGAAGGTGACAATGATTGCGACATGGATGCATGGATCTGGCCGTGTACTCCTAGTCAAAGCCTAAACAACTGGACCGTCAAGGAAGGCATCCAAGTGACTAGAGAAGACTAATGATTTGTTTTCTTAATTATGTGTAGCCCTATGTTCTACCCGGAGCATAGCGGTTTTTCTCTGAAGGGCCTAATCTTTTATGTGTGAATAATCGTTTTATCAATTAACCAAATGGCGTTTTTCTTGCATTCAAATATTGTGATCTTTGTCTTTCTTGTTTTATTTTTAACAATAAAATGGAAATGCGGTTTGTGCTTGTTTACATATCATTTTAAGCATTAAATCATCATCATTGCAGGTTTCACATTGCAGATGACACCGCTCCAAAATCGTCTATGACTCGTTTTGACTTTGATAATCCGATCTTTCAAGCTGAAGAAGAGATTGAGGAAGATGAAGACCTGCCTGAAGAGCTCGCCAGGCTACTGAAACAGGAAGAGAAAGCCATTCTGCCTCATTAGGAGGAAATTGAGGTCATCAACTTGGGTACTGAGGAAGCCAGAAGAGAAGTCAGGATAGGGGTTGTGTTGCAGAGCGATGTCAAGCAAAGATTGGTTGAAATGCTTCGAGAGTATAATGATATCTTTGCTTGGTCATATGAAGATATTCCTGACCTCGATACAGATATTGTGCTTCACCGTTTGACTTTGCGTGAAGAGTGTCCGCCTGTCAAGCAGAAGCTTAGAAGGACTAGACCAGACATGGCGGTAAAAATCAAAGAAGAGGTCCAAAAGCAGTTGGACGCAGGTTTTTTCGCCGTGACAAATTACCCTCCGTGGGTCGCTAACATCGTACCTGTACCAAAGAAAGATGGTAAGGTAAGGATGTGTGTTGATTATAGAGACTTGAACAAAGTTAGCCCGAAGGATGATTTCCCGATCCCCCACATTGATGTACTTGTTGATAATACCGCATAGTATTCAATGTTTTCCTTCATAGAGGGTTTTTCCGGATACAATCAGATCAAAATGGCGTCGAAGGACATGGAGAAAATAACTTTTATCACACTGTGGGGGACTTTTTGCTATAAGGTAATGCCTTTTGGGTTGAAAAATGCAGGGGCAACCTATCAGCGGGCTATGGTGACTCTCTTTCATGATATGATTCATCCTGAGATGGAAGTCTATGTTAATGACATGATTGCGAAGTCACAGATGGAGGAGGAACATCTGGTGAATTTGTTGAAGCTGTTTGAGAGACTAAGGAAATTCAGACTGAGGTTGAATCCGAACAAGTTCACCTTTAGTGTACGGTCAGGAAAGTTGTTGGGGTTCATTGTCAGTGAAAAAGGAATCGAGGTCGATCCTGAAAAAATAAAAGCAATTCAAGAAATGCCAGCGCCGAAAACAGAGAAAGAGGTTTGTGGTTTCTTAGGTAGATTGAACTACATTGCTAGGTTCATATCTCACCTCACAGCCACGTGTGAACCCATGTTCAAATTGTTAAAGAAAGATCAGGCGGTCGTCTGGAACGAAAATTGCCAAAGGGCATTTGAAAAAATAAAAGAGTATTTGCAGGAGCCTCCGATACTAATACCTCCAGTGGCTGGAAGACCATTGATAATGTATTTAACGGTTCTTGAGAACAACATGGGTTGTGTTATCGGTCAACACGACAAGACTGGAAGAAAAGAGCATGCCATATACTACTTGAGTAAAAAGTTCACAGATTGTGAGTCCAGGTACTCAATATTGGAAAAGACGTGTTGCGCACTCGCTTGGGCTGCCAAACGCCTGAGACAATATATGCTAAATCACACAACCATGCTGATTTCAAAGATGGATCTGATTAAATACGTCTTTGAAAAACAAGCACTTTCGGGGAGGATTGCCAGGTGATAGATGGTCTTGACAGAATACGACATTCAATACATTTCCCAGAAGGCTATCAAGAGGACTGTCCTGTCAAAGTATCTCGCAGAGCAACCGATTGACGACTATCAACCAATGAAGTTTGAATTTCCTGATGAAGACATCATGTTCTTAAAGAGGAAGTATTGTGAAGAACCATTACCTAACGAAGGTCCTGAGTTGGGTTCCAAGTGGCAAATGATATTTGACGGTGTTGTTAACTCCTACGGTAGTGGAATTGGGGCAATCATCACGATTCCCCATGGGTCTCATATACCTTTCACTGCCAGGTTAACGTTTTCATGCACTAACAACGAAGCTGAGTATGAAGCATGTATCATGGGTATTGAAGAAGCAATTGATTTGAGAATCAAGAACCTTGATATCTATGGTGATTCAGCTTTGGTTGTAAATCAAATCAAAGGAGAATGGGAAACTCGTCAGCCTAATCTGATTCCTTATATGAACTATGCAAGGAGGTTGTTACCTTTCTTTGACAGGGTAGAGTTTCATCATGTGCCAAGAGCAGAGAATCAGATGGCAGATGTGTTGGCTATATTATTCTCAATGTATAAGGTGAACTATTGGAACGATGCTCTGAGAATCGTCATCTCGCGCCTTGATAGGCCAGCATTCGTATTTACAATAGAGGAAACTTCTGATGGCAAGCCATGGTATTACGATATCCAGAATTTTCTCAAGAATCAAGAATATCCGCCAGGGGCATCAACCCGGGATAAGAAGACCTTGAGGAGGTTATCTGTAAATTTTTATCTGAACCAAAATGGTGTACTCTATTGGAGGAATTTTGACTTAGTGCTGCTAAGATGCGTGGACGAAAAAGAAGCAGGATTGCTTATGGAAGAGGTCCACGAAGGTGCCTTTGGTACACATGCAGGCGGGCATGCCATGTCTCGAAAGCTGTTGGGAGCAGGGTATTATTGGTTGACTATGGAGTATGATTGCTTCAAGTATGCAAAGAAGTGCGATAAATGCCAGATTTATGCTGATAATATTCATGTGCCGCCGAGTCCTTTGAATGTCATGGCGTCTCCTTGGATATTTTCCATGTGGGGCATTGATATGATTGGCAAGATTGAGCCAACCGCATCCAATGGACATCACTTCATCTTAGTGGCAATTGATTATTTCACTAAGTGGGTTGAAGCAGCTTCCTATGCCAATGTCACTAAGCAAGTGGTAGCTCGGTTTATAAAGAAGGATATCATCTGTCGTTATGGAGTGCCTGAGAGAATCATTACTGATAATGGTTTAAATTTGAATAACAAGATAATGAAGGAATTGTGCCAAAGTTTCAAGATTGAGCATCACAATTCTTCTCCCTATCGTCCGAAGATAAATGGCACTGTCGAAGCGGCCAATAAGAATATAAAGAAGATAATGCAGAAAATGGTTGTAACCTATAAGGATTGGCATGAGATGTTGCCCTTTGCTCTACATGGATATCGTACTTTGGTACGCACTTCAACTAGGGCAACCCCTTTCTTGCTGGTGTATGGTATGGAAGTTGTCTTACCATTAGAAGTAGAGATTCCTTCTTTGAGAGTTCTGGTTAACGTCAAGCTGGATGAGGCAGAATGGGTGAAGAATAGATTGAATCAGCTCAGCCTGATGGACGAGAAGAGGCTAGCATCCATTACGTATGGTCGGTTGTATTAGATCCAGATGAAGAAAGCTTTTGATAAGAAGGTGCACCTTTGGAGCTTTCAGGCAGGTCATTTAGTGTTGAAGAAGATTCTCCCTCCACAGACAAATCACAAGGGCAAATGGACTCCCAATTACAAAGGTCTGTATGTTGTATGAAAGGTTTTCTCCGGAGGAGCCTTACTGTTATCAACCATGGATGGTGAACATTTCGCATCCCCTGTGAACGCAGACACAGTTAAAAAATACTTTTCTTAGAGAGACCCGTTGGAAAGAAAAAGAATATCCAGGAAAAATGGGGCATCCCGGCGAACCATAAAAAGAATGGGTTCGGGAAAAAGTTAGGGATAAAAAGAAAAAGATGTAAACCTGCAGAGTTGAAAACCTGAAAAGGCGACTTTGGTAAAAATGGGTATCCCGATGAATTGAAAACCCGAAAGGGCGATTCAAGAAAAAGTTAGGGATTTGAAAAGCAAATGACTGCGGTCTGCGTATTGATCTTTAGAGCATAGTGGATTATGGGAAGGACCTGAGGGCCGCTCATTCGAATCAACCTCTTCAGAGGACAAAGAATTGGAGAAGCATCGAAGTCATGCGAGTCATAGATGAATCGACATATGGTGGTTGTCTATACCACATTGCCGACATTTTGTATATTTTGTGCATTTCTGTAAATTTTGCGCAACTTTCTCTTTTCAGGAGTTGCATCTGTTGTAAAATTTGCCTATTTACAGGCCATTTGTCAATAAACATATATTGTTCAGTAAATTTTCGTTCTTGCTTTATCCTTTACCGTTTTGTTTGCGAAAAAATGCCTGATGTTTTGATAAAACTTTGCATACATAAACTTGTGGGCTTTGCCAATAATCATTAAAACTTTGATTTACTTGAACAATGTCAAAGATGATGACCAAGATAGTTCCCGTTGTGTAGGATATCTTATCCATTTGCAGGTTTGTTACTCTTGGGGAAAACTTCCAGACGTGTATCCCAGGTAAGATCACCATATCCCCACAGAAAGAAGATGTGTAGTTGAGACTAATTTATCCCCAGCAAGTGGAGTTTGTGCATCTAGTCTCGACGATTCAAATGCTTGCTACCTTATTCCAAGTAAGGATTGTGTTCTAGGACAAAAAGAAGGATATACGGGTTGAGCGCGTACACTTGTCCTCAATAGGTTTCATGTATGCACTCATTCTCTAGCAGATTGTAGGCAATTTTGGGATTATTTCCCCAGTAGTGGAGCAAATTCAGGGTTCCATTTCCTCGTGAAGTCCAAATCTTTGACTTCGTATCCCCTCAGAGTTTAGATTGTTGACTCATTCCCCAAGAAGAGGTTGATATGATTCCCTCATTGAGTAATCCCTAGAGATGTTAGCGGAGTAGTTTTTCTCCCCCGCAGAATAGGGTTGATTCAGAAATTGCTATCCTCAACAGAGAGAGTTCGGGTTTATTTCCCGGTAAATCTTATTCGTTTACCCCTGGTAGTAGTAGTTCCCATCAGAGTGGATCTTTATCCTCAGCAGAGAGAGTTTGGGTTTTCTTCCTAGTAAATCTTATTCGTAATCCCCGGCGGATTGGATTTTGATCTCCGACAGAGTGGAGTCATTCCCTTTTGTTTACTTGGTACCCTAGAAGAGTTTCGGTGTTCTAGGAGGCCATCCAGGGCTGATTTTCCCCTGTAGAGTAGGGTTGACCTCAATGGTAGGTTACTTGTTTCCCCTGCAAAGTCTTTGATCTCCCCAGTAGAGCGGTTTTTGTCGTCCCTAGTCGAGTAGTTTGTTCCCCAGAAGAGTTGTATTCTGGAAGGCCATCCAGGGCGTTTTCCCTCAGCCAGAGTTAGTTTGATCCCCAACAGGGTTGATCTTTGTTCTCGTCAGAACAATGTTACCCAAGAAAGTTCTTTTCCAGGAGGCCATCCAGGGCTTGTTTTCTCAGCATAAGTCCAATCGTAATTGGCACATTTTATCTTTCCCTGGTAGGGTGACTTTTATCTCTTCGACATTTATTTTGCTGATTCAGTTTTATTGCATTTTGCATTGTGCATAGCATCCTCTAAACGCGTAGCATTTCCATTTCATATGGAGCATTATGCTATTTTCAAACATATGCATTTGAAACATAAGCCAGGGTGTTACCTCTTTGTTTTCAGGTATATCTCCAGCAGACAACAGTGTATCTTTGCCAATGTGGTATCCAGACCCCAGCTATCTTCAATGTGTTTTCCTTAGCCAATGCGGTATCCAGACCCCTGGTAGTGTTGTTATATTGTCAAGTCCGTGTGGTATCCAGTCCTCCGGTAGATTCTTTGACAGATGCGTTCATCTTATCATGTGCTTCCCAAACAGAGTTTCTTGTTTAAGTTTCTCTTTTCCCTAGCGGAGGTATCTTGTGAATTATCTTGGATTCATGTTATCAACTTCGTGTTGAACCGGCCTTCGGGTACGATGCTCGCTTTTATTTAGTGAATGCCTACTGGTTAGTAGAGATTCTCAACTGTGTGTTGAGTCGGCCTTCGGGTTTGCTGCTCGCTTTTATTTAGCGAATGCCTGCTGGTTAGCAGATGTCTTCAACTTCGTGTTGAGCCGGCCTTCAGATTTTATGCTCGCGTTTGTAAGTGCTCTTGATTAGCTGCATTTTGTGGTAAAACATTAGAGTATGTATGGATGTCATGATTGATGTTGTTACATACATAATATGGACTGTGCTGGGTAAGTTAACCTAGCTAACTATAAGTTAAGCTGGATGTCATACAGAAGGTCATGACTTGGATCGTATTACATCAAGCGAGCAGGTTGGTTTTTTGGTATCTAGAAATCAGGAAACAAATCAGAAGCTCAAGCTTGAAGTCAGGAAACATTTTAGAATTCCTAAGCGAACTAAAATGTCCTTGAATCAATTGGCAAGCATGCAGATTATTGAAGAGAGGTTTTGTTATGGATAAACCTAATTTATGCACCAAGGCCCAAAGGACTGAATGCTGATATAAATATCAGAAGGAGCAATACTAGAAGAGTAGCTCTTGACAGAATATTAGAGAGTTCATATTAAGAGTCCTTGTGATTGAAGAAGGCTAGTCTTCACGTGTGAATTATGTCTTAGGAATACTTGTTCACCAAGCAACTGTATGTTGCATTGGTTAGGTAGATTCTAAGTCGTGTCTCACTCAAAGTTGTTAAGCAAGAATGTGTGATCCTTGATCAAAGTTGTGAAACAAGATCAAGGTGTGTATGAAGTGGTTCTTCATATTTATTCTGTATTTGTGAAATGTATATCACTGTGGTGATTGAGGGGGAGTGAGTGGGTATACTCAGGTCTAGAGTGTCTCTAGGCAGAAGTGTCATTGGGTATGTTTTAAGTGAGGAGTGCAAACTGAGTTGTTTGACTCTAAATTAATTCTGCTGATAGTGAATTTTCTCCCAGGCTTGGTAGCCCCCAGATGTAGGTGTTGTTGACACTGAACTGGGTGAACAATTGCTGTGTTATTTACTGCCTTTATTTATAGTTTAATTAGTTAGTGCAGTAGTCAATGTCATAGTGGATGTTGTAACTTTGGTAATAACATCCATCGTGTGCTTGCCAGAATTTCAATTGGCATCAGAGCAGGCACCCTGCCTGTTTATTCTGGGTGAGATCTAGGGAAGATAAATTCTGGTACCATGGATAAAGATATAGGATTCACTAATAGACCACCAATTCTGGATGGTTCTAAATATGACTATTGGAAGCCTAGGATGATTGCATTCCTAAAATCCTTAGACGACAAGGCTTGGAGAGCTGCAAACTCTGGTTGGGAACATCCTGTGAAGACTGACAAGGATGGAGCATCTGTGATAATTCCTAAAGAGGGATGGAACAAAGAGCAAGAGGCCTTAGCTCTTGGGAACTCTAAAGCATTAAATGCATTCTTCAATGGTATAGACAAAAACATCTTCAGACGGGTACACCACTGTGAACTGGCAAAGGATGTTTGGGACACTCTCAAAACTACTCATGAGGGAACTTCCAATGTCAAAATGTCAAGACTTCAAATGCTGACCACCAAATTTGAAGGTTTGAGAATGAAGGAAGATTAGACCATTCATGAGTTTTACATGAATGTTCTTGAACTTGCAAACACCTCAAGAGCCTTGGGAGAAAAGATGGATGAAGAGAAGCTTGTAAGGAAGATTCTAAGGTCATTACCTAAAAGGTTTGCTATGAAAGTAACAACCATTGGAGAAGCCCAAGACATATGCAACATGAAGGTGGATGAACTCATAGGTTCTCTCCAAACATTTGAGATGGGCTTGTATGATCAAACTGTGGAGAAAAAGAGCAAAAGTATAGCTCATGTCTCAAACACTGCTGATGATTCAGAAGAAGAAGATGGTGAAAAATAAGAGAATCTGTCTGAAGCAATAGCCTTGCTTGGAAGACAGTTCAACAAACTGGTCAAAAGGATAGATTCCAAATCTAAACCTTATAGCAAAAGCATGCCTGTTGATAAAGAGAAATCTGAAGGTAAAGTCAGCCAAAGCAGAGGAATTCAGTGCCATGAGTGTGAGGGATATGGACACACTAGAAAGGAATGTCCCACATACCTCAAAAAGAAGGGAAAAGGCCTAACTGTCACTTGGTCTGATGGAGATTCTGACAGTGGATCAGAAGAGGAGTCAGCTAAACATGTCACTGCTCTTAACAATGTGTGTATATCTGATGATGACTCTAGTGAAGAGGAATTGACCTTTGATGAGCTTGCAGCCTCATATCAAAAGCTTCACATCAGGAGTACAGAACTATATCAACAAAGAGAGCACCAGAAGGAAATCATCAAGGAGTTAGAAGCTGAAAAGAGAGAACATCTAGCCACAATAAACACACTTAGAGGGGAGGTAAATGAGTTGAAAGGTAAAAAGGATCAGATGACAAAATACATAAGGATGCTCAATTTTGGGGCTGACACCCTAGAGGAAATCCTTCAGATTGGTCAGACTTCAGGTAACAGGTCTGGTCTAGGATTTGTTGATAAACAGAATCCTATCTTGAAACTCAAGAGACTACAACCTGAGATTTAGAAGTTAAAAAGGATGTCAAGACCGATGTCACAACATCCAACACACAGAAACTGGAACCAATTCAAGAGAAAATTCCAAGGTTATAGGTGTTACCACTGTGGAAAACTTGGACATATTAAAGTTGTGTGTTTCTGGCTGCATGGATTTCCTAGTCAAGGAAAAACCAAACAGGGTACTCATGACAAGAAGCAGCACCATGCTAAACTTAAGAAAGAGGCTCATAACAAACAAAGACAATGGGTTTCCAAGAATGTGGCTTTAGTAGCTCACACTTCTCTAAGGATGCCAACCAAAGAGGATTGGTACTTTGACAGTGGCTGCTCCAGACATATGACTGGAATTGAGGATCACTTGATAAACCTCAAACCTCATTCATCTTGTCATGTAACCTTTGGTGATGGAGCTAGAGGAGAGATCACAGGGGTTGGAAAAATTGACAGTCTTAAAGCTCCAGAATTGAAGGATGTCTTGCTGGTTAAAGGATTGACTGTTAGTCTAATTAGTATAAGTCAGCTATGTGATCAAGGTTTAAAAGTTCACTTTTCCAAGGATAAGTGTGTAGTCATCAATGAAGAAGGTGAGGAAGAAATGTGGGGATCTAGATCCAAGAATAATTGTTACCTATGGGAGCCCAGAAGCAACATAACTGGATTGGTTAAAGAGGAAAATGAGGACCAAGTATGGATGGAGAAAGAAAGACAGTCTCAAAAATTGGAAAGGACCATGTCCAGAACATTAACTAGAGGAACATCAAAGTATGCTTCAGATAATAGGACATGATATAACAAAGGTCATATGGGTAAGCAAGCAAAGAAGGGATACCCAAAGAATGGTCATCAGGGAAAGCTAGATATGTTATATTGGAACCAAATGAAGACCGTGGAAGCTACTCAGCATACAGGAAGCAATGTCACTCCGAATGTCATAACATCATTGTGTGACAATCTCAGTAACATAAACTGCAATCCTAGTCATCCAGAGAAGACTGTGAAAAATATTGATTGGCAACTCCTAGGGAAAGATTGTGAGGAACTAAGAGACTCAGGAGCATACAGTGATCACAAGGATGCAAGGGAGCTCAAGGCCACTCAATTTAAAAAGTCACTAAGTAAGGAGGAAACAGAGTCTAATAATGAAATTTAGCAATTAATAGGGAATTATATTTTGAACAATAAGCATAGTCTAATTGGTCAAAATATTGAGTTCCCTCCACCTCAACAAAGAAACCCTTCTAGCCATGTGTGCCTCTACCAAATCGATTCTCTCCTTATCTCGAGAAGCCCTCTCAGAAAATTCCTTCCATCTAAGTCATCGACAATGTCTCAACATTCTGACTGCATTCCTACCAAGCCCACTTATGCATAACACAACTGCATGTCTCTAGAGGATGTGATGGACATCATACCATTAAGTCTGATCTTTGGAAAAGGGAGTAAAACTCAAAATTTAGCTCATTCTAATCAAGGAGGTCACAATGTTGGATCCTCCATGAATGGCTCTGCACAAGAAGACAGGTGTGTAGATGAATTGGTATATAAACTAGTGCATGAAGGATATGATGTACAAGGGATAACAATTCCCTTGTCTAGGGTAGACCCAAACCCAATGCAGAATGAGAATCAAGAAGATGACTCTGATTGGGCCTCTGCTAACCCTAACATAGAGAAGTTAGAAACCCTTGCTAATTTTGTAGTGCAGGAAGAAGGACTGGATGGTGACCAAAAGGATGGTGCTACTGAGAGCACGGAGACTGAGAAAGACATAAATGGAGAATCAACTGATGAGGCAAATGATGAAGATGAGTCCTCAGATAATGAACTCATCAAAAATGCAGTTCCTGGACTAACCAAAAGACTGGCCACCAGGAGAGGAAAAGCTATTATCAAACAGAGAAAGAGAACTTCTACGGGTCCCTCTAAGCCGTGGAGCAAGGCAAGAGGAAAGTTGCTGAGAGCGACTCTGAGTCTGATGTCATAAGAGATGTTCCTAACATCTTCAATAACAAGACATATGTGGGTAAGAGACCTCTCAAACCCATGCCAGCAGCCCAATTAGACAATATATCATTTCACTCCATTCACAGTGTGACTAAGTGGAAATATGTGTACCAAAGGAGGATAGCGCTTAAGAGAGAGCTGGGGAAGGATGCCTTAGAGATTAAGGAAGTTATGGAGCTGATTAATCATGTAGGCCTGATCAAGACTGTTACTGGCTTTTCAAAGTGCTATGAAGGGTTGGTTAAGGAGTTCATTGTCAACATCCCTGACTCAATCTTGAAAAGGGATAGCAAGGACTTCATGAAAGTCTATGTTAGAGGACAGTGTGTACATTTTTCACCCTTGGTAATTAACAGATACTTGGGGAAAACAAATGGTGGAGAAAAGGAGCTGCTTGCCTCAGACAACCAAGTATGCAAAATCATCACTGCAAACCAAGTCACAACTTGGCCTTCCAAAGGAAAATTGTCTGCAATACAGCTGAGTATCAAATATGCAATCTTGCATAGGATTGGAGCTACCAATTGGGTACCTACCAACCATACCTCCACAATTGTTGTTGGTCTTGGCAAAATCATTCATGCCATAGGCACCAAAGTAAAATTTGACTTTGGCCTATACATTTTTGATCAAGTTATTAAACACTCTGCAACCAGTGCCATCAAACTGCCAATAGCCTTTCCATCTCACATATGTGAAGTCATCCTAAACCAATATCCAGGAATCCTCAATGCAAGTGACAAAGTTATCAAGAGGGAGCCTGAGTTGTCTCTGCACTTTAAACTGTTTGAAGGACGACATATGCCAGATATGGTGTTCACCTATGCAGATAAAATCAAGATCTCCAAAAGAATGGTGATTGCTTAATTAAGGGACAATTGCAGGGAGCTAGGAGACACGACCAACACAGCAACTGCTCAAAGATAAAGCTAGAAGCACTGATCCAGAGACTTGAAAAGGATGCTGAACTCACTGATGGAACCAATGATGAGGGTACAAGTGATGTTGATGGTCAAGAAGCTGCTTCTGAAGAAGTTGCTGACAGGTCAGAGGAAGGCACTGATGATCCAGAAGAGAGCACTAAAGAAACTGAGGAGGACAGGTCCAACTCAGCTGGCGAAGAAGCTTGATGTCTTAGCCTGCTGTGCAGCTCAGACCACTGATTGTTGAGTTAGTGCAGGAAGAGGTGCTGCTGCTGTTTTGTTTTGATTAGTTTTGGTTAGACTTCCTTGAGAATTGGTTGACAACTTGAATTTATGATGATCTTTATGAGAAGTTTGTATAATTTTCCCCTAACAATTGTAATATTACAATGAATGATCTATGCTAAGTATTTAGTTGGATCTTAATTTGTGGCTAAAAAGGGGGAGAGGGTGATAGAGAAAGAACAGCAGGTACTGCAGGTGGAAGAACAGGTGGAAGACTGGCATGTGTGTTATTATGCATATGATATAATCATACCTACAGGTGGAAGACTGGCATGTGTGCTATTGTGCATATGATATAATCATACCTACAGGTGTAACCACTGGTGTTGCTGATGGTGAAATGTGTGATAACAGTTGCTAGTGTTGTTAGTGTTGTGTTGATGCTATATGTGTGTGAATTCCTAGTTGAGTAGGAATGTATGTTAGAACTAGGAGTTATGTGCTGAAGTAGCTAGTAGCTAACCATGTGTGATCCTAGAAAGTGCTTAGGAGTATGTGTGACTTCAGAGTGCCATTCTGAATGCCAGGACATCCATAAGCTGGATGGTGTTTATGTGTGACTGCAGCGTGTGCAAGTGAAGTGTTCAGCTGGTGAGATGTATCAATTGAGGGGGAGTAACTCTAAGTGCAAAGTGTGACATCTTAGTAGTAACTAACAGATGGTTAACAAGTGTGACATCTAAGTGTGACATCTTAGTAGTAACTAACATAATAAATAAAAACAAATAATAAAAATAAAATAATAATAATAATAAAACACAAATCAATATTAATAAAAACAATAAAAAAGAGAAAAATATTTAGAAATAGGTTTATTTAAAATAATTTAATTTTTAATTTAATATATAATAAAAAAGAGGGAATAGATTTAGTTTAATTTAATTTTCAATCAAAATATAAAAAAAAAAACATTTTTTAATTAGAGTTCAACATAATTTAATTTTCTTTTTAAATTGTTTAATTTTAATAGTTAAGCTATTTTAGATAATTTAGAACTTTAATTTCTTTTTCTAAAATTAATTTTTTTAGAAACTTTTTTCTTGAATTAATTAATCTTACTTCAATTTTCCATCTAGGTTAATTATTTTTACACAAAAACAAAAAATAATTAGATTTTTCTTCATTTCTAACTTAATCACATTTATGTAATTCGAATATAACTATTTCTCGACTATCCATTCGAACTTAACCCCTTCACTTTGTTAGTTTACATATTCTCACATTCTTATCAATTGTATATCAATGCTTTATATTTTCCGTTACTTAACCGCATTCTGAAGGAAAGGTACCCATTTGACTACCATGTCAATACCTTCACCCTCAGCCTTTCCTAGCCTTAGGATTTGAGTCTCCGTACTGTTTAGTGTCCCACCGTGGACAATTTTAAACCCCATCATAGCCTTAGGATCAGGCCTCAGCACACTCCACGTAAGTTCCCACCGCGGAATTCTTACTTTACCCTTTTCCACATCTTAACATAGTATCGGAGTCGCTGCACTCCATGTAAGTACTTCCATATGAACGCTTACATCCCCTTGGAACCTTGACCACAATCAAGAAGTTCCTCTCCCTCTTTGAGGGTAACTACGAATACTCTGATTCCATCCCTTACCCAGGATACGTAGGCACAAGATGCGATTTCTTGGCGAGTATACTTAGGACTAACCTCTTAGGTCCTTCTCTTTACCGTTCAACCCATTAGTATACCCTTAAACAAATAGATATACCAAATAGCACATTTTAAACAAGAGGTTCCTGTAGAGTACTACAAAAGTTTAGGATGCTAATACCTTTCCTAAGCTTAACCAACCCCCGTACCCTAGATCTCTCCCCGCATTGTGTTTACGGTGCAAAGTTAGGTTTTTCCTTCTTTAGCCTTTCCTTCGGATAAATCAAAGACCGGTTGTGAATCTAAGACTGTGATTCAAATTTATCAATAATTTGATATCCTATTCTCACCGCAACAGATATCTTGAGCAATAGAGGTAGGTGTTATGATGAACGAAATTCATAAACAGAAGACCATATAGAGTTTTCATCTTCGCTAATCCTTGCATATATCCAAAATTCCTTCAGAAGGATAAGATAGGTAGGTCCGTGCAAGATTGTGTAGTAACCAGGCCATCCTTGAATTTGCATGCTAGTAGATATGTTCAAACTGGAGTCTCTGAGTCTGGGAAGGTTAGGCCTTTTCTCAAAGATTACTTCCATGACTTCTTCATTTTCATAAAAGGTTTTGATAGACATAGTGATAAAAACAAGATAAGAGATATTTGAGAGACTGGGGAAGAGAAATGAGGAGGAGTTGATATAAATAGAGAAGAAATGTATCAGTAATAAATAACAATAAAGTTCAGATGAATTGACACAAAAATTCATTATTTCCCAAAAAAGTGACATAGGACACAGGCAGAGTAAGAGATATAGTTATCAAAGAATAGGAAATGAGTGAAGTTGTCTCTTATGAAAAGACTATCCAAAAGGTCACAAATTATGTCTACGTTATTTAAATCTTAACATCAGTCAATAAATGCGAATAAATGTATACTTAAAAGTGGCAAAAGAAATCTGACAAGATTGAGAGTAAAAACACATAGCCTCAAGAAATATTTAAATCACATAAGTATTAATGAATGCACAGTAATAGGGGAAGGCGTAAAGATTTAACTTATTCTCAAGAAGGTTACTAAGCACAATGCGTCAAATCATGATTACACATCTTCATTAAATGGGACAGTTGTCACCACTAGCGTTCACACGTTCTCAGATGAAAAGACAACAATTAATGTTGTAACTGTTTACAATCCAGAAGACAAATAAAAATATTTTCTTCTAAAAAGAAACATTCTAATTCATGAAACTTCCTTACTTCAAAAAACTCATGTTTTAGAACCAAACATGTAATAAACAAATAAATAAATTCATCATAATCTTATTTCAGAAGTTCTGGTGACTTAACATGTTGAGATTTCATCAACTAATTCTGGACACGGTTTTATAAATAACTTTTTTCAAAATGAATACGAATCTATCTTCAACAAGGGGTTTTGTGAAAATATCAGCCCACTAGTGGTCTGTATCTATAAATTTTTAATGAAAAATACCCTTCTGAACATAGTCACGTAAAAATTGGTGTTTTATTTCAATATGTTTAGCCCTAGAATGCAGAATAGGATTCTTGGAAAGATAAATAGCAGAAGTATTATCACAAAAGATAGGAATGTTACTCTCAGAAATCTGATAATCTTCTAACTGAATTTTCATCCAAAGAATTTGTATGCTACATCTAGAAGCTGCAATATACTCAACTTCAGTAGTTGATAAAGTGATTATGGATTGTCTTTTGTTGGACCATGAGATCAGATTATCTCCTAGAAATTGACAACTTCCAAAAGTACTTTTTCTTTCTATTCTGTTCCACCATAGCCAGCATCACAATAGCTTACCAATTTGTACTCAGATGATTTTCTATAGAATAGCCTAAGGTTAGAGGCACCTTTTAGATACTTAAAGATTCTCTTAAGAGCTGTTAGTGAGTTTCTCTAAGATCTGATTGGAAATGAGCACATAGGCACACGCTGAAGAGGATGTCGGGTCTAGAAGTAGTCATATAGAGGAGAGATCCAATCATACATCTGAATAGCTTTTGTTCTACCTTATTGCCTACCTCTTCTTTCTCCGGAATAAATGTAGGATGCATTAGAGTTTCCCTGGCTTACATTCTGACATGTTAAATTTCTTCAAAAGTTCCTTGGTATATTTGCTTTGATGGATATGTGTTCCTTTAGTTCGTTGATCAATTTGAATTCCCTGAAAGAACTTTATTTCTCCAATCAAGCTCATTTCAAATTCAGCATGCATTAATTTAGAAAATTCCTTGAACAAGGAAATATTAGCAGAACCAAATATAATATCATCAACGTAAGTTTGCACAACCAGAATGTCATTTTAACAGGCTTTGCAAAAGAGTGTTGTATCCACTTTTCCTCTGGTAAAGTTATTTTCCAAAAGAAAGTTACTTAGCCTTTAATAGCAAGCTCTAGAAGCTTGTTTCAGACCATATAACGATGTTTTAAGTTTGAAAACAAAATCTGGATTTTCATAACTTTCAAAACCAGGAGGTTGGTGCACATACACTTCTTCAGAAATATACCCGTTTAAAATTGCACTCTTTACATCCATCTGATATAAAATGATGTCATAATTTACAGAAAAATAAAATAAGAGACGAATATATTCTAACCTGGAAGTTGGTGCAAATGTTTCTTTATAGTTTATTCCTTCTTGCTGACTATAAACTTGTGCTACTAGTCGTACTTTGTTTCTGACGACCTCACCATTTTCATTAATGATGTTTCTGAATAGCCATCTGGTTCCAACAACATGGACACCTTTTGGTTTCTTAACAAGATCCCAAACATCATTTCTGGTGAATTGATTTAGTTCTTCTTCCATAGCCAAAATCTAGTCGTTGTCTTGAATAGCTTCATCTATAGAAGTTGGTTCTATGAGAGAGACCAGGCCAAGAAGAGTTTCTTTAGAAGGTTTAAATGATGATCTGGTTCTGACTGGTGCATCTTTATCTCCCAGAATTAATTCTTCAGAATGAGAAGTTCTTGGTCTGCTTTTCTTATGATGAGATGGACAAACAATAGTTTTTGATTGAGTTGTTTTTTAGTCTTTAGTTTCAGCAGTTGTATCTTTATCTACAGAGTTTTTATCTTTAGGTTCCGAGAAGGTGATTTCTAAATCTGCAAGTTTCTCAACTAGCTTTGACTTTTCAGGGTCAAGTTTATCATTGAATCTAACATGAATTGATTCTTCAACAATTCGTGTTTTTGTTTTATAGATTTTATAGCCTTTTGAGCATTCAGAATATCCTAACAACAAACACTTTTGAGCCTTAGAATCAAACTTACCAAGATTCTCCGTAGTGCTTAACATAAAACATGTACAGCCAAAAGGATGAAAATAAGATATGTTGGGCTTTCTGTTCTTCCACAACTCATAAGGAGTATTACCCATAATAGGTCTAATAGAAACTCTGTCATGAATGTAATGTGTTTACTGCCTCTACCCAGAAGTGCTTAGCTATATCAGTTTCTTGGATCATGGTACGAGCCATTTATTACAAAGTCCTATTCTTTATTTCTACAACTCCATTTTTGTGTGGAGTCCTAGAACAGAAGAAATCATAGGAAATGCCATGAGAATCGAATAGATCCTCAAAGTAATTATTCTCAATTTCTCCTCCATGATCACTTATGACTTAACTATTTTGCAATTATTCTCTGTTTGCAATTGATAGCAAAAGGTAGAGAGGATAAAATGTGAATCATCCTTGTGTTTCAAGAACTTTATCCATGTCCAATGACAATAGTCATCAACTATAATTAATCCATACTTATTTCCACTTATTGAAGCAGCTTTAACTGGTCCAAACAAATCAATGTGTAGAAGTTCTAACGGTTTAGAGGTGGAAACAACATTTTTACTTTAAAGGAAGTTTTAGATAACTTGCCTATCAGACATGCTTCACAAAGAGCATCTGAAGCAAACTTTAGATTTGGTAAGCCTCTGACCAGTTCAAGCTTATTTAGCTGAGAAATCCTCCTCATGCTAACATGGCTCAAACGTTTATGCAATACCCATTGCTCTTCATTAACAGACACTAAGCATATGTCATTCTGTTCACAGAGATCATAAAGTCTAATCTTGTAAATGTTGTTTTTCCTCTTTCCAGTAAAAAGGATTAAGCTACCTTTCTAACTGACAGCCTTATAGGACTTTTTATTAAATATGATATCATAACCATTTTCATTAGGATAACTGATAGACAATAAGTTATGCATCAAACCATGAATCAGAAGAACATTAGTAATAGAGGGAAGTTTACCATTACCGATAGTTCCAGAGCCAATGATTTTTCCTTTCTGATTTCCTCCGAAACCAACCAAGCCTCCAGGATTAAGTTCCAAACTTTGGAACATATGCCTTCTTCCCGTCATGTGCTGCGAGCAACCATTGTCCAGGTACCATGATTGGTGGCTTAGTTGAGCTGCTAAGGATGTCTGAAACATAAATTATCTTTTCCTTAGGTACCCGCTTTTCGGGTCCTTTTTTTTGTTAGTTTTCCTAGAGTGTTTAGTAACTTTGGGTTTATGTGCAATATAATAATCAAGTGGTATTTGTACATGATATTTATACTTAAAACATATTTTTGTGTCGGTGGAGGTTTCTGCGCAAACTCAATAAACAGGTTCTGTACCAGCAGGTACAAAGTGCTTATAGAGAGTTTTTGGTTTTACCATGATAATTTCATCAATCTTAGAGGTATATGTAGAACCTAAACCTTTCTTGTCATTTATACTAACGTCATAGATTAAGGAAGCAATTTTGCTTTTATCTATGTTTTTAGTCAAAAAGTGCTAAAAAGCTGTCATATCTAAATACACAATTGGTACCAGAAGCATATGGACATATTTCTTCTTCTAATTTTGAGATTTACTTCTCAAAGTAGAGTTTGTACTTTCTAAAGAAAATATTTTTTATTTAAAGAAGAAATATTCTCTTCATGCTTCTCACAGGTCTTAGAAGCAATTACTTGGACTTGTTGAAGGTCCTTGTATTTGCTTTAAAGACTTTGGTACTTCTCTAGTATTTCAGAAAGACATGATTCTAAATCAGAACGAGAGAGATTAGAAAATACCTCTTTAGAATCATGATCAAATTCTGTTTCTGAGTTTGATGATACTTTATCTTCAGATTCTCTAGAGACTCCAACATCAGAGGTTGTTGCCATCAGTGCAACATTAGTTTGTTCTTCTTCAAAATCTTCTTCTTCTGAATTAGAGTCGTCCCAGGTGTCCATGAGTCCTTTCTTGCCTTTGACATAATTCGTTTTGTGTTTTTTGTCTTTCTTGAGCTTTGGACATTCGTTCTTGTAATGCCTTGGCTCATTACACTTATAGCCGATGACTTTTTTTTTTCACAACACTACTTCTTTTGTCCATACGTTGATTCAGAATGACCGGCAGTCCTTCTAGCTCCTTTGAATTTTCCTTGACCATTTTGTCTATTCTTCCAGAGTCTGTTGACCCTTTTAGAAATTAATGAAAGTTCATCATCTTCTGAGTATTCATTAGAATCTTCCGAAATTTCTTTAGTTTGATAAGCCCTTGACTTTTCAGAGTTGAATTTCAAAGCAACCGATTTTTCTTTCCTTTGAGGTTCATCTCCCTCAAGCTCTTTATCATGACTTCTTAAGAACTAACAAGTTCTTCAAGACTGATACTGTTTAGATCTTTAGATAGTTTCAAGGCAGTTACCATATGTCCCCACTTCTTAGGAAGGCTTTTGATGATCTTTTTGAAATGGTCAACCGTTGAGTATCCTTTTTCAAGAACCTTGAGTCCCACAACTAGCATTTGAAACCTTGAAAACATAGTTTCAACTGTTTCATCATCCTTCATTCTGAATGTCTCATATTTCTGGATTAAAGCAATCTCCTTTGTCTCTTTGACTTGAGTGTTTCCTTCACGAGTCATTCTTAGAGAATCAAAGATGGATTTGGCAGTATCTATGTTTGTTATCTTCTCATACTCAGTATATGAGATAGCACTTAGTAGTATAGTTCTTGCCTTGTGATGATTCTTATAATATTTCTTTTGTTGATCAGTCATAGCACTTCTTGACACTTTTTCTCCTACATCATTAATAGGATGATTATAGCCATCAACAACAAGATCCCAAAGATATACATTATAGCTAAGATAGAAACTTTTGATTCTATATTTCTAATAGTCAAACTTGTATCATCAAAGACTGGTGGTTTTGCACTGTAATGATCTTTCTCTACTGAAATAGCAGAAGCCGCCATTGTTTCTCACACACATTGGATCAGTACTGGACACGATTAAGTGTTTGATAAACTTTTATCACAATCAGAACCAGAGCTCTAATACCAATTGAAGGTGAGAAAAACACAAGAAATGGGGGGGGGGGGGGGGGGGGGGTTGAATTGGGGTTTTCAAAAACAAAAGCTTTTTAAACACTCAATAAAAACCTCAGCTATTCAACAATAAAGAGGAATATGCTTTGATTTTTATACTGGTTCACTTGAAAATCTCAAAGTCAATCCAATCCACCCGCCAAGGTGATTTCACCTTATAACCAATGACTTAATCCACTATAATCAACTGACTACAACTGCACTAGCAACCGCTGGTGACTAACAAACCACAAAAACACATTGTCTATGTCTTCTCAAAGATTCTGACCTAATTGGTCCCTTAAGGAAATACAAACAACTATTTGATTACAAGGTTGTGTTTACAAATATTGCTTCTATATAAGCATGTATAAACAAGTTAAAAGACACAATACACTTAAAGAAAATTTGTAACATAAGTTATGACAAGAGTCTTGCATATGTCGCTTCTTCTTTTCTTCAAGTCTTCAAGTCTTTATATAGCCAATAAAAAAGATATTTTGGAGGGAAGATCTTGTATTCTTCATGAATGAGCTGGTAACATGAGTAATGGTTTAATACGAAGGAGACAAGAATTGTACTACCTCAATTTCCTTACTCCATGAAATCCGCTTAGTGGAAGAAATATTGGTTTGTACCATGTGTTGCAGTAAGAATCGTGATGCCAAGCTATTGATTAACTTGAATCTTTAATTCTTAAATTCACAATCGGACTTTAATTTATCCAAAAGGAAAGGTTTAAAGAAAGAAAAACCTAAAAAATGCAAAGCAAAAGGCAAGGCTTAAAGCTAAGCAAAGAGAGATCTAAAGGTTCGGGGGTTGGTTATGCATAGGGTAGGTATTTCACATCCTAAACATCAATAGTACTCTACAGGAACCTCTTGTTAGTATTTGTGTTTGCTAAAGTTTGCTTGCTAAAGGGATGTGCTAAGGGTAAAGATATAAGGTATATACAAAGTGTGCTAAGTATGCTCGCGAAGACATCACATCTTGTGCCTACGTATCCTGACGGGAGTGGAATCAGAGCAACCGTAGTTCCCCTAATTAAGGGGGGAGGAACTCTTGACTATGGTCAAGGTTCCAAAGGGAAAGTAAATGTCTGCGGTGAGACATCTACATGGAGTGCGGAGACTCTAAACTAAGTTGTAAAGTTGGCAAAGAGGGGAATGTCCACGACGGGACGACTAAATAGAGCACGGCAGCTCCAAGCCTAAGTTGTAAATGTAAACATGGGAAATGTCCACGGAGGGACGACTAAATAGAGCACGGCGACTCCAAACTTATGGAAAAGGTAAACAGGAAGTTAGTTGTTAGTTGGCTCGCCAAGACGTCACATATTGTGCCTACGTATTCTCATCGAGAAATCAGAGCGTTCATAGTTCCCCTAACTAGGGGTGAGGAACTCTTGAATGTGGTCAAGGTTCTAAAGGGATGTAAGAATTCATAGGGGAGTACTTACATGGAGTGCGGCGACTCCTAAATCTACGTTGAGATTGTTGTGATAGAGAATGTCCACGGCGGGACGCTAAACATGAGTACGAAGACTCAAATCCTAAGGTTAGGATAAAGGGTAAAGAATGTCCATGGAGGGACGCTAAATAGAGCACGACGACTCCAATCCTAAGGTTAGGATAACAAGTAAAGGATGTCCACGGCGGGATGCTAAAAGTGAGTACGGAGACTCAAATCCTAAGGCTAGGATAAAGGGATAAATGGTATCATACAAACAAAGTCACAATAATGTATACAAAAGGTTAAAAAATTCATGGGGATAATCAACAGTTTAAAAGGTGAACCGTTTAAAAATGCGCACAAGCAAAGTTGAATTTCAAACTTAAATGCACAAAGGATACAACAATACGAATTCATGCCATCTTAATATTAAACTTAAAGAGAAATAAAATAAAAGTTTGAAAATGAGAAATAGGAGGGGAAAACCCAAAAATGATTTAAATCTCTCTCTTAATGCAAAGTGTTCTTAAAATGAGAATTTTAGCACTCTTTAAATATTTTATGAGAATATACAATAAAATAAGAATTTAGCAAAAAGAATCAACTAAAAAGGAATAAGTTGTGGAAATTTGAAATTTAAATGGAATTAAATAAAATAAAACAAAACAAGTGCTAAAAAAATAGAAATGTCTCAACTAAGACTTGAACACAACACCTTAGAGTCAATGGCTTAAGGAAATACCAACCCAACCATCATGCACATGTGAAAATAAATGGAAGAAGAAGAATAAAATGATAAAACATGAAAAATCACAATTTTAATAAAAAAGTGGCCTCCATGAGGCTCGAACCAAGGACCAGAGGCATGGCAACTGACTTAAGGCAAGCGTGTAACCACTGGGGTGGTGATACATCCATGTATTGATGCCACCCCATTAATACTTATACCTAACAAGTCAAGTATTCTGGGCAACTCTTGGGCAAATGCAAGTGAAAACTAAGAAACGGTTCAAACATAACTTCTTCAAAACTCAGTCAATTTTAACAAAGTTTGAGTCTATTCCACTTATTTGATAAGGAATGCAATGGTGCCGTTCAAATTTTGAGATAATGCACACATGATGAAATTCGAATGCTCATGCTAAATGTGATTTTGAAATGCACTTTGGAAATTAGAGATCAAAATTGATGCAAGCAAGACCACATGAGGGTCTGCACATGCTGTAAGCATGATGCTAATGGATTATATCCAAAGAAAAGCCTCAAATTCTCAGTGAATAAAAAAATGACCAATGAGTTGCAAATTAATGAAATGATGTTGAAGGAACAAACACAGTCATGATGCATATCAATGAGAGGTCCAAATTGTTAAATTCAAAAACTGATTGAAGGTTTATACATTCTCCAAATATGTTGTGGAGTGAGCTCCAACAGAGGCATTTGCTTAAAACACATCAAAGTGAAAAGTTGGTTTTTTGAGTTGGTGTTAATTTGCAACTAAAATTCAAGCAAAATCCATGATAGTAATTGCCATCAATCCTTTTAACATAAGTTGCACATCTCACATACACCACATTGTAATAACTTGAGAACAAATTTGATGACATCAAAGGTTGACACACTTAAAGTGAAAATTGACAGCCTCTTTCTAACAGCAAAGTTCATGGAACAAAAGGAACATAGCATGGTGATTGGTTTGGAAAACAGAAACAATCATCAAATCAAAACATACTACAACCAAACAGTAGTCAAAAGACCTTGCTTCATGGCTCGTCAAGGTGAATTAACCAACTTAAATCAATGATAAATCAAAGACAAAGGAAACTAAATTTGTCCTCACACCTCAACCACCAAGATGGCAGCCAACTCTTAAAAGTGAATACAACCTCCTAGCATAAATGTAATACCAGCTCATAATAGCATGATTAGATTAGTGAGTAGAAACAGTCAAACACTAGTTAACACAAGGATTTCATGACAGGTTTCAACATGATTACAAGGCAATTAAGACATATATGGTCAGGGTATACAGCAGCTCTAAATTATGCAACAGCCAGTCCAAAATTCTCATGACAACAAAAAAACTTAAGTCATCAATCCAAAGCCCCCTACATGACAGTTACCAAAACAGACAATTTGTTTAGATAAACATGCCATGAGTCCATACAATTTCTAACAGACCAAGAGGTATTCTAGGTTGACAAACCTCTCAAACCAAATAGACAGCCAGCACATGAAATTCTATCATACCAGGTACCAACAAACTAGCAGTAGCATAGAAAGGTCAAGATAAAAGCTAACTGCTCTAAACCACAGTTATCATCTACAACTTAGATCCAACAATAACTCTTGAACAAAACTTCAATGACAGTCCACAATGCTATGCCTTAAAGTATATCCAAATGAAATAGGTAAACTCCCCTCAAGAACAAACTCTGGCAGAGCTAAAGTAGTTTTCTCAGGGCTACAAACATGATCAAACTAACTTAAATGATCTAGACAAATTAACAAAACCTGACCTCTGCAAGCTTGACTGAGATGAAACTAACAGGCCTTAAAATCCCCACACACACATTGCTCACTAAATATGGCAGCCAACTAGCATGATGAGGTTAAATCCTAACTGAACCATGTACTTCAACAACCTACTTTCACAAAAGCATCAACATACATACATTATTCTGATGGCATCCTAACAGCAAATGCACTTGGTATTGTTTCTTACATATTTGGCAGCATACTTAATAACATGATAATGTATAAACCAATCTCAACCATAAAGCAATATATGGCTATGCATACTAGTGAATAAGTTCAAAATGACACACCTCTTGTAGACCTCCAAAAGCTAGCTAGCAACCAAGAAAACCAGAGATTCTTCCTTCCTTTGAGCAAGCTCTGAACTTTCTTCCTTTTGAAGCAACAAATGGTTCTTGAGGACAGTTTGGGCAAATAGACTTCTAGCTGGTGTTTGTGATTATGGATAGCTATAATATCATAAACATGAGGTGTTTTGAGTGTTAAAGTAGTGGGGGTGGATCTAGGTAGTGATTTAGCCTATAATATGCATAAAAGTCAAACTATGATGTGTAGAAAGTTGACTTTTTGATCCAAAGGTTTTTTGAGGAAACCAATGGTGGGAACAGCTTCAGAGGGTCATTTTAAGGGTGTGTATATGGTTTTTGAAGTGGTGGAATGTTTGGAGAAGGTTCTGGTGTGAAAGATGCAAAGTGGTAAAAATGGTGATTTTGTGAGATTTCTTCAATTTCAAGTAAAGAGGGAAAGAAGGAGAGCCATGTGTTTTTTGTGTTTAGGATGGATCTGGTGTAAGGAATAGCATAGAGGAAGACTCTATTTATAGGCAATGAAAAGTTTTGGGGCAGATTTGAAGTTTGGCTTTTGGAGGGAGTTTTGGAAGGAAATCTATCCAAGATCTTATGGCAGCTGTGCACTCAAGTATTTGGCTCAATGCAAGGCATAAATCAAGTGATATGAAGGACATGGAGGTGACTAAAGTGAGGCTAGAGGGATAGGGGGCTGTAGTTGTATCTTCCATCAAAAAGTTTCTCTTCTTCTTTGTTTTTTTTTATTAAAATATTATCACATGTCTTGCAACTTGCATTGTCCACCAAATCCATCTTCCTTCTGCATTTCTAAACATTAAACCCTCTCAATATCAGATTAAGACTTGATCAAATGTCTGAGAATGGCTTAGGTGGTTGAAAAGTGAATTTGGAAAAAAAAGATAGAATGGTACATTCAAGTGTTGCAGCCCCAACTTCCTTGATTCATAACTCTCAGCTCATAAGGGTTATTGAAGATTTCTAGTACTTTTTGAAAGCCCTCATGAAGCTCTAAAACTTTCATGTTCATAAGGTCTTTAGATTCTAAATGAAACTAGGTTGAAAAACCCCTTCAAGTTGGCTGAAAACATGAGTTGCACAGCCAGAAACACTTAGAAATTTTCCAAGTGTTTTCCCCTCTTGTAATGATTTTGGCTATAACTCCAAATCTATGCATTTTTTTCTCATGGACCCCTGTAGGACTTTTGTAGGAATAGTCGACTTTTCCAAAGAGCTTTGAACCACTTCAATTGGATGTGTGGTTAGGGAGTTAGCGTCTTGCCCCTTTCAAAACCCTAATTTCCCGATTTCTTGATTACTCATCAAACCTTGATCCAATGGTCATGAAACTTCATGGATAGGTGTAATATCACATTAGGAACATTTTTTCTTCACATTTTGAGGTCAAATTTCTTATGGTTGAAGAGTTGACTTTTTGGTCAACGAAACGATCGATCGATGACTACCGAGTCGACTGTTGATGTTCCGGATCTTCCGAGGCCTTGAGACTTCTTGAGTAGACTTCCCTAATCCATATGAGCTTAATTAACCATGATCCCATCATTTTAGCACCTTTTAAATCAAAAGTCAAACCACAGTTGACTTTTCCTAATTAGAAACCCTAATTGGGGATCCTGAACTGCACTGTTCCTGATTTTTGTGTGAAAACCTCAAATTGGATTCATGCTTGACCCAATGTAGTATTCTTGATTGTGTAGAGACTTGTTTCATGGAGAAACAATCTAATACATTGACTGATTAAACTGTCAAAACCTCGATTTCCGATTGTAGGGAACCCTAATTCGCCTGTATCTTAACAAAGACAAACTTGAAATAGGTTATGATTAGATAAACAAATGAATATGATCCTAAAATGATGATAAAGATATAAGGGGTCAAAATTTGGGGTGCAACACCATGTGATATTCTTCCAACGTATAAACTTGTTCTTATCTTTTATTCTTCAGTGGCTTCTGGATATAACGTTGTTTGAAGCATGAATTAGAAGAGTTGATTTTGCTTGAGTTCAGAAACTTCAATCATAAATTAAAAGCTTGATCACATCAATATCTGACTTGAGATTCTTCAGAGTTTCTTGAACCTTCAGCATATAATCTTTGGAAGCTTGAGTTCAAAAACTTCAATAATCAATCATAAGCTTGATCACATTAATATCTAACTTGATAGTCATCAGAGTTTTTTTAGAACCTTCACATTTTAATCTTCGGAAACTTGAGTATTCTTCAGAACTTTGTTCAGTAGAACCTTGTCTTTAGAGTCTTCAGCACTTAGTCTTCAGATGTGAATTGATCAGAGTCACATGTCAGAAGCAAGAGCCAAGAAAAGGTTGCAGCAACAACATACAGTTTCCTTAGAAGCTTCTCATCCGTAAGTTTGGGCAGAAGCTATTTAGATTAATATATTCAGAAACTTGTCACGTTCCATGTTCAAAAGTCAGAATCAAAGATGTTTTCTAAAGATTTACAATAACAAACCGTTAGGGTACAAAAATTGTTCTCACACAAATACTAACTTGTTATCATCAAAACTTAGAGATAGTGATGCAGAACCAAATCTTTTTCTAACAAAACAGAGGGGTAAGATAGATCATTTTTTTATAATAAAACTCGTTGTTGCAGTGAGAATAGGATATCAAATTATTGATTAATTTGAATCACAATCTTGAATTCACAACCGGTCTTTGATTTATTCGAAGGAAAGGTTAAAGAAAGAAAAACCTAATTTTGCATCGTAAACACAATGCGGGGAGATCTAGGATACGGGGTTGGTTAAGCCTAAGGAAGGTATTAGCATCCTAAACTTCTGTAGTACTCTATAGGAACCTCTTGTTTAAAATGTTCTATTTGGTTATCTATCTGTTAAAGGGTATTCTAAAGGGTTGAAAGGTAAAGAGAAAGACCTAAAGGGTTAGTCCTAAGCATACTCGCCAAGAAATTGCATCTTGTGCTTATGTGTCCTGGGTAGGGGATGGAATCAAAGTATTCTTAGTTCCCCTCAAAGAGGGTGAGGAACCTCTTGATTGTGGTCAAGGTTCCAGGGGAATGTAAGCGTTCATAGGGACACACTTACGTGGAGTACGGCGACTCTGATTCTACGTTATAAGTTGTGTTAAAAAGGGTGATTAAGTATTCCACGGCGGGAACTTACATGGAGTACGACGACTCCTGATCCTAATGCTAGGATAAGGGTAAAGGATGTCCACGACGGGATGCTAGGTGTGAGTACGGCGACTCAGATCCTAAGGCTATAATGGATTTAAGGTGAAGGTATTGACTGACAATCAAATGGGGTACCTTTCCTCCGGAATGACAGTGTAACAGGAATTAAGCAGATAATCGAAAATGCAAAAAAGGATAACAGTAATGTGAATATGTTAAGTCAAGCGTGTAAAGCAAAGTGTCATAAGTTAAATTCAAATGTAATATCGTGATGGTTAAACTAGGATTAATGAACTTGGTGAAAAGTCTAAGCATAAGTGTTTTTATTTATTTTTGTTAAGATTGAATTAATTAAGTAAAAATGTAATTATAAAATAGTTTCTAAATAAATTAAACTCTAGAAAAACTAAAAATCTAAATCATTTTTAATATAAAATTTTAATTAAATTATCTAAGATATCCTGTTATCCTGTTAAGGAACTAAAATTTTAAATTAGAGTTTAATCTTAGATAACTTAATTAAAATTTTCTAAAATTTTAAATTATCTAAGATTAAACATACAGTGAGAAAGAAAGCATTTGTGGAACTTGGAGTAAAAATTATCTAAATTATTTTAAATCTTAGATAATTTAATTTAATTAAACTTGGATTTGCTTTGTGTGTTTGAATGCTTTCTTTCTCCTAGCTGCTCATGGCTATGCACGTTGTGGAACTCACTGTATGTTTCTCATTCTTCATTTGTCGGATATCCTGTTATGGAACTTGTGAGGACTGACTTTCTCACCAAAGCATTAGGTATATGTGATGCAAGACTTTGCTGGACAAATTCATTTTTCAATCAAAGGCTACGGAGCTTGGTTCGGGTATTGCAGCTTGCACGGATTGGAAAAACACTTTGAGATCTCAAGTTCATTTGTACGGATATGATGGCACTGTATTTTGTAGCCTTTGTAATCGTGAAATCAACATGAGATCCCATATATTTGCATCTTGAATCAAACTTTTCACTTTGTAACCCTTAGCATTTGATGTTGGACATAGATAAGATCTAGAGTTTCTTTATGCAAACATGATTCTCTTTGTAAAACTTATTTTGTATTAAGAATGAGGAACAATGTTGTTTTGAATTTCCTCATTATCACGGTGAGAATCAGATGTCAAATTATTAACTAATTTGAATCTTAATTCATTGGTTCACCATCGGTCCTTATTTTGTCCAAAGGAAGGGAAAAAGATCGAATTACCCACAATGCAATGCCAATGTATAAGCTAGAGAGTTTAGGTTCGGGGGTTGGTTAAACTTAGGGAAGGTGCTAGCATTCTAAGTTTCTGTAGTACGCTATAGGAACCTCTTGTTTTAATGTGTTTATTGCTAAGGATTATCTGCTTAAGGGTGAAAGACCTAGTGGTTTATTTCTAAGTATACTCGCCAAGACGTTGCATCTTATGCCTACATATCCTGAAGGTAATGAAATTAGAGTATTTGTAGTTCCCCTAAAGGGTTTGAGGAAGCATTGAATGTTGGTCAAAGTTCCAAAAGGATAAGGTTTGTTGATTGATTGATTCTAGGAGAAAAGGTGAGTCGTCATCTTAAGGGAGAACACTCGACTTAACCACCACAACTTGTAGGAGATGGTCTTCATATCGTCTTGAGAGAAGGACTCAAACACTCAGAATTATCGACGAGTATGCCACTATCTCCCTCAAGCGGAAAAGATCTACATCACTCGATTGTGTTATGGGACAGGAGATTTATTTCTCGATTGTCAAGATGACTAACATCTTATTCTCTAATAGGAGAATAGTTTGAATTGTTTTGAAAATGGTTTATCTATATTGTAAAGATAAAAGACAAAAGTCCTCTTTATGGGGTAGGATCTAAGCCTTAGGATGATTAACTTGAAAAGGATCAAGGATCAAGCGGGGAATAATGATGAAAATGAAATGCGATACGCACAAATTGTTAAGTCATGTGTAGGTTCTTCCTTTGGACGTATGCGGTGCGATAAAATAAATAACGGTAAAATATAAGAGCGACAGATAAATAAATCCATACACACGGATAAAAGTGCTTAAACAAGACAAGCGCTTAACAGAAGGATTACGAGCGGAGTTGCGAATATCTGAATCAAAATTGATGCTTAGACGGATGGAAACGTGTGCGAGCGTTGATTAAGTTTTGGGCGAGGTTAATTTTATGAGAAATTATATTATTTGGCGAAATTAGATTAGATTAGGAGTTAAAAAAGATTTCTAGATTTTAAAAGAATAATTACTTAATAAATAAGTACATAATTGGCTATTATTATTAAATAAAAGTTAATTAAATTGAAATAGTTTTTTATTATTATAATGGTTTTTGATTAATATTATTAATAGATTTCTTATTAAATAAAAGTTTGGTTATTATAAAAGATGAAAGTTAATTAAAAATTATGAAAAAGATTTTATTAGAAAATGTGAACAAGTTATAGCTTTATTTAAGAAAGGTTATTAAGTTAATAGTGAAATTTTTTTTAAAAAAAAGTGGTGAAATAAGTTATTTAAAGGATGATTAATTTGATGGAATAAAAAAAGTTAGTAAAGTGGATAAAATACCTCAAATTATCGAGTAAGTTAAAGAAAATGAGTTAATTAATAAAAGGGTAATTAATTAGACAAAATAATTAATTAATTAAAAAAAAGGTATTAGTTCAAATTAATTAAAAGGCTGATTAAAAGAATTAATATTGGTTAAATTAATTAAATCAAAAAAGTAAATGATTATATAAATTAAAAAGCAGATTAAAGGTTTATTAATAAAAAAAAGTAATTAAATCATAATTAGATTAATTAATTAAAATAGGTGAATGATTAGGGTTAATTAATTAGATATTAGGTTAATGAAGATTAACGAAAGGATTAGGGGGTGGCGCATGGTTGTGTGTGGCGCAGGTGCGCGGGTTTATGGTAAGGGTCAGTGTGGATCGGTGGATTGTGATTACGTGGGCGATGAGTGGCTTGGATTGAGGGTACACGATGATGGGCATGGGCAAGCATGCAGGTGATTACAACATATTAAAACAAAAAAAAAAGCTGAAATCCTAAAAAACTACTCCATCTCCTCTCTTCTCACGTCGTTTCACTCTCTCCCTTATTTCCGCCTCTCTCTTCTTCATGTTTCTTCTTTCATCTGTCCGATCCTCCGCCTCCATTCCCTCTCTTCTCTACACCATTTTTCCACCCCTCTCTTCCTTTCTTCTTCGCTTCCCCTTCATTTTTACTTTCTGCCTCCTCTTCTCTTGCCTTCGTTTTCTCCGATTTCTACACAAATCAAACAACAACAAAAATGGTAAAGTATTGAAAAAATAAATCTCAATGTTTGCATGTTTTTCACAGGTTTCGAAGGCGGCTCGTGAAGGGTTTTTTCACGGTGTTCGGTTGATGGCGGACGGTTTTGACGATGAAAGTTGTTAAGGTTCGCGGTGGATAGAAAGGATGAGTCTTTCTTCCTTTCGAGTTGGGGTTCCAATTGTGGATTTTGTGAATTCGTCGTGAATTTATGGGTGTTGTTGAAGGTGTTCGAATGTTTGGACGTTATGGGTTTTTTGATGACCTCTGTATGTTCTTCGATTTGCTGCCTATTTTGAATCTGGGTTTTCAGTCCTCTCCCATCTCAAGCTTTGAATCCCTTTTTATAGTCTTCAACCCAAGATTTCCTTATTAAAACAATACCAAATCTATATGGACATGTTTTTTCCGGTTTTGGAAAGTTGTTTAAGACTTTGAAAACATTATTTTAGAAGGTTTTAATGTCTGATTTTGTCCTGCGCTTATGATTTCTTTCCAAAAATCGTGACTTTTGGGGAAAACGCTAATGGAAACTCTCGATTTCTTATTATGAGTTGTTATGGTCTGATTATTATTGGGAGGGATTGGAAACGATATAATGGACTTTCCTCTTCCAGACGAGCATGTTTTGAAAATCTATGTTGAATTTTGTTTTGATTGCTTTTGTGTCATTTGGAACCTCTTTGATGAATTTCGGATTCTTGCTTCTGAACTGTTGTAGCACCCTAATTTTTGAATTTAGCTTCCACCTCCTTGTATTTTATTTTCTATTTTATTTTTATTTTATCATCTTTATACTTTGGTATGTTTGTTTATTATCACTAACAAGTGCATGCAGGTACATTGATCTCAAATGTAGACGATATTTATTCCCACAGTCAAGCACATCAAGGATCAGTGGCCACTGTCCTCAATGTTTCTCAGAGGTCTTAGCCATTAGGTTGATTACAAACGTTTCTCAGAGGTCTTAGCCATTAGGTTGATTACAATAGATGCCTTTCTTTTGGAATTTGAGGCGTGATCGTCCGTGCTCCCAAACCATGGATGTAGTTCAAGGTTTCTCCGGATGTGGTTAAATTTCCCCAATTTTCACTTTACTTTCAAGAGGGAAAGTTTAATGTATGCTAGTATGGGGTTCTTGGAGATTTAAGTACAAATCTAGATTGCAAGCCTGCAACCTATTTCAAGATTTGAATACGAGTTTGGCACAAAGACGAATTTTGCAAGTCGTTCTTGATCAAGGCTTGATTTGTGTTTCTTAATTACTTATGGTTCTAAAAACGCAAGATTTTATTTCTTTAAAATAAAGTTTGCAAGCAACTTTAGTTTGATTTCATCCAAGTTTATCAAGTCCCATTCCAAGATTTTAAGGTTTACTTCTTTCACAAAAAAGTCATGATCAGAGCTTAAAGATAAGCCATGAGCGTTGTTTGATGAACTGGAATTTGCGTGTCATTATTAAATACCAAAATAAAACTATGTCGTAAGCGGCAAGGGTAACAAACTCTAAAATATTTCTAAAGCTTCATATTCAAAGTATTTAAGGATTTTTAGAATTACATCAAAGGAGGGTTCAATATCCTAAAGTTCATATTCAAGTCCGTATATTCAAGGAAGAAGGGTATAGGCAGGCAACAGAACTGTGATTTTGATGCCAAACAGGTGTCAAATTACTTGACAGATTTAGGATTTTATGACCAATCGCCTTGAGCTTCCTACGATGTGGATGATATCATTAGACACTTCAAGAGATCTGTATGAAGGGAGCATCACCAAGGGCTCACATGTGATCACTGTTTGTTGCTTTAGACAGATACAAGAGATGGGAGTATTTGAAGATGTGTCTACCTGAATGATGAAAAGGTTGACAGCATATCGCATCTCCAGTTGATTCCAACTCATTTGGTATCATATGACCATGGTTCTATTCTTCCCCGAGGTCGCTGCTAGCATTTCACTTATTAGGAACAGGTGCCGTCACGAATAGCTATAACCTGTGCAAAAGAATATCAGAAGCTCAGTAATAAATGTCATATTAGCAGTATCATTTTATGAGTCCTTTGGGTGGTTACGGCATAATGTTTTTGAATGGACAGTTAGTTAACCTTTTTTTGGGGAAGCGGTTTCATTACCGACCATATTTGTCTACACGGTCATTATATCCCAAGAACGTAGAAAAGTGTAGCAAAACGAAATGCTCAACATCCCGTCAAGACGACAATCCAACCTGTTAACTGATATGCTCCGTGGGAATCAAACACCCTGCCTCCAAGTTGCGCAACACTGTTAACGAACCCTGCACGAAGACAAAATGCAGTAACTGTCAGTGGAACCTCACAATTACACCAAATTATCACAAAATAAAGGAAAGACAAGTTTTAACAAAGGACAAGCAAGGCCCATCATTTAATACGATATGTCCTTGCAACGCACTTCCAAATGTGATCAGACTAAATTAAATCCTTTCCAATGGAAAGGAATTCATCATGTTGATTGCACATAATCAAACACGATAATAAGTGGTAATCAACAACCTTCAAGATTTCGAAGTGGCAAGCAAGAGCAACTGCCTATATAAAGCAATTCAGCGTTAAAAGAAAGCCAGAGAAAAATTGATCATTGCTCATGATAACAGAGCTTACATACACAAGTAGTAACTTGAAGAGAGGAAGTGTTCGTGCGTCACACAAATTGCAGGACAATAGCAACAACACACGTGAATTAAAGAGGAAGAACAACAATTCGCAGAATCCACAAACATCCATCCAAAAACCTAAAATCTTAAAAATAAGAAGACTTATCCTGTTGTAAGCTCCGCCGCGGAATCACGATCCAAACCCTCAGATCAACCGCCACCGTCGAGCTTCTAGAAACCCTTTCCATCACCACATCATCTTTAAAACCCTCGCACATTTCGCGAATCATCAGTCGTCGAACCTGCGAAAACCATTAAAACCGTAAGTGTTTCCAGGCTAACATTGATAATCTATTAACTTTCTTGTTTGTTTTATGTAGGAGAAGAACAGAAACAGGAGAAATCGCGGTGGAAATTGAAAGAAGAAGGGTGAGAAGAAGTAGAATTCGAGGAAGAAGAAGAGTTGAAAAGGGAAGATGAAGAATTTTAAGTGAAGAGGGAGAACAATGGGGGACAAGAGGGGAATGGATTGGGGATCTGAAAGATTTAGGGTTTTAATTTTTATTTTTGTCGTTGTTTTGTATCCTTGTAATCACACGCAGACTCACAGACCACAGCTACCGTGTACCATCAGCATCACCACCTTCCAATCCCATCTGATCACCAATCACGCAACACATTGCACACACCCACCGTAAGCCACACTAGTGCACCACACCAGATCCCTCGTTCCACTAACTACCCCATTTAATCTGCCATCAAGACCATTAATCATTTAGAAAACTTTAATTAACCTTTTTTTCAATTAATATAATCATAAACCCTCGCATTTAATTAATTTAACCTATTAATTTTTCTAACCAGCCCTTTTATTAAAACATTATTTCCTTTTTCTTAATTAACCCTTAATCCACTATTATTTATTAACTCAACGTATTTCATTAATTCTATTTATTCTCAACTTAATTCCATTTCATTAAATAATTTAATAATATTATTCCTTAATAATTTTTTTTCCTAAACAACTTACAATTTCAATTTATTTGTATTTTTCTTAATAAAAAAAACTATTTAATAAAAAAACTTGTAGTTATTAATAATAATCACTAAAAGAAAACTATTTTAATAAGAGAACTTTTTATTTTATTTAATAACTATCTTATCTAATTAAGTATTTATAATAACTCTTTTAAGGAGAAAACCTATTTATTTATTTGTAAATCCTTTACTTATTTTATTACGAACTAGCAATTTAAGTAATTCGAAAACCTTATTTCATAAAACTTAACTTTTTTTAACGTTGTAATCAATCTCATCAAATTAATCAAGTACCATTTTAAAACTAATTTATCATCAACCTCTATTTAAAACTTAATCCACCCCTTTTGTTCATTTTCCTCTTAAAATTAATTTCGCTAGAGCCTTATTAATCTAAAATAAAGTAGCTAATAAATCTAAATCGATATCCCATAACTCAATCAATCGTGTACGTTTCTATCTCGCAGCACCGATTCGAATATTCACGACTCTCACACCTGTCTCTTTTAGCACCGTTATCTGTTTGTATGCTCTTACTTTATCCATAATTTATTTTACTGCATCGCATTACGTCCAAAAGTATAATCTGCGCATGACTTAATACTTGTGCGTACACATCTCATTTGCATCATAATTTCCCATTTGATCCTTGATCCTTTTCAAGTTGATCACTTAAGTTTAGATCCTACCCCATGAGGAGGACCTTTTTTCTTTTACAACTTAGAATAAACTTAATCAACTCAAACTATTCAAACTATTCTCCCATTAGAGAATAAGACGTTAGTCATCTTGACAGTTGAGAAATAAATCTCCTACCCCATAACAATACAATAGAGATATAAGATATTTTCCCCTTGAGAGAGATAGTGGCATACTCGTCGACAATTCTGAGTGTTTGAGTCCTTCTCTCAAGACGATGCAAAGATCATCTCCTACAAGTTGTGGTGGTTAAGTCGAGTGTTCTCCCTTAAGAAGACGACTCGTCTTTTCTCCTAGAATCAATCAATCGGCAACCCTTATCCCTTTGGAACTTTGACCAATAGTCAATGAGCTCTTCAAACCCTTTAGAGTAACTACAAATACTCTGATTCCATTCCCGTCAGGATATGTAGGCACAAGATGCGATGTCTTGGCGAGTATACTTAGAAATAAACCACTAGGTCTTTCACCTTTAAGCAGATAGCCCTTAGAAATAAACAACATAAAAAAAGAGGTTCTTGTAGAGTACTACAGAAACTTAGGATGCTAGCATCTTCCCTAAGTTTAACCAACTCCCGAACCTAAAAATCTCTAGCTTTTGCATTTGCATTGCATTGTAGCTAATTCGATCTTTTTCCCTTCCTTTGGACAAATTAAAGACCGATGGTGAACCAATGAATTAAAGATTCAAATTAATTAATAATTTGACATCCAATTCTCCCTGCGACAACCGTATTAACATTTCTTCTTCTTCTTTCATGAAACCGCTTTAGACCAGGAGTTGCCGGTCTTAAGCTGTCGAGAAAGGATTTGATGCTCGGTGATGATGACGTAATAGTATGAACCATAAGGGCTTGAGATTGCTGGTGTTGCCTTTGATATTTTTTGGTGCCGTACGACACTTATGTTGACGGATGTCCGAAAGTTTCCTTATCCGAAACTATTTTCGATGCTTTGTTGGAAGCTGGAGGCGACTTTGGTTGTTGCCCTTCCAGCTGCTCGAGTTCGCCCGATGATGATTTGAAATCTGAAGGTTGAACCTATTTCATTTATTTCTTAATTCTTAACATTCAATTTATTTTTGTTACGACATTGCAGGTATGAAGATATGTTCGAGCTGTGTCGGTTTCATCGCTTGACGAGACTCAGAATGTTCAAGGCTTCGCTGAGAACATCGCGAGAAATTGCATCCAGATTCGTAGTATATCACTTTGGAGCATCTGCTGCAGTAAATTCAAGATCAAACATGTTGTAGCTTGGTTGTATTTCTTTAGAAACATTTCCTTCTAGCATAATGAAATGAAGCTTGTTTTGTACTTTGTTTAAATTCTCTTGGATATTGTAATTGTAATCTTGAATGTTAAAGTTCTCACATTTCACGTTCTTGGATACCACTTTCTCGAGTTGCTTAGCTATAAGAGATGCCCCCAAATTGCTCTTGCGAGTTCTTTCCAAATTATTTCCTTTGTTTTCCTCGGTTTTAATTTGAACTTGTACCAATTTGTACCAAATCACCCTTGAAGAAATGAAAAGTTGTGGGACCGTGGCATGAATAACTTTGAATAAATGTTGAAACTTGGAATGCATTGAAAATAAATCACCATGTAGTTGTGCCTTTATTTTGTAATGGTTAAAAAACCTTTCAACTTGACGAAGTCTAGAATATCTGTAATGGCATCAAAACTCATGGACTTTGTGGCTTAGTCACAAAACTCTTGAATTTAGTGAACCTCGAAGGCTTGAGTCTTGCCACTTTAAACCCTTTAGTTGAATTTGAACTCCGAAGTAAGGTAATCAAATTGTGCAAGCCAACCTCAAAACTAGTAACTGATATAGTAACGTCCTTATTTCGGGGTCTCTTGACGACATTTGAATAGGCCGCCAACACACTTCAATACGAGTTCCCAACACCATCCAAAATACGTGAAAGTCAAACGCGAGTAGAACATAGGACAAGGGAAAGTAGAGTTACTGATACATATTGAAACCGTTTTGTAGTTATAACACGATCCATTGCAAATTGAGTCTTGAAAATTATTGGTACTCTTTGAATGGAATCTGATAGACTTATTCATATGCAAAAATCTTCTTAAATTAAGCTTGAATTCCTGAACGGTGAACTTTAAACCCAAATGTACTGCACCTACACAAATTGGTTAACTGCAATAAACATGTACACAAAAGTAAAAAAGATATCACACAAGAAATGCATAAAGGTGGGTGGGATCTTACGGTCAAAAATTAGGGTGCGACACTCATGGTGCTTTGTAATGGATGTACTGTCAACACAATCTTGGACTTATATGGTCCAATTTTTCTTCAAGCTTGTAACTTTGGGAATAATGATAGAATTTTGATTATCTTGATTTGTAATTTGAAGTGATAATCTTACTTAGGATAGTAAAAAATAAATTCTCAAATAAATCGTTAAAAACACAAACCTTAAACTCAAATAATTTGTGCTCTTGCATCCATCTTAGCGATCTTTTCATGGTAAATGATGTTGCAAACCCAACAAGGTGAATGTAAATATGTTTCAAGCGCTTCGTGATGCTTCACATGCTTGTTCATATTCAGACAAAATTCTTTTATAATGGAATTTCTTTATGTTTCACGCGAATAACTAATGGTAGTGTCTTGAGTATTGATATCTCATGAAATGAACGACATGTATTTGAACACCAGCAAGGTGAAACTGAATGCTCGTTGTGCAAGGTCCTGGTGAAGCCCCAGTGAACCATCCCATATTAGATGTAGTAAGAAAATGACCCTAAGTTTTCCTAGCGAGTCTGTAGCGAAGAGGTTCGCTGTGCGAAGAAGTGCTTGCACTATGAATTCAGATATTTTTCAAGGGCGATTTAACTGCTTCTGAGGCACTTGAAGTGCCCAAAAGTGGTATTCTCTAGGCGAAAAGGGTGTTCACTAGGCGATTAGGATATGTTTTTGTTTTACTATATATGTACTTTTCTAACTTTTTAGAAACATAACTTTGGTAAAACTTTTGTAACATATATTTTTGAGATCAAAACTTTATCTCTCTTCATTCCAAGCATATTCTAGAGAGAGAAACATAAACCCTAAGAGGGAGAAGGTAAGAGCTTTGATCTCTTGTTGAGTTTGGATGTAATCTTTTGATATCTGATGTTTTTCGTCTAATTTATGTATTGTGAACTAGTTTTGATTCAATATTGATATTGTCTTTGATTTCTTATTTGTGGGTCTTGACAAAACCTTTTGAAAATCTTAGATCTTAGATATTCATCTATCAATGAGCAAACTATCAACATAGTCTTGTATGTTGATGTTCACTTGTATCTTCTATTTTATCATGTTAATTAGTAGCATGAGTAGGATCAATACGGTATTATGAGGATGCATGATAATAGAGATGAAAAACTATGTTCACTTACAGTGGGAAAATTAGTTGAGTGTTGTTGCACCGTAAAATTTGCCCACCTGTTTTCTACCTTTGACTGGCTTTTGCTTCGTTTTCATCTGCATATCATTTAGGCTGCATTTTGCCCGTGTTATCATCCGGATTGAATTTATCATAATTTTAGCCGCTTTGCTCGCGTTTCAAGCGATTCAAATTAATTCAAACGAGAAATTCAATGTCAAAATCGAGCTAAAGTCGCTCTCTTTTTTATGATTCAATCCGTGTCGATAATATCGGTGCATTTCGGTGCTTGCCCGTTTTCCATAGCATTTTTGCATTTTTTATTGTTATTTTTGTTTTATTTTTATTTATTTAGAGATGTTTTAAATAGGAATAGATGTTTATAATGGTTTTTGTTTGTAGGTTTATTAATATTAGGATTTATTTGTAAATGGTTTTTATTTAATAGTTTTTTTTTAGAATTATGTCTTTTTTATTAGATTTAAATTATGTTATTTTTAATTTAGTGTAGTTTTTATTTACTAATAAGATTATTATTATTTTCTTTTATTATTTATTTAGTTAGATTATCATTATGATTATTATTTATTATATTAGAAATAGTATTAGCATAGAATGTTTATTAGTTTTTATCATTTGTTTATTTATTAATTAGTTTAAATGAGTTTATTTTAATTAAATCTGTTTTTTATAGTTTATATGTAATATATACTTCTTTGAGAAATTTTATTATTGGACGTATTTCGGCCCCAGTGGATGGACTTGTGAGTTTTATATTGAAGGATGGGGGTTCAAATCCCACCTTGGCCATTTTGTGTTACGTTTTTTTTCTTCTTAATTTTAACGTTTATGTAATATATGTTTGTTCGTGCAATTTTATTACTGGACGTATCCCCGCTCCAGCGGATGAACTTGTGATTGTTATTTCGAACCCCACCTCCCCCTTTTTTTCTTTATTTACGTTTTTTCACCTTTTCTTTCTTTTGTAAAGGTTTCTTTGTTTAATTATAGGTTTTATTCAATGTATTATCAGTATTTATTAATTTAACTTTTTTTTATCATCATTAACAAGTCATTAATCATCAATTACACCAGACTGCCACGTGGCAGCGCTATATAGAGGGGTCCTATTCACTTCCTTCTCCAGAGGGAACCCTAAACTCTCAGCCTCCAAACCCTAGACCAAAGAACCCTAACCCTACAATATGCAGCCGCAACCCAGAAACATCACAAACCACCATCAAGCTTCAACAGCAACTCGACCAGAAATCGCCGTGAAGCCTCCTACCTCCATTAACCTTTCTTCTTCGAAAACCTCCATTGATGAAACTTCAAACTTAGAAGCTTCAAACTTCTACAGGCCCAGAAACGCACCTTCAACCTATCCACCGTAAAACTTCAAACTTCTGTTCGAACCCCTTTTTTTTTTTTCCAGAAAGTCACTTCTTTTCACCATTAGAACCCTCTAACCTCAAACAACAGAACAACATCAAACACTTCATACCCAGTTTCCAGCCAACAACATCAACCCAGAAAACTTACGCAAAGCCCATAGCGTGACTGCAAACCCAACAACATGCTTCGAAACCCAGACCAAACGCATCAACTGTTCTTGAAATTTCCACAACCCGTCTCCATCTTCTTCTCTTCCATAACAAAACTCACAACCTCTATTGTCATTCTTCGAACCAACTCAACACTCCAAACCGTCTTCTCAAAAACAGACCCAGACTTCCCAAAAGTCCTCTTCCAAACCTTCGAAATCAAACATTGAATCTCAACTGTAACACATCCGAAGACCCCTCAAAGCTTCATCAAACCCAGACCAAAAAAATCCCCAGATTCATCTCCTCCGAACCACTTCCAAAACTCACCGCAAATATCCATAAACCAAATAACAACCACTCGAATCTCCCAAAACTTCACCTTCCCAAACAACCTTCTTCGTTATTAAATCCCAAATCAATGTAACCTAAACAGAATGTAACAGAGAGAGAGAGAGAGAGAGAGAGAGAGAGAGAGAGAGAGAGAGACAGAGACAGAGTTGAAAACAGAAACAAAAGGAGAACTCGAAGCTGGTCGAGTGAAGATGAATGATACGAAGGAGATGAGTGGACAGAGGGAGTCATTTCAGAGAGAGTAAGGCGATACGCACGAAGGAGGAAATGACCTTTTTTTTCTTTTTTCCATTTAATTTCTTTTTTTTTCTTTATTTGTTAATTGCTATTGGTTGGTTGGGTTGAAGCCCACCAGATTTTATGTGAATCCGTTTTTCTACATACCACCATCCGTTTTATCTTACCCCCCCCCCCCCCCCCCCGGTTTTTTTTATTTTTGTAAATATTAATTATTTTATAAATATTTTATAATATATTATTATAGTTATTATGTAAAGCTTATTATTATTATATTTTTAATATCCCATTTTGTAAATAAGATATTTTTGTATAGAAGTTTATAGTACTTTATTTTTTAGAGTTGAATTCCATTTCGCATTTGTCATTGGGCCTTTTGTCCCATTTTCCATTTTGGTCGATGATGAGACCTCCGTAATTCGTTATTAATCAATTTGTTGATGGATAATGTAGGATATGAGACCACTTTTCTTTCTCTCCTCATTTCTTTTCATCTTTCGATTTTATTTGACTTTTGGTGATCGATGAAGTCTTGTAAGACGAGATCCCACTGTTTTTGGTCTGTGCGACATGATTCAATTGGAGAACGGTCATCAATATCGTTTCTCTATCCTGTCCTCAGCACGAATATCGATACGCGACCTCTTAAAGTTTGACTTCCCTTATAAGTCGAGCTATGACGGTTTAGCGTCACATTGGTCCCGATTCAAAGCATCATCAAAGACCAAAAGAGGAGAAGATTGGAATGGAGCTTGCGCACAATGTCAATGGTCAACGGAACCACTCCGTTCGGTAACATCTATCTAATTCAAGTCTTTTAATCAACCGCCGAGTGTTGTGGGTTCTTAGCAATAGATACATAGGAAATGGTGATTGAGGGGTTTCCCCTTAATGGCCTAGAGTGTTTAGTATAGCACCCTTTGGGTGATATGCGACGCATTCACTCCTACGCTTTAGGTTCTTGTGTGTGTGTCCCGAGTTCCTTCCCGTTTGGCGTGTTAGGCCTGCTTCCTCTTTTCCCTCGCCCCTGTGCGATCGAAACTCCTTTCTCTCGCATCCTGGCGATTGAGATCCCCCTCTTTCCTCCGTGCAATCGAGACTCCCTTTTCTCTCGCTTCCGTGCGATCGAGACCGTTTTCCGTAGTTGGCTGAACTACAGCTGCTCTGATTTCTCGTACCAGACGAGAATATGTAGGCATAGGATGCGATATCCTAGCGAGCACACAAACAACTAACTTCTCTGTTCTCTCGGTGCCGTGCGATCGAGACTTTCCCGCTGACAACTAATTCATCCCTTTTCTCTTGCCCTAGCGCAATCGAGACCAGACCGTAGTTCTAGAACCCGTAGGTTTCCATATATTTAAACCCCGACATACTACGTTCTTTCTACTGCAAACAGGTAACGCCTAAGTCTCCAATGGTCGAGCAGCATACACCTAACTGCTAGAATGTGTACGCTAGTATTGTCCACCTCTTCTCTCACCCCGTGTGATTGAGAACACCCTGTTTTACCCGTAGTTAGCCTGAACTACGTTTTGCTCTGATTTCTCGTACCAGACAAGAATGCGCAGGCACAAGACGCGATGTCTTGGTGAGCAATCCCCCCCGTAGTTTCTCGAACTATGTTGACTCTGATTTTCCCATTGCACGAGGGAATACGTAGGCATAGAGCGCGACGCTCTATCGAGTCAGTTCTTTCTGTTCTTTTCAGTTCTTTTCGTTTAGCATTAGCAGCCATAGATAGTTTGTTTTTTCACCCATAGACTAGACAACAAGTGTGGATCCCGTCGAATACGACGGACGTGAGGGGTGCTAATACCTTCCCCTTGCGTAACCAACTCTCGAACCTGAGATTTGGTTGCGATGACCGATCTTATCCCTATTTTCGTCAGGTTTTCTCTGAGCGTTTTCTTTCCCTCTCTTGGGATAAATAACGCATGGTGGCGACTCTTCTGTCATTGTCGGCTTCGATTTTTCATAGTAGCGACAGTTGGCGACTCTGCTGGGGACTCTTCCCATCCCTTATGTGAGTCAATCCTAGCCCTTGTTTTCTTGTTTGTAGGTGTGTGTATCTGTACATATTTGTGTGTTGTATTTTGTACATAGCTGTGTTTTCATTTTCACACTTTTATTATCTGTTGCTGTTGTGTTGTTGGGTGATTGTTCCATTGAGAGATAAGCCAGACCTAGGCTTGAGTGTAGACTTAGCATTAGAAGTGGAGATTAGTGGTGAGCCTGTATGCTTTGCATGCACCAGCTAGCCATGAAATTTTCACTCAGACGAGATTCTCTTTAACGAATTTTATTTCTGGCCCTTTGGGCTCGAAGGAATTTTGGATCTGAGGATTGTCGACTCCCGGAACCGATCACTTGGGAGTCGGCTAAGTGAGGCCGCTTCGTGAGACAATGATGCCAAACTAGAAATGGTGAACGTATCATCATTTCTCGAAAGTCTGTGACGCTGACGAGAGAGATTGGGTCCATACCTATGAGAGAGATTGGGTTACGCAGGAAACTAGACCTCCAACCTACCTGGTATTTTAGTTTTCTCTTCAGAGCGGACTTTTGAACTTGTCCAATCAGCAGTGCAGCAATTGTTCAGTGCTTTATGGGATCTTTGATCCTTTGTTTGTTGCATCAGCATTTGCATTGCATTTCATGTACATCTCATGTTTGCATGTCCATCCTTGGCTGGAACAGAGAGCTTATTCGTCTTTTGTCCATCTCGCAGTTGATTTCCTGACATTCGCACCAGACTTGAATTAGCTTCTAGAAGGATCATGGACTCAGGAGAGCAGAATTTGGTTGTTACGAGGGCAGAGTTTGAGATGATGAAGAACCAGTTGGATCAGCTCATGGAAGCCATGACAGCTATGACCAGAGGAGAGACCAATATTCAGAGGACTCCCGTGAACAATGTTGCTCAAGCTCAGCCTGTGCAGATTCCTGTTGGAGAGCATACTATTGTTAGAGATATGGATTCATCTTCTCTCCATGACACAGATTATCAGAGTTTCACATTCTCTGCGTCAGGGGCTGTTCCAAAGGTTAATGCTAGAGACCCAAAGACTGTTGAGTTTATGAGGAGATGTCAGTTGTTGGAAGAAAAGCTTGCTACCCTGATGCGTAAGGATACTCTTAATCTGAATGCTTCGAGCATGTGTTTGGTGTCAGGCCTTGTGTTGCCTCCGAATTTCAAGACGCAAAATTTTGAGAAGTACAAAGGGGATAGTTGTCCGAAGCAGCATTTGGTGATGTTTTGCAGGAGAATGACCTCATATGCCCACAATGACAAGCTTATGATTCACTGTTTCCAAGATAGTCTAAGTGGGGCGTCGTTGAGTTGGTATATGCAATTGGAAAGTGGTAGCATCAGATCATGGTCAGATTTAGCCATTGCCTTCGTGAAGCAGTACAATTAAAATCTCGACATGACTCCGAGTCGCATGCAGTTGCAAGAACTATCTCAGGCGGACAATGAATATTTTAGAGCGTACATGCAGAGATGGAGAGAGCTAGCTGCTCGTGTTCAACCACCACTTCTGGACAGAGAATTGGTTGACCTGTTTGTGGATACCTTGCAAGGTCCCTACTTTGATAAGATGATTGGTTGTAAGGTAGTGAACTTTTCTGACTTCGTGAAAGCAGGAGAACGTATTGAGAGCGGAATCAAGAGTGGAAAGATTCGAGACATCTCGGATAGCTTTGTTTTTGAAAGTGAACCAGTTGTCAGCTCTAAAGAGGAATGGGAGAAAGAAAGTAATGCTATTCCGGAATCTCCATTACCTCAGATTCAGTTTTCAGACGTTTTGAGTATTCAGAGTCAGCAACCTGTTAGGTCTGCGTATCAGATATCTGTTTCCCCACAGAGTCAACATTCATACTGTCATCAGCCGCGTCAGCACGCTCGACGAAGACTGAGGAAGCCAAAGAGACATTTCACTCAGCTGCCGTTGTTGTATAGTCAGATATTGCCAGACTTGATCAGAGGTGGATTGATAGTGCCAAAGAAGATTGATCCAGAGATTCCTCCTCATCCGTCAGATTCTGATGTCAACGCCCGCTGTGAGTACCATGTTAGGGCACAGGGGCATTCAACTAAAGACTGTAAGGTGCTTGAAGCCATGTTCAGACTCTGCTAGACTCCAACAGGTTTTCAATCACGCCTCAGGGTATTCAGATAACGGTCCTCCATCGTCCAGTAATGTGGGTTTGACAGCTAATGTTATGGAGGGATTCACCGAGAGCAGATGTTCAGAAGATTATTAGACGAATTTTGATGAGTAATTCTGAAGATGGTTGGTTCAGCAGCAAGTCAAGAATGAAAGCTCAGTTCTCCAAAGCTGGCAATCTCTTTTATCATGTTATTCCTTTGCATCTGTAGTTTCTTTTCTGTTTAAGTGCGAACATATTTGCAAATTTCATTTGTAAGACGTGTTTGTTTTCAATTGCTAATGATAATGAAATGATTATGCATGTTTTGATTAAATCTATTCGTGTTCACTCAGTATTGCTTTTTTATTAATGTCAAACGCTTGTTTAAGCGGAATTCCTTGAGGGAGGATGACGAAATTGAAAGACACAGAACTTCCGATTGTATGCTTTTGAATAAACCCTGCTGATGATGTACAGGCATTGTTTCAAATTCCTAAACACCAGAGATATAAGGATGTTAATCCCTTGTCAAACCCTTCGAGCCTAGTTGTAGGAGTTTCTTTTTGAAAACGAAAAAACCTCAATCTTAACCTGGGGCAGGGTAGGTGTCAGTTAATTCGACTAAACTTCCAAATTGTGAGAGGAGTGTTCCCGTTCGAGGACCAATCACACTTGTATAGGTCATACCTAAAAAACCACAGTGGTTATCCATTACTGAACAAAGAGTGAAACAGTCACAAACCGATCAAACAAGTCAGACCAGCCGGTGTCACACGATTTGTTCCGAAAAAAAGAAAAGAAAAAAAAATAAAAGCCCGCTAAGTCGATAACTTGAAAACAAGTGGCTTAGGAAAAAAATTAGGGCATCCCGTTGTACTTCAAAATCAAAAGATATACTCAAAAGAGTCAATCCAGGCAAAAATAGGGAAATAAAAAATAATGACGAAGAACAAGTCATGTGATTCCAGACACCAAAGATGAAAAGCGAGTGACTGTCACTTCGAAAACTCGTGGTTTCCTGAACCATCACTTCTGTCATTCAACCTTTGAGAGGTGAGCGCTAGTGTCGAATTAGATGAACATAGGATTGGAGAATATCAAGGAGAGTGGGTGGGTTAAACATAACTTTGAGCCCTATATCCTTTCTTTCAAACCGTGAACCTGACCACATTACAACCTTTGAAAGTCCTAATTGAAGCAGGTTTGTTTCAAAAGCATACTTCGGTAAAGATCACGTTGAAACTGACTCCTAAAAGGATTCCTCTTACAACGTTGTATTAATGTTGACATATTGATAAGTGATTCGTTCACCCTATGTCACAACAAATTTTTTCGAGTGAACAGACTTGGATTTCGAAACTGTCATATACATTGCATTAATATTATCTTTTGCAAAACAAATTGTTTTACTTGTGAGTAAGCACTTGATATCAGGAAAGTTCCTACATTGGAAAGTTTGATCGAGATAAGATGCAGAGCGCCTGAGTACTCCGTTGAACAGAGGCAAGGCATATCAAATGATCATCAAGGGAGTCAGCCATCCGAAGATCAGTTAATCTGGGGCAATCAGGTCGAGATTCGATAAATCTCTCGAAGTCAGCCAAGGGCACTTGTCTACAAATCAGCCAATCAGGGGCAAATCACTTCAAGGCTGGGGCAGGTCACCCCAAGAGCATAAATGTTATCCTTATCCAGAAGGCAGTTAATCTGAGGCACCTTATTGAGGTTCATGATGCTGAGGCAATTCATATTAAACTAGCAGGGTACAAAAACTTCAGGTTCCTTTACAGATATCCCACAGGCTGGGGCAAGTTTGGAAATAAAGGAACTTTTCCTCTCCATATCTTTAGAGCTACTCAGAGCTATTCAAGCAGGTGCAGTCAATCTTCAGGTTCAAGATGAATGTCGGGAAGTCGTAACCCTTCACCTGTCTTCCCCAGCAAAAGCCCAATCATCATTGGCATGTGTAAGCTATCCTCAGAGGAGTCCGATCATACTTGGCACATCCGGTTATTCCCAGCGAAGTTGGCTTCACCTCTTCAGCATTTATTTTGCTGGAGTATCTCTTTCACATCCAGCTTTCCCCCAGCAGCCCGAGCCTGCATCTGCATTTTTGCATATAGTTATCATATTTGCATCCTCTTTTGCATCTCATCCTCAAATGCGTAGCATTTCCATTTCGTATGGAGCATTACGCCACGAAAAAAATTCAAACATATGAATGCGAAGCATAAGCCAGTTTTTATTAGCCGTCCGTGGTAACTTGAATCGCTCTTCAATCAAGACAGTGGTATATCAACAGCTTTGTTCAGACAGCTCATCGACTTGCTTACTTTTGGGTTCTAGATCATACGTCGGTCGTACTTTTTCCATCAACCCTCTGATGATGACATCCGCAGCAGATCTTCCTCTCGTCTATCATTAGACGATGCGAGATTCAGATATGGTGTTCCTCTCGTCTATCATTAGATGATGCGAGATTTGGATATGATGTTACTCTCGTCTATCATTAGACCATGCGAGATTTGGATATGATGTTCCTCTTGTCTATGATTAGACGATGTGAGTGTTTTGATATGGTTTTCCTCTCGTCGATCATTAGACGATGCGAGTTTTGGGTATAATGTTTCTCTCCGTCCATCATTCGACGATGTTGAGAGTTGATGGCGATGTTAGATGCTTATCAGATTTATGTTTGTCTGGCGGCAATGTCAAAGTTCTGTATCCCCACAGGTAGTTGACGGTGATGTCAGGGTTATCTTACTAGGTTTATATTTTTCTGACGGCGATGTCAAATATCTTTGTTTTCCCAACGGCGAGGTTGGATGTTTTTCTGGTGGCAATGTCAGGTAATTTGGTTTCCCAGCGACGAGGTTGGATGTTTTTCTAGCGGCGATGTCAGGTAATTTGGTTCTCAAGCGGCGATGTTGGATGTTTGTTTCCGGGGGCGATGTCAGGTGATTTAGTTTTCCAGTGGCGATATTGGGTGTTTTGGTTGTCCGGCGGCGATGTCAGACGCTTTATTTTTGTGAATGACTAGCGGCGATGTCAGGTGTGATTTACCGATTGATTATTTTGAATGACTGGCGGCGATGTCAGAGGATTGTATCTTTGGATTCGATGTTCGTTTTATTTAACAGAGGTCTAACAACGACGTTAGCTACTTTACCAACTGGAGGTAGAGGACTGACAACGATGTCAGATGCTTTTACAGATGTAGTGCCTATGCCTGACAGCGAGGTCTGGTGTCTGACGGTAATGTCAGAGGAATTTTATGTGGAGTTCTCACGGCGAAGTCAGATGTTTTACAAACTGGATATGGATGACTGACGGTGAAGTCAAATGTTTTACTTGGTTGATGACTGACGGCGAGGCCAAATATTCTACTTGATATAGATGTTTGACGGCGATGTCAGAGGTTTCTTTTGTGGTTGGCAAATCTCAGGGTTCTCTTTTGTATTCAATCACCTTCAACCTTGAATGTCTGAAATCGGATGCTTTTCATCCCTTCTGGTCCAAGTCGATTGAATAGGGGCAGCTGTTGCACCCTAAAATTTGTCCACCTGTTTTCTAGCTTTGATTGGCTTTTGCTTCGTTTTCATCTGCATATCATTTAGGCTGCATTTTGCCCGTGTTATCATCCAGATTGAATTTATCAGAATTTTAGCCGTTTGGCTCGCGTTTCAGGCGATTCAAATTAATTCAAACGAGAAATTCAATGTCAAAATCGAGCTAAAGTCGCTCTCTTTTTTATGATTCAATCTGTGTCGATAATATCGGTGCATTTCGGTGCTTGCCCGTTTTCCATTGCATTTTTGCATTTTTTATTGTTATTTTTGTTTTATTTATATTTATTTAGAGATGTTTTAAATAGGAATAGATGTTTATAATGGTTTTTATTTGTAGGTTTATTAATATTAGGATTTATTTGTAAATAGTTTTTATTTAATAGTTTTTTTTTAGAATTATGTCTTTTTTATTAGATTTAAATTATATTATTTTAAAATTAGTGTAGTTTTTATTTACTAATTAGATTATTATTATTTTCTTTTATTATTTATTTAGTTAGATTATCATTATGATTATTATTTATTATATTAGAAATAGTATTAACATAGAATGTTTATTAGTTTTTATCATTTGTTTATTTATTAATTAGTTTAAATAAGTTTATTTTAATTAAATCTGTTTTTTATATTTTATATGTAATATATACTTATTTGAGAAATTTTATTATTGGACGTATTTCCGCCCAAGCAGATGGACATGTGAGTTTTATAGTGAAGGATGGGGGTTCGAATCCCACCCTGGCCATTTTGTGTTACGTTTTTTTTTCTCTTAATTTTAACGTTTATGTAATATATGTTTGTTCGTGCAATTTTATTATTTGACGTATCCTCGCCCCAGCGGATGAACTTGTGATTGTTATATGGAAGGATGGGAGTTTGAACCCCACCTCACCCTTTTTTCTTTATTTACGTTTTTTCACATTTTCTTTCTTTTGTCCAGGTTTCTTTGTTTAATTATAGGTTTTATTCAATGTATTATCAGCATTTATTAATTTAACTTTTTTTTATCATCATTAACAAGTCATTAATCATCAATTACCCTAGACTTCCACGTGGCAGTGCTATATAGGGGGGTCCTATTCACTTCCTTCTCCAGAGAGAACCCTAAACTCTCAGCCTCCAAACCCTAGACCAAAGAACCCTAACCCTACACTGTTCAGCCGTAACCCAGAAACTTCACAAACCACCATCAAGCTTCAACAGCAACTCGACCAGAAATCGCCGTGAAGCCTCCTACCTCCATTAACCTTTCTTCTTCAAAAACCTCCATTGATGAACCTTCAAACTCAGAAGCTTCAAACTTCTACAGGCCCAGAAACGCACCTTCAACCTATCCACCGTAAAACTTCAAACTTCTGTTCGAACCCCTTTTTTTTCCAGAAAGTCACTTCTTTTCACCATTAGAACCCTCTAACCTCAAACAACAGAACAACATCAAACACTTCATACCCAGTTTCCGGCCAACAACATCAACCTAGAAAACTTACGCAAAGCCCGTAGCGTGACCGCAAATCCAACAACACGCTTCGAAACCCAGACCAAACGCATCAACTGTTCTTGAAATTTCCACAACCCCTCTCCATCTTCTTCTCTTCCAGAACAAAACTCACAACCTCTATTGTCATTCTTCGAACCAACTCAACACTCCAAACCGTCTTCTCAAAAACAGACCCAGACTTCCCAGAAATCATCTTCCAAACCTTCGAAATCAAACTTCGAATCTCAATTGTAACACATCCGAAGACCCCTCAAAGCTTCATCAAACCCAGACGAAAAAAATACCTAGATTCATCTCCTCCGAACCACTTCCGAAACTCACCGCAAATATCCATAAACCAAACAACAACCACTCGAATCTCCCAAAACTTCACCTTCCCAAACAACCTTCTTCGTTATTAAATCCCAAATCAATCTAACCTAAACAGAATGTAACAGAGAGAGAGAGTTGAAAACAAAAATAAAAGGAGAACTCGAAGCTGGTCGAGTGAAGATGAATGATACGGAGGAGATGAGTGGACAGAGGGAGTGATTTCAGAGAGAGTGAGGCGATACACACGAAGGAGGAGATGACCTTTTCTTTTTTTCTTTTTTCCATTTAATTTCTTTTTTTCTTTATTTGCTAATTGTTGTTAGTTGGTTGGGTTGAAGCCGACCAGATTTTATGTGAATCCGTTTTTCTACACACCACCATCCGTTTTATCTTACCCCCCCCCCCCCCTGTTTTTTTTTAATTTTTGTAAATATTAATTATTTTATAAATATTTTATAATATATTATTATAGTTATTATGTAAAGCTTATTATTATTATATTTTTAATATCCCATTTTGTAAATAAGATATTTTTGTATAGAAGTTTATAGTACTTTATTTTTTAGAGTTGAATTCCATTTCGCATTTGTCATTGGGCATTTTGTCCCATTTTCCGTTTTGATCGATGATGAGACCTTCGTAATTCGTTATTAATCAATTTGTTGATGGATAATGTAGGATATGAGACCACTTTTCTTTCTCTCCTCATTTCTTTTCATCTTTCGATTTTATTTGACTTTTGGTGATCGATGAGGTCTTGTAAGACGAGATCCCACTGTTTTTTGTCCGTGCAACATGATTCAACTGGAGAACGATCATCAATATCGTTTCTCTATCCTGTCCTCAACAAGAATATCGATACGCGACCTCTTAAAGTTTGACTTCCCTTATAAGTCAAGCTATGACGGTTTAGCGTCACATTGGTCTCGATTCAAAGCATCATCAAGGACCAAAAGAAGAGAAGATTGGAATGGAGCTTGGCACAATGTCAAGGGTCAACGGAACCACTCCATTCGGTAACATCTATCTAATTCAAGTCTTTTAATCAACCGCCGAGTGTTGTAGGTTCTTAGCAATAGATACGTAGGAAATGGTGATTGAGGGGTTTCCCCTTAATGGCTTAGAGTGTTTAGTATAGCACCCTTTGGGTGATATGCGACGCATTCACTCCTACGCTTTAGGTTCTTGCGTGTGTGTCCTGAGTTCCTTCCCGTTTAGGCGTGTTAGGCCTGCTTCCTCTTTTCCCTCGCCCCTGTGCGATCAAAACTCCTTTCTCTCGCATCCTGGCGATTGAGATTCCCCTCTTGCCTCCGTGCAATCTGTCGCTACTCGAAAAATACGCGCAACGACGGGGAAGGCGAAAAGGAAAGGACAGAAGAGTCACCACCGAACTTTATTTATCCCATGAGGGGAAAGGAAAATATCGAGAAAACCTTAAGAACAGAAATGGATAAGATGGTCTCGCGACCAAGAACGGGTTCGGAAGTCGGTTATGCAAGGGGAAGGTATTAGCACCCCTCGCATCCATCGTACTCGATGGGAACCATTTGCTTGTCGAATGTGTGAATTTATTTGCTTAAATATTATGCTATAAAAAGTGTTCCCCAAAGGGTAAAGAAAGAGGGTTTAGAAACTAAGAAAGGAGGCAACAGGGAAAAAGAGAGAAAGGTCAGACTCGGTAGGACTTCGCGGTCCTAGGCCTACGTATTCTCAATGGATATGAGAAAATCAGAGTCGACGTAGTTCGGGGAACTACAGATATGAGGGGGAATGTGCTCGGCAAGGATTGCGGCCCTTGTGCCTACGTATCTTTACTTGAAAAAAGTAAAGAATCAGAGCAGCCGTAGTTCGGCCTACGATTTGTCGATGTTTTTATGGATGATGCTATCGTACGCATTCTAGCAGTTAGGTGTATTGCTGCTCGCTTGTTGGAGACTTAGACATTACCTGTTTGCGGTAGAATGGACGTATCATATCCTTTTCAAAAGATAATTTTTCACCATGCGAGGCAAGATGTCACATTTGATTTGTTGAATTATTTTTTTTAGGGGCGAGATAGGTCCTCGGATAGTAACTCCTACGGGTAGTACCCAATTCTTCATCTCAAAGTTTTTGTTATGAAAGGGTGTGGCGAACATAGCGTCTTCGTATTGAAAGACGAGTATCAAAACCACACACACTACAGTGAGCATCTCGACACTCGGAGAGGAAGAAGTCTACACTTAATCCTCTCTCTTTAGTTCAATACAAAGAGAGCTTCATTCTCTTATTAAAGTGTTTTTGGTTTTAAATGGTAAGCGCTTTTGCGACAGAGAAACCTACGGTAAACGTCAGCACTCGGGATAGGAGAAGGCCTACGCCTAACCACTCCACGACCATTCAAATTTTTGTCATGAAAAGAGTTTTAAAAATGCGCTCGGTACGGGACCGAGGTTTTTAGGTGACAAAGGCTGCGGAAGGAAGTTGTAGAGGGAGATAGGTGGCGGATAAGGTCACGTCTTCGTATTGAAAGACGAGTATCGAGACCACCCACACTACAGTGAATATCCCAACACTCGGAGAGGAAGAAGTCTACACTCAATCCTCTCTCTTTAGTTCAATACCGAGAGAATTGATTTATTTATTGTAAGTGTTTTGAAAATGCACTTGGTACGGGGCCGAGGTTTTTAGGAGAAAAAGGTGTGGATGAAAACGTCTTCGTATTGAAAGACAAGTATCAAAACCACCCACACTACAGTGAGCATCTCGACACTCAGAAAGGAAGAAGTCTACACTCAATCCATTCTCTTTAGTTCAATACAAAGAGAACTTTACCCTTTTATTAAATATGGTGAATTGGCTTAATAATCGTTTGAGAAAATCCGCTTGACGTTGGGTCAAGGGTTTAATTGCTTAAAAAAGGTTTGAGGTGACACGAACAAGGTCGATGGCGGACGCACAAGGCGGCCGACTTACATGGTCGAAAATGGCTCGATAAAATCGAGAGTTTGTTTTTTTTGAAAATGGTTATGTAATCAAGAGTCAACAAAGACAATAGCAATATTTACACTAAAACCATGCAAAAATATGGGCTAGTCGGCAAAAAAAATCAAGACATGCAAAAAAAAAACGGCGAACTCCTTGAAAAAAAAATTTTTAGGTAAAAAAAACAGCAAAAAAGCATAAACAAACTGATCAGTTCGCGTCGCAAAGGGTGCTCGCGCCGCGAACTGAGAAAAGTGAACATTCTGTTTTTTGCATGTTCGCGCCGCGAACTGGGAAAACTTTCATTCTGATTTTGGCATGTTCGCGCCGCGACCTGAAGCGAAAAATGTAATATTTGCTGGGGTTTTTTTTTGCTGTCTTTTATGGTTTTCTTTCCTTTCTATTAGTTCTCAAAAATGGTTTTTTGGTCCCCTTAGAATCTTACATGGTATACTTAGTACAACAACATATAAAATAAAAGACAAATGCAAGATATAAAGAGGGAAAAGTTTAAAGAAATGGATACCCCAAGAGCTTTTATCCTTCTCGCGAATACTCCACTAGTTTTGGTTGGCTGTGCTCCCCCTCTTCACTCTATATGGTGAAAGTTTTGATCTTCAAAGGTTCCTTGTCTTTCTATGGAACTCTTTTTCTTTTATTTTCTCTCTTACTATTTTTCTGGTTTTCTTTGCAATGTGTGTTGCTCTCACTATTTTCTGTTTTTTTTCTCTTCTCTCTTACTCTCTCAATGTTGTGTATGTGAATGATAGTGAATAATCCTTTTGTGTAGCCTCCAAGCCTTTTGTTGACAGCCCCTTTCCCCTCTCATCTCACTTTTCTGCTGTATTTTCTGCTGTACCAAACCAAAGGCTCTTGCACAAGCTTCAATTTTCAGAATTTCCATTCTTGGCAACAATTATGGCCACTTTCTTGGTGCAGCCCCACTTTTTCCACTTCTGGTATGCTGCTTTTGCTATACTTTTTCTGCAGCACTCCACCTTTCTATTCATCCTTATACCCATTGGTTGGTTGATTTGTTTGGACATACTCATGTAGTCAATACACTGCCTTTTGGACATCATTTTCAAATTCTGATTTTTGATGTGTAGATGTATCAACATAAGCTTATAGCCTTGGTTTTGTGATACAAAAATGATTTTGTAATATGATACACATTGCCACTTCTTGCATGGGGCTGTTTTGGATTGCATTCATATTGCTCATGGTTGAACATGCATGGTATTGATCTTGAAATATTCCAACATTGAATTAGCTCTTAAATATTTTCCTTGCATGTTCGTAAGCATAAAGAGGGTCATGTGGACTTGATGGAGCATGGGGGATACCATGACATGAAGTTATTTTTAGAAACTTGAATTAAGACTAGAAATAACTTAATTTCCTAAGTATTACCAAGAGTTTGGATTTTGTAACAAGTGTGACATTCTTGCAAATGTCATGAAATTTTCTTTGTAATATTCTTGAATCTAGTCTTGAATTCATGAATCTTGAATTTGGAATGATGGGCTTCCCTTATGTCATTGAATTTGAAGAAATGAGTCAATCCTTGAAAGAGGGCAAATTTTGGAGTGCAACAGCTGCCCCTATTCAAACGACTTAGACCTGAAGGGATGAAAAGCAAACGCTTTCAAACATTTGAGGTAAAAGGTGATTGAATACAAAAGAACCCAAAAATTTGTCGACCGTAGAATGAAACCTCTGACATCACCGTCAGGCACCTATAACAGGTAGAACATCTGACTTCGCCATCAGTCGTTGATCAAATACAAACACCTGACCTTGCCGTCAGCTCTTAATAGCATTCTAACTTCGCCGTCGGAACTCAACATCAAATTTGTAAGATCTGACCTCACCGTCAATATTCAACATAATCTGTAAAAACATCTGATTGGTAGGACATCTGATCTCGCCGTCAGTCCTCCATATCCTCTGACTTCGCCATCAACTTACAACATAATCTGACTTCGTCGTCAATTAAAATCATCTGACTTCGCCGTTATTTCTCAAACCATTTTGACGTCGCCGTCAACCCTCTACATGATCTGACTTTGCCATCAATTCTCCACATAAAATTTGGAAAAACACCTGACTTCGTTGTCAGTCCTTAACATCAAATTGGTAGGACACCTGACTTCGCCGTCACCCCTCCACAATCTGACTTCGCCGTCACCCCTCCACAATCTGACTTCGCCGTCAACTCCTCTCATAGTCTGACTTCGCCGTCAATTCTTTACATAATCTGACCTCGCCGTCAACTCTCAACATAACCTGACTTCGCCATCAACTCTCTTCATGATCTGACTTCGTCGTTGATTCCCAACATGGCCTGACTTCGCCGTCAACTATCTTCATACTCTGACTTCGCCATCAATTGTCTTTATAATTTGACTTCGTCGTCAATTCTCTTCATAATCTGACTTCGTCGTCAATTTTTTCATAATCTGACTTCGTCGTCAATTTTCTTCATAATCTGACCTCGTCGTCAATTCTTTTCATAATCTGACTTCGTCGTCAATTTTTTTTAATAGCATCTAACTTCGCCGCTAGCTATTAAAATCATTTGACTTCACCGTTACTTCATTTTGCTAAAAAAGCTAGCATCGAACCCAAAGGTCGGCTCAACCCTATGTTCAGAAGAACATTCGTCGATTCACCATCTGGGTGAAGAAATCTGTTGGGGAAACATGAACTTGAATAAATAGACTCCGCTAGGGAGACCGATAAGATAAACACATTTGTCAATGACCTGGCTGGAGGTCTAGATACCACGTAGGATTGAGAAATATACTGATAACCGCTGGAGATACGCTTGAAAACAAAGGGGTGGCTACCCGGCTTATGTTTTACATGCATATGTTTGAATATGGCGTAATGCTCCATACGAAATGGAAATGCTACGCGTTTGGGAGGATGTTATGCATGATGTAAATGCAAAGGAAACACTTTAGCAAAATAAATGCCAAAGAGGAAGGATTAATTCTGCCGGGGAAAAGACTAGACACGTCTAGTACAAACGTTGGGGAGAACAAAACCTGGATGGTCTTCTGAGCAAACTTCTGGGTAAAATTGTCCCGCTAAGAGCAAATCCACCCTGTTGGGGATTAGACAATGAGGGAACCAACATCAACCTTTGCTTGGGGAAATGAGCAATAAACTCAACAAATACAACTTCCGCTTGAGGAATGAGTCAATGACCTAGACTCTGAGGGGAAAAGGAGTCAGTTGTTCAAACTCTATGGGGAAAACAAATTTCTGAATTTGTTCCACTGCTAAGGGATAAACCCACACCCGCTCACTGGAAATGATCCTGCTCTGCTGGAGATGTCAATCTTGACCTGCCGAGGATATCCTTTGATTGTCAAGGTTTCAAACTGCTGGGGATGAGAACCCACTTAAACTGCACACTTCCTTTAGATGAGGAACTTCTAGAGAAGCCTCGAGGGAAGTTCTCTTGCAAATAACAAATAAACAAGTATGTTTTATGCAGCAGGTACCATCTCAATTATCACTTAAGACGTTATTTAAGAAAATACAATGTTTCAATCATAGATAGCAAAGCCCACAAATTTATGTATGCAAAGTTTTATCAAAAACATCAGGCGTCTTTTGCAAACAAAACGGTAAAAACAAAACAAAAGGTCTTCTGGATAGTATGTTTTATTGATAAATGGCCTGTAAATAGGAAAATTTACATGGGACACAACTCTTGAAATGAGAAAGCTGCGTAAGAAATATACAGAAATGTACAAGAATATCAAAATGTCGGCAATGTGGTACAGACAACCACCATAGAACGACTCAACTATGACTCGCATGACTTCGACGCCTTTCCGATGCTTCGTCTTCTGAAGAGATTGATTTGAACAGCTGCTTCTCGAGTTCTCCCATTATCCATTATGCTTTAAAGATCAATGCGCAGGCCGCAGTCATTTGCTTTTCAAATTCCTAATTTTTGCCTGAATCGCCCTTGCGGGTTTTTGATTCACCGAGATACCCATTTTTGCCAAAGTCGCCCATTCAGGTTTTCAACTTTGCGGGTTTACATTTTTTTATTTTTATCTCTAATTTTTGCCCGAACCTATCCTTTTATGGTTCGCCGAGATGCCCCATTCTTGCTTGGATTTTCGTTTCTTTCCAGCGGGTTTATTTTAAGCAAAGTATCTTTTGACTGCGTCCGCGTTCACAGGGGACGTAAAATCTTCACCATCCATAGTTGAAAGTAGCAAGGCTCCTCCAGAGAAGACCTTCCTTACAACATACGGACCTTCATAATTGGGAGTCCATTTGCCCCTATGATCGTTCTGTGGTGGGAGAATCCGCTTCAACACCAGATCGCCTGTCTGAAAGCTTCGAGGACGCATCTTCTTATCGTAGGCTTTCTTCATCCTACTCTGATACAGACGACCGTACGCAAGAGACGCCAACCTCTTCTCATCCATCAAACTGAGTTGATTCAACCTGTTCTTCATCCATTCTGCTTCATCCAACTTGACGTCATCCAGAACTCTCCAAGATGGGATCTCGACCTCCAATGGCAGAACAGCCTCCATGCCATATACCAACGAGAAAGGAGTTGCCCCAGTCGAAGTACGCACCGAAGTGCGATATCCATGCAAAGCAAAAGGAAACATCTCGTGCCAATCCTTATAAGTCACAACCATCTTCTGTACTATCTTCTTAATGTTCTTGTTAGCCGCTTCTACAGCGCCATTCATTTTCGGACGATAGGGAGAAGAATTGTGATGCTCGATTTTGAAATTCTGGCACAACTCCTTCATCATCTTGTTGTTCAGATTAGAACCATTATCAGTAATGATCCTCTCGGGTATTCCATATCGACAGATGATGTCCCTTTTGATAAAACGGGCTACGACTTGCTTCGTGACATTGGCGTAAGAAGCTGCTTCGACCCATTTGGTGAAATAGTCGATGGCTACTAAGATGAAGCAATGCCCATGAGTTGCAGTTGGCTCGATCTTTCCAATCATATCGATGCCCCACATGGAGAAAGGCCATGGGGATGACATGACATTCAAAGGACAAGGCGGCACATGAATCTTGTCGGCATAAATCTGGCATTTATGGCACTTCTTGGCATACTTGAAGCAATCTGACTCCATAGTTAACCAATAATAGCCCGCCCTCAATAATTTTCGAGACATGGCATGCCCACCTGCATGTGTTCCAAAGGCACCTTCGTGGACTTCTTCCATAAGCAAACCTGCTTCTTTTTCGTCCACACATCTTAGCAGCACCAAGTCAAAGTTTCTCCGATAGAGTACACCATCTGGATTCAGATAGAAGTTACCAGATAATCTTCTCAAGGTCTTCTTATCCCGGGCCAATGCCCCAGGCGAATATTCTTAGTTCTTGAGAAAGTTCTGGATGTCATAAAACCACGGTTTACCATCAGAAGCTTCTTCTATTGCGAAAACAAAAGTCGGCCTGTCGAGGCGTGAGATGACAATTCTCGGTGCATCATTCCAGAAGTTTACTTTGTACATCGAGGATAATGTATCCAAGGCATCAGCCATCTGATTTTCTGCCCTCGGTACATGGTGAAACTCTACTCGGTCAAAGAAAGGTAGTAACCTTCTGGCGTAATTCATATAAGGGATCAGATTAGGCTGGCGGGTCTCCTACTCTCCCTTGATCTGGTTTACCACCAAAGTTGAATCTCCATAGATATCAAGGTTCTTTATCCTTAAATTGATTGCTTCTTCGATACCCATGATACACGCTTCATATTCAGCCTCATTGTTGGTACATGGGAATGTTAGCCTTGCAGTGAATGGTATATGGGAACCATGGGGAGTCGTAATGATTACCCCAATCCCGCTACTGTAGGTGTTAACAGCACCGTCAAAGATTAATTTCCACTGGGAACCCAACTCTGGACCTTCGTCTGGCAACGGTTCATCACAATCCTTCATCTTTAAATACATAATGTCCTCATCAGGAAAATCAAACTTCATTGGCTGGTAGTCATCGACTGGTTGCTCTACAAGATATTCTGACAGGACACTACCTTTAATTGCTTTCTAAGGCACGTACTGGATGTCGTATTCTGTCAGAACCATCTGCCATCTAGCAATCCTTCCTGATAGTGCTTGCTTTTCGAATACGTACTTAATAGGATCCATCTTTGAAATTAACATGGTTGTGTGGTTTAGCATATACTGTCTTAGGCGTTTGGCGGCCCAAGCGAGTGCGCAACAAGTTTTCTCAAACATTGAGTATCTGGATTCACAATCTGTGAACTTCTTACTCAAGTAGTAAATTGCATGCTCTTTTCTTCCAGTCTCGTCGTGCTGACCGAGAACACAACCCATGGAATTCTCAAGAACTGTTAAGTACATTATCAACGGTCTTCCAGCCACCGGAGGCATCAGTATTGGAGGTTCTTGTAGATACTCTTTTATCTTCTCAAACGCTCTCTGGCAATTCTCATTCCAGATAATCGCCTGATCCTTTTTCAATAGCTTAAACAATGGCTCACAAGTGGCTGTGAGGTGAGATATGAACCTTGCGATGTAGTTCAATCTACCTAAGAAACCACGAACCTCCTTTTCGGTCTTTGGCGCTGGCATTTCTTGAATCGCCTTGATCTTCACAGGATCGACCTCAATACCTTTCTCACTGACAACGAACCCCAACAGCTTTCCTGACCGTACGCCAAAAGTGCACTTATTCGGGTTCAACCTCAATTTGAACTTTCTCAACCTCTCAAACAACTTTAGAAGATTCACCAGGTGCTCCTCCTCCGTTTGGGATTTCGCAATCATATCATCGACATAGACCTTAATCTCATGATGAATCATATCGTGAAAGAGAGTGACCATTGCTTGCTGATAAGTTGCCCCTGTGTTCTTCAACCCAAAAGGCATTACTTTATAACAAAACGTCCCCCACGGCGTGATAAAAGTCGTCTTCTCCATGTCCTCCGGTGCCATCTTGATTTGGTTATATCCGGAGAAACCGTCCATGAACAAAAACACTAAGTATTGTGCGGTGTTATCAACAAGAACGTCAATATAGGGGAGCGGGAAATCATCTTTTGGGCTTGCTCTATTCAGGTCCCTATAGTCAACACACATCCTGACTTTTCCGTCCTTCTTAGGCATGGGCACGATGTTAGCGACCCAAGGAGGGTAGTTGGTCACAGCAAGAAATCCAGCATCTAGTTTTCTTTCTTGATCTTCACTGCTATATCTGGCCTGGTTCTTCTCAGTTTCTGTTTGACAGGAGGACACTCTTCACGCAAAGGCAGGCGATGAACTACAATATTTGTGTCGAGTCCGGGCATATCTTCGTATGACCAAGCAAAGACATCCTTATACTCCTGGAGTAACTCAATCAATCTTTGCTTGATATCATTCTGCAGCGCAACCCCTACTCTGACCTCCTTTTTATCCTCTTCTGTTCCCAGGTTGACGACTTCAACTTCCTCCTGATGAGGCAGGATGACCTTCCCCTCTTGTTTTAACAATCTGGCGAGCTCTTCGGGCAGGTCTTCGTTTTCGTCAATCTCTCCTTCCGCTTGAAAGATCGGATTGTCAAAGTCACACCGAGTCATAGACGAGTCTGAATCGGTGGTATCTGAAATGTGCAACCTGTAATGATGATGATTTTATGCTTAAATGATATGCAAACAAATAAACACAAACCACATTGCCATTTTATTGTTGTAAATAAAAATAAGAAAAACAAGGATCACAAAGTTTTGAATGAAAAGACGCTTTTTGATTGATAATGATAAAAGGGTTGTTCACACACATAAAAGATAAGGCCCAACAAATAAAGACCATTATGCCCCGGGCAGAGCACATGGCAATACATTAATCAAAACAAAACAATTACTCTTCATAAGTCGCAGTGATAACTTCTTCCATGGTCCAATTCTTCAAGCCTTGGCCGGGGACACATGGCTGGATAAATGCATCCATGTCACAATCATTATCTCCTTCTTCGTCAGATACGGCGTTGATCTCTTCGAACACCACCCCAACACTGGTGAATTGAACAGGTCCTTTGTAGCGAGGAGCGCTTGAAGAAGATGCGTATGGGCTGTACCCTAATCCGAACTTGTCTTGTTTGTTGGGGATGCTTATCACCTCCCCCCATCATTTCGCTGATCCAGACTTCACCACAGCTTGGGCTTCCTTGTAGGATGACATAGCAACTTTTGTCGCCTTGGCTTCAACTGTTGCTTTCTCTTTGATTTGGACGGTCTCAAAGGCTTGGCACAGGGTTTCGTAAATTTCACCATCGACCTCCACATACTTGAATGAGGACATGTGGCTTACCATGATGTCTTCCTCTCCACAAACAGTCACAATATTATCACCCACCATATACTTCAGCTTCTGGTGTAGAGTTGACGTCACCGCTCCTGCTGAGTGTATCCAAGGCCGACCCAAGAGACAGCTATATGCCGGCTGGATATCCATTATATAGAAAACCGCATCAAAAACCTCAGGACCGACTTGAATTGGTAAGGTTAGTTCTCCAAAGACGGACCTCCTTGTCCCATCAAAAGCTCTGACCACCATATCGCTTGGCGTACATATTATCCCTCGAGTGTCTAGCTTCATGAGGGCTTTCTTGGGTAGCACATTTAATGACGACCCAGTGTCTACCAATATATGAGACAAGACGACACCTCTACATTCCATAGAGATATGCAGAGCCAAGTTATGATTCCTTCCTTTCGGTGTCAAATCACGGTCAGTGAATCCCAAACCATTCCCTGCATTGACATGGGCCACTACTCCTTCCAACTGATTGACGGATATTTCTTGTGGCACATAAGCATTATCCAAGACTCTGAGCAAAGCGTTCCTATGAGCCTCGGAACATAACAACAACGACAAGATAGAAAATTTTGAAGGCGTCTGTTGTAGATGATCCACGATCTTATAGTCGCTCTTTCTTATTAAGCGCATGAACTCTTATGCGTCTTTCAGCACGACCTCTTTTTCTCCAGCCTGGGAGCTTTCCTCTGCTACTACCTTCCCTTTACCTTTATCAGCTCTTTCTGCACTTACTTCGGGAGGTGCAAATATCCTTCCACTCCGAGTCATTCCCCCGGTTCCCACCAAGTTGTCAACTGAGTCCAATGGCAAGCTTTTTAATTCCTGCTTCTGTCCATTGCAGTAGACTTCCGCTCCATAGTTCCAAGGGATCGCCTTGGAGTTTTCATAAGGTATGGGTCCTGCCTTCGTAAAGATGATGCTAGGTCGCGCTGGCGGCGCAGAAATAGTGATTGTTTTGTAAGGGATAGAGATGGTGGCCACCTCATTCTCTTTCTTACTGACTATCTTCTCATTCTTTTTCTCACAGATCTTGTCAAACTACAGAACACCTTCGTTTATCATACACTGTATATAACTCTTCAAACTCTCACACCCTTCAGGATGGGCGGCACAATTTTCACAATCCTTTTCACACCCGGGAAACACCCCACCTTCTAAAAACTTGCATTTTACAAAACTTAAAGGAGTCTTCAATTCTTCAACATCATATACCGGATCTAAATCCTCCCCTTCAACAACAGCATTTACTCTACCTGCTCCATGATTTGGCATAGGGTTCTGATCAACATTCGGCGCATCATGGTTGAAATTAATGGCCCTACTATCAACAAGGTCTTGTACCTTATTCTTGAAGGCTTTGCAATTATCAATATGATGGTCGGGAGCGCCAGAGTGGAAGTCACACCTAGCGTTGGCGTCATACCCGGGTGGTGGTGAGCCATTTAGAGGGGTCATCATCCTTTTCTGGACCAACTGCAGTTGCAGTAAGTGTTGTAGTAGTTGAGAGTAAGGCATTGGTGGTGTGTCAAAGTGCCTATCTACCATCCTTCTTCGGTCTTGATATGGTCTTGGCGCGTAATTCTGTTGTTGTGGTTGTTGTCGTTGCTGTTGTTGCTGTTGACGTGGTTGTTGCTGAGGCTGTACTACCGGGATGACAATACTAGCTACTTGTGGTTGTTTTTGATAGTACGGTCGTGGGCGATACTGATTCTGATTCTGGTTCCAATTTTGATTCTTAAAACCTGATATTGCATTTGTCTCATTCTCCTTTCTTTTAATACCGAAGTTCTTTCTTCCACCTCCAGATGAGGTCCCTTCTCCAGCTTGTATTTTACCCAATTTAATCCCATTTTCTACTCTCTCGCCTGTGATGATCAGATCTGAGAAACTTCCAGACATGTTGCTTATCAATTTCTCATAATACACACCAGGTAGTGTAGCTACAAACAAGTCGATGAGTTCTCTCTCCACCATTGGAGGTTGAACCCTCGCAGCCAACTCGCGCCACCTCTGGGCGTACTCCTTGAATCCTTCGTTGTTCCTTTGCGATAGGTTCTGTAACTGTACACGATTCGGTGCTAGGTCACTGTTATACTGGTAGTGTTTGACAAAAGCTTCTGCCAAATCCTTCCAACTTCTGATATGGACCGGCTCCAATCCCATATACCATTCTAAAGATGGACCTGACAAGCTATCTTGAAAGAAGTGCATCAGCAACTTCTCATCATCGGAGTATGCAGACATTCTTCGGAAATAAGAGCGAAGATGCACCCTTGGACATGTTGTTCCTTTGTATTTATCGAAATCTGGCACTTTGAACTTTGGAGGAATCCTAAGTCCCGGAATCAATCCCAGATTGGACATGTCAAGACCCATAGTATTCTGGCCTTCAAGAATGCTCCTCATCTTTTCTTCGATTGCATCGAACCTTCTATTAGCGTCAGATCGTAATCCTGCCCCAAGGTCTCCCATGGAGAAGACATCATCTTGCTCATCTTAGTTCCACTGAGGACCATTGTTAACAGGCACGGCGCCCGCCGCAACTGAGATGGGAATTCCATCTTGGTTTTCTCCACCTGGAAGATTGACTATAGTTGGACCACCATTGGCCTGCGAAGTGCTACCATTAGCCGGAGGAGGAACAGCAGTAGTTCCTCCATGCAAAACACCACTGCCATCCACTCGAGCTATCAATGGTTGAACCAGAGTTCTCAATTGTTCCTGCCCATTGGCTACCCCTTGCATTGTTTCCATGAATTGCGTCATCTTTTCCCTAAACTCCTGCAACTCTTGTTGTACTTGATCCATGACTCTTCGTTGGTTCCCTCTTGTGTTGTATGAACGTTGAGAAGTCAGCTTGCTCTTTCTCTTTCTTTTCTTCTGAAATGGCAAGCGGTATGAGGTCGGGTTTCAGGGAATGCAAAAATGATGCGTGGGTATATGCAATGCTCGAATGATGTTCAAGGGACTTTCAAGATTTATGATTATCAATGATATTATGGAACTATAAATGAATAGTAAAGAATGCACAATTTAAGCCAAAAAGCAAACTTTCATTAATTTTGAGGGAAGATTCAATACAACTGATTGTTCAATAAGCTGCAAAATAAAAATTCATGCTACAAGAAAATATTGAATGAACTAAAACTCTTTCTTTCGGAGACGTTCTTCAAGCTTTTTTGTCTCGGACATGAATCTTCTAACCATTTGGTCGCAGAGCCGGATAAAGTGATGGATGGAAGGAGGAATATCATTTCCTTCTAAGTCTTGAATTGCGCTTTCCAACCTCCATGGGATGTCACGGATCATAAGGTTGCAATGCTCCACTAGATTGTTATACCTAGTGCGACACATGTCTAGGTTCGGCTGGTAATAACGAAGAGAATCCTCATACGTATCCAAAAGTTCATTGAGCTGAGCTTCCTTCTTCAACCATAGTGAACTATTCCTCTGCAGGGCCTTGAAACGGTCTTTCCACAAGGTGGCTGTTTCCTGAGCGGTCTTCAATTCTGAACATTTGTTGTGCCATACATCAGAGGTGACATATGAAGCTCTCAATGCCTCTTCTTTGAGTTGTCGCTCGCTTTCGGCTAAAATTAAGGCACCCCTCAACTCCTTTTCAAGGACATCAATATCAGCCTCTAGTTCCTCCCTTGTCTTCTTCTTTTCAGCAGAGGCTAACTCGAAGAATCTCCACGCTTTATCACAAGAGGCCTTGGTTTCCTTTAGGCGTTGCCGGAGGGCTTTTACCGATGCATGAGCTCCTTCAAAACCTTCTTGATACCTGACCCTCAGATCTGCTTCTAGCTTCAGCTTCTTGCTACTCTCAGCCACTTTGCCTTGTTCAAACTCCACTTTCCTCTTATATTGGCCATTCTCCACTCCTGCTTGGTGAACCTCAGCCTGAAGGTCTTGATTTTACTTTGTCAACCTTTCTATCACTAGCTTTAGTTTCTCATACTCCTCCATGGATACATGAGTGGGAGCAGGAGGTTCTTCTCGCATGGATGCTTCGGAGGGAAATGGAAGCAACCTTTCGGCCACTCTAGCTTGCAACCATCAGTTGTAGGGCTCCTTAGCCACACAGTTCTTCGCCTTTAACTCTTTCCTCCCCTTCGTATGAATCTTGGCCCACGCTTTAACAATATTCCTGACAAACGCAGGATCGTTTGTTGTGGCTAGAAAAAAGAAACTTTGAACCTTCTCTGCTTCGGGCTCATCTTCCATAGCATAGCCCAACTGACACAACGCCATGACGGGGTTGTAGTTGATGCAGCCAGCCCTACTAATTAGAGGTACATTGCCGAAATTCCCACAACTAAAGATGATCTCCACGTCGTAGTACTCATGAGAATACCAAGCAATATCACTGGCCTCTAGAGACATAATGCGTTAAGACCATTTCAGTTTCTTCTTGTTTTCCACAAACGGCCCTTTCTTCGGCAGGTGGGAAGCATACCATTTGAACAGTAGATGAGAACATTGGACCATTCCTGTCTTCTTTTCACTTCTCCAATGAATGGAGTGGTAAACATCAGCGAGGAGGGTAGGGATAGGATTCTTTTGCATGAAGAGAATGATAGCAGTGATGTCTATGAAATTGTCCACATTTGGAAAGAGGACAATCCCATAAATCATTAGAGTAACGACAATACCAAAACTTTCCCAATCCCCATTGGTCTTGTACTGATCGGCTTTATCTAGCAAAAACCTCAAAGGAAAGCCTTGAGTACCTCCCTTATTGGTTAGACCATCTTTAACCTCTTCCTCGGTCATACGGAGAGCGAGAGCAATGACAGAAGACTTTGGCGCTTCTTCTAGGCCGGTATAAATAGGTTGATCCTTGATCTTGATATTCAAAAGGTGAGAATATTCTTCAAGAGTAGGAGCCAACTGATAGTCTTGAAAGGTGAAGCATCTGAGAGGCGCATCATAAAATTGAACCATAGCGAACAAAGCCCATGTATCGACTCCAGAATGGAGAAGGTCAAGCAATTTCCCATATTTCCCTTGAAAGTTGATTTTGATAGCTTTTGGCACATCAATCAAAAGATCTTGGATTGGTCCCAACTTCGGTTCTCTGAACCTTAAGGAATTTGTACTTCTTTTCCTTTGATCATTCATCTTGTTCTTCAATACCTATGATAATCACAGTCTCTTAAGTCCCTTGATATGCGACAATGTTATGAAATGCAATGCTTTATGGATGAATATGAGAATGGAAGCACATGGATCAAAACGACAGATCCTGCAGGGTATTGTAACAAAATATCTCTCACCACGGGTGGGCAATCTATTGGTTTATAAGAGGGCATCCCAAAAGGCTTTTAAACAAAGTCCCATGCACTAACCCTCAAAACTTTTCCATCATAACGACTACTCGTAAGACGGTAATCCCTTCAAAAGGATGAACACAGAGTTATGTTTTAGTAACCTTTTGGAATAAGGTTCTACAAGAGTTCCTCAGAATCACGGAATCCCACGTCGGAAATAAAACGCCGTTACGACTACACGTAGGACATAATCTTTCCAACGGGGTCTCATCTGAGCGGTGGAATTCGATCCAACTCAATGAGTCCTACGTCTCGCAAATTAGAAAGAAACCACCTCCTAATCTTAGTGTATACTCGAAAGCTCGGGTAGAAAGCTTTATCCTCATAAACCATCCCAATAAACCCAACAGGTTAGAAAGAAACACAATAATAAAATAAAACATAAAAGCAAATAAAGCACAAATGCAACAAACAAACTAGGTTTGGCTTGCTAGGTTTCCCCAGCAGAGTCGCCAGCTGTCGCTACTCGAAAAATACGCGCAACGACGGGGAAGGCGAAAAGGAAAGGACAGAAGAGTCGCCACCGAACTTTATTTATCCCATGAGGGGAAAGGAAAATATCGAGAAAACCTTCAGAACAGAAATGGATAAGATGGTCTCGCGACCAAGAACGGGTTCGGAAACCGGTTATGCGAAGGGAAGGTATTAGCACCCCTCGCATCCATCGTACTCGATGGGAACCATTTGCTTGTCGAATGTGTGAATTTATTTGCTTAAATATTATGCTATAAAAAGTGTTCTCCAAAGGGTAAAGAAAGAGGGTTTAGAAACTAAGAAAGGAGGCAACAGGGAAGAAGAGAGAAAGGTCAGACTCGGTAGGACTTCGCGGTCCTAGGCCTACGTATTCTCAACGGATATGAGAAAATCAGAGTCGACGTAGTTCGGGGAACTACAGATATGAGGGGGAATGTGCTCGGCAAGGATTGTGGCCCTTGTGCCTACGTATCTTTACTTGAAAAAAGTAAAGAATCAGAGCAGCCGTAGTTCGGCCTACGATTTGTCGATGTTTTTATGGATGATGCTATCGTACGCATTCTAGCAGTTAGGTGTATTGCTGCTCTCTCGTTGGAGACTTAGACATTACCTGTTTGCGGTAGAATGGACGTATCATATCCTTTTCAAAAGACGATTTTTCACCATGCGAGGCAAGATATCACATTTGATTTGTTGAATTATTTTTTTTAGGGGCGAGATAGGTCCTCGGATAGTAACTCCTATGGGTAGTACCCAATTCTTCATCTCAAAGTTTTTGTTATGAAAGTGTGTGGCGAACATAGTGTCTTCGTATTGAAAGACGAGTATCAAAACCACACACACTACAGTGAGCATCTCGACACTCGGAGAGGAAGAAGTCTACACTTAATCCTCTCTCTTTAGTTCAATACAAAGAGAGCTTCATTCTCTTATTAAAGTATTTTTGGTTTTAAATGGTAAGCTCTTTTGTGACAGAGAACACTACGGTAAACGTCAGCACTCGGGATAGGAGAAGGCCTACGCCTAACCACTCCACGACCATTCAAATTTTTGTCATGAGAAGAGTTTTAAAAATGCGCTCGATACGGGACCGAGGTTTTTAGGTGACAAAGGTTGTGGAAGGAAGTTGTAGAGGGAGATAGGTGGCGGATAAAGTCACGTCTTCGTATTGAAAGACGAGTATCGAGACCACCCACACTACAGTGAATATCCCAACACTCGGAGAGGAAGAAGTCTACACTCAATCCTCTCTCTTTAGTTCAATACCGAGAGAATCGATTTATTTATTGTAAGTGTTTTGAAAATGCACTTGGTACGGGGCCGAGGTTTTTTAGGAGAAAAAGGTGTGGATGAAAACGTCTTCGTATTGAAAGACAAGTATCAAAACCACCCACACTACAGTGAGCATCTCGACACTCAAAAAGGAAGAAGTCTACACTCAATCCATTCTCTTTAGTTCAATACAAAGAGAACTTTACCCTTTTATTAAATATGGTGAATTGGCTTAATAATCGTTTGAGAAAATCCGCTTGACATTGGGTCAAGGGTTTAATTGCTTAAAAAAGGTTTGAGGTGACACGAACAAGGTCGATGGCGGACGCACAAGGCGGGCGGACGCACAAGGCGGCCGATTTACATGGTCGAAAATGGCTCGATAAAATCGAGAGTTTGTTTTTTTGAAAATGGTTATGTAATCAAGAGTCAACAAAGACAATAGCAATATTTACACTAAAACCATGCAAACATATGGGCTAGTCGGCAAAAAAAAATCGAGACATGCGAAAAAAAACGGCGAACTCCTTGAAAAAAAATTTTTTAGGTAAAAAAACAGCAAAAAAGCATAAACAAACTGATCAGTTCGCGCCGCGAACTGAGAAAAGTGAACATTCTGTTTTTTGCATGTTCGCGCCGCGAACTGGGAAAATTTTCATTCTGATTTTGGCATGTTCGCGCCGCGAACTGAAACGAAAAATGTAATATTTGCTATTTTTTTTTTGCTGTCTTTTATGGTTTTCTTTCCTTTCTATTAGTTCTCAAAAATGGTTTTTTGGTCCCCTTAGAATCTTACATGGTACACTTAGTACAACAACATATAAAATAAAAGACAAATGCAAGATATAAAGAGGGAAAAGTTTAAAGAAATGGATACCCCAAAAGCTTTTATCCTTCTCGTGAATACTCCACTGCTTTTGGTTGGTTGTGCTCCCCCTCTTCACTCTATATGGTGAAAGTTTTGATCTTCAAAGGTTCCATGTCTTTCTATGGAACTCTTTTTTTTTTGTTTTCTCTCTTACTATTTTTCTGGTTTTCTTTGCAATGTGTGTTGCTCTCACTATTTTCTGTTTTTTTCTCTTCTCTCTTACTCTCTCAATGTTGTGTATGTGAATGATAGTGAATAATCCTTTTGTGTAGCCTCCAAGCCTTTTGTTGACAGCCCCTTTTCCCTCTCATCTCACTTTTTCTGCTGCATTTTCTGCTGTACCAAACCAAAGGCTCTTGCACAAGCTTCAATTTTCAGAATTTCCATTCTTGGCAACAATTATGGCCACTTTCTTGGTGCAGCCCCACTTTTTCCACTTCTAGTATGCTGCTTTTGCTGTATTTTTTCTGCAGCACTCCACCTTTCTATTCATCCTTATACCCATTGGTTGGTTGATTTGTTTGGACATACTCATGTAGTCAATACACTACCTTTTGGACATCATTTTCAAATTCTGATTTTTGATGTGTAGATGTATCAACATAAGCTTATAGCCTTGGTTTTGTGACATAAAAATGATTTTGTAATATGATACACATTGCCACTTCTTGCATGGGGCTGTTTTGGATTGCATTCATATTGCTCATAGTTGAACATGCATGGTATTGATCTTGAAATATTCCAACATTGAATTAGCTCTTAAATATTTTCCTTGCATGTTCGTAAGCATAAAGAGGATCATGTGGACTTGATGGAGCATGGGGGTTACCATGACATGAAGTTATTTTTAGAAACTTGAATTAAGACTATAAATAACTTAATTTCCTAAGTATTACCAAGAGTTTGGATTTTGTAACAAGTGTGACATTCTTGCAAATGTCATGAAATTTTCTTTGTAATATTCTTGAATCTAGCCTTGAATTCATGAATCTTGAATTTGGAATGATGGGCTTCCCTTATGTCATTGAATTTGAAGAAATGAGTCAATCCTTGAAAGAGGGCAAATTTTGGGGTGCAACACAATCGAGACTCCCTTTTCTCTCGCTTTCGTGCGATCGAGACCGTTTTCCATAGTTGGCTGAACTACAGCTGCTCTGATTTCTCGTACCAGACGAGAATATGTAGGCATAGGATGCGATATCCTAGCGAGTACACTAACAACTAACTTCTCTATTCTCTCGCTGTCGTGCGATCGAGACTTTCCTGCTGACGACTAATTCATCCCATTTCTCTTGCCCTAGCGCAATCGAGACCAGACCGTAGTTCTAGAACCCGTAGGTTCCCATATCTTTAAAACCTGACATACTACGTCCTTTCTACCGCAAACAGGTAATGCCTAATTCTCCAATGGTCGAGCAGCATACACCTAACTGCTAGAATGTGTACGCTAGTATTTTCCATCTCTTCTCTCACCCCGTGTGATCGAGAACACCCTGTTTTACTCGTAGTTAGCCTGAACTACGTTTATCTCTGATTTCTCGTACCAGACGAGAATACGTAGGCACAAGACGTGATGTATTGGCAAGCAATCCCCTCTGTAGTTTCCCGAACTACGTTGACTCTGATTTTCCCATTGCACGAGGGAATACGTAGGCATAGAGCGCGACGCTCTATCGAGTCATTTCTTTCTGTTCTTTTCAGTTTTTTCCGTTTAGCATTAGCAGCCGTAGATAGTTTTTTTTCACCCATAGACTAGACAACAAGCGTGGATCCCGTCGAATACGACGGACGTGAGGGGTGCTAATACCTTCCCCTTGCGTAACCGACTCCTGAACCCGAGATTTGGTTGCGATGACCGATCTTATCCCTCTTTTCGTTAGGTTTTCTCTGAGCGTTTCCTTTCCCTCTCTTGGGATAAATAACGCATGGTGGCGACTCTTCTGTCATTGCCGGCTTCGATTTTTTGCAGTAGCGACAAGTGCATGTAAAAAGGGTTAAGTGTATGTACGTATTCTAATCATGGTGTTTTATATGAATCAATCATGAAGATGATCTGGATGTCATCTTTGCTTACCTGTTTATCTTTGATTGAACCGCCATAGAAATATACTCTTCAGATATGGATCTAGGATGATTATTTGTTAGGTTATAAACTCTAGACATAGATTTTGGCTTAACTTTTGCTTGAGTATCAGTTCATAATGCTCTGTATTGTTGAGTTGCGTTAGACATCACCAATGAGACAATATGGTTGTTCTCTTGACACTGCGTTAGATATAACCTCTGTTGTGGGCGATACCTAAGGATATCAGATGAATGATTGATTTTTGTTTAACTGGTTAGATGAATTTATCGGTTATCAATTGATGAGATCCAATCCCAACAAGACTCCGTTTATATTATAAGTCGTTACCTTATATTTTCAGTCTTTACATTTTTCGCTTTTATCTATTGTACCTTGAATCTTTCAACCATTTTGTAACCATATGCTTAGAAATGTAGAGACCATTGAACGGTGTTCTTTCCCTTGTATCGATCTCTGTGGAGACAATATAAATCTTGAAGGGAATCCTTCCAAAACTAAATTTATACTTCTTGCCACTTTACTGTAGTTCGAACACCCACTTTCTGGGTCCTTTTTTGTTAGTTTTTAGGTTTTCTCACAACCTTAGATTTTTGTGCAACAGGATAATCAAGTGGATTTTATGCACAATACTTGGGTTTTAGAATAGAGTTTTGTGTCTGTGAAGGATTTTGTGCAATCTCAGAACAATCAAGCTCAGTGCCAGCATGCACAACTCAAAGAGAGGTTTTGGTTTTACAATTTGACTTTCGTCAACTTTAGAAGTTTCTATACAACCTAAACCTTTCTTACCATTTTTGCTAACACCATATACCATGGAAGCCTTTTTTTCTTCTTTTAGCTAGAAAATGTTGAAATGATCTATCATATTTGATGATGCAATCAGTATCAGAAGCTTCTGAGACAATTCCTTCCTCTAGTTTTGAAATTTTACTTTTCAAAGTAGAATTGGTATTTACTTTGAAGTAACTACTCAGACTTGTTTAAGATTATTGTATTTACTTTGAAGACTTTGGTATTTTTCCAGCATTTATGAGATACATGAGTCTATATCGAAACGAGATAGTTTAGAAAATACCTCTTCAAAGTCGGAGTCAGATTCTGATTATGACAGGTCTTTGTCTTATGGTTCTTCAGAGACTTCAGCATCAGTTGTAGTTTCCACCAGAGTAACATTGGCCTATTCCTCTTCAGAATCTAAGTCACACAATATAGCCATGAGCCCCTTGTTGCCTTTGGAGAATTTATTCTTAGTCCTTTTGTCCTTCTCGAGCTTAGAACACTCATTTTTGTAGTGACCTGGCTCCTTGCATTCATAGAAAATAACTTATTTTCTATAACCCTGCTTCTTCTATCCAAATGACGAGTCAGAATAATTATCAGTCTTCCTTACTCCTCTAAATTTCCCTTGACCATTCTACATATGTTTCCAGAGTCTGTTGACCCTTCTAGAAATCAGTGACAACTCATCATCATCATATTTTGAGTCTTCATCAGAATCTTCTGATTTTTCCTCAGCTTGATAAGCCCTTGCCTTTTTAGGTTTGGACTTTAAGGTAACAGATTTACCTCGCTTTTGAGGTTCATCTCCTTCGAGCTCTATCTCATGAGTTCTTAAAGAACTAACAAGTTATTCAAGACTGATACTATTCATAACTTTAGATAGTTTCAAGGTTGTTACCATAGGTCTCTATTTCTTGGGGAGACTTCTGATGATCTTCTTAACATGGTCAGTTGTTGAATATCCTTTGTCCAAAACCTTAAGTCCTACGACCAGTATCTGAAACCTCGAGAACATAGTCTCAACTATTTCATCATCCTTTATTCTGAATGTCTCATATATCTGGATAAGGGCTAAATCATTTGTCTCCTTTACTTGAGTGTTCCCTTCATGAGTCATTCTTAAGGAATCAAAGATGGACTTGGAAGCATCTCTATTTGTTAACTTCTCATACTCGGTATAAGAGATAACATTAAACAATATATTTCTTGCCTTGTGATGATTCTTATAGTCCTTCTTTTGTTGATCAGTCTTAGCATTTCTTTCTACTTTGTTACCTGCAGCATCAACTAGGTGAATGTAGTCATCAACTACAAGATCCCAAAGATCTAAATTATAACCAAGAAAGAAGCTTCTGATTCTATCTTTCTAGTAGTAAAACTTGTCACCATCAAAGACCGGTAGTTTGGAACTATAGTGATATTTCTCATTGTTAACTGTAACACCCTTTTCTACCCCACGATTATTAAGGAAAAATAACACAAATTTAAGAGTAAATAAATAAATATCATAAAAGCCACCAAAAGGACGTACATTTCTCAATGTCATCAAAATAGGTCAATACTCCGTAACTACGGGTTTTCCCCAAAATACATCAAATAGCATAAAACAGCGGAACTCAAAGTATAAATCACAGTTTTTCCTCATAAGGGAAAGTTAGCAAAATAACTCAACGGTATAAAGTTTAACTCAAAGAACCCAACCTGATGTTACATATCAGAGCAAGACCCTCTAAGTTAACCATAAAGGCTAACGACTCTAAACTTCAAAAATAACTCCTAGACGGCGTCCACGGCTAAACTTGGTCATCTGCACATTACCCACATGGAGGTAACATTCAAACAGGCAGGGTGAGTAAAACAATTCATAATAATCAATGTATAACAATGAATACATAAACGGCATCGTAATTATGTTCAACACATTCATATTCCTCAAAATATGCCTCGAAGGCCACAATGTCATAATTCATACAAAAAGACTCGGAATGCAATGCGACACAACTCAATGCATGTGGTACCAATCATCACAGCTCGATGGACACTGGGCCATAACCCCTCCATAGATCCCCATCAATAAGATCGATTCTACTAGAGAACCGGAGCACATCAAAATACTTCACATCCGCACAATGGGATTCAAGCCAAAGTAATCAAGGTCCTGGACCGAAGTCCGGATACACATGAATGCATGATGCACACGTCACAATAATAATCCTCATAATAACAGCATATGGTGCATCATCATTCATCATATTCATCATCATCACATAAATCATCATATCTCATGTTATCACATAATTCACTCAAAATCATGGTAATATCATCATATCACATCATATAAATCATCATGTCATCATGTACATATCACTCAAAACCCACTGTCATACTCATGGTAATCCATCACAGAAATTACAGAATCAAACTTCAAGGCATCGCTGCACACGATCGATATTCACGAAACTCTGCTACATTCACTGGCATGTTCGTTAGGCGAGTCTGGGGCGAGCTTCTTCGCTAGGTGAGTCTGAGAACAACATAGTTTGCTAGGCGGAGCTTTCTTTGCTAGGCGAAGCTTTCTTCGCTAGGCGAACTGTGCGACGACAGCAAAATCTGCTACGCACCAGAACTGATTTTCACCCAAATACTCATACGATTCACTAACCCAATGCCCCAAAAACATCCCTAGATCATCCCTAAGGTCCTACGGCGAAAACGGCACAAAACCTACGGTTTATTAGGCCAATCCTGCAACCTATTCATGTCTTAAATCACAATTTTTCCTTCAATTACACCCTAAGGCATTAAGGTTACTCACTATTCAATATTCAATCCCTTCAGGGTCAGACATATAACAATCTAAGGTTTTTGGCCACGAAGGCCTAAGGTTTCCTACGTCTCATATTACACATCAAACAGTCAGGAATACTAACCACTAGCCATAACCTCAGAGTCTTATCGATTTCCCTATTTTCCCACAATCAACCCAAAATCCCTTAAACCTCAAATCAACCATAAACACATTGAAAGGCATACATGAAAAATCATGAAAATCTATACTCCTCATACCTTAGCCGATTCAAAGCTTTCACGATTATCTCTGGGAATCTTCTGCCTCCAACCTTTCCTTCAGAGCTCTAGCCACCAAACTTTTCACGGTTAACACAAATGAATCCAAATTCCCTTCAGAATTCTATTTTGTCAAACCTAGTCTTGAGCCTCACAATTTGGGCTTTTCCCTCATTACCCTTACTAACTCCTTCAAATGCCCAAATTGCCCGTATTTCACTTATATTCATTTTAATTAATAATAATACTAATAAATTAATATTATATGCTATTAATCAAATAAATAACCCAAAATGCACACTTTTCCAATAATTCACAAAACCACCGAAAAATGAATATTCTCAATTAAATAAATAAATTAAAATATTCCAATTCAAATTCGGGGTGTTACATTAACAACAAGAGCAGCAGTAGCCATTGCATCTCACACAAACTAGATTGATATTGAACACGATGAAGTGTTGATAAAGCTTTTTATCGCAATCAGAACTGGAGCTTTGATGCCAATTGAAGGTGTAAAAAACACAAGAAAAAGGGGGGTTGAATTGGGTTTTTAAAACAAAAGTTTTTACCAACTCAAAAACTCAACAATCAAAAGATTGAACAATGAGAGAGACACAAGAATTTTTATCCTGGTTCGCTTGAAACTCAAAGTTAATCTAGTCCATCCACCAAGGTGATTTCGCCTTATACACAAGGACTTAATCCACTATAAACAGCTGATTACAAATGCACTAGCTACAGCTGGTGACTAACAAACCACAAAGACACACAATCAATGTCTTCTCAAGGATACTGACCTAACTGGTCCCTCAAAAAACTACAAACAAACAATTTGAATAAAAAAAATTGTGTTTACAAAGTGCTTCTACACAAGCAGATTTGCACAAATGAAATACAAAAAATACTCAAAGAAAAGTTTGCACAAAGTTGAAAACTTTTCACGTGGAAACAGTCTTGTTATTTTGGCAACTTTCTTCAAGTCTCCAAGTCCCATATATATAGCATGAAAAAGAAACCGTTGGATGGAAAATCAGGAATAGGAAAAATGTAGTTGTCCACTAATGGAATAGTGACATGTGTGATAAATAGTATCTTCCTTTCGTCCATAAAATCAGGTAGTGGAGGAACAATTTCGTTTTGTACTGTGCATTATTTTGATCATGTATCCTTTATCCTTATCTTCAAATTCATTGGCTTCTGATGAAAAGTTGATGAAGCATGAACAAAAGAGTAACGTAGCTTGAAATTAGAATCTTCAGAATCATTAATCAGAACCTTGATAACATCAGCGTCTGACTTGAGATCTTCAGAATCTTCAGATAAAAAACTTTATAAGTTTTCCTTTCTTCAGAAGTTTGATGATCAGAGTCACATCCAGAAGCAAAAACCAAGAGAACACTGCAACAACAACATGACGTCTTCTCATAAGCTTCTTAGAAGTGAATCAGCACAGAAGCACATTTTAGAACATAAAGTTTAGAATTTAATGATGTTGCACGTCACTTTTTCAGAATCAGAACTGGTTGTTAAAGCTACACAATAACAAACTATTAGAGTACTAAAATTGTTCTCACACAAATACTACCTTATTATCATCAAAATTTAAAGGCATAAATGCATAATCAAATTTTTTTCTAGCAAGATGTGCGTAGAACATCTTCATTAGCTTCAGAAACATTTCCCCGGGCTTGTTGCATATAAAATTTCTAAGCTTGGCATGACCAAAGGATTTGAAGAACTCAAATCTCTCAAATTATCTCTCATCCACCTATCGGACATGAATGAGTTGACAATCGACAAAAGGCATTGATGAAGTTGATATCCTTTTCTTGTGATAAAAAAATTCTCAAAATATAGGCTAGAATAGATAAGCTACTGGTAGTACAAACTCTTTTTTGTACAATTTTTAGTGATGGTGATGATGAGAACACTAAAGTAGAATAAAGAAGACAAGAATGTTGACCAATTGACTTCAAACTCCATTAGGGGAATGAATTGTGTTATTCGAAATTCGAGATTTATTTATAAAAACTTTAATTTTCAAAATTGTTTATTTTAGAAGATATAAATAAACATGGAGACACATGTGAAAGTCTAAATAAAAAATCACTAAATTGAAGTTTAAATTTGTCTAAAAAATTCATAACTTCATCAAATATTTAGAAAACTTTCAAATTTTATGAAATAGTACACACAAAAATTATTAGAAATTGATACATTTTTATCACAAAATGATTATACCACTTGCAACATTCATTACACATATTATTTTAGAAAATATCATAATGCCTACAACAAGGATGACTCTAAATGCAATTGTCAACTTTACTGCCATAAGTAGTACATAAGAGAGAATATAGGGTTAAGATTTGGAGTAAATCTTTAAACTTATTCTTAAAGATAATATAATCATTATCATATATAATCAAGTTGACTTATGAATCTAACGAGTCGAGTTATGTATAGTTCAAGTTCAACTCATTTAGTTAACGAACATAATTTTTCGTTCATATTCAGCTTATTTGATTTATGAACCTAGTTCAACGATTTAATTGTCGAACCGAATTCCGAACCATTTTTGAATTGGTTCGTTTCATTGGCATATATATTAGTTGTCAAACTCGCGAGTCTACTCAGACTCGTAAAGGGTCCGTAGACTCGCAAACTCGTACGAGTCTACAAAAAATTAAAAATGACTTTCAAAAACCTATAAGTGACACACTCCTATGTTTTTATACCTATAAATTCATCGTTTATGACATAAATATATAATACAACATGAATTATCATGAAAATTTAAATTTCATACTCCATAACAAATTTCTTAACAAGAAAACACTCGATAATAAAAATAAACAAAATTGCAAAGTATACAGTTAAAGACTTAAATTACTAGTTTCTTTTAATTGGCTACTACATCAAGCAAAAAAATCATAAAATGGATATGTTAATAGCTTGAAACATCCAAAGCTCTAGTGAAATCACAACCACCTATATAATCACCATCATCTTTATCGGTATCTTGAGTAACATCATCAAACTTTGCCTCAGATGAAATACCTTATTCATCATTAATCAATGTTGGATTTCTTAAAGTTCCACTTTCACCTGATTTAACATTGCCACCACCACTACTTTGCACAATATTAGTTACAACATCAGCTTCCACGACATTATCAATAATAACATCATCTTACTAAACATTAACTTCAGTTTGCACATTTTCTTCATTACGTTCTTCAATTATTCATTCATCATTTGAATGACTATCTTCAAATAAAAGAACAACAACATTTGATTTTCCTTTTCCACTTTTCAACTTTAAAATATACATGATATAAACCAAATTATTCACCTTTTTTATGTAACCTATTATTTCTCTTTGTATGAACCTAAAAATTAAATAACAAATCAACTCAATGTTTCTAAAAAATTAAATTCAAGTCTATAAACAAACAAATAATAATTCATTATAATTTCAAAGGAACTTCAATTAAATTCACAACCATATGAGCTACAAGTTAAGCTTAGAACACGAATTGCAAACCTCTTTAATTGTGGAGTCATAGCTCCATAGAAATTTCATCCTTCAGTAGGTAACATATCCTTCATAAACTATTTTCTGCCAAAAATCATAAAATTTTTAAACTATTTTGTCACGTGCAAAATGATACATGTGTATTGGGATCATTTGACATGATTGGATAATAGTGCATCACCTTTACACAAAATGTTATACATGAGAAGCATCCAAGTGAAACATATAAGAAAATACTTACACACAAAGGATTGATTTATGACCACATACATGAACAAAGCAAGAGACAAAAGAAACTCACATCGTTGATGAAGGGGGAAGAAACTTTGCTGAAACAATAGACTAGGAGAGAGAGAGAGAGAGAGTGAGAGAGAGAGAGAGAGAGACTTTTTAATTTTCGTACAAGAAAAAAAAGGATTTTTTTATCAAAAAATAAAATAAAATCGTTTAGGGAAATTAGGCCTTTTTTATTTTAAAAAAATTAATAAAAAACTTATAGACTCGCGAGTCTATACGAGTTTGTGCGAGTCTACCCGAGTCTACTTGAGTCTATCAAAAAAAGATTTTATGCATGAGTCTACTCTTTTATGCTTGCTAGACTCGCAAACTCGTACGAGTTTACGAGTCTACCCGCGAGTTTGACAACTATATATATATATATATATATATATATATATATATATATATATATATATATATATATATATATATATATATATATATATATATATATATATATATATATATATATATATATATATATATATATATATATATATATATATATATATATATATATATATATATATATATATATATATATATATATATATATATATATATATATATATATATATATATATATATATATATATATATATATATAGTTGTCAAACTCGCGGGTAGACTCGTAAAAAAACGATTTAAAAATTAATTTTATACTTTAGTTAAAGTTTATACACAATTTCCAAAACAATGTTTCTTAATTTAATTCTTAACATGTGCCCCAAGGGCACAAGTTAACATTACTTTTATATATATATATATATATATATATATATATATATATATATATATATATATATATATATATATATATATATATATATATATATATATATATATATATATATATATATATATATATATATATATATATATATATATATATATATATATATATATATATATATATATATATATATATATATATATATATATATATAAAATAACCACCTAACGAATTAATCTAAACGTTACAAATTATATTTATTACTTATAACAAACATATCCTTACTAATAAACTAAAACAAAATATCAAAATCACTAAGATGAATATATTGTTTTAAATTCAAACCTGACATCTTTAATTGTATATAAGATTTATGAATGGTTAATGATAAATCATCTACTTATAAAAAAAATGTCTATTCTTGATTATGTGAAATGTTTTTCACCCGTTCCATGTTGTCCACTATCGTCAATTCATAATATTATATTTAGCTATAAATCATTACTTGTGTACTGAAGACACATGGCACTTACTAAAATACTAATAAAATATATATATTATTTTGAAATTTGTACATTTATTTATTTAATAGTTTAATTCCTTAAATACTTATTTCTTTATTTTTTTAGGCACATGTTAGCAACCCTTATAAATATTATAGAGAAACAAACTAATTATTATTAATAATGAAGTATGGGCATTTAGTATGGCGCTAGTCTAAAGGTCGATGTATAATAGTAAATTTAAAATATATATATATATATATATATATATATATATATATATATATATATATATATATATATATATATATATATATATATATATATATATATATATATATATATATATATATATATATATATATATATATATATATATATATATATATATATATATATATATATATTTTATTATTATATAATTAATTTTTATTAAAATGATAAGAGTAAATTAGAGGTAACGAATAGACATATCCTCTCTATAAACATCAAAAGAAAAAAAAAAAAGAGAATAAAGTAGATGATATAGAACCAAAATTTCGTCACATTCTAAAAAGAAAAAAAGTCATAGCAGACAATATTTCTAAAATCTAAAATTTATAAAATTCATATTAATATTCACATCCATCAAATTTGAAAAAGAATATTTGACAGAAACAGAATAAACATAATATAATATACGAACTTAAAATTTTAAATCAATTTATTTGTAGATAAAACAGATATATTTAACTGGCTCGAACCTGTTTGGTTATCCTCTTGTCTTAATATTTTTTTTTAGAGGTGTATTAGACAAACCCTAATAAAGTTGAAGACACTTGCTATAATAGTGTGATGCAACAATCACTACTAGTACTCCTTTTGCATCTTATGACTCTTTTACTTAATTTAATAATTAATTAATATCCCTTTCATATCACACACACTCCTTTACTTGATTCCTATGAGCCATTGAATCTAATTCCAAACCTCTAACTTCTAAGCACCTCTCTTTAGTCTCTCCTTTCTTCTCTATCTCTTAAATTATCTGTATAGCTAGTGAAAGAGCATCTATGTACTTCATATATGTTATTGTTAGGTAATAGATAGATACAAGAACAAACCCTTTGTTTTTCATATATGATGAGCTGTTAAGGTTTGACTTTCCTTGTCCCTTAAAATCAAAATAGACAAAGAATTTAATAATCATTCTTCTATTTGCTAAATTTTCCCAGCAAGTTGCAACAAGAAATTGGAGCCCTATGTAGAATCAGTCAATTGCTTTATGTGAGAAGCAAACTTTGAGCTTTAAATTGAATTTCTCTTATCTGAATCACATCAACAACGCCATCATCTTATTTTCTTTATCCTCTGAGTTTGAGTTTGAGTATATCTAGTACTTCGCTAAAAAATATCTGCAATTCTGGCTAACCCGTGGTGGGCAGATCAACAGGTAGGATTGTCTGGGGTGGTGGATCATAACCGCCACCCATCAGACAATTCACCTGGTGTAAACAAACGCCACCACGCGGAACTTTTCATCAATGAAACCAAAAGAAGAGAAGAAGAGGAAGATGAAGAAAGAGATGACGACGAACCAAAAGAAGGTGCGGTTGAAATCGGAAACAGAAGACCAAGAGGAAGACCACCAGGTTCAAAAAACAAACCAAAACCACCTATCTTTATAACAAGAGACAGTCCAAATTCACTAAAAAGCCATGTGATGGAAGTGTCCTCCGGAGCTGATATAGCCGAGAGCGTAGCTCAGTTTGCAAGAAGGCGGCAGCGCGGAGTTTGTGTCTTGAGCAGTAGCGGATCAGTAGCAAATGTTACCCTCAGACAACCAGCAGCACCGGGAGCCGTTGTAGCACTTCATGGAAGGTTCGAGATTCTATCGTTAACCGGAGCTTTTCTACCAGGCCCGGCTCCTCCCGGTGCTACCGGACTCACAGTTTACTTAGCTGGTGGACAAGGGCAGGTTGTTGGTGGAAGTGTGGTTGGATCTTTGATTGCTGCTGGACCTGTTATTGTTATCGCCGCTACTTTTGCTAATGCTACTTATGAAAGATTACCACTTGAGGAGGAAGAAGAGGATGATGGTGGGATCCATGAAGGACATCATCATGTTAGTGGCAGCGGCGGCGGTGACGGTGGCGGGGGCCATATGCAGTCTGGCCTTCCAGATCCATCTTCTTTGCCTTTGTATAACCAACTGCCACCAAATCTTCTTCCTAATGGTGGCCATGTGGGACATGAAGCTTTTCCATGGCCTCATGGAATTAGGCCACCATACTGAAAAAAATGATATGAATCTGATGACATGAAATTGGATATTTATATAGTTATATTATATTGTAGTGTTTGTTTGTGATAAAATGTGATGAGAAGAGGAAGCAATGTTATATTATAATTTATCTACCACTCTCTCTATGTATGTGTATATGATTATTAAGTAACAACTTTCTGTATGTTTCTCTTTTGGTTCTGTGTTTTGGAATAAAAAAGATGATGATGGGTTTTGTTTTTTGTTTTTTTAATTTGGTTTCTGAATTGTTTATCATGTTTATATTCTCCATGATCTAGTATTTTTTTACTTCTTGTTGGTTGCTTGGTTTCTTTACTTTTATTATTATTTTACTCATACAAATTTCTTATAGGTTTTAAATAATATGTTAGAAAAGATTCATGTGATTTGTTCTCATTCAATTTTTCACATAAAACTTGTATAGGAACAGATTTTTAGGGTTTGTGGATTTAAGATTTGCATTGCATGTGTACTTAGCTTGTATGAATGCAAAACATCAAGTAGTGAAGACATATAGGACTATTATGTTTTTCCTTATTCTCTCTCACAGCTCTCATTCATTTTTAATATTATTAAAAAGAAAACTCTCAAAGCTATCACTGTGTTGCTTATTGTCTGCTAGTTATATTATTTGAATCCTCATAATTAGGAGTAGTTGTTTACTTGTTTATGGCTGGGATTAGAGTAACCCTTCTAATCATTCATTAATATTATTTGGTTTGCCATTAAAAAAATAAGTTTACTAGATATATATAGTTATAAAATAACATCTCTATTAAAAAAATATTGTTCTTGAAGAAAGTTATATGCAATATTTTACAAAAAGTGTGAGTCAATAATATGAACCTTATAATGTATAAGATAGACCTTTTACAAATATTTTAAATAAAAATTGAAGAAAAATATTTACTATATCCTCTTTAGAAATTTTAGGTGATTAAAATAGAATAACAAACCGTGGTTTAAATGGGAGCTGTATGACATATTTGTTATCCTCCCTTGATGTTTTAGGTAATTTCATATAAACGATTTAGAATGCAAACAAATGTTGTATTATAGAAAGTGAATAATATAATTCGAGAAGTATCGTTTTTTATTCTTTGTTTTATGAAGAAAAAAAACATAACCAGTAAATATATAATATTTTGGACCGATCATTTCGACTAAGACAGGTTATTTTGGAGGAATTTTAATTCTTTAAAATCTTCTAAGCTCACGAGAAATATTGTGTTAGCGAGCACCGGAGATCTAAGATTTAAATGCATCCAACAGCTTTATGTTATTCACTTTTAATTAATCGCAAGTTAGTTATTTCATCTTTATTATATATTGAGAAGGCGTCAATTTAGATACTATGTTTCACATTCAATTTAAACTCACTCTTCTCCCTCACATACTAACTTGAGCGTCATTGTGCTAATCTTGTAGGTGTGTTCCCTCTCTGCCGTGCCAGAAGTTCAGATCAAACATTACTCTAGATTCTCACTCCATTTCTGATTTCAGTAGGAATAGTAGCGTCTTTTATGAGAATCGACTTCTGATTCTTGTGTTTTCTACGATTTCAAATTCGCTCTTCAATTTGCCAATTCACAACCTTCTCAGATTACGAAATCAAGAGCCTCTAAAATCTAACACGAAGATTCATCATGTTTGATCCAATTAAGCATAGTTTCAACTTTGATTTCCTAAACTTCTAGATCTATGAATCCCACGCTTCCAAATAATGGTTGGATCTGAAGTCACTTGTTTACGTGAGAAGCCAATGTCGTTGTTGTTGTCGTAGTTCAAGTAGCGGTTGATCAATCACCTCCACCTCCCTTGCAAAACATTACAAATCCAGGAAAAAAAGTTTTGTTACATCCATATTTGGTCCAGACTCCTCAGATTGCTAGATCTTTCCAAGTTCCTCTGATCGCACCTTTGATTTCACCTCCAGCCTCATTACTTGAACCCTTACCTGACTTCTAGCTAATGCGAGCTAACCTTGGCATGTAAGGCACTAACGAGCTACTAAAAAACATGTATAAAATTTTTTGGAAACAAAATTCACAAGAAAAAAAAAAAGAAAGGATGCTTCACCTTGGACAAGAAAATACCAAAATCCATGGAAAAGTATCCCAAGCTAGGATAGTACAATGGGAAGGGAAATCTAGGAGAGCATGTGCAACTTGTCAACAGTTGACTGAATTACTTTAGCATGGAGGAAGCCTCCAAAAGCAAGTTGTTTGCATTAACCCTGGTCGACCCGATTAGGCTATGGTTCAATGGTCCACTAGACGGAAGCATTGAATCATGAACGTATTCTGCAAATGGTTCTCTGCATACTTTAACGCCCTGAAGAGGAAACCTATGGTGGCAGCTGCCTTGAGCAGGATTGTTCAAGGGAAGAAAAAGAGCTTGCAGTCTTAGATCGACTGTTTTACACAAGTTCCTATTGAGGTAGAGGGTGTCGAAGAAGGCCTAAAGTGTTGGATCTTCGAGAATGGCCTTATATGCGATCTTCCCTTCATGTTGAATATCAAAAGGAAGAAGGTGAGAACCATTCAGGTGATGCTAAACATGGCTCAGTCTTACATGATCCTGGAGGAGAAGTTGAACATGCAGTTCAACAATCCCGCCTCTGCCGATGTCACCTTTAGTCGCTCAGTCATAAGATATTATCATCGGCGGGATGACGAGTCTGACAGAGGAATGCATCGAAGATACGATGAGTACACGCCACAAAACATATCCCAATAAAAGATCTACCAGGACTACGCTAACATATAATTCTGGAGAGGAGGAATCAGACTACCTTTTCTTATTTGATAGTCGTCTTGACCAGATAAATCAAAGTTTTGTCCCTTTCATAAAGGCCACAACAACAAAATTGATGATTGTATCCAGCTAAAGGATGCCATCAAAGAATTGATCAAATAAGGTCAGCTGGATGAGTACATGAAAAAGGGAAAAAGAGGAAGGGAGGAATCACCCAAGGGAAAATCTCACTCTAAAACTGCCAAAGCAAGAACTAGGGGTGAGATCACGGAGGCCAACAAAGGTAAGCGCTCATATACTACAACCATAACAGGAGAAGCACCCCGGGAAAAACCTCTCATCTAAGGAGACCATGAAGAGAAAGATCGTTGATATGCTATTTGTCCACAAAAAGGATGGAAGTACATCAGTGAAGACTCATGACCAACCTATGTTGGAATTTTTAGACTCTGAGAAGATGGGCGACATCCCTAGTCAAATCTTCCCTTGGTGATTACAGCCACAATAGGCCATTTTAATATCTCCCGAACCCTAATTGACTGTGGAAACTCTTGGGATATCATGTATTCCAAGTTGTTTGAAAATATAGGTTAAGAAATAGGAAGTTTATGGCCGTAAGAAGGCTCGGACATACATGTATTCAACGAAACGACCACTTGTCCTTGGGGGTAAGTCGAGCTGATAGTATCACTAGGCGAAGGAAATGTCATTCAAATGGTAAATTCATATTTCATTATCGTCCTTTGTAGGAGCATTTACAATTTCATTATGAAAAAGAACCTTCTCAACCACACTGGATGTTATAGTCTTGTCAGCCCACCTTAAGCTCAAGTACCATAACCTGCAGGGGAAACTGGCCATCATCAATGTTAATTTTGAAGGGGAAAAAGAATCTACCAAGCGCTTCAATGAGATCAAGGAGAGGACATAGCCATGAAAATAAATGTGGAATCCCTGATCAGCCAGCTCTAAAGTATGAACATCCACCCATCAAAACATGGTTGATCTAGGAGAAAGAAAACAACGAGAATAAGCGATGGCTAGCACACCTAGGGGTGTGCAAAATAACCAATAACCATAAACCAAATTCCTATCCAAATTAATCCAAATTTTAAAATCCAAACCAAATTTATATTTTAAATTTGGTGGCCCATTTATCAAATTAAAAAAAAAAACTGGTAACCATTTGTTCCAAACCGGTTTGAGATTTGGTAACCATTTTTCAATGAATAGTTTAGAAAAATCAAGATCATCACAAATTTCAAAAATCTTAATCCTCACAATCCAAAATTTATTCATCTCTTTCTTCTTCATCATTCTTTAAATTTCAAACTTTAATCTCATTTGTATCTTAATTCTCTAAAACACAATCATGGGTTTATCGAAACTTTTTTTTTGTTTATGTTTGTTTAGAACTTATACTACCTGAAACATCATATGCCTCTATTATCAATGTTGAACCATCATATGTCTTTTCTGCTTAGAACTTATACTACCTGATTTCTTTCAAGCTAGCTGATTGTGCTAAACAATAGAGCTGAATCAAATTCAAGTCATATATCAATATAAGAGCTTTTTGTACTAGGTAGTATTTGTTCTTATTTTAATAATGAATTATGGCTTATGATTAAAGAGAATACACTGCAATTTTTTACATTTTATTATGTTCATATGCATTCACATTTATAATAATATAGGCCTCACTAACAAGATAAATACCGCCACATGATGAATTTTGTATAAGGTTAGCCTTTGACAGAATGTTGATTGTCTCAATAAAATAACCTCTCCACAAGTTACATGGAAAATAAATATTTCTTTGTTAATGAAATTTGTTTATATATTAATATTTCTTTGTTAGTGAAATTTGTTAAAGAAAATAAAAAAACTGGTTTTGAGAGAAACCGGTTTAAAATTGGTTTTTAAAAAAACTGTTTTTTTCTTTAAATACCGGTTTGAAACCAAACCGATCCACTTGTAAACTGGTTTTTAAAAAATAAACCGGTTTTATATAAATGGTTTTAAGATCCAAACCAAACCATATATGTGGTTTGGTTTGGTTTGGTTTATAATCCATGCACACCCCTAAGCACACCCAATTATGTTTCCTTACTATTTGTATTATAATTTATGTCTCTATACTTCCTCTCCCATTACGAAAGAGGAATTCTCAAATATAAATGGAATATTACAATTTTGATATATTCATTTCTTTGTGATTGTGTACATTAGCACTAAATCTGGGGTACAACCAAGGCAATCAAATCCCCACCGTACAAAGCACACGTAAAGAAAACCCAGAGTGTTGTTATAGAATATTTTCTCATGTAACCACAATAATCAATCCCCATCAAAAGTCATGGATGTTGTTGCATACACTTTGCTCGTGTGACCATAGTTATCATTCGCCAGGTGAAAGCCAGGGGTGCTGTCACAAATGTGCGACCACAAAAATCCCTTACCCACCAAAAGGCAGGGATACTACCGTAGATGCTTTTCTTGTCTGAACACAAATATCACTTCCTCACTAAAAGCCAGAAGCAATGTTGCAAATTCCTCGCACAGGCGATGATGTAGATTATCAATTCTCACCAAAAGTAGGGAGTGTTGTCACAGACGCCTTACTCATGATACTACATCAACCAATTCCCCACTTGAAGTAACGACACACCCCCTCTAGTAGCTAGTCACTCTATAGGAGACGTTTGGTCAACCACATGTCGACCTCAGATTGGGTTTTCACCTAGGAGGGGGAAAGGTATCATACATTTGGCCAGGAAGGACCCTAAAGAAGTCCAATAAACTTAGATGGGAAATCTCATAAGTTCACACAAAATCCAGAGCTCTGCATTGAAGATCACACTAATATACCTCAAACAAGTAACAGAAAACTTTGTTGCAAATATATATATATATATATATATATATATATATATATATATATATATATATATATATATATATATATATATATATATATATATATATATATATATATATATATATATATATATATATATATATATATATATATATATATATATATATATATATATATATATATATATATATATATATATATATATATATATGCAAATATTCTTCAATTACAAAGTACTTAGCATACACTAAGTTTAAAAAAATGGTTGACAAGGCTACTCCAGGAAGGAGACAATCTCTCCTATTTGAGAATTTGATCCGGCTAAACCTACTCCTCCAAGATACGTAGAGGACGGTGAAAGTGATCCATTTGCTGCAAGGCATTTTCAAAGGAATTCAAAACCATCCCAAGGTTGGGGGTTGTGCATTAATTATGACGTTTAGTCAAAAAGGCATTCTCGAGGTACAAAGACTCCAATCCTCTCAGAGTTGCTGAAACAAATGCTTGAGTAGATGATAAATTTCTTTGAGAAGTAACTAGATCCTGGTTCTTCCTTGTCACCATCCTTATCACATGAGTTACCTGACTGGCTAGAGACCCATGGATATTAATGGGGAGCAACGAGCCCATTATCCCTATAAGAGAAGTAGAAGTTATGTGCATATCATGCACGTAACTATCCCAGTTGACCTTCAAATTGCAAACATTCTCCTCCAACTGATGATTTTCCTTGAGTTGTTGTTAAGACCAACAAGCGTCTTTTCGACTGGATCCCCCGAGATCTTAAGTAGCAGCGTAACGTATGGTACACCGAGCCAGAGTTGCCAATTCTTCCTCCGGAGTGCTCCTGGACAGATTGCCCAGATACGATCAATCTTCCTTCAAGAGAGAAGCCGGACATTCTTTGGAGGAGTAAGGACCCACCCTTGGAGGAGCGAGGGCCCGCTCTCGAGTTTTTCTAAGGAATTAGGGAGTTGTAGTGTAAATTAGTGATCGAGTTGTACGCCAAGGAATTGGGTACAAAGGCTTTGTTAATACTCTTTAATAATATAGAGTAAATTTTATTTAAGTAATGCACATTCATTAACAGGGGACAATTAGGGGATTCGACTAAGATCTAATCGCGTAATTATTATGCATATTCTGTAATAATATCGTATCTCTTATCCATTTTATTCACGCAATTAATTTTTTTGCAAACTCCATTTGATAATCCCTATATTTCTTAAAATCATGTGATTACAACCTTAATTAAATTTGCAATCCCTCATGATATAAATTTATTTTTAGGCTTAAATACACTTTTAGTCCCTGTAAATTGGGGTATTTTTTATTTTAGTCCCAATAATTTTTTTTCGGGTCTGAGTCCATATATCTCACCTTTGTGTTGGTTTTAGTTCCTAAAGTTAAAATCCGCAGGAAAATCTGAAGGAAAATCCGCAGGTGAACTGTGGATTTTCCTGCGGATTTTGCCTTTATGGACTAAACCCATAAAAAATGTGATATAAGGACTCAGACCCATAAAAAAAATATTACAAGGACCAAAATAAAAAATTCGCTAACTTACAGGGACCAATAGACTATTTAAGCCTTATTTTATTACTTTGATGGTATTAGTACACTTGCTAAGAAAATTATCATTTCTATTTAACTCTTCTAAGGCTAACACGACAAACCCTCGCATTGTTACGCATATGTAAGGGCTTGGAAGAAGATTGTTTTAGGATGACCATATCAACTCATTCCGACCACCGTGGAGGAACTGCAATCCTTTCAGAATTCTCTCAGCATATAAGAACCATCCTACTAGCAAGCACAAGATATCCAAGCTTCAAGTGCATCCAACGGTTCCTTACAGTTTACTTCTATCTAATATCAAGTTAGTTATTTCATCTCTACTATATATAGAGAAGGCTTCAATTCAAGTACTAAGTTTCAAATTCAATTTCAGTTCACTATTATCCCTCACATATTGACTAGAGCATTTGAGGAAGGCATTTCAATCCATATTTAATATGACAAGCAACAAGTTGGTGAAAGAGGTCTAACAACTAACAGGGCAATTGGTCGCCTTGTATATGTTTCTATCTTGTGTATGAGACAAAGCTTTCTACTTTTTCGGTACCTTGAAGAAGGAAAGGTTCGAGTGGAAAAGTGAGCGCATGGATGCGTTTGCAGATCTTAAGTTCTTTTTGGCAACTCCTCCAGTGCTAATACGCCTAGAGAATGGTGTCTCTGTATACTTGTATTTATTTGTAACAGATAGGGAGATGACTTATATTTGATCCATGAGAAAGAGAATTCTAAGCAAATTATTTACTTTGTCAGAAAGGTGTTCATAGGCGCGCGTAGGTAAGATATGGGAAGATTGAAGGACTAGCATTGGCGGTCATTATAATAGCGAGAAAGCTTAGGCCTTATTTTCAGGGGCATTGAGTGGTTGTATAGATGAACTATCCCATATGAACTTTTTCAAAGAAACATAATTTTACATGCAGGATGATGTCTCGCTTAGTAGAGTTTTTAGAGTAAAATATATATTGTATGCCAAGAGGCAGCATTAAATCTCAAGTTCTTGCAGACTTCCTAGTAGAATTCAGCTCCCTTATAATTAAGGAAGTCCTCCATATTTGGACCCTATCAACTAAAAAAGCCTCATACCTTAAAGGTTGTGATGTTAGAGTAGTGTTTGAGCTTCCTTATAGAACAATTTGAATTCAAGGCCAACAATAATCAGGGTGAGTACAAAACCCTCTTTACGGGGATCAGCCTATCAATATAGGTGGACACTTTGAATCTCAAAGGATAAAAAGACTCCCAATTAATCACAAATTAAGTAGCATGTAAGTCTCATATAAATGAGGCTTAGCTTATCAAGATTCTCCATAGATTTAAAGATTTACCTAAAAGTTTCAAGTTCTTTGAGAAAGTTTATGTGCCCAAGAAGCATAATGCTTAGTAGGATCTCCTATCGAAGCTCATCAGTAATAATAAGCTATAACATAACATAACATAATGGTAATACATGAAACTCTATCCACACCCAGCACACAAAAGGAAGGAATCAACGTGATATGCATAGCCACCACCAAAAATTGGATAACCCTAATTGTTCTCTACCAGACAGCATAATAGCTTCCTTTAGATAAAGCCGAAGCAAAGAGATCTAGAGACTATTAGTAAAGTATACCATGGTGGAAGGGAAGTTTTACAAAATGGGAAGAGTATACTCAATTATTAGATTTTTGGTGAGGATGAGACCACCCTGGTTCTGACTAAGATTCACGAAGGGTCTATGGAAGCCTTGTTGGTTGACAAGTACTCACCCACGAGCTATTTAAGGTTGGTCACTGTTGATCATCCTTAATGAAAGGCAATGGCGAGTTAGAAAAAAATGTGACAAATTTCAAATACATTCCAACCTCTCTTATGCGGCGACTGAGATTCTCCATTATGTCATGTCTCTTTGGCCTTTTTACGAATGAGGCATGAACATCTTATATCCATTCCCATTGGCATTATATTAACTTAATTTTTTTATCATGGGGTTGAAATACACCACAAAGTGGATAGAGGTCGAAGTGGTGTACAAAATCACAATATAAGGAGTGCGACGTTTCTATTGGAAGCGTCTTATTTGCAGGTTCGAATTGTTGAGAAGCATCGTTTAAGATAACAAAACTAGATCTCCAGCTCTACTATTGTGGATTTTTGTTATCATTTTGGAATTCATACAAAGCTTTTTTTAGCAATCCATCCGCAACAAAAAAGGCAATCACGTGGAGGATATATATAAGAAGTTAGATGATGCCAAGGGTACGTGGGTCAAACATTTTCATGAGGTATGTCATTTATCTTTGATTCCATTTTACCTAACACTTTTTTGCTTAAGGCGTTTATAAATCATTCTGTGTGAGATTACTTGAACTTTAGGTAGATTAGAGCTTAAGTAATGTCATTTATTTATGTTTTATGTTACTTTAGTTAATTTATGATAGACCACATTAGGTGCTCTATTTTGTCAATTTTATATGTTTTGTGATCGTGTCGAATTAGCTTTTGCGATAAGTTCTATCACACCAGTAATTTGTGAACAGCGTCCAACAGGTCTTGAGCCAGAAGATGCTGGTATGATTTCTCAACTTTAGTGTTAATGCTGAAGTGGCAGATGCTTGATAAGAAAATAGGAATGAGTTGGAAAAAATGAATGGATAAGGATGAAACACTACAAGACAAAAGTCTGAAAAGTTGTCAAAGTATGATGTTGCTATTGTTGTATTACTGCTCTTGCACTGTTGCCACAATATCATGTTGTCTCCCATGTTCAGTGTATTATCAGTACAACATAAAGGAATATGCTCTATTCTTTAGGCTTAAGTTAATGGATCATTATAAAGGCCCAAGAACCAAATAGAGAGATGTTATGTAGTTGAGGAACCTTAAAAATAGAGTTGCAATGCAATGAAGAAAGGGGTTCTAAATTTTGGAAAGAATTCAGCATAAGAGAAATTTAGGAGTACAAAGAGTTCTGACGCGACTCTGGTCTCTCCATTTTGAAGGAAACAACACTAAGAGGCGTAACGAAAGACAACACTTGCTGATTTAAAGATTAAAAGTGATTGAAGCGTCATCCTTAGGTTTATCATTTATATTTTCTTGTTTAGGAATGTGTAACTTACTATCTTTTTATATTGTGATTATTTTTCTCATTATGTGTTAAAATTGCTTTGTTGGATAATGTGAAGTTTAATGAATTGGTAATATTTTGAATGTTATGAATGAGTTTTCTTAATATATTTTACTCATGTGAATTTATATCATTTATTTATTCCTTTGTCTGGCCACTTTGGGAGTAGATACAAGGTGGTTGATGATTGAGAGATATATTAACTAGTGGAACCCATATGTATATATGGTTTAAAATAGTAGGATATACATATTCACTAGATTAGTCACTTTAGAGATGAATGACTACAACTATAGGGAAAATCAGAAGTTAAACTAGACATGCTTTAAGGTTGTTGTGAGACCTCAAGAGTTGTTCCCCTATCTTAATACATATGCTTTGATGTTGTAGACATGCACCACTATATGACTTTCTGCCTCATTTATCATGACAGAACATATCAAACTCATACATTAGATGAATTCATTAAATGGAACATTGTCCAACATATTCTTTCACTCTATGTTAACCCATTAATTATATTATATGTTTTTCCACTTTATTAACCATGTGACATACACCATTATTTTATTACCTTTGCTCATATTTACTTTACAACTTCGTGTATGAAAATCATTATGCTTAATATGATCTATGTGGGATCGATACTCTTTCTTATCGCTTACTACTAATTTGACTGTATATACTTACATGTATAAATTAGCCATTAGGCGTGCAATGGTACTTAATATATTGTCTTCTAAGGTTCAATGGTTGTATCACATGACACCCAACTCAACCACTAAGGAAACATTAATCAAGATTGTTTATAGCACTAAAACCATGGTGCTAGTGGATATTGACAGATCCGCGAGGTTTCATGAGCATTTCATTGAGGAAGAGAGTGAATCATGAATGAGAGTCACTTATAACACGTTCCATGAATCCAAATCGATCACCTATATACATGAATTTGTAGAAAAGCAAAGAATCGTAAAGCGATACAACTCCAAGGTGATCCCAAGGGAGATGAAGGAGGGATATCTAAGACTTATTAAACAATTTGTTGCGCCTACTCGCGTTAAGAAGTTATTTCCTAATTAGGAAATTTCGTCCAAATAGACCAGAAGTTTCCACATTCTACCTATAGATGAAGAATTGGATGGACAACTTATCCCTAAAACCTAAAACTTAGTAAATTGAGATATTACTACAATTTATGATTATGCTTTTATCTATTGAATAAAGAAATGGATTTTATCCCTCTAATGTATGAACTATCATTTTACTTTCCAATCATTTAAGGGAATAAGGTGGCTCTCTTTTTTTTTATAGGGGGATGGGTTTTAATGAGGCACCATATTCTTTTGACTTTCGTCTAGCTTGGTTGTCTTTATAAATCGTTGTAGGTAAGTGAAGGAACTTTACGAAAGGATCCTTACTGCCTTGTGAAGCTTAATGACATCAAAACATCACCAAAGGATCATTTCCACCTGATGAGGTCCTTCACTAAATGATCATTGTATTCCTATAAGGCATATTGATATTTTACCTTCACTAAAGGATCCTTTTTGCTATATGAGGAATATTACTTATGTCACTCTATTAGGTGTTTTGATGTTGGACCTTAAATGAAGGATCATTACTTCTCTATGAGGGATATTCGTGTTGGACCTTCACTGAAGAATTCTTATCGCTCTATGGGGCATATTAATGTTGTAACTTCTATTAAGGATCCTTTCCACTCTATGAGGCATATCAATGATATACCTTTAACTTAGGATCTTTTTCTCCCTATGATGCATATTGATGTTGGGCTTTCACTAAAGGATTTTTGCCAATATAAACTCAAAAAACCCCAAGCGCCACTTGAGAGACTAGCCCCAAGAAACGCTTGAGGGATTTATCATAAGCAACAGTTGAGGGACTCATCTCAAACTAGAAATTTGTGCGGGAATGGTAATATAAAAAACTTAGATATTAATTAACTACGAATAAATTCATATATCATAAAAGGAATCACCATAAAGTCTTAGAGTTTACATTAATAAGCCTAGAAGGTCGTGATTACAAAATAGGGCCTCCAAGGGCAATGATATTTTCATTAAAAGGCAAAAATACCTAAGAACTAAAGTTTGGTCTTTTTAGGCTCCTCTAGAACTTCCTCGTCTTCTTGCGAAGGAGTATCCTCCAAAGTTGGGGCGTTCTCTTCTTGAAGGGCCGCCTACGGATCCATCGAGACCTTTTTGAAAAATATGAAAGATGAGGAATTCTATAAATTCTATACCAAGAATCATATTCGGCATACATTTTCCATTCTATAAACTCACCAATAAAATGAGGGTAGTGGATAGGAAAAATAGATTTGTAGAAAATCTTGAGGGACGATTCTCAATGAGACCAATCTTCCTAAATATTTTTGAGCTACTGCAATAACTACTAATTACTATTTGATGAATCGTGTCTTGATAAGATCAATTCTAAAGTGGACTCCCCATGAACTATATAATGGAATAAAGTTGAATACCTCTTACTTATACGTCTTTGGATACACATGCTTTATCTTTAACAATGGGAAAGACAACTTCGGAAAATTTGATGCAAAAGATGATGAATGAATATTCATAGGATATTCCATTTTGAGAATAGCTTTTAGATCATTTTAAATAAAATATCCTTAACAACAGAAGAATCAGTTTAAGTTACTTTTGATGAAACTAACCCTAAATAATTAGAAGTAGAAGTTATTGATTGTGGGTGTATCTTAGGAAAGACAAATCTAGAAGAAAATGATCAAGAAATAGAACAAGCTCAAAGTCATAATCAAATCATAGATGAAGAACCTATTTAGGATCAAAACATAGATACTCTTTCAAATCATCAAGATCTTCGAAAATAATGGAGGACGGAAATAGACCATCCCATTCAAAATGTTATTTGAGACATCCCTAAGGGATTCACTACTAGACGATCCCTTAATAAGGTATGTAACTTTGTAGACTTTGTTTCACAAATTGAACCAAAAAGAATCAACAAAGCTGCCATTTATGAGCACTGGTCTCTTTTAATGTAAGAAGAATTAAATAATTTTGAATGAAACAACATTTGGGAACTCGTTCCTAAAGCTTCAGCTAACCTAGTGAGTGATACTTGATGGTCTTTTACAACAAGCTGGACGAAGATGACAATGTTTTAAGAAAAAAAGCCAAAATTTTTGCGAAGGTTTACAATCAATAGGAAGGAATAGATTTCGATGAAACATATCCCCATGTGGCTAGATTAGAGGTCATAAGGATGTTATTAGTTTTTCCTGCATCATGAGTTTCAAACTATTTCGAATGGATGTTAAAAGCATTTTTCTAAATTGCTACATCCAAGAGGAGGTATACACTGATCAACCTCCATGTTTTATCAACTCAACATTTCCTGATACTTCTCTCATGCTCAATAAATCCTTATATGGTCTGAAACATGCTTCTAGAGCTTGGTATTACTGTCTAAGCAACTTTTTTCTTGATAAAAATTTCCAAAGAGGACAAGTCGATAAACCTCTTTTCATAAAAAAAAATCAAACATGAAATGTTTTAAGTTCAAATTTATGTCGATTATATCACATTTGATACTATTAGTGAATCCTTGTGCAAGGAATTTTATGAAATGATGCGAACGAATTTGTAATTTCAATGATGGTGGAACTTCGATACTTCCTAGGACTTCAAATTCATTAAAATAAGGAAGGAAATTCCACTAATCAAGGAAAATACTATAAAGAACTACTAAAGATGTTTAACATGGAGAAGTCCAAAGTAATAGCAACATCAATGTAAACATCATGCAACCTCGACAAGGATGAAAATAGAAAACAAGTTGAAGAAAGCAAAAATTGAGGTATGATAGACTCTCTTCTCTATACCAATGCATCTCATCCTAATATCGTGTTTGATGTATGTCTATGTGCTTCCTTTGAAGAATCCCTGAAAGAATCAAATCTCAATATGGTTAAACTCATCATGATATATCTCAATGGTACAAAACAAATCGATTTATGGTATCCCAAGGGAATAGATTGTGACATAGTTGTACACGACGATTTTGATTTTGATGGGTTCAAATTGAATATGAAAAGTACCAATGGTATGTGTCACTTACTTGGGAACTCTCTTGTCTCCTGGCATAAAAAAATAAATAAGTGTCACACTATCCTCAAATGATGAAGAATAAGTTCTTATGGGTAGTTGTTGCTCTCAAATTATCTGGATGAAAAAGTAACTCAATGATTATGATGTTAATCTTGAAGTTGCCCGATAAGATGCGACAACACTAGCGTCATAAACCTTACTAAAAAATGATACTTCACTCATGGGAGAAACACATTGAGGTTAGGCACCATTTAATAGAGTCGTGTTGAAAAAGAGGAATACATACTTGAATTTATGACTTCTTGTAATCAACTTGCATATATTTTTACAAAATCACTTCCTAAAGAAAGTTTCTTTTGCATAAGAACTGAACTATGAATCTTAAATAAATCATGCATGGATTAGTATGCTTATGTGTTTCTTGTCCTTCTTCTTCTTCCCTTTCTCTATATGATGTTTTACAATCTATGTGTTTTTTTTCTTCTTCCTTTTTACTTATGACAAAGGAGGAGAAGTATACTATAATAGGGAGTAGAATATACTATTTATTCGTATTAGAGGGGTTTAACCACTCCAAAATTTATCTACCTTTTCTTTTCTTTTACCACCTCTATGAGAGATGTGTTTTCTTCATGAAAAAGGGGGATAATATGTGTCTATGTGCTTACAGGTATGAAGTTAATGATCTTATCAACAACCTTCCTATATGTTTTGATGATGAGGCCACTAGTGATTGTTGAATTCAATGGTAATATATGTACAACTCTTTGATGATGGTGATAAACTTGAAGACACCTCAAGCCTAATCAAGTGGGAGACTCAAGATTCCATTAAAGTTCTTATATGATACGTGTATCTGGAAAAGGAACTTGAAAGGCTCAAAGTTGTGAAAGAGAGGAAATATGAAAGTTTGTCTGGTCGTATCAGAGTGACCAGAGTCTTGTAAAAGTGGCGGAGTAACTTCTACGATACTAAGGAAACTCACACACACACGCGCGCATACGCACACATACACACGCACACACACACACGCACACACACACACACACACACGCGCGCGCGCACACACACACACACACACATACAAGCTCAATTTTTTTAAACCTCCATTTACTTAACAAAACACCTAAAAATGCTTTTAAGCCTATCCAAATGATTAGAAGATTGTAATCTTCCTTAGAAGAAATTTCTGAACAACCTAATTGATTAGATCCTAATGCTAATAGATTATATGAAGTAAAATCGATTATAAAATTGATTATGAAAATGTCTTAATGATTGGTAACAACTATCTACCCAAAATTTTCCAAATTAGGCATAAATAATCGATTATTTGTGGTACCTAATCAACTAGACTCAATTAGGATTTCTATATAACAACAAAAATTTCAATTAGACTCAATTAGGATTTCTATTATTTGTGGTACCTTTTTGAGAAAATTCTTTTCCTATATAAATGTGGCTTCTCATTTCTTCTTTTCACACAAAAATTTAGGATTTCTCTAATACTTTTTAATTTATATCTCTCTCTCTCTCTCTCTCTATATATATATATATATATATATATATATATATATATATATATATATATATATATATATATATATAAAAATTCACCAAAGTTGTCTTAGTGCCTTGTGAGTGAATATTGTTTGCGATGAAAGAGATGTAATGGTGTTATGCCATTGTTGATACTTTCAAGAGTGTGATACTCTTGAAGAATAGAGCTTGATTCTTGAGATTATTCAGTCTTAAAGTCTTTGTTTGGATCTAGAACTTGGCCTAGAAAAGTTATGTTTGGTTATTGAGACCAATCTGTAAAATCTCTAATCGGTTTGTTTGCTCAACCCTTAAAAAGATTTCTTTTAGCTCACTGTGGGCAGCCTTTTGCTTGGCGTGTAAATATTTCTTTTGCTTAATATCTAAGGGAATCATACATCTGGTAAACAAAATAATAGATGTTAGTCAAAATCTACAAATACTTAGGGAACCCCCTTGAACTCATGATGAGAAATTGATCCAATATGTAAAAGACCTCTATTTTTTTAGTAATGAATTCATAGTTAAACATGTTATCGCCATACAATTTTCCATCCAATAAAATGTAAATCAATATTTACATTTCTCATAAACATTAACATAAATCAATTATCTTTATATCTCACTCTCAAGAGCCTATCTTTCATATTTTTATAATTGTTTAAGTGGGGGAGGATAGAACTCTCTCGGGAAGGGCACCCAAGGTGGCCTAGCCACCCTTGCTAGCTATCTTGGTTCCATAGAGGAAAATAATAAACCCACTATGGGAGAGATATCTAGATTCCTTCATAGAATCTCAAGCACCCTAATAAAGGCCCATTAATTGGGCCTCAGCTGTGTGGGGTGACATTGATGGTTTTGAGCACCTTAGAATCAAACACAGTGAAGGGGATAAAAACCCGAAAATACTGGATTGCAGGAAGATACATATAAAAGAAGTCACCTTCTAATTCGATAGAGGATTTCATATTAATCCCTTGGTCTTTAACATAAGACTGCAAAATAATGTCATCCTTATCCCATGAGAAGGACAAATGCAAGCGTTCATGGAAAGAGTCCATCTTTCCTTGGTTTGTATATAGTGTATAACAATCTTCAACCCATGATCTCTTGGGTTAGGTAGACTCCATCAATTTCCTTAAAGTTTTTTATAAAATAGAGCGGAAAAAGTAGTCACTTTCATTATCAATATCACGATCAGAGGTACTCTCATAACTCTCAAACATCTCTGTGTTAAAAAACATGTAACCAATTGTCTCATCAACATGCATATAGTTATTCATGCAACATTACCACATGTTCATAAGATCTTTACTAATAGAAGGTTTGATCATGTTACTACTCTTATATGAATCCCTAATAATGGGCATCACTAGAAAAGGTAAATGAAAGGATAAAAGAAAAATGAGAGATCAATCATGGGATAAATATCTATGGAAGTCTTTTACTAGGAAGAAGCTAGGGAATTTGAAAGAAAGTGGAAAGGAACAAAGTCTCTCACCGGTTAAGTAATGATAAAACTGCCTAAGTCTCGAAGGGTATCATGCATTACTATGGTAAACACATTTCACAACGGTTGGTAAAGGGATACCATAACGGTTGCCCAACTGTTTTGAGGTTGGGTATGATTGCAAGTGTGTAGTTTATAATAATGGCCTATTGCCCGTTGTATTAAACATGATAGCACACTACATATAACAACGATTATTTTAAACTACTATTGTAAAATAATTTATAGGTCCTGGGTTCGATACCCAACAACGTCATTTTTGGTGTTTATTATTTTGGATAGCTTTCTAATTATAACAATGGTTTTATTAAACAACTATTGTGAAATTTTTTATTTTTTTTATATTTTTTTTTACAGAATTCCTAATTTTTTAACCTGAATATTTCTAACTCGTATAAAATCAGAAACAACAACATACTCATTTGTGAATTGAATTAGACCAAAAGTTGTATTACATCAAAGATAAAATTGCATTAAGAACCAAAAATTGTATATTACACCAAATTCAAAATGGCACAAAACAACCTACAATTTACACATTATTACATCAAGTAATAGTATCTTGGTGTTTTAACTTTTAACGCCTATAATTTTAAATAATAATACTTGTCAATAAATAATCTTAACAATTATAACTTACAATAAATTATGAATGAAGAATTTAAAATACTTGTTAATTTTCTCATATGCCTTCTTGATGATCGTTATGAATAGAATGCACATCATCTCTATCAAATTCTTCATATGAAGTAGGAACTTGTATTGGGTAAGAAGGAGTGGAAGGAATTTCAAAATTTTCATCACTATGAGGAATGTATTTTCTTTGGAGAACAATTTACCATCTACTCGATAAGTCAGAAGGGTCTGTCACATAAAAAACTTGTTTTGCTTGAGTAGCCATGATTAATGGTTTAGTCATATAATTTTCCTTGTTAAGGTCAACCCGTATGAATCCTAACTATTCATTTTATACACCATTATTATTGGGAACTCACATTCATTTAAATAAAGGCACTTTAAAAATAACATAATCAATCTCAAAAATCTCCTCAATGACACCATAAAACGCGTTAGGTTCCAAAATATGATTCTTATCTTTCAAACCAGACAAATACATGAATTCGGCCTCAACCATAATCCCACTATTTTGCATTGTACTACGATCATCTTTTGCTTTTGTATAAAAGGAAATATTAGAAATTCTTTAATGCGGTCCAAGTTATCACATTAAATTTTGGCATGTATGACAACTATTTAATTATCTATGATGCATTATCATCATTAGAAATCCTCTTATTTAAACAACTTATGAATTTATAGTTATGTTTTGTCAATAACCACTTGTCATTCATTCGGGGATATCTTTTCTTTATAACTCTTTTGTGAGTAGCTATGTAAGGTTCAATTTCACTAAGATTATTCAATATATAAAAATATGCTTCAAGAACTACATCTCGAGCCATTTACTTAACATTTAAACATTGGGTACCTCTCTACCTTTAAATTTATCAATATGACGAGACTTTAGAATTCCTGTAGACTCTGTTTCTGACAAATAGTTTCAACATTGCATGCATCTTAAACTTTTCACAAGAATATGCATCATCAACGCCAACACATTCCTCTTAAAAAAGTATTAAATCTTCAATTAATGGAATTAGATGATTATCTATGTCATTTCCAGGTTGTTTTGGTCCAAAGACTATCATACTTAACAACATATACTTATGCTTCATGCCCAACCATTGAGAAATGTTGTAAATAGTGAGAAGAAGAAACTAGAAAGAATGGTTAGTACTAGGATTACCAAAGGGGTTCATTCCATATGTGGCAAACCCAAGCATAAGGTTTCTTAGCACAAGGCCAAAATCTGAAAACAACGAATCAATTTTCTTCCATTGCAAAGAATCAGCTACATGGCGAATGTTCCCATCACATTTTCTTTCATATGCATGCCTTATAATATTCTTTGCGTCATTCGCATTAGCAAAAAGTCGCTTAAACCTTGAAATTATTGGCAAGTACCATACCACTTTAGCAGAAGGACGTTTCTTACTAACATTGTCATTGTCATCACCATTGTTGTCCTTCAACTTGTAGCGCGACTCATCACATTCAGGTGATTGATCCAAATTTTCATAATCTTTCTTTTATAATATGCAATAATTAGGGCATGCATGTATCTTTATATACTCCAAACCCATTGGAAACAACATCCTTTTAGCCTCATAATAACGATCCGACTGATTGTTATCTTCATGTAGCATTTGTTTCAACAAATCAAGCAATCTTGTGAAACTTTTATCCGACCACTTACTTTTTGCCTTCAAATTAAACAAATTTTAACAAAGCAGACAATCGTTTAAAACTTGCCACCTCTTATATGAAAAGGCATCTTTATCATTATATAAAGTATCATAAATATGAGCTTTCATATGAGATGATTCTCCAATATTACAGATCATATCTTCTAGTAAATCATCCATATCTTCATCATCTTCAACCATTTGTGAAGTCACATTTCATTTTTTATCCACTTCTTCATGCCACCTCCATGTTGTATAATTTTGACACATTCCATCACAACATAGGTGATGTAATATTTCTTTTTTTAACCGTTTTTTGATATTCTTGCAATAAACACTAGGACAGTAAAAGACACCATAATTACCAAGAAGTTTTTGTTCGGAAGATTCAAGGAATTCAAGAACTTTTTTCTCATACTTCAGACCTAATATATCAGATTTCATCCAACTATGTTCCATAAAAAATTATGAAATATATATATCAAAAGACTAATGTGAATGACACGCTAATGCTACACATACAACATACTAATATGGCTATATGCATATGCATATCCATCACAACAATATAACACCAAAATCTATGGTATATTCTTAACCACATTTATTTCTTGATTTGCAATAGAATTATAACACCAAAACAAAAACAACAAAAGCATCACAAAGCCTTCAAAATGAAAACATCACAACACCATAACATGACACATGACAATAACACATAGCTTTGAAACAATGAAAACATCATAAAATCTGAATAAACCCAAAACACAAAGTAATCAAATTGCAGCAAAACAAAAATCTACACCACATAAAGGAAAACCACACCACAACGCGTGACATAGCCCAAGAAACAAATAATGAATAATGAACAATGAACAAAGAAAGATAATGTGTCGTACTTCGTAGAGGATGAAGATACCAAGAAATGATATTCGCTCTAAGAAATGAATGAAGATGATAAATATTTCGCTATCGATGTTGTCTTGTTCACTAGGGCACCCTTGTGTGTTATGAACTAAATAAAGAAGATGTTATGTTTTAATTTTGTATGAAATAATTTCACAACGGTTGACCATGCATTCCGTAAAATCATATTTAAAATTTTGTATGAAATAATTTCACAACTGTCAACCAATAATGAACATGCATTCTGTCAAATCATATTTAAAATTTTAAATTAATTTTATGACAGAACAAAATAATATATTTCTATTAAATTTTACACTGTGATTATATAACAATTAAACTCTATTATATAATCCATGTCTTCAAACTAAAATGGATGGAGAGAGTAAAAGAGATATCCCAAATTCAAAAGTAAAGATTGAAATGGCTTGAGTTTGAGAAAAAATACTTTAAAGAAAAAAAACCAAAGTCAAATCTGGTTGGTGGAGACATTTGTGTCCGGATAAAAAAGGATTAAACTACCTTGGAATCATAAATGGATTCCAATTTTTAGAAAAAGAGCATATGAATTCAAAGCTAATTTACAGAGAAAAATATAGACAAGTTAAAACAGAAGTCAATCAACAAAAAGAGGCAGGTTAAAGTGCTAGTCAAATTGGGGGAACAATAACGGCCAAAAACACTAGTCATTGTGTGAAAATTTATGAATAATAAAAAATTTAAAAATTGAATTAAATATGTTTTTATTGTTGTAAATATCTTAAATTTTATTTTTAGTTTCTAAAAATATTTATTTTAAAGAAAATTTATTTTAGAATTTTTCATCTACACATTTAGTCTCTAATATTAAAATCACTGTTATAATTATTACTAATTTAGTTTTTAAGTAATAAATCGTCTTTAAAATTATCGTTAATTGTGTCGTTAAATTATAAAAAACCATCTATAATTTGTAGAAGAGATCAAAATTGTGAATAAAAAATTTTAAATTTTTTTATATATATTAAAACCAAAATTTAAAATATTTAGAAGAACATCCAACATATTTAACTTTAAGAAAATTTATCAATCTAAACACACTTTTTTTTCTAATCATAAGCTATGCATATTTAAACTTGATAAATCTATAGAAAACAAATTGACAAATAAATTCACAACATCAACATTAATAAAATGAAATAGAAAAAACAAATCCAAATATAACAAAATTAAAGTGGTCAGAATAGACATGTCTATGTTAAAATCACTAACCGTGTCATATCTTTTATGAAGTTGACGTTAAATTATTGAATTGATCTCTAACATATCAAAATTAATTTGTCAATCTTAATCAAATGAATATTAGAATAAAACAAAAAATCAAACCATGGAAATGGTATCTTACAGAATTTAAACTACTTTTGCCATTTTTATGTAATATATGTCAGGTTAATTATTTAATTAATGAAATATGAATTTATATAATTAGTTATTAATTAATTATATTATAGTTTATTATTTTTAAATTTTAAATATATGAATTATTTGATTGAGTTTTGTGCTTGAATGTACTGTAATGAGTTGGACCGTTCAGTTAAGCTTTTTCATGAACCGTTTAACTATTTAAATGTCTTTTCATTAAACAATTAACATACTCTGTAAACTCTAAAAGACAATAAGGATAGTAATTTTTTTATACTCACATACTTTAATTGAAAGTCTCTTCAAATTTTACAAAGTACATCATTCTTATATTTGCTGATTATTCTTTAAATATAATTAATAGCCTATAATTTGTTGATTAAATAAAATATTATTTAAAATTTTAATTGGTCTTTTGCTATCACATGTAAGTCGTTTCTCTATAAATTGATCCATCAAAATTATTTACAATTTTATGTTACTTTAGAACTTAGTTTCATCAATATTTTTTTTATGAACGTGATTAAAATTTTATAGATTCATATGATTTTGTTGAGAAACTTTAGAAAATATTTATGATATTTATTCTTCAACTTTTAACAACAAAAAAAAAACCTGTGTTCAATTTCTAAATCATGAATCAAAATTTTAAGTTAATATTTATCTTTAATGATTTGTTTTAATATTGAAAATCTTATTCCTTTAAATATGAATGATATATTCCAAAATTATAACCTGTAAATTTTAGATTTTGGAATAAATTGAAAATTATTTTATACTCATAATATATATTCATATAACATGTTCAATATAATCCGATGTATTTGAATATTGTGTTATTATTTTTTTGAGATTTGAAATTATTTTGTAAAATCTTTAAATATTTGATGTTATTTAATATTTGAGAAACATAAATAAAATTAAATGATATATTCTGAATTTTGTAAATTTATGCTCATTTGTAAAATAAAATGATTATTTTGAGCAATTTTAAAGATAAATTAAAATAAATAATTAAAAATATATATAATTTTTATATTGCATAAATGTGTCAAATTATTAATTGAGTCTTATATTTTAATATAATAGATTTTTCTCTATTTATAATGTGTTTTTTGAGATGATACTACTAGAGCTTGATAGTTCTCAAAAACTCAAATACTTTATAAAATTATGCAAGTCAAAATTTTTAAGGTTAGTCTTAATTTGACTATTATTTTTTAGGCTATTAATTGCATATATGGATAAATCTGCCTATGATATTATTATCCACTCTTTAAAAATAATTATGCAATTATATATATATATATATATATATATATATATATATATATATATATATATATATATATATATATATATATATATATATATATATATATATATATATATATATATATATATATATATATATATATATATATATATATATATATATATATATATATATATATATATATATATATATATATATATATAAATTAAATGTTATAATTTTTTGGAATATTCTTAATTAAAATTTCTTATTTATTATAATAGATTGATTTCTTGTTATATACTCAAATAAATTAATAAAAAAATTATTTTATGTGTAAGTTAGAAATTTTATCATCTTGAGAGTTTTATTTTGAGAAATTAATAATTATTATTAATTTGTATAGTTGTAATCTCACCTATCGTGGATATAATTATATAAATTTTTCTATTTTGAATAAAATATAAGCATTCTTAATTCATTTGATTGTAACTCACCTATCGTGGATATAATTATACAACTTTTGTTTAATAAATAATTAATTTTATTTTAATTCTAATAAATATTATAGTAATAATAATTATACCCTATCGGTGTGTTATTATTAATATAATTGTTGTTTTGTGTACTTTTGATTTTATACTTATATCAATTATAGTTCCAATATCCTATCGGTATTAAAAAAATTTGGTGGCATACTATTTGTACATTGTTGTTATACTTCTTATTAATTACTATTGGTATTCTCATTTGAGATTATAATATATAAAGTTTTCTTTTAGCTAAATGAAATCCAATGATTTATTTTAAACATTTTTTTTATTATTTCAATGGATTTCGATTCTCTATGTAAGTGATGGACATATCCTTTCAGTTTGATCTTATTTGACATGATCACTGCGTGATAGAGAAAATATTTGAGTATTCATTTAAATATTTTTAAAACTCTTGAATTAATAGTCAACTATTATTCTCTATCAAGTGAGAGATTTTAACATGTCAATTTTATATAATAAGAATCAATTATCATTTATTTAATATAATATTATCTTATGAAGACTTATATTAAGATATTATAGTCTTATGTTATTGATGAAAATTTATGACTACTTTTATTATATCCTCAATATTAAATAAATTAAGTCTCATATTTTTTCTGCTACGCATAACATAATATGTTTCTAAAATGTGTGTGATTATAGTTGTATAATTTGAGTTTTTAGTGAGTTATTAAGATATTGTATGTATTTATATATTCAAAAAAATTAAGATTTGATCTCACTCAAATGATGGTAAATCTTTTATATTCACTCAAATGATGGTAAATCTTTTATATGACCATCATATTCTTTCCTATGAAATTATTTAAATAATAATATTCTATTTAAGTGCAAAATATGTGGTTGAGTTTGTAAAACTCTAATAATAATATATTATAGAGTCACTTCTTTGTATAGCTTTGCACTAAAAATAAAATTAGTATCCCGTTGAATAATCAGAATAATTAATATTATTGGACTTTGATAAATCTTTATTCTATTGGATTAGTGGTAGTGAATGTGTACGTAATTATATAATCTAAAATTTTAGGTTATTATTCTCGTATTGTCATATATTTTACGCACATTATGAAATATGACATATTCTACTAAGACTTCAAAATATACAATAACTATAAGAAGTCGTATTCTATTATACTGAGATATATATTATTCTCTTAATCTCAGGAAACATCATAATTTGATGTTGATGTCAATATTGAAAAGACACAATAATTCTTTAGCATGTAATAATATTGTGTTATTCAATCTTCAATGGTCCACATTCGTCAGGTCATAATATGAAAGTACAAATAAATATCAATACTCTTATCGAGTATGATATTGTGTTATGAAGGTACTTATTGTTAAATGTAATTACTCTCACAATAGGGCATGCCTATATGTAATTACTATTCTTAGACCTATGTGGATATTCTATGACCTATAATTTAAAACTCATTAGTATAATCACTAACCATAGACTTATACAAATGAGTAAGTCTTATGATATTTTGGGTTCGTGAGAGTTTATCAATAACATTTTCATATGTTTGGATCATTCTTTATAATATATTACTCTTAACTTAAATATTTTACTCTAAATTCATCATTCTTTATATAAAGTTGTGAGTTTTAATATGTATGTTTTTTCTTCCCTATCGGATACAATTTCTGCAACGTTGAAATTTACTTCTTTTTTATTCATTAGTGTTTTGACCATTATTGATATTCTAATATTAAAATTAATATTTTTAATAATTAAGTATTGTCATCCAAGTGGGACATTGTTAGATTAATGATTTAATTAATCAAATATAGATTAACATAATTAATTATTAATTAATTATATTATGGTCTATTGTTCTTAAACACTAAATAGATGAATTGTTTGATTGGGTTTTGTGCCTGAATTGACTGTGATGGGTTGGACCATTCAGTTAAGCTCAATAAGAGGTTCCTGCCCACAGCCGTTTAACTATTTAAGTGTCTCCATATTAGACAATTATCATACTCTACAAACCCTAAACGACAATGAGGATAGTAATCCCCTCATACTCACTTGCCTCAACCGAAAGTCTCTTCAAATCCTACAAAATACACCGTTCTTATCTTTATTAATTATTCTTTAATACAATAATATATTATAATTTATATCTAATATTTATTTTAAATTATGAAATATAGGCAATTCTTAGTTGTTCTTTTACTAAAAAAAGTTACTAACTAATTTATAGTTTTTTAATGTAAATTTTTTAGAATACCCTTCATATATATATATATATATATATATATATATATATATATATATATATATATATATATATATATATATATATATATATATATATATATATATATATATATATATATATATATATATATATATATATATATATATATATATATATATATATATATATATATATATATATATATATATATATATATATATATATATATATATATATATATATATATATATATATATATATATATATATATATATATATATATATATATATATATATATATATATATATATATATATATATATATATATATATATATATATATATATATATATATATATATATATATATATATATATATATATATATATATATATATATATATATATATATATATATATATATATATATATATATATATATATATATATATATATATATATATATATATATATATATATATATATATATATATATATATATATATATATATATATATATATATATATATATATATATATATATATATATGATCAAGAAACAATGTCAAAAAACACACAAGAAACACACAAGAGTTGGAGTTAAGGAAAAATAAGGAGAACAACAAGGATTCGTTATAAATGTTATTTTTTACTTTCTCTATAAAACAGATTACAAGTACTTAAGAATAACAAATAATCCTCTCACGCTAATTAGATTTTGTCACACCACACTTAAAATGAGAGACTAGTATGTTATTTATAATAAAACCTAACATACTAAACTAATGAGCTTTTTAACAATTACTCATTACAAGCTAACTTAAACAATTGGATCCTTAACACAAGACCCAATTTGACAACTACATACTAGAACAGAATTCAACTACAACATGTAAGTCTTCAACAACAGCATGTGAGCCAACTTCGACGGCATGCTAACTAGAGTTCGATCCAATATCTCACAAATCTCCACCTCGAAAATAACTCTACCATCAAGAAACAAACTAGCTTTCTTCATGCAGTTTTATCAACTGCATATAGTGGAAAAACTTGCAACTTGGCAATGTCTTGGTGATCATATCAGCAACATTATGATCTGTCAAAACCTTCAGCACTTGGACTTCTCCATGCTCAATTACCCCTATGACGGAATGCAACCTCATATCAATGTACTTGATTCGCTCATGATAGGCTGAATTCTTCGACAGGTGTATTACACTTTGACTATCACATTTAACAGTAACAACTCGACCTTGAAGTTTCAACTCTTTTGCGAAACCTTCAAGCCACAATGTTTCCTTAACAGCTTCAGTTAGGGAGATATATTCCGCTTCAGTGGTTGATAAGGCAACGAACTTCTGAAGTGTTGCTTTCCAACTGATTGTTGTGCCAAACATAGTGAACACATATTCAGAAATAGATTTTCTAGAATCCATACAGCCTGCATAATCTGAGTCGACATATCCTTCGATTTCTGCTTTACTATCTTCACCCAACCTCCACCATAAATTAGGACTCTATTCAGAGACCCATTTATGTATCTTAGGATCCACTTCAATGCTTGCCAGTGAGCCTTTCCAGAATTTGCCATGTACCTATTTACAAGACTTACTGCATATGTTATGTCGGGTCTAGTACAGACCATAACATACATCAAAGAACCCACTATATTAGCATATGGAATGCTATTCATTTAAACTCTTTCGACATCAGTACCGGGACACTGATCTATACTTAGCTTGAATTGAGGGTTTGTCGGAGTCACAACAGGCTTTGAATTCGACATACCAAATTTTTTGAGAATCTTCTGTAGGTATGCCTCTTGAGATAAGCATAATTTCGACGACTTTCTATCTCTTCGAATGTCAATCCTAAGAATCCTGGACGCAACTCCCAGATCCTTCATGTCAAACTCCTTATTAGGTTCAGCCTTCACTCTAATTACATCTTTGACATTGTTTCTTTCTATTAGAATATCATCCGCATAAGGCAACAAAATAATAAATGAATCACAAGGTCGAAATCTAAAGTAAACACAATGGTCGAACTGACTTCTAATGAAACTTATGTGTGCCATGAACTTGTCGAATCTCCTATTCCACTGTCGAGGAGATTGTTTCAGCCCATATAAGGATCTCTTCAGCTTGTGCGTATAATATTCCTTCCCTTTTTGACATACCCTTCAGGTTGCCTCATCAGGGTTGTTTCATCTAAATCACCATAAAAGAATGCAGTCTTCACATCCATCTGTTCTAGTTCAAAGTCGAATTGTGCCACCGTGGAAAGAAACACTCGAATGGATCTGTGCTTCACAACATGAGAAAACGTATAATTAAAGTCGGAACCTTCTTTCTGAGTGAAACCCTTAGCGATCAATCTTACCTTGTATTTTTCGACGCCACTCCTTCGATTCCTTCCTTAACTATGAAAATCCATTTACAGCTGACTAACCTGACTCCAGCAGGTTTCTTGATCAATTCCTAGATGTTGTTCTCATGAAGAGATTTCATCTCATCATTCATGGCCTTCAGCCATTCAATCTTTTTTTGACTCCTCATAACTTCCTTATAGTCTTTAGGTTTTTCGTCGAGAACCTCACTTACAGAGATTAAGGTATAAGCTATAAGATTTGCATACCCAAGTCTATAAGGTGGCTTGATGACTCTCCTCGTCCTGTCTCTTGCTAGCAGGTAGTCATTATCAGTCTCCTCATCTTCGACAACAACTTCTTCTTCTTCTTCGAATTCATCTGGGGTATGCAATTCAGCATTAACATGCTCCACCTCAACAGGAATCTCTCATTGTTCCAGCTCTTCGTCAGCATCATCAGTTTTCTTGAAAGCCATCTCAGTTTCATTGAAAACTACATCTCGACTGGTGATACACCTCCTGTGACCTGGCTCTAGGCACCATAGCCTATAAGCTTTGACTTCTTCAGGGTATCCTGTAACGCCCCAGACTTCTTTCGAGATTACCGTCTAACCCCACAAACCAACACGAGTCTTTTAAGCATGCTTTGTCCTCAATCACATGCTTTTCGAGAAATTTCTCAGAAGGTCATCCATCCCAGAATTGCTCCAAGTCAAGCACGCTTAACTATGGAGTTCCTATGAAATGGGCTTCCGAAAAGAAGATGCACCTTGTTGGTATAGGCAGTACCAATTAATCCTTATAAGTCTTCCTTCAACCATGCAGTCCCATACCTGCATAGCCTCAGGATCCCTCTCATTCCTATGTGAATTCAGTTTTCCCCTAGAAGCTGCTAGGAGTGTCTCATTGTCATGCCTTACGCACCGACAACCACTCCCTCGCTCTCGGGTGTTACATGTACCCACTCTCTTCCCTTAATGACCTCGGGTGTTACATGTCCACCAACTTCTACTTGGTTCGTCCCCGAACCACATCATACTGGGAGAGGTCTGGCTCTGATACCATTTGTAACGCCCCAAACTTCTTTCGAGATTGTCGACTAAGCCCACAAAATAACACGAGTCTTTTAAGCATGCTTTGTCCTCAATCACATGCTTTTCGAGAAGCTTCCCAGAAGGTCACCCATCCCAGAATTGCTCCAAGTCAAGCACCCTTAGGGATGGGTGACTTTCTGGGAAGTTTCTCAGAAAGCGTGTGAGTGAGGCCAAAACATGCTGAAAAGACTCGTGTTGGTTTGTATGGTCAATCGGTAATCCTAAAGTTAGTATGGGGCGTTACATATCCCATGAACACGCACTTTAAAGCTCTAGGTTTGACCTTGTCTTGCCTAATATGAGCATAGGCTGTAACACCCCAAATTTAATTGGAATATTTATTTAATTTATTTAAATAAGAATATTCGTATTTTGGTAATTTTCGGTGGTTCTGTGGACTATTGGGAATTAATGGAATTTGAGTTATTTATTTTGAATAATAATATATAATATGAATATATTAATATTATTATTAATTAAAATAAATACAAGTTTAATAAGGGCAAATTGGACATTTGAGAGGAGTTAGTGAGGGTATTATGGGAAAAGCCCAATTGTGAGGCCCAAGGCTAGGTTTAACAAAAAGGAAATTATGATGGAATTATGATTACTTTTGTTAGACGTGAAGAGAATGGAGGCCAGAGCTCTGAGGAGGGAGAATTGGAAGCAAAAGCTTTGAAAGGTTCTCTAAAATATTTGTGAAGGCTTTGATCGACAATTAAGGTATGGAGAGTATTACCTTCATGATTTTCCATGTGTAACTTTCAGTGTATTTAAGGTCGATTTAAGGGTTAAGGGTTTTGAGGGTGGATATGAGAAATAGTGATCTTTGGCCTTTGTGGCCTAAATCTATTATTGTGAATCTAACCGTGGAATTCATTGGGGTAAAAGAGAAACTAGGCCTTCATGGCCAAAACTCTGATTTATTATTTGTCTAACCCTGAAGGGATAGGAATATTAGATAATGAGTAACTCTGATGCCTTCGGGACAATTGTAGGGAAATTTGTGATTTAGGGCGTGAATATGATACGGGATTGGCTTAATAAACCGTAGGTTTTGTGCCTTCATCGCCGTAAGACCTTAGGGATGATTTAGAGATGTTTTGGGGGGCATTGGGGAAGTGAGTCGTGTGGACTTTTGGGTGGAATTAAGTTCTGGTGCATAGCAGAAGTTGTTGTCATCGAACTGTTCACCTAGCGAAGAAGGCTTCGCACATCGAACAATGTTGTTCCCAGACTCGCCTAGCGAAGAATCCTTCGCACATCGAAGAAACTCGCCTCAGACTCGCATAGCGAACATGCCAGCGAATGTAGCAGAGTTTCGCGAATGTTGATTGCGTGCAGCAATGCCTTGATGTTTGATTTTGTGATTTCTGTGATGAATTAGCATGGGTATAACTGGGAATTCCATGTGATTAATATGCAATAATATGATGATTACCATGAGTATAATAATGAATTCTATGTGAGTAATATGTGATAATATGATGAATTAACATGAGTATGACTGTGAATTCTATGTGACATGTATATGATGATGATGATGATTTTGATGATGCCGATTATTATGATGAGGTACGATAACATGATGTATGATGATTATTATTATGATGAAATATGATGACATGATGTATAATGATGATTATTATGATGAACTATGATGACATGATATACGATGATGATTATTATGATGAGCTATTCTGATATGATTATGATGAATGATGATGCACCTATGATGTTATTATGAGGATGATTTGTGACGTGTGCATCCGGACTTCGGTCCAGGACCTCGATTACTTTGGCTTCAATCCCATTGTGCGTATGTGAAGTGTTTTGATGTGCTCCGGTTCTCTAGTAGAATCAATCCTATTGATGGGGATCCATGGAAGGTTGATGGCCCAATGTCCATCACGCTGTGATGATTGGTACCACATGCATTGAGTCTTGTTGCATTTGCATTTATGAGTGATTTGAAATAATTTATGATGTAGTGGCCTTTGAGGCCTATTGATGAATATGATGATGTTGAATATGACTATGATGCCATTTTATATGTTGATTTTCACACATTGATTATTATGAATCATTTTACTCACCCTGCCTGTTTAAATGTTACCTCCACGTGGGCAACGTGCAGATGACCAGGTTTAGCCGTGGATGCCGATGAGGACTTTTGAAGTTTTGAGTTGTTGGCCTTTGTTCAACTTAGAGGGTCTTGCTCTGATAGTGTAACATCGGGTTGGGGTCTTTGAGTTGAGTTATGTTTTATTGAGCTTATTTTGATTATCTTTCCGTGTAAGGAAAACTTTGGATTATGCCTTGTGAGTTCTGCTGCCTTTGAGCAATTTTTGATATCTTTTGGGAAAACCTGTGGTACACGGAGCATTGACTTATTTTGAGTTATTGAGAAATGTACGCCCTTTGAGGTGATTTTTACTGAGTTAAATATTTTACTTTCATGACTTTGAATAAATGTGCCTTTTAATTATGAGGCAGAAAAGGGTGTTACATTAGTGGTATCAGAGCAGGTCGGTCCATCTAGCCAAGTTGTCTAATGTTATTTGTTCCCTTGTATGCGACATGTGTGTGAAAACAGTGTCGGTACATGTTTGTTTTCTAACCTTTGTTTGCAGAAGTGGGAATGAAACAAGTGGTGGAGAAGCTTGTGCTTCTTCAGGATGCTTCAAGTGTGGAGTGGTGGCTCAGTGTGTCGATGAACGCTCTTATAGTTTGGTAAAGATGGTTTATGCCTCATCATGATTTTCGACTGTCTATTGACATTGAGGAACTGATCATCCTTAATCTCTTGTTGATAGTGGACGGATTCATGTTGGATGGGATAGACGTGTCTTGCAAGCTTAGATGGCGTGAGCAGTGGATTGCTTTGAGTTAAGCTAAGTGTTTATAGATTGTTTTGATAAGTCGGTGCAGGAGGGTGCTGAGATGTTTATTTTGATGGAAACTTCGAGTATTAATAAAATGGGTAAGTTGATGGTGTGCCAATTAGTTGTGAGTATCCGAGCGTTTTTCCTAATGAGATAAGTGATTTACTGCCGGAATATGAAGTGGAGTTTGCGGTCGATTTAGTTCCTAGAACTTGTATGATATTGATGGCTCTATGTCGTATGTCTACATGGGGATTGAAAGAGTTGAAGAGTCAACTTGAATATTTTCTTGAGGAGAGATTCATCCGTTCGAGTGTGTCGTCGTGGGGTGCACCAGTTTTGTTGATTAAGAAGAAATAAGATTTTGTGAGGCATTGTGCGGATTTTAGACAAGTGAACAAGGTGACTATCAAGATAAGTGTTCACTTCCAAGGATTGATGATTTGATGGATCAGTTGGTTATTGCAAATGTGTTCAGTAAGATAGATTTGAGATCTGGGTATCATCAGATTCGTGTGAAGGCTGAAGATATTCAGAAGACTGCTTTTAAAACAAGGTATGGACATTATGAGTATTTTGTGATGCCATTTTGTGTGACTAATGCACTGTATGTATTTGTGGAGTATATGAACGAGATTTTCCATACTTATTTGGGCAAGTTTGTGGTTGTGTTCGTTGATGATGTTGATATATGCGAAGAGTAAAGAGGGTCGTACAGACCATCTGGAAATTGAGTTATCAGCGTTGAAAAAGAAGCAATTGTATGCAAGACTGTCAAAGTGTGAGTTTTGGTTGGAGGAAGTGAGTTCCTTGGTCATGTGATCTCGAGTGGAGTTATTGTGGTTGATATGTCGAAGGTTGAAGTTGTATCGCAATGGGAAGCTCCACAACCTATTTTTGAGATTAGAAGTTTTCTTGGGTTGGCAGATTATTATCGAAGATTCGTCGAAGGATTTTTCCAAGTCACCTTTTCCATTGACGCGTTGGACTAGGAAGGTTCAAGCTTTTGTTTTGGATGCAAAGTATGAAGAAAGTTTCAAGAGCTTTTGAGAATGGCTGACAACAACTTGTGTTTTGATTTTGCCGAATTCGGCAGAACTAATTGTTGTATATTGTGATGTTTTGTTGGTGGGATTGGAAGATATGTTAGTGCAACATCAGCGAGTTTTAGCTATGTTTTAAGGCAACTTAAATTGCATAAGAAGAATTATCTGACGCATGATGTAGAGTTGGTTGTTGTTGTGTTTGTGTCGAACCTTTGGAGACATTATTTGCTTGGTTCGAGATTGGGATGTTTAGTGATCATAAGAGTTTGAAGTATTTCTTTGATCAGAAAGAATTGAATGCGAGGCAGAAGAGATGATTGGGACTTCTGAAGGATCATGATTTTGAATTGAGTTACCACCCTAGTAAGGCTAATGTTGTAGCTGATGCGTTAAGCAGGAAGTCCTTACATATGTCAATGCTTATGGTTTGAGAGTTAGGACTGATTGAGCAATTCAGAGATAAGATTGGTATGTTGAAGCTTACTAGTGGTATTCTTGATGGGATTTGAGAAGGTCAGAAATTTGATTTGAGTTGGTAGATCGGTTGAATTTGATGAATCAAAGTCGAAGAGCTGATTTTCAGATTAATGAAAATGATATCATGAGATGTCGTGATAGAGTTTGTGTTCCATATATTATTGAGTTGGAAAAGAGTGTTCTTGAAAAAGGACATTGAAGTAGATTGAGTATCCATACCGGTGCTACGAAGAAGTACCAAGATTTGAGGAAAATGTTTTGGTGGCCAGGGATGAAGGAAGAAGTGGCTGAGTTTGTGTATGTTGGTTATACTTGTCAGAAATCGAAGATTGAACATCAGAGACCGTTGGGTCTGATGCAACCGTTGAATATTCCCGAGTGGAAATGGGATGGTGTTTCTATGGATTTTGTGTCGGGTTGCCGAAGACTGTGAGAGGGATATGATTCGATTTGGGTGATTGTGGATAGATTGACTAGATCAACTCATTTCTTACCAATGAGGATTAATCATTCTAGGCTGAAGATAGCTGAGATGTATATTGAGGAAGTTGTGAAGTTGTATGAGATACTGCCGAGTATTGCATATGATAGAGAGCTGAGATCTTCATCGAGGTTTTGGGAGAGTTTGCGGACGCTTTGGGTACCATGTTGAGATTGAGTTCTATCTATCATCCGCGGACGGATGGACAGACAGAGGGAACTATCCAGTCTTTAGAGGATTTGTTGAGGGCTTGTGTGTTGGATCAAGGTGATCGTGGGATAGTCATTTGTCGTTGATTGAGTTTTACTACAACAATAATTATCATTCTAGTATTGGAATGGCACCGTATGAGGTTTTGTATGGAAGGAAGTGTAGGACTCCATTGTGTTGGTATGAGTCAGGCGAGAGTGTTGTACTCAGACCTGAGATTATGAAAGAGACGAGTGAAAAGATCAAGATGATCCAAGAAAAGCTGAAAGCATCGCAGAGTTGCCAAAAAAGTTATCATGATAAGAGGAGGAAAGCACTTGAATTTCAAGAGGGAGATCACGTATTTTGAGAGTTGTGTTGGTAATTGGTGTTGGTCGAGCTTTGAAGTCCAGAAATCTCACACCGTATTTTGTTGGTATGTATCAGAGTGGCGCTGTGGAAGCGTGGGGGAAAGTAGCAGGTCAGACTGCTTTACCGCTGTTGTTTGCGAATTTGCATGATGTGTTTCATGAGTTTTAGTTAAGTACATTCTAGATATGTCGCATGTGATTCAGATGGATGATGTACAAATAAGAGATGATTTGACTATTGAGGCGTTGCCTGTTCGGATTGATGAGCGAGAAGTGAAGCAAGTGCAAGGTAAAGAGATTGCCTTGGTAAAGGTAGTTTTGGGAGGACCAGCTGGAGAAAGTTGGACTTGGGAGCGTGAGGATCCGATGAGGGAGTCGTATCCGACTCTGTTTCTTTGAGGCAATTTTCGAGGGAGAAAATTCTTTTAAGTGGGGGAAAGTTGTAACACCCCAAATTTAATTGGAATATTTATTTAATTTATTTAAATAAGAATATTCGCATTTTGGTGATTTTCGGTGGTTCTGTGGACTATTGGGAATTAATAGAATTTGGGTTATTTATTTTGAATAATAATATATAATATAAATATATTAATATTATTATTAATTAAAATAAATACAAGTTGACTAAGGGCAAATTGGACATTTGAGAGGAGTTAGTGAGGGTATTATGGGAAAAACCCAAGTGTGAGGCTCAAGGCTAGGTTTAACAAAAAGGAAATTATGATGGAATTAGGATTACTTTTGTTAGACGTGAAGAGAATGGAGGCCAGAGCTCTGAGGAGGGAGAATTGGAAGCAAAAGCTTCGAAAGGTTCTCTGAAATATTTGTGAAGGCTTTGATCGACAATTAAGGTATGGGGAGTATTACCTTCATGATTTTCCATGTGTAACTTTCAGTGTATTTAAGGTCGATTTAAGGGTTAAGGATTTTGAGGGTGGATATGAGAAATAATGATCTTTGGCCTTCGTGGCCTAAATCTATTATTGTGAATCTAACCGTGGAATTCATTGGGGGTAAAAGGGAAACTAGGCCTTCGTGGCCAAAACTCTGATTTGTTATTTGTCTAACCCTGAAGGGATAAGAATATTAGATAATGAGTAACTCTGATGCCTTCGGGGAAATTGTAGGGAAATTTGTGATTTAGGGCGTGAATGTGATTCAGGATTGACTTAATAAACCGTAGGTTTTGTGCCTTCATCGCCGTAAGACCTTAGGGATGATTTAGGGATGTTTCGGGGGCATTGGGGAAGTGAGTCGTGTGGACTTTTGAGTGGAATTAAGTTTTGGTGCGTAGCAGAAGTTGCTGTCATCGCACACTTCGCCTAACGAAGAAGGCTTTGCACAGCGAACAATGTTGTACCCAGACTCGCCTAGTGAAGAATCCTTCGCACAGCGAAGAAACTCGCCCCAGACTCGCCTAGTGAATATGCCAGCGAACGTAGCAGAGTTTCGCGAATGTTGATTGCGTGCAGCGATGCCTTGATGTTTGATTTTGTAATTTCTATGATGAATTAGTATGAGTAGAACGGAGAGTTCCATGTGATTAATATGCGATAATATGATGATTACCATAAGTATAATTATGAATTATATGTGAGTAATATATGATAATATGATGAATTAACATGAGTATGACTGTGAATTCTATGTGACGTGTATATGATGATTTTGATGATGATGATTATTATGATGAGCTACGATGATATGATGTATGATGATGATTATTATGATGAACTATGATGACATGATGTATAATGATGATTATTATGATGAACTATGATGACATGAGGTATGATGACGATTATTATGATGAGCTATGATGACATGATGTACGTGTTATGTAACAGCCCGAATTTCATTAAATAATTAATCATAGCAATTAATTGATTTAGTGGGATTTTTATTAATGTTGGAAATTAATTTTTATTAATTGGAAATTAATAGAGAATTGAGAGAGAAATAGGAAGGAAAGAAAATAAGGAAGTATATAAGGAAAGTAGAAGAGAAAAGAAAAGATAGTAAGGAAAAGGAAATAGAAGAGAAAGAAGAAGAGAAAGAGAGGAGAAGAAGAGGAAAGTGGAAAATCATCAAGAACCAACATCAAAGCTCCGATTAATCGAGGTAAGGGTGAGAAACATTGCTATTTGATCATTGTATACTATTATGTATGTTGGGTTTGGATTGTGGGGTAGTTTCCATCCTTTTTCCATTTAGGGCAAAAGTTGGAATAATCGGTAGAACTGTGATTTAATCGGTTAAAATCTGAAATAGATGATGTAGAATAGTCTAGAAATGTTAGATTAAGAGTATTGGAGTTGGATTGGTGAGATTGGGGTTTTTGGAGTTGGTTGAGTTGGATAACAGTAAGTGAAAAACAAAATACACAGACACTCGCTAGCATCTCGCTAGGCGAGCAGGTCGCGAATGTTCGCTAGGAGCTCGCTCAGCGAACATGTAGCGAATGGTCCCAGACTTTGGCAGAATGGATTTTGGTGTGTTCGCTGGTAGCGAAAGTGTAGCGAACAGATAACGAAATGGTTCGCTGGGAAGCTCGCTGTAGCGAGCAGGTAGTGAAGCCTTCCAGTAGCTTTTGTTGGGGTTCGCGAGCTTGTTCGCTAGGCGAACAGGTAGCGAGTGTTCGCCAGGTGCCCGCCTAGCGAGGTGGTGGCGAACATGACAGAATTTTGTTTTTCTGTGATTTCATTCTATGTTGGGTTGTGGTTCGATCGGGTTCGATCCTTAATGGAATGAAATGTTATATACTGTATGTGTATGTGCTGTGGGTAGCCTTTGGGCGTGAATCATAGATTGCGATATGTATAATGTATGCATCGATTAGAAAATACACGAGAACATAGTAATGATTATGTGTGTATTATTCGATGAATTATGAGTGTATGTTGTTGTATGCAAATGTATGAGATGCATGGGAACATATCGTGGATATGTGTGCATCGTTAATAATTGTGAGAGATGCATGGGAACATATCGTGGATATGTGTGCATCGTTAATAATTGTGAGAGATGCATGGGAACATATCGTGGATATGTGTGCATCGTTAATAATCGTGAGAGATGCATGGGAACATATCGTGGATATGTGTGCATCGTTAATAATCGTGAGAGATGCATGGGAACATATCGTGGATATGTGTGCATCGTTAATAAATGTATGAGATGCATGGGAACATATTGTGTATATGTGTGCATCGTTAATAATCGTGAGAGATGCATGGGAACATATCGTGGATATGTGTGCATCGTTAATAATCGTGAGAGATGCATGGGAACATATCGTGGATATGTGTGCATCGTTAATAATCGTGAGAGATGTATGGGAACATATCATGGATATGTGTGCATCGTTAATAATTGTGAGAGATGCATGGGAACATATCGTGGATATGTGTGCATCGTTAATAATCGTGAGAGATGCATGGGAACATATCGGGGATATGTGTGCATCGTTAATAATTGTGAGAAATGCATGGGAATATATTGTGGATATATGTGTATTGTTTGATGATGTGGTAATAGCATAAATGTCATGGATATATGAAGTATGCTTGTGAATATGATGGGTTTTGGATGATTGGGAAATATGTATGAAGGGATATGTTTGGGTATGTTCATATTTGTTTATATTTACATCATGATAAATATGACTATGAATTGAATTTGTGGTGAGAAATGTGGAATGTAATTATGTGATACCTGTATATGTATATAATCTTATGCATTGATTATTATGGTAATATTTCTCACCCTTCTGCTGTTTTTTAATGCTCTATGAGGCATTGCAGATTAGGATGCTGGAGTTTTTGTGAAGTTATCTTCATTCTTTTGAGTCGGCTGCTCTGATATGTAACACCAGGTAGTTAGACTAGTATAGTTATTCTTTTGTGATACATTGCGATGTATCAGCTGATGTGGTTTTGTAATTACCTGACATGATGTATCAATCTGGATATCTTATCTGTATGTGAATTAATATTTTGGAAATGATTAAATGATTTTTATCTTCCACTTTAATTTAAATGTTGAAATGTGATTTCTAAACCATGAAAATGTTACATATTTTATGGAGCAAATGTTAAATTGTTTTATTGGTGAAATTGTGACATTCTTCCTTTATACCTCTTTCTAAAATTTTCACTCTGATAAATTTGTATATGCATTTATTTGGGGGTATAGAAGGGGGTGTTACAATAGTGGTATCAGAGCAGGTCGGTCCGTCCGGCCAAGTTGTTAGAGTGTTTTCCCTGTGTGTTATTGATATGCGTGTGTTGCATTATCAATATTGGTCGTTCTTACGTGGTTCTGTTGTTGGAATTAGTAAGATGGTTGCAGGGAGGAACGATGAAGCGATCACAGAAGCTTTGACAAGGTTGGCGGGAGCGATTGGGCAGAATCCTCCGGCCAATGTGAACGCGGGGAATGTTGTTGAAGATGAATTCCGTGCTTTGGGGAGGTTTCAAAGGAACAATCCCCCGATTTTCAAGGGAACCCATGAGCCTGACAAAGCACAAATTTGGTTGAAAGCTATCGAGAAGATTTTTCGGGTTATGAATTGCTCAGATGCACAAAAGGTGCAGTTTGGGACTCACATGCTCGAAGAAGAAGCTGAAGATTGGTGGGGTAATACTCGCCAAAGATTTGAGGAAGAGGATATTGTGATCACTTGGGATCGGTTCAGAGAGACTTTTCTGAAGAAGTATTTTCCAGAGGATGTGCGCGGAAAGAAAGAGATTGAATTTCTTGAGTTAAAGCAAGGTAATTCGACGGTAGCGGAGTATGCGGCAAGATTTGAAGAGTTGATCAAATTTTGTCCTCATTACAATACTGCTAATGCCGAGAGGTCTAAGTGCCTCAAGTTTGTGAGCGGTTTGAGACCCGAGATTAGGCAAGCTATTGGATATCAGGAAATCAGGCGGTTTTCTGAGTTAGTGAACAAGAGCAGAATCTATGATGAAGACAGTAGGGCTCGGTCTAGCCACTACAAGAGTTTAAGTGATAAGAAAGGAAAAGGTCAATTCAGAGGAAAACCTTATGTGACTCCTGCAGACAAAGGGAAGCAGAGAATGGGTTACAGCAAGAAGCCAAGTGGGGATTTTCTACTCCGATGAAGTGTTATAGGTGCGGTGAAGAGGGACACCGTGCTTCGGAATACAAGAGTGTTGAGAAGGCGTGTTTTAAGTGTGGCAAGCCAGGCCACAAAGCCCTTGAATGCAGAAGCAGTGCAAATGTGACTTGCTACAACTGTGGCGAGCAAGGACACATTAGTACCAAATGTGATAAGCCGAAGAAGAATCAAGGAAGCGGAAAAGTGTTCGCTCTATCTGGATCTGAGACTGCTAGTGACGATCGCTTGATCAGAGGTACGTGTTTTATTAATGGTACGCCTTTGATCGCTATAATTGATACCGGAGCTACGCATTCTTTTATTTCTTTGGATTGTGTTAGAAGGATAAATCTTGAGTTGTCTGTGATTGGTGGCGGTATGGTTATTGATACTTCTGCTATGGGTTCGGTAACTACACCGTATGTTTGTTTGAATTGTCCGTTGAGTATCTTCGGTAAAGATTTTGGAATTGATTTAGTGTGTCTTCACCTAGACCAACTCGATGTCATCCTTGGGATGAATTGGTTAGAACTCAACCGGGTATATATTAACTGTTTTAACAAGACGGTTATTTTTCCGGAATCGAACGTTGCAAGAGATTTGTTTATGACAGCGAGACAAGTGAAAGAATCAGTGCAAGATGGAGCTAAGGTATTTATGCTTATGGCAACTTTGAGAATTGGTGGAAGTGAGGAGATTGGTGCTTTACCAATTTTTAGAGATTTTCCGGAAGTTTTCCCTGAAGAGATAAAGGATTTACCACCGAAGCGAGAGGTGGATTTTTCAATAGATTTGATTCCTGGAACTAGTCCGATATCGATGGCTCCTTATCGTATGTCGGCATCAGAATTGAAAGAATTGAAGAGTCAACTTGAGGATTTGCTTGAAAAGAGGTTTATTCGTCCGAGTGTGTCGCCGTGGGGTGCACCGGTGTTGTTGGTTAAGAAGAAAGAGGGTTCTATGAGGCTCTGTGTGGATTACAGACAGTTGAACAAGGTGACTATCAAGAACAAGTATCCACTTCCGAGGATTGATGATCTGATGGATCAATTGGTTGGTGCAAGTGTGTTCAGCAAGATTGATTTGAGATCTGGGTATCATCAGATTCGCATGAAAGCTGAGGATATTCAGAAGACTGCTTTTAGAACGAGGTATGGACACTATGAGTATTCTGTGATCCCATTTGGTGTGACTAATGCACCAGGTGTATTTATGGAGTACATGAATAGGATTTTCCATCCTTATTTGGATAAGTTTGTGGTTGTGTTTATCGACGACATCTTGGTTTATTCGAAGAGCGATGAAGAAAATGTCGAGCATCTGAAGATTGTGTTATCTGTGTTGAGAGAGAAGCAATTGTTTGCAAAACTTTCTAAGTGTGAGTTTTTGTTGAAGGAAGTTAGTTTCCTTGGTCATGTAATTTCGAGTAATGGTATTGCGGTTGATCCGTCGAAGGTTGAAGCGGTATCGCAATGGGAGACTCCGAAGTCAGTTTTTGAGATTAGAAGTTTCCTTGGTTTAGTCGGTTATTATCGGAAGTTTATTGAAGGATTCGCTAAGTTGTCGTTGCCGTTGACGCAGTTGACTAGGAAGGGTCAAGCTTTAGTGTGGGATGCCAAGTGTGAAGCGAGTTTCCAAGAACTTAAGCGAAGGTTGACGACAGCCCCTGTTTTGATTTTGCCAAATCCGGAAGAACCATTCGTTGTGTATTGTGATGCTTCTTTGATGGGTTTAGGAGGTGTGTTGATGCAGAATAATCAAGTTGTGGCTTATGCTTCGAGGCAACTCAAAGTGCATGAGAAGAATTATCCGACGCTGACTTAGAGTTGGCCGCCGTTGTGTTCGTGTTGAAACTTTGGAGGCATTATTTGTTTGGTGCGAGGTTTGAAGTGTTTAGTGACCACAAGAGTTTGAAGTATCTCTTTGATCAAAAGGAATTGAATGCAAGGCAAAGAAGGTGGTTAGAGCTATTGAAGGATTATGATTTTGGTTTGAATTACCATCCGGGTAAAGCGAATGTAGTAGCGGATGCATTGAGTCGGAAATCATTGCATATGTCGACGTTGATGGTGAAAGAGTTGGAATTGGTCGAGCAATTTCGGGATTTGAGTTTAGTATGTGAGAGAACTTATTTTGGATTTAAGTTGGGTATGTTAAAGCTTACAAATGGTATTTTGGATGAAATTCGAGAAGGACATAAATCAGATTTGAGTTTAGTTGATCGGTTGACTTTAATCAACCAAGGCCAAGGTGGTGATTTTCGGATTGATGAGAATGGGATTATGAGATGTCGGAATCGAGTTTGTGTTCCGAATGTTGTTGAGCTTAAAAAGAGTATCCTTGAGGAAGGACATCGTAGCGGGTTGAGTATTCATCCAGGTGCTACTAAGATGTATCAGGATTTGAGGAAAGTGTTTTGGTGGCCTAGTATGAAGAAGGATATTGCGGAATTTGTGTATTCTTGCTTGACTTGCTAGAAGTCAAAGATTGAGCATCAGAAGCCATCGGGTTTGATGAAGCCGTTGTTTATTCCTGAGTGGAAATGGGATAGTATCTCCATGGATTTTGTATCGGGTTTGCCGAGGACGCCGAGTAGTTTTGAGGCCATTTGGGTTATCGTGGACAGATTGACTAAATCTGCTCACTTTATCCCTATGCGTGTGGATTACCCGTTGGAGAAGTTGGCTAAATTGTATATTGAGAGGATTGTGTGTTTGCATGGTATTCCGTCGAGTATTGTTTCGGATAGAGATTCGAGGTTCACCTCGAGATTTTGGGAGAGCTTGCAGAATGCTTTGGGTACTGAGCTGCATTTGAGTTCAGCTTATTATCCTCAGACAGATGGTCAGACGGAGAGGACGATTCAGTCGCTTGAAGATCTTTTGAGAGCTTGTGTATTGGAAAAAGGAGGAGCTTGGGATAGCTACTTGCCTTTGATTGAGTTTACCTACAACAACAGTTTTCATTCGAGTATCGGTATGGCACCATTTGAGGCGTTGTATGGTAGGCGGTGTAGGACACCATTGTGTTGGTTTGAGTCCGGAGAGAGTTCTGTTGTTGGACCCGAGTTAGTTCAACAGACTACTGATAAGATCAAGATGATTCAAGAGAAGATGAGAGTAGCTCAGAGTCGTCAGAAGAGTTATTATGACAAGAGGAGGAAGGCACTTGAATTTCAAGAGGGAGATCATGTGTTTCTTCGAGTCACTCCGATGACAGGTGTTGGTAGGGCATTGAAGTCGCGCAAGTTGTCGTCGCGTTTCATTGGTCCTTATCAGATTTTGCAGAGGATAGGAGAAGTGGCCTATCGTGTGGCTTTACCGCTGTCGCTTGCTAATCTTCATGACATATTCCATGTATCTCAGTTGAGGAAATACATTGCGGATCCGTCTCATGTAGTCCAATTAGATGATGTGCAGGTGAGAGATAACCTGACTGTTGAGACATCACCTATGCGGATAGAGGATCGGAAATTGAAGCAGCTTCGAGGTAAAGAGATTGCTTTAGTGAATGTCGCTTGGGGAGGACCGGCTGGTGGAAATGTTACTTGGGAGCTTGAGAGCCAGATGAGGGAGTCTTATCCAGAACTGTTTGAACCAGGTAACATTTTCGAGGACGAAAATTCCTAAAGTGGGGGAGGGTTGTAACAGCCCGAATTTCATTAAATAATTAATTATAGCAATTAATTGATTTAGTGGGATTTTTATTAATGTTGGAAATTAATTTTTATTAATTGGAAATTAATAGAGAATTGAGAGAGAAATGGGAAGGAAAGAAAATAAGGAAGTATATAAGGAAAGTAGAAGAGAAAAGAAAAGATAGTAAGGAAAAGGAAATAGAAGAGAAAGAAGAAGAGAAAGAGAGGAGAAGAAGAGGAAAGTGGAAAATCATCAAGAACCAACATCAAAGCTCCGATTAATCGAGGTAAGGGTGAGAAACATTGCTATTTAATCATTGTATACTATTATGTATGTTGGGTTTGGATTGTGGGGTAGTTTCCATCCTTTTTCCATTTAGGGCAAAAGTTGGAATAATCGGTAGAACTGTGACTTAATCGGTTAAAATCTGAAATAGATGATGTAGAATAGTCTAGAAATGTTAGACTAAGAGTATTGGAGTTGGATTGGTGAGATTGGGGTTTTTGGAGTTGGTTGAGTTGGATAACAGTAAGTGAAAAACAAAATACGCAGACACTCGCTAGCATCTCGCTAGGCGAGCAGGTCGCGAATGTTCGCTAGGAGCTCGCTCAGCGAACAAGTAGCGAATGGTCCCAGAGTTGGGCAGATTGGATTTTGGTGTGTTCGCTGGTAGCGAAACTGTAGCGAACAGATAACGAAATGGTTCGCTGGGAAGCTCGCTGTAGCGAGCAGGTAGCGAAGCCTTCCAGTAGCTTCTGTTGGGGTTCGCGAGCTTGTTCGCTAGGCGAACAGGTAGCGAGTGTTCGCCAGGTGCCCGCCTAGCGAGGTGGTGGCGAACATGACAGAATTTCGTTTTTCTGTGATTTCATTCTATGTTGTGTTGTGGTTCGATCGGGTTCGATCCTTAATGGAATGAAATGTTATATACTGTATGTGTATGTGCTGTGGGTAGCCTTTGGGCGTGAATCATAGATTGCGATATGTATAATGTTTGAATCGATTAGAAAATACACGAAAACATAGTAATAATTATGTGTGTATTATTCGATGAATTTTGAGTGTATGTTGTTGTATGCAAATGTATGAGATGCATGGGAACATATCATGGATATGTGTGCATCGTTAATAATTGTGAGAGATGCATGGGAACATATCGTGGATATGTGTGCATCGTTAATAATTGTGAGAGATGCATGGGAACATATCGTGGATATGTGTGCATCGTTAATAATCGTGAGAGATGCATGGGAACATATCGTGGATATGTGTGCATCGTTAATAATCGTGATAGATGCATGGGAACATATCGTGGATATGTGTGCATCGTTAATAAATGTATGAGATGCATGGGAACATATCATGTATATGTGTGCATCGTTAATAATCGTGAGAGATGCATGGGAACATATCGTGGATATGTGTGCATCGTTAATAATCGTGAGAGATGCATGGGAACATATCGTGGATATGTGTGCATCGTTAATAATCGTGAGAGATGCATGGGAACATATCGTGGATATGTGTGCATCGTTAATAATTGTGAGAGATGCATGGGAACATATCGTGGATATGTGTGCATCATTAATAATCGTGAGAGATGCATGGGAACATATCGTGGATATATATGCATCGTTAATAATTGTGAGAAATGCATGGGAATATATCGTGGATATATGTGTATTGTTTGATGATGTGGTAATAGCATAAATGTCATGGATATATGAAGTATGCTTGTGAATATGATGGGTTTTGGATGATTGGGAAATATGTAAGAAGGGATATGTTTGGGTATGTTCATATTTGTTTATATTTACAACATGATAAATATGACTATGAATTGAATTTGTGGTGAGAAATGTGGAATGTAATTATGTGATACCTATATATGTATATAATCTTATGCATTGATTATTATGGTAATATTTCTCACCCTTCTGCTGTTTTATAATGCTCTATGAGGCATTGCAGATTAGGATGCTGGAGTTTTTGTGAAGTTATCTTCATTCTTTTGAGTCGGCTGCTCTGATATGTAACACCGGGTAGTTAGACTAGTATAGTTATTCTTTTGTGATACATTGCAATGTATCAGCTGATGTGGTTTTGTAATTACCTGACATGATGTATCAATCTGGATATCTTATCTGTATGTGAATTAATATTTTGGAAATGATTAAATGATTTTTATCTTCCGCTTTAATTTACATGTTGAAATGTGATTTCTAAACCATGAAAATGTTACATATTTTATGGAGCAAATGTTAAATTGTTTTATTGGTGAAATTGTGACATTCTTCCTTTATACCTCATTCTAAAATTTTCACTCTGATAAATTTGTATATGCATTTATTTGGGGGTATAGAAGGGGGTGTTACATGTTAGCTCCTAAATTCGATGCCTCAGCTAGAAAGGAGGTACCCAAGACAAAAGGGTGGAGAATCACTTGAATGCAAGAAAGTGGTCGAAAGGAGGAAAAAACTAAGTCGAAGGACTCACCTGGAGATCAAGGGTTCGACCGCCTGCTGAGACGAATGATGTGTCGAAGTATTTGAAATCTGAATGTTGGAGGGAACGGTTTTTCTTGTGGAAAATGGAGGGAGACACGTGTCACCTTATGAATAATGGATCCATGCATTTAAGACAAGTGGCGGAAGGAGATTTTGGTGGAAGTTATGAGAGGTTATTTTTTGTTACTATAAATAGAGTATCTTAGACATATCCAAAGGTGTTGTAATTTACTATTATACAAGTTACTCTTAAAACTACTCCAAGTATTCGAGTGTAGAGAAAGCGAGTATTGTAAGAGAATGTACGTGATGTAAACACGCCATCTTTTAACTTAATGTAATTTACTTGTTTTTACTTTAAGTTTTACAAAGTCTTTTATTGCCCTTATCGTCTTTACCCCTTTTCCTCTTTACCTTATTTCTCTTCTTCCTATGCAGTTCTTTTCTCTTCGTCCTCAATCTAAATTCACCTTTACCAGCAAACTTTCTTCTCTTCTATTAGAAGCCTTACTTTCCTTTAAAATTAACCCGTAGTCGAATAGATGTTCTTTTAGGACTATTTTATCCCAATATTGTTCGAGTGTGGAACTTGAATAAATCCTTAAAACCAAAAAATAATTCTTTTAGCACATGTCCTAGGATCAATCTGATCGATCCTGTGAGTCACCAAAGTTAGATTTGGAAGATCAACGGTTGTTTTCCGATTTTCAAGAGAAACAAAATGGCACGCCCAGTGGGACAGTGCTAGAAAATCTATTTTTATAAAACTAAACTTATAAAAATTCTGCAGTTATATTGGTCCCTTTTCACAAGAAGGTACATTTTTATGTTACTAAGAAGTGGTAAAATTATCGCTATAAACGAAGAGACACGATCAAGACGAAGCAGTAAAAACATGGCTATGGATACAAACCAGCCAGATAACTCCAACCAACAAGGAGACGGTTCCATTGAAGGAATAACAAACGAGGGAGTTCCTCCTCCGACGCCGTCAACTGGAGAACAAACAGTGCTTCCTGTGAGGCCAGTGTCGGCGCCTTCCGTACTTGGGGTAGGATCGACAGTGATAAGGCCTTATACTCAGCCAGTGTTGGAATACATCGGTCACCAAACATCGAATCCTCAGATTTTGTTAGGAGGAAGTTCGACGTCCAGGCAGTTTGTGCCTCCTGGTTTTTCACAGTCACCAAGAAACCCCTCATATGGGATGCCCACTACTATGATGCAAGGGCTCCAAAGTGCACCCCATGTATTCTCAGATCAGGCGATGTCTTCGCCACTACAAGGGTCAGGGTCGGGTGTGAACATGGGTCGAAACACCCAGAGTTTAGGGTATTCGACACAAGGCCCCAATTTGACCAACACTTCAGTTGCTTGCTTGAGGCAACAGATGGATGAAAGCAACCTACAGATGGTTCATACTTTGTCACAAACTATGGGTGAAATATTTCAACCATTAATCCAAAATACAACCCAGACCAATCAACAATTGGCAATACAATTAACGAGATTGGCCGAATTCATGGGGGTACCTCCCCTAACCAGAAACCAAGCCGCAGTAGCGGATGCCCCGCAGGATAACCTGGCGAATATGATAGAAGTCGACGTAGGAAACCAAGGAAGGATAGTCCCTCCGGTGGTCGAAGAGCTTAGGGAAGAGCCCTTGCAAAACCAACCACGTGGCTTGGGAGAAAGAAATCCAGGAGTGGTAGTTGTGAATCGAAACTAAGACGCAGATAATGTAGTTCAGCATGTTCGTCAAAACAACATAGCCGTAGACAATAATCTAGCGGCCATGGTCGAGAGAATTATGGCCAGAAATGGGTTAAACACCGGTTTTACTAGGCCAAATTACACTTTACCTATAGTAGACTATATCCTTCAGGCGGAGTTACCTCCTAGGATGAAAGTACCTAAATTCACTAAGTTTTCAGGAGATACGACGTAATCCATCGTTGAACATGTGGCTCGTTACTTAATTGAGGCTGGAGAGATAGCGAACGATGAAAGCCTTAGGATAAAATACTTCCCAAGTTCTCTTACTAAGAACGCCTTCACCTGGTTCACGACGCTTCCCCCTAACACGATATGTAACTGGACCCAGTTAGAGCGTTTGTTTCATGAACAGTTCTATATGGGTCAGACTAAAATTAGCTTGAAGGAACTAGCTAGTGTGAAGCGTAAGTTCTCTGAACCAATAGAGGAGTACCTTAATAGGTTCCGTTTGCTCAAGGCCAGATGCTTCACGCAGGTCCCTGAACATGAGTTGGTCGAAATGGCCGCTGGTGGTCTCGACTACTCTATTAGGAAAAAGTTGGACACCCAGTACCTAAGGGACATGGCCCAATTAGCCGATCGGGTTCGGCAACTCGAAAGACTCAAAGACGAAACAACTAAATTTAATAAAAATAAAAAGATAGCTTTTGTCGAATTTAATGATAACGTCGAAGGTTTGTATGACGGGTCCATGAGTTTCGACAATGGTGATACATTGCGATGTATCAGCTGATGTGGTTTTGTAATTACCTGACATGATGTATCAATCTGGATATCTTATCTGTATGTGAATTAATATTTTGGAAATGATTAAATGATTTTTATCTTCCGCTTTGATTTAAATGTTGAAATGTGATTTCTAAACCATGAAAATGTTACATATTTTATGGAGCAAATGTTAAATTGTTTTATTGGTGAAATTGTGACATTCTTCCTTTATACCTCATTCTAAAATTTTCACTCTGATAAATTTGTATATGCATTTATTTGGGGGTATAGAAGGGGGTGTTACATGTTAGCTCCTAAATTCGACGCCTCAGCTAGAAAGGAGGTATCCAAGACAAAAGGGTGGAGAATCACTTGAATGCAAGAAAGTGGTTGAAAGGAGGAAAAAAGCTAAGTCGAAGGACTCACCTGGAGATCAAGGGTTCGACCGCCTGCTGAGACGAATGATGTGTCGAAGTATTTGAAATCTGAATGTTGGAGGGAACGGTTTTGCTTGTGGAAAATGGAGGGAGACACATGTCACCTTATGAATAATGGATCCATGCATTTAAGACAAGTGGCGGAAGGAGATTTTGGTGGAAGTTATGAGAGGTTATTTTTTGTTACTATAAATAGAGTATCTTAGACATATCCAAAGGTGTTGTAATTTACTATTATACAAGTTACTCTTAAAACTACTCCAAGTATTCGAGTGTAGAGACAACGAGTATTGTAAGAGAATGTACGTGATGTAAACACACCATCTTTTAACTCAATGCAATTTACTTGTGTTTACTTTAAGTTTTACAAAGTCTTTTATTGCCCTTATCGTCTTTACCCCTTTTCCTCTTTACCTTATTTCTCTTCTTCCTATGCAGTTCTTTTCTCTTCGTCCTCAATCTAAATTCACCTTTACCAGCAAACTTTCTTCTCTTATATTAGAAGCCTTACTTTCCTTTAAAATTAACCCGTAGTCGAATAGATGTTCTTTTAGGACTATTTTATCCCAATATTGTTCGAGTGTGGAACTTGAATAAATCCTTAAAACCAAAAAATAATTCTTTTAGCACATGTCCTAGGATCAATCTGATCGATCCTGTGAGTCACCAAAGTTAGATTTGGAAGATCAACGGTTGTTTTCCGATTTTCAAGGGAAACAGTACGATGATGATTATTATGATGAGCTATGATGATATGATTTTGATGATGATAATTATGATGAATGATGATGCACCTATGATGTTATTATGAGGATGATTTTTGACGTGTACATCATGCATTCATGTGCATCCGGACTTCGGTTCAGGACCTCGATTACTTTGGCTTCAATCCCATTGTGCGAATGTGAAGTGTTTTGATGTGCTCAGGTTCTCTAGTAAAATCGATCCTATTGATGGGGATCTATGGAGGGTTGATGGCCTAGTGTCCATCGCGCTGTGACGATTGGTACCACATGCATTGAATCTTGTTGCATTTGCATTTATGAGTGATTTGAAATAATTTATGATGTAGTGGCCTTTGAGGCCTATTGCTGAATATGATGATGTTGAATATGACTATGACCCCATTTTATATGTTGATTTTCACACATTGATTATTATGATTCGTTTTACTCACCCTGCCTGTTTGAATGTTACCTCCACGTGGGCAACATGCAGATGAACAGGTTTAGCCGTGGATGCCGATGAGGACTTTTGAAGTTTTGAGTTGTTGGCCTTTGGTCAACTTAGAGGGTCTTGCTCTGATAGTGTAACATCGGGTTGGGGTCTTTGAGTTGAGTTATGTTTTATTGAGTTTATTTTGATTATCTTTCTGTATAAGGAAAACTTTGGATTATGCCTTGTGAGTTCCGCTGCCTTTGAGCAATTTTTGATATCTTTTGGGAAAACCCGTGGTACACGGAGCATTGACTTATTTGAGTTATTGAGAAATGTACGCCCTTTGAGGTGATTTTTATTGAGTAAAATATTTTACTCTGATGACTTTGAATAAATGTGCCTTTTAATTGTGGGGGTAGAAAAGGGTGTTACATTAGTGATATCAGAGCAGGTCGATCCGTCTGACCAAGTTGTCTAATGTTATTTGTTCCCTTGTATGCGACATGTGTGTGAAAACACTGTCGGTACACATTTGTTTTCTAACATTTGTCTGCAGAAGTGGGAATGAAACAAGTGGGGGAGAAGCTTGTGCTTTTCCAAGATGCTTCAAGTGTGGAGTGGTGGCTCAGTGTGTCGATAAACTCTCTTATAGTTTGGTAAAGATGGTTTATGTCCCATCATGATTTTTGAATGTCTATTGACAAATTGAAGAACTGATCACCCTTAATCTCTTGTTGATATTGGATGGAGTCATGTTGGATGGGATAGACGTGTCTTGCAAGCTTAGATGGCGTGAGTAGTGAATTGCTTCGAGTTATGCTAAGTGCTTATAGATTGTTTTGATAAGTCAGTGCAGGAGGGTGTTGAGATGTTTATTTTGATGGAAACTTCGAGTATTACTCTGATGACTTTTAATAAATGTGCCTTTTAATTGTGGGGTAGAAAAGAGTGTTACATAGGCCACGTAGCCAAATACTCTCAGTCTGTCGAGACTAGGTGGATGTCCCGACCAAACTTCTTCAGGTGTCTTCATATCTAACACAGTCGAAGGACATTTGCGTATCAGATATGTTACTGTCGAAACAGCCTCAACCCAAAACACCTTCTTTAACCCAACACTAATCAACATGTATCTAACTCTTTCCAAAATAGTTCGATTAAGCCTTTTTTCTAAACCATTTTGTTGTGGAGTTCATGTAGTAGTTTTATGCCTTACAATACCAGAGGCAACACAAAAACTATCGAACACCTCATTGCAAAATTCAAGGCCATTGTCAGTTCTCAACATCTTGACCTTTCTGCCAATCTGATTTTCGACTAGAGTCTTCCAACCTTTGCAATTCTCAAAAATCCATAGTCTTCTGGATGAATACCCATAACTTCCTGGAAAAATCATCAATTATGAATTGAAAATACCTTGCTCCTGAATGTCATGGACACCTTGCAGGCCTCCAAAGATATACATGGATGTAATCAAGGGATCCATGAGTTCTTTATTTGCCTTTGTTGAACTTCACTCTGCAAGATTTTCCAAGTACAAAAGGTTCACAAAATTTCAACTTTTTGACTTTGTCTCCTCCAAGCAGATTTTGTTTCCCTAATTCGACTAGACCCTTTTCACTGACATGGCCCAATCTCATGTGCCAAATTTATGTTATCGACAATGGTTTCGTAGATGCAACATTTGTCAAACCACTTATAACTTCATCCTCAAGAGTATACAAGCCTTGTTTCTTCACGCCTCTCGAGACTTCCTTCGACCCCTTCATGACTCTTAGGATATTTTTCTCTCCTTGAAAAACATATCCCTTCCTGTCGAATTCACCAAGAGAAATCAAATTTCTCTTCAAATCAGGTACATACCTGACTTCAGTTAATAACCTTATTGGCTCATCATGGAGCTTGAATCTCACAGATTTAATACCTGCAATTTTGCAAGATTTGTTGTTTCCAAGCAGCACGGATCCACTATCTTGATCACATAGCTCCTCGAATAATTCTCTGTTTGGAGTCATGTGCCAAGTGCAACCTGAATCCATAATCCACTCCTTTCTTGAGTCGCCGCTTGAAACCACAAGAACATTAGATGTTTCGAAGTCATCTTGAACAATGGTTGCGTTGCCATTATCTTTACCTCCGTGATCTTTCAGGTGTTCAGGGTACACTTTTCTTGTGCGGCCCCCTTCTTACAATGATAACATCGAATACTAGATGCCTCACCATTATAAGACTTCTGCTGACTTTTACCTTTCTTCTTGTCAAACTTACCATCCTTTCGCAAGAATTTTCCCTTAACGGGCAAACCTTCACCAACCTTCGAAGGTTTATGCTCCTTTCGCTTGTCCAAGTCCTTAGAATACAAGGCTGATTGAACTTCTTCAAAGCTCAGGGACTCCCTTCCATACAAGAGAGTTTCTTTGAAGTGAGCATGTGTTCTGTGCAAAGCACATAACAGCAACAATGCTTGATCTTCATCATCGATCTTCACATCAATATTTTCAAGATCAAGAATCAGCTTGTTGAGCATATCCAACTGTTCAGCCAACATTTTGTCTTCACTCATCTTGAATAAATACAAAGCTTGCTTCAGGTAGAATCGATTCATCAGAGATTTGGTCATGTACAAACTTTCAAGTTTCAACCATAATCTTGATGTCGTAGTCTCCTTTGATACTTGTTGAAAAACCTTATCACCAAGGCTCAACAATATTGCGCTGTGGGATTTCTCTATCATGGCTGTCTTTTCTTTTTCTGTTAACGCAGCGTCCATGACTGCCTCTCCCTTCAACGCTTTCAAACAACCCTGCTAAACCAGTAGGGCTTTCATCTTCAAGCACCACCGACTGAATTCATTCACTCCGGTGAACTTTTCAATCTCATACTTTGTTGAAGGCATCTTCTCCACGCTCACCACACCAATTTGTTAAGGAAAAACAAGGAGAACAACAAGGATTGATTATAACTGTTATTATTTACTTTCTCTATATAAAACAGATTACAAGTACTCAAGAATAACAAACAACCTTCTCACTCTAATTAGGTTTTGTTACACCACACTTAAGATAAGAGACTAGTATGCTATTTACAATAAAATCTAACATACTAAACTAATGGACCTTTTAACAATTACACATTACAAGCTAACTTAAACAACTGGATCCTTAACAATAAGCCCAATTTAACAACTACATATTATAACAGAATTCGACTACAACATGTAAGTCTTTGACAACAGCATGTGAGCCAACTTCGATGGCATACTAACTAGAGTTCGATCCAATATCTCACACACACGCACACACGCGCGCACACACACATATTTTTAAGATTATAAATTTGAATTCTGTTTGATGCAAATAAATATTCTGTTGGATTAAATTCATATAGAATTTTATTCTGATTTTAAATGTAATAAATTATATTGAAACTTATTTTTTAGGAAAGAATGTTTTTTATAACTAAGCAGCAATATAGAGTATAAAACACCAAAAGTAGTTATAGAAATTCTAAAATATTCGCTTTTTGGTATGCACATGACTTCAGTATTGCACAAATTAAAGTGTTGCAAACCTTGCCGGACACTATCCTGTTTGTTTTAGTCGAAGCTGCCAATGTTTGAAATATGGCTCTATTCTTTGTACTTCGATTTCATCAAATATCAGACACTTTTGTCATCCCACCCACGTGTTTAGGAACATGATCAATCCACCTAAAAATCATGATAAAGCTTATTTTGGCAGAATGGAGGATTTTCTGTCCATGCCTAAATGTCTTGGGTTTAAAATATTGGTATTTCAAAAGGCATGGATAGAGATAGAGAGAGGAAGAGGTCATTGGCTTCATGTGCATAATAATGCAAAGCTCTCATTTCACATTAAATTCCAAATTACCTTTATAGCTCATTAAAGTGTTAAATAAGATTTTGTTATTGGAAATAAACCTTAATTTAATTCTAGTCTCTAAAAATTTTCTTTAAAGAAAACCATCTTAAGGTCTATTATTTAGATTATTTTAGATTATTTAGATCCTTAAAGAAAATCATCTTAAGGTCTTTAAAGAAAATTTTCTGTCTATTATTTAGATTATTTTATTAAGGTCTGTTAATGAAATTTGAAATCAGGAATTTTTTTGTAATTGAATATACACATAATAATATTAACGTAATAAAAGATATTGACATGAAATTATTACGTGACTAAAATTAACATCATACTTTAAATTTAAAAATGTGAACAAAAAAATATTAAAAGAATAATAAATTTTTAAAATTGAATTATGGACCTAAAATATTTAACCCTTTTAATAATGATATTGCAATTGTTGTTTTTGTCCTTCTAAATTGTTGGAGTAAAGTAGGGGTCATTACAAGTTAATAAAGTGATATATGAGTGTAAACATGAGATTCTATATTGGATTGATCTTTATGGAGCATATTGAGGATATCTTTTGTGAATAGTTTCTAAAATATGATGATGTATGGATTTGGATATGACTCTTGATGAAAGGTTATTGTTCACATGTGAAGTGGTATGTCTTGCTCTACAAATAAATGCTACAAAGGCAACTGAAATATGCAAATTTGACAATTGTGCTAAGTCACTTCTGTTCCATTTTCTTATTCTAAACCATCCTTTTCTTTTTAGTGTAATACATATCTTTTGGTGTTCTTTAAGTGTGGTCTTCATGGTCATCTTCTTTTCTCAAGTGTTGCATCACTCAAAAAAGAATTCTTATTTTAGAGAATTAGAAATTAAAGAAAATATAAAGTTCCTTCTTACAACTTTGTAATGTTCAATGTAATATTGGACCACAACCAAATCATAAGAATTTCTAATTTGTAGCAATCACATCTTGTACCATAACGTGCATTTCTCTTATTTTATTGATTATGCTTGTTATTGTATTTATTTGCATCAATTATTTTTTTTACAAACACATACTTTTACTCTATATATGTAAAGATATTTCTGTCAAATAAAACAAATTTTAGAATTAAAGTATCACTATCTTATATGATATTAGAGGCTTGTTAGCATAACTGTTAGACGATAGGCTTCGATTTAGAGCGAGAGTAAATAGATCACAAATTTTATAATTAATTTTTTTTGGCAAAAATTTGTTTTTAAAATAAGGTTTACCGGAAAAACGACCCGGATCTAATTGTCTAACCGAACTTACTATCGAAAAATAATATACGTAACGCAAAGCAAACAGAGTGATAACAAATGTAAATGTTCAACAATGGTCAATCTATGAATCAATTAAATGTAATGCTAATCGTAATTTGTATATCCAATGAACCAAAACGCAAACAAAATGCACACAAACAATTTATCGAACACTTGATGTGCGAATGATAAAAATTGGAATTGTAGTTTGTTTTGTTGATCTTAAAACCTATCACAATCAAAGTGATTGTGATTATATCAACAATAACACCTTTAAAAGATAGTAGAAAACAATTTCCAATCGAATTGATCAAACAACGACGAAATCGGTAAACTGTGTAATCAACAATAAAAGAAATAAAGAGATGAAGAGAGAGAGAGACCAAGAGTTGTTTAGGCAGTTTCCCAATTGGCCTCACTACGGGTACTTCTGCCCTCAATTCAAAATTGAATTGTGATAGTGCTATTAACCTTTTCTTTGCAAAAATGTTTATACAAGAGATGAAAAATACAAACCCTAAAAACCTTATTGTTTTGTTTTGATTCTTCCACCTCTAACCCTTGATCAAAGCTTGATCAAGTGACCAACAATGCGGCTACAACCCTCCAATTATCCCGAGCACGCAACTTGTTGAAACTCAAGATTCCCGAACATAATTCACCGTCTCGCGCTACTCCCTTGCAAGGAAACCATCTTGTCCTAAAGCTTTCACTCGGTCGAATCTATGTTGACGTGATCTCATCCAAAACCTTCAAATCAACCTAATATTGAAGGAAAACCCCATCTTGATTTTCTTATTTGAAACACACAAAATCCCCAGCCTAATATTCTCGGTTACACAAACCTAATTGGAAGTTACCAACACTAATCTAGATGGTCATCCAATCGAAAAATGATTATGTGTAGTTCAATTGTGTGTATGCATAGAAGAAAGAATGAAGACGATGAGCAACTTTGTAATCTGGTTTCGTTTAGGTTTTATTCACTAGGAAATCTTACCTAGAAGAAGATGCATGTATGAGTATATATAGGTATATGAGAAAAATGGGCAAAAGGATGCAAGAAAAATAAGATGCAAAAATAAATTTTCATGTTTTAACTTGCATAGTGTTCGCGTAGGATTTCTGGCGAACAAATGCTAGCCTCTTATTAAAGTTTACTTGCAGGATCGGCTACAAGAATCCTAGACTAAGTGTTAAATACAGGTTGACGCTCTAGTTCTTAGGTTTGGAACAGGGTAGATGAACACTTGTTCTTGCACAGTTGTATTGAATCCATAAAAGGGAAGTACAACAAAAAAGGATAAAAACAAAAAAAAGAAGGAAAAATTGTAAAGTAAATTGCTTAATCATAAAAAGTGGACGCATGTATACATTTTACAGAGTTTTGACTCATTTCTCTCACACTGGTACTTTAAGTTTGTTCTACTAATGCAATAAAATGCAACCTTTAAAACTGAAAATGTCACTTCTTTAAATAGGTAGAAAAGTGACGATTATTCTTCTGTTCACCGCCTCTGCGCTGCCACGTGTCCGCCCACGTTCTTCCACTACCTTGGTAACTTCCCACTCTTTTCTTCTGTTGCCACTCGTTCGTTCGCCAGAGGCTTTTGATATGCCTTCGACTCCGACTGGAATGTATATCTGTCAAGTCTGCTTCAACGTGCTCTCGTCTGATCTGCTGTCGAGGGTGCTTTGCCATGGTGTTATAAGATCCTCCATCTGTCGCGGTAAAAATTGGATATCAAATTATTGATTAACTTGAATCTTAATTCATTATTCACCACTGGTCTTTAATTTATCCAAAGGAAGGGAAAAAGATCGAATTACCCACAAGATGCAACGCAAATGCAAAGCTAGAGAAACTAAGGTTTGGGGGTTGGTTAAACTTAGGGAAGGTGTTAGCATCCTAAGAATCTGTAGTACTCTACAACAGCCTCTTGTTTTATTGTGTTATTGTTGTTTCCTAAGGGTAAGAGACCTAGGAGTTTATTTCTAAGTATGCTCGCCAAGAAATCGCATCTCGTGCCTACGTATCCTAACGGGAATGGAATTAGAGCATTCGTAGTTCCCCTTACTAAGGGTAAGAGGGGTGTAAAGAGAAAAGTTTTTTTTATTATTGAGTTTGTCTGAGTTTCAACTCAGTACCTACGTATGTTAGAACACAGATTGGTGTTTAATATATCTCATTGTTTTGATGATAACATTAATGAAATTTTGTATAAAAGAAATATATACTCTAATTCTGTTCAAGTGTTTATTTGTTTCAGATATCAAAATTAATATTATTCTGGAAGCAAGAACGCCTCTGAACACTACAGAACGATAAAGCTCTGAGCGTCAGAAGAAATACATCAGAAGACTCTGATCTGCTACAGATGACTCTGAGCGAAGCTGAGAAGAATTTGAGTAAAGAACATACAGTAAAGTTTCAGAAGACTCTGGAAGTACTTAACACTGCAAGTACAGAGGCTCTGATAAGCAAGTATGCTCTGATAAAGATTTTCACGCTAAAGCACTTTGCTGCAAAACTCTGTTAGAGTAACTCTGATCTGAAGAACTAGGAATATCATCAGAGGATCTGATGCAAGACGTTCCAAAGTTGTTGAAGAAGATGTTGTTCAAATAAAGATCCGTTGGCATATTCCTTGTCCTTATCCAAACGGATCTTTCCTCATTCGTGCATGACACAAGAATTCAGACAAAAAGGATTTGTCAGAACATTCGCCTTCTGAGGAAGGAAAAGTCAATAGAAGACAAAAGCAACAGAATGCACAGTGTTGCACAATCTTTGAGAAATGGACTTCAAGTACTATAAAAACAAGTCTCAGCATCACTTCAAAGTTGATGAATCACTTGACAAATTATTCAACAAGTAACTCATACAAACATTCTTTAAAGCTGAATAGTTTTTATTTCATTCTTAAACTTGTGTAAAAATCACAGTTGTGATATAGCTTTTTAGAAGCAATTCTTAAACACATTGTTAGTTTATCTTTTGTAAAAGATTCCTTAAGAGACCAAGTGTGGTCAGATTTCTTGTGAAGACTAAGACAGTTGTCTTAGTGGTTAAGACTGTAATTAGTTTGATTTAGTGGATTAAGTTCTTGTTGAGAAAGGCAAATCACCTTGGTAGGGTGGACTGGATTAGTTTGAGTTCAAATAAACCAGGATAAAAATACCTTGTTATTTTTACTATCATCCTAATTGTTTTTAAAAACCTTATTCAACCCCCCTTCTAAGTGTTTTTCCTACCTTCAGTTGGCATCAGAGATCCGATTCTGTAAGTGCTATCACTTAACCGTGATAGAGAAAGATCCTGTTGGGAAAAACTCTTGATCTATTATTCTTGATTTATCATGGCTGAAACTTCAACTTCAAACAACAACAAATATGATGATAGAGACAAAATCAGCACCAAACCTCCCATGTTTGATGGTGAGAAGTTTGATTATTTGAAAGATAGAATATAAAGTTTCTTTCTAGGCTATGACGCTGACTTATGGGATTTGGCCACTGATGGTTATATTCATCCTACAAATGATGAAGGCAAAAAGGTTGACAGAAAGTCAATGTCTGATCAACAGAAAAAGGATTTTAGAAATCATCACAAGGCGAGAACCATTCTATTAAATGCTATATCTTATACCGAGTATGAGAAAATAATAAATAGAGAAACAACATTTGATATGTTTGAATCTTTAAAAATGACGCATGAAGGAAACTCCCAAGTAAAGGAGACAAAGGCCTTAGCGCTCATTCAGAAATACGAAGCCTTGAAGATGGAGGAATCTTAACCTGTGGAAGCTATGTTCTCAAGATTTCAGATTCTAACTGTTGGTCTGAAGGTTCTGGACAAAAGTTACTCTACCTCTGATCACGTCAAGAAGATAATCAGAAGCTTACCAACAAGGTGGAGACCAATGGTGACAGCGCTGAAGCTTGCAAAGGATCTGAATAAGATCACTCTAGAGGAACTTATCAGTTCCTTAAGGAGTCATGAGATTGAGCTGGAAGAAGACGAACCTCAGAAGAAAGGTAAGTCTGTTGCGCTAAAATCTAACAAACCTGCTAAAGCTTTGCAGGTAATTGAAGAAAGCTCTAAAGAATCTTCCTCTAAAGAAGATGAACTGTCTTTGCTGTCCAGAAGGATAAACCAACTCTAGAAGCATAAATAAAAGAAGTTTAGAAACTTCAAGAGATCTGATCAACGTGGCGAATCTTTTGGACACAAGAAATCTGGAAAGAAAGATGTAGTGTGTTACGAGTGCAAAGAGCCAGGCCACTATAAAAATGAATGTCCCAAACTTCTGAAGGAGAAACCCAGAAAGAAGTTTGAAAAGAAGAAGAAAGTTCTAATGGCCACGTGGGATGATTCAGATGCTTCTGAATCTTCATCAGATTCAGAAGATGAATGTGCTAATGTGGCACTGATGGCTGACGTGGAGGACCACGAAGAAACAGCTGAATCTGGATCAGAATCAGATTCAGAAGAGGTATTTTCTGAACTTACCAGAGCTGAACTTACTGAAAGTTTATCTGAAATTCTTGAAAGCTACAGTAAGATCAAACTCAAATACAAGAAGCTTCAAAGCTATATTGCATCTGAGACTGATCAGCTGAGATCAGAAGTTGCTGAGCTTAAAGCAAATAATCTTAAAATGAAAAATGATTTAGAAAAAGCTCAAAAGTCTGACTCAGATCCTATGTCATGCTCTAAAAACATTTTAGAAGAGTATGATTATAGTTTTCAGAGGTTTCTGTCCAGAGGCCTAGATAGAAGCAAAATGGCTTCCATGATCTATGGCGTAAGCAGAAAAAACAGAAAAGGAATTGGATATGAATCACCCTCTGGGAAGGATTTAAATCCAAAACTTGTTGATAAGCTGATCATTAAGTATTCTCCTCTGTATACTCACTTTAAATATGGTCACTTAAATGATATTAAGCACACACGTTCTGATCAGAACAAACTTGTATTTAATAAACCAAAACTTCATCAGGACAAAGATGCTTTTAAGGGAAAGAAGTTTAGCCAGAACTTCAGACCTACTAACCCCAGAGGACCCAAGAAAATATGGGTACCTAAGGACAAAATAATCTTTGTTGCAGATGTCCTTAGCAGCAAAGTTGAGACACCAATCATGGTACCTGGACTCTGGCTGCTCGCGACACATGACGGGAAGAAGGTCTATGTTCCAAAGCCTGGAACTTAGATCTGGAGGTGACGTGAAGTTTGGAGGGAACTAGAAGGGCAAAATCATTGGCTCTGGAACTATTGGTAATGGTAACCTCCCTTCCATATCTAATGTTTTACTTGTTGAAGGATTAACACATAATCTATTGTCTATAAGTCAATTAAATGACAATGATTATGATATAATCTTCAATAAAAAATATTGTAAAGCTGTGAGTCAAAAACATGATTCAATCCTCTTTAGTGGGAAAAGGAAGAACAACATTTACAAAATTAATCTTTCAGAACTAAAAGTTCAGAATGTAAAATGTCTTCTGCCTGTTAACGATGAGCATTGGGTCTGGCATTGAAGATTGAGTCATATTAGTATGAGACGTATATCTCAGATTAATAAATGCAATCTGGTTAGAGGACTTCCTCAGTTGAAGTTCAACCTAGATGTTTTTTGTGAAGCATGTCAGAAAGGAAAATTTTCAAAATCTTCTTTCAAAACTAAAAATGTTGTTTCTACCTTTAGACCATTAGAGGTGCTTCATATTGACTTGTTTGGACCAGTGAAAACTGCGTCCATCAGAGGCAAGAAGTATGGATTAGTCATAGTTGATGACTACAACAGATGGACATGGGTAAAATTCCTGAAACACAAGGATGAGTCACATTCTGTATTCTTTGACTTCTGCAAACAAGTCCAAAATGAAAAAGAATTTAAAATTGTTAAAGTCAGAAGTGATCATGGTGGAGAATTTGAAAATAAATACTTTGAAAAATATTTTAAATAAAATGACATTGCACATGATTTTTCTTGTCCTAGAACTCCTGAACAGAATGGAGTTGTAGAAAGGAAAAATAGAACATTGCAAGAAATAGCCAGAACCATGATCAACGAGACTAACATGGCAAAACATGTTATATTCAGAATAGAGTATCTGTAAGACCTCTTCTGGAGAAGGCTCCTTATGAATTGTGTAGGAATAGAAAGCCCAACATTTCTTATTTCCATCCTTTTGGATGTGTTTGTTTTATTTTGAATACTAAGGAAAATCTGAACAAGTTTGATTCTAAAGCTCAGAAGTGTTTCATGCTTGGATATTCTGAACGCTCTAAAGGCTACAGAGTATACAATACTGAGAAACAGATTGTAGAGGAATCAGTTCATGTTAGATTTGATGATAATCTTGGCAATCAAAATCCAAAGCAGCTTGAAATTTCTGCAGATAGAGAAGTCCTTCTCACAGACTCTGAAGAATCAGAGGCAGACAAAGCTCAAGCAAAAGCACCAGAAGCAACGTCAGATGCTACTCCTTTGACTGCTTAGGTGGACAGCTTGACAATTTCTGAAGAACCAACTGTTAAAGGATCATCAAGAATTAAAGCCTCTCATCCAGAGGAAATGATAATTGGAAAGAAGGATGACCCTATCAGAACAAGATCTTTTCTCAGATCATCTGAAACGTCATTGTTTGGTTTGGTATCTATCATTGAACCTACCTCTGTGGATGAGGATCTGCAAGATAATGATTGGATACTTGCTATGCAAGAAGAGCTTAACCAATTCACAAGGAATGATGTTTGGGATCTAGTTCCAAGACCAAATGGATTCAACATCATTGGAACAAAATGGGTCTTCAAAAACAAGCTGAACGAGCAAGGAGAAGTTATCAGAAACAAGGCTAGGCTGGTTACCTAAGGATATAGTCAGCAAGAAGGTATAGATTATACAGAGACATATGCTCCTGTGGCAAGGTTAGAATCTATTCGATTGCTTATTTCTTTTGTTGCACAAAATAACATCACTCTGTATCAGATGGATGTTAAAAGTGATTTCTTAAATGGCTTCATAGAAGAAGAAGTTTATGTTCATCAACCCCCTGGTTTTGAAAATGAAAAATTTCCAGAACACGTTTTTAAACTAAAGAAATCTCTCTATGGCTTAAAACAAGCTCCCAGAGCTTGGTATGAGAGGCTGAGTAATTTTCTTCTGGAAAATAATTTTATCAGAGGAAAAGTTGATACTACTCTCTTCCATAAATCAATTAAGAAAGACATTTTAATCTGTCAAATTTATGTAGACGATATTATTTTTTGAACTACCAATATTACGCTTGGAAAAAAGTTTGCTCAATCTATGCATGCATGAATTTGAAATGAGCATGATGGGAGAACTCAGATTCTTTCTGGGAATTCAAGTGAATCAAACTCCAGAAGGCACCTACATACATCAGATAAAGTATGTAAAGGAGCTTCTGAAGAAATTCAACATGATAGAATGTAAGCTAGCAAAGACTCCAATGCATCAAACAAGCACTCTAGGTAAAGAAGAGGTAATTAAAAAAGTATATCAGAAGCTCTACAGAGGTATGATTGGTTCTCTTCAGTACTTAACTGCTTCTAGACCTGATATCCTCTTTAGTGTTTGTCTATGTGCTAGATTCCAATCAGATCCTAGAGAATCTCACTTAACAACTGTTAAGAGGATTCTGAGGTATCTGAAAGGTACTACTAACGTGGGTTTGTGTTACATAAGATCTGATGAATACAAAAGTTGGATTTTGTGATGCTGATTATGCTGGAGACAGAATAGAACGTAAAAGTACTTCTGGAAGCTATCAGTTTCTAGGAAGTCATCTGATCTCATGGTTCAGCAAGAAGCAACCCACAATAGCACTTTCAACAACAGAAGCAGAATATATTGTTGCTGCTGGTTGTAGCATACAAATACTCTGGATGAAAAGTCAACTAGAAGATTATCAGATACATGAGAGTAAGATTTCTATTTTCTGTGATAATACTTCTGCTATTTGCCTATCTAAAAACCCTATTTTACATTCTAAGGAAAATCATATAGAAATTAAATATCATTTCATCAGAGACTATGTTCAGAAGGGAATTATAAGCTTAAACTTTGTTGATACAGACCATCAATGGGCTGATATCTTCACAAAACCCCTTGCTGAAGATAGGTTTAAATTTATTCTGAAGAATATTAGTATGAATTTTTGTCCAGAATAAAACTATTATTCAGAAGTAAATTTATTCAGATGAAATATGACTAATGTCTATACTCTGAAGTAATTCATCTGATTATTTCTTTTGGTACGTTATTTATTGTGAAACTCTGATCTAATAAGTCTCAGAAGATCTGAGCATTGATTAACGTATCTTATTCTAAAGAGATTCAGAGGCACATCAACATCAAACACGTGTCACATAAAATATGAAAAGGTGGAGTGTACACAATGAGATGCCGTTTAAAGGTACTGTTTGAATTCTCAATTCCTCGTTTTCCTCCCCACGCTTGTCAGTATCATTTAATGCTCTAAAATCATTATTCTTTTTGATGTGACTTTTTGTTTTAAATTAATTGAATTAAATGCTGAACGTGTGCCCTAATTTTTGCCCCTATATATTCCACAACACAACACTTCTCACATTTTTCACTCTCTCTCACACCTATATGCGTTTCTGTTTGTTTCATTGCTTCATCTTCTCTTCCAAACCTAAATCTCAAAGAAGAACTCGTTATCTCTCAAGATCAGAAATGGCAACTTCATCTTCAACCTCTCAACAATTTGAATCTACAATGGCTGCGGTTTCATCTTCTAATATGGGTTCTGCTCCATTCAAAGAACTTGTAAGAACTCTTCTCACACCTGTTGACCAACTAGAAGTTTTATGTGAGTTCTTGGTAGATTTTGAATGTATTGTTGTGAATGGTTTTGATTTGCATCCAATTGTGTCATCACAAGGATGGACAAAGTATTTTGATAGACTGATAGGTCCAATTTATCCTTGAATGGTTAAAGAATTTTGGATCCGTGCAACCGTTTATCCCAAATTCATCGTTTCTTCAGTTTTGGGTAAAGAGATTATCATCACTGAAGATCTGATTCGCAAGTTGATAGGATATCAAGAAACAGATGGTGTTACTCATCTGCCAGCAGGTCGTATTGAAATGAATGAGGTGTATAGTGAAGTTTTCACTTCTGGGGAAGTTTCAAGCAAAATAAAGGATTTAAAGGTTCATTACAAGATCTGGGCAAAGATTTTCTTAGGCTGCATACATCACATGAAATCCACTACTTCTCCTGACTACATCAACACAGATCAGATGTATTTCATGTATTGTCTGGGTAAAGGCATCAAGGTGGATCTGCCTCACTTACTTTTTACTCATCTGTGGGGACATGTAAAAATGTCCAGAGAATCTGTCAAAACAAAGCATCAAAAGGTCAGAAACTGGATCCCTATGGGAAGACTGATCTCAGATATTCTGACTGAAAATGGATTAGTGGCTCATCTGACAGAGGCTGGTCTGACAGAAGAGTTAGCTTCAATTATGGAAATCCTCTGAATGGAAAGAGTCTACAAAGGATGAGGATAATGGAAGAACTTACTTCTGCACCAGTTCAGATCAACACTGGCGAAGTAAGCCAGAGAAGAATTCCTTTAGATGATTTTCCTCTCTTCATTGTTGAAGAACCAAGGGAAATTCTTCTGAGCTACATTGCTAAATGCTTAGCAGATGGAACCCCCTTGCCACCAGATTTGATCAAAATAGAAAATGAACCTGGACCAGATTTCTATGGGGAGAAACAGAGAAAGAGAAGAAAGGTCTCAGAGGAAGGATCTTTAAAGCCTAAGAGGAAAGCTTCTAGAGAAGCATCTTCTGCAAAGCCAAAATGCTTCAAGAAGCAGAAAGGTAACCCTTCTGTAAATTTATCTTCTATTTCTGAACAAGTAACAGAAACACCAACATCTGAACCTCCTCCTCCTTATGACCCAATTCCCACACCTTCTCCTCCTCACAACTCTGAACCCATTTCATCTGAACCACAAAAATCTCAACCACTACACTCTGAACCTCAACAACATCAAACTTCTGAACCACAACAACCACAATCATCTGAACACACTACATGTGTACCATCCACACCTTCCTTCAACATCCATCAGAAAACTACTTCTGATAAAACCCCATATTCTATTCCACAAACATCTGAACCAAACCCTTATGTAAACCAACCATCTGAACATCCACCATCTAAAAATCAAACATCTGAACCACACCAATTAGAAACCATACCATCTAATGCTAAACCTGTCATTCTTGATCTCTAACCTCTCACGACTGTCTTTCCAGTTCCATCTGGATCATATGAATCTTCTGATTCATCTGATTCCACTAATTCTGATAGATCAGATGTCATCTCTTCTTTTCTCAAAACCTTTGTTTCTATCCCATCGGACCCTGAGGATGATACTTTTTCATCTGAACCAACCCCATCTGAACCTAAGGTTGCTAATACTTCATCTGTCCATATTCCATCTTCATCATATCCACCTGTTATCATTATTCCTTCTTTTTCTATACCTTCAACTTCTGCTCCCATGAAAACACCACCATTAGAAGCCTACCTGAAACCCAAACCTAGGCTAGATGTTGGTACACTGTTTGCTGGTTTTGAAAAAGAAATAAATATGTGGTTATCTTCTGTTAAGAAGGAGTGCCTCTCAAGCGTTGCCCCTGCTGATTATGAAGCCATCTGGACTAGATTCAGAACCAGATTCAACTCTGTGGCTTCAAATCTTCAAGAGATTTGCTCTGATGATGCAAATGTCAGATTTGCAGAAGCTGTCAGACTCACTCTTCTGAGTATTCGTAGAAATCCAACTCTTCTTCTGGAAAACACACCTGCAAAGGATGTGTGTCTTCCTTCTGAAGACTTTGCTGCATCTAAGACTGCTGAAGTGTCTAGGCCTGAAGAAGTCATTCCAGAAGGTTCTGCTCCTAGCCCTGAAGAAACTCTTGACTATGTTCAACCTTCTGACATGATTGTACAGAATGCATCTGCTTCTTTGGTTATTCACAATGCATCTGCTTCTGCGTCTGCTTCTGAGTCATCTGAAGTGAAGAAAGAAGATGGAGATCTGCATGCTAAGTTTGCTCAGCTAGAGGCTAGCAACGCTGAGATAAGATCTTGGATGGTAAAGCAAGAAAAGACAACTGAAGAAATCAAGACTTGGATGGTGAAGCAAGAAGAGTCAACCTCTGAGATAACGAATCTTATGAGGATTCTGGCTTCCCGTTCTTCTTCTTAGTTTCTTTGTTGTTTGTGCACTTATATGTTAACTGTTTGTCTGTTTCTGTTTTGGATTATTTTTATCAATGCATCTATGAATGTTGTGTTTTTCCAACTGAATCTATCATATGATTTATTGTTTTCCTCTGTTATTTTTTCTTGTCTTAAAGTTTTTCTTAATCAGATTCTTTTTGATATGACAAAAAGGGGGAGAAAATGGTAATTTTGATAATTCACATTAACAGATACCAAAAGGCAACTCATACATGATAAATTACATCTAATCATATTTTTGAGTGTTTCAGAGCTAATAATTCTAATCTGAAAAATTTCTAAGAATTAACTCTGAACAAGAATCTGAGAATCTACAAGTTTGCTCTGACGCTGAAAAGAATACAAGAGCTGAAAGGGAAGTATTTAATCTTTTCAGAAGTATACATTTCAGGGGGAGAGATATTTTTTTCTTCTATTTGAACAAAATTTTCCATAGTTTTTGTCATCATCAAAGAGGGGGAGATTGTTAGAACACATATTGGTGTTTAATATATCTCATTGTTTTGATGATAACATTAATGAAATTTTGTATAAAAGAAATATATACTCTAATTCTGTTCAAGTGTTTATTTGTTTCAGATATCAAAATTAATATTATTCTGGAAGCAAGAATGCCTCTGAATACTACAGAACGATAAAGCTCTGAGCGTCAGAAGAAATACATCAAAAGACTCTGATCTGCTACAGATGACTTTGAGCGAAGCTGGGAAGAATTTGAGTAAAGAACATACAGTAAAGTTTCAGAAGACTCTGGAAGTACTTAATACTGCAAGTACAAAGGCTCTGATAAGCAAGTATGCTCTAATAAAGATTTTCACGCTAAAGCACTTTGCTGCAAAACTCTGTTAGAGTAACTCTGATCTGAAGAACTAGGAACATCATCAGAGGATCTGATGCAGGACGTTCAAAAGTTGTTGAAGAAGATGCTGTTCAAATAAAGATCCGTTGGCATATTCCTTGTCCTTATCCAAACGGTTGTTTCCTCATTCGTGCATGACACAGGAATTCAGACAAAAAGGATTTGTCAGAGCATTCCCCTTCTGAGAAAGGAAAAGTCAATAGAAGACAAAAGCAACAGAATGCACAGTGTTGCACAGTCTTTGAGAAATGGACTTCAAGTACTATAAAAGCAAGTCTCAGCATCACTTCAAAGTTGACGAATCACTTGACAAATTATTCAACAAGCAACTCATACAAACATTCTTCAAAGTTGAATACGTTTTATTTCGTTCTTAAACATGTGTAAAAATCACAGTTGTGATATAGCTTTTTAGAAGCAACTCTTAAACACGTTGTTAGTTTATCTTTTGTAAAAGTTTCCTTAAGAGACCAAGTATGGTCAGATTTCTTGAGAAGACTAAGACAATTGTCTTAGTGGTTAATACTGTAATCAGTTTGATTTAGTGGATTAAGTACTTGCTGACAAAGTGAAATCACCTTGGTAGGTTGGACTGAATTAGTTTAAGTTCATACGAACCAGGATAAAAATCCTTGTTATTTTTACTATCATCCTAATTGTTTTTAAAACCCTTATTCAACCCCCTCTAAGTGTTTTTCCTATCTTCAACATATCTTAGAGGGAATCAGAACTCTGTAGTTCTTGTTCAATCATTTAATTAATATTTTTTGTATTTTGGAATTAAGATGAATTAGCCATAATACTTTTATTTTTATGATTTAAAAAAAAAACTACACCATTTCATTCAGAACCTATTTAAAATCTTAGTCAAATTAAATTGAATTCTAAAAGTTAAGAGATTATTCAATTAATAATTAAAAGAAAATAACCAAGACAAAAATGAAAGATAAAGTAGAAATAGACAAAGTAAGGCTGATGTACTAACATGGTGAGAGGGTTCTAATTAAGTAGACTAATGGGCCTTAAGAAAGATATTAATTTTTTTCAATAATAACCATTAACCTAAATCTTACTAATAATAATATTAAAATAAAGTTAAATTTACTAATCATAACGTAAAAGAAAAAAATATTGGTGGCCCCCCATTTTGTCAAGTAAGTAATTAAAATTAATTGAATAGTTCAACTCTATAATCAAAGAGAAATTTTTGTTTTAACTCTTTCCGCCTTTAACAACTAAACAACACAAATACGATACGTGACTCTACTAGCAATATTAATAAAATATATATATATAAAAATGGAAACCGAAAAGAAATTAGAAAGAAAATATCAGAGTACTCTTCCATCTTTTCTTAAATTATATATTCTACTTTATTTCTAAGTTGATATTTCTATGATACTACTACATACAGTTTACCAAAAGAATAATGATAAAAAAATTGAATTGACCCATTCTAAATCTGAAAATCAAAACATGTTTTATGAGTAATAACACATGCATCCGAAATCAAACTGAAATGAAACAAGAACAGTAATAGTTCCTCTTCTTCTCTTTTATCTTCAATTTTTAAATAAAACACATCCACAAATTTAGAGAATTAACAGAGCAAAAACATCCTTCTCACATTTTCAAAACAAAACAAATATTCTTATTCTCAAATAATTCTTAATTTCAATCTCATAAAGAGACCAACATAAACTTACAATTTTTATTAATATTACAGTTAAATCCAGCACGTATAACTAAACATAGAAGTAAATTATATACAATCAAATATCTAGTGTAACTCAGTTCGAATCACACAGAGTCACGTGATCAAACAAGCACTAGTTCTAAATCCAAACCCAAAAAGGAAAATAAATACAAAAAGTAATACAACATGACTTGAACTCACAACCTTACGATTAAATCTTTTACACATACCTTCTTACCAACTATGCTATCTCATTTATTAGAAATAAAAATCCACTCGAAAGCATATGAAGAGTGGACAAAATTGGGGTATGCCAGATGCCACTACTTAATTAACTTGAACCAGAAGGTATGAATGACAGTGGTCTTCGTACGTTCTTGGTGGAAGATAATTAATTACAGAAAGTTCCCATATTATGTCCTAAAAGATGGACATGAAATTTAGAGATGCGAAACATAATCTTTGGGTAAAAAATTAGGGTATGACAGATGCTCCTATTTAAGTTTTTTCTATTCGGAGATACGGAGATTGAAATCTTCGTCTCGACGTGATAGGAGAGACTTAAATACAAACATGCATAAATTTTGGCCCTAAGACGCCACAAAATGCTTATGATATGATATGATATGCAACACATAAATCTTATGAGGAATGATGTTACAGGGGATAACTGCATTCAAAAAACACTAAAATATAGTTAAAGAAAGAAAGGTCGAACAAGGAACAACTTAGCAAGACTCCACGAGGAAAGGTCCAACTCCACTAGGGATGAGACTCAACTCCACTGAGGAAGAAACAAATAAACACCACTGGGGCATCTCCAACAAAATAAAGATATATAGTACATATTACCAAGAATATGGTAGCCTAAACAACGGGCGAGAAACTTGAAATTGAAGGATAACCTACTACCAATGTGTGGTAGCCTAAGCAAAGGCATCCAGTTGAAACAAAGAAATGCACATTACCTACTATCAATCATATGATAACCTAAGCAAATGTAACATTAAAAGGAAAGATGACCTACTACCAATCCTGGTAGCCTAAGCAAAATTATCTGTCCAAAATGATACGATATATTACCTACTATCAAACGTATGATAGCCTAAGCAAAGGTAATAACCAAAATAAACTTTCCTGATCAAGACATAATTCAGTTTCTTCTTTAATCAAGTATTCCACTTAGAAAGGGTAAAATAAACCTCCATATGCTTCAAGGTTGTATGCCATGAACGGGTCTATGTTTCTTCTTTAACCAATTCTTCCACTTGAAAAGGGTAAAATAAACCTCCCCACGCTTCAAGGTTGTATGTTATGAACGAGTCTCAGTTTCTTCTTTAATCAAGTATTCCACTTGAAAAGGGTAAAATAAACCTCTCATCGCTTCAAGGTTGTATGCCACGAACGGGTCTTAGTTTCTTCTTTAATCAAGTATTCCACTTGAAAAGGGTAAAATAAACCTCCCCACACTTCAAGGTTGTATGCCATGAACTGGTCTCAGTTTCTTCTGGAATGATGAATACTTATGGGAGAGTATCTTCACATGGAATTGGAATTTCACTAGAGATCTATGACTTTAGCAGAAATCCATAACTTGTTAGGGATTAGGAAGTTTCACCGGGGATCTTCAAAAGAGATGAAGGACGATTGATTTTTAAAATATGTCTTCTCAAATAAAGAGAAAAATCAACTGTAAGAATCTTCACCAAACTTCTCGAAGAGATGCCATTCGATGGAAGCAAAATAAATAGTGGACTCACTGGGGAGAACATCACTAAGAAGCAATATTGTTGTAGTTTGAAATTACATTGAAGCAAATAAAATCCTTGTATCAGGAATTCTCATATAAAGAGATACACTTGTCAATTCTTCGCCAAACTTCTCTGATGGATTTTCGGAGAGATACCATTTGATGAAGGATAAGTTAATAATCTCAATAAACTCATTGGGGATAGACAAACTGTCTTGAGGAGACTACCATTTTTCATCCAAATAGAAACCATGAAAACGAAACAAGCTGCTCAAATAAAGAGCTGCCATTTGTTGTCTGGGTATAAATTGCTGAGAAAATGCTGTAACACTGCAGGAGAAGTACTTTGTCTTTAATGGTGATCTTCAAACAGATTCTTCCTAGGGAGTCTAAGTGAAAAATAAATGCATGCTCAATCCAGGTTCAAAAGCCTAGAGATATCCAAAATTGTTATTATCAGGGACCAAAGTTCAATTCAGGAAGTAACTGAAGAGAAACTGTCAAGGAAGACTCTACCCAATGAGGGATGAACTCAACTGGGGTTTATCTTATTCAAAAATTGAAAATCCAAAGTAACCGTCTTCCACGAGGATTGAACTCTGTAGGGAATTTATAAATGTTGTGCTCTTTCTGCCTAGGGCTGAAGACTCTACTTGGAGGGAGAAGACAAACCCAATCACTTAGGGATAAACACGGTGTTAGAAGTATTTTTCGGTAGTGTTTTATCGTCTCCACATGGATTGAAGAGAATATAAATGCTAGCCGTTCAACAGTTCAATGACTTAAGAAAAGGGTTTTTTTAATGGTTTCAATCTTGTAACAAAAGTTTGAAAGAAATAAAGCGTAATAAAAATCGGTCTTAAGTTTGATAAAAGCATGCCAAGATTAGGGTTCGCTAGTCCATCCTAAACGTATTCTACCAATCAAATATGTGAACACATTTCTAACCAACATAACCGCGTATCCTCGCAAAAACGTTCATCTCTAAATCAATTTCGTGAATGTTATTGTTCTGACTGTTAAATGATCTCTCTACTAAACGGATCGAAACAATAAGCTATAAGAATGATACAAAGAGGATATCAACTTTCAAATCTATCTCTAGCATTTGTATAGTTGATAAATGAAGATATTAGGTCAAGACTTGGAAAGTTTATCTCTAATACAAACCAAATCATAAATGTACAAATAATGGAAAATAACTTCATCTATATTGATTATGAACTTGTTCACATACAAGAGATTAAGAAGAATACATAAAATTAGAACCAACTACTCCTAACCTTGACAAGAGAGGGATTTAGCTACTCATTTTCATGATGACTTGAGCAATAAGTTTCGAGAGAAGGTTGATCAACATCCAAGTCGAATAATCAAGAATGGATAGGAATCCACCTTCTTTTTGTGAAATGTTGCTAAGAGATGATGAAGAATGAAGAAATGGAGATTCTAGATCAGAATATCCTCTCAAAGCAAGTACCAAAAAGAATCAGATATTTTCCAAAAAGTAGCCCATGCTACTTGTACAAAAGGGTTGTGTGCTGTCATGCTCGCTAGGCGAGCAATCCTTCGCTAGGCGAGGCATTCGCTGTGAAGTTTGCCTAGCGAACTTAGGGTTCTTTCGCCTCTGTCCCAAGTCTGGGAGTGCTTGCTCCTACTTCGCCTAGCGAGCTATTCTCTACCTTTCTCGCCTAGCGAGTTTATGCCCCTTTTGCCTTTGTCCAAGTCTGGGAGTGCTTGTTGCTTTCTCGCTGCTACTTCGCCTAGCGAGCTATTAGCTACTTCCCTCGCCTAGCAAGTTTATGCCCCTTTTGCCTCTTCCTAAGTCTGGGAGTGTTCGCTGGCATCTCGCTGCGTATTCGCCTAGCGAGTGCTTCGCTGCCTCCCTCGCTAGGCGAACTTGCTTGTTGTTTGCTTGCTTTCTTGGTTTCTTTGCCAACTTTCTTGTGTCTTAATTTTCTACTCTTTCATGTCTAATTCCTGCACAATAACACACAAATTAAAGGCTCCAAGATCCTTTCACATAATATTGCAAACCAACCAAAGCAAGAGCGATTTGAATACTTTTGAGACAAAAAGGAGTGAAAGATGCCCACAATTGATAGCTCAAATAAGCATAATTGGGCATCTAACAACTCTCCCCAACTAGAATCTTGCTTTCCCTCAAGCAAAGTATACCTCTGATGAACAAGAGGATTTTCTTAAGAAAAGGATTTCTCCGAAGTCGGATCAAATTGCTCAAACACAAGAATTTTTGCCAGACACAAGTTCCTATTGGTTAGAATAAAACAATACACAAGAAATAAAGCCTTAAAGCAATGCAACACATATATCAATCCACAACAATGTTATCCTGAATGAATCACCCTAACTCTCCTCTTCGAATAAGGATTGAAGAAATTTACGCGTTTGCAACCGCGGGGACAATTTTACTCTCTAACAAACAATGCCAAAATCAATTCAATTCATACAATATCTTAATAATTATAAGTGAAAATATGGAAGCAAGAAGATCACTAAGGTCTTTTCTGGTTGTAGCTTGGTCAGGTTTACAAACAAGGGACATATGTAAGGCCATTGAAACGAAATTGCCGATGCAAAAGAGACATTCACTGTACAATTTATTCACACATCCCAACTTCATTCAACTTGATCTCATTTGAAACCTTCACAACTCTTATTTCACAACTCATTTTGTTTATCACTATTTTTCTTCCAAGCAAGCATTCTCTTTCTTTTATTTTTCTTTTTCACATCATATTCACAAAACAAATGTTTCTTTATATATATATATATATATATATATATATATATATATATATATATATTTCAATGCTTGCTCGGTTTTTCAAGAGTTGTGACAACCTACCGAATTTCATTTCCGTTCTCCCCAACTTATCTTTTACTCAACCCTTAAGTGAATGCTCTTGACTTTTTAAGGCAAAAAGAACAATTAACATAAAATTCAGGGGTTCAAGAATTTTTTTTTAAATCTCGCATAGTTTCAAGCTGAGATTCAACTGTTTAAGCTCAAGGGGGTTCACGAATTCTCTCTGCTCACAGGTAAGTTGTATTTGGAACTGGTTGTGCTCGAAAGAAACAAGTGCCTTGATCATTTCTAGTAGCTTCCACAAATTCACAATAATAAAAGACAAAGTATGAATCAAATGATACAACACAGTTTATTAGAATCCAACATTTAGTGTACAATGGAGGTTTCCTCACAATTTGTGGTTCTAAGCCCTATGTGAATCACTCATTCAACAATGTTACAAAAAGAACAATATTCAATTGCGACAAGATTAAAGTTCTTAATGCATTCTAAAATTCTAACCGAAGGTAACCATGTACCTTAGTGTTATTTACTTGTTTAATTTTATCATCGCCATCCAAATTCGGATGCACCTTCATTGGATACTTCTTTATGGAGTGCAACCAACCTAGAAGTTTTGACAACTCACAAACCAGGAAAATATTAAAAATCATTAAAAAGAAACAAAATAATTTAACATAAAAAAAACTTAATCAACTTCATCAATATAAAATGTGCGTGGGGGAAAAACACCCCAAAAAGTACATAACCAAATACTGGAATCCAAAATAAATTATCCGAAATACAAAGCAATAAAAAACTTAGTCCTCTTCGGACTCCAACTCCTCATCACCAGAACCATCAACATCCTCCTCGTCATCCTTATCATCAGGCTCATCATCATCAGCTACATCAGCGCCACCAGAAGTATCAGCACCAGAAGCACCCACCCTCTTTGGGAAAACAGGCCTGTCCACAAGCCAGCTCGCGTGTTGCAGAAACTGCTCACGCGTCATCATAGGACGCTCTACAGAAGGGTCACAGACCTACAGCTGGAGTACCTGCATGGAATCATGTATGTCAATTATGGTGCGCTGAGTCGCCGCCATCTAATCCCAATTATAATTGCAGACTGCCTGCTAAAATGGATCGAATCCCTGAGTAAAAGCACCACCAGGACCATCAGTAGTCCCGGTATCACCAGCAGTTGTACTAGCATGAAAGTTCTCTGGCCTACAGTACTTGTCCACACAACGATCATTGATCGCAAAGGGAATCGTCACTTGCCTTCTGGAGGGTAATTTCACCCTCGGTTGAACACACAAAGCCATGATGAGACATGGGAAAGCAAGGGGGCAATTAACTCGCGCCCCCGCTTTAATCCCACTTTCCACCACAGACTTCAGTTCATCGACAATGATTCTCGCCACGTCGATCTGCACATTTGTTAAAATATAGTGGACCAAGTGTGCCACTGGGATCGTCACGGTAGATGTGTGTGACTTGGGCTTTATGTTGGTCAAAATCAGTAGCAAGATCAACTAGGCAATGGGTATCATATCCTCCCGGTGATATCTCACAGCAACCCCAGATGGGTTCAGCTCTACACTTTTTCCCTCCAACAACAAGGCCGTAGAAATAGCATCTGTGTTCCGATGGAGCCTCAAATCTCTGTGGTAAGCATCAATCTCATTAGATCCCAAAATGAGCGGTCCACCGAGCACCCTGTTAATAGCATCACGATCAAAAACAACATGACACCCTGACACTTTTGTAGTCCAAGTGAAAGGTTCGTCTTTGTTCGGAAGTGCGTTTGCATAGAACTCGCGCACAATCTCAATACTGTAGCTATCTGTTGGAGTGATCAGTGTATCCCATTTCTTGCTATTGATCAACCCCAAAAATGCCCGATAATTGCCTTGTGGACTGATATTGAATCTCTTTTCATGTAAAATGTTCCTCTTTTCCAAAGCCACGTAGCGCGCGGCTTGCTTGGGACCAACAAATCTCTCGGTGTTATATTGAACCGGCGCAGGACGGGAAGTGCTTCCGACCTTTCTTTTCTTCACAATGTCAGACCTGGATGCCATCTGCACAAATCACAGAAGTTAAACAACAAACATCCGCAACAGATTAGCCATTAGCATAAATAAAAACTAGTACTATCACGCTCGCTACAGGTTCGCATAGCGAAGACAGAGCGAACATTCGCCCTAGATTCGCCTAGCGAACATGCTAGCGAAGGCTGCGGGTTTTGAAATTCCCCACTGTTTTCCAACCAAAACTTGTCAATCCAAGGTCTTACTAACACCATTCAAGAAACAAAATTATTTAGCATGTTAGGAACCGTTCTAGACACACATGCAACCCTAATTTTTTCAAATTACCAATTTCAATTTCAACCCTAAAATCTCAATTCTTCAGAAATTTTACACAGTAAAAGCAAAGAGAAATGGAAATAGAAGCAAACCTGATTGCAGAGGGTGAATGAATTTGAGATGCAAAAGTTAGGGTTTGCATAGAGAGAGAGATGTTCAAGCTTGTGTGATGTGAGAGTAAAATGTGATAGTGTGAGAGTGAAATCGTGAGACCCTAAGTTCAGACTAACACAAAACAAACTAAAACGGTTTTTGGGCCCAAATGGGTGGCCCACTGAATAAAAATAATAATCTGTTTCGCTGCGTTCGCCTAGCAAAGAGCTAGCAAACCTGCTCACTTCTGTCTTCGCCTAGCGAAGGAGCTAGCGAACATCACATATTTTGGTTTTTAAAAACAACACTTCCTAGCACAATTCAACAATGGTCCACCATGTTAAACACCAAATCTACACAACAGAAAAAAAACATAAATACTTACAACGTTGGGGTGCCTCCCAACAAGCGCTTTGTTTAACGTTGTTGGAGCTCGACGGTCAGACGCGATCATGAATCGCTAAAATGAACAGAGGTGGTATCCCGCTCAAAATCACCACCCAAGCAAACTTTCAACCGTTGGCCATTTACCGTCCAAGTCTCTTTGGTCTTGAAATTTTAAATGATAATAGCCCCGTAACTTAAGATCTCGCGAATCCGAAACAGACCCGACCACTTTGATTTCAATTTTCCGGGAAATAATCTTAACCTTGAATTGAACAGTAACACCATCTGCCCCACTTCTAATGTCTTGGGCACAAGCTTTTTGTCATGGTACATCTTCCCACGGTCCTTGTAAATCTTGTTTAAATCATACGCTTGAAGGCAAATTTCGTCCAACTCATGAAGTTGGCATTTCCTTTTTTCACCATTCAAGTGTTGATTAAAATTCAGCAACTTCAAAGCCCAAAAGACCTTGTGTTCCAACTCCACTGGAAGATGACAATTTTTCCCATGAACCATTTTGAAAGGCGTGAGACCAACCAGAGCTTTGAAAGCGGTCCAATAGCTCCACAATGCATCATCCAGCTTGCTTGCCCAATCTTTTCGTGAGGTAGACATGGTTTTTTCCATTTTTTTTAATTTCTCGATTCGATACCTCCACTTGTCCATTAGCTTGGAGATGGTAAGATGTTGTAACTCTGTGTCACACACCATACTGCTATAAAGCCTTGGCTAACTGGGTGTTACAAAAGTGCGAACCACCGTCACTTAGTAACACTCGCGGAGCACCGAATCGAGAAAATATATTTTTCTTTAAAAAGTTTATCACGGTTTTCCCGTCTGCCTTAGGGCTAGCTATAGCTTCCACCCACTTGGAGACGTAGTCCACCGCAACCAGGATGTATTCATTTCCAAAAGACGGTGGGAATGGACCAACAAAATCAATGCCCTAACAATCAAAAATTTCGACTTCTATCATATTTTGCAATGAAATTTCATTTTGTTGCGTTATTCCCCACTTCTATGACACTTGTCACAACTTTTTGTGTGCACGTACGCATCTTTGAACAAGGACGACCAATAAAATCCCGATTTAAGAACTTTAACGGTCGTTCTCGTATTGTTAAAATGACCTCCATACGAAGAGTTGTGACAATGCCACATAATATCTTTGGCTTCCCCCTCAGACACACATCTTCGCAAGATGTGGTTCGTCCCAAACAAAATACTTGGTGTCAGACAAATTTTTTTTCTTTTGGTGACTAGTTAGATCTTCCGGTATCAATCTGGTAGCTTTGTGGTTAGACATATCGGCGAACCAAGGTCTAATCGTTACCATGTATAATTTTTCATCGGGAAACTCCTCCCTCACCTCTTTTTCATGTCTTGTGACTTCAACATTCATAAGCCGGGACAAGTGATCTGCTACCAAATTCTCGGGCCCCTTTTTATCACGAATTTCAAGATTAAATTCTTGGAGTAAAATAATCCAACAAATTAATCGTTGTTTGGAATCCAGTTTGGTAAGCAGATACTTGATCACCGCATGATCGGTGTAGACCACAAATTTTGATCCAATCAAATAAGACCTAAAATTTTCTAATGCGTACACTATAGCAACAATTCCTTTTCCGTTGTCGTATAATTGATTTGAGCTTCGTTAAGAACCTTACTTGCATAATGTATCGCATGAAAAATTTTGGTTTTTCTTTGACCCAAAACTGCACCAACCGCATAATCGCTCGCATCGCACATAAGTTTAAAATCATTTTTCCAATTTGGTGCGACAATTACGGGTGCAGTTATAAGGATTTGTTTCAAAGAATCAAAAGCATTCATGCAAGAATCATAAAAAATAAAAGACTTATCTTTGTTGAGAAATTTGCTCAATGGCTTTGCTATCTTCGCGAAGTCCTTGATGAATCTTCGATAAAATCCCGCATGACCCAGAAAACTTCTAATTCCTTTCACATTCAGAGGTGGCGGTAGCTTTTCAATAACCTCCACCTTATCTCTATCAACTTCAAGTCCCTTCTAAGAAACCTTGTGCACAAGCACAATGCCTTCCGTGACCATGAAGTTGCATTTCTCCCAATTAAGCACTAGATTGGTATCCACACACCTCTCTAAGACAACATCAAGATTTTTTAGACAAAGATCAAATGACGGCATAAAAACTGATAAATCATCCATAAACACCTCGATCGTCTTCTCAATCAAGTCCGAGAATATCGCTTGCATACACCGTTGAAAAGTCGCCGTCGCATTACACAAACCAAACGACATCCTCCGATAAGCAAAGATTCCGAAAGGACAAGTGAAAGCTGTTTTTTTGTGATCTTCCGGGTTGACAATAATTTGGTTATACCCAGAATATCCATCCAAAAAGTAATAATACTCTTGACCGGAGAGCCTCTCGAGCATTTGATCCATGAACGGAAGAGGAAAGTGATCTTTTCTCGTAGCTTGATTTAGCCTACAGTAGTCAACGCACATTCTCCATCCCGTTACGGTTGTTGTTGGAATCAACTCATTTTTTTCATTGCAGACAACCGTCATTCCACCCTTCATCGGTACCACTTGAACTAGACTCACCCATGGACTATCGAATATAGGATAAATCATGCCGGCATCCAACATCTTCACAACCTCTTTCCTTACTACTTCTTTCATAGTAGGATTCAATCTTCTTTGAGGTTGAGCTACCGGCTTGAAATCTTCCTCCATAAAAATACGATGCATACAATAGAAAGGACTTATTCCTTTCAAATCGGAAAGAGTCCAACCCATTGCCTCTTGATTTTTCTTCAACACCACAAGTAATTTCCTTTCTTCATCCATGGTTAACTCCACACTTATGATTACCGGCTTGTTCTTTTTTTCATCAAGGAAAACATACTTGAGATGAGATGGTAACAACTTCAACTCAATCTTGCCTTCCTCATTGTTCTCTTTTTTCAATTCTTCCACCTTTTCTTTCGAAGGTGGGATTTCCTCTAACTCTTCGAGTTCCCTCAAACATTTTTCAATTTCTCGTTCTTCTTCATTGATCTTTGAAAGGGCATTGGTTAGAACTTGTTACAACGGTGTGGACACTTGTAAAAATTCTTTGACTTCTTCAATTTCCACTTCCGTTGCATCAATCCTAAAACAATAGATTTTATCTTTAGAAAGCTTCATGGCTTCAAAAAGATTGAAGCAAATCTCCTCATTAAGAACTCTTACTTTCATGAGACCATTATCCATATCAATCGCCATGCGTGCGGTCTTCATGAAAGGTCGGCCAAGAATCAATGGAGAGTCATCATCTTCTTCCATATCGATTACTACAAAGTCAACTGGGAACAAAAATTTATCAACCTTTACCAACACATCTTCGGTTACACAATCGATTTGAGTCGGCAAGTTACAACGTCATTTGATTCGATTTCAACTCCATGTAACCCAAATGCTTCACAATCGATAAGAGTATCAAATTTATGCTAGAGCCCAAATCAATCAACCCCTTGCCCACATAATTATTTCCAATTGTAATACGCAAAGTGACTCGTCCCATATCACTTTCTTTCCTCGGGAGAGTTTGTTGAATAATCACGCTATAACTAGCATCCACCATGATTGTCTCTTGATCCGTGTACCGCTTTTTCTTCGTGAGAACGTCCTTCATAAATTTAACATACTTCAGCATTTGCTTCAATGCTTCGGAAAATGGAATATTAATTTGCAATTGTTTGAATATGTCCATAAACCGAGCATAATTTCTAGCATTGCCTTTTCTTGTTGGAGCATGTGGATAAGGAAAATTTTGAATAGGAATGGGGCTCATTTTCTCTTTTTCTTTCCTAGACCTCTTTACTCTTTCATCTCTCTTACTTTTCTCTCCTTTCTCTTTCTTTTTCACTTTCTCTTTTTCAACCAATTCTCCCTCAACATTCTTTTCTACTTCATCACCAACATTTTCAATTTCTTTTTCAACTACAACTTCCTCCGCCACTACTTCCTTACCTACGCCTATGTCAATTTCTCTTCTGCTCCTTGTAAGAATCGCCTTGCAATGCTCCTTCGGATTTGGAGTAGCGGTAGCCGTGAAAGACCCTTTTTGTTGATCGGCCAATTGTTTAGATAATTGACCAACTTGTGTCAAATTCTTAATAGGCGCATCGGTGTTCTTTTGGTTGGACATTGACATTTGCATGAATTGAGTTATAGTTTCCTCCATCTTTGATGGTGCACTTTGAGTTTGTGGAGATCGAGTGTAGTTTTAATATTGTTGACGATTTGAAGTTCCGGCTTCTTGTGGCCATCAAGGTTGTTGGTATGGTTTTTGTTGATAACCTTGATTTGCCGGTTGATAAGGTGGTCTTTGTTGATATCCTTAATTTTGATTTCCGGCATAATTGGCTTCTTCTAAAACAGGAGGACAATATCCGGTAGGATGGTCACCTTTGCACAACTCACAACTTGCCACTTGAACTTGGGTAGGAACTTCTAGCATCTCCTTAATTTGTTGTGGAAGCTTTGACATTTCTTGAGTTAAAAGCTCCACTTATTGAGTAAGAAGTTTGTTTTGAGCAAGAATAGCATCATTCGTACCTAACTCGAGCCCGCCTGGTTTTCTTTGAGCTACCCCACGATTATGATTCCCTTGGTGATCGTTATGTGCCATCTTATCAATAATTGCAATTGCATCATCGATGCTTTTAGACATCAAAGAACCTCCCGCCGTAACATCCAATAAGGTCTTGTGGACCGAAAGGAGACCATTGCGGAAAATATGAACTTGAGTAAGTTCATTAAAACTGTGTCCTTTACATTTTCTCAACATTGACTTGAATCTCTCCCAAGCTTCGTTGAGGGATTCACTTGCTCCTTGTGAAAACACAGCTATCGCAATTTTAGCTTCCATGAAACGGTTATGTGGAAAGAACCATTCAAGGAACTTCTCTTCCAACAAATTCCAATCCATCATAATTGTTGTAGGTTGATCAAGATACCATTACTTCACTTTACCAAGTAAGGAATAAGGAAACAGTCTCCTGAACAATGACTCTTCATCAGCTTCAGTTGCTCCTGTTGCGCCCGCAATCTCATAGAATTTTGTAAGATGTGTGAACGGATCCTCATGGTCTAATCCCGTGAAAGGATTTTGATAGACAAGTGCTAGGATTCCCGTTTTCATCTCGGTTTGTCTTCGGTTTTGAAGATTACATACGAACTGAGCAGTATGTCTTGGACTGTTCGTACATGGAGTAGAAATTGGAGGTGGAGGTGGAGGTGCTGCCATAATTGGTGAATTAGGTGAAGGGAATGAAGAAGATTCTCCGAGCTCTTGTCTTGTAATAGCTTTTTTCCATCTTCTCCTTGTGCGACTATTGGTACGCTGAGCGGTTCTCTCAATCTCAGGATCGAAAAGAAGGTTTTCCAGCCGAACCTGTCCGCGCATAAACGAATTCTGCACATGAACTAAAAAAATTAAAAAGCACAAAGAATTACAAAGATAAGATATTCACAATACAAAAATCTTAATATCACTAAACTATTGCAATGCTTGCAATATTCAACAAACAATCCCTGGCAACGACGCCATTTTGTTAGAATTATTTTTCGGTAGTGTTTTATCGTCTCCACAGGGATTGAAGAGAATATAAATGCTAGTCGTTCAACGGTTCAATTACTTAAGAAAAAGGGGGTTTTTAATGGTTTCAATCATGTAACAAAAGTTTGCAAGAAATAAAGTGTAATAAAAATCGGTCTTATGTTTGATAAAAGTATGCCAAGATTAGGGTTCGCTAGTCCGTCCTAAACATATTCTACCAATCAAATATGTGAATGCATTTCTAACCAACATAACCGCGTATCCTCATAAAAACATTCATCTCTAAATCGATTTCGTGAATGTTATTGTTCCGACCGTTAAATGATCTCTCTACTTAATGGATCGAAACAATAAGCTTTAAGAATGATACAAAGCGGATATCATCTTTCAAATCTATCTCTAGCATTTGTATAGTTGATAGATAAAGATATTAGGTCAATACTTGGAAAGTTTATCTCTAATACAAACCAAATCATAAATGTACAAATAATGGCAAATAACTTCATCTATATTGATTATGAACTTGTTCACATACAAGAGATTAAGAATAATACATAAAATCGGAACCAACTACTCCTAAACATGACAAGAGAGGGGTTTAGCTACTCATTTTCATGATGACTTGAGCAAAAAGTTTCAGGAGAAGGTTGATCAACATCCAAGTCGAATAATCGAGAATGGATGGGAATCCACATTCTTTTTGTGAAATGTTGCTAAGAGATGATGAAGAATGAATGAATGGAGATTCTAGGTCAGAAAATCCTCTCAAAGCAAGTACCAAAAAAGAATCAGATATTTTCCAAAAAGTAGCCCATGCTACTTATACAAAAGGGTTGTGTGCTGTCATGCTCGCTAGGCGAGCAATCCTTCGCTAGGTGAGGCATTCGTTGTGAAGTTCGCCTAGCGAACTTAGGGTCCTTTCGCCTCTGTCCCAAGTCTGGGAGTGCTCGCTGCTGCTTCGCCTAGCGAGCTATTCGCTACCTTTCTCGCCTAGCGAGCTATTCGATACCTTTCTCGCCTAGTGAGTTTATGCCCCTTTTGCCTCTGTCCAAGTCTGTGAGTGCTCGCTACTGCTTCGCCTAGCGAGCTATTCGCTACTTCCCTCGCCTAGCGAGTTTATGCCCCTTTTGCCTCTGCCCAAGTCTGGGAGTGTTTACTGGCATCTCGCTGCGTATTCGCCTAGCGAGTGCTTTGCTGCCTCCCTCACTAGGCGAACTTGCTTGTTGTTTGCTTGCTTTTTTGGTTTCTTTGCCAACTTTCTTGTGTGTTAATTTTCTACTCTTTCATGCCTAATTCCTGCACAATAACACACAAATTAAAGGCACCAAGATCCTTTCACATAATGTTGTAAACCAACCAAAGCAAGAGCGATTTGAATATATTTGAGACAAAAAGGAGTGAAAGATGCCCATAATTGATAGCTCAAATAAGCACAATTGGGCATCTAACACATGGCCAAAGTGAACAAACAAACAAACACAAAAATGTGGGATGCACAGATGCCATGAGTATATGTATGTTATGTTATGTTTATGCTGACAAAACAAACAAGGAGAAGTAAACCAGAGATGAAATAAACATCTCGCCACAGATACTTGGCCAATAGAAACGTCACTGAGGTGAATGGAAAGCCACATGTGGAATCACAATCTTGCTTCAAGGCTTCAAACTTCTCTGGGGAAAAGAGAGCACTTCACTTAAGGATGAACATCATGACCTCATGTTCGGGATTGTCAAGATGAACCCTGCTTCTCTATTGGGGATAAGAAAGTTCCAGTAGGAATGGATCAAACTCATGATTAGAGAGACTTCATGGGGGATAAAATAAATATCCACTTCGCTGAGGAAGATTGAAGTTGTGAGAAATCGACTGAGGAGTGAAATAACAAGGAAATTCATGGACGTTGGCTTAGGTTACCAACTGGGGAATTCCTGTATCAATTATGCCATAACTACTTGAAGTAGAGATTCATTGGGGAATTGTTGTGACCACCTGAAGTAGAGACTTATTGGGGACATGGATGAAGAACATTGTGAGAATAAAGTAGGTCTACATTGATGAACTGCGTGATAGTCGCCATTTCGAACAATAATTGTTGTGAATGGATAAAAACAATCTTCAATTCTCAATTTCCCCAGATCACGTGGTTTATGAGAAGAAGTCATTCCAAGAGGATTTTACATAAAACTTGGCATCCAATGTTCCAATGTCTTCAAACTCTTGGAAAGATTTTTGAAATCTCGACGTAACTGCCCCAGATCGACTACATTCTGCATACTGAGTCTTCAAACTTGTTCTTTGGGGATGTTCAGACTATGGAAGAAACAATTGTGAAGCAAACTTGCCCCTGCTTAGCAGAGTCTTCAGGAAACATGCCCCTGAATATGATCATGCTTTTGAAATAATTATCCATTTATCACCAGAGTTTCAAGCCTCAAAAGATTGAGCTCATCACTGATGTTTATATGCAAGCTTCTATGATACCAAGCAATGTTAGCACATAAAAATGTTAATTATGAAACTCCTAATGCAACACGTACGTTAGTCATGAAGTTTTTATTTATTTATTGTAAAGATATCACAATAACTTGTGACTGAATCACTAGTTAGGATATGAAATTAATTAATTTTACAAAGCCAACACAACTTTTGATCTTAGCTCATAAGAGTCAGGAAACGTTATCTCATCGAGTACGCTTTCAAAATAAACCCTGCTTCAATTAGGTCTTTTGAGGGTTGTATCGTGGCTTGGTTCACGGCTTAAGAAACAAAGGATATAAGGCTCAAAGTTTATTTGTTCCCACCCATTCTTCGTGATGTTCTCCAACCCTACCTTCAGTTAACCTGACACGATCACTTATCTCTCAAGAGGATTTTTGATATGGTTGAGAAACCACTAAGGCTTTGGACATGGCAGTCACTCACTTTTTTGCTTTTGGTGTTTGATCACACGACTTTGTTATTTATTGAGGATTTTTCTTGGTAATCCTTTGTTTTTTCTTTTCGTGTTTCCTTTTATTATTATTATTTTTTTATTCCCTAACTTTTGCCTGGACGGAGTCTTTGGATTTGACTTTGAAGTCCAGCGGAATGCCTTAATTTTGCCTAAGTCTCCTTCATAGGTTTTGACTTAGCGGGTTTTTTCTTTTCTTTTTATTTATAATTTTTATTTATTTATGAACAAGTCGTGTGACTCTAAGTCGTTTTGACCCTTTTGAAAGGATTGTGACTGCCTCACTCTTTAGATAGTCGAGGGATCATCATTGTGGTTTTTTTGACTTCCAGCCTCTTAATATGTGAGGAATAGATAAAATGGATTCTCAGATGTTCACTTCTCCTTTTTGAGAGTCTGGGCGCTCGATCAGTTTAACTGAAAACTACCTAGCCCTAGGTAAAAATTAAGGGTTTTTTGTATGTAAGAAAAATAAAAACTCATACTTCAAGGCTCAAAGGGGTTAACAAGGGTCTATCTCCCTTATATCTCCAGTGTTTGAGGATTTGAAACAATGCCTTACATCATCAGCTGAGTTTTATTCAAAAGCATACGATCAGAGATCTTGCATTTTTGATTTCGTCATCCTACTCCCAATTCTCTATCAAAGCAAGAGATTGGGTAAAATTGGCATTATAAAACATGAAAAATCATTTTATGAGTGAATACGAATGAATTTCTTCAAGACAAACATATTTATTGCATTAATCATTCAAAACAAACAAGTCCTTACAAGAAAATCATGCTTTTATAATCAAAAAAATAATAACAAATGCAAGCAAACAAATAAACATCCTGATGATCTTGGGAATGAGTTCTCCTCCTGATTTCACCGACTTGAAATGACTCTCTTGAATCTTCATATCCATCAGCATAAAGGTATTCCATTCACAACTGAGCTTCCTCCATTGAAGGTTAGCACCTCATCGTCGATCATCTCTTGCACTTTTTCCTGGAAAACCTTGCACTCTTCAATAAAATACCCCATTTCTTCATCATGAAACTCACAACTGGTATCTGGGTTGAAGCAAAGAGGGAGAGATTTCATGGCTCTAGTCTATCTGGGTGTCATTACTGAATTTATGGAAAAAAACAAAACCATAATTGATTGTAAGTCGTTGGGATTGGATCAAACTTCTTTTGAGCATGAATCTGGTGTATTCTTTGACAAAACTGTGATTGACAATTCTAAATTATCTGAGCGACAAGAGTAACATCAGTAGCAGCTTTCTTATCATCCTTTAGCATGGTAGCATCGTATCTACAAGGCACAGGAGAAGACTTTTTATTGCTGCACGTAATCACCACTGGCTCTGGCATATTAAAATGTGGGACTATGGCATTCATCCTTTCTCTGGTGATATGAAGAAGTTTCTGATCCAACCTATCTTGGAAATCCCTGTTCGCAACAAAACATCCCTGCGGAGTCACAGGAATGGGCATTAACATGGTTTCAGAAATCACGGTCCTTCGAAGCAGATTCTGAGAAATATGAGGAGAAAGGTGATATTGAGTAGCAACGAGAGTTTCAACCAAAGCTGGGAGCGCCTCTCTACCAACCCTCAAAGTATTCACTTCTTTACGGAGTTCATGGTCTTCTTGCTCACTGTTATCCATCTTCTTTATTTGATTGGCCCAGGTGTCATAGTGATGTGACAGTTTGTCTATTAAAGGGAGAAACAAGAATGATGCAATGCTAATGATATATGAAAATGTGTAATGCAAATGAGTTTTAAAGAATTCAAAAATTATGTTTGTAAACACTACAAAGTGGGCACATTTTTTTATAACTGAAAATCTCACTTTATTGAAGATAGAGTATAATTTCAAAATCCAATGGTAAAACAAAAGCTTTGATTTCTATGAAACTTTTATTAACATGATGTTTAAGAATGCAGGGATGTAAAAACAGAAGTATACACAGATATACACATACTCATTTCAACAGGCAAAGACATAGGTTTGAAAATCAACGAGCCTGGAGTAATGGTCTACCCATCCTAAAGGGTATGTACTAAGGGTTATTGTACTTGTAGAACAAGGGTTCTAAAAGTTCCCAAAGTCATCAGTCCATTTTTTGAATATTATCAATTTTCCAAATAACTCGGTGATTAGTAATATTCTCAAGAGAACCTCTTTTGAGTGTAGCATCGTGTGTCAACTATTTTAGGACCACTCCCTCATAGTCATTGCATATTGTCCTAAGAAAGGCCAGGTTGTGTTAAAGGTAACTAAAGGTCCCCAGTATCACAGGCTCCTAGGTCGAAAATAGTAATTGTCTTCACGAATACTCGTTCAACAATACCATTCCCAAGAGGGCCTCAACTGAGCGGTGATTCTCAAGTTAGCTTGGTGGGGAATCACTCCCTATAAGCCTTCTCAAATATATCACCTTCTTATCCTAAGTACACTAAAGTCCGGGTGTAGGAATTTCCTCACCATACAAATATATCAATCCAAAGCATAAATATAAATAAACACAAGCAAATACATATAACAATAAACCCAAAATAAAACAAGTTAGGGGGAACCCTCGAGAAAGTTCCCCAGTGAAGTCGCCATTTCTGTCGCGGTGAGAATTGGATATCAAATTATTGATTAACTTGAATCTTAATTCATTGTTCACCACCGGTCTTTAATTTGTCCAAAGGAAGAGAAAAAGATCGAATTACCCACAAGATGTAATGCAAATGCAAAGCTAGATAATCTAAGGTTCAGGGGTTGGTTAAACTTAGGGAAGGTGCTAGTATCCTAAGAATCTGTAGTACTCTACATGAGCCTCTTGTTTTATTGTGTTATTGTTGTTTGCTAAGGGTAAGAGACCTAGGAGTTTATTTCTAAGTATGCTCGCCAAGAAATCGCATCTCGTGCCTATGTATCCTGATGGGAATGGAATCAGAGCATTCGTAGTTCCCCTCACTAAGGGTAAACAAGGTGTAAAGAGAAAATGTATTTTTATTATTGAGTTCGTCTGAGTTTCAACTCAGTACCTACATATCCTAGAGGGAATCAGAACTCAGTTGTTCTTGTTCAATCATTTAATTAATATATTTTATATTTTTGGAATTAAGAGAATTAGCCAGAATATTTTTATTTTTATTATTTTAAAAAAAACTACACCATTTCATTCAGAACCTAATTAAAATCTTAGTTAAATTAAAATTGAATTCTAAAAGTTATGAAATTATTCAATTAATAATTAAAATGAAATAACCAACACAAAAATGAAAGATAAAGTAGAAATAAGCAAAGCAAGGCTGAGGTACTAACATGGTGAGAGGATTCTAATTAAGTAGACTAATGGGCCTTAAGAACGATATTAATTTTCTTCAATAATAACCATTAACCTAAATCTTACTAATAATAATATTAAAATAAAGTTAAATTTACTAATCAAAACATAAAAGAAAAAAATATTGGCGGCGCCCCATTTTTTCAAGTAAGTAATTAAAATTAATTGAATAATTTAACTATATAATCAAAGAGAAATTTTTTGTTTTAACTCTTTTAGCCTTTAACAAATAAACAACACAAATACGACACGTGGCTCTGCTAGCAATATTAATAAAAATAAATAAATAAATAAATAAATAAATATATATATATATATATATATATATATATATATATATATATATATATATATATATATATATATATATATATATATATATATATATATATATATATATATATATATATATATATATATATATATATATATATATATATATATATATATATATATATATATATATATATATATATATATATATATATATATATATATATATATATATATATATATAAATAGAAACAGAAAAGAAATTAGAAAGAAAATATCAGAGTACTCTTCCATCTTTTCTTAAATTATGTATTCTACTTTATTTCTAAGTTGACATTTCTATGATACTACTACATACAGTTTACCAAAAGAATAATGATAAAAAAATTGAATTGACCCATTCTAAATCTGAAAATCAAAACATGCTTTATGAGTAATAGCACATACATGCGAAATCAAACTGAAATGAAACAAGAACAGTATCAGTTCTTCTTCTTCTCTTTTATCTTCAATTTTTAAATAAAATACATCCACAAATTTAGAAAATTAACAAAGCAAAAACATCCTTCTCACATTTTCAAAACAAAACAAATATTCTTATTCTCAAATAATTCTCAATTTCAATCTCATAAAGAAACCAACATAAACTTGCAATTTTTATTAATATTACAGTTAAATCCAACACGTATAACTAAACATAGAAGTAAATGATATATAATCAAATATCCAGTGTAACTCAGTTCGAATCGCACAGAGTCATGTGATCAAACAATCACTGGTTCTAAATCCAAACAACAAACCTATAACTGAATTTGAATACAAAATTAAAACTTAATCACAATATCAACATATCACATAATGCACATTATTTGTAAAACATAAAAAAGCAAAGTACTGTAACCAAAACGATAACTCATGTAGGACCAAGTCGGAGCTGCAACACGAACGTCATAACAACATAGGCGCACAGTAATATTGAAACAACTCCGTTTGAACCAAATCGTCGAATCAGCGATGAATCATGCAGATCTGTGAGTCGAGGATGCTGATTTTGAGGGGTTTGGATGGCAGATATACAGATCGGTCGTGGTGGAGTAGGTAGTTCGTGCATTTTTTTTGTGTGTTGTTTGTGTATGCTGATGTACGATATGTATGTTGTAGCATGTTTATGAAATTGTGATTTTGTGTGTGATGTTTTTAATGTGTGTTTTTTCTCCCCTCCTTTCTTGAGTGTTGGTCTCTTATCCTCTTTTATAGACATTTTGAATCTTGACATTGAGATAAATAAATACAAAAAGTAATACAACAGGACTTGAACTCACAACCTTATGATTAAAGGTTTTACATATACCTTCTTACCAACTATGCTATCTCATTTAGTCGAAATAAAAATCCACTTGAAAGCATATGAAGAGTGGATAAAATTGGGGTATGACAGATGCCACTATTTAATTAACTTGAACCAGAAGGTATGAATGACAGTGGTCTTCGTACATTCCTGGTGGAAGATAATTAATTACAGAAAGAACCCATGTTTTGTCCTAAAAGGTGGATGTGAAATGCAGAGATGCAAAACAGAATCTTAGGGTAATAAATTAGGGTATGACACCGTCGACTACCCTTCTACGTATTTGGTCAAAATTTTCCAACCAACAAATTACTCCCCTAAAAGGCCGGCTTTGATTGAGATTTTCCTTCGACCGAGAAACTGACGTTTTGCATTTTGTCAAATTTTGCCTTTATGTCACTTCTGTTGACATCACGCGTCACGATTTCTAAGAAACCCTTTCATCATTGCTATGATTTTGGCTATTTCTAAGGTTATGGGTTTTCCAACTTTCCCTCTAATTTTCCCGTTACAGTGGAATTGGAATAGTCATGGGACTGCTGTCGACTGCCACTTATCACTATGGCTATTTAATCCTTGGTATCTATAAATACTAGTTTTTCCATTCTAACTCTTCTTCTTCGCTCAAGCTTTTCTGAAACTCTAATACTCTGCAACTTCAATATTCTCATTGTATTTTCACATCCTTTGCCCTTTTTTCCTCTCATTTTCTACTATTGCAATGGCTTTCGCTCCTCCAGTCACAGGTAGCAACGCTCTCCCTTTTACTCTTACTAATGAAACGAGTTTTCCATTCGTCCCTCAACCATCATCTACTAAAAAAACGGTGGTAGAAACCTAGAAACATCAAATGATGATACCTTTCATGGTGGATGATAATCTCTTGGCTTTCCATGGACCGTACCCCAATGTCAAAACACACCCTAAACAATGTCAAAACACACCCAAGGCTCGAGTTTTCTGGTCGATGCCAACTCCTGGCAATAAGGAATATCTGGCTTAGCTCGACAGAGTCCAAAACAAGCATCAGGCACAATGGGAGAAAGCTGACATCTTTAACGCTATTCAGATTTTGCGATAAGCTCATAGAGTTAATCCTTGTCAATTCATCGCGTCAATATACTTTTGGGAGGGTTCGACCAACACCTTCCACCTTTCGTGCGGCATGATGATGCACACCCTTTTCGACATGGCGACCATTACTGGTTTGTCCCCTCTGGGTGAGACTTTCGACCCAACCCTCCCCATTGAGACTTTGTTTTCTTTCAATCGCACTGCTTTCAAATACTAGATCAAGGACCATCACGTCAAAAACTCGGAGGATTTTTTTGACGAAGAGCATATTTCTTTTCTAACCCTCTGGCTTTCCTACTATGTGTTTTGTTCTGGGTCTTTGCAGATCCATGAAGGCCGACAAGTTTCCTTGGCAAAACTTTTGTCGGCCTCTTTGTAGCATTCTCTAGGGCTAGCCTTGCTAAAGATAAAGTTGTTGTACTCCACCACCAAAGCGCTAAATTTTTTGGGCCCTCTTTGGTTGCTACAACATTTTTTGATGCCACTTTTGAACATAAACTTGGTGCTCCTATGATAGAGCACATTATGTATCTAACACAGGATTGACCCATCGAGGGTCTGAGACTGGCTCTGTCCACACACCAAGAGACTCCTGGTAAATTCATCCTCCTAAAGTACATTAAGCTGTTTGTTAACACCACCACTTTCACTAATGAGCTAGCTCCTTTTGCGGATCGATGTTTTGGTCCGACATGGTTTAGGGATCCTTTCCCTGGCACCTCTCTAAAGTCTACAACTATGTTGAATGTTGTGTGGAGGTCGTTTCTGACTCCCACCATGCTATCTTTTAGGATCAAATCTGGATCCAAGGGTTATGATTTTATGAATTATCAGCCCAACTTGGTGGCTAGACAATTTGGCTTAAGCTAGATGCTGCAAAAGCCTTTGGTGTCCCATTCGACAGACATCGTGTGGGTTGGTCGACTGCTGAACTCCGACAGCCATGTAGCATGCCTTAAATTCCACAAGGCTCAACACCTCCAACTTCCATCTTTTAAATTCCAGAATTCTTTCTTCACCACTAAAGAGTTTGACACATGGTGGTCTAGCTACCAGGGTCGGTATTTTGATAACTCCATCTTTCTGTAAAAATTGCACGACGCCTTTGCCGTTCTGAGCGAAAAAGTCCCACCTGCACAACCAACCAAGGAGGCTCTCACCGAAACAATTCAAATCTTCGATGCTGAAGCTACTCCTCAGAAGAAGATAACTTTCTTTCCCCTTAATCCTCTATTTGAGAATTCATCCATGTTAACCATTTTGTATAATTGTTCTTTAGAGTCGGAAGCATGCTTCGACCACTATAGCCGCTTCACCCCAACCTAACAAGAAGACAAAAGCGTCCCCTTCTTCAAAACCATAGGTTTGCAAAGTGTTTTAATGTTGCATGGGTTGTCGCTTCGATGTTTCTTTGACAATCCCTCATGTTCAGATTATGGAAGAAGTGTTACCTGAAGATGAAGCTTCTGAGAGGAGTACTGGCTCTGAAGTCTTTACTTCTGTCACGGCTTCGACGCATGTCGCTCCAACAAAGAAAAATACAATCATTCGTGTCAAGAAGACGGCCTTGAAGGCCATTTCATCGAGTGACCAAACTACTGGTCTTTTTGTCTTGACTCCCCTACATGAGGGCTTGGCTCCAACTCCTCCTCGACAGCCACCAACCCCTGAGGTACTGCCTTTTTCTGTCATTAAGCTTTGTCATGTTTTCTTGATATTGACCTAAGGATTCTCCTTGCAGGGACCCCCTGCTGACAACTTGAAAGAAACTCCTACTCGTCCGAGCCCCAAAAAACAAGAAAAATGTCAAGGTATCTTGACCGAAGACATTCAAGGTCATGACACTCAAGCTGAAGCGGATCCAGAGCCCTCGACGGCTGCTGCAGTCGATCCAGAAATCTAGGCTGAAACGGCTCATGAGACTTCAACATCTGCTGCTAGTACCATGCCTAGAGAAGATGGTCCAAACCTCGACCAAACCTTGCAGAATGACGGCTCTAGAAACCCTCTTAATCTTGGTGAGGTTTTGGCCATGAGGGAAAAGAATCCACTTGGTACGCTTAGAAGCCGTCTTTGGCCTTTTCTGTCGGTGGTTCCAAACGGATTCCCTAGGTAATCTACAATTGGCCTTCGCCAATTTGACTTTGCCAAATTGTCGATGGCAAAGACTTCCATGTTGTCTAGGATTTCGCCCAAAAATTTTGTTCCATCGTCTACAGAAGTCAATACAGCAGACTTCAGCGAAAGGTTCGACACTACCTTTCCCATGACTTCAATGAAGTCCCTTAGGTTGTTGCTCGACACCCTATAACCAAAGGAAATTTGAGCTAACTCATTTACCTCTTGGTTCTTTATCCTAGGCACGTGTTTTATGCTGATGATTTCAAAATGCTTCCATAGCTGGTTCTCCATGGCGAAACACACTAACAAAGTATCTTTGATGCACTTGTATTCTCGGATGAGCTGTTTAATTACTAGCTCCGAATCACCCTTGATATCAACCTTTTTTGTCTCTAGGTCTTTCAAGATTTTAAGACCCGTGATTAGATCTTTATATTCTGCTTCGTTGTTGGAGCATTTCTCTTGTACCCAACATTTTAACTTAGTTGGAATCTCTTCTGGGGATAGGATTAAGACCCCAACACCTGTTCCATTTTTATGACTCGAGCCATTGAAATACAATTTCCAAGGGCATGTGTCGACCATCTTTACTACTTGCTCGACTATCACATGGTTTACAATAAAGTCTGCCATAATTTGACCCTTCATGGCCCTCAAAGGCACGTAAGTTAGAGAGAAATCAGTTAATGCAAGTGCCCATTTCCCAATTCGACTATGCAGAATGGGCTTAGACAACATATGTTTAATAACATCAAAATGTAACAGAAACATAAACATCAACTGGTTTTATATATTGCTTCAATTTCATACATGAGAAGTACAAGCATAGGCATAAGTTTTCAATCACCATGTACCTAGTTTTAGCGTCTACTAAGATTCGACTGAGGTAATAAATGGGTCTCTCGACTCCATCATCATCCTCTTGAGCTAACATACTTCCTATTGTTGAATCGGATGCAACAATATATAATTTCATGTTCTTATTTCTACTAGGAGGCAATAAAATATGTGGCTTTGTAAGATACTCCTTGATGGCATCGAAGGCCATTTGTTTCTCTCGTTCCCAGTGGAAGTTACTCTCCTTCTTGATTTTTAGCAATGACGAGAAGATCTTCACCCTTACGCTTAGATTCAATATGAACCTTCTCAAGAAGTTGATCTTCCCCAACACGGATTGTACCTGTTTCTTCGTCGAAGGAGGTTTGAGATCCAAAAATCTTCTTTGTTTTGTTTTGATTGATCTCGATGCCTCTTTTGTGTACCACGAAACCTAGAAAGTCTCCTACATGTAAACAGAAAGCAAACTTTAGTTTATTCATTTTTAATCCATATTTCCTCATTCTCTCAAAGGAGCGTCGAAGATGGTCCACATGACCTTTTTCAAATGAAAATTTCACCATGACATCATCAATGTATACCTGCATAAAAGTTTCTATGAAATTATGGAACATAGCGTTCATAGCTCTTTGATAAGTTGCTCCGACCTTTCTTAACCCAAATAGCATCACAACCCATTCATATGTTCCTAAGGCCCCTGGGCATCGAAACCCCGTTTTGGGCACGTTATCTTCTGTGATGAAGATTTGGTTATAACAAGAGTATTTGTCGAGAAGACTGAGGTATTCAAAGCCTGTGGCTGAATCGACTAGCATTTCTGCCATTGGCATCAAATACTCGTCTTTTGGAGTCGCATTATTCAAGTCCCTAAAACCTATACAGACTCAAAGCGTTCCATTTTTCTTAATCACAGGTACAATATCAGCAAACCATTCGACGTACCATCCAGTTCTGATGAACTGACTTTTTAAGTAATCTCTCGATTTCTCGTTTGATCTTCACCGTGGCTTCTAGAGCAAACCTTTGAGGATGTTGCTTCACTGGCCTTTTCCTGGATGAATAGGCAAGCGGTGTTCTACTACACTTCGACTTAGACCAGACATTTCACCATAATCCCAAGCGAAGCAATCCTTATATTCTTTCAACAAGTCGAATAGCTTCTCCTTCATTCTCGACTTGACTTTGGTGCTTATGTATGTCGCTCTCTTGGTGACTCCACCTCCAATATCTATTTTCTCAAGTGGGTCTTGTGCTTGCATTCTCTGCAACTCATTTAATAGGTCTTTCTCAAACCCCAAAGGCTCATTGTCGTAGATACAATCTAGCCTCCGACTTTCTGAAGTTGTGGTCTGGCCTTGTTGGCCATTTTCAAATTTCTTGTCTTCGGCCTCGACGACCAAGTTCTACATTTCTAGTGCTGATATTCATTTTCTTTCAGCCATGTAGGCCGAAATTCGAGCCAGGCTTTCCGACTCAGTGGTCATCTTCCCCGATCTCATGCCACCCTGTCGGCAGAATCACCTCTTCAGGCTCTATTGCCCCTTTAGCATCCTAGATAAACCCATAGTTTGGATCTAGGCTTAGGAACCTGTTTGGATTTTCAATAGAGGTGTAGACTTCCGACTTGTCGTCACAAGGCGCGACATTAACTAAGTGTCGGTTGAAGGACTTCTTCCCGCCCTTCGCTTTGCCGGTACGGTAGTAGCTCTGATCGACTTCAATATTTTCGACAATGCCATCTTTCTTCCAAATTATCAACCTCTGGTGCAAGGTTGATGGAACTTCCCTGATCCCATAGATCTACTCTCGTCCCAACAAAAAATTGAAATTTGCTTTGGAATTGATTACCATGAAAAACGTCGACCTGGTGGTTATCCCTGTCATACCCCAAATTTATCCTACCATTCATTTCCCAAACATTTGTGTTGCTTCATGATCTTTATTTAGATGATTGGTTAGTGATTTTTATAGGTTATTTTACTGTGATTTTTAGTTAATTATCTTATACGTTTAGTTGCATTTTATTTCCTTTTATTGCATTTTATACGTTGGTTTGGTATTTCCATTGTTTTTAGGTTCAGGTAAGCAATCAAGAAGAATCAGAGCAAAAACTGGGAAAAACAACAAGAATTCAGAAGAGTTTTAGAAGTTAAAGAGGGGCCTAACACGGCCACCCGTGTCAGGATGGTACAAAGAGGAAGAAAACAAAGGGTTGGAGTGGCCTGACACGGGAGCTTGTGTCAGCTGACACGGCCCATGTTAGCAAGTATGGAGCAGACAACTTTTTGCAACAGATAACCAGGGAGCCAACACGGCCGCCCGTGTCAGCTGACACGACTCGTGTTGGCTGATGCGCTTCATCTTCCAATTTTCTGATTTTTTAGGCCTCTGTGATCCCTATGGGTATTTTGGGTATTTTCTTATTACTGTATTGGACCTGGGAGTATTTAAGTCAAATTTTGAGAAGGAAAATATACCTTTTTTTTCCAGAGAAGAATTGCACTATCAGGATTAGAGAGATCAAAGTGATTGAGGAACTGAAGGTTTTTATGAGCAGAAGCCATTGAAGATCAAAGAACCCCATTATCTTGTAATGTCTAGTTTTTATGTTATATTTTCTTTGAATATTATGAGTAGCTAAACCCCCCAATGCTAGGGGGTGTCTCTGATTTGAATATGTAATGACTTTGATATTATTATTGCAATGACATTTCCTTTGTTTAATAATTGATTTGATCTCTAGTTGTTCTTAATGCTTGCCATGTCGGGCCAACAGAATTTGATTTACGATTAATTATTAGGCTGGACCGTCGTTGTTAAGGTTTTGCTTTTGATCATCCTATAGTAGATATCACCTAGGACTAGGGATACCCTATAGGAACCAGAATAATTCTTGATAATTGATTGCTTAATCTCACTTATAATTCTCTATGGATGTATGAATTAGGGTAGACGATTAAAGGTTTTCTCACTAAAGACTTAGGAGTAGACATTCTAAAGAATCGGTAATTAAGTAGTTACAATAATTCGTTGCATGTTAATTCAGAGTTGTTACTGAGTCGAATCATACACCTTCCCTAGCAGGTTACTCATATTTTTTTTAAACCATTAGTCAATTTTCCCTTTTCCTTGAAAATATTTTTATAATTAAACAAAACACTTTTTAAAACCCTAGAGCTTTTGTTTGACTAAAATAAAACCCGAACTCCATATCGTCAAGCAATCCTCGAGATCGATATTTGAGGAAATCTTCTTTATTACTACATTGGAAAAATAGTACACTTGTTATTTTTCTGATCAATGATCATCTGACCTTTGACCATGATCTTCTAAAATTTAGGTCAAGAAGGTTTTTTTTTGTTCATAGGCCCTTGCAAGGTGTGTGGAATTCATGTGGAGATAAAGGAAGGACATGCCCTCCTTCTGATGGTTAATTAGTCAAGAAAAGTGCAGTTCTCCTCGAGCCGTAAGCCAGGATTTGTGATTAATCCATTCCAAGACCTGATCTGATTTGTTGCAAGTTAGTTTCCAAGCTATCATTTCTCAAACCTTGCTTAAACTTATTTCAATATCCATGTATGGATTGTTTTCAAGACCAATGAGTGATTTCATAATCAATTTGTGATCAAGGCATGTGTTCAACCCAAGTCATGATGGAATTAAGGTCATGAGTATTCATTTACAAGTCCAGAATAATGCCTTTTCAAATCTTTATACAAGGCCATGGTTATAAGTTTTTTTCAAAGATTTATTTTGGAATGTCATAACTAGAGGTTTTTCAAGCCTCGTTTAGATTTTTTTATATCATGTTAGGATTATTTTGAAAGAACCATGGGTGAATTGTTGCAAGATTAGCCTCATCCATATGATCATTTATTTTCAAGACGGGATTAATTTGTGTTCAAGCCATAAGGGTCAAGTTATGGTTATAAGCCACAATTTGAATTGTTTGCGCAGACCATGAGATCATCCATTTAAATATCTTAAAGCCATGGTCAATCGTGTCCAAGGGTGAACCAAATTGTTTTACAATTTATGTCAAGTTATGGTCAAGTATTAGCAGGCTATATGGTTAAATTTTTAAGCCATTTTACAAGAAAATACAGCAAGCCAAAATTCACATCACAATTCACATGCCATCTTAAAGCATCTTACTCCAAACTAGCGTGAGCATAAACTTCATGTTTGAAATTCACAAAAGAGTCTATTGTATTTCAAACTATCATGCAATATGTGACCAAGAGGTTTTGAAAAAGGCAAAGTTCATAAATCATTAGTTATCACTTGAAGCTAAAGTTACAAAGTTTGAACATTGTTACAACATGGTCATGAAGCAAGTAAAGGAACTTCAAATAATAATCTCACAAGTGATTTTCAAGGAAATAAGAGCACATGTGAAGTTACAAGAGAATTCTAAATTACATCTTACAAATTCTTGTTTATGACATAACCTAATGCTACAATTCAAAAAGTTTACGCCTCAGGAGCCATTTTTCAAAATTTCATGATCCAAGTTGCTAAATCTCTTCATATCAAGTTTGCACCCGTGCCAAAAGTCAATTTCTCTTACCATGTTCCCCATCTACTAATTTCCCACTCCATATCCTTGTCCCAAGCTTCTTCATTCCAACTTCTCCTTCATGCCAAGCCTTCCTCGTTCCAATGCCATGCCCCTTGTCTTTGTACCAAACTCGTGCCAACCATCGTGCCAAGAATAAGTACATGAAAACAAAGATGAGGCAATGGTCAATACATAGTGAAAGAGTAAGTTCAATTAAAAAAAAAAGAGAACAAGTGCAAGACCAAAGTCATTCTAAATATACACTAAGCAGCAAAACATTCAATAAACATACAAACATGGTACTAGCAGACATGAATTTTGACACACCTAAAATGGAAGGGAAATATACACAATGTCAAAATTAAGGCATATTTAGCAACAACAAGTAGTAAAATCAACAGCAACAACAAATAGCAGTCATAGCACACCAATACCACAAATGACATCATTTTTAATTCACGAGAGGTACAAGTATTTCATAGCAAGGCACAAATTCGAATAGGGACCACATGAGCTTCTAGAAGGCAGAAGAGACAAAAACAAATCACAAATGCAGCAGAGCAAAATTCCACATGCACAAACAATCCCACAAAATCAGGGTTCACACAAACATTCATAACAAATTGATATTTAAGAAAATCCACCTCATCATTTGCATAACAAATTCCCACACGAATCTCACAAACCTCACACGTATCAAATCCTCAATTGAACCCCTATAAATAAGGCTCATCATTCCCTTCATGAACGACAAAAGTTACTCTAAAGAAATGCTGCAGAAATACTCCCTCAAACCCACACCTAAAGCTCTTACCATCGAGTAGTTGAAGCTTCACCTTGAAATTTTAAACTACTCAGAGCTAAAGTTCCTTTACTCATTATTACAAACCACCCATTTCCCCCTTAGAAGTAAATCTTTCACTCGTTATTTCTTAGAAGAAAACAAATAAACTTAGTTAACATTTCTCACGAATAGAATTAAGAGGTTCCTGTTGAGTAAAACGAAGGTAGGGGGTGCTAGTATCTTCCTTTTGCGTAATCGACTCCCGAATCTAGAATTTGTTTGTGATGACCATTTTCTTATCTCAAAGGTTTTATCAATATTTTCCTATTCCTTATTTGGAATGAATAAAGTTTGGTGACGACTTTGTTTGAACTTTTTTTCCGTGTCCATCGCAAGGGTTGTATTTTTTGAGGTACGACAGTTGGCGGCTCTTATGAGGATTTGCATTTCCCTATGCTAGAGAGAGTCAAGCCTAACTTGACTCAATTCGCGAGAGTTAGATTCTCCTGATTGTTTTCTTCTTGTTTGTTTTCTCCTATTACTTATTTATTTGCTTTTTATTGCTTTCTCTTTTATTATTATATGCTCTTTATCATATTTGTCTCTTGGATTCTGAGATAATATCACAAGTAAAACTCTACACCCAAGCTTTAGAAAAAGAAGAGGGAACACTTAGTTTAGATTTTGGAAGTAAGTAGTGTTATTCTCCCAAGGACTCGCTCCTTGTGTTCCTAGCATGAAAGCTTCCCCTAGAGGAGACCTTTTTGTAGATCCTGTTATAACGCGGCTAGCCTGTCGCACGGCTTGATTCATGAAGGGTCTATAACTCTGAGAACCATTCTTAAAAACAATTTCTATCTTGGTGTTCGTGTTGTGTTAATCTCCGAGGACCCGATCCTTATGGGCCTGGCATGTTGCATGACGTTGATGCGATTAGTGTTCGTGACACTAGGTACCTTATCCATCAATGTAGAAGCTTTCTCGTGAGCGGGTTTATGGGTAAAGAACTTAGAACTTTCCTTATAAAGCCTACCTTTAAGGGTGTTTTAAGTTACTTATATTATCCTGGATCCTAACTCTACCTGCATTGCATTTTCTTTGCATAGCAAAAAAAAAAAAATCATTGCACCTGTACCTCATCAGCATGCGTGCATATCATTGTCAACAATAAAACAGCTCATTGTAAGCATTTCATCCATAAGTCGACCATCTCGACACTTGTGATAACTACCAAGAGCTAATGGAGCGTTTGACATATGATCAAGACAAAATGAAGAGGGACATGGATTATATGAAAGGAAAAGTTGACCAAATTCTGATGGCCGTAACAATTATGACAAGAGAGAAGGGATTTCAACAGAAGGTTGCAGTTAAGAATGTCATTCGTGTCTTTCCTTCTGCCTTGCAGGCTGCATTGATCAACCCACAGTATGAGGGTTCTCCCATACATTATCCCTAACTTGCTCAGCCAAGGCTTAAGAATCTAAGTACAATTCCCATTCCTCATCCAAAACTGAGAGGCCTGTTACCTAATTAGAATCACGTCTAGGCTAGACCTCGAGTTACCCGAGAAAGGAAGCCTATCCAGTTTGAACCACTGTCAGTGTCATACAGTTAGCTGCCATATCTGATTCGAAACACACTGGTGGAGTCCAAGTATCTCAAAATGGTGCAAGAGCCATACCCGTCAGGGTATGATCTCAATGTAAAATGTGGATACCAGGTCGAATCGATAGGGCATTCAAGAGAAGACTGCAAAGCTTTTTATGCTAAAGTCAAATAGTTGATTGACAAGAAGTACATCTCCTTTTAAGAAGGGAATTTGGTTGTACGTGTCAGCTTCTCGCCCGAATGAGTTCAAAGACTCCAATAGGCACCTTCTCAAGTCAGTGGTTTATATAGGAAGACATCCTCAATACTGGAAATCATTGGATCATTTTTTATCATCTTCATTTGTAATTTCTTTATGTTAAATACTACTTGTTTTTAAATATTTTTTATCATCTTCATAGGTTATTTAATTATTGATGTGATCGTGAATTTTCTGAAATAATCATGTCGCATTCGCTCATTTTTCTTCACTTATATCAACAACAAAAATTTCATCCATATACCTCTTGTCCATTTTCTTTACTAAATTGTTGTTTAGAAAATATTGGAGGGAGGATGATGAAAATGAAATACCCATGATTTCTACTAGTATGCTTCCAGATAAAATCATGTTAATGATGTACAAACATTATTTCAAATCCCCAAACACTAGAGAGATAATAAGTTAATTCCTAGTCAACCACTTCGAGCCTAGAACTAGGTGTTTCCTCTGGATCCAAAACCCTTACACTTAACCTGGGGCATGGGTGGTGTTCATTTAATCTTACGACATGTTTGAATTACAAGAAGAAACATTCCGTATGAGTATCAGTCATATGCTACTCTTCACACACATCCTGACGTGTCGAAGGAATCATGCAAAAGCTATGACGATTGTTCTTCAATGACCAATGACTTGGCAGTCACAAGCTTTTCCAAAACAAAGAAAAAATAGAGAAAAAAATTTCAAAAAGTCCGCTAATTCGAATACCCAAAGAGGCGACTTAGGCAAAAATTAGGGCAAATCTCGATGGACTCGTAAAACGAAATCGGTCCAGGAAAAAATTAAGGATAAAAACAAATAAAAAACAGAAGAGGTCCTCAAATACTCAAGCAAAGCAAAATATGATTCAATGACCATCATACCAAAAATCTAGAGGTCACTGACATCCATGACAAAAGCAAAATAAGGTGACTTCCATTTCAAGAAAATCTTGAATCCTCAGCTTCACTATTACACCGTCGAACTCTCTTAGAAGTCGAATGCATGTCAATTTAACTTGATGTAGGAGTGGAGATCATCACGAAGAAGGGGTGGGTACACAAAATTTTTTAAGCCTTATATTCTTTGTTTCTCAAACCATGAACCAGACCACATTACAACCCTCAAAAGACCTAACTAAGATGAGGTTTATTCTGAAAGCATACTACAACAAGGTTGCATAAATTGAACCCTAGAGATTTGCTAATCTTCTGAATTGGTGTCATATTCTTGCTATATCTTTCACACATTGGCTAAATCAGCATTGCATTTGGAGTAATGGTCCATCTGTCACACACTATTACATCATCCTAATAATGATTGATTTTTTAAAACTTGCATGAGCATTGCATTAAAATTACCATTTATAATAAACAATCTTAATTGCAAGTTAGCACTTGGCATCAAGGAAAATCCAAGCAATAGCTAGAGGAACTTGATCATTCAACAATGCTGACCCGAATCGAGTTCGCTTCATAACCCTATGGAATAAGGGCATAACAATGAACTAGTCAGGCTGAAACAAATCTCCAAGTATCAATAGATCAAGGAGGAAAGATCACCTCAAGTCTCATCCCATCTGGGGAAACCCCTTGTAATCAGCATGTTCATCTCATTTAGAGCAATCCCTCAAAGTTTTGATCAAAGACGAACCATGACAAGATGTAAACGCTAGGGCAAATCGTCTCAAACCATGTCATAGTATTATCACTTTCAAAGTGAATTCCTTCAAAGACCTTGCAGAATGGGGCAAGATAAGTTGCAAACGGGAAGTTTCCCTTCATGCTGTCAAGTTCATCAAGCAGATTGCAAATGTGAAAATATCACGCTAATGCAACAAAAGTAACCCTAGGGCTAAGCAAAAGCACCATAAACATGCATTCATCATGTCGCTACGCTCATACAAAGCCATCATGATTGAGGTCCTCTCAAGAATGAATACACAACTTATCAACAAAGGATCAAACTTGGGGCACCAAGAGCAAGTTATGGTTTTAAGCCACAATTTGAATTGTTTGCGTAAACTGTGAGATCATCCATTTCATTTCTTAAAGCCATGGCTCAATCGTGTCCAAGGGTGAACCGAATTGTGGGAGATGTTTTGTATGTTTTAGCCAAGCCATGCAAAAAGTATTTACAAGTGATGCAGAGATTGTGTTATAATTTATATCAAGTTATGATCAAGTATTAGCAGGCTGTGTGGTTAAATTTTGAAGCCATTTTACAAGAAATTACAGCAAGCCAAAATTGACATCACAATTCACATGCCATCTTAAAGAATCTTATTCCAAACTAGCGTGAGCATAAACTTCAAGTTTGAAATTCACAAAAGAGTCTATTTTATTTCAAACTATTACGCAGTTTGTGATCAAGAGGATTTGAAAAAGGCAACATTTATAAACCATTAGTTATTACTTGAAGCTAAAGTTACAAAGTTTGAATAATGTTACAACATGGTCATGAAGCAAGTAAAGGAACTTTAAATAATAATCTCACAAGTGAGTTTTAAGGAAATAAGAGCACATGTGAAGTTACAAGAGAATTCTAAATTACAAATCTTACAAATTCTTGTTTGTGACATATGATGCTATATTTTCGCAAGTATACGAATAGAGTCAGAGTAATATAAAAGATTATCGATCCCACGTAGCCGAAACGTCAATCTATCCATTTCTACTATTACGATGTTTATCTAAGGCAAATCAATCCGGAGTTCGTGCGTGAAAAGTAAAAGTAAAGTACGGAAAATATAAAATTCAATATAAAACAACAGGCTTGAATGTAATTAACATAGTCGGGTAGTATTTCAAATGCATGTAAATGCAACTTCTTATAGGGTAATGTTTTCTACTTATGAAAAGAACTAATTTAACGGGAACTGTCGCTTTCGCGTATTCAGAACCGAGCTTATCCCCTAATCGATCCCTCTTATTATCACTTATAAAAAGGCACGCATTGCGTTAAAGTAATAAACCTATTTTTAAGAAATATAGTTTCTTAACTTAGTTGAAAAGTATTTTGACCTGGAACTTTTAACAAAAAAGAGGTTCACGCGAACCGGACCTTAAAAACTCCTACTTAACTGGACAAAGCGCTTTCGCTTCCTTTGAACGGTTAAGACTAACCAAGTTTAACTAAAGGTTGGACGAATTTCGATCTTACCCAACAGAAATGAAGTGCAGAAAACTTGTGTTAAAAATTAGAACAACCCTTAAGTGCTTCTATTGACAGCTTGTATGGAATACTAGTTTCTCTATGATCCTTACATTCTAATCGTTAAAATTTAGCCGAACATGGAGATGTAAATAGACATGTTAAGGAATGCAGAAAGTAAATAATGCGGGAAAATAGTGCGGGAAATAAATAGTATGGGAAATAAACGGAAAGTAAATAGAAACCTGCTCCAAACGGGAGGTTTTAAATCTAGTACAACTGGAAATAAAAGACTGGAAAGAAAATAGCGGCAAGATTAACTTCAACCAGAGTGCTCCAAACTTGATTACGGACTCGATCAGACAATGCAATAACTTCCCGATGTGAGAAGTTTATCACTTTACAACAATGAAAATATATGACTTGAGTTTTGTAACTAAGCTTAGATGCCTAGAAATGAACAAGAAATCATCTATTTATAGCCTAGGAAGAATACATGGAAAGTATAAAGTGCCCCCAACTTCTTTTTGGAGGGAAAGTGTAACACCCATTTTTAATTATTTAGTCTTTTGGTGTTATTTTCTTTTTGGTGTGTCCTTTAGGAGGGAGTGTATCTGAGCACGTAGGTGGGTGTCCTTGAGTTATAGGAGTTATTTGATAAAATATAGAGTTAATAATAATATAATATAATCAATAATGATGATAATCTAATAATTAGTATTATTATTATTATTATTATTATTATTATTATTATTATTATTATTATTATTATTATGATTATTATTATTCTTACTTGTAATATTATTATCATTAATAAAATAAGGATTAAAGGGGTATTAGAAGAGGTTGAGGGAAAGGAGAGAGTTAGAACACGATAAGTCAGTTTCAGAGAGAAGAGGAAAGAGGAAGAACAAGGAGGAAGAGAAGAAGGCTAGGGCTAACAGTTCTTCAGAGTTCTTTGTGAATCAGAGCATTAATCGAGGTAAGGGGGGAGAAACTGATTAGGATTGGTATTTGCATGAAATTGGATAGTGGGGATTCCTTAACTCCATAGGGATTTTGATGAATATGTTGGTTATGGTGATATGTTGATTGATTGTTATTGTTATGATGAAATTGGTGTGCATATTGATGTGTTTATGATTGTTGTTGCCATTGATGACCTTGGGTATGTGTTGTTGGAAGACTGGTGAGGTTCTGAGTAACTTCTATAGTTCTGATGATGAACATAGGTGTCGGTTCTAGAGTTAAAATTATTAGAAAATGACAGAGTAGTGTTTATTGGTTGTAGTGTTGATAGGACTGAAGATAGGAGTAGAGTGATAGGCTTGAATTTGAGCAATATGACAGTTCTGGACTGTGAGAGTTTTGAGAGATCACAGAACTTGTTAAGCGAGTAGCTAGTGAGAGAGCTAGCGAGCGATTCGCTAGGTAGTTCGCTAGGCGAGCCAGTAGCGAGTGTTCACTATGGCTTCGCTAGGCGAGATGGGTAGCGAAGGCTTCCAGTAGCCACGGTCTGCCTTCGCTAGGGAGTTCGCTAGGCGAGCAGCTTGCAAGCGTTCGCTAGGGCTTCGCTATGCGAACGAGCCAGCGAGCGTGACAGAAAGTGATATTGTGCTGTTTTTCCTTGTGACCTCGTTTTGTAGTATCCCTTGAGTTGTAAACAGTATAGATATGGTGATTAGTGGTGAAGAGTGTAAACTTGGTGTTAATAGGTGGAATTATATAGTATTGAATTTAATCAAAATAATCAAATTGATGTGTGAGATGTGTATGGAGTATGGGGAGGTGATCAAGGGGGATCGGGTGACTTTAATTAAAATGGTTAATTAATGAACAATGTGTATGTATGATGTATGGTGACGTGACCAGGGGATCGTGTGCACCTTGTGTGCTTGAGTTCATTTGTTGTGCATTGGTGTTATGCATATCATGGTGTTGGTGGGACAATTCATTGCTCAAGAGGAGTGTATGTGATTCATTCGTACTCCATTGCGGATAATGCTGGGGATAGATCATGGCCAAGGACGGGGGGTTCGATTGAATGAACCAATGAGTCGGTACCACATGCATGGTGTTGAGTTGCATATTTGCATTATGGTGTATTGTGTTGTTGTTGGACAGTAGGTCGTTTTTGATGAATGTTGGGTGATATTTTATATGATTGCTACCTTTATTTCATGTACTGTATTACCGATAATTTTGATAATGTTTTCTCACCCCTTTGTTGTTGTTGTGGTTTGTGCTTCTTCGGAAGTACAGATAATCCAGGTACTTAGATAGCTTGGATAGTGGTGTGCGAGTCGAGTCTTAGGATGCTCTAATACGTAGCACGGGACTTGGGTGTTTATTTGTTTTTATGTTGAACTTGTGTTATTTCCTGTGACGTATCATGTTGGTGAACATTTTAATGAATCTTTTTATGTAATTCGGCGGATGGTCGAGAATGATGAATTAAATATTATTCCGCTGTTTTGTTTTGAAAACCATTTAAGAGTATTATGGATTATGTGATGTGATACACCACTTGTTGAGGGGAGACTCTGATGTTTATTTGGATTAATCGTATTTTATTTTAATTTTGGGAAGTGGGGTGATACAATTGGTATCAGAGCAGGTCGGTCCGTCCGGCCAGTGTAGTTGTTGAGTTTGTCCTTAGGATAGAGATTGTGTAACTTTTAACCTAGTGTTGTTATTGTTGAGCAGTATGGCAGGAAGGAACGATGTTGCTTTGGCTGCTGCTATGCAAGCGATGGCGCAGGTGGTTGCTGTCGCTACTGCGAAAATCGGCGCCGGCCATGACAGAAGAGTCGTCACCGTGCGTTATTTATCCCAAAAGAGGGAAAGGAAACGCTCAGAGAAAACCTAACGCCAAAAGGGAAAGGAATGGTCATCGCAACCAAATCCAGGATTTAGGAGTCGGTTACGCAAGGGGAAGGTATTAGCACCCCTCACGTCTGTCGTACTTGACGGGATCCACGCTTGTTTTCTATCTGAAGGTGTGTTTATCTATCTACTCTAAAGGTCTGGTCCAAAAAGAAAAGAAAATGACTCGGCAAAGTATCGCACTTTATGCCTACGTATTCCCATCTGGAACAAGAAATCAGAGTCAACGTAGTTCTCCTAACTACGGGAGAAGGGGGAAGGTTGCTCGCCGAGATGTCGCATTTCGTGCCTACGTACTTTCACACAGCACGAAAGATCAGAGCAAACGTAGTTCGGGCTACGGAAGACACAAGTTTGTCTGACAGTTTTTTTTATCTCCTTATGAAAGGGTTTTCCAGATTAAGGGTCCAAGAGAACAAAAACAGAGTTTGAATGTTTGTTTGAATCTTTTATGAAAGAACTGTTTTTTAGGATGTTCGCAATCTCCATCGCACTAGAGACTATGACCCAGGAGTGAATGCTTCGTATGTCACCCAAAGGGTACCATACTAAACATCCAGATTACTAGAGAGAGACCTCCCACCAACCTTTTCCCAGATGGCTTAAGGCTCGTAACGTACGACTTCAATTAACCTTATTACTGTATTTTTGAATTGTTTTGAGATGAGAAGAGAAAGACACCCTAAGACTATGGTTGAAAGGGAATCTACCTACTATTATCATGCATAGTTTAGAAAGCTAATGTCTATCATAATTCCCTCTTGCATAGAGGAAATCAGAGATCCTAGGGGAAAACAGCAAAAGAAAGCAAGCAGTAAACAGTAAACAGTAAAATGCATGCTATGCAACAGTACAAGCGAGGCAAGGGAGTCCTGCTCAACCTCAAACCTAAGAAAGCAACAGGCAAGGGGAGACAAGCTCCACCTCAAACCTAAAGGTAAGCAACACAAGTAAACAGACAACACAGCAAAAGAAAAATAGAGAAAGCAGCCCAAGCAGCAGCAACAATCTTCTACAGGCAGCAACTTAAACCTTCAGCAGCAGCTCTTGTCAACAAAGTTGAATTGACAGCAAAGTTGACAGCAAAGGGTCTTCATCTTCAAGTTAGCTCCTATCTTCAGGCTTCTTCAATTCTTCATCTTCAAACTCTAGCAAGCTCCACAAGAAGAGAAATCATCATTGAGATCAAGTTACAATGCTAGGAAACTTGATGAAGACCAAAAGAATTCATCAGGAACCAACATTGGAAAGAAAGTGCGTCCTCAAAAGTTCTACTCATTTAAGGCATGCCACTCATCCCTCCAAAGGAGAGATGGGGCTTCCTTAAGAGGACTTTGCATCATAGGATGAGGATAGAAGCAAACAATGCATTCTATTTTTGATGAAAGGAAAAGAACTAGTTCTAATGGTTCTTCCTAAAACCTTAAACCTATAAGCTTCTAAAAAGCTCCTAAAAGATAAAGAAAGCTTCAAGCTAAGCTCCACAAGCCAATCCATAGCAGCTACAAGATGCCCAACACCTCCTCCAAAAAGGAAACCAAGCTCCAAAGCCACCAACAAGATCAAACAAGGCAAGGCACCAAAGAAGGGACACCAAAGGCAACACCTACTTGTGAAATATTTCTAAAATAGAAAACTAAGTTGTAAAAATCTAAGAAATTTCCTAAGGGAACATGCATGTTTTAACATTCAAGGGTTCAAATATCAAAGCATAAATTAACTTCTAGGTCCACTAAATAAATCCTAAGTTGAATTGTGTCAAGATAAACTATAAGTTGGGAAGGCTCTAAACATCTCACCTAAAACATAACCTACAATTATTTAAAAAATCTAATAAAAATCCTAAGGGAGCATGCACATCTAACCTACAACATACTCAAAAGTCAAATCCAGAATCCAAACCAAATGATCAAACCAAAATCAACAAGACAAATATGAAATTATGCAAAATAAAAGAAATAACATAAAAGAGAAAAATGCAAATTAAATTGAAAAATGCAGATAAATGCAATTTATTGATCCCAGAAAATCACAAATTGAAATAGGAGCATGGACATATTTTTAAAATATTTTTCTGATCAATGATGAAATTATTATGATTTTTGGAATCAATATGCATTTAAAATAAAACTAAAATGAATTAAAGAAATTAAAAACTGAAGATAAAACATGGAGCGTAGGATCTGGAGACTAGTCAAACAATCCAATGACTCAGGGGCGTGCCACCTCATTTAATGAATGGTGTGTTTTGAGGTCAAAGTCAGCCAAAAATAAAACATAACACAGCCGTTAGATCTGCGTACAAAGTCGTTGGTTTCACAAGATCTGATGGCTTAGACTTCATCTTCCTCAATTCAAATTCAAATGGAGGGAACTCAGGTGTAGTGGCCGGAGAAGACCTCCGGTCGTCTTCTCCGGCGAGGTGGTGGTCACAGGCAGCCAAAAAACATTAAACCTTATATCAAATTCATCAGAATTTCACAAGGATCTCAGATATCCTATCCAAATTATCTAACTCTCAACAGGTTTTAAAACACGATCCAAGGTTCAGAGATCACATCCAAATTGATCATTACCAAATTCAAATCTAAAACCATAGAAATGATCCTCACTCCTCCTACATCACTCTGATCTATCCAAATCATGCTGAAACCTTAAGATTAGATCAAACCGTGTCCAAATAGAAATCTCAGGTCAACTTAATTTGTCTCTAATTGCTCCAATTCTTAGCCAGAAACGATCTATACTTCAACTAGATCCTAACCACATGCTCATTATGATCTACATCTTGCTATAATCAGTGGAATTTGGAAGTTTACATACCTGGTGTAGATCTATTAACAGAGGTGTCTAGAGCTTGATTCAGCCTTCAAAACTTTCCAGAAACACTCAAGGATGCAAGAGGAAGCTAAAGAAACCTTCAATTTGATCTGAATTTGCTTAAAAAAGAAAACACGATTTCAGTTTGCTTGCTTGAAACTCCAACTTCAATCTCTGCTTTCACCATGAAATGAGCTCTAACCTGAGTCTGAATTCATCAAATGACTTATATAGAGTGTGTCTATGGGCTTTAGAGGTTCAATTGAAGTCCAATCCAGCAATTCACAATTTCTGTTTTTTCTTCAAGTTTTCCATGTGACAGTCGTGAATTTGGCATTGTAGCTTGCTCTAGAAGCTTCTAACTTGTTGCAAAATGCCTTGTGAATGAAATTGGACCAAAAGGACTGCTTGAAATGTCTTGGTAAGTGATTTGGTTATGTTACTTGCTTGTGAAGAAACAAAATGATAACTCATGAAAATCTGCCTCAACTCAAAAATCTACCAATGCCAATGTGTTTGAAATACTATTTCCATTCAAAATGAGTATTTACTTGACATGTTTTGATCACTTAACCATTAATTTGAATTTTTCAACTTTGAATCCTTTTAAAATCTCCCTTCTTAAGCCATTTCAAACCAAATATTTCCTCAAGCCAATTCAATTCATCATCAGTTCTTGGTTATCCTAAAAACCATATTTTGAACAAGTTCCATGTTGAAAAAAAATCCATTTGACAAGTGCATGTTGGAGATTTTGACCTATGATCCAAAATGACCTATAATCTCACTTTCCCAAAATACCCCTGGCTTGAAAAGATCATAACATGAGCTCTACAAATCAGATGGAAGACTTCTAATACAATTTGGAAAGCTAAGATCATGAGGAACAACTTTCATGTTGGACAAAATTTCAGGTGAAACCTCCTTCTAGGTCAAAAATAGCTTTGAAGTCAGATGATTTTCACAGACAAATTTCACATTCATCTAGGGACCTGTAACTTGTCTGGACCATAACTTGAGTTCTATAAATCCCCTTGAGGACTTCTAGTACTCAAATTAAAGTTATTGAGATTCTCTACAAGTTCCATGGTGGCCAAAGATCCATTTGAAACTTGTATCTTGACTTATGTGGTTTTGAAGTTAGGCACTAAACAGGGGATTCTACACTGAAAACCTAATTTAGCAACATCCCACACTCTTGACTCTTGTTGACATGATCTTGGCACAACACCAAAAATGTCTTAGCATATCATTTCATGAACTCCATGACCTAAAAGTAGGTTTTGATACTCTTCAATTGTACAGTTGACCTAGGATTGACCCAGATGAAACCCTAATTGCTTACACTTCAACTGTGGCTCTTGCATTTGAGACAATGACTTGATTGAGCTCCCCCCATGGCCCTCTAGGTATTCTATGAGCTCCATACACATCCTCTACTCATATTCAAGACTTCACATCTCTCTGATGGTCTTCAATTGATCCTCAAGTTAGGAGAAAATCCACATGCAAGCATCTAAACTCCTAGGCACTCAAACCACCTCCTGATGACCTTGATAACTTCTCCAGCTTGAATAAAGCCTCTAGCTAGGCTCCTCTTGATAAGAATCACAATTGATCCCCTTCTATATGAATGATATCATGATATACAAATGATACAACTATGCAAATGTTAATGCAATGAAACATAAACCAAATAAGGAAAGAGGTTGGGCAAATTTTGGGGTGCAACAGCTGCCCCTATTCAAGCGGCTTGGACCCGACTGGATGAAGAGCGAGCGGCTTTCAAACAATCAAGGTAGAAGACAGTTGAATACTAAGAAACCCGGAAATTTTCCAACCACATAAATAAGCTGCGAAAACTGCTTGAGGGGAACAACATCCGTTACACTGAACCCAGTTGTTACGGCAACAACTGATCAATCATCTGATAAACTTTTATTTCAACATCAACCCCCTGTGTGACGCCACAGGCATCGAATTAACTTTGTAAGACACCACTCCATCCACAACTAGACAAATTTCGTCAACACGAGGAGAGACCCCATCACCACGGGCACAACTCCGTCCACAACTGGACTAAATTCGTCAACACGAGGAGAGACTCCATCAACACGGGTACAACTCCGTCCACAAATGGCCTAAATTCGTCAACACGAGGAGAGAATCCATCAACACGGGTACAACTCCATCCACAACTGGACTAAATTCGTCAACACGAGGAGAGACTCCATCAACACGGGTACAACTAGGCTAAATTCGTCAACACGAGGAGAGACTCCATCAACAGGGGTACAACTCCGTCCACAACTGGACTAAATTCGTCAACACAAGGAGAGACTCCATCAACACGGGTACAACTTCGTCCACAACTGGACTAAATTCGTCAACACGAATACCAATCTCTGTCAATCACAGGTAACGACTCCGTCAACACGGATAACAATCCTTGTCAACACATGTAACAATTCTGTCAACACGGATAACAATCATTGTCAACACAGGTAACAATTCCGTCAACACAGATAACAATCACTGTCAACACAAGTAACAATTCCGTCAACACGGATAACAATCACTGTCAGCACAGGTAACAATTCCGTTAACACGGATAACAATCACTGTCAACACAGGTAACAATTCCGTCAACACGGATAACAATCACTGTCAACACAGGTAACAATTCCGTCAACACGGATAGCAATCACTGTCAACACAGGTAACAATTCCGTCAACACGGATAGCAATCACTGTCAACACAGGTAACAACTCCGTCAACACGGATAACAATCACTGTCAACACAGGTAACCACTCCGAGATTTTCAAAACTGTTGTACGGCAGTCTGAAGAATACTTTGCTGGGGAATACGAAAAACCTAACCAAACAACTCTGTGGGGAAAAACTCTACTGGGGAAATCACTAGTGATAACTCCAAAAGTTTAAGCTATGAAATCTTTTAACGCTGACGTAACAGCAACCTGAGAAAAATTCCGCTGGGGAAGAAGAGAAACTTAACCAAGCAACTCTGTTAGGGGAACATGCGATGGGACAAACGTTATCATCACCTATCTCACGTCGAGAATTTGAATATCCATAAATTCTTCCGAGCAAGAATCCCACTCCTCTACAGGGAATAACACCTGAAAACTGAGAGGTAATCAACCTGGCTTATGTTTCAAAATGCGTATGTTTGACAATGGCGTAATGCTCCACACGGCATGGAAATGCTACGCGTTTGGGTAGATGCAAATATGATGATATATGCACAATGCAAAGATGCCAAGAAGCGCTTCAGCAAAATAAATGCTGAAGACAAGACCAAATCCGCTGGGGATGAACGGGTATCACAAAGCATTCCAGCAAAATAAATGTCGGGAGCCAAGTCAACTCTTTCGGGGAGAGACCAGACATCACAGAATTATTCCAGCAAAATAAATGCTGAAAAAGTGAGAACAACTTTCACTGGAAGGAAGAAACAAACCCTGCTGGGAATATCTCACAAACTCGGAGTTACGAACTCTGCTAAGGATGATCATCCTGACGAAAGAATGACAACCTGTTGGGGAGAAGGAAAAAAACAGTCCTGCGCGGGGATAATCCTTCTGAACCAAATACGACTTGGTTATATTATGCGGGAGTTACCCATGCTGGGGATTGATTGTGTACATACTCACTGCTGGGAATGCACTTTCTGTTGGGGACATCAAGATTCACCGGGGATACTCTCCTGGCAGCTTTCCCAGGGATACTCTTTTGGCGAGGACAACCCCACATCCGGTAAGGATAAGTGCCATCTCAACTCTCTCTGGGATAAGATGTGACTTCCATCTGCTGAGGAGTGTTACAATCACTATGTCACGGGACTCTGGCTGGGGAAACACAAATTCCCTGACTGTTTGCTTCAAAGGTGAGAACCCTGCAAAACACAATCGAGATAGAACAAATCTACACAACAAGATCTATCCCAGTTAATATCCGTGACATTCGTTCAGTTAATTTGAAGTTTTAGCAATTATTGGCAAGGGCCAGCAAGTTTATGTACATGGAAGTTCATCAAAAACATCGGCGTTTTTCACAAACAAAACATTAAAGAACAAGCATCAAATACTGAATAACTTCACGAACAAGACAGTAAAGAACAAGCATCAAGTACTGAATAACATTCTTTATTTACAACGGGCCTGTAAATAAGCAAAATTTTGTACACTGGATGCAACTCTTGAAAAGAGGAAGTTACGCACAAGCAAATACAAATATCACAGAAGCACAAAGAAAATTTGTATACATATCGGCAACGTGGTACAAACGAACACCATGAGCTGATCCTCCTATGACTCGCCTGACTCTGACGCTTTCCTTATACTCGACCTTCAGAAGAGATTGTTTTGGATATACGACCCTCAGGTACTCCCAAACCACTAAGCAACGCAGTATCAAACTCGGACCGCAGTCATTTGCTTTTTCAAATCCCTAACTTTTGCGTGAACCGCCCTGTACGGGTTTTCAATTCACCGGGATACCCTTTTTTGCGAAGTCGCCATTTTCAGGTTTTCAACTTCGCGGGTGTACATCTTTTTTCAATTTTATCCCTAACTTTTGCCCGAACCTTTTATTCTTCTTATAGTTCGCCGGGATGCCCCATTTTTGCCTGGACTCTCTTTTTTCTGCCCAGCGGGTCTCTTTAAGCAAAGTATTTTTTAACTGCGTCCGAGTTCACAGGGGATGTAAAATCCTCACCATCCATGGTGAATAACAATAAGGCTCCTCCAGAGAAAACCTTTCTAACGACATATGGAACTTCATAGTTGAGAGTCCATTTGCCCCTGTGATCTGATTGTGGTGGGAGAATCTTTTTTAGCACAAGATCGACCGTCTGAAAGCTTTAAGGACACACCTTTTTATCATAAGCTTTCTTCATCCGGCTTTGATACAGCCGACCATATGCTAGAGAAGCCAATATCTTCTCATCCATCAAACTGAGCTGATTTAGTCTATCCTTTACCCATTCCGCCTCATCTAGTTGGACATCGCGCAAAACCCTCAAAGAAGGAATCTCAACCTCCAATGGTAAGACAGCCTCCATACCATATACCAGTGAAAAAGGAGTTGCCCCGGTTGATGTGCGTACCATCGTACGATAAACGTGCAAAGCAAAGGGCAACATCTTATGCCAGTCCTAGTAGGTCACAACCATCTTCTGAACGATCTTCTTTATGTTTTTATTGGTCGCTTCAACAACACCATTCATCTTGGGCCGATAAGGAGAAGAGTTGTGATGTTCAATCTTGAAATTCTGGCACAATTCCTTCATCATCTTATTATTCAACTTCGAACCATTGTCAGTAATAATCCGCTCCAGGATTCCATATCTGCAGAAAATATCCTTCTTGATAAATCTGGCTACCACCTGCTTGGTAACATTAGCATACGATGCCGCTTTAACCCATTTGGTGAAGTAATCAATAGCTACCAAGATAAAACGATGTCCGTTGGATGCGGTGGGCTCAATTTTCCCAATCATATCAATGCCCCACATGGAAAAAGGCAAAGGTGATGACATAACGTTCAGAGGGCTCGGAGGCACATGAATCTTGTCCGCATAAATCTGGCATTTATGACACCTCTTTGCAAACTTGAAACAATCTGTTTCCATCATCAGCCAATAATACCCTGCTCATAATAACTTTCTCGTCATTGCATGTCCGCTGGCATGCGTGCCAAATGTACCCTCGTGGATCTCTTCCATGAACAACTTAGCCTCTTTCTCGTCCACACACCGCAACAACATCAAGTCATGGTTTCTCTTGTACAAAACACCATCCGGATTCAAATAGAAGTTGCCAGCCAATCTCCTAAGAGTCTTCTGATCACGACTGGATGCCCCAGCCGGATACTCTTGGTTCTTCAAGAAATTTTGGATATCATAATACCACGGTTTGCCATCTGAAGCTTCCTCAATGGAGAATATGAAAGCGGGCCTATCAAGGCGAGAGATAACTATCCTGGGAGCCTCATTCCATAATTTAACTTTATACATTAAAGACAACGTCGTGAGAGCGTCTGCCATCTGATTTTCCGCTCGTGGTACATGGTGCAATTCCACTTTGTCAAAGAAAGGTAACAACCTCCTTGCATAATTCATATAGGGTATCAGATTGGGTTGACGAGTCTCCCACTCTCCCTTGATCTGGTTCACAACTAGAGCAGAGTCCCCGTACACATCAATATTTTTAACTCTCAGATCAATAGCTTCTTCGAGACCCATAATGCATGCTTCATATTCGGCCTCATTGTTGGTAACTGGAAATGTCAATCTGGAAGTGAATGGGATGTGCGACCCATGGGGAGTAGTAATGATTGCCCCTATTCCACTTCCGTATGAATTAACGGCACCATCAAATATCAATTGCCATTTGGAACCCAAATCTGGACCTTCATCAGGCAATGGCTCTTCACAGTCCTTCATTTTTAAGTACATGATATCCTCGTCAGGAAAATCAAACCTCATCGGCTAGTAATCATCAATTGGCTGCTCAGCTAGGTACTCTGATAGGACACTACCTTTAATAGCCTTTTGAGAAAGATACTGAATATCATATTCTGTCAGTACCATCTGCCATCGAGCAATCCTTCCGGAAAGTGCTTTCTTTTCAAACACATATTTGATCGGATCCATCTTTAAAATTAGCATGGTTGTATGATTTAGCATGCATTGCCTCAAATGTTTGGCAGCCCAGGCTAGTGCGCAACACGTCTTTTTGAGCATTGAGTAACGGGACTCATAATCTGTGAACTTTTTACTCAAGTAATAAATCGCATGCTCTTTACGTCTAGTCTCGTCATGTTGCCCGATATCACAACCCATGCTTTTCTCAAGAACCGTCAAATACATAATCAATGGTCTCCCGGCTACTGGGGGTATCAATATTGGAGGTTCCTGTAAATATTCTTTTATTTTTTCAAACGCCTTTTGACAATCTTCATTCCAGGTGACAGCCTGATCTTTTTTCAATAACTTGAATAATGGCTCGCACGTGGCCGTTAGATGAGATATGAACCGAGCATTGTAATTCAACCTCCCTAAAAAACCACAAACTTCTTTTTCTGTTTTCGGCGTTGACATTTCTTGTATTGCTTTTATCTTAGCAGGATCAACCTCAATTCCTTTTTCGCTAACAATAAACCCCAATAGCTTACTAGATCTCACCCCGAAGGTGCACTTGTTAGGATTCAGCCTCAGCCTGAATTTCCTAAGCCTCTTGAACAATTTCAGAAGATTGACCAGATGCTCTTCCTCCGTCTGGGATTTGGCAATCATATCGTCAACATAGACTTTGATCTCTTTATGCATCATGTCATGAAAGAGTGTCATCATAGCTCGCTGATATGTTACCCCGACATTCTTCAAACCAAAGGGCATCACTTTGTAGCAGAACATTCCCCACGGGGTAATAAAAGTTGTTTTCTCCATATCCTCTGGCGCCATCTTTATCTGATTATACTGAAAAGCCGTTCATGAAGGAAAACACGGAGAATTGAGCGGTGTTGTCGACCAACACATCAATATGAGGAAGCGGAAAGTCATCTTTTGGGCTCGCGCTATTCAAATCTCGATAGTCCATGCACATCCGCACCTTACCATCCTTCTTTGGTACAAGTACTATATTAGCGACCCATGAGGGATAAGTTGTAACAGCCAGAAAACCGGCGTCCCACTGTTTCTGAACTTCCTCTTTAATTTTCACGGCCATATCTAGTCTAGTTCTTCTGAGTTTTTGCTTAACCGACGGACATTCCTCACGCAATGGCAAACGGTGAACCACCATATCAGTATCCAACCCAGGCATGTCTTCGTAAGACTAAGCAAAGATATCACTATACTCTCGAAGCATCTCGATCAAACTTTGCTTGATATCGCTTTGCAGTGCATCCCCCATCCGGATATTCCTGACAACCTCTTTGGACCCCACGTTGATAATTTCAATTTCCTCCTGATGAGGCAGAATGATCCTCTCTTCTTGTTTCAAAAGTCGAGTCAGCTCTTCTGATAAGTCATCATCCTCAACAATCTCTTCCTCTGCTTGAAATATCGGGTGCTCGAAGTCGAAGCGAGTCATAGGAAGTTCGTGATCGGTGTCGTCTGAAATATGAATCCTGCAATGAGAATGGTTAAATGCTTCAAATAATGCAAACAAAACACATAACCACGTTGCCATTTTATTGTTAAAGCAAAAACAGGAAAAACAAGGATCACAAAATTTGCATGAGAAAAATGCCTTTATTTAATGATTAAACAAAGCACACACATAAGCAGGTAGCCCTGAAAACAAAATCACTATGCCCCGGGTAGGACACAGGATTATACAATAATCGAGAAAACAAATCATTAATGTTTTGTAGTCACTTGGACAAGTTCCTGGATAAACCAGTTCCATAGGCTCTGTCCTGGCACGCTGGGCTTGATCCACGAATCCATATCTCAGTCACTATCTCCGTCTTCGGCATCGGAAACGACATTAATCGTTTCATAACGGACTCCACTTGGAGTGATCACCACTGGCCCTTTAAACTTTGGCACACCTGATGTGGAAGATGACGACGTCAGGCGATACCCCAACCCAAACTTGTCCATCTTGACAGGAATTTCCAAGACTTGGTCCCATCCTTTGGTTTCTCCAGCCTGAACCACTGCCTGAGCGTCTTTGTATGAAGACATGGCCACCTCTGGCCCTTTGCTGGGGACATGAGACTTGTCCTTGATCTGCAACCCTTCAAAGTCTTGGCATGGCGTCTCGTGGATCTCCCCATCCACTTCGACATACTTTAATGATGAAAGATGACTAACCAGAATTTCCTCCTCTCCGCAAATAGTAACAACACTGTCACCGACCATGAATTTAAGCTTCTGATGCAGCGTGGACGTCACAACCCCTGCAGAATGTATCCATGGTCGCCCAAGTAAACAGCTGTAAGCTGGATGTATTCCATGATGTAAAAAACTGTGTCAAACACTTCTGGCCCGATCTGGAGTGGCAACATTATGGACCCAAACACCGACCTTCTGGTCCCATCAAAAGCTCTCACGACCTCGGATATCTAGCTTCATCATATCCTTCTTAGGCAAAACGTTCAAAGATGATCCGGTGTCTACAAGAACGTGCGACATGACAGTGCCCCGACATTCCACTGAAATATGCAAAGCCATATTATGATCCCGACTTCTAGGCGTCAAATCAAAGTCAGTAAATCCCAGGCTGTGTCTGGCATTCACATGCGCCAGTACCCCCTCAAGCTGATTAACAGATACTTCCTGAGGTACAAAAGATGTGTCCAAGATTTTCAACAAGGCATTCCGATGAGCCTCGGTACAAAGCGACAAGGATAGGATTGAAATTTTGGAGGGCGTCTGCTGCAAGTGCTCCACAATCTTATAGTCGCTTTTGCGAATTAACCTCATAAACTCTTCTGCATCCTTGATTGATGTTTCTTTCTCTCTCGCCTGGAAAGGTCCTCCTTCATTCACTTTGGCTTTGCCTTTAGCAATCCTCTCAGCCTCAATTTCAGGTGAAGTGAAAATTCTACCACTGCGGGTCATGCCTCCCGCTCCAACAAGATTTCCCACTGCCCCTGCCGGCTGGCTATCCACCTTAATCTCTTCCCCATTACAAAAAGCTTCCAACCCATAATTCCACAGAATGGATTTCGTACTTTCATAAGTAATGGGCCCTGATTTTGTTATCGTGATAGTTGGCCGCTTGGCGGGCGCTGATATCGTAATAGTCTTTCGTGGAATTGTAACTGTTGCGACCTCTCCCTGCTTTTCAAATATTGCCTCAACAGGCTTCTCAATAGCAGTTCGGTCGAATTGCAAGGTTCCCTCATCAATCATGGCCTGAGTACCTCTCTTCAAATCAATACAGCCCTCTGGTCGGGTCCAACAATCCAAACAGTACTCATCACATCCAGGGAAGACTCCCCCTTTCAACAATCTGCTTTTAACATAGTTTAAAGGCGTCTTCAGATCATTTATGTCCATAACCAAATCCAAATATTCTTCTGTCAGAATAGCATTCGCTCCATGATTCGGCATTGGTTGCTGTACAATGTTGGGACCATCATCACTGAAGTTAATGACTTTACTATCAATCAAATCTTGGACTTTGTGTTTAAAAGCATGACAACTTTCGATATCATGTCCGGGTGCCCCAGAATGAAATTCACAATGCTTACTAGTATCATACTCGTAAGGAAGCGTTCCTGTGGGCGGGTTTAATGTTCTCTTTTCAACCAAATTCAAACCTAACAGCGTTTGAAGTAGTTCGGCATACGTTGACGGAGGTGTATCAAATACCCTCTTTGGCTTCCCATTCTGAATCCTTCTCTGAGCAGGATTATGCCTTTGTTGTTGTTGCTGTGGTTGTTGTCGTTGTTGAGGTATAGGAATCGTCACACTAGCAACCTGTTGTTGAATATACTGATTCCTACCTTTACCTCATCCTCGACCACCATACACTGTGCTAGGTTCTCCTTGTCTTCTACCACCAAAGACCTTTTTTACACCTCCAGCTGAGGTCGATTCACCGGCTTGAATCTTACCAATCTTAATGCCATTTTCAATCCGTTCTCCCATGAGTATCATGTCAGAGAAACTACCCATCGAGCAATTGAGCAATTTATCATAATACATCCCAGAGAATGTTCCAACAAAAATATCAATCAATTCCCTTTCAACCATAGGTTGGCGTACCCTTGCCGCAAGATCACGCCAACGCTGGGCGTACTCCTTGAAACTCTCCCCGTTCTTCTGAGAAAGACTTTGAAGCTGAACCCTATTTAGCGCAAGGTCACTATTGTATTGGTAGTGTCTGACGAAAGCATCCGCCAACTCTTTCCAACTTCTGATCTGTGCAGGCTCTAGTCCCATGTACCATTCCAGCGATGGTCCCGACAAACTATCTTGGAAAAAATGCATAAGCATCTTCTCATCATCAGAGTAAGCAGACATCCTCCGGTAATATGAATGCACATGAACCCGTGGGCATGTATCCCCTTTATATTTATCGAAAGTAGGAGCTTTGAATTTCAATGGCACCCTCAGCCCAGGAACCAGCCCCGTGGTGGCCATGTCCAAACCTGCAGAATTTTGATTGGCTATACCTCTTATCTGTTCCTCCAGCATTTTAATCCTCCGATCATTATCAGTGCGACCCTCAAAACCCATGCCTTGCCCAGAAAAGGCATCTTCCTGACGATCTTTGTCCCAATACAGACCCTCATTACCATACCCGTCATAAGCAGCATTACGACCATATCCTTGTTGATTAAAGTTAGGACCACGTCCTTTATTACCAAATCCTTGATTAGCCCCGTCTGGTCCGAAACCAGCATTGAAAGGACCCATCCCAGCACCATTGGTGTTCACATTGCCAAACCCAGCATTGTTGTAGCCATTATTACCATAACCTTGATTGTTATCGCCAAACCCTCCGTTGCCGAAGCCCTGATTATTAAAGCCATCATTGCCATCCTGATTTCCAAAGCCAAAACCCTAATTGTTGTCACCGAAACCAGTATTGGTACCAACATTCCTGTTGGTTTCCACGTTCCCATTGCCGTTATCAGCATTTCCGTTACCAGCGTTGCCGTTGCCATTGCCGGTACCAGTCTCTCCAGCATTTGGTATCACTTCCTCCCTACGAGGGGTCTCAACACGAACAAAGTTATATTCAGTATTTCCAGCCGCTTGCGCCAGCAGCGGCTGCACCAGAGTTTGAATATGTTCCTGGCCCTTGGCCACAGCCTCCATAGCCTGCATGAATTGGGCCAACCTATCCCGGATCTCCAGCATCTCAGCTTGTATCTGGTCCATGATCTTCTTACAGTTGCTTCTTGTAGCGTACAGGTGAGTTCTCTGTTCGTCAATCTTGAAATAACCTGAAAGATGCAGGAGATAAGATTCTAGCTCAAAAAGTACCTGCCATGCAATATGAATATGCAGATACACACATGTAAATATGCAACAGGTTAATCCCCCCCCCCCCCCCCGATTCTAGTTCCGGAGAATAAGCCATAACGACAATGAAGTCCCAAGTAAGCAAGCACAAAATCAGAAACCTCATACATAAACAAATGCCAAGAGGCAGAGTACAAAGGTAAAACCGAATACAACTGAAAAGACCTCGGCCAACAAGCCTGGCGATGGTCAAAATACAAGCACGAATAACAACTACAAGAGAAAAACAAAGATAAATCATGACGGATGGTGCGCCCGGACATCTCCCAATAGCCTCAACGTCTCCGGATGACCTGGTCTGGAGAGCAGTTCCTATATCAGTAATGCGTGTCGCCTAACAGTGGATCTCAACTTTTTGGCATCCTCTACACAGGCTCCCTTGCCAAAACACTCATCAAGCCTGCATCTCTTGAAGCCAGCCTTTAGTTCACAACCCCTCCTTTCTTTGACCATGTTTCTCACTCTAAACTCAGCGTCACGTCTAAGAGATGCCTCTTCAGTAATCTTCGCATCCTTAGCGATGATCTGCTCCTCTAACCGGGAAATCTGCAGCTTCAACTCATCTTCACGCTCCTTCCGGATAGTAAGCGTGGCATTCCACAAAAATTCCCATTTGGAAAGTCGAGAATAAGCCTTGTTCAGAAGCTCTTTCTTAGTAGCAAGCACACTACTAACACCATTCAGGGCTACTCCCACCTTCTCTCTCCTGCTGGTCTCTTCAGTCAAATCTGAACCCAACCTATTAATCATCTCAGTCTGCTTCTTCAAAGTGAAGGTTGCCTCACTCTTCTCATGCCGAAGCTGGAAAATCTCTTTCTCTAACTCTTCATTTACTCTTTGCAACTCTTCTTTTTCAGCCAGCAGCTTGTTATACTTCTCAATCTCTACTGAAGTAGGTTCCTCTATCACCGGAAGATACAAAGGCTCTACAGCAGGATATGGCATCAAAGACTTTTCAACTCTTTCATGGATCCATAGCCGATAAGGATTATAAGCTCGACTGTCACTCTTGCCAAGCAATGTCTTTCCTCTTCTGTGAACATTACCCCAAGCATGCCTCAATCTGACCAAAACATCTCCATCTAATAAACCCGTGAGATACAGAGATTCCTGTATCTCATCCTCAACCGGAGAGTCCCTCAAAGCATAGCCAAACTGTCTCACAAGCAAAGAAGGGTTATAATTAATACAACCTTTCCGTCCAATCAATGGAACATTCGGAAAGACACTGCAACTATATATAATATCCGTTCCGAGCAGGTTCCGAGCAGGTTCCGAGCAAACCAAATAATGTTCTCAGCACACAATCCCATCAATCGGGAAGACCAATCTAAAGTACCAGCAGTATCAACAAAAGGTCCCGTCTTAGGAAGATGTCCATGAAACCACCTGTATAGAAGAGGTACACAGCAAGAAACATTCTTTCCCTGACGCTTCTCATTCTTATAGTGAATAGAATGATAAACGTCACCCAAAAGAGTAGGCACCAGATTCTTTGAGGCAAGAATGAAGAATGCATCTGAGTCAACAAAATCAGGCAAGTTGGGGAACAATACAATCCCATAAATGCAAACAGCCAGAATAGCACTGAAGACAATCCAACATCCATCCTTCGCACACTGCGTAGCCTTCTCAACCAAGCAAGAAAGATGAAAACCATAAAATCCATTCAGCTTGACCAAACCTCCGGGGAACTCAGAAGCATCTAAACGTACAATCTCAGCAAGCTTAGCCAACTCAGGCCCAGTATCCTCGTGAATAAAAGGCATCTGATCTAACACAGGAACTCCTAGCATATCAGAATACTCCTCCAAAGTAGGGGCAAAAATATAATCAGGGAAAAAGAAGCATCTCAATTGAGGCTCGTAAAACTGCATCAAGGTATACAATCCAGTCATCTCAAACACAGAAGGTCTGCACACCAAACTGAGCAGTTTCCCATAAGACTCTCTAAACTCAGCCCTCACTCTCTGATCTGCTAGAGCAATCAACTGCAACAAGGAACTAATATCTGGAGAAGGCAACCTGTAAGCAACTGTCCTCTTCATGGACTCCATGTATGGCAAGAAGAACACTAGAATCTGAGGGGAAAAAGCACACCTGCAACATAAATACACGTTAATAAAATGCAAACATGAAAAATGCAAATGCATATGAAAACAGGGGATCAAGTGCAGTGTTGAAGAACTGTGATGTGCTGTAGTGCAGCTTGAGAACCATCAGATCTTCTCCTCAAACCAAAACAACCACAAAAGAAACCTCACAACCAATTCTCACTGACAGAGACAAACCAGGTGTTCTGAGGCCAGAGTTTTCCTACAAAAAGACCCACCTACCCCTCACAGGTATATACTTAACTTGCAGACGAGGTACGGCATCCTATGCGGTCATCAGCGTCACAGACTTTCAAGAGCGATGATACGATACCCAGAAGGTGTGGCGTCATCGTCCCTTGAAGAGGCCTCACTTAGCCGAATCCCAAATGATAGGTCCCCCGAGTCGACAACCCTCAAATCCAACAACCTGTCGAGCCCAAAGGGCCAGGCAAGATGCCATCAAAGAGAATATCGTCTGAGTGCAGATTTCGTAGCTAGCTGGTGCGAGCAAAGCAAGCAGGCTAACCACTACTTTCTACTTCTAAGTCTATGTGCACTCAAGCCCAAGTCCGGCTTATCTCTCAAACTAACCCTCTACCCACAGCAAAACAACAATATTATATAGTATTGAAAGTAAAGACAGAAAGATAAAGACATACAAAACCCCAGACGGGAAAACAAGCGCTAGGATTGACTCGCATAGGGAACCGTTGGAGTCCCCAGCAGAGTCGCCAGCTGTCGCTACTGCAAAAATCGGCACCAGCCATGACAGAAGAGTCGCCACCGTGCGTTATTTATCCCAAAAGAGGGAAATGAAACGCTCAGAGAAAACCTAACGCCAAAAGGGAAAGGAATGGTCATCACAACCAAATCCTGGATTCGGGAGTCGGTTACGCAAGGGGAAGGTATTAGCACCCCTCACGTCCATCGTACTCGACGGGATCCATGCTCGTTTTCTATCTAAAGGTGTGTTTATCTATCTACTCTAAAGGTCTGGTCCAAAAAGAAAAGAAAATGACTCGACAAAGTATCGCACTTTATGCCTACGTATTCCCGTCTGGAACAAGAAATCAGAGTCAACGTAGTTCGCCTAACTACGGGAGAAGGGGGAAGGTTGCTCGCCGGGATGTTGCATTTCGTGCCTACGTGCTTTCGCACAGCGTGAAAGATCAGAGCAAACGTAGTTCGGGCTACGGAAGACACAAGTTTGTCTGACAGTTTTTTTTATCTCCTTATGAAAGGGTTTTCCAAATTAAGGGTCCAAGAGAACAAAAACAGAGTTTGAATGTTTGTTTGAATCTTTTACGAAAGAACTATTTTTTAGGATGTTCGCAATCTCCGTCGCACTAGAGACTATGACCCAGGAGTGAATGCTTCATATGTCACCCAAAGGGTACCACACTAAACATCCAGATTACTGGAGAGAGACCCTCCACCAACCTTTTCCCAGATTGCTTAAGGCTCGTAACGTACGACTTCAATTAACCTTATTACTGTATTTTTGAATTGTTTTGAGATGAGAAGAGAAAGACACCCTAAGACTATGGTTGAAAGGGAATCTACCTACTATTATCATGCATAATTTAGAAACCTAATGTCTGTCATAATTCCCTCTTGCACAGAGGAAATCATAGATCCTAGGGGAACACAGCAAAAGAAAGCAAGCAGTAAACAGTAAACAGTAAAATGCATGCTATGCAACAGTACAAGCGAGGCAAGGGAGTCCTGCTTAACCTCAAACCTAAGAAAGCAACAGGCAAGGGGAGACAAGCTCCACCTCAAACCTAAAGGTAAGCAACACAAGTAAACAGACAACACAGCAAAAGAAAAACAGAGAAAGCAGCCCAAGCAACAACAACAATCTTCTACAGGCAGCAACTTCAACCTTCAGCAGTAGCTCTTGTCAGCAAAGTTGAATTGACAGCAAAGTTGACAGCAAAGGGTCTTCATCTTTAATTTAGCTCATATCTTCAAGCTTCTTCAATTCTTCATCTTCAAACTCTAGCAAGCTCTACAAGAAGAGAAATCATCATTGAGATCAAGTTACAATGCTAGGAAACCTGATGAAGACCAAAGGAATTCTTCAGGAACCAACATTGGAAAGAAAGTACATCCTCAAAAGTTCTACTCATTTAAGGCATGCCACTCATCCCTCCAAAGGAGAGATGGGGCTTCCTTAAGAGGACTTTGCATCATAGGATGAGGATAGAAGCAAACAATGCATTCTATTTTTGATGAAAGGAAAAGAACTAGTTCTAATGGTTCTTCCTAAAACCTTAAACCTATAAGCTTCTAAAAAGCTCCTAAAAGAGAAATAAAGCTTCAAGCTAAGCTCCACAAACCAATCCACAGCAGCTACAAGATGCCCAACACCTCCTCCAAAAAGGAAACCAAGCTCTTCAAGCTCCAAAGCCACCAACAAGATCAAACAAGGCAAGGCAGCAAAGAAGGAACACCAAAGGCAACACCTACTTGTGAAATATATCTAAAATAGAAAACTAAGTTGTAAAAATCTAATAAATTTTCTAAGGGAACATGCATGTTTTAACATTCTAGGGTTCAAATATCAAAGCCTAAATCAACTTTTAGGTCCACTAAATAAATCCTAAGTTGAATTGTGTCAAGATAAACCATAAGTTGAGAAGGCTCTAAACATCTCACCTAACACAGAGCGTACAATTATTTAAAAAATCTAATAAAAATCTTAAGGGAGCATGCACACCTAACCTACAACACACTCAAAAATCAAATGCAGAATCCAAACCAAATGATCAAACCAAAATCAACAAGACAGATAGGCAATTATGCAAAATAAAAGAAATAACATAAAAGATAAAAATGAAAATTAAATTGAAAAATGCAGAAAAATGCAATTTATTGATCCTAGAAAATCACAAATTGAAATTGGAGCATGGACATATTTTTAAAATATTTTTCTGATCAAAGATGAAATTATTATGATTTTTGGAATCAATATGCATTTAAAATAAAACTAAAATGAATTAAAGAAATTAAAAACTGAAGATAAAGCATGGAGCGTAGGATCTGGAGACTAGTCAAACAATACAATGACTCAGGGGCGTGCCACCTCATTTAATGGAACGATGTGTTTTGAGGTCAAAGTCGGCCAAAAATAAAACATAACACAGCCGTTAGATCTGCGAACAAAGTCGTTGGTTTCACAAGATCTGATGGCTCAGACTTCATCTTCCTCAATTCAAATTCAAATGGAGGGAACTCAGGTGTGGTGGCCGGAGAAGACCTCCGGTCGTCTTCTCCGGCGAGGTGGTGGTCACAGGCAGCCAAACAACATTAAACCTTATATCAAATTCATCAGAATTTCACAAGGATCTCAGATATCCTATCCAAATTATCTAACTCTCAACAGGTTTTAAAACACGATCCAAGGTTCAGAGATCACATCCAAATTGATCATCACCAAATTCAAATCTAAAACCATAGAAATGATCCTCACTCCTCTTACATCACTCTGATCTATCCAAATCATGTTGAAACCTTAAGATTAAATCAAACCGTGTCCAAATAGAAATCTCAGGTCAACTTAATTTGTCTCTAATTGCTCCAATTCTTAGCCAGAAACGATCTACACTTCAACTAGATCCTAACCACATGCTCATTATGATCTACATCTTGCTATAATCAGTGGAATTTGGAAGTTTACATACCTAGTGTAGATCTATTAACAAAGGTGTCTAGAGCTTGATTCAGCCTTCAAAACTTTCCAGAAACACTCAAGGATGCAAGAGGAAGCTAAAGAAACCTTCAATTTGATCTGAATTTGCTTAAAAAAGAAAACACGATTTCAGTTTGCTTGCTTGCAACTCCAACTTCAATCTCTGCTTTCACCATGAAATGAGCTCTAACCTGAGTCTGAATTCATCAAATGACTTATATAGAGTGTGTCTATGGGCTTTAGAGGTTCAATTGAAGCCCAATTCAGCAATTCACAATTTCTGTTTTTTCTTCAAGTTTTCCATGTGACAGTCGTGAATTTGGCATTGTAGCTTGCTCTAGAAGCTTCTAACTTGTTGCAAAATGCCTTGTGAATGAAATTGGACCAAAAGTACTGCTTGAAATGTCTTGGTAAGTGATTTGGTTATGTTACTTGCTTGTGAAGAAACAAAATGATAACTCATGAAAATCTGCCTCAACTCAAAAATCTACCAATGCCAATGTGTTTGAAATACTATTTCCATTCAAAATGAGTATTTACTTGACATGTTTTGATCACTTAACCATTAATTTGAATTTTTCAACTTTGAATCCTTTTAAAATCTCCCTTCTTAAGCCATTTCAAACCAAATCTTGCCTCAAGCCAATTCAATTCATCATGAGTTCTTGGTTATCCTAAAAACCATATTTTGAACAAGTTCCATGTTGAACAAAAATCCATTTGACAAGTGCATGTTGGAGATTTTGACCTATGATCCAAAATGACCTATAATCTCACTTTCCCAAAATACCCCTGGCTTGCAAAGATCATAACTTGAGCTCTACAAATCAGATGGAAGACTTATAATACAATTTGGAAAGCTAAGATCATGAGGAACAAATTTCATGTTGGTCAAAAGTTCAGGTGAAACCTCCTTCTAGGTCAAAAATAGCTTTGAATTCAGATGATTTTCAAAGACAAATTTCACATTCATCTGGGGACCTGTAACTTGTCTGGACCATAACTTGAGTTCTATAAATCCCCTTGAGGGCTTCTAGTACTCAAATTAAAGGTATTGAGATTCTCTACAAGTTCCATGGTGGCCAAATATCCATTTGAAACTTGTATCTTGACTTATGTGGTCTTGAAGTTAGGCACTAAATAGGGGATTTTACACTAAAACCCTAATTTAGAACTTCCCACACTCTTGACTCTTCTTGACTTGATCTTGGCACAACACCACAAATGTCTCAGCATATCATTTCATGAACTCCATGACCTAAAAGTAGACTTTGATACTCTTCAATTGCACAGTTGACCTAGGATTGACCCAGATGAAACCCTAATTGCTTACACTTCAACAGTGGCTCTTGCATTTGACACAATGACTTGATTGAGCTCCCCCATGGCCCTCTAGGTATTATATGCGCTCCATACACATCCTCTACTCATATTCAAGACTTCACATCCCTCTGATGGTCTTCAATTGATACTCAAGTTAGGAGAAAATCCACATGCAAGCATCTAAACTCCTAGGCACTCAAACCACCTCCTGATGACCTTGATAACTTCTCCAGCTTGAATAAAGCCTCTAGATAGGCTCCTCTTGATAAGAATCACAATTGATCCCCTTCTATATGAATGATATCATGATATGGAAATGATACAACTATGCAAATGTTAATGCAATGAAACATAAACCAAATAAGGAAGGAGGTTGGGCAAATTTTTGGGTGCAACAGTTGCTAATCAGAACCAAGCAGCGGGTGTGCAATTTGGGGATTTGGCACAGTTTCAGAGTAACAAGCCGCCGACGTTTGAAGGAGGAGTTTTGGATCCTGAAGCTGCACAGAAGTGGCTGAAGGCAATTGAGAAAATTTTCAGGACGATGGGTTGTAGCGGTGAGCAAAAGGTGAGGTTTGGTACTCACATGCTGGAAGGTGAAGCTGAGGCTTGGTGGGACAACAGTCGCCAGAGATGGGTGATTGCAGGAACTGCGATCACTTGGGATGTAGTTTGAAAGGGTTTTCTGGAGAAGTACTTTCCGGAAGACATACGAAGTGCTAAGGAGATAGAGTTCCTAGAGCTGAAGCAGGGTGATCTAACCGTAGCGAAGTATGCTGCGAAATTTGAAGCGCTGGTGCAATATTGTCCTAATTACAATACTAAAGATGCGATGACCTCTAAGTGTTTGAAATTTAAGAATGGGTTTCGTCCGGAAGTTAAGTTGGGAATTGCTTGTCAGAAGATCAAGAATTATCCTGAGCTGGTAAGTAGAAGCAGGATCTACGATAATGATAACCAGACCAGGATTGCACATTATAAGGCTGTGAATGACCGTAAAGGTAAGCAGAGATTTGGTGGTACTCCTTACAGTGTTCCTGCTGATAAGGGAAAGCATAAGGCTGCTTATGATAAGAAGTATAGAGAAGGGAAGACATCTGCTGATTTGAAATGTTTCCGGTGCGGTGGCGCGGGTCACCGTGCTAATGAATGTCCTAAGGAGGTGAAAAAGTGCTTCAGATGTGGTAAGCCAGGCCATGTAATAGATGATTGCAGAGCCACCATGCCTACCTGTTATAACTGTGGTGAGACATGTCATATCAGTATGCATTGCGAGAAGCGGAAGAAGTCTCAGGTGTCTCAGGCCAGTGGTAACGTGTTTGCTGTAGTGGGAACTCAAGCTGCCAGTGAAGAGCGTTCTATCAAAGGTACTTGTTTCATCAATAATATTCCTTTGACTGCAATTGTTGATACGGGTGGAACCCACTCGTTCATTTATGTTGATTGTGTGAAGAGGTTAGGATTAGTGCCGTCTACTCTTGATCGACGGATGACTATTGAAACTCCCTCTAATGGTTCAGTGACTACTTCTTTAGTGTGCTTGAAGTGTCCAATGACTATTTTTGGTAGAGACTTTGGGGTAGATCTGATTTGTCTACCACTTGGTAATTTGGATGTGATTCTGGGTATGAATTGGTTGGAGTTCAACCGAGTCTACATCGATTGTTTTCGGAAGGTGTTGTTATTCCTTACTCCAAAAGAGGAAGCATTGGAGGATTCCTTGTCTAATAAGGAATTGAGGACCCTGTTGGAGGACGAAGCTAAGATGTTTGCTTTATTTGCGTCAGTGTCTGTTGACAGCAAGACATCAGTGAAAGAGTTGGCTGTGGTGAATGAATTTCCTGAAGTGTTTCCTGATGACATTACAGAATTACCTCCGACGAGAGAAGTTGAATTTAATATTGATCTTGTTCCGGGTACAAGACCTATATCTATGGCGCCGTACAGGATGTCGGCAGTAGAATTGGCTGAATTGAAATCTCAGATTGGAGAATTGTTGGATAAAAAGTTTATCAGACCGAGTGTGTCGTCGTGGGGGGCTCTAGTTTTGTTGGTAAAGAAGAAGGATGGCAGTATGTGTTTGTGTATCGATTACCGTCAATTGAATAAAGTGATCATTAAGAATAAATATCCTCTTCCAAGGATTGACGATTTGATGGATCAGTTGGTGGGAGCTAGGGTGTTCAGTAAAATTGACTTGAGATCGGGTTACCATCAGATCAGAATGAAAGAAGGTGATATTCAGAAGACGGCATTTAGAACTTGATATGGACATTACGAATATGCAATAATGCCTTTTGGGGTGTCTAATGCGCCGGGAGTGTCTATGGAGTATATGAACCGAATTTTCCATTCTTACTTGGATCAGTTCATTGTTGTGTTTATTGACGACATATTGATTTATTCTAAGTCTGATGAAGAGCATGCAAGACATTTGAGAATTGCTTTGCAGGTACTGAAAGATAATAAGTTTTTTGCTAAACTATTAAAGTGTGAGTTCTGGTTGAAGACAGTGAGTTTCTTGGGGCATGTAGTATCTGGTGATGGTATATCGGTGGACCCATCGAAGGTGAGTGCAGTGTTGCAGTGGGAACCGCCGAAGACAGCGACGAAAATTAGAAGCTTTTTGGGTTTGGCAGGTTATTACCAGAGATTTATTGAAGGGTTCTCTAACTTGGCGTTGCCATTAACTCAGTTGACAAGAAAGAATCAAGTTTTCATGTGGGATGCTGCTTGTGAAGAAAGCTTTGAGGAACTGAAGAAGAAATTGACTACGGCACCGGTGTTAGTGTTGTCAACTCCGAGTGAGCATTTTGTGGTGTACTGTGATGCGTCTGAGATGGGATTGGGCGGAGTTCTTATGCAAGATGGTAAGGTAGTAGCATATGCTTCGCGGCAACTGAGGGTGCATGAAAGGAATTACCCTACTCATGACCTTGAGTTGGCTGCAGTAGTTTTTGTGTTGAAGATTTGGAGGCACTATTTGTATGCTTCGAGGTTTGAGGTATTCAGTGACCATAAGAGTCTGAAATATCTGTTTGATCAAAAGGAGCTAAATATGAGACAGAGAAGATGGTTGGAATTCTTGAAAGATTATGATTTCAACTTGAGTTATCATCCAGGAAAGGCGAATGTGGTAGCTGATGCCTTGAGCAGGAAAGCAATTCATATGTCGGCTTTAATGGTGAAAGAGATGGAACTAATTGAGCAGTTCAGAGATCTGAGCATGGTGTGTGAGACTACGGCCGATGGTGTGATGTTGGGCAAGTTGCAGGTGAATAATGATTTCTTGGATTTGACTAAGGAAAGAATTGGAATTCAGTGAAGGTGATCACGTGTTCCTAAGGGTTAACCCAGTGATGGGTGTGGGTCGTACGTTGAAGTCAAAGAAGTTGGATCCTAAGTTTATTGGACCATATCAGATTTTGAAGAGAATTGGTGTTGTAGCTTATAGAGTGGCGTTACCGCCTGAATTGTCGAATTTGCATGACGTGTTTCATGTGTCGCAACTTCAAAAGTATGTCTCGGACCCATCTCATGTGATTCCGAGAGATGAAGTTCAAGTCCGGGAGAATCATACTGTTGAGACGATGCCGTTGAGGATCGAAGATCGTAAAATGAAACAACTCCGAGGAAAGGAGATATCTTTGGTGAAAGTAGCTTGGGGAGGTGCTGCAGGAGGCAGTGTGACCTGGGAATTGGAAAGCAGGATGTGGGAAGCGTATCCGGAATTTTTTCCATCAGGTAATTTTCGAGGACGAAAATAATTAACGTGGGGGAGAGTTGTAAAACCCATTTTTAATTATTTAGTCTTTTGGTGTGTCCTTTGGGAGGGAGTGTATCTGAGCGCGTAGGTGGGTGTCCTTGAGTTATAACTTTCCTTCCTATATAAACCAATCTATATCATGTTACTATACCTAGGCCTAACTCACTCATATCTCTTTTATCCTTTCTTGTTCAGGTGCAATCACATTAAGCTCGTTATCCTGTACTTGCATGGTGAAAAAACATGTTGGTGATCCTAATCCAATATTGTGTCAAATTCAATTATTTTTTTTGCTTTAACACAGACACATAAGCATTTTTATTGAAGTTTTGCTACCATTGGGTTAAGTAACCGGGTGAGGGTTACCCAACATAGAGGGCGGATCCTTTTTCCAACATGTTTTTTTTTTGTTTTTTTTTTTCTTTCTCTCACTGGATCGTTCACCTATTTGCATCAGTTCGCCCACTTAGCGGTACATAAGATGGTGTTGACTGCTAAAATAAACTAAAAGATTAGTTCAAGGGTGAGGTTTTAAGGCCACATCATAATAAGTATCCGGATCGATTCCTATAATTAAAAAACTTACGGTGTCAAGATGATATCGATTTTTCAAAAGTTTTCCTAAGTCTCTACAAACTATCCTAGACTTGTCTAACAACCCAAATTTTCAAAATAAAAGTTATTTTCTTATTCAAAAATTTTGGTATAGCTCAAGAAATGGGTGAAAATAGACAAACTACATATACGACTCGTTAAGCACGTGTAATTATTAAAAACAAACTAAAAACAAGCTAAAAGCATATTTAAAACTAAACTAGGAAGCAAAAATGAAAAAAAAACATAAAGGAAAATAAAAACAGTAAAGTAAAACAGTAAATATCTCCTCTCACACTTAAACCGCTCATATTCGTCATTGGTCTCGTTATCTTCGTCCTCCGGGATGTTTGGTGGTAACAGACCGAGAATAGGATCACCATGTAAATCATAAATCCAGTTCCTTTGGTGTCACACATCAGTACGACGAGAACAAGGTAAAGCTACACTCGGTATAACTACATTTCAAACCATGAGGGTGTATCCTCATTCCTTCCTCACCTTGCACAATCGCATATCTTTAAAAAAAATAAGTTTATGATGTGAGGTGGGAGTGGTTCTAATATGGCTATCTCAGTGTCAAGTTGGAGGGCACGTGCAATAGAGGTAATCAATCCCCTAAATGACACGGTTCCTCTCTTTTTCACAACAGCACACATGTGCCAACATAAAAGGTACGAGATTCAATCTCCTGTGATAGAGGGCAGCCTATAGAAAAATGAATTCTTTGGAATTTAATTTGTTAGAGCTCTCTCAAAAAAAGATGGTATCGGCCAGCAAATGGCGGAAAACACGTATGGTCGGGTTATGTATGTCAGAGGCCAAATTTCCCTTGAAGGAACTAATGGCATGACCAGTCAGGTCTCTCCATAGTTGGAAAACCTATATTTGCCATTCAGTGTATAAACGTGCCTCACAAATGGTACCTCCCCAAATGGGAATCCTAACAGACCTGCCAGAGTATCAGTGGTGAAGTCATATTCCATATTAAACATCATAAATTTCACCGTACTGACAGTGCTGGCAGTGTTAGCTCTAATAGTGTAACTTAGTGAACTCAAAATTTCTCGGGCCATCACTTCATAGGTTGGTTCTCTACGAATAAAAATTGTATGCAAGTGTAAATTATTCAATAAATAAACTACTCTAAAATGGATACCTAGACTGTATAGACACTTTTCATCAATGTACCTCGTCGCGAAAATTTTGCGTGTCTGCATGTTTGCCTCTGCCTATCCCCATCTATTCCTTCATGAAAACTATTTGTCCGTGCTCCATATCTGTCATTGTTGGTGGTTGTTTTGAAGAAAATAAGGGTTTTAGTGAGTTTTGTGATTTGGGAATTTTTTTGGAAAATGGACGAGAGGTTGGATTTTTATAGATGGGAAGTGAGTAGGATAGTGGGAAATGGTAGTTGAATGAGGGGTTAATAAGGTTTAATGGGTTTTTAATGGGGTCAATAGTGGAGAAAATGAGAGTTTTTGGAGGTTGAAGATGAAGAGGATAGAGAAAATGAGGATTTTCTCAATTTTGGTTCGTAAAGGCTCCAGACGTCTTGGTGCCCGCCATGAGGGAGATGGCGTCCGCCATCCTTGTCTTCTGGGCCCAGCCAGAGAATTAGGCATTGGCTGGGTTTGGATCCTTGTTTGGGTGTGTGTGTAACGTCTTATGAGATATTTGTACATGCAAGAGACATAGATAATATTTTTACATGATATAAATGATAAAAAACGCGCATTAAACATGAATAATAATAATAAAGATCCTGCAAAAATTTTAAATTTTAAAACTTAATCGACAAATTTGAATATGTGAAAATAAAACTATTAAAAATAATATGTCTGGAGTGAATTAAATGGCCATAATAGTGCGGTAAAAATAATGATAGTAACGCAGTAAAAATAATGATAGTAACGCAGTAAAAATAATGATAGTAACGCAGTAAAAATCTCCTCAACAGTCAGTTTGAGCAATGTCCTCAGTGCACTAGTAACTCCTTTAAAGTGATTGGCGACGGATACTGTTGCAGTGAGAATCGTGATACCAAGCTATTGATTAACTTGAATCTTAATTCATCAAATTCACAACCGAACTTTAATATATCCAAAGGAATGGTTTAAAGAAACAAAAACCTTAAAAATGCAAAGCAAAAGGCAAAGTCTAAAGCTACGCAAAGAGAGATCAAAGGTTCGGGGTTTGGTTATGCCTAGGGTAGGTATTTCACATCCTAAACATCTGTAGTACTCTACAGGAACCTCTTGTTAATATTTGTGTTATGCTAAAGTTTCTTGCTAAAGGAAATGTGCTAAGGTAAAGATCTAAAGTATATACAAAGTATGTTTGCTAAGACATCGTATCTCATGCCTACGTATCCTGACGGGAATGGAATCAGAGCAACCGTAGTTCCCCTAACTAGGGGTGAGGACCTCTTGATTGTGGTTAAGGTTCCAAAGGGAAAGTAAATGTCTGTAGTGAGACACCTACATAGAGTGCAGCGAGTCTAAACTAAGGTTAAGTTAGCAAGGAAGAGAATATCCACGGCGGGATGACTAAATAGAGCACGGCGACTCCAAGTCCTATGGCAAAAGTAAACAAGGTAAATGTCCACGGAGGGACAACTACATGGAGCACGACGACTCCAATCCTAAGTTGTAAATGTTAACATAAAGTTAGTTGTTAGTGAGTTAGTTGTTAGTTGGAAAGGGAATGTCCACGGCGGGACGACTAAATAGAGCACGACAACTCCAAACTTATGGAAAAGGTAAACAAGAAGTTAGTGGGTAGTTGGCTTGCCAAGACGTCGCATCTTGTGCCTACGTATTCTCAAGGAGAAATCAGAGCATTCTTAGTTCCCCTCAATGGGGTGAGGAACTCTTGAATGTGGTCAAGGTTCCAGAGGGATGTAAGAATTCATATGGAAGTACTTACATGGAGTGCGGCGACTCTTGAATCTATGTTGAGATTGTTATGGTAAAGAACGTCCACGGCGGGACGCTAAACATGAGTACGACGACTCAGATCCTAAGGTTTGGATAAAATGGTAAAGGATGTCCATGGCGGGACGCTAAATGTGAGTACGGAGACTCGGATCCTAAGGCTAGGATAAAAGGTAAAGATGTCCACGGCGGGACGCTAAATGTGAGTACTGCGATTCAGATCCTAAGGTTAGGATAAAGGGTAAAGGTAAAGGATATCATACATAAACCAACAATGTCACAACAATGTAAACAAAAGGTTCAAAATCTCATGGGGATAATCAAAAGTTTTTAAAGATTAACTACTTGAATTCTTACAAGCAAAGTTGAAATTCAAACATAAATGTACAAGGGAGACAACAAGCCAAGTTCATGTCATCTTCAAATAAAACTCAAAGAGGAGTGAAATCAAAGCTGTGAAATGAAGAAAGAGAGATAGGAAGGTGAAAACCCTAAAATGAATTACAACTTCCTTTAATGTAAAGTGTTTCTTAAAAATGGGATTTTAGAATTCTTTAAACATTTTATAAAAGTATGCAATAAAATAAGAATTTAGCAAAAAGAATCACTTAAAAAGGATTAAAAATGGTGAAGTTATGTAAAATTGAAAATTAAATAAAAGTAAATAAACCAAATGCTAAAAACTAAAGAAATGCCTCACCCAAGGCTTGAACCCAAGTCCTTGGGGGTTATGGGCACAAAATCATGCCAAACCAACCACTAAACGCGTGCGAAAAGTAATGGAAAAAGAAGAAATATTAAAACTTGGAAAATCATAAAATCAATGCAAAAATGCCCTCGCTGGCAAGTTCTTATGGCAAGGCAATAACCACTGGGGTGGAGATACATCCATTGTATCAAGCCACCCCAGTTAAACATAAACCTAAAGAGGCATGTTTCTGGGCAAATAACCAAGGCCAACTTCAAGTGAAATGTCAAAAACAATTTCAATCAAACTTTGTCAAAACTCAATCAATTTCAGTGAAATTTAAGTCAAACATGCCTGTTTTTTCACGAGGATTGTAATGGTGCCAACCAAATTTTGAAATGATGCTCACACACTGAAATCTGATTGAACATGCAAGGTGAGGACTTGAGGTGCATTTTGAAGTTCAGAGATTAAAACAAGTACATTTTAAAACAAGTAAGGGTCTGCTCACACTTTAAATACCATATAAGATGAGTTCCAACAGAAGGATTTGTTCAAAAGAAAATAAAACACAAAATCATCAGGTGAGTTGCAATTGGTGAAAATATCTAAGAACAAAGCTTGGCATATGGACAAAGTTTAAATGGCTCAGTAACAATGCAATGTTGATCAGTCCAAAGCTGCAACAGACCAAAGAACTTGCCATACATGAATTGTAACAGCTTAAGATTGAGCTTGATGGCATCATGATTAACCACCCTCAAAGGAGAAACTAACAGCCAGTTCAATGCACTAATACAAACCCAATGATTCAGCAGCATTGCAGACAAAGTAAATGCAAAAATCAGACAAACAAACTTTATAAAAGTAATCAAGGCAGGCCAGGCTCAAACTGATTGAGTTCACAACTTATAAGTTGAAATGAAATGCCAAAGCCACAACCAACAATCCTTTTCACAGATTGAAAACAATTTTTTTTAAAATAGTATAAACAAAGTTGGCATCACAATACCAACACTGATTAGTATATTGCCTTCAATGACAGTTGGAACCTCAAGTTGAGTAGACCCTAAATTGACAGTTTTAAACTCAAAACAATTCAACATTAATGTCACAACTTATAACAATGTCCAATTCTTCCCAAACTGTCAACACACACATGAAGTAGCAATTCACCAATCAAACAAAGTACCAATTTAAAACAAATGCAGTAACACATTACAATGCCCAGTAAAATAGATGCACATTTAAGTAAAGATTTCATGGATCAGAAGTTAACAATCTTCAGAACATGATAGTAAGCATACTTTGGTATTTCAATCAATACATGTTGATGAATTCCAACTGCAATTCTGACAGCAGCTCAAAAAGAAACAAAAACTCTCAAAGTAAAAGCATGATTGAAGAGATTTTGTTGAGAAATGAAACAAAAACATTCTTTATTGTAAACAAGATGCAAACATAACAAAAACCAGACTCCTACCATGAGAAAGTGGAACTGGTAGCAAACAAGGTTTGAAAAGTTTCTTAGAATTTAAAACAGGCCTATGACAGTCTTTTCCAACAAATCTGGCAGCAACCTTAAACATGGTATAGAAAACAACATTTAAACAAACAAAGCAATTTGTTTACAAACAGCAATGATCAAATACTTGACATGATTAGAAGATTGGATTATGGTAACAGTTGATTGGACAGTCCTGAAATCTACTACCAAGATTATAATAGCCCTCATGGATTTAACCAAAGCTGAGGCACACAACAGTCTTGAAAACTCACAAGATAAATCTCACTCTAGGATAAAGCTATGCATCTCACCAAATGCTAGGCTAATCCAAACTAACTTCAAACCTAACAATGTTCAAATATCAAAGCCTCTAACCTAAGCCTCTCCTATTAACAGTTTTCAAACAGTTTGGGTGGCTAAAATTGACATATCAATGCCAAGAGTATAAACTCATCATGTATCCAAAAATCATACTTTCACAAAGGCAAAAACAACACACAGGCCACCTTAATGACATCCCAACAGCAGATGCGCATGGTGTAGGTTTCACATATTTTTGACAGCATATTTAACAACTTTAACATGACAATGTACAAACCAATCTCAACCACAAAACAACATATGAAAATGCATACTAGTGAATGAGTTCAAAATAACATACCTCTTGTAGTCCTTACTATGCTAGCAGCCAAGAAAACTAGAGATCCTTCCTTTTGAGCAAGTTTGTGAAGCTTACTTCTTTTTGAAGAAACAAGCAAATCTTGAGGACATTTTGAGTGGATGAGATTCCAGTTGTTGTTTGAGATTATGAACATCTAATACAACATAAACATAAAGTATTCCAAGGTTTGTGATGGTAGATAATGGTTTGTGTAATGATCTAGTGTGAAAAATGCATAAAAGTCAAAGTGAGGTGTCAGAAAAGTTGACTTTTTTTCTAAGTGTTTTTTGAGGAAACCAATGGTGGGAACAACTTCAAATGATTATTTTTAGGGTGTGTATATGGTCTTTGAAGTGTTTTTGTATTGGGAACAAGAACTGGTGTGAAAGATGCAAAGTGGTGAAATTGGTGGTTTTGTGAGATTTCTTCACTTTCAAGCAAAGGGAGAAAGAAAGAGAGTTGTGTGTTCCTTGTGTTTTGGATGGCTCTAGTGTGTTGTATACAATGTGATGAATCCTCTATTTATAGGCTAAGAGAAGTGTTGGGGCAGATTTGGAGTCTTGGCCTTTGGAGGGAAATCTTGGAAGAAAATCCATCCAAGATTTGTGGTAGTTGTACACTCAAGCTCTTGGCTCACTGTGATGCATAAATCAAGTGATATGAAGGACATGGAGGTGACTGAAGTGAGGCTAGAGTGTAGGGAGGCTGCAGTTGTACCTTCCATCAAAACATTTCTCTTTCTTCTTGTTTTTTGATTAAAATATTGCCACATGTCTTGCAACTTGCATTGTCTACCAAATCCATCTTTCTTCTGCATTTCTAACCATCAAACCCTTTATATATCAGGTTAAGACTTTATCAAATGGTTGAGAATGGTTCAAGTGGCTGAAAAGTGAATTTGTGAAAAAGTTGAAATGGTGCACTCAAGTGTTGAGGCCCCAACTTGCTTGATTCATAACTCTCATCTCACAAAGGCTATGGAGGAGTTCTAGTACTTTTTGGAAAGCCCTCATGGAGCTATAAAACTATCATGTTTTCATATTCTTCATATTCCAAGTGGAACTAGGTCAAAAAACTCCTCAAAGTTGACTGAAAACATGATTTGAAAGGCCAGAAACATAGAAATTTTCTAAGTGTTTTCTCCCTCTTTTGAATATTTTTGCTATAAATCCAAATCTATGCATTTTTTGCACATGGACAACTGTGAGACTTTTGTAGGACTTTTCAAGACCTTTCCAACAAGCTTTGAACCACCTCATTTGGATGTGTGGTTAGGAAGTTATGGTCTTGCCCCTTTCAAAACCCTAATTCCCGACTTTTCCGATTACTCCTCAATCCTTGATCCAATGGTCATGAAACTTCATGGATAATTGTAATATGTTGTTAGGAACATATTTGCTTCATAATTTGAGGTCAAATTCCTTATGATCAAAGAATTGACTTTTCGGTCAAACGAACGATCGATCGATAACTACTAGATCGACTGTTGATGCTCTAGGGCTTTTTGAGGTCTTGAAATTTCTTGAGTGGACTTAACTACGCCATCTGAGCTTCATGGACCATGATTCCACCATTGGAACACCTTTTTAATCAAAAGTCAAACCACAGTTGACTTTTCCAAATCAGAAACCCTAATCGGAGATCCTGGATTGCACTTTTCTTGATCTTTGGGTAACAAACTCAAATTGGACTCATACTTGACCCAATGGAGTATCTGTGAGGATTTATAGACTTATTTCATGGAGAATAAATCCAAGGCATTGACTGATTAAACCATCAAAACCTCAATTCCTGACTGTACGGAACCCTGATTCACTTGTAACTTAACAAAGACAAACCTGAAATAGGTTAAGGTTAAATAATCAAATGAAAATGATCCTAGAATGATGATGAATATTTAAGGGGTCAAAATTGGGGGTGCAACAGATACCCTGATTCATATGTGGATAGGATGCTTGCGCCTCTGCAAGTTGGCGTCTGAAACTATAGATTTCCTGATATAGGGAATCATATTCGGTGGCATGTGTCGCATTGAAGACTTCTATTTGTAAGGTTAATTCAGTAAGCTCTTTGCAAAGAGAAATAGTCTCCTTACGCATAATATCGAACTCAGAATATATGTCGCGTTATTTCAGATGAACATTAGAGGAATACAATGTGGTCCTTTCTGAGGGAGGTGTAAGATGGTATTCAGGAACAGGTGGGGTTTCAGGTCTGACAGGTGCCTCATCCTGGCCTTCTAGGGCATACGACCATTTTTCTTTATTGTGGACATTGATTTGGGTCGGGTTTGGTAGTCTAAAGTAGTGAATGGTCTCATCATCTATCAAGAGTTTAAAATCGGTAGAACCAAAGAAAACTCTCCTCATTAGGCCATGTTCCAAACAATGGTTTAGGTTAATAAGGGTGTAGCCACAATATAGGGTCATGTGAGATAATTTAGGGGCGAGATCTATGGCATAATCTATGCGTGTCACTGTACCTCCTATATGGACGGGTCCTTCGAAATATCTGGCAGCTAGGTTAAGGTTATCAATTAGGAAATTTCCACTGGCTATAGGACGTGACTGGGAGGTGTAGAAGAGCATAAGGATCTCTTTAGCATATACATGGATGTCGGTTTCGCTTTTTCCAAAGAAGGTATGAGCTAGAATCATATGTGTCGCGGTGAAATTCGGATACCAAACTATTGATTAGTTTGAATCGTTAATTCAATTTGCAACCGAACTTTGATTTGTCCAAAGGAAGGGATAAAGGTCGAAATTCCCACAATGCAATGCAAATGCAAGGTTAGATTGTTATAGGTTCGGGGGTTGGTTAAACTTAGGGAATGTACTAGCATCCTAAGTTTCTGTAGTACTCTACAGGAACCTCTTGTTTTATGTTTGTTTATTGCTATGTGTTATCTGCTTAAAGGATTAGAGACCTAGGGGTTTATTTCTAAGTATACTCGATAAGATGTCGCATCTTATGCCTACATATCCTTACGGGAGTGGAATCAGAGTATTTGTAGTTCCCCTAAAGGGTTAGAGGAGTTCTTTGACTGTGGTCAAAGTTCCTACGGGTTTAGGGTAGTTGTTTTGATTGGGTTTAGGAGAAGAGACGAGTCTTCATGTTAAGGGAGAGATAACCACCACAAGTGTAAAGGGGGTCGTATGAAATGGTCTTTGCATCATCTTAAGAAAAGGGCTTAAGTACTCGGATGGTCTCCAAGTATGCCTTTATCGCTCTTAAGGCAAAGTTCCTACATATTTGATTGTATTGTTGTGGAGGTGGAGATTATATCTCACTTAAGATGATTAACATCTATTCTCTATTTGTGTTTGAAAAGTTTGTATTGTTGATTGTTTTGTGTTTGTCTAATTTGTAAAGAATAAAGACAAGGTCCTTCCTATGGGGTAGGATCTATCCTAAGAAGATCGACCTGAATGGGATCAAGGATCGTGGGGAGAATGATGCAGATGATATGCAACTACACACAAGTGTTGACTCATGTGTAGGTTTTTCCTTTGAACGGTTACGCAATGCGATAATATGAATGCGATAAGGTAAATTGCTTGTAAGATAAATTGCGGAAATGTAAACCATACATATACGCATGAAAGCGCTGAAGTGTAGGTGAATGTGTCGTGAAGTGGGTGTGCACGATTAGATTATTTGCGATGTTGACGGATTTTAATTGGTCGATTTGATTTTAGTTTTGTCTACTTAAATTAATCATATTTTCCTAAAAGAAAAGGTTTTAAGTAAGAATTTTAATATATTAAATAAGAGGTTTTATTATTATTATTACCAAATGTCATTATAAAAAAACTTATTATAAAGGTTTATTAAAATTGTAAAAGGTTGATTTTTATTAATAAAATAAGTAGATCATGAAGTGAATTTAATAAAATGGTTCTAATATTATTAATTATAAAATAGTTTTATTGCATTATAGGTTTATTAGATAAAATATAAACTTTTATCTATTAAAAAACTAACAATTAAATTTGATTAAAAAAGAGTTATTGTAATTTATTTAAAAGTTATATAAAAAGTTTTAAGAACAAAAGAACAAATAGACATATCATCTTATTTAGAAAAGGATTTATTAATTTAAAAAATCTTGAAGGGTTGATCAAGGTTAATTAAAAGATAAAATTAGTTTAATAGTTAATTAAATAAAAAGGAAGGGGTTAATGATTATATTATCAATTAATTAAATCAGTTAGTGAATAAGTGGGATTAATTAAGCGTTAATGGGGGATTGGGAGTAGGATTAGTGGCGATGTGTGTGCGGTGCGTGTGTGATAATAATTACATTATACAAATAATAAAATAAAGAAAAAAACGAAAACCCCATCCCCCCGAATCCCCAAATCGGAAAGGCACGCTCTCTCTCTCTCTCACGACCCATCGCCTCTCCGCTTTTGCTCGACGATCCTTCTCCTCCCACTTCTCAAATTCCTATTAAAACCCTGAAGAAACAAAACAAACATTAATCGTGCGTTAAAAATGTCAAATGAGGAAGATGGTTACCCCTGATGAATAATGGTGGCTCGCCGGTGAGTTTGCGGTTGTTTCGCGGGCGGCGATAGCTTGGGATAGTTGCGATGAAGGTCTTTCGGCGACAGGTTTGCGAAGGGGGTTCCGGCAATAAGACTCTGAAACAGATAAGTTTCTTGATTCTTTTCAAGTCACAATTTTAGGTTTTTTCTGGTTTCATGAGTTGATATGGATTGTTGTCTTCTGTGAATTTGGGCGTGAATTTCTGTGTATTTTGTTAGGGTTTTCTTTTGCGTGTTCCGTCCTTTTATAGGTGGTTTGAAAGTTAAAGCCTGATTAAAAACGGTTTTGAATGCTGATTTGGGTATTCCTTTTTCGGGCTGAATCAAATGAAAACTTTCCTTTTTCTGTCTGACTGCAATGATGTCTGTTAATGAGATTCCAATTTCTGATCTTGTGTGTCAATTGTTTAATATTGTCCAGGTTCGATGCATTGAGGATTTGGGATTGGATATTCTCTTTCTTATTGGGAATATTCTTCAGATGATTTTGCTGACTTGGAGATTGTGATTTGATTAGGGAAGTTCAAATCTTCCTTCTTCCGTGTTGATTTGGGATATTTGACTTTGTGTAATTAATAATCTCTGTTACTTGTTGGCTTCCATGTTAATACTTCTTTTTTCTTCTTCTCGCAGGGAATGCCTCATATGAGTTTAGATGTTTGCTTGATCTTATGCCGCGGTCGAGATAGGGTTAAGTCGGCGATGACGACATCGTGTCCGAGCTAGGAGTTGCAGTTGCCATTTCCTTTTGTCTCTTTATTTGCTTGGGACGCATTTGCTCTCTAAACTTCAGTGCTTGGTAGGAAGCTGGCGACGGTACCTGTTGCCCTTCCGGCTGCTCGAGACTGTGCCCAATGATGAGGTTTTTTTGAAAAAACTGAGGGCCTTGTGCTTTTATTCTTATCGAGATGCTTATCATTATGGTGAATGCTTGTTTTCAAATGTTCTGTTTGGTATTCGCAACTGCTATATGTATGCTTCTCTTGCAAGTATTATTTTGCAACCGCTGTTGATGTACGTTGCATTGCTGTTGTTAATGGTTACTCTTGAACTTGTTTGCAGATGCTAACCGTGGCTTGTTGTTGCTGATGCTTTCCTTGCTTCTTGGTTCTAATGTTGATGATGTTATGCCGCTGTGGAACTGATATTGCTATTGAGGAACTGATATAGTTGTTGTTGCTTGCATATGAGTGAAAATACTGGTGCCGTGTCACTGCTAGCTGATACCATGTTGGACTGTTGTTTTTTGTATTTCAGGGGCTGCTATTGTCAGGGGGAGTTTGGAATGGTGATGATGACGTCATGTCTGAACCGTAAGCTAGGATTGTTGAGAATACGGTTGCCTTTGCATATTGTTGGTTGAATGCGATGCTTGAGTCATGTTGAAGTCCGAGAAAGGTTTTGGTGATGACGACGTAACAGTCCGAACCACATTGGTGCTGTTGAATGCAGTTGCTCATCTGTGTTTCACACTGTTTGAACTATTTGCTAGTCGTCTTTTGCGTTCAAATTCCCGTCATCGATGTTCAGTAGGAAGCTGGTGACGGCGTAGGCTGTTACCCTCCCGGCTGCTCGTGCTTCTACCCGGTGATGAATTCAAGCTGAGGGCTGAACAAAATTCAACTCATCTTTTAAGCTTCACGTTATCTCTGCAGTACTTCTATTGACAATGTTCAATGCCCTGCTATTGCGGATGTTGAACTGTTGTTATTGATGCTCATAATTGATATTGCTTGCAGCCTGTATTTGTTCTGTTGCCGATATTGTGACGTCTTTTCTGATATTGTCTTCTATTTGCAGCGGATACTCTTGTTGCGACTGATGTGGTGCTTGCAACTGGTGTTGGCTATGCTGCTGGCTACGCTGCTTTCGTTGCTAATGGTTGCTCGCGGCTATTTGTTGTTGCGCTGATGTTAAGCTATACTGTTGTGTTTTTTGCTCTTCTGTAGGTTCTTATTATGCTTTCTGTACTGCTGGGGCATGCTGCTGTTACCGCTGTTTGTTGGAACACGGGCTGGCCGCTGCTGCTTGCGAGTGCTAAAAATACATGTTGTCGCTTGTAAAAGTTTGCCTGTTGTTGTTGCAATTGACATGCTTCCTCTTCTTCTTTCAAGATGCCGCCCGAAGCTCAGAAGCTGCCGGTTCCGCGCCGTTTGCCGAGAAAGGTTCGAAGGTGATGATGACTTGATAGTCTGAACCGCATTGGTGTTGTCGAATGTAGTTGCCTTGCGAATTACGTTGAGCTGTTCGAAATAGTTGCCTTGCGAATTACGTTGAGCTGTTTGAAATATTTGCCTTAATTCGATTTTCGATGTTCGGTAGAGAGTTGATAATGGCTACGGTCGTAGTCCTCCCGGCCGCTCGAGTCTCATGCCCGATGATGAATTGAACTGAGGGCTGAGCTTAAAATTAATTTCTTATGCCTTTACTTTGCTTTTCCAATGGTATTTGCTTAATGAGTTGCTTTAACAGGTGGGAGAAGATTGCGGATTCGATGCTCCCGTAATAATCAACTGATGACGATGATTCCTTTGGGTGCAGGGACGTTGAAAGCGATAGCTGGAGCTGTTGGCGAGTATTGAGGAAGTATCCTTCATGTGCTGCGGGTTTAGACGGCATGGCAGAATCTCGGGGCAAATGCTACTGGGGTACGACGCTGCGGGGTTTAGAATTGATGTATTGTAACTTGTAGAAAGTTCTCATAATCCGTCTTTTGTAACCTTTTGACGTATTTAGTGACTTGTAATATACATAATGAGGGCTTATTCCTGCTTTTAGTGGTGAATGGGTTAAGTCCAACATTTGTTATCACATGTTTATTCAATGCAAACTCGTATCTTTAGATTCTCAGGAAATTGAAATTGGATAAGTCTCCACCCGGAGTGACTTGGTGTCTTATTTTCTTTCAAAGCGTATTGCTGAAAAGTTTCTCTTTATGGACTTAATCTCCAAGTAGCATTAGTGATCTTGCATCCAAGCCAAAAGTAGAATCTTTTAGTTTATATACTTCTATGAGCCGTCAATCATCAAGTAGTCTAAACTCCGTATGAATGATCTTTTATCTCCAATAATTTGCAACGCCTTTGTAGCAACCGATTAAGAGGTCCTGAGTTGGTGGTATTCCATAAGCATTGATCAAACTCGACAAGTACTTTGTATGCTTTGTCTTCCATTATTTTAAAATGGTGATTTTGAAAAGAACTCTTTTAGCCTTAGAATCAAACTTGAGTAAGGACCAAATGACCCTGTCCGGAGGGATCGGGCTATTTGTGTCATCTTTGCTTGCGTCTTTAATACACCTGCGCTTACTTGTTATTCATGATAAAAAAATATACATATATATAAAAGGGACACACATATGTATAAAGAAAAGGTGGGATCTTAAGGTCAAAATTAGGGTGCAACAATATGGAAGTATCTAAAGGCTGGGTTATGGATCTTGTTTGATAGTTGGGTGGAAGGATCAGGGCCTCCTCCACCGGTGATTTGACTTTAGAACTTATCTAGCTCATCCTGCATAACATTTACTTCTGATATATCATGTATAGCATCTAGGCCATGTTGAAATCCTAAAAAGTTAGCAAAATCTTTGTGGTTAAGAATGTATTCTTTTCCAAATATTCAGAAATTAATATGCCCTCTTTTGAATCCTCTACCAGCGTAGGATTCGTAAATGAGAGAGGTGAGGAATTCTAAGGTTAAGTTCCTGAATGTGACATTCATTGCATCAAAGTATTCTTCCCATTGGAGTTGATGGTTGAGGTATCTCACATTGGCTTCAAGACCTAAGGTTTCAAGGCAGTTGGAAATAGGGTTCTGGTTGGGAGCATGGGTCTCTCATAAAGGATCACAAATCGTTTCCTCTGCTTATCATTCTTGAACACCACGTGCATATCATCTTGGTATGGGGTTGTTCCTATAGGAGTTTCCATAAACTAATTGGTATGGGGTTGTTCCTATAGGAGTTTTGAAAGCGGTCCTGTAAGCCCACAATGTTTCTTGTAGTCTCAGGGACCAATCTTTTCTAGATTTTGAAACAGTCTTTTCTAAGATTTGTTTAATCTCCTTATTTGACACTTCTACTTGTCCACAGGTTTGTGGATGGTAGGGTGTTTCTACTCTGTGTTTAACTCCATACTTATTTAAAAGGTTATCAAATATTCTTGATATGAAGTGTGATCCGCCATCGCTTATAACGAGGCGAGGTACTCCAAATCTAGGAAATATGTAGTTTTTGAATAATTTTATGACTACTCGAGTATCGTTGGTAGGTGAAGCCACAACTTCGATCCATTTAGACACGTAGTCAACAGCTGCTAAAATATACTTGTTTCCCATTGACGATGGAAAAGGTCCCATAAAATCTATTCCCTAAACATCGAAGAGTTCTACTTGGATATTTTGTAAGGGCATTTCATTACGTCTCGAGACATTCCCATTGCGTTGAGACCGGTCACATGTGACAATGTAAGCATGGACGTCACGCCATAATGTTGGCTCGAAAAAGCCTTCTAAAAGAATTTTGGTGCAAGTCTTAGATGTGCCTGCATGTCCACCATAAGGTGCAGAGTGAGAGTGTTTGATTATGTTTTCCACTTCCTCTTCTAGGACACAGTGACAAAATATGTCGTATGCGCCTCTCTTAAATAGGAGTGGTTCGTCCCAATGAAAGTGTTTCACATTGTGAAAGAACTTCTTCTTATGTTGGTAGTTAAGATTAGGGGGTATGATATCAGAAACTAGATAGTTTAAAAAATTGGCGTACCAAGGTACATTTGTAACTGCTAGGGCATTTTCAATGTTTAATTCTAAGTAGAGGTCGGGGTCATCACTATGATTGGTTCTAACTGCTACTATAAGTCTATCATAAATAAAGTCATCGGTTATCAGGATGTGGTCTGGTTTTAAATATTCTAGCCTCGAAAGGTGGTCTGCAACCACGTTCTCTGTGCCTTTTGTCGCTACTGCGAAAATAAGGTGCCGGCAAAACAGAAGAGTCACCACCTTTCGTTATTTATCCCACAGAAAAGGAAAGGAAACGATCGGAAAAACCTGACAAAAAGGTATAAGACAAGGTCATCGCAACCACGTCTGGGTTCGGGAGTCGGTTACGCAAGGGGAAGGTATTAGCACCCCTCACGTCCGTTGTACTCAACGGGATCCACGCTTGTTGTGTTTATCTGACGGGTTGGTTTTATCTATCTACCTATCAAGGCTGGTCTGAAAAGAAAAGAAAAATGACTCGGTAAAGCATCACGCTTTGTGCCTACGTATTCTCGTCAGGGAATGGGAAATCAGAGTCAACGTAGTTCGGCTAACTACGGGTTACGGATGGGGGAAGGTGGCTCGCCAATACATCAGTATTGTGCCTACGTACTCTCAACAGATATGAGAGATCAGAGCTTACGTATTTCGGGATAATACGGATTACGGGGGTTCAGATTCATCTATCTTTCCGAGTAGGTTTAACAGACGGTTCCAGCAGTTTGGTGTATGCAGCTTGCTCGTCAGAGACTCGTGCGTTACCGTTTGCAGTAGAACTGAGAGTTAACGAAACTCTTTTCTTCAGAAAAGTTTTCCTTGAGTTATGGGCCCACGGGGCAAAAAGGTTTGAACTTTGTTTTCTGTCTTTTACAGAAGAAGTGTTTTTTATGGTTGTTTGCAACTAATATCGCACTAGAGACTATGACCTAGGAGTGAATGCATCGCATGTCACCCAAAGGGTACCATACTAAACATCCTGATAATTGGAAGGAAACCCTCCAATAATCATTTCCTAAGTAGCTTAAGGTTCGTAACGTACGATATCAATTAACCTTTATTACTGTATTTTGATTTGTTTTAGGGGAGAAGAGAACAAACACAACTAAGGGGAAACTATCAAGTCCTAATGTTGTCATGCCAAGGATTCATCCTATGGTTGCGGTTTGAAGCAGGGAACTCCTAGACGTTATCATGCAAAGGCTTCAGCCTAAAGTCTAATCATAACTTCCTTATCAAAGGAAGTGAGAATCCTAGGGGATCATGTCAATGGGAAACAGACAACAGACAAAGCATCAGCTAAACATCAGTAAAACAGAAGAGAAAACAATAAAGATACACATGCGATGCAGCAATACAAGCAGAGGGAGACTCACTCAACCTCTAGAGCAATCAAGCAAGAGCAACACAATACACAGGCAAGGGAGACAAGCTCAACCTTCAGCCAACAAGCAAAGCCAAACAGTAACAGACAAGCAGAGGGAGACAGACTCAACCTCTAACGCAAACAAGCAAAGGGAGGCAAGTTCAACCTTTCAATGCACTTAGGCCTAGAATCAACTACATGAAAACCTATTCTAATGCAACACACCAAAGAAACAGTCACACAAACACAGTTAAACAGCAAACACAACAGAGCAGTACAACAACACTCCAGCAGTCTGACAGTCTATCTTCTAGTCCAAGTTATCTGTCCAAGCTATCCATTAGGAGAGAAGGGAATAAGGACTTCATATTCAAGCTTCAACTTGCTCCATCAAGAGATGATATGAATCAACACAAAGATTATTGCATGATGAGGGGAAGCATGATGGAAACCAATGGAATCCATGATGGCACTCAACCACTCATCTGAGATTGGTATCCTCAAAGGTTTTACCTTTTGTGGTAGGCCTTTAGTCCTTCCAAAGGAAGGACTAGGCTCCCACAAAGGAACCTTGCATCATTGGATAGGAAATGGAATGCAAACCAAAGCAAACCACAATTATGAAAAAGGAAGAAACTCCTAAAGGCTCTAAAAAACCCTAATTCCACAAGCTCTAAAAGCAACTCTCTAAAGGGAACTAATGCACCAAATTAAACCTTAAGATTCAATCTACAGAGGCATCAACATGTCTACTAAACTATCAGAAAAGATTTGGAAACTTATCATGAACTAAAGGTCACTTTTGAAGTTCAACTATGGGAGGTACTATGCTAGAGGCATCCTACAAACAGCCTAGATGTAAAATCTAACTAAAATAGTAAATCAACTCCTAAAAATCTATAAAAAATCTTGAGTGATCCTAAAGGTATTGAGAACCTATGATAAAAAATGCAGAGCTTAAATCAATGTTTAAGGGCACTAAGGAAATTCTAAACCAAAAGTTGTCAAGTGAAAGCTCAAGTGGGGAAGGCTTTAAAAACCTAGTTCAAAACTATGCATAGAGTTACCTAAAAATCACCACAAAAATCCTATAATCTCATCAATATGTCTACTACCAGCCAGCAGAAGATCAACATTAAATTTTAAAGCATAATTAGTAATAAAATCAGCAAGCAACAAGTCATTTTATGCATTTTTGATCAACTATTAAAAATAGAAAAATGGATATTAAATTGAAAACAACGCCAAAATAGAATCCAAAAGCATGGAAAAATCAGAAATTAAACAAGGATGACCCACATATGTTTTCCATAATTTTCTGATCATTATTCTAATTAATATGAATTAAAATCAATCAAGTCAATTAAAGAATATAGAAAATGAATAAAAGAAATAAAAAGAATTCAGAAAAAACCACAACCCTAAGATCTATGACTCAGTCCACTCATCTAAAGGCTGCGCGCGTGCCACCTCATTTAATAAAACGACACATTTTGCTCAGGGACGTTGTATGGTTCAGTTGACTGAGGCATACGGTATGGTCTAATCACATGCGTTAAATGGAAAAGTATGATGATCTAAGGCTCCAGGATGTGCCACCTCACGAAGACCAAGTCAAACTGAATCTTGTACGTGGGATGCTAAGACCTAGTCAACTATCTCAAACAGATCCAACGGTGGTCCATCATCTTCTCCAATTTGAACTGATACTAGGGGGAAAACATTCGCGGTGGCCGGAGAAGAGCTCCACCGTCTTCTCCGGCGAGAGCAATCATGCTTTGGATTCAAACCCCACGAAGCTTAATGAAAATTACATGAATCCACTCGCCTCTTCACACTGATCATCAAGATCCATTCCATTTTCACTGATTCTCCACAAATAATCAAACACGATGATGAACAGAAAAATCCTCATTTCAATAAATGTCATCAAACTTCAAATTCTCTCCATAGAACTCTTCCTCACCTCTCAAGGATCACTCTGATCTATCCAATTCATCCTAACTCTCAAGAATCAGCCATATACGAGTCTAAACAGAAATGTCATCCAATCAAGAATCATCACAAAACTCCATAATTCCGATCCTAAAATGATCTAGGTCATATCTACAACCTAACCACATGCCAAATTCATTCTAAATAGACCTAAACCAAGAGGAATTTCGAAGGATAAAAACCTGAATAGAAGCTTGAAATTGAAGGTGTTCGTGTGCGAATCTTGATGCCAAAATGTGCAGATTTCTTTACTGAAGTTTGCTGAATGATTCTTGATACTCAGAAGCTCTCGATTCTTCCTAAAACTCCAACTGCAATAACTGTTTTCTTCACCAAATGCCAACCAAAATTGATCTAAAATGGACCTTGAGCTTATATATGATTGTTTTGGATACTTCCCAGGCCCAATGGAAGCCCAATTTGATCAATCCAAAATTTCACTTTTCCTTCAAAACTCTAACATGGAAGTCGTGTAATTCTGCTCTGTTTCAGCTTCATTTTCACTCACATGGCTTGCATAATACTTGGTGAAGGTAAACGGATCAGATTGAAAGCCTGACTTGATCCTATGGTCAATCTTTGATATGTAACTTCATCATGAAGTAATCCAAATAAAGTCCATGAAGCAAGCCTCAAATTAAAATTCTACCAATGCCATTGTCTTCAAAATTCCATTTCCAATCAAAATATGTACCAATTTGTAATTTTTGAACCATTGTGATTTATTTTGAATTTTTCCTTTTTTAATGCCTTTAATGATCTTTTTTCCAAATTTTCCTCATACACTTCTCAATTCAATCCATATCAATGAATCTTTGGGTCATGGTTAGACAAATAACACTATTTTGAACAACTTTCAAGTTGATCAAAACTCCATTTGAGATGTCTAAGTTGATGAAATTGACCTATAACCAAAAATGACCTATAATTCCAAATTCCCAAAATACTCTTATCTTGTAAAGCTTGTAACTTGAGTTCTACAAATCCAATCATGGACTTCTAGTACTTTCTAGAAATCTAATAAGATAAGGAAAAAAATTCATGTTGGCCAAAAGTTCATGAGAATCATCTTTCTAGGTCAAAAATGTCATGCAAGTTGGTTGACTTTCAAGCTCCAAATTCACATGTCTCTAATGACCTGTAACTTCTCTGGCTCATAACTTGAGTTCTACAAACCCTATCAAGGACTTCTAGTACTCAAATTAAAGCTACGATCCTGCTATACAACAATCATGTTGGGGTCATGGTGAGATGAAAATCACATCTTGAGCTATGTGGTCTTGAAGTTAGGCACCAAACCAGGGGATTTTACACTGTCAAGCATAGCAACCCTAGCCTAGGAACTCCTCACACTCTTGATTCATGATAAGTTGACCTTGGAATCATACCTTGGACATCTTAATACATCAATCCATGATAACATGGCCTTGGAATTAGGTCTCAACCTTCTTCAAATCATCAAATATCCTAGGGTTGTCCAGATGAAACCCTAGTTGTACCAATCTTGGTAGCAACTCCTTATCCTTTGCATAATGACCTGTCTAGGCTTCAAAATGATCTTCAATACTTCTTATGAGCTCTCTAAAGGTTCTAGGTCTTCTCCCATGGATTCATAATCATCTGAGGACTCCCTACAACTCTCAAGTTAGGAGACCTACACACTTAGCTTCAGCCACTCTTTCTGAGATTCTGTGACTTCTCTGGTGAGGATATCAACCCTTGAGAACTTGGACAAACCTCTTATCTAGCTTCATAGCCTTGTGTAGCCCTTGACTGGTAGTCATACCTCTTGATCTCCTGCATACATGTCAATAAAATGCATATGATAATGCTAAAATGAATGCAATGAAACACAAGCTAGGTAAAGAAAGGTTAGGAAAATTTTGGGGTGCAACACCTTTCTTATCACGGATCTCCAAGTCGAAATCATGTAGCAAAAGGATCCAGTGAAGTAATTTAGGCTTAGGGTCCTTTTTGCTTAATAGATATCTGATAGCAGTGTGATATGTGTAAACAATAATCTTTGCTCCGACAAGATAAGATCGAAACTTGTCAATAGTGTAAACTACGGCGAGGAGTTCCTTTTCGGTTGTGGCATAATTAAGTTGGGAGGCGTCTAGTGTTCTACTAGCGTAATAAATTATATGAAGTTTCTTATCTTTATTTTCCCCTAAAACAGTACCCACAACGTAGTCACTTGCATCGCACATGATTTCGAAAGGTTGATTCCAATCGGGAGGTTGCATAATAGGTGCGAAGATTAGCGCTTGTTTAAGGTGTTTGAAAGCTTCAAGACATTTATCGTTGAAATTGAACTCAAAATCTTTCATAAGAAGGTTGGTTAAGGGTTTGGTTATTTTGGAGAAGTCCTTAATGAAGCGTCGGTAGAAACCGGCGTGTCCAAGGAAACTCCGGATCTCTCTAATTATTTTCGGTGGTTAGAGGTTTTCTATAACTTCTATTTTAGATTTGTAAACCTTAATGCCTCTTACGGAAACTATGTGTCCAAATATTATTCCTTCAGTAACCATAAAATGGCATTTCTCCCAGTTTAGAACAAAATTGACTTCTACGCATCTTTCTAGGATTCTCTCAAGATTGGTTAGGCAATTTCTAAAACTGGATCCACATAACGAGAAATCGTCCAGGAAAACTTCCATGAACTCGTTGAGGAAATCTGCAAAGATTGACATCATACAGTGTTGGAAAGTAGTTGGGGCATTATGTAGCGGGGAAATTCGTGAGTGTAAGTTATTGATTAACTTAACTCAAAAAGCAAGACTCACCACCGCACTTTTATTTTTCCAAAAAAGGAAAGGAAAAATAGCGAACAAAACCTAAGATTTCTAAGACAAGAACAAAAACAAAGATCAGGATAAGGGTGTTGTTTACACAATAGGAAGGTGTCAGTACCCAAAACGTCTATAATACTATAAATATATATAGTACTCTATAGGAGCCCTTTGAAATATCTACGCTTTTTAGTTTGAAATTTTTTGTTTGAAAAGAGATTGGGGAGATGAGGAGAGAATTATTTTTAATATTTTTGTGTTTGGAGAGACTTATCATCTCATGCGTACGTACCCACAAAGTGCAATAAGGATCAAAACCTCGTAGTTCGTGGTACAAATAACAATTTTTTTTGGTTTTTATTGATTTTAAATGTAAAGGAAAGTCATCATTTAAGGAGAAAACCACGACTAGTCGCCCACAGGTATAAGATAACATTTGCATCACCTAAAGATGGAGGATTTTGCTTGGATTAAAATCAACAAGTCTATCACTCAACAGCTAATTGGAAAATGTCAACATCTTAATACTATGAGGAATAGGAGAATTATATCTCAACTATGGAAATGACTCATATCTAAACTTTATAAAAAGTTTTAAAATGATAAGTGCGCAAAGGCACAAAAAGTTTGAATGAGGTTGATCTTTTTTAAAGTCTTTTTGAAATTTGTCAAAATATGATTAATATTGATTGACATTTATTAAAGAAAACAAAGTTTGAAAATAACTTGACAAAAGTTAAGGTTTTATTGTGAAAGTGGTTTAAAGTTTGAAAACAAGAAGGTTTTGAAAGAGTAAGAATTTTTGAAAATTTAAGAAGAGGAGAAGATGAAGCGACTACCCTAGAAAGCAAATGAAAGCTAGAGATAAGAAGATTCTAACTAAAAGATAGCACACTTCACAGCAAGCCAAATAAGAATTCCGTCCGCCTTGACCATAAGCAAATGAGCAAGCCAAATAAAGGAAAAGATCCACAATACTCCAAGCACAGGGAAAGAGACCTAATTCTAAGTCCAAGGGTGAAAGAATAGTCCAAGAGAATAACCACAAAGTTAAGAGTACCATTTTTTTTAAGGTTTAATCCTTTATTAGTATTTTAAACAAGATATGGTCCAAGTGGACAAAAGAAAAGAGCGGAAACATAAACATGTGTCCAACGGACAAATGAAAAAAACAGAAGCATAAATAATAATATGATATGAGATGATAATAATGGAGCATAAAGATAAAAGAGAGATAGGGAGCAATAAGGAAACATAAACAAAATTAGTACAATGATATCGTTAGTGAGTTAGTGATTAGTTGTTAGAGCAAATGATCAATGATGGTTAACTCATGCAATTAAGCCAAAGTTGATGAAAACTTATTAGAGGATTGATAAAATCAAAGCCTTCTAACAACAAGTTTCATAGGTGATGGACCTAAGAAAAATAATCAACTATACTTGGACTTTCAAATATAAGTTTGAACCACGAAAGATCACTTTCTGATTACAGGACAATTTAGTGTTATGTTAAGCAATCGTAATCGGGTTTATGTAGAAACTACGACTATCTGAGGCCGGTCAACAATAATGCTAGTGCTAATACATGCTAGAGAAGTGATGTGTACATCACTCTCCGAAAGCAATACCGCACCAAAATAAAATAGGTAACGATCTCATCTTCATCAAGAACTTAAAATAAGTTCAAACGATATCGAATATTTTCATCGATCAAAAGAAAAAAGAGAAAATGAAAGGGAATTCCGAATTGGATTACAAGTTCAAGGTCATTCCGTCTTTAAGTTCATCCACTCATCTCGGTGGATTAAAGCACTAAACATATTATTAACTCAAAGCACCTAAAATGAATTGAACAATTCACTTTAAAGATAGATTTGAATTAGTGAATGTTTATCCAACTTCATCTACACCCTAAGTCCAATGAATTTAAAGAGGAAAATGACCTTTAAAAGTGCATTCCAAGGAAAAAATCAAAAGGAAATGGAAGAAGAAGAAGAAAGAACCAAAACAGTCCCAAAACTTAAAATCAACACTGGGTAATCGATTAACACCAGGAGGTAATCGATTACCACTGCTAAAACAACAGCAAATCAGCTTAAAAAAGTGCAGAAACTTGATCAATCATTTCTTCAAACACCTCATGATCAAGGATGCAATTGAGCATGAAAATTCTAGTCAAATAACATCAATCAACCCCAATAGAACACAATTTGTAAGATCCAAAGACCAAACAACAAGAATCAACAATATATCACATTATGGAAGATGTATCAAGAACAACAATGGTGGATCAAGAAATTACCACTCTAAATCTAGAAATTCTTTAAATCAGCTCCACAAATCACACTTCAAAGTCTTGATCTACTAGAATTGATGATGAAAAAGTGAATGGACGAAGGTTTAACTCAAAGATTAGTAAGTTCTAATGTTGAACTTAGTAACTTTCAAAGGAAGAAAGAGTTTTGGTGAATTTTGTAATTGAAGAAACAATTAGAGTCAAGAAAGAACTTGACAAGGTGAATTTGGCTTTCAAAAGCTTATGAAATGAGAGAAATGAAGCCTCTATTTATAGGATTTAGGCTTGCAAAATTTGGTGGATTGGAGTTTGGTTTGGAATCAAAATTAGGCTTGGAAAATTTGGTGGATTGAAGTTTGGTTTGGAATCAAAATTAGGCTTGGAATTTGAATTTGGAAGGAAATTAATGATCAAGTGGTGATTAGTGAAGGTGTATGGTGGAAATTAATTATGATGAGGTAGGGGAATTAAAATGAAGTGATCTAGAATATTCTCATGTTGCAATATTTGAACTTGGTAGCAAAAATGCTGCAGAATTTGAATTTGCCCAATTTTCACAAAATTCGCACAAGGTAATCAATTACCCAATATTAGTAATCAATTACCACATGCAAAATGGTGAAAATTTTCCTTTTTGATGTGTTGTCTTGGCTCTGACTCGAGTCTCTTGCTTGTCAAAGAAGGAATGGAAATAAACACATGAACCTTGGAGTCTCTTGAATAAAAGCCAATCAAATCTTGGGAAACTCTTGATTAGATGATTTTGAAATGGTTGCTGATCAACTTTGACTTTGTTTAGATGAAATTCATTTGAGCTGAGGAACTAATACTTGATATCTTTGATCCAAATTCATCCTGAAAAAGTTAGTGAAGGAAAAACAAACATTTTTTGGATTTTAATCAATGATTAGTAAACATAAACATAAACAAATATCAAACAAACGAGAAAACAAAGGTGTCTGGTGATCTCTCAAGAACAAACCTGCAGAGGAAGGCAGGAGAACCAAAGCTTGCAATCTTGTTTTTGGGATGAGATGCAAATGACATGTGGGATCTTAGGAGTAAAAATTAGGGTATTACAGCAGCCCCTATTTAAAATTCTTCTATCCGAAGATATGAAGATTGACATCTTTGTCTCGACCAAATATAAGAGACTTAAATATAATAAATAAACCCAATTTTAGCCCTAAGAGGACACAAAATGATATGATTATGCTAAAGGTATGATATGAAAACACAAGACCTCCGTGGGGAGAAAATGCTAGGGAGAAAAAGAAGAAAAGAGACTCCTGATGCTCTCCAAGTGCACGAAAATATCAAAGTAATATAAAAGATTGTTGAACCCACAGAGACCATTGTCAACCTATCGTTATCTATTGCTGCGATGTAAAGCTAGGCCTAATGATTACTTGGTTAAAAAGGAATTTAAAATGAAAGTTAAAATGAAATTTAGAAAATATTATAATAATAAGGAGAGGCCAGAATATGGATTTCGTGTTCCTATGGGACTCTGTATATTTTAGGCACTAATTATAATTAAATTATGTTCCGTAGAAAATACTCGTTTAAAGACCTCTGCCTCACACTAGTTGTTGACTCGGGTCATATTTTTAAGGCGGAATGTACGGTCTTGCTGTCCCATTCGAGGTTAAAAATACTGTTTGAAAATAAATATATTCCGATTAATTTTAAAGCGCTCTCGCTGTGTTTAAAATTAATGCCTAGTTTTTACTATCCGGTTCAAACCCCACGCTTTCACGTGTCGGCTCGAACCTTAATATGCTTCTCACTCTCATGACAAAGCAATGGTAAGCAGCTTCTCACTCTCGTGACAAAGCTACCTAAATTACGGCTAAAAACTAAAACCAGAAAAGAATTTATTTAATGTTTCGCGCCTATTATTTTCTATTGAGTCTCGTCGGTAACGACGGTCCTCATACATTGTACTCAGACATAATTTACCGAGACATTAATTTAGATGAAGTAACATGAACATAACAATTGAATTCAAGAGCAACATACTAACGAAAATAATAATGTAATAATGATAAATAATTTAAAGCGATATTTGTAGAGAAAGGTAGAATCTTGAAACAGTAACAATGGCAGAAGGATAAAGCGTAAAAGTAAATGGCAGAAATTAAAGGAAATAAAATAGATGCGATGAAAGTAAATGAACCTGAAATAAAAGCTTAAATTAAATCGAAGGCAAGATTGATCCAAGAATTACATAAATTGTAGGCCTAAACACTAATGGTGTAGTAGTTCCTCGATGTGAGAAAGCTACCACTTTTACATTGATGATATCTGCCTAAAAACTATGAGTAGTGTTTCCACGTACAAAACTTGGATCCCGAAAGATGTGAATCTAAGGCCTATTTATAGGAGATATTCCATTTTCCAACTTCCAGAGATCATGCATGAGATATGGAGGAAGTGGGAGTAACTTCCTGTGGTGGGCAGTTAGTGGAGAAAGCTTATGAGAAAAGGAGAAAGTATAAGAAGGAATTAAGTTGAGGGTGTTCATGGCCACTACTATTTTGAACGTACTGAACTTGGGGTCATGATGATCATGACGAGCTTGTGACGACCGTCCCACTTAAGTGATGCTCGTGACGGTCGTGGTGGTGTCTGTGACAACCGTCACACCTACAAAATCTGCTTTTCTGTTTTTCTTCTCTATTTATTTCTTTCTTATTTCTTTTCATTCCATTTCTTCTTCTTTTCTTTCTTTTAATCCAAATTCTCCACAATCTGCAAAACATAGTAAATTGACCGTATAATAGAGTATAAATCAAGATAAATTAACAATAATCGCAAATAAATTCATGTAGGTCGAGTCAAATAAACGATATAATTTCGCGTTATCAACTCCACAGGGGAAAACAAAAGAGCTAGATCCTATTCCTATAAAGGAAAGGCAAAGACTCAACGGGGAAAGGGATACCAATTGCCGGTTACTGAGCGAAGATACTTAAGCCGAAGAGAACATGTAAAATACTTTCTACTAGTTACTGAGTAGAAAATAAGTGTAATAAACATGAAAGAATTGTCATCTACCTGTTACTGGGTAGAATACAAAGAGATGTATTACTTATTACCAGTTACTGGGTAAAAAGTAATCCAATTGTTGAGAGATAATCAACTACCTGTTACTGGGTAAGAAAAGAAACAATGCCAACTACTGGTTACTGAGTAGTTTGGCGATAGTAATAAACCTGAAGAAAAAGGTTACCGACTATCGGTTACTGGATAGGGTAAACAGTATATCAACTATCTGTTACTAGGTAGGAAAAGGAATATCACCACAAGGGAAGATTACCGACTACCGGTTACTGGGTAGAAAAATAACGGTAACTAACCAAAAGTGAGACAAATGTTACCTGCTACCTGTTACTGGGTAGAAAAATAAAGGTAACAAGCTCGGGAGGAAAGATTACCTTTTACCGGTTACTGGGTAAAAACAAAGGATAACCAACCAAAAGGGGTGAGAAATATTACCTACTACCTGTCACTGGGTAGAAAAATAAAGGCAATATACTCAAAAGGTGAAGAAACATTACCAGCTACCCGTCACTAGGTAGAAAAATAAAGGTAATGAACTCACAAGGAATACCTACTACCAGTCAATGGATAGGGTATTACAAATGTCAACTACCTGTCATTGGGTAGGACAAACTCGACTTCCCTTCACTGGGTAGGAGAAGGAAATAAAGGTCGACTGCCTGTCACTGGTTATGACAAACACACTCGACTACTTGCTGCTGAGTAGGAGAAGAGGTACATTATCAGTTACCTGTCACTGGGCAACTCAAATCACACAACAAACTTCTCATTGGGAATTCTTCCACAGAGATTCCATTTGATGGAAAAGCTGGTAGGATAAGGATCCACCATTTCACAATAAACTTCTCTGTTGAGGATGAACTAGAGAAATGTCATGTATTACGAAGATGCAAATAAATTCCTGAAGGTTACACAAATTCCTCAAATAAAGAGGCTTCCACTTGTAATCAGGTGAGGTTTTCCTTGCTGGGGACACACAAGATGCTTAAATAAAGAGAACACTTCTTGTTTTCGCACAAGCAATTACCAAGAGAGTGTTATGAAAACATCGTTGGGGAAAATTAAAATCTTCATCTTCTGATGGGGATCAGTAAACAGATTCTTGCCGAGGAAAATAAATCCTCAAAAAGAGAGAAATAAATACTTTTTCGTCATCCAGGTTTCACAGCCCAGAGGAAATCAAAATAACCACTGCAAGAGACCAAAGCTCAATCCAAGAATAAACTGGAGAGAAACGGTCAAGCAAGACTTTACCTGATGAGAAAATATCTCACCGGGGGTCAATTCCATCCAGATAAAATTTGGGGAAGAAAGCTAAAACAAACACTTTCCACGAGGCATAAACTTAGAGGGGAATTAGAAAGTATATGAATTTTTTGCTTAGGGGTTGGCACTCTAATGGAGAGAGGACACACGCACTACAGGGGGAAAAACACCAAAGAGCAAGGAAGTACCAACAAAAATGCAGGATGCACAATACAACAAAAACATGATATGCTCAACAAAAGGAATGCACATGCAATGCATATGAGTATGAATATGCTGACAAATTAGACAAAGAGAATAAACAGAGGATGAACAAAATATCACAACACCACCAAATACTCGGCTAATCTCAGCAAGTTGGAGACATCATTGGAGATCGTGTTGGGGATTTAACAAAAGAAATCCTACAAGAGATATATAAAAGCCATCAAAGGAAAATAAGTCCTAATACAAGGCTCAAATACCACTAAGGAGGGGAAAGTACTGCTTGAGGAAAAAACCCAAAGATCAATCTTCAATAATCAGTAATCCGCAAAGGGGATAACAACATCAACTCTTCTTTAAGGATAGAAGATAAACTGTTGGGGGAACATCAACCCAAATCTTCTCGAATCTTTTTGGGGATAAGAAGAATCCATTTGAACCCGGCTTCAAAAGGATGAAGAGATCCATTGAGGTTTGGAATCATGTAAACAACTATACAAACTCCACTAGGGAAAAACACAACTCTTCTGAGGATACAACAAAGAACTCTGAGAGAAACATCCAATTATGAGGGAGATATCCTGGACGTGTCGGGGAAACTAAGAAATTAACATCATAGCAATAAGTCAAGATGTGGGGGATTTTAAATCAATACTCAACACAAGGTGAGAGAAAACCCGATAGGTGACTACTATATCAACATTTCTTATAAGAAAGCAACATGCTCTTTTCTTGGGAAACGATCCAAAGTAAAGATGCATAACCTCTACTAGCAATAAGCAAAGACGAATCTCTGCATGGGGAGTAACATCAAGGAGAGGGGGCCTTCAAAACTGCTCAATTGTCTGATCATAACCTAGATGGATGAAGGAAACATACCCAGCTGGAGAAAATTTGAATTAAGACTTAGCTGGGAAAACCGAACAACACTCGTCTGGTTATCCATAGGAACAAAACTCTGCTAAGGGAATATCATCAAACTCTACTAGAGAAACCTCAACACAAATCTATTGAGGAGCTGTCAATAAATTCTGCCATAGGAGCAAGAAAGAACCCTGATGAGGAAAGCATCAACAAACTCTACTAGGGAGAGTATCAACAAGAACAAAATCTATTGAGGAAAACACTAATTTTTGCGCTTTGAGATTTTACCAATCTTGGGATAAATATTGACATTCCTTTTTATATTTATAAATTAAAGAAAAATGTTTTTATAATTTTCAAAATTTAAATCAATTATTCATATTTGTTTCAAAAATCATCATAAAAAATAAAATGAAATTCTATAAACAGAAACAAAACAAGAATTGCAAACAAAAGGACAAAGACCTAAATTTTATTGATAGAATGGTAGTCCGCAAAAAGGCGTAACTCCACGAATCATTACAAAGTTTGAAAAATGGTAAATACAATGGAAAATGCTATATTTGAATACAATGATCACTATTCTCCCTAACAACTTTGAGTTCTAATTGTGCTTGAGACTTCGGCTGAGAATGATTAAAGTAAAATCCTTGATAGGAAATGTTGCTTTAAACTATCAAGACTAGTCAGGTGCAGCTACTTGCCATAATCCCTAACTTTTTCCTAGATTTCCCTATCGGATTTTCAATCTACCAGGATGTTTATTTTTGTTTTTGTCTCTATTTTTTTCCTGGACTGCCCTTTCGGGTTTTCAATCCACCGAGACGCTCATTTTTGCCTAAGCCGCCTTTCGGGTTTTCAACTTAGTGAGCTGTTCTTTTATTTTTTAGGCAAAGTATTTCTTCACTGCATCGGTATTCATAGGAAGAGTGAACACTTCACCATCCATAGTTGTAAGAATTAATGCACTGCCAGAGAAGGATCTCTTAACAACATATGGGCCTTCGTAATTAGGAGTCCACTTACCCCTAGAATCAGTAGTAAAAGTCAAGATCTTTTTTAGTATGAGGTCACCTTCTCTGAATAGATGAGGTCGAACCTTCTTGTCAAATGCTTTCTTCATTCTCTATTGATACAATTGCCCATGACACAAGGCTGTCATTCTTTTCTCTTCAATCAAATTCAACTGGTTGTATCTACTATAACACCATTCAGCCTCAGATAATTCATCTTCCATCAAAACTTTGATAGAAGGGATTTCAACCTCTACCGGGAGCACTGCTTCCATGCCATAAACAAGAGAGAAATGCGTTGCCCCTGTTGAAATGCATATAGATGTACGATACCCGTTCAGAGCAAAAGGGAGCATATTATGCCAATCCTTGTATGTAACAACCATCTTCTGAATGATCTTCTTAATGTTCTTATTAGCAGCTTCAACAACCCCATTCATCTTGGGTATGTAAGGAGAAGAATTATGATGCTCAATCTTAAGCTCATCACATAATTCCTTCATCATCTTATTATTCAGATTTGACCTATTATCAGTGATAATCTTGCTTGGAACACCATACTGACAGATTATTTGGTTCTTGATAAACTGGACCACTACTTCCTTGGTCACATTGGCATATGATGTCAGTTCAACCTATTTGGTAAAATAATCAATAGCCACCAATATGAAATGGTGTTCGTTCGATGCTTTAGGCTCAATCATTCCAATCATATCAATACCCCACATGGATAAAGTCCATGGAGAAGAGATAACATTGAGAGGAGTTAGAGGCACATGAGTTTTGTCAGCATAAATTTGACCTTTATGACACTTCTTCACATATTTACAACAGTCAGATTCCTTGTCATCCAATAGTAACCTGACATTAACATCTTCTTAGCCATTGCATGTTTATTAGCATGGGTACCAAAGGATCCTTCATGAATTTCTTTCATCAACATGTCTGCTTCATGTCTATCCACGCATCTGGGCAAGATCATGTCATAATTTCTCATATACATCACATCATCATTCAAGAAGAAACTACCATCCAATCTTCTCAAAGTCTTATTATCCTTCTTGGATGCCCCAAGTGGGTACTCTTGATTATGAAGAAAACGTTTAATATCACAATACCAAGGTTTATCATCAACAACCTCTTCAACTACAAACACATGAGATGGTCTATCAAGACGCATCACATCAATCTTTGGCACATCATTCCAATGATTTACCACAATCATGAAGGATAAAGTCGCTAAAGCATCTGCCATTCGATTCTATGCTCTTGGTATATGGTGAAACTCAACCTTATTAGAGAAAGTTGACAACCTTCTTGCATAATCATGATAAAGAATCAAATCAGGTTGATGTGTCTCCTACTCCCCTTTAATCTGATTAATCACCAGAGTTGAATCTCCATATACATCAAGGATCTTGATTCTTAAATCAATAGCTTCTTCCAAGCCCATAATACACGCTTCATACTCATCTGTATTATTTGTGCAAGTGAACACCAACCTTGCAGTGAAAGAAATACGAGAACCATGAGGGGTAACAATAATTGCTCCAATACCATTGCCATAATCATTAACAGCTCCATCAAAAATCAAACCCCAAAGGGATAGAGGATCAGGCCCTTCTTTAGATACATTACATCCTCATCAGGAAAATCAAACCGAATAGGTTGATAATCATCAATTGGCTGGTGTGCCAAATGATCAGCCAAAACATTTCCTTTTATCGCTTTTTGAGTTCAGTACTCGATATCATATTCTGACAACAACATTTGCCAACGAGCAATCCTCCTAGTTAAAGCAGGCTTTTCAAAGATATACTTGATTAGATCCATTTTAGATATAAACCAAGTTGTGCAATTCAACATATACTGGTGGAGGCGCTTGGCAGCCCAAGCTAAAGCATAACATGTCTTTTCAAGCATTGAGTATCGAGATTCACAATCGGTGAACTTTTTTCTCAAATAATAAATAGAAAACTCTTTTATTCCAGATTCATCTTGTTGACCCAGAACACAACTCATAGACCCTTCCAGCACGGTCAAATACATGATCAAAGGTCTTCCTTCCACGGGAGAAGAAACATAGGAGGTTCAAGCAGAGACTCTTTAATTCTTTCAAAAGATTTCTGACAATCTTCTGTCCATACATAACCTTGATCTTTGTAGAGAAGCTTGAAGATCGGCGCACATGTGGAAGTCATATTGGATATAAATCGGGAGATATAGTTTAAACGTCCCAAGAATCCATTACTTGTTTTTTTATTTTGGGTGTAGGCATTTCGTGAATAACTTTAACTTTACCAGGATCAACTTCAATGCCTTTATGACTGACGATAAAGCCCAACAACTTTCCAGAATGGACACAAAAAGTGCATTTATTAGGATTCAGATGGAGCTTAAACTTTCTCAAAAGTTGAAACAACTTCAATAAGTATTCAATATGATCTTCTTCATTCTTCGACTTACAAATCATATCATCCACATAGACCTTAATTTATTTATGTATCATATCATGGAACAGAGTGGTCATAGCTCTCTGGTACATTGCACCAACATTTTTCAAACTGAAGGGCATCACTCTGTAACAGAATGTTCCCTAGGGTGTAATGAATTTTGTTTTTTCCATATCCTCGGGTGCCATATTTATTTGATTATAACTGGAAAATCCATCCCTAAAGGAAAAGATATTGAACTTAGAAGTATTATCTACATACAGATCAATGTGTGGTAGTGGAAAATCATCTTTCGAACTTGCTTTATTCAAATATCTATAATCAACGCACATTCGGACTTTTCCGTCTTTCTTTGGAATAGGCACAATATTGATTACCCATTGAGGATACTCAGCAGTCATAAGAAAACCAGCATCAATATGCTTTTGAACCTCCTCTTTAATCTTCACAACCATGTCAAGATGAGTTCTTCTCAATTTCTGCTTCACAGACAGACATTTAGGCTTTAATGGCAAATGGTGCTCCACAATATCATTATCAAGACCAGACATGTCTTGATAAGACCAAGCAAACACGACAACATATTCTCTAAGAAGCTCTACCGTCCTCTTCTTAACATCTGACTAAAACAGTGTCTCAATATTGACTTCTTTCTTATCATCATCGAAACCCAAATTAACCAATTCCACCGGCTCTTCATGAGACTGAATGGTCTTTTCCTCTTGCTCAAGCAATCGGGAAATTTCATCAGGAATCTCTTCAACATCCTCTTTTTCCACTTCAAACACAGGGAACTCAAAGTTGGGAGAGGTCATAGAGTCATTGTTTTCAATGGGTTTAACAAGCAACCTGCATAATGATTTATGTTTGATTTTAGAATATGAACAAGAAGTGCAAGTATCATGGAGATAAAAGTGATAACCACATTATTATTTTTTGGTTCTTTATGTTGCCATTTTTCAGAAATAAAATAAAAAGGGAAAACAAAATATGGATAAACAAAATAACATGTTATTGATGATGATAAAAGTTGAAACAAAGCCCTCATAAATCCACTTTCACCTTGGGCAGAGTGAAAGAATTTTTTCAAAGAAACAAAAAACAAGTTACTTTAAAACATGAACAATAGTAGGAACGTCAACAACGATCCAATTCTGGCATATCAACCCACACGTCACAAAGTTGGGCGCTTCTTCCTCTTGATCATCCTCAATAATTGCACTGACTTCATACTTAAGTCCCTTAAGTCTCAGTCGAGGAGAGTAGAAGGGTACATATGCATCTTCTGTCTCAGAGTCATATCTAGGATCTTCCGAATAAGGCTCCCAGTCTTCAGTAGGAATGGAATCATTTTCAGAACCATCTGAGATGTAATCTTTAGAGTCATCTTCAATAATTGCAGCTGTAGAATGATATTTGGTATGGATGAAATCAACACTTCGAAAAACATCATGAATACTCTTAAGATCTTTGCGGGTTGAACCAAAAGTAAAAATCAAACAAGCTCTATCTTTTTTCTTAGCAACTTCAATGACTCGGCCTCATCTATCAGCTTGGCCACTCTCCAACAGATGTTGTGCATATTTCAGAGAAGACATGGACACCCCATTCTTCTTAACAGCATTATCAACCACAAAAAGAGCCTGGAACGGAGTTCCAACATCATTGTCAGCATCAATATAAGAAAAAGACAACAAACTGCATACCAACATAGTCTGTTCTCCACCACCAACAACAAGTTTACCATTCAGGACAAATTTCAACTTTTGGTGGAGTGTCGAAGTGACAGCTCCGACTTTATGAATCCACGGGCTTCCTAGAGGACAACTGTAAGCAGGATGAATATCCATGACTTGAAAAGTAATCTGGAATAAACACCGACCTATCTTGATAGGGAGTTCAACCTCTCCAATCTCATTTTTCCTTGAGCCATCGAAGGCTTTCACAATGACCCCACTAAATCTCATAGGAGTACCTTGATAAGATAATCTGGACAAAGTAGATTTTGGCATCACATTCAATGATGACCTGGTATCGACTAGCATATTGGATAGAGCATCCTCCCAGCAATTCATGGAAATATGGAGAGCCAAATTATGATTTCTTCCATGCTCAGTCAATTCTTCATCACAAAAGCTCAGATTATTACACGCAGTGATATTTGCAGCAATGCTAAAAAATTAATTAACAGTCACATCATGACCTACATAAATTTGTTCTAGTATTTTCTACAGAGATTTTCAATGAGCCTCAGAGCTATTAACAGAGATAAAACATATATTTTTGGCGGTGTATGCAACAGTTGATCCACCATATTATATTCACTCTTTTTGATCAATTTCAACACTTCATTATTATCTGATTTTTGGTTCACATCACTTGATTGACCGAATTCAACAGAAGTCTTCAACTGATTTTTCTTACCCACAATATCTTCACTTGTCTTCAAGGGTATATTAGAAAATACTCGACCATTTCTGGTCACGCGTCCTACATCAACAATAGTCACAACTGAGGGAAGAGAAGGAATGGGAACATCCTTTCCATCCTCTAACATAGTAGCATTGTATTTGTAGGGAACAACTTTATTTGATTCATACGGTACTGGGCCAGGAAAATGGATAACCAAAGGTGTCACATCAGATTTCTGACTATTGTAAGAAATTACAACTCGTTCTGAGATGTTGAAACGCAGAACTATGGCATTCACGTCATTTTCAACTTCATTTCTATTTGTAGTAACCTGGATCAAGTTCTGATCAATCATCTTTTGTAAGTCCCTCTTTACAATCACACACCCACGAGGGTTCATCGAAGAAATACAACAAGCAGCATAATCATGCTCAATATTGTGGAATTCGCTCAAAGTAGCGTGCATATCAACAAGCAACCTTCGAATCCAGCGAATATCAAAATTGCAGTATGTACCAGGACACCCATATACCATATTTACAGTCGCTTTACCTTGATTAGGCAATGGATTTGATTGCACATTAGGATTGGTATCTTCAAAAGACAGAATACCACTTTTTACAAGTTTTGCAACTTCATATTTCAAAGGATAGCAATTCTCAATATCATCCTCAGGGGCACCCTGATGAAATACACAATGGGCATATGGCTTATACCACCATGGAATATCAGTAGGAACATCCGGAGGATCACGAGTCTGAACCAAATTCTTCTTTATCAAAGCCAAAAATAATTCAAAATACGACATTGGAATGGGATCAAATTGCACTTTCCTCTACACATGAACTTGTTGATTATTTTGCTGTATTTTCAGTTGGAAACATGGTTGATAACTTGAAGTAGCTTGAGCAGCAGGAGAGGCACTGATGACAGATGTAACAGATGCTATTTGTTGCTGACGTCGACTACCATTGTTGTTCGCAACTCTGCGTCTTCTAGACCTCTCTTGAGAGATGGCATTGGTTTCCCCGTCCTTTTTCTTAGAAAAACCAGAACCAAATTTCTTCGCACTTCCAGAACTACCTTCTTTTGTCAGACATCCCTCACAGACAGCTTTCTCTAATCTCATTCCTATATTAACCATTTCTATGAAATCACTAGGAGCACTTGCAACCATCCTTTCATAGTAAAATGGACCCAAAGTCTTCAGGAAGATCTTGGTCATCTCTTTCTCTTCAAGCGGAGGGCTTATTTGAGCTGCAATCTCGTGCCACCTCTGCACGTACTCTTTAAACATTTCTTGCTATTTTTTAGACATTGCATGAAGTTGATCGTGGTCCGGCTCCATATCCAGATTATATTTATACTGACGGACAAAAGCTTCTCTGAGATCATTGAATGTCTTGATTTGGAAAATGTCAAGTCCCATATACCACTTCAGTGCAGCACCGGTGAGACTATCTTGGAAATAATGAATCAGCAACTAATGGTTGCCAATATGGGTAGACATCTTTCTGGCATACATGATCGAATGGCTTTGTGGACAAGTTTTTCCTTTATATTTATCAAAATCCAAAACCTTGAACTTGGCAGGAATTTTCATATTAGGAACAAGACAAAGCTCATGAGCATTCTTCCCAAATAACTATTTTCCTCTTAAAACCCTAATTTCTTTCTGCATCTTAGCAAGGTGATCTTCAAAATCATTCATACGATCAATAATATCCAAACTCTCGCTCGGAGCAGTGTGGAAAATGTGCTCTTCAGCATAAGGCGTAGTGTGAACCATGGGCGGTGGCACAGGTACAACAGCAGGAACAATTGGAATCTCAGCATTAGAAACATCACTAACTACAGGAGGTGGTACAATCATAACAACAGGAATTCTTGGTCCTTCAGAAGCAGGAGGTTGATATCCCTCTGGCATGCCCCAAGGGAAACCAGTAGGCATCTGATATTGAGCAACATTAACCAGGGCCACAGAAATGGGTGTTGATTCAATCTCAGAAATCACAGTTCTTTGCACAGGAGAAGAAGAAGGCGATGGTGGCTGTTCTGAGCACCCACCAGAGCTTCCATTGCAGTAAGGAGTCTTTTCGTACTATGTTTTAGAGTTGTCACCTCTTCATGGAGCTCGTGGTTCTCTTGTTGCAACAAATCCATCTTTTTCTTAAGATTAGCTCGAGTGTTATAGTAATGCGACATCTTGGCTGAACGAAGACCAAAAGGAAACAAATAAGACACCTTGAAAAGGAAAAAACACAATGCACAATGATGCGAATGCAAATGTTTCATTCAGTTTTCAAGGATCTTTAAGTTATAAAGCAAATACAAACATTGTAATAAAATAACACTTTTTGAAATACTGATAAACATCTCATTTCATTGAATATTGGAAAGAGTTACACTTGGAAGTACAAGTTACATAAGATCAATGTTCAATAAGAAAAAGCTAGGTCCTAAGGAGCATCTGATGACGATCCGAGCTGATACTTCCTTCGGAGCCTTTTAATCTCTCTCTCATAGTTATCCTTCATGGTGGTCTTCTTTAACACGAGCTGATCCATAATACCTTTCCAAGAACCAGAAGTAGGAAGATGAGAAGATGATGAAGTGCTAGAGGAAAATAAATCCTCTGGCTCTCTTTATCTCTTCATGACACGTTGCTCAAGAAGCTCAATAAGGACTGGCACACTGATAAGATAGGCATAGTCCTCTAAGGTTGGTAATAACCGATAAGATAGGCACACCGATATAGAATTGCACAAGGGTGTTCAAAATTAGGTCTTCCATGTTGGTAGAAAGAACAAATAGAAGCTTCCCATAACAATATCTGAAGCCTGAACAATCAGCTATCAAGGACACTAGCTTTCTCAAATATGTAAGATCGGGAGTTTTGAAATCATACTTCTAAGTGTTTCTACTTCCAATATCCATAATCACAATATCTACAATGTTTGCAAAGGAAAATCTATGAGATCCTTAAAAAGTTACTGAAACAAAATGCCCATGAATGCATGAGTGAAAGATGCAACACCCACAAACAAGACACACAGGTTCAAAGGTTCGGCACGAGCATGAATTCAAAGTTAAGAACCAACCCATAATGGTATGTACTAAGGTTATATCATCACTTGTAGAACAAGGTTCTAAAAAAGTTCCCAGAGTCATAATTCCATTTTTTGGATATCATCGGCTTAAACGACTCTTCGTCGACCAACAATATTCTCAAGAGAAACTCGTCTGAGTGTGGTATCACGTAACAACTAATTCAAGTCTACACCTGAACAGTTACCGCACCATGTCCTAGTAAGGCCAAGATGGGTTAAAGGGTTCTAAGGTCCTTAGTTTCTCAAGCTCCTAGGTCAGAAAAAGTAATGCCAATTACGACTACTCGTAAGACATTAGTAATCCCAAAGGGGCCTCCACTGAAGGGGGATCTCAAGTCAGCTTAGTAAGGACTACTCCATGTAAGACAACAAGACTATACAACCCTTCTATCATAAGTTCACTCATGTCCGAGCATAGGACTTATCTCACCACACAGATCACCAGGCACAAAATAGAACAAACAATAACAAACAAATCAAACAAAAAGTGATAAATAAATCAAAGTAGGTGAAACCCACTAGGAACTGGATCTCTCCCCAGCAGAGTCGCCACTTTTTTGTAGCGGGGAAATTCGCATGTGTAAGATATTGATTAACTTAACTCAAAAATGCAAGAGTCGTCTCCACACTTTTATTTTATCCAAAAAAGGAAAGGAAAAAGAGCGAACAAAACATAAGAGTTCTAAAACAAGAACAAAAACAGAGATTAGGGTAAGGGATTGGTTATGCAATGGGAAGGTTCTAGCACCCAAAACATCTATAGTACTCTATAGGATCCCTTTGAAATATCTACGCTTTTTGGTTTGAAAATGTTTGTTTGAAAAAAGATTGGGGATGTGAGAAGAGAATCATTTTAAAGATTTTTGTGTTTGGAGAGAATTATAGTCTCATGCCTACGTACCCACAAAGTGCAATATATGATTAAAACTTCATAGTTTATGGTACAAATAACAAAATTTTGTTGGATTTGATTGATTTTAAATGTAAAGTCAAGTCGTCATTTTAAGGAGAAAACTACGACTAGTCGCCCACATGTATTAGACAATATTTGTATCACCTAAAGATGGAGGTTTTTGCTTGGATTAAAATCAACAAGTCTATCACTCAATAGCTAAGTGGAAAACGTCAACATCTTAATACTATGAGAAATAGGAGAATCATATCTCAACTATTTAAATGGCTCATATCTAAACTTTATAAAAAGTTTTAAAAGGAAAAGTGCGCAAAGGCACAAAAAGTTTGAATGAGGTTGATCTTTTTTAAAGTCTTTTTGAAATTTGTCAAAATATGATTAACATTGATTGACATTTATTAAAGAAAACAAAGTTTGAAAATCACTTGACAAAAGTCAAGGTTTTATTATGAAAGCGGTTTGAAGTTTGAAAACAAGAAGGTTTTGAAAGAGGGAGAATATTTTGAAAATTTAAGAAGGGGAGAAGATGAAGTGACTACGCTAGAAAGAAAATAAAAGCTAGAGATAAGAAGGATCTAACCAAAAGATAGCACACTTCATAACAAGCCAAATAAGAATTTCATCTGCCTTGAGTATGAGAAAATGAGCATGCCAAAGAAAGGCAAATATCCACAATACTCCAAGCATAGGGAAAGAGACCTAATTATAAGTCCAAGGGTGAAAGAATAGTCCAAGAGCATAACCACAAAGTTAAGAGCATCAAGTTTTTTTACAGGTTTAACCCTTTATTGGTGTTTTAAATAAGATATAGTCCAAGTGGACAAAAGAAAAGAGAGGAAACATAAACATGTGTCCAACGGACAAAGGAAAAAAACGGAAGCATAAACAATAATATGATATGAGATGATAATAATGGAGCATAAAGATAAAAGAGAGATAGGGAGCAAGAAGGAAACATAAACAAAATTAGTACAATGATATTGTTAGTGAGTTAGTGATTAGTTGTTAGAGCAAATGATCAGCGATGGTTAACTCATGCACTTAAGCTAAAGTTGATGAAACCTTATTAGAGGATTGATAAAATCAAAGCCTCCTAACACCAAGTTTCATAGGTGATGGACCTAAGACAAATAATCAACCATACTTGGACTTTCAAATATAAGTTTGAACCACGAATTATCACTTTCTAATTATGGGATAATCTAGTGTTATGTTAAGCAATCATAATCGGGTTTATGTAGAAACCACGACTATCTGAGGTTGGTCAATAACAATGTTAATGCTAATGCATTCTAGAGAAGTGATATGTAGACCACTCTCCGAAAGAAATACCGAATTAAAAGAAAATAGGTAACAATCTCAACTTCATCAAGAACTTGAAATAAGTTCAAACGATATCAAATATTTTCATCGATCAAAAGAAAAAAGAGAAGAGGAAAGGGAATGCTAAATTAGATTATAAGTTCAAGGTCATTTCGTCTTTCAGTTCATCCACTCATCTTGGTGGATTAAAGCACTAAACATATAATTAACTCAAATCACCTAAAATGAATTGAAGAATTCACTTTAAAGATAGATTTGATTTAGTGAATGTTTATCCAACTTTATCTACACCCTAATGTTCCACCCCAAAATTTGCCCAACCTTTTCTTAACTTGGTTTATGTTTCATTTCATTTCTTTCTAGCATTTGCATTGCATAGCATTTTTCATTGAATAGGGGATCAAGAGGTTGTGCATAGCAAGAGGAGTCTACTCAGAATGTTGAGCCTAAGCAAGGGGTGTTACTCAAGTTTGAATGGTCATTAGGTCACCTAGAAGTGGGCAATAGTCTTGTGAAAGGATGGATGGATGTATGTGGGTCAGCTCCTAACTTGGAGGCTAGTTAAAGATCATCAGAGGATTGTGAAGTCATAATTATGGATATGAGATGTTGATAGAGCTCATTGAGTGCTTTGAGAGCCATGTTGGAGCTTATTCAAGTTGTTGTGTGATGTCAAAGAAGTCACAGTCAAGAATGTTACATCTAGGGTTTTCATCTGGTCAACCCTCAGTCAACTGTGAAATTGAAGGAGATTAAAACTCAATGCTAAGTCTCTATGGTCATTGGATGTTGTGTTAAGAGGTCTAATATATCATTTCAAGATCAATTCATCAAGAATCAAGAGTCTGAGAAGTTACTAAATTAGGGTTCTCAGTGTAAAATCCCCTATTTAGTCCCAACTTCAGGACCACCTATCTCAAGATACAAGTCTCATCTAAACTTTTAACCAACATGAAACTTGTAGAGCATGTTCTTAGCTTTATTTTGAGTACTAGAAGTCATTCATATTATTTCTAGAACTCAAGTTATGATGTTGACAAGTTACAGGTACTCAGATGAATGTGATTTTGGTCAACAAAAGTCAACTAAATTCCAAGCCATTTTTGACCTAGAAGGATGTTTCTCCTCAACTTTTGGTGAAAACGAAAGTTGTTCCTCATGTTCTTAGATTTGCAAAGAGTACTAGAAGTCTTTCATCTGATTTGTAGAACTCAAGTTATGAGGCTTGCAAGTCAGGGGTATTTTGGGAAAGTGAGATTATAGGTCATAAAATTATAGGTCCATTTCACCAACTTGCACACTTCGAATAGAGATTTTCCCAACATCAAAATTGCTCCCAATGGTGTCAATTGTTCAACCAAGCATTAAGAAGTCATGAATTTGACTTGGAATGGTGAATTTCCACATTGGTTTTCATGGAAAAAGCCTTAAAATGAGAAAATTGGAATTAATTCATTTTGGGTCATTTATGTGCAAGTGAGTACATATTTTGAGTGCAAATACTTCAAACCCAATGGAAATTTTAGAATTTGAATTTGGTGAGTTTTGTCGCTACTGCGAAAATCGGCGCCGACTGACAGAAGAGTCGCCACCGTGCGTTATTTATCCCAACGGAGGGAAAGGAAACGCTCGAAGTAAACCTCGCAAAAAACGGGAAAAGGTATGGTCATCGCAACCAAAACCTGGGTTCGGGAGTCGGTTACGCAAGGGGAAGGTATTAGCACCCCTCACGTCCATCGTACTCGATGGGATCCACACTTGCTTGGGTTGTCTACAGGATGCAAAAACAATCTATCTACGGCTGCTAAATCTAAACGGAAAGGAATTGATTCGATAGAGCGTCGCACTCTACGCCTATGTATTCTCAAGAGAGAAAGTCAGAGTCAACGTAGTTCGAGACTACAGGGAAAAATTGCTCGCCAAGACCTCGCGTCTTGTGCCTATGTACTTCCACACTGCATGGAAGATCAGAGCTGACATAGTTCAGGCTAACTACGGCTAGGCTGGGTATTCTCACACAGCAGTGAGAAATCAAACTGGTTTCAAAGGTACGGGAACCTATGGGCAAAACTACGGTCTGGTCTCAAATGCACTCGGGCAAGAGAGAAAAAGGGTAACAATTAGTCGTCAGCGGGAAAGTCTCGATCGCACAGCAGCGAGAGAACAAAAGTTAGTTGTTAGTGTGCTCGCTAGGATATTGCATCCTATGCCTACATATTCTCGTCTGGTACGAGAAATCAGAGCAGCTGTAGTTCGGCTACTTCGGGACCACAGCTCAAATCTCATTTTATTAACATTCTGAAAAATGATTACAATGATTGAATACTGAAAATAAATCTCCTAGGAAATACTATCCTATCCTATCCATCTATAATGGAAAAAAATCAAATGGAAAATAGTCCCCTAACAAGTGGACTTCTAAAAGTATCTCTAAAAAGTGTAAAATAAACTCCATGAAAATTATATCCTAAAAGAAAATGTACTCTAAAAAATATTAAATCTACCTTAATATTTTTTCTCAATATTTCTTTTCCCTTTTTCTTTTTCTATTTTTTCAAATATTTCTTTTTCAATATTTTTCACATTCTTTTTCCTTTTCTTTTTTCAATATTTTTCTATATTCTTTTTCCTTTTCTTTTTTTCAATATTTTTCTATATTTTTTTCTCCTTTTCTTTTTTCAATATTTTCCTATATTTTTTTTTTCTATTTTTTCATACTATTTGTTCAATATTCTCTAATTTTCTTTATAAATTTTTTTCTCTAAAGAAAAACTAAACAAAATAAAGAAAAATACAAAAAAGGGGGGACAGCTGCTACAAAGTGGGTATTACAAACAGAAAAAAATAAGTGGGACTGGGCCCAGCCCAATAGGGAATTCAGAAAAAAAACAATTGGGAGTGGGGTACTGGCCAAAACGCAGTGTAGCAGTCCAGTAAAACGTTGGGCTTGGCCCATTCCTACGCTGCACACCCGCAGGAGGGGGTTTGGGAAGTAAACGGAGGTGTACGAGCTGGGATTCGTTGGGCCTGAAGCTCCTGAGCCCACCCCAATCCACTCTTCAGAAAAAACCCTAAATCCTCATACTCTTCTCTTTTCACTGTTCATGGCGCCGTCATCTTCCATCTTCGATCTCTCTCTCACCGTTCTTTCTCCCTCTCCGATCAACACCTCAATCATACCTCCTCAAAATCAACCTTGCTTCGAATCCTACAAAACAAATGAAACAACAAGCAACAACAAAACTACTATAGTTATGGAAAAACTGGATCATCCTTGACATTCTTGAAGGCAATATGTTGATGAAGGTTGATAGATCCTGAGTCTGATGATGGATCCGAAGCTATACGCAAAAATTGGAGTTGGTTGTTGTTTTCATGTGGAGGTTTGAAGATCGATGGCGAGACATGGTGAACATCATACAAGTTCTTGAATATCCTGGAAACGTTTGAAGGATCTGGAGATTTTGGATGAGCGATAATGAAGTTTGTTGATGATCTTTGTTGAATCTTGAACGGGTCTGAATGTTGAACTGACGATGAATAAGTTGATGAACGATAAATGTTCTTTGACGACGTTCTGGAGAGTATGAAGAATCTGGAGGCGAAATCTGGAAGTTCTTGATGGATGAAGATCGAGCACGCGCGTGTTATTGATGTTGGCGTTCTGGAGATTTGCGCATGGATCTTTCACGAAGATCATATAAACAATGATGACGATCTCATGATTTCTGAGGATCGGATGCAGATTGATGATGATGATGAAGATCGGAAACTGGAAAAATCACGGCGGTGAGGTTGATTGGATCAGAGGAGGAAGATGAATGTGGTATGAACACATGAAGAATCTGGGTTTTTTGGTATCTCCGGCGGAATTTGACGGTGGCCGGAGTAAGTTAGGTGACCGGCGGGGAGCTGTTAGGGTGGTCGGACGGGATCAGGTACGGGGGTTGCATGGCCGCCGGCCATGCAACCGGTGGAGTTCTGGTGAGGCCGAAAGGAGGACGCGTGGCACCGGAAGTGGGGTGAGTTAATGCATGGCTTCCACGTGTTGGAGACGTGGCAGAGAGAAGGAGAATGTGAAGTGATGCGTGGCAGTGCGTGAAGTGTGAAATGTGGGGTCTCTCTGGGATTTACACGTGTAGCCGAATACTTATACCAATGGCAATTTCTGGATTCTTCTGGACCTGATTCTGAAAATGGACAAAAAAGAAGAAACTGGGCCTTCACACTAATTGGGCCCAAACGAAAATGATGAATAAAAAACCAAAAAAACTGGATTAACATGGAAAAGATTAGCCCAATTACACTAATTAAACTAAACCTAATTAACTAAACTAAACTCAATTAACTAATCTAAAAATTAATCTAATTAATTCTAACTAAAACTCAATTAAACCTAAAAAAGAGAATTAACCTAAAAATTCTATTAATTCTAATTAACTCCTAAACTAATAATACTCTAATAATCCCACTAATCTAAAAATTAAGCTAAAAAGCTCTAATAATCCCCTACTCTAATAATTCCACTAATTAAAAAAAATCTATTATTAATAAAAGAAAATCTATATTATTTTATTATTCTAAAATGATTAAAAATCTATTTAAAAAGAATTAAAACCATTAAAAATATTAAAAACCTATTAATATTCTATATCTAAAAAAATATATATTCAAAATTCAATTAATATTCTAAAAGAAAAATCTATTAATATTCTATATTAACCTAAAAATGATTTAAAGCTATAAAAAAATCTAAAAATAGCTAATAAATTCTAGAAAAATCACAATAATTCCCGAAGGAACAAAAATAGCACTGAACGACAAAAACACTGCGAGAGTGCACCAAAATAGCCGGCAAAAATCAATAGACCCCGAAATACCCCTAAAAACAACAGCGCGAGCTGAAAACACCGGGAATAGCACGGCTTCCCAAAAAATACGATTCTACCTATCTAAACCGATAAAAAACACCTGAGACGCGAGACGAGAGTTGTGATCCTGATAAAATTGAAACAACGGAAACAATGCACTGTATGCAATATGCAGATGCGAATGCGGTAACGCGTCGAAACATCGAGCCAGATACGGGACCTGGTTGGTCAAATTTTAGGGTGCAACAGCTGCCCCTATTCAAGCGGCTTGGACCTGAATGGTTGAAGAGCGCTCAGCCTTCAAACATTCAAGGTAGATGACGGTTGAATACCAATGAAACCCTGAAATTTGCCAACCGCAGGAATATACTGCAAAACTGCTTGAGGAATAGCCTCCAATGAACTGAAGTTCGGTTGTCACGGCAACAACTGGTCAATTATCTGATAAATTTTCTTCTCCCTTTCCAAATGAATCACCTGTGTGACGCCACAAGTATTGGAATAACGCTTCGAAAAGCAAACGACTTGATTCCCATCTCTCTTATGGGATCAAATCCTGTCAACTCACAGTTCATTGCGAACTTGAGGACAATTCTCCTGGGGAATTCTGAATCGACTGCTCGGCACCCATTCTGTCAACAGGAGGCGGCTTCAGAAATCTGATATATGTCAATCTTTCTTTTCAGTGCCAACATAACAACCAAATATGAATAATCACTCCGCTGGGGGAGAAGAGAAGCTTAACCACACAACTCTGCAGGGGAACAATTCGAAATCCAATGAGGTAACCCACCTGGTCCATGTTTCGAAATGCGTATGTCTGAGAATGATGCAATGTCCTATATGACATGAATATGCTATGCGTTCTTGTTTGAAAGTGCGATGTCCAGACGGCATGGATATACTATATGTTTGTATAAATGCTACGACGCTATATGCAAATGCTAATGCAGACTCGAGTTGCCAGAGAACACCAGGTCTGAAAACCACTTGGCAAAATAAATGCCGAAGGCAACGTCAACTCTACTGGGGATGAACCGAAGTCACAACATTATCTCAGCAAAATAAATGCTGGAAAAGGGAAACCAAATTCGCTGGGGATAACCGTCCTGCTGGAGAAATGGAAAGGCAACCCTGCTTGGCGACTTCACTGGGGAAAGAAAAAAAACAACGCTGCTTGGGGATGCTCCCTTCAAACCATTGGCAACTGATTGTGCTCTGCGGGGATTGATCCAAACTGGGGTTGATTGCGCGCAACACGCTGCTGGAAATGCCCCTACTATCAAGGATATCAATCTTAATCTGCTGAGGATACTCCTGATCCTACTCTGATACGGGGTAAAATACAATCTCGACTCTTCCGGGGATAATAATCAACTTTCATCTGCTGAAGAGTAGCAATTCTGATTTAACAACATCCACAAGGAATTCAAACATTAATCGGAGCACTGGTATCCGTCGAGCTTCGTATCGGGGAACATGACAACATGCGAGTCATTGGGAATTACTGTGTCAGATACCTTTAGGTTTTTGTTTTTCTGGTTTAGGATAAACATGGACTATGTACACAGTGGAAGATATGGAAAATACTAGACGAGAACTGGCATTCAAAGGTAGACTACCAGGCGAGAACTGATAGGGAAATAGGTTATCGGACGAGAATTGATTTGGTTTGGACATCAGACGGGGCTGACTGGATAACAGACTGCGGCATAGACAAACAGACGAGAACTGGCTGAAAGCTGACGTACACCAGACGAGAACTGGTATAACACATAGGTTAAAACACACGATGATCATACGAGAACTGGTTACGCAACGACATGTACCAGACGAGAACTGATACAACACTTGAAGAGACGGTGACCAGACGAGAATTGGTTACCATAAACTACACCAGACGGGAACTGATGCTTACAATAAACTACACCAGACGGGAACTGATGCTTACGAAAGGGTGGGCCAGACGAGAACTGGTTACCGGTTAGCCAGGTGAGAACTGGTCTTTGGAAACGACTGGTTACTGACACGCAACAGGTTTAAACTGCAGGATAATGATCCAACGACAGCAAGGCCTTTTTCGAAATGCTAAGGTTTTTTTGATAAGGGTAATGACATGATTCCCCGATACTCAACTCCGGTTGGGGATAAACAGACTGGTTTGAATAACTTGCCCCAGTACACTCAGTTGGGGATAAAAAGATTGGCTTGAACAACTTGCCCCGGTATCTGTACGACAAAAGGATTCAATCTCCATCAAACAATTGTCAACCCAGTTGGTTTCAACGTTTTTGCGATGACTTTGCCCTTGAATGAGCGTTCTAGCGACTTAACCTGATCTGATTATCCACTGACGTACCTGATTTCAAATCTCCACACTCTGTGTAATTGCCCCTGATTGGGTCTCGAGAAGACTCACTTCTGATCAACTGATTCTTAAGCAAACTGCCCCATAATCAACTGATGCTTCGGGACTTGTCCTCAGACTAACTGATTCTGAACTCACTGGAAATTAATGCCCCGGATTCACAAGGCTTCACAACATACACCATCCTGGTTCAGACTGCTGAATTACTCAGTCCTGCTCGACAATTCCCTGTTGGAATTTCTCTCATGCCAACTACTAACCTGCAATAAAAATTGTCTATTCACGAATGGTAATCTTAATGCAGTGGTTATGCAGATTTTGAAAAAATTGTGAGCTATCACTCATTTACATACTATGATTGTGAGTGACGAATGAACCAAAGTTCAAACGTAGTGCTTACGTGGTCAGTGAAAAATACAACAAGGATGTGACTAGCAAGTCAAGAAGAAGTCAGGTTACTCAACCTTATCGTAATGCGCTTCAGAATAAACCCTACCTCAATTAGGTCTTTTAAGGGTTGTATCGTGGTCGGGTTCACGGTTCGTGAAACAAAGGATATTTGGCTCAAATTTTGATTTGTACCCACCTCTTCTACGTGATGATCTCCGATCCTAAGGTTCAGTTAACCTGGCACAAGCGCTCGCCTCTTCGAGAGGTATGTTGAATGGTGAGAACCATAACTGAGGAATTCACAAGGATTTTCCTGGAGTGACAGTTACTCCTGCTTCGTCTTCGGTGTCTGTGTACACGACTTTGTGACTCGCTGGGGAAAAAATTTTATTGATCCCTTCTTTTTCGTTCTTTTGATTCCCTAATTTTTGCCTGGACTGACTCCTTTAGATTTCTTTTCGTTTTTTCGATTTCTTTTGAAGTCCAGCGGGATGCCCTGATTTTTTTCCTAAGTATTAGCTTTCCAGCTTTTTCTTTCTTTTTACTTAGCGGGCTTTCTTTCTTCTTTCTTTTAGAACAAAGTCGTGTGACACTGGTTGTCTTGATTGCTCCGAAAGGATTGTAACTGTCTCACTCCTGATTGGTGAGGTTTAACCCATTGAAAGGTATAAACTGATTGGTCCTTGAAAGACAACACTCCTCTGTAAGACTTGAATGCTTGGTCAAGCTAACTGACAACTAACCTGCCCCGGGTTAAGATGCGAGGGTTTAAAAAAGTCCGAAAAACTTCTACTTCCTGGCTCGAAGTGGTTAACAAGGGACTAACTCCTTATATCTCCAGTGTTTGGGGGATTTGAAACAATTCCTTGTACGTCATCGGTAAGGTCTTATCTGAAAGCATACGATCATCGGTTATGAGTTTATTTTCGTCATCCTCCCTCCAATCTTTGCTAGTCACAATGATAAGGTGGAGTGAATAAAATGCAAGTGTCAGTGCAATGCAGTAAATGAGCGACAGCGACATGATTAATTCAGAAAAATGCATAGTCACTTTATTATTATCACCATTCGAAACATACAATGTTTAAAAGCAGGTAGTAACTAACAGAAAAGAAACTACAAATGCAAATGATATAAAAATCTGAGTACTGCCAATGCTGAGGCGCCCGCCTGTCTGAATCACTGGCTTCTTTGCTGGGGAATACTTTCCAAATCTACGAGCTTAGATAGCTGAGCGGTTGGTATGAACAAACAGAAGTCCTTCTCGAAAGGAAATGCAATTCTGGTCAATCAACTGCTGTACTTTCGCCTGAAATGCTTTACAATCTTCTGCTGAATGCCCCAGTGATCCGCCATGGTAACCACACTGAGCGTGGGGATTGTACCCAGGAGGGTAAGGTTCTGGAACTGGCTTAAGAGCTTTAGGTTCCACCAAAGAACTCTGGATCAAAGATGGTAGCAGCTGGCTATACGGCATAGGCACTGGGTGAAAAGGAGCTTTCCTTCGTTCCAAATTGCTACGAGGTCGATTCTGATTCCGACGCTGAGTCTGATAACCTCGGTCACGAGTTCGCTGCTTTGCAATGGAAGCGACATAAGATTCCTGATATGGTGCCCCAGGCACGGCTGTCTGTTCAGTATAACAAGCCACAGGAGGTACTGATCTCTGATAAGATGAAGACCCAACAAAATTCACTGATTCGCTTCGAGGATATTCAACCTTTGGCATGACTGTGTTGATCGCAACTCCTTCTTCAGTCTGATAGTCACAAGGATATTCAGTTTCACCAGCTTGATCATTTGAAGTAATCTGAATTTTCCCAATTCTTATGGCATACTCAAGGCGTTCTCCTAATGCTACCACGTCAGAGAAACTTAATGGAAGTCCAAGCAATCTTTCAAAGTATGGATCTTGTAGGGAATCTACAAACATGCTTGTCAGCTCTTGGTCTAACAGCGGTGGATGCACTCTAGCAGCAAATTCTCTCCATCTCTGAGCATACTTCCTGATAGGTTCATTGTCCTCTTGAGACAGTTCTTGCAACTGCATGCGATGGGGAGCTATGTCTAGGTTATAATCGTACTGCTTCAGAAAAGCTCTGGCTAAATCCATCCATGACTGAATCTGATTTCTCTCTAACTGCATATACCACCTCAAAGATGCCCCAGTCAGACTATCTTGAAACCAATGGATCATCAATTTGTCATCTCGCACAAACGAAGTCATTCTTCGACAGAACATCATTCAATGTTGCTTCGGACAGCTATCTCCCGCGTACTTATCAAATTTCGGCACTTTGAACTTATAAGGCAGCACCAGGTCAGGAACCAAACACATGTCTGCAGCATTCAGGTTAACAGCATCTTTGACTTTCAAAGCTTCAACTTTCTCTTCCAACACTCGGAGTTTTCTATCCCTCTCAAGAGCTCTTGGATCCACAGTCCTGGCTATTGGAATATCTATTCGGTAATTCATCACAGGGAAAGCAACACCTTGATTGTTAACAGGAGGAGGACATTCATTCCGGGCAACAAACCGCTCATGTCGATCTCGGTCCATAACAGAAGGCTGTACAACTTGGTCTGCAGCAACGTTGTTCACTTGCGGGAAGTCTTCCATGGAATCATACAGAGGGTTGGACGTCAGAGTGAACCCTGCCAGGGTGTTAGGAGACTGGAAATTGCCTTCAGACATAGCTACCAATAGTCTTCAGCTGACTTCAATGCTCGATTCTGCTCAAATCTACTCAACCCCTAGGTCGGTCTTCTGACAATCAACAGCTGCTCAATCCAAACTTCGGGTAATCACCTTCAGGAAACAAAGGCTGGATCAGAACTCTGGCTAACTGAAGGATGATATGCAATATGATGTAACATTGTTATGCGCATGATATGCAAAATGCAGCAAACAACGGGACCACAGCCCCCACACAAATCTGAATATTGCTGCGCTGCTGACGGAGTACGTTCGCTCTGAAGAGAAGACCAAAATAACGGGTAGGTTGGAAGTCAAGTTTCCTGCAAAAAAAAAAACCCCCACTCACAGGTATGGACCTATATCTGACAAGGTACGGCATCCTATGCGGTCGTCAGCGTCACAGACTTTCAAAACTGACGATACGATTCCCAGAAGGAGTGGCATCATCGAGTCCTGAAGAGGCCTCACTTAGCTAACTTCCAAATGATCGGTTCCCAGAGTCGACAATCCAACTAACCAGCAACCCGAGCCACCCAAAGGGCGGGACAAGAGGCCAACCAGAAGAACCTCGTCTGAGTGTAGATTTCACGGGACACTAGGACATGCAACGCATGTGCGCACCCACTAATCTCTACTCTAAGTCTAAGGTGCACTCAAGCCCAGGTCCGGCTTCTCTCAATCATAGAACACCCGTCACACCCCAACAACAACAGATAATATCAATAAATAAGCCCCAAAAGACAAGCAAACAAGTGCTAGGATTGACTCTCTCTTAGGGGACGTTAGATCCCACATGCATAAGGAACTATCGCAGTCCTTAGCAGCCAGGGGACGTTGGATCCCCAGCAGACTCACATAGGGAACCATCGCAGTCCCCAGCAGAGTCGCCAGCTGTTGCTACTGCGAAAATCGGCGCCGGCTGACAGAAGAGTCGCCACCGTGCGTTATTTATCCCAACGGAGGGAAAGGAAACGCTCGAAGTAAACCTCGCAAAAAACGGGAAAAGGTATGGTCATCGCAACCAAAACCTGGGTTCGGGAGTCGGTTACGCAAGGGGAAGGTATTAGCACCCCTCACGTCCATCGTACTCGATGGGATCCACGCTTGCTTGGGTTGTCTACAGGATGCAAAAACAATCTATCTACGACTGCTAAATCTAAACGGAAAGGAATTGACTCGATAGAGCGTCGCACTCTACGCCTACGTATTCTCAAGAGAGAAAGTCAGAGTCAACGTAGTTCGGGACTACAGGGAAAAATTGCTCGCCAAGACCTCGCGTCTTGTGCCTACGTACTTCCACACTGCATGGAAGATCAGAGCTGACGTAGTTCAGGCTAACTACGGCTAGGATGGGTATTCTCACACAGCAGTGAGAAATCAAACTGGTTTCAAAGGTACGGGAACCTATGGGCAAAACTAGGGTCTGGTCTCAAATGCACTCGGGCAAAAGAGAAAAAGGGTAACAATTAGTCGTCAGCGGGAAAGTCTCGATCGCACAACAGCGAGAGAGCAAAAGTTAGTTGTTAGTGTGCTCGCTAGGATATCGCATCCTATGCCTACATATTCTCGTCTGGTACGAGAAATCAGAGCAGCTGTAGTTCGGCTACTTCGGGACCACAACTCAAATCTCATTTTATTAACATTCTGAAAAATGATTACAATGATTGAATACTGAAAATAAATCTCCTAGGAAATACTATCCTATCCTATCCATCTATAATGGAAAAAAATCAAATGGAAAATAGTCCCCTAACAAGTGGACTTCTAAAAGTATCTCTAAAAAGTGTAAAATAAACTCCATGAAAATTATATCCTAAAAGAAAATGTACTCTAAAAAATATTAAATCTACCTTAATATTTTTTCTCAATATTTCTTTTCCCTTTTTCTTTTTCTATTTTTTCAAATATTTCTTTTTCAATATTTTTCACATTCTTTTTCCTTTTCTTTTTTCAATATTTTTCTATATTCTTTTTCCTTTTCTTTTTTCAATATTTTTCTATATTTTTTTCTCCTTTTCTTTTTTCAATATTTTCCTATATTGTTTTTCTATTTTTTCATACTATTTGTTCAATATTCTCTTTTTTCTTTATAAATTTTTTTCTCTAAAGAAAAACTAAACAAAATAAAGAAAAATACAAAAAAGGGGGGACAACTGCTACAAAGTGGGTATTACAAACAGAAAAAAATAAGTGGGACTGGGCCCAGCCCAATAGGGAATTCAGAAAAAAAACAATTGGGAGGGGGGTACTGGCCAAAACGCAGTGTAGCAGTCCAGTAAAACGTTGGGCTTGGCCCATTCCTACGCTGCACACCCGCAGGAGGGGGTTTGGGAAGTAAACGGAGGTGTACGAGCTGGGATTCGTTGGGCCTGAAGCTCCTGAGCCCACCCCAATCCACTCTTCAGAAAAAACCCTAAATCCTCATACTCTTCTCTTTTCACTGTTCATGGCGCCGTCATCTTCCATCTTCGATCTCTCTCTCACCGTTCTTTCTCCCTCTCCGATCAACACCTCAATCATACCTCCTCAAAATCAACCTTCCTTCGAATCCTACAAAACAAATGAAACAACAAGCAACAACAAAACTACTATAGTTATGGAAAAACGGGTTCATCCTTGACATTCTTGAAGGCAATATGTTGATGAAGGTTGATAGATCCTGAGTCTGATGATGGATCCGAAGCTATACGCAAAAATTGGAGTTGGTTGTTGTTTGCATGTGGAGGTTTGAAGATCGATGGCGAAACATGGTGAACATCATACAAGTTCTTGAATATCCTGGAAACGTTTGAAGGATCTGGAGATTTTGGATGAGCGATAATGAAGTTTGTTGACGATCGTTGTTGAATCTTGAACGGGTCTGAATGTTGAACTGACGATGAATAAGTTGATGAACGATAAATGTTCTTTGATGACGTTCTGGAGAGTATGAAGAATCTGGAGGCGAAATCTGGAAGTTCTTGATGGATGAACATCGAGCACGCGCGTGTTATTGATGTTGGCGTTCTGGAGATTTGTGCATGGATCTTTCACGAAGATCATATAAACAATGATGACGATCTCATGATTTCTGAGGATCGGATGCAGATTGATGATGATGATGAAGATCGGAAACTGGAAAAATCACGGCGGTGAGGTTGATTAGATCAGAGGAGGAAGATGAATGCGGTATGAACACATGAAGAATCTGGGTTTTTTGGTATCTCCGGAGGAATTTGACGGTGGCCGGAGTAAGTTAGGTGACCGGCGGGGAGCTGTTAGGGTGGTCGGACGGGATCAGGTACGGGGGTTGCATGGCCGCCGGCCATGCAACCGGTGGAGTTCTGGTGAGGCCGGGAGGAGGACGCGTGGCACCGGAACTGGGGTGAGTTAATGCATGGCTTCCACGTGTTGGAGACGTGGCAGAGAGAAGGAGAATGTGAAGTGATGCGTGGCAGTGCGTGAAGTGTGAAATGTGGGGTCTCTTTGGGATTTACACGTGTAGCCGAATACTTATACCAATGGCAATTTCTGGATTCTTCTGGACCTGATTCTGAAAATGGACAAAAAAGAAGAAACTGGGCCTTCACACTAATTGGGCCCAAACGAAAATGATGAATAAAAAACCAAAAAAACTGGATTAACATGGAAAAGATTAGCCCAATTACACTAATTAAACTAAACCTAATTAACTAAACTAAACTCAATTAACTAACCTGAAAATTAATCTAATTAATTCTAACTAAAACTCAATTAAACCTAAAAAAGAGAATTAACCTAAAAATTTTATTAATTCTAATTAACTCCTAAACTAATAATACTCTAATAATCCCACTAATCTAAAAATTAAGCTAAAAAGCTCTAATAATCCCCTACTCTAATAATTCCACTAATTAAAAAAAATCTATTATTAATAAAAGAAAATCTATATTATTCTATTATTCTAAAATGATTAAAAATCTATTTAAAAAGAATTAAAACCATTAAAAATATTAAAAACCTATTAATATTCTATATCTAAAAAAAATATATTCAAAATTCAATTAATATTCTAAAAGAAAAATCTATTAATATTCTATATTAACCTAAAAATGATTTAAAGCTATAAAAAAAATCTAAAAATAGATAATAAATTCTAGAAAAATCACAATAATTCCCGAAGGAACAAAAATAGCACTGAACGGCAAAAAAACTGCGAGAGTGCACCAAAATAGCCGGCAAAAATCAATAGACCCCGAAATACCCCTAAAAACAACAGCGCGAGCTGAAAACACCGGGAATAGCACGGCTTCCCAAAAATACGATTCTACCTATCTAAACCGATAAAAAACACCTGAGACGCGAGACGAGAGCTGTGATCCTGATAAAATCAAAACAACAGAAACAATGCACTGTATGCAATATGCAGATGCGAATGCGGTCACGCGTCGAAACATCGAGCCAGATACGGGACCCGGTTGGTCAAATTTTAGGGTGCAACAAGTTTTGATGTGCCATTTCCAAGCTTGCTTCAAGCTTAAGTTACACAATCAATATCAACCATTAAGATCAAACAAGGATTAGATCACAACCATTTATACTCCTCACATTACCAACAAGTGATTTGAGGAATTTTGGAGGCAAATTGGAGCAGAATTCGTGCACATGGCTAAGCTCCAAAACACAAATTCCATGGATTTGCATTTGGGCATTAGGGATTGAAATTGGGCTCTAAAGTGATCACAATCCATCATATAAAACATTTCCATCATTCACAAATGCTCAGAACTCGTTTTTGGTGAAGAATTGGAGCAAAAGCAACTTTGAAAAAGTGAAGCAAAATTGAAATTCGAATTCTGAGATCCAAGCAGTTTCAAGGCAAATTGAAGATTATAAAAGCTTTATTGAGGATTGTGGAACGTTTCTGGACATTTTTCTTTGAGCTTCATCAAGATTTGAAGGCTCAGTTGAAGTTCTCCACTAGGTATTTACAATTCAACTTATCTCTCTCATTATGCCATGATTCTTTGCCATTTTTGCATATTTGAGACCTAGAAAACATGTAGATCATTAATAACTAAAACGAATTGGCATTTTTGATGGTTGATGTTGTGAGCTCCAAACTGTTTTGGCTTGATGTGATCTGTTCTTGAGCTTTCATGCTCTAATTTTGCTTGATTTGTGATCTGTATAACATGTAGATGATTTCTGGACAAAATTGAATGATGTTTGTGAACTTTTGATTTTATGGATCTAAACTGTTTTGCTTCGAATTGCTCTGGTTGTGCATAATTATTGAAAATGGACATTGGATTTGGATTCCTAATGATTTGTAGATGAACTTGCACATGAATTTTGTTGAATTTGGTTCAGTGTAGCTACTTGTGTTGTTGTTGTTACTGTGCACGGTGGCCGGAATTTTGGAGAAGATAACCGGAGGTGGCTCCAGCCACCACCTGGTTTCCCTCCCTTGCTGAAGGTTGAGGATGATGATGTGTCATGTTGTTGGCCTCACGTTTTGCATACTTTGCACATTCACGGTCACGATTAAGATGTATGGTGCACACACATTGACTTGTCACATTTAATCACGTTTGAAATTTCATTAATTGAGTTGTCATGCTGTGAACCATTTGACCATGCTACATGTGATTACCAGATTTTGTTGCATTTTTGTCTTATTCGCCCATGGACCTGGGCCTCGCTTGCTAGTGACACCCCCTTTTGGGCCCAATATGGATTTGAACGTGTTTTCTTTGTTATTCTCACCGTTGTTTTATTATTTTCTCTTTTATTTCTTTTTTTTTATTTTGTTTTAATTCTGTCAAGATTTAATTCATTATAAATACTTCCAATTATCCAAAAAATCCACAAAAATACTTTTTAGACACTTTGAGATGTCTATTATTTTTAGACATTTTTATTTTATTTTTTTGATTTATTTTTTCAATTAAAATGGAATTGAATATTGGAAGTGTTTTAAGTAAGTTCAATCTTGACATTTTTTTGTTTTTAATATTGTTTTTGCATTTCCTTTTGGATCCAATGAGTGAAAATTGATCCTCATACTCATGATGAGTTGAACATTTTTTAAGGACCATTTTGCCCCTGGTTGGTTGACTTTAAGGTTGACTTTTGGTGCTTTTCTTTTGACCCTCGATTCTCCCATTTCAAAGTGGTACATCTTGAACATTATTTTCTTTTGATGGTGCTTTGAAGGGATATTTGCTTTGAACTTTTGGCCTCTGTTTGCCAGCATGTTTAAGTCCCTTGTGAATTTTATTTGATCATTTTTGAATCATTTTCCTATTTTTGAGGTAACTTGCAAGTCAAGTTACCTCCAAGGGAGGTTCATACATGCACCTTGACCTAGTTTGACTTGGATATGACATTTTTGGATCCTTTAAGCTCTCAATGCCTTTAGTTTCATGTTGCTAACATGTTAAGGATAATGTTTGTTCAATTTTAGGTCATGATATTGTTTCTTCCTTGTTCATTTGTTTGTTTTCTTTTGAGCTTTCAATTAGGGTTTCAATATGAAGTATGCTTGCATTCCTTTGTGTTCTAGCTTGCATTTCCTTTTGGTATGATTTGCTTTTGCTTTTGATCTCTCCTCTTCATCTTTACCTTTTGTCCAATGACGTTGGATTGTCATTTAAGGTGGCTTGGTCCCTCCTTCGGAGGTATTTGAAGCATACCTAGAATGATGAATCCTTGAGGACACTTTTGGTGCTTATTTGCTTTTGATGGGTGATGCTTATGGTTGAGTGCATGATATGAGGTCCTTGCTGCCCTAATATAGCCTCCCATACTCACTTTTATGTTGAGCTTCCTTTCTCTTTCATTTGGTTTAGTTCTTGTGGTATGGTGGATGTTGTTTGACTTAGGTCATTTCATCCCACTTTTGGTGCATCTTTGTGTGGTTTGTTCTTGTTTGGTTGGTTTCCTCTTGTGCATTTCTTCTTCTTCTTTCTTCTTTGCATTTCTCATATGCATGCTTGGTTGAGATGAGCTTGTGGAGGCTACTTCCCCACAATATTTTCATCCCACTTTCATTCTACTTGTGCCTTCAATGTGTGCATTCTTTCATTTGCATGTTTCTTTTGTTATTTTTTCTTCTTCTTTTGTCTTTCTTCCCTTAGGATTTCTAACCTCTCTTGTTCAAGAGAGGTTATGATAGAAATTAGGGTTCTAAACATGCATGATAACATTAGGTAGCTCCCTTTCAAACTCAACTTTAAGTCCACTTTGCATGATAACTTTTAGGATTGATTAGTCTCCCATTAGTGTCCTTTCTTCTCTTCTCATCTTCAAACACTCATAAAACATCTAATAAAGAATGACAAGTGTAGCACGCTACGAGCCTTAAGCTACTTGAGAAAGGGTGATTGAGGGGCCTCCTCTCAATGACCTAGAGTGTTTAGTGTACACCCTTTGGGTGATATACGATGCATTCGCTAGTGCGACATAAGTTACAAATCAAATTCAAAACACTTCTTCTCTAAAAGACTTCAAAAACAAAGTTCAAACTTTTTTTCATCCTTCGGGATTCTAATCAGGAAAATCGTTTCAGATAAAAGAGTGTCGTTAAATCTTAGTTCTATAGTAAACGATAACGCATAAGTCTCCAATGGTCGAGCTGGATACACCAACTGCTAGAACTACTTGTTAACCCTACTCGGGCCTAAAAACTTTTGAACCAACCTGTGGTCCTTTTAGCCCGAACTACATTTGCTCTGATCTTTCATACCAGATGAAAGTACGTAGGCACAAGACGCGATGTCTTGGCGAGCAACCTTTCCCCCTTTTACCCGTAGTTAGTCGAACTATGTTGACTCTGACTTTCCCATTGCACGAGGGAGTACGTAGGCACAGAGCGGCGATGCTCTGCCGAGTCACTTCTCTTTTATTTTTCTTTTGTCCTTGAGCCTTTATCTAGATAGTTTCAACACACCCTTTTATATAGACAACAATGCGTGGATCCCGTCGAGTACGCCAGACGTGAGGGGTGCTAATACCTTCCCCTTGCATAACCGACTCCCGAATCCAGACATGGTTGCGATGACCTTGTCTTTCCCTTTTTCGTCAGGTTTTTTTGATCGTTTCCTTTCCCTCTCTATGGGATAAATAACGAAAGTTGCGACTCTTCTGTTTTTCCGCCGGTTGTTTTTCGCAGTTGCGACACGTAAGTCCAATGAATTTAAAGAGGAAAAAGACCTTTAAAAGTACATTGCAAGGAAAAAAAATCAAAAGGAAATGGAAGAAGAAGAATAAAGAACCAAAACAATCCTAAAACAAAGCCAAAAACTCAAAATCAACACTAGGTAATTGATTACCACCATGAGGTAATTGATTACCACTGCCAAAACATCAGCAAATCAACTTTAAAAAGGTTAGAAATTTAATCAATCATTTCTTCAAACACCTCATGATCAAGGATGCAATTGAGCACGAAAATTCAAGTCAAATAACAACAATCAACACCAATAGAACAAAATTTGCAAGATCCAAAGATCAAGAAACAAGCATCAATAATAGCTTACATTGTGAAAGATGTATCAAGAACAACAATGGTGGATCAAGAAATTACTATTCCAAATTTGGAAATTCTTCAAATCAGTTCCACAAACCATACTTCAAAGCCTTGATCTACTAGAACTGATGATGAAAAACTGAATGGATGAAGGTTTAGCTCAAAGATTAGTAAGTTCTAATGATGAACTTACTAACTTTCAAAGGAAGAAAGAGCTTTGGTGAATTTGGTAATTGGAGAAAAATTTAGAGTCAAGAAAGAATTTAACAACGTGAATTTGGCTATCAAAAGCTTATGAAATGAGAGAAATGAAACCTCTATTTATAGGATTTAGGCTTGAAAAATTTGGTGGATTGGAGTTTGGTTTGGAATCAAAATTAGGCTTAGAAATTGAATTTGTAGGGAAATTAATGATCAAGTGGTGATTAGTGAAGGTGTATGGTGGGAATTAATTATGATGAGGTAGGAGAATTAAAATGAAGTGATCTAGAATATTCTCATGTTGCAATATTTGAATTTGGTGCCAAAAATGCTACAGAATTTGAATTTGTCCAATTTTCACAAAGTTCGCACAGGGTAATCAATTACCCAATATTTGTAATCGATTACCACGGGCAAAAAAATGGTGAAAATTTTCCTTTTTGATTTGTTGTCTTGGATCTGGCTCGATTCTTTTACTTGTCAAAGAAGGCATGGAAATAAACACATGAACCTTGGAGTCTCTTGAATAAAAGTCAATCAAATCTTAGGAAACTCTTGATCAGATGATTTTGAAATGATTGCAGATTAACTTCGACTTTATTCAGATGAAATTCATTTGAGCTAAGGGACCGATACTTGATATCTTTGATCCAAATTCATCCTGAAAAAGTTAGTGAAGAAAAAACAAACGTTTTTTTGGATTTTAATCAATGGTTAGTAAACATAAACATAAACAAATATCAAACAAACGAGAAAGCAAATGTGCCTGGTGATCTTTCAAGAACAAACCTGCAGAGGAAGGCAAGAGAAACAAAGTTTGCAATCTTGTTTGTGGGTTGAGATGCAAATGACATGTGGGATTTAGAAGTTAAAATTAGGGTATTACACATTGCATAGTCCGAATGAAATTCGTCGGTAGGCAAATGTTCCATATGGACAAGTTAAGGTTGTTTTCTCTTGATCATCGGGGTGAATAGGAATTTGGAAAAATCCTGAATATCCATTTAGATAGCAATAGTAAGAATGTCTTGCTAGATGTTCAAGAATTTGGCATATGAATGGAAGTGGGAAACGATCCTTCCTAGTTACTCTGTTTAGTTTTATATAATCGATACACATATGCCAACCACTTTCTATACGCTTAGCTATTTGTTCTCCTCTTTCGTTTTGTACGGTTGTGACACCTCCCTTTTTAGGAACCACATGTACATGGCTTACCCACTTACTATCAAAATTTTGGCATATTATTCTAGCCTCTAATAACTTTAACACTTCCCTTTTCAAATATCAATCATTATAGGGTTTATCCTTCATTGATGTTCTCTGGAAGGTTTAAAGTCTTCCTCCAGCATAATCTGGTGCATACGCACGGAAGGACTTATCCCTTTGAGATTAGAAATGCTAACCTAGAGCTGAGGGATATTTTCTCAAAACATCTAAGAGTTGATTGGTTTCTTCATTATCTAAGGTGGCAATAACTATGACTGGATGATTTAGTTCTTCGTCTAAGAACTCGTATCTCAAATTCTAAGGTATTTCCTTAAGTTCTATTGATGGTTTCTTAGGACATGGCATATGATCTGTGGTGAGTGCCAAGCATTCATAAAGGTCGTCATCTATATAATGCTCAGTTTCAAATATGTCATCCTCCATTATAGTAGTTGAAGGTAATTTAATCATTTCGACTGGATCTACTCGATCTAATTCTCTTATGCATTCATTAATGATATGGATAGCGTAACACGAGTCATCTATGGCTGGTGCCATTATAAATTTAGATAATGAATTCTACATTTTCATCACCTACTTCAGATGTCATTTTTTCTCTCTTGACATCTATTATAACTCCAATTATTGATAAAAATGGTCTACCTAGAAGGATTGGGATTCCATCGTCTTTTTAATATCCATGACAACAAAATCTATTGGAATATAGAGTTGGCCAATCTTAACCGGGACGTCTTCTAAAATGCCTATAGGATATTTAACAGATCTATCGGCTAACTGAAGGAACATCCTAATTGGTTGCAATTCTCCTAGGCCTAATCTCTTACAAACGGCTAAAGGCATTAAGATTACACTGGCTTCTAAGAACAGAAGTGCTTTATCGATAACTTGATTTCCTAAAACGCAAGGTATAGAAAAAATTCATGGGTCTTTCTCCATTTGGAGTAAGACGGTATTCCTAAAGGGTTTTGGATCATCAAGCCTTCGTTTGTTGGTTAATATGTCTTTAAGGAATTTGGTGTAAGACGGTATGCCTTCGGTGAATGGAATCTCTACGTGGAGCTTCTCGATCACTTTTATAAACTTTTTATATTGATTATCTAACTTGGTTTGTTTCAGTCTTTGTAAGTATGGAATTGGAGGTTTATAAGAAGGGGTGGTACATAAACTTTATCGTCTTTCACTCCTTCCTTATCTTTGATTCCTTCGTCCTTTGGTTGCTCAGATTCTACTGAATTCTCTACTTCTTTCTCGGGTGTGGTCACTATGTTTTTCTTAGGGGATTCTGGCTTATTCAACCTAGAGTGTACATGCCCATCATAAGTAGTTCTAATCTGTAGGGAAATAGCATTAGCATGCCCTTTGGGGTTAGGTTGAGGTTGTCCAAGAAATTGTCCTCCTGGTGAAACTTGCGTAGATTCTAGTTGTGGCACTTGAGAAACCTGGGTTTCAAGAATTTTTTTGTGAGTAATTACAGAATTGAGTTTGGCGCCCAATTGTGTAATTAGTCCATTTATATGAATGTTTTGGTTCATGAAATCCTTATTTTTCTGAAGTTGAGTTGCGATGAAACCTTCCACCATTTTCTCAATATTTGGCTTTTGAGGAGCATATTGCATAGGTGGGTTTGGTTTTTGAGCTTGGAAACCGGGTGGTCTTTGGGATGTAGAATTCTGAGTAGGGTTATTATTCTTATAGGAAAAATTTGGGCGATTCCTCCATTCAGGGTTATACGTGTTAGAATAGGGGTTGCCTTGGGCGTAATTAACCTGGTATATGGTTGTTTCAGCTAAAACATTACATTCTGCTAGAGTATGTCCTTGGGTTCCATAGATCTCACATCCGGTTAAATTGCAGCTATGGTAGCTGTAGGATTGATAGTCAGGCTTTCTACTTTTTGGACTATGGCGTCCATTTTGGCATTTATATGGTCGAGGCAACTGACTTTATAAACACCTTATTTGGTTTCTTTCTTCTCTACTGGGGCTTGTTCTGTTCCCCATTGGTAATGGTTTTGTGTCAAATTTTCAATAAGAGCGTAAACCTCAGGGTAGGGTTTATTCATCAAGGCGCCACCGGCGGCAGCGTCGATGGTCATCTTGGTGTTATACATAAGTCTGTTACAAAGGGTGTTGTTGCACCCCAAATTTTGGCCCCTTAGATTCTCACTATCATTTTAGCACTTTAATAACAGATCTAGAAGGATTCAATAGCAGGTATGGGAACTTATTGTCATTGTTGCGGGTAAAAAAGAAGATGGATCCGGGACTGCTCTCCACCCTCCTCCAATTTTATGATCCACTCTATCATTGTTTTACTTTTCCTGATTATCAACTGGTACCTACACTTGAGTAATATTCTTGCTTGATTGGTTTACCTATTCTTGAAGACTCTCCTTTTCCCATCATAGAGAAGGACCCTAAGAAAGAAGAAATTGCTAAAGCTACACATTTGGGATTGGTGGATATTCAGAAAAATATGGTTACTAAGGGAGGAGTCTTTGGTTTGACTGCAGAGATTTTGGTTGGAAAAGCACAATACTATGCTGATCATTTGAGTATGGATGCATTCGAAGCTATCTTTGCCTTGCTCATTTATGGGATTTTATTATTTCCAAGTTTTGATAACTTTGTAGATCTCAATGCCATCAAGATTTTCTTGAAGAAAAACCCTGTGCCTACTTTATTAGCTGACGCCTATCATTCTGTTCATCTGAGAAATTTGCATAAAGGTGGAATGATTATCTGTTGTGTCCCTCTGTTATATAAGTGGTTATTTCTCACTTACCTAAGGCTCATGCTTTTTGGAAGGAAGGTTGGTGGTCTCAGAAGGTTATGGCTCTTATTCACTCTGATATCGATTGGTACAGTCGTAGTTACGATGGGATAAAAATCATTAACAGTTGTGGAAGCTTTGGTAACGTACCTCTTCTAGGTATAACTGGAGGAATCAGTTATAACCCTGTTCTCGCTCACCGTCAGCTTGGATATCCTTTGAAGGACCAACCAAACAGCGCTCATGTGGAGAATATTTTCTTTAAAGGAAGTTCAGAATTAAAGCGAGAAATTCTAAAAGCTTGGGGTCATGTGCATAAGAAAGGAAAGGAAGACTTAGGGAAGCCTAATTGCGTCTCTCTCGAGCCTTATCTCCAATGGGTCCGAAAGAGAGCTATTCAGCTGAAGATGCCTTATCCTCAGCAGAAACCCATGGCTTTAGAGGAGGAACACACAATGATATTTATGTCTGAAGAGGAAAAGTTAAAGATTGCTTTGAGGAAATCACAACAAACTGAAGTAGCCTGGAAGTACAAGTACCAAGTGGCCATGGAAGAGAATGATGAACTCCGTAGAAAACTACAGGTGAAAGAAGAAGAAATGATTGCTTATAAGAAGAGGAAGACACAGGAAGGTTCATCTTCTTCCAGCTCTCAGCCAACTCCGTGGAAGCTAGTCGTGGACAAACTCATTCTCGAGAAGACTCAGATGGAGGAAGAAATCAAGAAACTCAAAGCCAAAGAAGACTTTTATTTAGAATACTGTCAGCCTTATATTTAGGAATTTTGTAAAATGTACTAGATATTTTGTAATGCAATCTTGAAAATCAATGAAATGAAATGATGTTTTTATCTGAGTTCCATGAAACCTTTGCATTTGCATTCTCATTAATTAATCATTCAAAGAACTAAAGATTGTTTTGCAGATATTATAGGATGGAGGTTGTATTCCAAAATTAGAGAACTTGAATAAACTGAGAATTGAATTTGCTTATTTCCCCATTGTTATAATTTTTGCAAATATTTTGGATTCCTTGAATGATTAATTATGCGTTGTTGCATTTTGCATTCATAAGCATTGCATGTGCATGTTCTTGTGTTGTGTCGCATCTCGTTGTCTTGTCTCCAGAAAGAATCACACTGAATCCTCAACACCGATACAACACCCGAGCCCAAGCTCGCCTAAGAATGGAAGGACAGAATTTGGATGTGGACAGAATTGATAATGAACTCGGAGAGCTACGAGGAGGCATGGGGTAGATCATGGAAGCCCTACAAGTCATTCGTGCAAAGTTGGACACTCAAGCCACTGTTATTTCTGAGATCACTAGCATAGCTGCAGAGCCGATCCCAATGGCAATCACTGCTGCAAATGTTCCACCATATGGGTTGCCACCTGGTTTTATACCACCACCAGTAGTTAGTCAACAAGCAGTTCCTTTGGGGCCAGAAATTCCTCAAGCTATTCCTACTTACACTCAGTCTTCTGTTCAGGTTCAAGCACGCCCTGTTTTTCATAATCCTCCACCAGTATACAAAGGTCTTGCTGGGTATGAAGAAGAGAGCGAACGACATGATAAGTTGAAAGAAAGTGTAGAAACTATCGGCAGGAAAGTCAGAGCAATGGAAGGAAATGACATCTTTGGTGCTGATGCCAGAGATATGTGCTTAGTATCTGGATTGGTAATTCCGCCAAAATTCAAAGTTCCTAATTTTGATCAGTATTCTGGGACTACTTGTCCTCGGACGCATCTGATTATGTATTACCGAAGAATGGCCGCTCACGTGGAAGATGACAAGTTATTGATTCACTGTTTCCAAGATAGTTTGAAAGGAGCTCCTGCTAAATGGTATTTGGGCTTAGATCAGACTCGTATCCATAGTTTCCAAGACTTGGCCAATGCTTTTGTGAAACATTACAAGTACAACATGGATTTAGCCCCTGATAGACAACAGTTACTGAGTATGTCGCAGAAGAGTTCGGAATCTTTCAAAGAGTATGCACAAAGGTGGAGGGAAACTGCCTCTCAGGTAGAACCTCCTTTGAGTGAAAAAGAGTTAACAGATTGGTTCGTCGATACAGTAAGACCAGAGTTTTATGAGAAAATGATCAGTAGTGTAACCGCAAGTTTTTCTGATATAGTAGCAGTGGGGGTGAGAGTGGAGCTAGGAATGAAGAATGGGAAGGTGGCTAGCAGTTCCAGCAGTTCTGGTAATAACAATGTCAAAAAGCTCAGCAGTAATTTTCATAGAAAGAAGGAAGGGGAGACAAATGCAGTAACTGTGGGAAGAAAGAGTCGCACCTGGAGACCACCTTACCAACAGTATCAACAAAGTTATGTTCAACAACCTCAGCCAGGCTTTGTTCAGCAGCCTCAAGCAAGTTATGTGCAGCAATCTCAGCAACAACGACCAATGTATCCATTGCAGTATGCCCAACAACCTTATGTGGCAGCTGTAACTCCGGGTTTCAGTCATCCTGTTCCCAGTTATCAGGCAGTGCATCCATCACCTGTATATCAGCCAATTCAACAAGGGTATCAGCGGGCACCCAACGCTCCACCCTATCAACAACATCATCATCCTAGAGCTCAGGCACCTAGACAAAACTACCGGAATCGGAGACCAACAACAAAACCTCCACTTCCTCAGATACCAATGACTTACACAGAGTTGTATCCTTCCTTAGTGCAGCAGGGGTTGGTAACAACACGACCATTAAATCCAGACACCACATCTCCTCACTATAATCCAAACGCTCATTGTGCCTTTCACGAAGGCGCCACTGGTCATGATTTAAAAGGTTGTCTTGCTTTAAAACATCTTGTCAGGGAGTTGATGGAAAAGAAGATCTTATATTTTGATGATGTACCCCCAAATGTCAAAAGTAATCCATTACCGAACCATGGAGGGGTCAATGCAGTAGAAGAAGTGTTAGATGAAAGAATGGTCCGAGATGTGTCAGAGATTAGAACCCCGTTGAGGTTGCTTCACGAGAAACTACTGAAAGCAGGATTGATAGAGAATACCCATAATGTTTGTGATGAGGTATATAAAGGTTGATTGATGAAGGAATATTACAAGTGTGTAGTAAGGTGAGGAGAGAAGAAGTTTCAGTAATTGAGCCTGTTTTCAATTTACCGAAGAAAGGTGAGAAAGTTCCGGTGTTCAAAGTGACCAACAAAGGTATAAATCCTGTTTTCAACAAGTCAACTATCGATCAACCTCGACCGGTTATCATTCAGAAACCAAAACTGTTCCCTTTTGAAAGTATAAAGGATGTTCCTTGGAAGTATGACATGACTGTGATAGACCGAGGGTCTGGGAAGGTTAGTCAGAAGGAGACAGTAAAAGACGACCGAGTAGACGTGACAAACATTGCAGGTACAAGCAAAATGACCCGTAGTGGTCGAATCTATCAACCAAAGATAAGAGTAGCCGCTCCAAAAGAGGTTACCCCTGCTGCGACAAAAGAACAAGAGGTACCAAGTACTGAAGGAAACGACTAAGAAATCTTAAGGATTATTCGAAAAAGTGATTACAGGATCATTGATCAGCTTCACCAAACCCCATCAAAGATATCGATCTTGTCTCTCTTAATGAATTCTCCAACACACAGAGAGGCTCTGCAGAAGGTACTGAAACAGGCGCATGTGACAAAAGACAACTCTCAAACAATTTGATTCAGTAATAGCCAACATTACAGCCTGTAACACCCTGAGCTTTAGTGATGCTGAATTGTCGAACGAAGGACGCAATCACAATTGTGCATTGCACATATCTGTCAGGTGCCAGGAAGACACAATGGCATGAGTTTTAGTCGATATTGGATCCTCATTGAATGTATTGCCCGCCAGGTCGCTCGCAAAGTTAGCATATGTAGGGGCAGTAATGAAGCCAACATCTCTGATCGTAAAAGCTTTTGATGGTTCAAGAAAAACGGTTGTTGGAGAAGTAGAATTGCCAATCATGATCGGACCTCATGTGTTCAATATTACATTCCAAATCATGGATATTAACCCAGCTTATAGTTGTTTGTTGGGACGATTGTGGATTCACGCCGCTGGGGCAGTAACTTCAACCTTACATCAGAGAATGAAATTTGTTGTGAATGACAAATTAGTAATTGTACACGGTGAAGAGGACCTAATGGTGAGCAATCTGTCATCATTCAAGTATATTGAAGCAGATGAGGGCGCGTTAGAAACTTCCTTTCATGCACTCGAGATAGCTAATGCAGTGATGTTGGAAGAAACAATGGCTAAGAATGGTCCGTCTTTTGCATCCGCTTAGAGCATCAAGTCTACGCTAGAGGAAGGCACTCCTGCAGGTTGGGGAGAGATTATCGAAGTAAAACCAAAGATGGATCGCCAAGGGTTGGGTTACAAACCAACTCATGATGAAGCACCGACACATGACAAAGAACGCCCGAAGACTATACAAGAAGTATTCATCAGTGGAGGTTTCCAAATCAGTGATGTGGAAGAGAACTCCGAAGATGAAGACCTTGAACAGTTAGTGTATCATTGCAACACTGCCTTGAGCAACTGGGAAGCTATTGAGATTCCTTTGGTTTTTCCTGAGTCAAAGTAATTTGTTTGTTTTTCTTTTCTTGTTGTTTTAAATCTCCATAGCCATGCCCAAGGCTATAGGAATGTTTTGTAAGGGCCCCGAGCTTTTAAGAAATCAATGAAAATGAACTATTTTGTTAATTTCTTGGTGTTATTTCCTTTACTGCTTTTGCTTTCATTTTAAACAAAAAATGGCAATCTTAAAAAACCAAAACATTTTTTCTGTTGTGTGCTGCATTTGTCTTTGTGTGTTTTAATGAAATAAGCCATTCCAACGTGCAGTGATGTCCTAAAAACCCATTGAATCCTATGACTTTGCATTCCCTCCGGACTTTGATTCACCAATATACCAAGCTGAAGATGAGGATGAAGATTTTGAAATCCCTGATGAACTGGTAAAATTGGCACACCATGAGTATACAGAGCTTCAACCCTACAAAGAACAGGTAGAAGTCATTAATCTTGGCACTGAAGAAGATAAGAAAGAAGTCAAGATTGGGGCAGCTCTAGGGCAGAAGTCAAGAAGCAACTAGAAGAACTTTTGAAAGAATATGTGGATGTATTTGCTTGGTCATACCTGGATATGCCGGGTCTAGACACTGACATAGTAGTTCACAAATTACCGCTTTGACCAGAATGCCCACCGGTTAAGCAAAAGCTCCGAAGAACAAGACCTGACATGGCTCTCAAGATTCGAGATGAGGTGAAAAAACAGATTGACACCGGGTTGTTAGCAGTGTCCAAATACCCCAAATGGGTAGCCAATATTGTACCTATACCGAAAAAAGATGGGAAAGTCAGAATGTGTGTGGATTACAGGGACCTAAACAGGGCCAGTCCGAAGGATGATTTCCCTTTGCCGCATATCGACACGTTGGTGGATAATACACCTCATTTTGCAGTCTTCTCATTTATGGATGGGTTCTCCGGTTACAATCAGATTAAGATGGATCCCGATGACATGGAAAAAACTACTTTCATTACTCCGTGGGGGACTTACTGTTAAAAAGTTATGCCTTTCGGTCTAAAGAACGCAGGTGCTACTTATCAAAGGGTCATGGTAACTTTATTTCATGATATGATGCACAAGGAGATAGAGGTATATGTTGATGATATGATAGCCAAATCTCAAAGCGAGGAGGACCATTTGGAACATCTTTTAAAATTGTTTAAGAGACTCAGAAAATATCAGTTGAGACTGAATCCAGCCAAGTGTACCTTTGGGGTAAGATCTGGGAAATTACTCGGTTTCATTGTCAGCCACCGAGGGATTGAAGTAGATCCAGACAAAGTCCGAGCCATTCAAGACATGCCAGCTCCACAAACAGAAAAGCAAGTCATAGGTTTCCTTGGAAGACTGAACTACATATCCAGATTTATTTCCAATATGACTCCCACTTGCGAGCCCATCTTCAAATTATTACTCAAGGACCAGACGGTTGTTTGGAATTCAGATTTTCAGCAAGCATTTGATAAGATCAAGGGTTATCTACAAGAGCCTCCGATCTTAATACCTCCTGTTCCAGGAAGACCTCTCTTCATGTATTTGACAGTGCTTGAGAATTCAATGGGTTGTGTGTTAGGTCAGCAGGACGAGTCTTGACGAAAAGAACATGTTATCTATTATTTGAGTAAGAAGTTTACTGATTGTGAAGGCAGATATTCGCTTCTGGAGAAAACTTGTTGTGCTTTGGCATGGGCTGCTAAACGTTTGAGGCAGTACATGATTTGTCATACCACTTTGTTGATTTCAAAAATGAATCCAATAAAGTACATTTTTGAGAAGCCTGCTCAGACTGGAAGACTCGCCCGTTGGCATATGTTATTATCAGAATACGACATCTAGTACGTAGCCCAGAAGTCTATCAAGGGTAGTGTTTTGTCAGAATATCTTGCGGATCAACCAGTGGAAGATCATGAATCTCTCAAATTTGATTTCCCAGATGAGGAAATTATGTTAGTAAAAGATTATGAAGAACCAAGTCTTGATGAGGGTCTGCCGGAAGGTCTTTGGTGGAAAATGATGTTCGATGGTTCCTCCAACTACAGTGGGCATGGCGTAGGCGCCATTTTAATGAATCCAGAAGGTGGTTACACTCCATTCACAGCCAGGTTGGAATTTGACTGCACAAACAATATCGTCGAATATGAAGCATGCATTCTCGGCCTCGAGGCAGCTATCGACCTCAAAATCAAACTTCTTGAAGTCAGTGGGGATTCAGCTTTGGTTATCTATCAGGTTACTGGAGAATGGGAAACTAGACATGAGAATTTGATCCCTTATAGAGCCTATATTGTCAAAATGATGGAGTATTTTGATGAAATCACTTTCAAGCATGTCCCGAGATCTGAAAATCACATTGCCGATGCCCTAGCCATGTTAGCCTCAATGTGGAAAGTCAGGGATGTCAATGATGCCACCCTCATTAGAATTGAACGTAAGACAGAGCCCGCTTACTGTCAGATGGTCGAAGAAGAGACAGATGATAAACCATGGTTCTATGACATAAAAAATTACCTGTTGAAACAAGAGTATCCAGCCGACGCTACATCACTTGACAAGAAAACTCTGAGACGATTAGCATCCAAGTTCTTTCTCAGCAATGATTTTCTTTACAAAAGGAATCATGATATGGTCCTACTTAGATGTGTTGACAGACGAGAAGCAGAGTTGTTAATGCAAGATGTTCACGAAGGAATGTTTGGTACTCATGCCAATGGATATGCTATGTCTAAAAATATTTTGAGGGCTGGTTATTACTGGTTGACCTTAGAAACTGATTGTATTCAATATGCCAGAAAGTGTCACAAGTGTCAGATTTATGCGGACAAGATGCATGTACCTCCGACGTTGCTGAATGTGTTGTCATCACCATGGCCTTTCTCTATGTGGGGCGTCGATATGATAGGGGCAATTGAACCAAAAGCTTCTAACGGACACCGATTTATTCTGGTTGCTATTGACTATTTCACAAAATGGGTTGAAGCCGTGTCCTACACTAATGTTACTCGGCAAGTGGTGGCCCATTTCATAAAAAAGGAAATTATCTGTCGTTACGGAATCCCGAGCCGAATCATAATGGACAATGGTGCTAATTTGAACAACAAAGTCATGAAAGAGTTGTGCGATGACTTCAAAATTGAACATCACAATTCTTCCCCTTATCGTTCCAAGATGAATGGAGTTGTAGAAGCTGCAAATAAAAACATCAAAAAGATTTTGCAAAAGATGGTGAAAACTTACAAAGATTGGCATGAGATGCTGCCATTCGCCCTGCATGGATACAGAACGTTCGTCCGCACTTCAACAGGGGCAACCCCTTTTTCTTTTGTATACGGAATGGATGCGGTACTTCCCATTGAGGTCGAGATACCTTCTTTGAGAGTCATAATGGAAACTAAGCTTGAAGAAGCAGAATGGGTAAGAGAAAGGTTTGATCAGTTGAATCTTATTGACGAAAAGCGCATGTCTACAATGTGTCATGGTCAGTTATATCAGAAGAGGATCAAGAGAGCTTTTGACAAGAAAGTTCGTGTCCGAGAATTCCGCAAGGGGGAGCTTGTACTCAAAAAGATTTTACCAGTTCATAAAGACACATGGGGAAAGTGGATGCCTAACTATGACGGCCTGTTTGTTGTAAAAACAGTCTTCTCAGGAGGCTCATTGATTCTCACCACCATGGATGGGGAGCAGCTTACTCATCCAGTAAATTCTGATGCAGTACGAAAATATTACGCCTAAAAAGAACCCGATAAGTTGGAAACTCGCAAAGAACGGCTTATGCAAAAGTTAGGGTTGAGAAAAAAAGAGAAAAAAGAAAAATAAAAGCTCGCTAAGTTGAAAACCCGAAAGGGCGGCTTAGGCAAAAATGAGCGTCCCGGTGGATTGAAAACCCGAAAGGGCGATCCAGGCAAAAGTTAGGGACAAAGGCGTTTCACTGCATCAGGAGAGTTGTCACTACTTCAAAAGGTTGTCACCATTGCAAAAGTTTGTACAGGAGATCCACTTCCAACTGCTCTCGTCAGAAGCAAGGATTTGGGGGATTTTTAGTCTTTAGGGATAGTTTGGTCATGGGATTCAATGTAACCTTATCCACGTTGCCATTTTTCACTTGTAAAAATTCTATGTAATTTTGTCATTTGCAAGATTTCATTCTTGAATAAAATCAGTTTTGAACCATTCTTTCCTTTGCAAAATTATCACTTTCTTTATTTTCTTTGTTATGCAAAATGTTGTTCGTTGATCAACGATAGTTTTGAAAGCATTAGGGTCATATTATTTGAATAAAACTTGAAAAGATTAACAAACGAAAAAACTTCAACTCATGGAAAAAGTCGAGGAAAATCATACTTCCTCGAAACCTCAGGGTAGCGGAAGCTTTGATAAAGTAATCCAATTACACTCCCCAATGAAGTGAAAGCAAGTCGAACTGCTGATTTTCCTTTGGTCATGTGTGGGTATCAAACCTTAAAAACTGGTTTTCTCGAAGGGACTTCTTATGATGTGAAGACTCGTCCCAGTAAAAGAGTTCAGAGCATTTGCCTGAATTCTGCTATGTCATCTCTGAACAGCTTGTTTAGAGAGCGTGATTCCCCTGTGGAGAATGGATCTATTTTCAAAGAACTGCAAACACTTTTTCAGCCAGGGTTCAGTGTGATTCATTCGGTCTCTTGAGTTCGGTGTGCTATCTGTCGATTATGACCGATCACTACTAGTGAACTTCCGCCTGAAAGTCCAGTCGTAACTGGTAATGTTCAAAATCCAATCGTTATTGGTTTTCTGTTGGTCGTCACCATATTTTCCTTTAAAACCCAGTCGTAACTTGCGTTGTCTTAACTCCACTCATTATTACCTCTTGGTTCGGTTGTTACCAACCTTTTCCTCTAAAGTCTAGTCGTCACTAGCAAATCCCCTGTGAAATCTAGTCGTTACTAATTGATTTTCCATTTAAGTCCAGTCATAACTGGCAGATATTCGAAATCCAATCGTCATTGGTATCTTATTGGTTGTCACCAACCTTCCCCATGGAAGTCCAGTCGTAACTGGCGTCACTTGGAATCCAATCGTTATTGATATTTTCTGGTTTGGTTGTTACCAACCTCCCCAGCTAAAACCTAGTAGCTTGCTAGCATTCGCATAACCACATTTGGTCGTCACCATGTCTTACCTCCGAAGTCCAGTCGTTACTGGCATTGCTTGAAATTTGGTCGTCACCAATTTCCCCAGTCGAAGTCCTATATTACCGATTGGATTTGAAATTACATTTGTTGTCATCTCAGGTTGGTCGTTACCAGTACCTCCAGGAAGTCTAGTGGTTACTAGTACTGCCTGAGCCATTTGTTAAAATTGGGTGACATCATTATTCCCCAGTAAAATCTTCCTCCCCAGACAGGTCTCGGAGATCTAGTCAACACTAGCATCCCCATTATGTTTTGCCTTTGTTTCTAGTCCATTCCTGAAGATCCCGTTTTAACTCTTCACTATAGGAAGTTCCTCATCTGATCATCCCTAGTGAGGTTCGTGTTTTAATTTCCCCAGTAAAAGGTCGCTCGTGTCCCAGGTGGAAATCTACCTCGTTCCCCGATGAAGTGTTTGCTTTTCCCCAATGAGATTGTCATCTTCCTTGGATTTTGTGCATCCTCATTTTTCTCTCTGTTATCACTAGTCGTGTGTGAACTATTGATTGTTATACCCCGGTATTCCCCAGTGACAGATCCACAATGCCAGGTCCCCGCAAGTAGTTACTCGTTGTTTTGTTTTTCTGTCTTATGCATATGTCTTGCATCCAAGCATCATGAAGCACCATTTAGAATTCATGGCATATCATGATCTGTCCTTTTGCATATCATCGGATCTAAGGGACAAAATTTTCAGTTTTCTATATTTAAATATCTTTCACTGCGATTCTACGAGGATCGTCATCTCTCAGTTCCATCTAGTGAAGATATTTAAATAGGGGCAACTGTTGCACCCCAAATTTTGGCCCCTTAGATTCTCACTATCATTTTAGGAGCATACTCATGAATTATTTAACCTTAAACCAGTGCAAGTTTGCCTTTGTCAAGTTGCAGACGAATCAGGGTTTCATGCAGTCAAAATTGAAGCTTCAGGGTTTTTGATTAGTCAATGCTTTGGGTTCATTCAAATAGGAAACAAGGTCAAGGGTATTATATAATGTCAATTGAGTAGCCAATGTGAGGTTGTTACCCCAGAATTCAGAGCAGTGCATTTCAGAGCACCCGATTAGGGTTTTGGACTAGTAAAAGTCAACCGTAGTTTGAATTTGATGTTGGAAGATGTGTAAATGGTGGGATTGTGATTCATGAAGTTCATATAGATTAATAAAGTTCATCCAAGAAGTTTCAAAGTCTCAGGAGGCCCAGAATGTCAACAGGCGACTCGGTAATCACCGATCCATCGTACGGTTGACCGAAAAGTCAACACTCCGAATTTTAGGAATTGGACTTCAAGTTGTGAAACAAAATTGTTCCTTATGCCATATTGGACTTGAATATCAATTTTCATGACCATTGGATCAAGTATGAAGGAGTAATCGAAAATCGGGAAATTAGGGTTTTGAAAGGGGCTAAACCATAACTCCTTAACCACACATCCAATTGAGTTGGTTCAAAGCTCATTTGGAAGCTCTTGACAAGTCCTACAAAATTTCGTAAGTGGTCCTTGATCAGAAAATGCATAGATTTGGAGTTATGATCAAATTCATTTCTAAAGGGGAAAAAGACTTAGAGAAATTTCATTTTTAAGTTCATTTTTTAGCAACTTTGGAAGGATTTTTGGCCAACTTCCTTCGGGAAATTGAGACTCGTGAAAGTATGAATGTTTTAGAGCTATTTGAGGGCTTTCTAAAAAGTACTAGCACATCTCAAAAGGATTTGTGAGCTGAAAGTTATGGTCATGGCAAGTTGGTGGTTTTTCACTTTAGTCCCACATTGCCCAATTTCAAAAATCACCTCCTTCATCAAAATTGACCAATTATAACTTGTGAATCCTATTTTATCTGATATGTAGAAAGTTTGTAACCCAAGAAAACCAAGGAAATGCAGAAATATGAAAAAAAAAATAAGTTTTGCAAGTAGCTTGCAAGTTGCCTTGCAACTTGCCTTCAAAAGTGAAAATAAGCATGAGGTGTAAAGCCATGTTCTGAAACAGCCATGATGCTACACTCTAGCCTGAATTTCGACACTTAAAATTCATCATGTTTTTTGACTTTTGAGGCTGGCCTTGCAGATCAAGGAAACCCACTTGAGGAGGTTTAATTTTGAAAGTTCAAAACCTTTCTTCAAAGTGAAGAAACTTCAAATCTGCCCAAGCCACTTCATTTTCCTATAAATAGGACTCTCCCTCACTTCATTTTCATCATCAACAATCTTCTAAAAACCAGAAGAAACCTCTGCCCTTGCACTTTGCCTAAAAACTTCAAAACCACAAAATCACCATTTCCACCAAAAACACAAAAAATCGGCCTTGCTACTAGGGATGCCAAAACCATTTCTCTATACTAAAACACCCCAACAATCATCCATGCAATCCCTAAATATGGTATAGAAGGTGTCTAAACCATTAAACCATCCAAAAACTTCACCAATCAAAAAGTCAACTTCATCACCAAATTACTTTGACCAAAAGCTACAAATTCTACCAAATCTTGTTCTAAGCACTTGCCTAGTGTTTTAGTCATCCTAACACCTCTTATATATTTTTTTTCAAATGTCCAAAGTGTTAGAATTCATTGGTGAGACCTATTTCTCCAATTGTCATTATATTTGCATATTGCTTCAAAGTGAAGAAAGGACTCAAGGCAAAAAGGAAGATTGAAGCTCTCTGGGTTTCTTGGTTATTCTAGCTTGTTTAACAAAGTCTATTAGAGGTATGTAAACAATCCTTTCTCACTTTTCATCATGAGTCTTTGATTTGACACTTAAAGTTCATCATGTGAAATATGTGATATGTATGTCCTTTAATACACCAACCCTGCCATGACAGAGTTGTAACCTCTTGTTTGAATTGAATCATCTCCAAAATCATAAACATAATATGTGTACATGTTTCTTTTAAGCTGAACCTGCCTTAAACTAATTTTGAGCTTTGTGTGTTTCATCAAAAAGGCCAAAATGCATACTACATACCCTGTTTCATACAAAATTGCTTTTAGGTCAATTGTGTGATTGAACTTACTCATCATCATGTGTAGAAGCTATGTGCATAGTTGGTTTAACTTGAATATGCCTGGAAATGATTTGGAGATTTTTCATGCTTTTGTCAAAAAACACAAATTGAGCCTGAAATTATCTTTTGTGTCATAGCCTGTTAGAGGTCCATTTTCTTGCTTAGACATTTTTGGTTATAGGTAATTGATGTGTGTGTATGATCCTTTTGATGACATTGTGCTTTAATCATGTTTTTGATACTTTAAGGCATTGTACAACATCAAACTTGCAGCCAGCATGCCAGTTTTAAACACAGGCTGTTCTGACCCCTAATTTTTGTTGGCATTCATTTAAAATCATGAACATAGGTTGTGTATGTGACTCATACAGTCAAAATATGCTTGAAACTGGTTTTGACCCCCCTACTGCCTTGCCAAACCATCAAGAAACAGGTTGCATAACCTTTTTTATATTGGATAATTTTTTAAAGCTTTTGGACATTGGTTCGTACTCTATAACATGTATGTGAAGTGTGTATATGGTTGATTTAGTCAGAAATGCTTAGAATCATGATTAGGGTTTTCTCATGCTTTGACAAATGACCAAAATGCATTGTAAAAGACAAGTGTGGCCACAAACAGTTACAAGTTTATTTCTGAACATGAACACAGTCTTTAGCATATATGTAAAGTGTATGAATGATTGGTTTGATCAATGTGAGTCTGAAATTTGAAAACACTTCACAGCCTGCACATCACATTTTTACTTTTGCAATTCACACAGCACTTGTCATCACAACTGGTTTTCATCTTTGCTATGCATTTCCACTCACTCCATGGCTTATTTGAATCATGTATAGATGATTACCTCAATTCAAAACTGACTGTATTGATTTGATCAATTCAAAATGCATCAAAAGCACCAAATTGCAACTCACATATCAATTTTCACCGCAACAGGTGTGAATTATGAGCCATTGTTCTAACCCATGGTGTGGACAAGCTCTTAATAGTTCTTTGTATCTTTCCCAAGCGTCGAAAAGTGATTCTCCCTCGTTTTGAGTGAATCGAGTTATTTGGTTTCGTAGGACAACGGTTTTACTTGATGGAAGGCATCTACCTAGGAATACTTTCTTTAGGTCATTCCAAATGGTTATGGAGTTTGCTGAAAGGGAATCTAACCATGATCTGGCTCTATCTCTGAGGGAAAAAGGAAATAGTCTTAGAATTATCGCCTCATAAGGAGCACCGTTGGCTTTCAAGGTGTCGGCCAATTGGATAAAAACTTGCAGGTGTTGGTTCGGGTTCTCCGTAAGAACACATGGGAACTGGTTCTGTTGCACTAATTGTAACATAGAGGGTTTTAATTCAAAGTTATGAGCTAGTATAGTGGGGTTTACTATACTAAAGTGGGGTTCTTCGATAGATGGTAGGGTGAAATCCTTAAGTGGTTTCTCGTTCTGATCTTCTGTCGTTGCTCTTTTAAGTCTTCGGAGCAAAAGACGAGCTCAGGCGTATCGTTCGGGTTCTTCTATTAGATCAACTAGGTTTCCGGTGCTGCGATTTCTTCGTATTGACCAGCTAAAGGGATGCTTTTAGTCTAGACGATGTAACAACAGGGTACGAAATTTGACGAAATTGGTCCCCGACAACAGCACCAAAAACTTGATGCATGCTATCCGCAAGTATACGGAGTATGTTAGAGTAATATAAAAGATTATTAATCCCACAGAGACAAATGTCAATCTATCGATTACTATTGTTATGGTATATATCTAAAGCTAATAAAAACAGAGAGTTATACGAACAAAAGAAAATAATTAAGGAATGAATTCAAATTCAGAATAAAGGCATACTGTAATTTTATTCTCATCAATCAAACAATACTCCTATTGTCTAAGTATTAATACTTGTGGGGAAATGTTTTCTTCCTTGAAAAAGAGTTAATTTAAAAGAAACTGTCACGTTAGCGTAATCGCAACCAGACCTAACCCTTAATCTATACTAGCCACTCACGTTGCACCGGTCGTATCTTGCGTTACAGTGAAAAGATCCTTTTTTATATAACTACCTCTAAGACTCAGTTAAAAAGTTTTTTTGATTGGAAACTTTAATATTAAAAGGGTTTCCAACATATGATGGGTCAACCGGATCCTAAATCTATAAACGCGTCCAAAAATAGTTTTAAAATCACTTTCTAATAATACCAAACTTTCCTAGTTAATTAATAAAGCGCTTTCGTTGTTTTTACCAATTAAAAACTAACCAACTCTTATCTAAAGTGTCTGACAGCTTTTGATCTTACCCGACATAGTCACGGTTATTACGTAAATAGAAACACGATCTCTTTCACGTAATAGTCGATCAATTTAAGTTTAGAAAAGTTGCATTAAAATCCAAAACAACCCTTAAAGTGTTTCTACAAATACAACATATGGAGTACCATCGAAACGAAGGTCCTCACATCCCAGCACAATAGATTTAGTTATACATGACGGTGATAAACATAATAAATTTGTTTGTAGAATAAATCATTTAGGGAAATAATTACGTGCGTGATTGGTTTTAAAATGAGCAAAAGTGTCACTCTTAGGTTCAGTTCAGAAAACAAATCCTTTGAAATAAAGCAATATGTAAATGGGCAAAAAATTAAATGCGTGATTAGTTTCCAAAAGTAAGAACGAAAGTGCCAGGCTTAAGTTCACTTTTAGAAAACAAATCTTTGAAATGAAAGCGAAATGTAAATCGTGCGGAACTTAAACGCGTGATCGGTTTTCAAAAGTAAGAACGAAAGTGTCACGCTTAAGTTCACCCTTAGAAAACAAATCTTTGAAATAAAAGTGATATGTAAATCGTGCAGAAATTAAACAAATTAATGCAAGGCAGAAAGTAATGCGAATAATAATAAAAGTGTGAGTAAAATAAAACCTACGCCAAATTGGAGACTTGAATCTGGTACGATGATGGAAAGTAAATCTGACTTAAAAGTAAAATGACGGCAAGCTTAAAGTTCCTATGCTACGATGCTCCAACCTCGATTACAACAATGGTGTGATAACTCCTCGATGTGATGGATCATCGCTTCTTACAACTAGATATATGCCTATGCTGAGAAATAAGATTGGATGCCTAAAACTAAAGATCTAAGTCCTATTTATTGTGTAGCAATGCCTTGGAAATCATGTAGCCTCTTCAGAATTCGTGTGGAGGAAATATCTCTGGTCATGGCATCATGCTTCAACCGTCCTTGACCGAACCACCAAATGCAAATATGGCGCCCTCCATCTAGATATGGCACGCACCATGTGTACAAAAGGTGGTGGACATGGTCAAGTGACAGTTAGAACATGAGAGAAACCTTACAAGTAATGGCTACCCCCATGGCAAATGCCACGTGGAACGTCGTGTGTGTAATCTTCACCTAAAACTTCATTTTCTGCTCTTTTCCATCCATTTCTTCGTGGAAGGCTCTTATTAGGTAATGTACCTGAAAACAAGACAAAACACAAGCATAATGCAAGAAAATAACAATTAAACGACAATAAACATGTGCAATCTGAGCCAAATACGCAGTGTGTTTCATTGTTATCAATTTGGCATGATCAATTCTTTTAGCTTTCATTTGATATGGATTAACATGTTTTATGCACCTTATTCAAGGCTTTGATCCATTGCAATTACATGAAAATCTTGTTGCTGGAAGTGCTTTTGAAAAGCTATTTTTCTACTTTTGGTGTAGTATTAATCGATTAACCATTTGCAAGGCAAAACTAGTTTATCGATTAACACCTTATTGCAGCGCCATTTTCAGCTGTTAAATAATTGTTAATTGATTAACCACTTTCAAGGTAAAACTGGTTAATCGATTAACACTGTTGCAGAAGCTGTTTTTTGCGCTTTTTCATGCTTGTTTGGTTTTCTTTCCACATTTAACTTTCATGACTTGATATACTTGATATATGAGTTGTTTAGCCTCTGATTGAAGTATGTATGCAAAACTTTGATGCACGGTTTATTGATTATGGAATTGTTTGCATTCGTGAAGTTGTGTAATCATGTTGCTTTTGGCATACTCATGTTTATGTATTAACATGATTAGTGGGGCATGCTAATTAGTCTTTGTTAATGCTTGACACTTCCATTTTATTGCATTAATTTTGTTCTTTATTGAACAAATTTAATCTTGTATAATCATTACTTCACACGCTTGCTTTGATGATCTTTCGACTCATTTGAAAGATTGTTGGCTTATGCTTTCCCTTTGGTCAATTGATCAAAACCTTGATTCTATTGGTTAATCTTTCTCTTGTATTTCTCTTTAGGATCTTTAGAGCCATTCTTTCTTGATCCCCTACAGAGTTGGAGGTTTGCACAACACATTGGAGCACTGTACAACTTGCGTTGTTACTTTGTCGGTTTTAATTTCCATACTATACTTTGGTTCTAGAGAAGGGATGAGAGTGGTGAATTTCTACACTCATTCTGATTACTTTGGGTAGGGGGCGAATGACCATGTGTTTGAAATCATCATCTCTATCTCCAGACTATAGTGTTCACTCACTCTTTTCAATTAATCATAGTCTGTCTATTAAAATATCGAATCTCCAGAAGTTAGCAACCTTTCTTTGGTTCAAACACTCGCGCCTTTGGATTATTAACCTTCATTTGGTTCAAATACCCTTTTCTTTGGTCATGTACTGTTTGTTCAGTTAATAAACCGAACTCCTTTGGGTCACAATCTTTGCTTGGTTCCACACCCGCCCTTTTGGGTCACAACCTTTTCTTGGTTCCACGCCCGTCCTTTGGGTCACAACCCTTACTTGGTTCCACACCCTTCCTTGGGTCATAACCTTCGCTTGGTTCCACACTCGTCCTTTGGGTCACAACCTTCGCTTGGTTCTACACTTGTCCTTTTGGTTGATCACAGTTTTTCTATTAAAACCAATTTCTCCTCCCCTTGTTGAGTTAAACACCTCTTGGTTTTACTTATTCTTCTGTTCAATCACCATCAGTTGGTTAAAGACCAACTCCTTTCTCTTTTCGGTTAACTATTGCTTATCAGTTAACACATCGAGTCTCCCACAGAGTCAAACACCTTCTCTTGGTTCAATACTCTTCTTTTTCTGGTTGATCATAATCCGTCTGTTAAAACCAATTTCTTTCCTTGCAGAGTCAAACTCTTTTCTCCTTTTTCTGGTTAATCTCAGTCTGTCTGTTGACACCAACCTTTCTCCCCCTCAAAGTCGTAATCTTCTCTTTCTTCGGTTAATCACAGTCTGCACGTTAATATACCGAATGTCCAATATATCTTACATTGTCTCGATTCAATTCCTTTGATCCTTCATTCTCTTGGTTTCGACACCATTCCTTTGCATTTCTTTCTTGGTTTTAACACCATTCTTTTGTCTTCCCTAGTGGAATCTTTCTACTTTCTTTCGCTTTTGGTTTTGACATCGTTTTCCTTTTCTTTCTTCGTCTTAGTTCCCCGAACTACGAAGATCTGACTTCCTCATCGCACTATGAGGATACGTAGGCATGCGATTATGAGATCTTAGGGAGCTACCTTCTACCTTCTTCCGTCTTTTTTTCTCTTCCTTGGTTATATGAACTATGGAGCTCTTAATTCCTCATTGCACTATGAGGGTACATAGGCACGAGGGCTCTAATCCTCCCGAGCACTTTTCTTTTTCCTTTCCCCTCTTCTCTTTAGCTAAAAGCCTTTATATAGATAACCCATCCAAGCCAAGAAGTAAGCAAAATTGTTCCCATTGAGTACGACGGATGCATGTGGTGCTAGTCCCTTCCTCTCGCATAACTGACCCGCTTACCCATTTCTCTTCCCCTTGGGTTTTATCAATATTTTCCTTGTATTTTAGGACTAAATAAAGTTTGGTGGCGACTATGTTGTATCTTTGTGTATGCGATTCACTCAGGTATAATACCGCTAGCTTCAGCTGGAAACTCTTTTGGGGAGTCCTTGCTCTTGCAAGTTGGGGTCTCGCCTAGTTTTGTTTGCTTTCTTATTTGTTTGGGTTTTTATCTTTATGATTTACTGGCTTTATCTTTATGTTATTTACTGCATTTATTTACTGCATTAAATATTCATATGCTGCATACTTTAGATATCTGCTGTATTTTCTGCGGTTGTTGGGATGGGTTGATCTTACTTAAGTGATAAGCCCACTGCACAGGCTTGAGCATACACACATGATAAAATCTTGGATAGTCATGTCGTCTGCTTTTTGCGCGTTGGGTTGTCACGAGAGCCACACCCAGATTAGTTTCGCTTGAGAATACCTTCGTCCTGCGAGAATTCGCTACAACTGGGTATTCTCACTTGATTCCATGACTCTGGGAGACCTCCTAGGAACCACCTTTGGAAGACTAGAACACACTTGTGAGGGGATATTGGATTTTTGCAGAAAACCAAGACTCTTCATACCTTTTGTTCCCTTATACACGTCATATCTTTGCAGCGACACAGAATTATATATGTCGATATTCAGATTATGTAGAATTCATTATTCAGATTGTGTTGGCTTCTTGATTCTTGTGTTGCATATCATTTCATCATGTCAATTAATCTTTGCATGTGCATTTCCAGGTTATTCGAGAGCTTATTCTTTGTTGACATAATCATAGAAGATGAGTACTGGTTGCAGAGGTATCTTTAGCTACAAGTTTGTGGAGCCTAAGTTGAAGACTTTGAGAGGTTTAGCATCCTGTCTGGTTGAAGATAAGAAGGGTGTTCTTAAAGATGATTATGGTAATATTTTTCCCATCCTCAACACTGATGTCAACATCATTGTCATTCATACACTTGTTCAGTATTATGACCCGCCACTAAGTTATTTCACGTTTCAAGATTATCACTTAGCACCTACACTCGAGGAGTATTATCATATTTTAGGGGTTGACAACATGAATCAAGTTCCCTTCGTCTACACTAACAGTTGTCCAAAATCTCCCCTTATTACTAAAGCTCTTTGCATTAGTAAGAAAGATGTGGAAGCTAATCTCAAGACTAAAGGTGGTGGTATCTGAGGGTTTTCCTTAAAGTTTTTGGTAGACAAGGTTGTTTCTTTTGCTGAGGTTGGAAGCTGGAGGTCTTTCAACGATGTGTTTGGTTTGCTTGTGTATGGGATCGTTTTGTTCCCAAACATGGAGGATTTTGTGGATCAAGCTGCCATTAGTATCTTCTTGACCAAGAATCATGTTCCAACGCTCCTAGCTGATACTTATTATTCTATTCATTTGTGGAATGAAAAGAAGAAAGGAATTATTGTCTGTTATGCTCATATGGTGTATCATTGGTTCATGTCTCACCTTTTGCAGAAGGGTTCCTTTGTTGAGAATAAGGGAAATCTCAAATGGTCTAAAAGGATTATGTCTTTGACTGCCGACGACATCTTATTGTATTCTCAATTTTACAACAACATCAAAATCATTATTCATTATGGTAAATTCTCCAATGTGCCACTCATAGGTACAAAGGGAGGAATTAACTATAATCCAAGACTTGCCTTCCGTCAATTGGGGTACCCTATGCTTGACAAGCCAGACCCTGAGGTAGTGGAAGGGTTCATCTTTCATGAAGGGGTTGATGATATGGGATTACTGAAGAGGTTCAGTGCCGTCTAGAAACAGATTCATTGTGAAGGAAAATTTGAGTTGGGTAAGAATAACTGCTTAGCAAAAGAAGCCTACACACAATGGGTTAAAGAACAAGTCCAAGTGATCTGGTTGTCGTTTTCTTATGAGCCTTCCATGAATGCCAAGCTTCCTGAACTTGCAGTTGTTTCTCCATCTGAAGTTGACCAACTCAAGCAGCCTATTGAGATGATAAAGAAGGATAATGTTGATCTTTGTTTCAACCTTGATAAAGTCGCATCTGAGAAGGAAAGCTTACATATTGAACTCCACTAGAAGAGGGATCTCATGCCCAAAGAGGTGGAAACTAAATAGAACAAGCGAAGGAAAGTAGGAGATGCTATAAAGGGTACTTATGATGGCTAGCTTCAAAGAAGAGAAAACTTGCCGACACTCAGTATCAAGCCTACAAAGATGAATTGAGCTACAAGAAACAACTTGGAGAGCTCCAAGGAAAGCTATCAGAGTACAAGACAAAGCTGCAGAATGAACAAGACCGTGCTGACCAGTTAGTGAAAGACCTATCTCAATGTCAAGCCGAGCTCGACAAAGCTTTCAACGATATTCAGAAACTACAAGATCAAGCACATCAAAACCAAGAGAAGATCAGTCAGTCCAACTTGGGGAGTACTCAATGGGAACGTCAAAGCCTCCATTTGCAAGTCCTCTTGGATCAGAAAGAGGCCTTCCTACAATATCTTCTGCAGGGACCTAATCATTATTTTTTGCGTAACCTCGTGAAGGATGCGAAGTATTGGAGTGAGAGACATGGCAGTGTAGCCAGATTTGCTTAGCACGCACTTGAATATTTTCCAGGGTTGCTGAAGGATGCTTATGCTAACGTATTGCAACACAAGATTCTTTGGGTTGTTTTTCATTTCGTATCTATTTGTAGGGTGGTTTTTATAGGATCTAGGATGATCTTGTTGTAGCCTAAAAGGAAGATCTTTAAGTTGTATTTGACTTGTACTTATTTTCCTTTATTGAATGAATGAATAGTTTTCTTGCTAGTCTTATCTTTGCACCTTTACTTATCTGTTTTATGATTATTGTTAACAAAGATAAGAGCTCACAAATTCTTGGAATTAAAACTTTATTTTTTCATGCATTGCATTCATTCATGCATATATTCACACGTCCCTCATCTGAAAAACAAAATGCTTACACCTTACATCTCCACCGTGTAGCAAGACGACGACTCGACATTGTTATTTCACTTGATCAAGCAAGTCAAAGATCATGGCTGACTATGAACAAGAGAATGCTGCCTATAAGGAAACCTTGGCCAAGTTTCAAGGTAGGATGGATCAGTTCCAGACCAACATGGATGTTATCATGGATTTTCTTCGTGCTCAGAAGGACGTCGTTGCTACTACTAATGTTGTTGTAACCACTACTGATGCAACTGTTGTCACTCTTATAGTGACTTCTTCTCCTGTTGTTACTTCTTTTCTTGTTGTTGTTGAGCCGCCTGTGACTCAACATGTTGTTAATCTACCAAGCTCTCAGCCTGCTCCAAATAGGCTCCCGACTGCCTATCCATGGGGGATGCCCCTGAATTTCACCCCTCAGATTGCCAACGGTAGTGTGTTTGTGTCATATCAACCTTTTGTTGTGCTCGTGCCCAATGGGAACTCTGCTGTGCCGACTTGCAAAACTCTTGTGTCGACTGATGTTGAGACTCCTGATGAAGATGAGCATGTGTAGATAGGTCCTCTTATTCATATTCTGGTTTCCTCTCAGTATTCTAAAATTGTCATTCAGAATGTTCATCCTGGAATACCTTACCCTAGGGCCTCCTCAGATGTTATGGTACCTCGTCCTGGTTATCCATATGGTATTAAAATGAGTCTGAATTCTAGTCATATGGTTAATTTTGGGTTGGTATATCCGTCTCAATTTTCTTCTCCTCAACTACCTGCTCTAACTAAATCACAACTTCCAAATCCACAGACTCTTTTCAGACCTGTTGATCATAAGAGACCTGCAGACTACAAATTGTTAGATGAAAGGATTAGAGCTATCAAAGATTATTCTGCCTTTGGCATGGAGGCCAAAGATTTGTGTCTGGTTCCTAATGTTGTGTTGCCACAGAAGTTCAAGATTCCTGAGTTGCCAAAGTATAAAGGGTTGTGTTTTCCTTGCATTCATGTAACCATGTACTCCAAAAAGATGGCATCTTACATTGACAATGTTGAATTGTTGGTTCATTGCTTTCAAGATAGCTTGTCTAGAGCTTCTTTGGATTAGTATATGGGTTTAAAGCGTAGAAAGTTTTGCTCATGGAGAGATCTGTCCGAAGCTTTCTTAAAACAATACAAGTATAATATCGACTTGGCTCCTACCCGATTGAAATTGCAGAATCAGGTTAGTGAACAACTGAAACTTTTAAGGAATATGCACAGATGTGGTTCGAAATGGCCTCTCGTGTGCGACCTGCTCTTTTTGACACTGAGATGGTTAATATCTTTATGGTAACTTTACGAGGGTTGTACTATGAGAAGATGGTGGGCAATTATTCTTCAAATTTCAATCATATTGTGACTATTGCTGAAAGAATTAAAAATAGTTTGAAAATTGGTAGGATTGCTGGTCAACAACCAACCAACAAGAAACCAGAGAGCAGCCATTCAAAAAAGAAAGAAGGCGAGACAAATGTCGTGAGGGAAAAAGCCCCTCCTCAGTATCAAGTTCATATGGCTCTCATGCCATATTATATGTATCCTTATGTCACCGCTGCCCAATATCAACAACCGCCATATCAATATTATCCACAACAACAAACGCAAGCTCCTGAAAATCAACAACCACAACGTCAACAATGTCAACAAAATAACAAAAATAAAAAATATCAGAACAGACAGGACAACAACAATCAGAACAATCGCAAGTATCCGAACTTTGACAAAATTTTGGTACCGTATACAAAGTTGTTTCCCTATCTTGTCCATCAAGGGGAAATTTTTCCAAAAGAGATCGCACCTGTAATTCCTCCTTATAGCCTGAAGCATAATCTGAATGCATCATGTGCTTACCATTCTGGGTACATATGAAGTGCTATAGAAGATTGCATTGTTTTCAAGACCAAGGTTCAAGAACTTATTGATCAGAAAATCCTGACATTTGTTGAAGAGTGTCCCGATGTACAGACTAATCCCTTTCCTACTCATGGTGGAGCTGGGGTTAATATGGTCGAAGATGATCAAAAGGCTGAATCGATCATGGATGTCGACAAAGTGAAAACTCTGATGACTATTGTGTTTAAGAAATTGAATAAGCATGGATTATTGAAAGGTCTTTATGGAAAGTGTCAGATTGTGATGATAATCCTAATCAGTGCCGAAGGTTGAAGGGTTGTGTCCAGATCCTGATGAACCGAGGTGTGGTTCAGTTTTCCAGATCCAAGTATGTGGAAGAGGTAGCTACCATCGAATCGTTCACGATCATATATAGGAAGGTTCCAGTGGAAGCTTCTCAAAAGAAAATAAAGCCTATCACTATTTATGTGCCAAGGCCTTTCCCGTATCAGAGTTCAAAAGAGGTACCCTAGAAGTATGGTTCCACCGTGTATTCTGGGGGTCGGGAAATTCAGTTTTCAGAATCTGATATTATGAATGTAACTATTGTTGGAGGCCTAACTCGTAGTGGACGAGTGTTTGCTCCGAAGGTCACATCTAAGCCATTGCAAGTACCGATTTTCATTCCTCCCAAGGAGAAATCTGTTTCAATAACCCCTGTTGTGCAACAAGGGGCATCTGCCGCTACATCAGTGCCAATATTTCCGTCTGGGGAGATTACAAAAATTAAAGAGGTAATTGATGATCAAGAATTTCTCAAGCTGATCAAGAAGAGTGATTTTAAGATTGCGGATCAGCTGGGGCAAAAACGCTCAAAGATTTCAATCTTATCCTTGCTTATGAGCTCGCCGCACACAGATTGGCTTTGCTAAAATTTTTAAACATTGCTCATGTGATGCATGACATTCCTGTGGATCAGTTTGATAACATGGTGGCAAACATAAATGAAAGCAGATATTTGGGTTTCAATGAGTTAGAGTTTCCTTCTGAAGGAACTGCTCATAATAGAGCGTTTCACATATTGGTGACTTGCATGGACGCCTTGTTATCTCGTGTCCTCATGGATACTGGTTCTTCTATCAATGTGATGCCTAAGGGAACATTGAGTCAATTACTGGTAGAAGGGAGCGAGATGAGGCCGAGCGCTTTAATTGTCATAGATTTTGACGGTGCTAGAAGGCAAGTTATCAGTGAGGTGGATTTTCCCGTTAAGATCAGACCGCATTTGTTCACCATTACTTTTCAAGTAATGGATACCAATCCTGCATATAGTTGCTTATTGGGTAGACCCTAGATCCATGTTATAGGGGAAGTTACTTCCACGTTGCATCAGAAGCTCAAGTTCAGGTTCGACGATCAATTGGTCATTGTGTGTAATGAAGAGGATTTTCTAGTAAGCGAGTTATCAGCCTCCCGATATGTCAAGACTGATGAAGGCATAGATGAGGTGCCATTGTAATGTCTTAGATCCGAAGATGTCATCTCCGCTTCTATCAATCGAGGAACATCACCAGATATGATCATGCCATCTGCCAAGAGTTCTAAAAAGGCCATTGAGAAAGGTGCCCTGCCTGGCTGGGGGCATGTCTTGGATGTGGTAGAGAAGCATGATCATTTTGGACTTAGTTACCATCCTGATCAACAAGATAGCTCATGCGGTCAACCAAAGTGAAATCTGATCAAGTTCAGTAGTTCTGGTTTCCAGAAGGGTGATATTGTGGCTTCCATGGACTTGGTTGGTCCTAGCAATCAGAATACAAGATTTGCACGCAAGTGTCCGCCTAGCTTCAAGCTCAACAATTGGACATCTACCATTGTTCCCGTATTTTTTCCTACAAACATGTTATGCATTTTTTTTCCTGATCCCTCGTCCTTGCTCGAGACGAGAGGATAGCTTGTAAAGGGCCTCCCACTTTTGACATATTATGTGATCAATAAATAAAAGCTTTTGGATTCAAATCATGCTCTATTTTCTTTCTTTATTTTACTTTTTCACAAATGATAAATGGAAAAAGTTTCTTTTATTTTAACTTTTTAAAATAACTCATTCTAAACAAAACTCATCAACATGTAGAACAAATAAATGCTTTGATAACAACATGGCAAATATCCATAGTAACTCTGGGATTCCAATCAATCAAGCTGAAGAATATGGTGAGGAAGATTGTGAATTATCGGGTGAACTAGCACGGCTCCTTGAGCACGAGAAAAAAGATATTTAGCCATACAAAGAACAAGTGGAAGTTTTCAATCTTGGTACTGATGATGTCAAAAAAGAAGTCAAGGTTTGGGCATCTCTCGCCAAACATGTGCACTCTGAGTTGGTCAAGTTATTGCAAGAGTTTGTTGATATCCTAGCCTGGTCCTATCAAGATATGTCTGGGTTAGATACCAACACCATTGAACATCACTTACCACTGAATCTCGAGTGTCCTCCTGTCAAGCAGAAACTCAAAAGGACCAGACCTGATATAGAACTTAAGATCAGAGAAGAGGTGAATAAACAATTTGATGATGGGTTCCTAGCCACTTCTGAATATCCTGAATGGGTTGCTAACATTGTCCTGGTTCCTAAGAAAGATGGGAAAGTCAGAATTTGTATGGATTATCAAGATCTCAATAAGGCAAGCCTAAAAAATGATTTTCATTTGCCTCATATTGATATCTTAGTCGATAACACTACACAGTTCTCTATCTTTTCATTCATGGACAGTTTCTCAGGTTACAATCAGATCAAGATGTCCTCAGCTGATATGGAGAAAACCATATTCATCATGGTTTCTCAGGATACAATCACACCTTGGGGTACGCATTGCTACAAAGTCATGTCATTCGGTTAGAAGAACACAGGGGCAACATACCAACGTGCCATAACAACCTTCTAAAGAGATTGACATTTCAGTGGATGATATGATTGTCAAGTCCAAGATCGAAGATGATCACTTGGACCATCAAAGCAAATTGTTTGACAGACTCCAGAAGTTCAGACTACGGTTGAATCCTACAAAATGCACCTTAGAAGTCTGATCTGGTAAACTGTTGGTCTTTAATGTCAGTCAGAAAGGCATTAAAGTTGACCCCGACAAAGTTCGATCAATTCAAAACATGCCGCCTCCCAAAACTGAAAAAGAAGTCTGAGGCTTTCTGACTAGACTTAATTACATCTCCATATTCATTTCTCGTCTGAAGACTACCTGTGAACCAATATTCAAATTGATAAGAAAAAATCAATCGGTTGAATGGAACAATGATTGTCAAGAAGCTTTCGACAAAATAAAAAATATTTTTAAGAACCACCGATCTTAGTACCACCGGTTCTTGGTAGGCCTTTAATCATGTATCTCACTATTCCCAATGAATATATGGGATGTGTATTAAGTCAACATGACAAAAATGGCAGAAAAGAACATGCAATTTACTATCTGAGCAAGAAGTTCACTTACTTTGAGACTAGATACTCACTATTGGAGAAAACTTGATGTGCTCTGGTTTGGGCCACTCGACGCCTAAGACAATATATGATTTTCCATACTACTTTATTGATATAAATGGATCCGATAAAGTACATATTTGAAAATCCTGCTATCTCTAGAAGAATTGCTCGATGGAAAATGTTGTTAACTGAGTATGACATCCAGCATGTTACCCAAAAAGTGATAAAAGGGAGTGTCTTGTCTGACTACCTTGCTCATCAACCTGTAAAGGGTTATCAAAAAATGAAGTTTTACTTTCCAGATGAGGACGTTCTGTTTATCAGAGATTACGAAACTCCAGACCCTGACATATGACCCGAATCAGGGGCACGATGGACGTTTGTGTTCGATGGTGCCTCCAATGCTAAAGGTTGTGTAATTGGTGCTACCTTCATCTTTTCGATAGGTTTTCATCATCCTTTCACCGCCATATTATGCTTTGCACGCACCAACAATATGGCTGAGTACAAGGCATGTATCTACGGAATTAAAGCGCCTATCGACATGAGAATCAAGATTCCAAGTTGGTTCCGTACCAAAAGCACATCGCAAAATTGATTCCCTATTTTGATGAAATCTTTTTTCGTCATATTTCTAGGGAAGAAAATCAACTAGTTGACGCTCTTGCCACCCTGGCAGCCATGGTCAAAGTCAAGTGGAAGAATGAAGCTCCTTCTATCTGCATTGATCATTTGAACAAACCAGCATATTATTTAGCAATCGAGGACGAGTCTGATGACAAGCCTTGGTTCTAAGACATCAAAAGATATATGGAAAAACATAAATATCTTGAGGGTATCACTATTACTGATAAGAAAGATCTCAAACGGCTCTGCGCCAAATTCTTTTTGAGTGGTGGTGTACTGTATATGAGGAATTATGACTTTGTGTTGCTCAGATGCATGGATAGACACGAAGCAGACACGATCATAAGGTCCATGCATGAGGGATTTGAGGGTGTACATGCTAAAGTGCATGCCATGGATAAGAAGATCCTTGAGCTGGTTATTACTGGACAACAATTGAGGCCGATTGTTACAACTTTGCCAAAAGATGTCACAAATGCCAAATTTACGGTGACAAGATCCATGTGTCACCAACTCCATTGAATGTTTTGACTTCTCATTGGCCCTTCTCCATGTGGGGTATTGATATGATTGGAATGATTAAACCAAAGGCTTCCAACAGTCATCGATCCATCCTACTTGCTATTGATTACTTTACCAAGTAGGTTGAAGTTGCTTATGAAAATGTTACATGACAAGTGGTTGTCAGATTTATCAAGAAAGAGATAATATGTTGATATGGTATTCCTAGCAGTATTATCACTAACAACTTGAACAACAAGATGATGAAGGAGTTGTGTCAAGAATTCAAGATCGAGCACCATAACTCCTCACCATATCAGCCCAAGATGAATGGCATCGTCGAAGCAACAAACAAAAACATCAAGAGGATTGTCCAGAAAAAGGTCAAAACTTACAAAGATTGGCATGAGGTGCTTCCCTTTGCTTTGCATGGTTACAGAACTTCAGTTCATACTTCCACTGAGGCAACTCTGTATTCGCTTATGTATGGAATAAAGGATGTTCTACCCATTGAAGTCGAAATTCCTTCGCTCAAAGTCATCATGGAAGCAGATTTTGATGAAGCTGAATGGGTCTAATCCAGATAAAATCAGCTGAATCTTATTGAAGAGAAGCGCCTAACATCCATTTGACATGGTCAATTGTATCAGAGACACCTCAAGCGAGATTTTAACAAGAAGGTTCTCCTTCGACTGTTTCAAGAAGACGAACTCATGCTCAAGAGATATTCTCCTGTTCACTCAGATCCACGAGGCAATTTGACTCCCAATTATGAAGGACTCTTTGTTGCCAAGAAGGCCTTCTTAGGAAGAACCCTGATCCTCACCACCATGGATGGGGAAGAGTTGCCACTACCCGTAAACTCCGATGCAGTCAAAAAATATTATGCCTGAAAAAAAATGAATAAAGAGCCTGCTAGATTGATATCTGCAAGGAAAATCTAGGTGAAAATGGGTGTCCCGATGGACCAAAAAAAAGAAATATCCATGCAAAAGTTAGGAACAAAGCAAAAAAGTAAAATAAATAGCTCGCTAAGTTGAAAACCTGAAAGGGCGACTCAGGAAAAAAAGAGTATCCCGGTGGACAAAAAAAATATAGAAAAATGTCCAGGTAAAAATTAGGGATAAAAGTCATTTGATTGTAGACATTTGAGCCGGTCTTCATCATAGCTGGACCTCAGACGGTAAAAGAGCAATCAAGTCATCATCGACTAGTGCAAAATGTCGGAGCCTAAACTTACAGTGGATGGTAGAAAGTTTTGTAACCAATGTGATTTCCCATTGCCATTTACTTTTGTTTTTCAATTTATTGAGAATTTCCTCATCAAGGATTTTCGCATCCTTGTACACACCTTATGTACAATTTTTTTCATATTCAATAAAATTCATCATTTGATTGCTCAATTTTCTCTTTCAGTATTTTGTTTGCAAAATAAACGATTATTTGTGATCACATAATACTATAATGGTTGAGAATAAAAAAAAGTTAAATCAACAGCGAAAGCATTATGCATTGCATGATTTACTGGAAATCTCTAAGGGATGATCAGTAGTCCTCATTTCCAGCTTGATCACCGGCGAGCACCATCATGGTTACTTGGAAGTTTGTTTGTTTTCCATGTCCCCAGCAGAGCCATGATTGATCCCCAAGCAGAGCTATGTCTGTCCTTTTTTCCCTAGTAAGAGCAGGATCCTCGCAGCATCCCCACAGATCGAAGCCGTCATTCCCCAACAGTGATGGTGTTTTAATTTTCCTTTTGCCCCAAGTAGTAAGGATCATCTTGACCTCGTTCTTCTCTAAGCAGAGTCGTTTGTTTGAAGATCGCTCAGGGTTCCTTCATCCCCAGCAGCAGTAGTGGTAGTAACTTGGAAATCTGAGACTCTAAGCTCATTCCCTAACGGAGTCGTCATCATCTGTGGTATTCTTTCCCCAGCTGAAGACATCAAGTCTTCTTTGCAGCAGCCAATTCCTACCTGCAAGACAATCCCTTAACATGCATTGCTGCATTGCATAATCTCACGCATCATGTAAAGCTAAGCATACATTGCATTAGTCATATGCATCAAACCTAATCCTCATTGACTAATTCACCTCCCCAATAGATATCTAGCCAAGTTCCCATCTTAAATCAAACTCTATACATATTTACATTTCTAAACACGTCTACCGTCGCCGTCGGCCAAATTTTCGAGCTACTCTTTTATTTAATCCTCTTCCACCTAGAATTTTCAAAAAGTTATCGCAATTTGTACATTCTGGTTCAAGTGGATTAAACATGGGAAGTTGTCGTAACATGAAATTTGACCTCCCCTTTTGCCTTTTTACATAAGCATGTGCATTTGCATTGCTGGCATATGCATTAGCATTGTTTCTCTGTGGTTTTGTTGTAGGGACATTCAAAGTTCCAAAGCCTGATTAATTACACCCTAACAAAGTTATCACAACATCAATACAAGAAATATACAAGGGTTTCCATGCCTATTTATCAAATCAAAGAGTTGATGTTCAGAGCCATGACCATATCACCTTGTTGCAAGTCAAATTGGGTAAGTTTTAGCTGTGTTAATCGATTAACCATTTGTAAGGAAAAATGTGTTAATCGATTAACACATGTAATTCTGCATATTTTCAGCTTTTTTTTCTTCATGACAACAGTTTTTCCTCTATTATTTTGGTCTATTTGGTTCTAGTATCACGTGGGATATTCTAGACACTTCAAGACACTTCAAGAATTCAGTTGCATTTGCTACAATCCATCATTTTCAATTAAGCTCACCATACACCTACATTTCCAAGCATGTGAACCATTGGATTTTGGACTTGCATTGGGATGCTCCCACTGAGTTAACAAATAACTAACCAAGTTAACTTCCGACTCAGTAAGTTAGATGTAAATAACTCCAAAGTAAACCGTAAGCCAAGTCTCAAACCTAACCAACTTCAAACCTAATTTTTATTGAAGCAAACCTTCACATTTTCACAAGGAAACTCAACCAGTTTCCACCCTTCACTCTCAATTATCTCTCACTTTCACTCTTATATCTTAATTCTCTCTTAATTTTCTGCAATTCATCTGCATCTTTGTCATACCCCAAATTTTGACCCCTAGATTCCATTATAATTCTAGGTGTATCAAGCATATGTTATCTAACCCTAACCTCTTTCAAGTTAGTCTTTGTCAAGATGCAGATGAATTAGGGTTTCACACTATTAATATCAAGAATCCCGTGGACTGATCAGTCAAGGTTTTGGATTGATTTTCTACATATCAAGTCTTCACATCATCAAGAGGTTCATATCTTACCAATAATAAGTGATATTTGACGTTGTTACAAAGATAATTGAAGCAGTGTTGTGCAAAACCCTGATTAGGGTTTCTAGTTGAAAAAGTCAACTGTAGTTTGACTTTTGGTATAAATGGGTTTCCAAAGCTTGAACCATGTTCCATAAAGTTTCTATGACTTATTGAAGTCCCCTAAAGAAGTATGAAAGGTTCAAAAAACCCCAGAACACTAGGATCAATCTTGAAGATTTCAATTGCTCGGTTCATCTGTCTAGAAAGTCAACTCTTTGACTTTTAGGGGTTTGACCCCAAATTAAAGCAATCAAGGTTTACAACATCATGTTATGCCTAACTAGTGAGTTTGGTGAAGATTTAATCAATAATTGATGGATAACTTGTGAATCAAGAAATTAGGGTTTATGAGAAACCCTAATTACAAGCTTATTTGGAATGGTCATAACTCTCAAACCACACATCCAAATTGAGTGGTCCAAAGTTGGTTGGAAAGATCTTAAGAAATCCTACAAAAGTGTCCTAGAGGGTTGATGTCAAAAAATGCAGATATTTTGAGTTATGAGTTCATCAAGTTGTGAAGGATTTCCACACTTAGGAAAAATTTCTTGTTTTTTTGACTTGTAAGTCAAGTTTTGCAGCCAACTTCATGAAATTTTTTGACCTAGTTCCCTTTGGAATCTGAACTTTGGACAAACATGAATATTGTAGATCATATTTGGGGATTTTTTAAAAGTACAAGAGAATTTTCACGGCCTTTGTGGTTAGGGAGAATCGAAGAGAGCAAGTTAGGGATTTTTCATGTCACAAAACCAAGTTCAACACTTGTATTTTGATGCATAAACCACTCAAACCTATTCTAATCACGTGTTTAACTCATTCTTTGATGTTTAAGGACTTAATTGATGATATTACAATGAATTACCACGAGAAAAAACCAGATATTGGATTATTTGATTTGTTTATTCAAGCAAGTGGATGTAAGTGGCAAGGAGAGAGAAACTTTTTGCATTTTCTGCTACACCTCAGCTACTGCATAAGCTACTCTCTTTCCTTCACTTCATGTCAACTATTTTCAAGCTATTGGTGATTTTGAAACACATAGGAAGGTTGCTCATGCCCAGAAAAGAAATCCCAAGTTGGATTTGCTCATTTTACCTCCAAAAAGGGCAAACTTAGCAAGTTGGCACAATCTGCCCATACCTCTCATTCTCCAAGCTTGCCTATAAATAAAATACACTCCTAACATCTAAATGAAACAAAAATAAACTAGAAACCAAGTTGAATCTAACACATTTCTCTGATCACCATCTTCTTGCAAATGGTAGAAGTTGCTTCCTTGTGAAGAAAAGTATGCCATGCAAAAACTCTGCCATAAATCAATACAGCCACCAAACACTTGAACCAACACCTCAAACACATCACATATGGTGCATTGAAGTTGTCCAAACCCTCACATTTACCATAAAACCTCACATTCCAAAAGTCAACTCTCATACCTTGAAAATTTGACTTTTCTGCATCTTCATAGACCAAAACCAAACCAGCCCTTTTCCAATCATTCTAACACTTCAAACACTCTCTATATAAGTTTTTTGAACTGTCCATGGAATCATAAAAGTTTTGTAACACCATTTCTTAGAGTTTCACTTTGAAGCTTTTGGTGTTTTCTTCCATAAGAAGGCATTCTGTCAAGACAGTGATCTTGGAGGAGTTCTCATCATTTGAACACCTTATTTGGAACATATTGAAGCTTCTTGGATCATCATCCGTCAACGGGTTTTCTTATTTGGTGCATTGACTTGAAAAAGCTACAAGAGGTAAGTATTCCAACTTGCTACTTTTAAGATCATGCTAAATATTGATGTACATTGATTATGAACATGCTAGATACACTTTATAGGTCATATTTGAACCATTTATTGCTCATAAACTTGGGTGTTCATGATTCTCCCTTTAGTTTGGCTTGTTAGCTTACTTTAAGTGTCATTTCAATATGCAACTTTTTGATTCTGGTTAGGCATATAAGATTGGTGTTTGTAAACATCATTTATAGGTCATATGTGATATGTTTGATCATTTAGTTGATGCTGAATTGGTACATTTTTGTCTGTTGCTTTGCTCTTGCATAAGCTTACTATTTTTGCCACTATATATTCCATATATTGATTTAGCTTGTCTATTAATGTATGATGCTTTTAAACACTCTATATGTCTCATATGTTGTGTTTGAATCATTACTTGCTGCTTAGAACATGTACATTGGGCTGTCACATTGCTCTTGCATATAACATGTCTTTTTCAATGATGCTATCGAGTTTTTCACATGATGAATGATCTAAGAAAACCAACACCACCATTGGATTTCTTATGAAAAAATACACAATTTTCTTTTTTATTTCATCCAATGATTAAGTTTTGAGTGAGTTATGACCCTTCATGCAAAATCTGCCTTTCCTTGGTTTTGCTTGCCTTGTTTTTTGCCTTAGTTGCCTAGTTTTGTGCCTAGTTTTCAAATGTGCATAACTTCTTTTATTTTTATCATTTTGATGCCACTCTTTTTGTATTATGCTCATTAATATGTCTAGTTTCAATTTGTGAAGAAACAATTCAAAAATTGTTATTTTTGAAACACTTTGGTCCACTTGAATGACATGGTCCTTTTTAGGGTTTTCTTTGGTTTTCATGAACTTTCTTGACATAGTACTTGATTTTTCTTGTAAGATTGATCTTGTATGAATCATTTTTGAATTCCTAACATGTTTATATGTTTTAAAACACTTGGATCTTTTTCTTTACCATGATTATACTTGCCTTTGTGAATACATGATTGTGAAAAGTATGCCTTGAAACTTCTTTATAAACCATGATATGTTTATAGATGTTGTAACCTCATGAACATGATCTTTCACCCCTATCTTACTTGTTTATGTGTCTTGTTAGAACCATAAACTTTTTAGGGTTGTTTCTTGCCTTGAAAGCTACCATGAATCTTGTTTATCTTTCCCTTTGTGAAGTTTGAATCCATGCTTGAACTGTTGTTACTTTTCTTGCCTATCCATGATTGATTGTCATCAATATGTCTTGAATATGATTAAATGTGTTTCCTTTCCGTCAAACCCCTTTGACGATGTGGATTATTTGGATATGGTTTTCTTTCCGTCAAACCCCTTTGACGATGTGGTTTTTTGGATATGGTTTTCTTTCCGTCAAACCCCTTTGACGATGTGGTTCTTTGGATATGGTTTTCTTGCCATCAACCCTTTTGTGATGTGGTTCTTTGGATACAGGTTTTCTTTCATTCAAATCCTTTTGACGATGTAGTTTTAGGTTTCAATGTTCTTTCTTTGGCGCATGTTTTCTTTCAATCTAATTCCTTTGAAGACGTGTGATTGGGCTCCAATTGCATACGTCCCCATAGACTACAAATTTCAGGTTTATTTTTGTATTCAATCACCTTCTACCTTGAATGTTTGAAAGTCGTTGCTATCATACCTTCAGGTCCAAGTTGATTGAATAGGGACAGTTGTAGCACCCCAAAATTTGCCTTTCTGTTTTAAATGTAACTGGCTTATGCTTCTTTGCATTTTGCATTTCTGCATATCATAGAATTGGTTCTTGAGACATGGGATCAAGGTATTTTCATGGCTCAGGGTTCCCTTTTTATTGCAAGAGTATGAACAGTGAGCGTCAGAGGCTCCGGCATTTATTTTTCCCATGAAGGGGCGGTCGATTTTATTCTTTTCAGCAGGTTATTTTCAACTTTTGAGACGGTGTACAGGCTATCTCAAGTATTATCACAATCATAATATCCAAGGGCAAGTTTCAGAGGCTTAACAAAGCTTATAACAGGTGGCAACAGGTGATTATAAAAGTTTCCCTCCATTTGGCGCCAAAATTGGCATTTTTTGAATGTGGTAACCACTTACCACATATGGGTAACCGGTTGCTTCAAGCGCATGTTGTCAAGAAATTCAAATTTTTAGCATTGCAACTTTCCAATCATTCTCAACCATTGATTTCACATGATCATCATTGGAATGATCTAGAGTTGTTTCAATTTTCATTATTTCCCTCCAAATTTCAAACACTCTATTTCTAATTCTACTCCTAATTTCCATTTCAAGCACTAACCCACACTCCAAACCACATTTTGATTCCAAACCTAGAGCTTATTTAATTTAATTTGCTCCAAACCTCAAAAATAACCTTCATTTTCATATTTCACATTCATTCTTTAGAATTGGCTCTCAACTTTCTTTCAACTTTTTCACTCCCAAAACCTCCATTAAAGCTCTTTCCACTTGAATTCATTGATTCTTCATTGGAATCCTTGAATTCTAGAGCTAAACCTCCATCATTCACCTCCATTATCTTCAATTCATCACTCAATTTTCGTTTGGATTTGGATCTGAATTTGGAAACTAGATTGGAAGTGCTTTTTTATGTCATTTTTGCTTGATCTTGCTTATTCTTCATTTCTACCATAAGGAAGCTCTTGGATCTTGAAGATTCTCTTGGTTTCTATCTTGGATCTGTTAATTTCAACTGAATCAACACTTACCAAAGAAAATATGAGCTTTGAAGGTTAGTAATTCTAGATCTAATTCTGTTTTTGGCTTATTTGAACAATCACAATGTAGATCTATGGCTTTTGTTGCTTTTTGATCCATTTTGATGATTTAGATCTTGGTGATTCTTGAATTCAGTGTTTGATTGTGTTTGCATGATGTTTGATCATTAATATTTGATGTTAAATTCGTGTTTAATTGATAACATGTTCATATGAGTGATTGGATAAGCTGTTGGGTGCTAAAAGTTGATTTTGAAAGTTGATATTCTGTTTTTGGTTCAGTAGTAACCAGTTACCACATATTGGGTAACCAGTTACCCTTCATAAATTCCACGTTACAGGCTATTTTTACAACAGGTAACCAGTTACCTTATTTGAGTAACTGGTTACCCTTCACAAATTTTCACGTGCCAAGCTGTTTTTATAACAGGTAACCAGTTACCTGATTATGAGTAACCGGTTACCACTGAGCAGAATGTTGTATTTTTGCATTTTTCTTGTTTGTTTGGTATCCTTTTCACATGTAAACGTCATGGATTTATATGATACATTTATGTGAATTATTTTGGACATATTTCATCATTCTTGAATGTTTGATCTCGATTCTTCAACACATAACTTTTGGTTTTTGTTTTGAGTGTTTAACATGTTATTATTTCTTGATTGATGAATGATCACATTACTTTGCTTGCTTGTAGCATGATTAATTGATTATCATTGTTGATTATGTTGCTGGATATTGTGATGCATGTTTGCATTTGCTTCTGATTTCGCTTTATTGCGCGTTTGTTTGATCGGTCGATTGTCCAATTTAATTTGAAAAGGCAGGTTGATCTTGTTGATGCAATGTTGTTGATCAATCATGTTTGATTGTTGAAGCATGTTCGTACTTGCATGATATCTATCCAGGATTGGTGTTTTCTCTTGATTAATTGCATTCTTACATGCTTGTTGCACTGCTTTCCACAGATGTGGTTATTCTGAACTTTGCATGTTGTCTTTGTCTTGCTTGCTTGCTGCCTGCCTTTTACACTTGCTTTTGTGCTGAAACATGTGTTGTTATAGGCTCTCTTGTTCGTGTGCTAGATTTTACTGTTGTTTTATGCAGGAGGCGCTGTTGTAGCTGTTGTTCTTGCTTTGTTTTCTTGTTTTTGCTTTGCCTTTGCATGCTCCCTTAGGTATCTTATTCCAATTTAATTTTCGATTAAATTTGGAGTAGGATAGACATTAGGGGTTTCATCCATGCGTGATAACATTAGGCTAGTCCCTTTTAACCTCAACCTTTGGTCCATCTTTTGTATGCTAACATTAGGATAGAATCTCCTTTCGCATCTCGACTTTAGGACCACTTTGCTTGACAACATTAGGGCTGAGTTTCCCTTAGACCTTTCGTGCGTCTCTCTTCTCATCTCAAAACACATTCTAAATCATCTAATAAACACGATGAATGATGTATTCTACGAGCCTTAAGCACATAGGAAATGATGAGTGAGGGGTCTACTCTCGCTTGTCTAGAGTGTCTAGTGTACGTCCCGTCTGGGGGAGATATGTGACGCATTCGTTCCTATGTCATAGTATTTAGTGCAATGTGAATCCCAAACAAATCCAAATCACTTCACTAAAACTCACAAACAAAAATCAAACCTTTTTATCCTTCGGGATTGTTCTTCAAAATCATTTTCAAAAAAGAGTATGTCACTTTTTCTTTCTACCACAAACAGGCATCGTCCCTAACTACTGGAATGGGAACTTAGTGTTGCTCATAAAATAACACTTAACCAACCTATGATTTTGTAACTATGTTTACTCAGATTTCTCATACCAGATGAGAATACGTAGGCACAAGACGGTGATGTCTTGGCGATCAACCTTCCCCCCATCACCCATAGTTTTCTGAACTACATTGACTCTGACTTTCCCATTGCACGAGGCAATATGTAGACATAGGGCGGCGGTGTCCTATCGAGTCTCTTTCTTTTTTTATTTTGTTCTTGTTTCTGTTTAGCAGTTTCTTATAGATAAACACACCCTTTGATTAGACAACAAGTGTGGATCCCGTTGAGTACAACGGACGTGAGGGGTGTTAATACCTTCTACTTACGTAACGGACTCCCGAACCCAAAATTTGGTTGCGATGACCTTGTCTTCTCCTGTTCTTCAGGTTTTCTTTTATCATTTCATTTCCCTCTCTTTGGGATAAATAACGTTTGGTGGCGACTCTTCTATTTTTCCGTCGGGTGTTTGTCACAGTTGCGACAGCTGGCGACTCTGTTGGGGACCCTATTTCCCTACACGAGTCAATCCTAGTGCTTGTCTATTTTGCGTCTTTAGGTGTTTACTTTTGTGCAGTTATTTGCTTTATGTACATTATCTGTTGTATATTATTGCATTTGCATTTTGTTATCATATTATGATGCTGTTGTTGTGTTGTGGGGTGGGTTGTTCCATTGAGAGATAAGCCCAATACCCAGGCTTGAGTATATACACATGATTAGCATGGAGAGTAGTGGGAGCTTGTGTGGCGTCTGGCCATGCAATAGCTCACGCGAAATTCACGTCCAGATGAGGTTTTTCTTTGGAGATACTCTATCATGCGCGTCTGGTGCAGTTGAGGGAGTATTGACTTGGAAAAACTAACGACTCTAGAAATCGTTCATTGGGAAGTCAGTTGAGACCTCCTTGATTGACCATGATGTCAAACCAGAAATGGTGAATGTATCATTGTTTCTCGACCTGAGAGTTTGTGATACTGATGACCTGTATAGGATGTCGTACCGTCAAGGACTAGAACCCACATGTGAGAGGGGATGGGTTTTGCAGGAAACCTTGACTTTCAACCAACACGGTATTCTGGTTTTCTTATCAGTGTGAACTTATTAGCCAGGTATTCTGGTATTGCTTTTATTCCGGTATTTTCTCATCAGAACAGACTTATGAGCCTATGCAGTCAGCAGCACAACAACTATTCAGAGCTTTGTGGAAACTTTGATCCCATGTCTGTTGCATTCATATTTCATTTCATAAGCATTTTTGCATATCCTTCCTCAGTCGAAAACAACAGAGTTCATCCATATTTTTTCCGACCCGCAGTTGACTTCTGACACTTATATTGGATTTGAATAAGCTTTTAGACAAATCATGAACTTAGGAGAGCAGAATCAGTTTTTTACAAGGGTAGATGTTGAATTGATGAAGAATCAGTTGGATCAACTTGTGGGAGCCATGACAGCCATGACAAGGGGAGAGGACAATATTCAGAGTACTCCAGTTTTAGGGAATGTTATTCCACCTCCAATGAACAACTTTGCTCAAGCTCAGCATGCGCGGATTTCTATTGAGGATCAACTTGTACAAGAGCGTAACATCGTCTTAGATAGACATTCCTCTTCTCTTAATGCCACGGACTATCGGAGCTTTGCATTCTCTATTCCATATTTCCTAGGGGTAGATCAAACGATGAAACCTAAAGACCCACAAATTATTGAGTTTATGAAAAAGTATCGTGTGTTAGAGGAGAAGCTTGACGCCCTAGAGGGTCGTGATACTCTTAATCTGAATACTTCAAGCATGTGTTTGGTGCTTGGCCTTGTGATGCCTCCGAAGTTTAAGACACCGAAGTTTGAGAAGTACAAAGGGGATAGCTGTCCAAAGCAACATTTGGTGATGTTTTGCAGAAGGATTACCTCATATGTCTATAACAACAAGCTTATGATTCAGTGTTTCTAGGAAAGTCTAAGTGGGGCATCATTGAGTTGGTGTATGATGTTAGAGAGTGGTTGCATCCGATCATGGTCAGACCTAGCCAATGCCTTTGTGAAGCAATATAATTATAATCTTGACATGGCTCCCAGCCGCATGCAGTTGCAAGACTTACCTCAAGCAGACAGTGAGTCCCTCAGAGGGTATGCTCAGAGATGGAAAGAGTTAGCTTCTCACATTCAACCACCACTTCTAGACAAGGAATTGGTTGACCTGTTCATGGATACTTTGCAAGGTCCATACTTGGACAAGATGATTTGCAATGTGGCATTAAATGTTTATGACTTGATAGTAGTTGGAGAATGTATCGAGAGCGCATTCAAGAGTGGAAAGATTCAAGACGTCTCGAACATCTCAGTTGGTGAAAGTGAATCAGTTGTCAGTTCTCAGGAAGAATGGGAGAAGCCTCAGTACTTAGATATTTTAAGTGTTTAGAGTCAGCAATTTTCTGAGTCTCCATATCAGATACCATTCTCTCCCTAGGGATGGTATTCTTCTCCAAATCAGGGATCTCCTCAAAGTCAACGGTCATATCACCGTCAGCCGCGTCAACACGCCTAATAAAGACCAAGGAAGCCAGAGAGACATTTCACTCAGATGCCAATGTTGTACATTCAGATGTTTCTTGAGTTGATCAAAGATGGAGTGATAGTGTCGAAGGAGATAAATCCAGTTATTCCTCCACACCCACCAAGCTTTAATGTCAACGCCCATTGTGACTACCATGCTGGGGCACAGGGGCATTCAACCGAAGACTGTAAGGTGCTTAAGAGCAAGATACAGACTTTGCTTGACTCTAATATGTTCTCACTTACACCTCGGGGTATTCAGATCAACAATCCTCTTTCATCCAGTCATGTGGGTTCATCAGTCCTTGTTATAGAAGCATTCACCAAGAGTAGATGTTCAGATGAGTATCAGACTGATTTCGATGAGCAATTTTGAAGATGACTAGTTTAGTAGTTAGTCAAGATTGGAAACTCCAATTCCCCAAAGTGGACAATCTTTTATATCATGTCATTTCCTTGCATGTGTAGTTTCTTTTCTGTTAAAGTGCAAGCTTACTTGTAAAACTTGTTTATTTTTTATTATTGGTGATAATGAAATATAAACATGTTTGCATTGTATTCTCATGTTCATTTGCACTCCAGGTGTTCAAGGCTGGTTTTTTGTTATCCTAATGTGGTTTTCTTCAGAATTTATAACTTAACGTTTCAAAGAAGCTAGAAGTTAACTATGGAGAAAATTCAAGCAGAATTGAACGCAATACGAAGCCAGATGGGACAATTCATGGTGGACATGCAAGCTTTGTCTCGGGAGCAGAAAATGCTTAGGGAGGAAGTTCATCAACTGAAGACTCAGATGGGTCTGGTTATGGAAGTTATGAGAAACGTGCTAAGAAAGGAAGGCAATCATATGCCTGAAATCATAGCAGAAATGGTCGTTCTTCCCTTACTTGTGGAATCTCTCCCAGAGCATGATGTGCCTCATAGATCTTTTGCACGACCCGAGGTTCCAAAATTTCCATGTCAGCAGTTGTCTCTTGTTTCCCAAGATAATCCTAAGATGAAGAAGTATGCGCAAAGGCCGAAGCAGTCTGAAATAAATTTTTGACTAGCTCCCTATGACTTATGCTCAGTTGTTGCAACACTTACTTCAACTTCAATTGGTTGAATTGCGGACTCTGTCTCCATTTGCTGATAAGCCACCACTAGGCTATGATGCAAGTGCCCATTGTGATTTCCATTATGGGGCATCGGGGTATAATATGGAGAAATGCAAGGCCTTTAAGCACAAAGTTAAGGACTTTATCGATTCAAAGGAAGTCAGTTTCTGCCACATCGGATTCAAAACTCATTGGTGGAGCCCAAGACTCTCAAGTAGTTTCCAGAGCCATACCCTCCTAAGTAAGATCCCAGTGTGCAATGTGGTTATATGGAGGATCCATGGGGGACTCAACTGAAGATTGCAAAGCCTTTCAAGTCAAAGTGCAACAGTTGATTGATAAAGGGTACATATGAAGGTGAGAAAATACTTAGAAAGGGGGTTGAATAAGGATTTAGAAAATATTATGGCAATAAAAACACAATGATTTTTATCCTGGTTTGTTGAACTCAACTACTCCAGTCCACCCTATCAAGAGTGATTTGTCTTTCTCCACAAGGACTTAATCCACTATAGTCAAACTGATTATTATATCAAACACTAAGAACAACTGTCTTAGTCTTCTCAAGAACTACTGACTACAACTTGGTCTTCTCAAGGAACTTTTACAATCAAATGTAAAACTAAACAAGTGTTTGAATGCTTCTAAGAAAGCTATATCACAACTGTGATTTACACTTAAGTTTAAAAATGTATGAAATAAATTCAGCAAAGAATAATAATTTGTATGAGAGCTTTTCAATGAATTTTGGTCAAAGTACGTCAACTGAAGAAAGTTGTTGAAGGCTTGCTTTTATAGACTTAGAAGTCCAAGACGTTACAAGCTTGAAGACTGTGTACTGAAAAGTAGCTGTAGCCTTTTTGTCTTCACATCACTTGACCTTTCCTAGAAGTAGAATATTCAGAGAAATCCTTTTGGCCTGAGTTCTTGTGTCTAGCATAAAAGAGGAAAGAGTCGTTTGGCATAACCAACGGATATAACCTCAAATAATCTTCTTCAACAAGTTTCTAATTCACAGCAATTAACATCAGATCCTTGAGTGACCAGAGTCTTGATGTCTTTAGAGTTTGTTGTATCAGAGTATTGCAGCAAGTGTGCTTCAGCGTGTAATTAATCTGAGCAGAGTTTGGAGATCAGATCCTCAGTACTTGCAGCAAACAGTACTATCAGAGTCTTCTGAAAAATAGTGCTTGAAACTCTTCATACAAAGTCTTCAGTCTACGCTTCAGATGCTTCTATAGCTTCTGCTTCAGATCCTTTTGTAGCTTCTGCTTCAGATCCTTCTGTAGGTAGCGCTCAGAGTCTTCTGTAGGCAGCGCTCAGAGTCTTCTAAGAGATTCTTCTGACGCTTCAGAGCCTTGCGTAGTTCAACATTCAGATCCATTTTTGCTTTCAGAAGATTATTAACTTTAATATCTACAGCAAAAATACTTGAACAAATTTAGAGTATATAATTTCTTAATACAAAATTTCATAAGTGTTATCATCAAAACATAGAGATATAACTAAGAACCAATCTGTGTTCTAACAATCTCCCCTTTTTTGATGATGACAAAAACATAGGAAATTTTGTTCAATAAAGAGATAAATTATAACTCCCCCTGAGATTATGAATCTCCCCCTGAATTGAATACTAAGAAAGAATAGAAACTTCCCTTTTTGCATGAGTATTCTTTTCATAATCAGAGCCTGAAAGTTCAAAATTAGAGCTTGATTTGGATGATCGTTTCAGAATCAGAGCCACGTTTCAGAATCAGAACCTGATTGGTTAAACCTTGATCTGGGGATCTCAGAGTTACTTTAATGAATTTTGTCAGACTTATCATTAGTTCTGAATGACTAAAAGTTCATGTTAGTTATAATTTGATATGTCTGAATTCCATTCAGGTAAAGTTTATTTGAACAATCAGAGTTTCATTTTCTCCCCCTTTTTGTCATAATCAAAAAGAAAAACTTTTAAAGACAAAATAAAAGGAAACAGAGAAAAGATACAATCAAATAGAGAAAACATTCAGATTCATTCATTCATTCAAATAGTCAGATAGAATAGGCAAACCATCAGATAAAGAAAACATAAATCTAAGACTATTTGGAAAGAAGCATCTTCAGAAGATGGGTGATCTAATAAGAGGATTCTTCTTGCTTTGACATCCACTTCTCAATGTTCTCAGTCTTCTGATCTTGCCTAGCCATCTAGGACTTGATCTCAGATTGACCAGCTTCCAGCACAGCAATCTTATCTTCTAATTCTGGGTTCTCTTCCTTGATCTCAGAAGAAGTAGACGGAGCAGATTCTGATGCAGGAGTAGGAACAGAGTCAATTTCCATTAGAGTTGCAGAGTCTAGAGGCACAGATGCAGATGATTTGTCCCCAATCATCAGAGCCAAAGGATTCTCTTCCTGAATGACTTCAGAAGCAGCTTCAATAGTCTTAGAAGAGGCAGACACTCCAGAAGATGAAGGTGCATTCTCAAGAAGCAAAGTAGGAGATCTGGTTACATTCCAAAGCATTATTCTGGTAAGCTCAGCGAATCTGATCTTTGCATCATCAGAGAAGACACTCTTCAGATTAGAAGCAACAGTATTGAATCTGGAAATGAACTTATCCCAACATTCTTCAGAAGCTTTTGGATTGATGCTTGAAAGACATTTCTCCTCCATAGAGTTTAGACTCATTCTGATTTCCTTCTTGAAACTGGCAAACAGAGTATTCACATTTAATCTTGATTTTGGTTTAAGGTAGGTTTCAAGAGGTGTTGGTTTGGGTTGTTCTTGTGGAGGTGGAATGGTAAATTTTTGAATGATGAACAGAGGACGAGGATAAGCTGGTTTATTTTGAGCGGGCATAATGCGAAAGAATGGTTTTATTTTACGAATTGATGGAATAACAGCTCTTGGATTTTCAAAGTATGGAACAAAAGCTGATTGTTTTGGTTTGGGTGTTGACGTTGGTTCAGGAATGATAGCATCAGGTGAGATAGATGTATCTGGTTGTTTTGGTTCATATCCTTTGAGAGAAGGGGGTGAGCTTACATCTGGGTGAACATCAAATTTAGATGAATCAGATGAGGTAGATGAGGGACAGGATATAGAAGATACATTAAACATAGTTTTTAGGGGTTGGACATCCAAAACCTCAGAATTAGATATGTATGATTCAGTAGGTTTGGGTTGCTCAGGTTGAGGATTAGGTTGTGGATTCGAAGGTATAGATTTTGGTGGTTCAGATACAATAGGTTCAGATGGTATTGGTTCAGGTACAGAAGTTTGTTGTTGTTCAGGTTGTTGTGGAGAAGGTTCTTGAGGTGTTGATGTTGGTTCTGTTGGTTTTGTTGTTGGTGGTTCTGGTGGGGGAATGTTAAATGATTTTGGTGCAGGAGTTTGTTTGTCAGATGGGGGATTATCAGATGGTTTAGATTGTATTGGTTCATATGGATACTTTTCAGATGGAGTTGCAATAGGTTGGGTTACAGATGGTCTAGCAGAAGGTTTCTTAGGTTTAAAAACACGAGGAGGTGAAGGTGAAGGGGAAGGTATAATAGGTTCATGAAGAGTTTGATCATATGTTAATACCTCTTGTACAGTTTCCAGAATCTCTTTTAGACTTGCCTCTGCAGGATTGATTTCTGATTTCTTGACTCTCTTAGGCTTGACAGCAGCAGCTTCACCAGTAGCTTTCCTCTTAGGCTTAGAAGGTTCTTCTGAAGCAACCTTTCTCTTCTTCTTATGTCTGGCCTCATACAGATCTGGAACAGGTTCACCTGCCTTCTGAACCAGATTTACTGGTAGAGGAATTCCTTCATTCAGACACTCTGTGATGTATTGCAGAACAATGTCCCTTGGTTCATTAGCAAAGAACATAGGGAAATTTTCAACAGGGAATCTTCTTTGAGTGACCTCTTCAGAGTTTAATTTCTTTGGAGCAGAAGTAACTTCTTCTACCACTTTCATTCTCTGAAGACTCTTCCCATTCAGAGGTTTTCCAACTGCATAAGCCAATTCTTCCTTCATTCCAGCTTCAAACATATGACTAACAAGACCATTCTCAGTTAGAGTTTCTGAGATAAGTCTTCCCATTGGAATCCAGTTTCTAAGCTTCTGGTGCTTGTTTCTGAACTCTTCCCTTGACTGTTTAACATGCGTCCACAGATGATTAAACAGAAGATATGGCAGATCCACCTTGGTGCTCTGACTCAGACAATACATGAAGTAAAGCTGATCAGTGTTGACATAATCTGGAGAGTTTGAAGATTTTCTGTGGTGAATGCAGCTCATGAAAATCTTAGCCCAGATTCTGTAAACAGGTTTCAGATCCTTAACCTTGTTAGAAGCTACTCCAGATGAGCAAACTTCTTTGTATACATCATTCATGTCCACACGCCCAGAAGGTAGATTTGTAACTCCATCAGTCTCCTCATATCCTATGAGTTTTCTTATCAAGGCTTCAGTAATGATGATTTCTTTCCCCATAACAAAAGAAACTATGAACTTAGGGCAACAAGATGCATGTATCCAGAATTATTTTACCAGACGAGGGTAAACTGGTCCCATTAATCTGTCAAAGAACTTGGTCCAACACTGTGCATCAATGATGGGACGAAGATCATACCCATTTTTTGCAAATGATTCAAAGTTAACTATGGACTCACACAGAACTTCCAACTTGTCAACAGGCGTGAGTAGTGTTCTGATAGGTTCCTTAAATGGGACAACACCCATGTTTAATGAAGCAACTGCAGCCATTGTGGATTGAAACTGGTTTGAGGTTGAAGATGATGTAGCCATTGGTGAAGATGATGAAGGTTTAGGGTTTAGATGAAGACTAAAGAGCAAGCAGAAATGCATAAACGTGTTTGTGAGAGTGAAAAGTGTGAAGTGTTGAGATTTGTGGAATTTATAGAAGAAATTTAGGGCACACAAAAGGTCACACAATCAGCACGTTCTCATTTAACATTTAATAGCATTTAATGAAAAGAATATAATCATTTCAAAGCAATAAATGTCTCTTCAGCATTGTACACGCCATCTTTTCAGATTCAGAGTGACACGTGTTTGCTTGCGTGTGCTTCTGAAAACTCTTTGAGAAATGAAACGTTAGCCAACGTTCAGATCCTCTGAGACTTGTTAGTTCAGATACACACAGAATTAATAATTCAAGAAATTTAAATAAATGACAGATGAAATACTTCAGAGTTTTAAACATTTTGCATCTGAGAAATTTGCTTCTGATAAATATTATTCTGGATAAAATTCCATACCAATATTTTTCAGAATAAACTTAAACCTATCTTCAGCAAGGGGTTTTGTGAAAATATCAGCCCATTGAGGATCTGTATCAACAAAGACTAATTTTATAATATCCTTCTGAACATAGTCTCTGATGAAGTGATGTTTAATTTCTATATGCTTAGCTTTGGAGTGTAAAATTGGATTTTTAGATAAGCATATAGCAGAAGTATTATCACAAAATATATAAATATTACTCTCAAAGATCTGATAGTCTTCTAGCTGACTTTTTATCCAGAGCATCTGCGTGCTACATCCAGCAGCAACAATATATTCTGCTTCTGTAGTTGATAGAGCAATTGTAGGTTGTTTCTTGCTGTACCAGGAGATTAAATTTCTTCCCAGAAATTGACAACTTCCAGAAGTATTTTTTCTTTCAACTCTGTCTCCAGCGTAATCAGCATCACAGAATCCAACTAGTTTAAATTCATCAGATTTTCTGTAACACAAACCCACATTAGAAGTACCTTTCAGATACCTTAGAATCCTCTTAACATTTGTTAAGTGTGATTCTCTAGGATCTGATTGGAATCTTGCACACTGTTGCACCCCAAAATTTGACCAACATTTCTTTACCTAGCTTATGTTTCATTTCATTCACATTAGCATTGTCATTTGCATTTCATTGACATGTACGCAGGAGATCAAGAGGTATGATTACCAACTAAGAGCTAACCAAGACTATGAAGCTAGCCAAGAGGGTTATTCAAGTGTTCAAGGGTAGATACCTTTGTCAGAGAAGTCAGAAGATCCTCAGAGAGAGTGGTTGAAACCAAGAGTGTGTGCCTCCTAACTTGAGAGTTGTGGGAAGTCCTCAAATGATTCTGAAGCCAGGAATGTGGACTTGAAGCCTTGAGAGAGCTTATGAGATGTCTTGAAAGCCATCATGAAGCCTAGACAGGTCATTGTGCAAGATTAAGAAGACTCAGCCATGAGTGGTGTAATTAGGGTTTGACTGGGTCAACCCTAGGTCAACTGATGATTTGAACAAGGTTGAGACCTAATTCAAAGGCCATGTGATCATGGATTAACACATTGAGATGTTATAAGGATGATTCCAAGGTTAACTCATCATGACTGAAGAGTTTGAGAAGTTTCAAGCTAGGGTTTCTAAGGCTTGACAGTGTAAAATCCCCTAGTTTGACCCCTATCTTCAAGGCAGTTTAGCTCAAGATGTGATTGTCATCTCATCTTACCCCCAACATGAATGTTGTAGAGCTTATTCTTAGCTTTAATTTTAGTACTAGAAGTCCTTGATAGTATTTGTAGAGCTCAAGTTATGACTTTGACAAGTTACAGGTCATCTGAGGTATGTGAATCTAGGGCCTTGAAAGTTACCCAACTTGCATCAAACTTTTACCCAAGAAGGATGATTCCTATGAACTTTTGGTCAACATGAATGTTGTTCCTTATCTTCTTAGATTTCTAGAGAGTACTAGAAGTCCTTGATAGGATTTGTAGAACTCAAGTTATGGCTTTGACAAGTCAAGGACATTTTGGTCATTTGGAGATTACAGGTCATTTCAAGCATAAGGCCATAACTCCTATTTCCAAGCTTCAAATGGAAAAATGTTCAACATCAAACTTGTTCAAAATGATGTTTTAAGGCTATTGAGGAGGTCATGAGATGCTGGAAATGCTTGTAGCTCAAAGTTGCTAAAATGACCTAAAATAAGGGCATAAGTTAAATAAACCAAAGTTAGAAATTGATATTTTCAACCTACACATCCAAACCATGGCATGTAATACATCATTTTGACTCTAGAAAACATTTTAAGAAAATTGGTTTAGCCACATTTTTGATTTGAGATTCAATTTGTGGACTTGCTTTGAAAAGTGATTACTTGCATATTAAGTAACATGTGCAAAACTTAGAATCAAGGCATGAGCAAGGCCCTTGGCAAGCTAAACACTTCCAAAATGTCATTAGGGGAGAAATTGAAAGAGAAAGGGATTGGTTTCAAGCTTCAAAATAGAATGGTGCATATCATGATATGTGATTGAAAATCTCATGCAATGAGAAGTGGAAACTCTCATTAGAAGGATCTAGAGGGTTCTAGATCACTCATACATCATCTATATATTGAATAGAGTTGATCCAATGCAAAGGTTGGTGATGATTGAAGGAGAGAGCATAGATTGAGATTGAGATTTCATAGCTTGCAATTGGATTCGGTTTCACCAAATTCTTCATTTTCCATCCATTTTCTTGATTAAAACTTCTTCCATGGATGCTAAGGATTGAGTCCAGATCATAAGCAAGAAGAATTCGTGGCTAATTGGTGCTCTTGAACTCAGAATTTTCCACCTGCAACTCACCATCAGATTTCAAGATTTAGGAGCTTTCAACCAGTTCTTTTGCATACAGAAGCAAGAAGAGGGTTCATTGATCGTGTCTGAAAGATTGGAGAGCTTGAATTGGAGGTTTAGTGCATCTGTTCATCCAAGATTTTTAGGTTGGTAACTTTCTTCCTCTAGCATGATTTAGGTAGAATCAAGGTGAATTAAGGTGTTAGATTCATTGTAGAATGGTGTAGGATTGATTTCAGAGTTAATTTGAGAATTAGTGACAAAATAGGTACATTACCATTTTCGGTTGAGATTTGGATATGGTGAATCTTGAGGATTTAGGTTGAATAAAGGGTATGGTTGAACTCGTGACAAGATTTGGGACAAGTTTCATGTATTGACCATTTGCAATGGAGGCTCCTAGAGAGAACTAGGGTTGGGGAAGGTGACCGGAGCACCACCGGTGGTGGCCGAAGCTGGGCGCGAAGTTGCAGAGGTTTGAAAGGTAGGAGATGACTCTGGGACCATCAGATCTTGGGTGGACCTTTGACTAGAAGCTCATCCAACGACCACGTTTTAAACTCAGCTTGTGAAGGAATTCTGATTATGAAACGCACTGTTTCATTTAATCAGTGGTTTTGGGCTTAGTGAAATAGCTGCTATCCACACCCCCCTGATGGCCCAACCCTTGGTTTGAACTGTGTTTTATTTCTATTTGCACCGCGCATGTGATTAATTTCCATTGATTTTCTTTTAATTTTCATTTTATACATGGTTCTTGGAAAATTCATAATAAATTGAAAATTAATTCAATTAATCCCATTCTTTTTGCATTTTACTCATGATTGAGTCTAGTATTTTTTAGAGAAAAAATATTTTCATTTCATGTATTTTCTGATTTAATGGGAATTTTACATTTTAATTGATATTAAAATGGTTATGTTTGATACATAATTTTGTGGAATTTTGTGTGATCATGTGGTGATGACTTTGATCCTAATTTTTTGTGTGTGATTAGGTTAGACATGTATGCACCCATAGCATTTTTCTCACATTTTTGTGATGAAAATAGGTGTGCTTTCTAGATTGATATTTAGGTGCTTCCTTTTAGGGTTTAGGTTTGATACCTTGTAATGTAGGATTTAGTTCTAGGTCTAATTTGATGATTTGATCTCTAGAATTAATGTGGTAGAGTCATGATTGACCTAGGTTCCCATAGATATTTTTGTAGGATTTTACAATTGATTTTAGTATTTTAGTTAGGACTAACTTTAGTACTAGGTTTTAGGTGATCCTAACTTACTAATTCAACTAGTTTAACTTCTTTAGGTCCCCTTAGATTAGGTTTTTTGTTTGGTTTGCCTTTGGTTGAGATTGAAGACAAGTTGAAGACAAGGTGAGGATGCTTGAAGTTGCTTGGAGCTAGGAATTGCTTATGCCTGAAGGTGTCTGATGAAGGTTTAGGAGATAGGAGACATAGGGAGAGCCTTATAGTTAGAATGATTTCTTTCACAAATATGGAAAGCATCTTGTGCTTCCATTCCTCCCAATGACTAAAAGTCCTTCTCAGATATTCACATTCCTCCTTTGGAAGGATGAGTGGCTTTATCTGGGAAGTAGGACTTTGAGGGAACCAGTCTCTCATAATGATGAACCCTTACAGGCTTCCTTTGGTTGTCAGTAAGTTGTTTATCATTTCCCCTCATCTTGTTAAATCAATTGTCTTCTGGTTTGAGTATCTTGAAAGATGTTAGACTTGAGATTGAAGATGAGGACTTCATTGAAGAGTGTGGGAGAGGATGATTCCTTGAGCATTGCCATTGCAGCTGAAGCTTGAAGAGCAAGAAGACCAAGTTGATGCTTGTGAAGAAGATTCAATGAAGATTGAATGAAGAGCTGAGGCTTGAAGAAGATTGAAGGATGAATTTGACACTCCCATATGATTGAGGACTACTCTGAGAAGCTGAAGCTTGTAGGAGGATAAGACCAAGTTGAGACTGGTAAAGCAAAGAGAGCTGAAGCTTGAAGACTGAGTTGATACTTATGAAGAGGATTCAATTGAGATTGAGTGAAGAGCTGAGGCTTGAGGAATAAAAGATGAGTTGATCTTTACATTGATGGATTGAAACCTGCGAGAAGCAAGTTGATACTTGTCATGGAGGATGATAGCCTTGAAGGGTGCTTGAAGTATGAAGACTGGATTGCTGTCAGAAGAGCTGAAGCATGGGGAAGAAAGAGTTGTTGATCTGCTTTCTTGTCTGTTTTCTTTTCTGCTGATGTGTCTTGTTTGACTTGCTTGATGCATTAGAATAAGTTCATATCTAGACTGATTTTAATCTAGGAGCATGATTGCACTAGAGGTTGGGTTGCTCCCTCTGCTTGTATTGTTACTGTATGGCTTTGCTTGCGGGTATTCGGTCGAGCCCTGCTCCCTTGCCCATGTGGTTTATTTAGCTTGATAGCATGTTATTCCTCTGTATGATTACAGTCATTTATAGTTTGCTTGATAGCATGTTGTTTTTCTGTATGATTGAAGTTATTCATATCTGGCTTGAGGTTGAGATGAGCTTGTGGAGGCTGATGCCCCACACACATTTCCTCCCTCACTTGCATTGCATGCATTTTACAGTTGTTTACTGTTTACTGTTTAAGCTGATGCTTTATCTGTTTTTGTTTACCATTGACATGATCCCCTAGGAATCTCACTTCCTGTGATAAGGAAGTGATGATTAGAACTTTAGATTGAAACCTATGCATGATAACTTCTAGGAGTTCCCTGTTTCAAACTTCAACCATAGGATGAATCCTTGGCATGACAACATCAGGACTTGATAGTCTCCCCTTAGTTGAGCATGTTCTCTTCTCATCTCAAAACAGCTTAAGATACAGTAATCATGAATGATTTCTTTCGTACGTTACGAGCCTTAAGCTAGCTGAGAAAGGATTGTTGGAGAGCTTCTTTTCAACAGTCTGGATGTTTAGTATGGCACCCTTTGGGTGACATGCGACGCATTCACTCTCAGGTCATAGTCTTTAGTGCGATTGAAATTGCAAACACAATAAAAAACAGTTCTTCCGTAAAAGACAGAAAACAAACTTCAAACCTTTTTGCCCCGTGGGCCCATAATTCAAAGGAAGCTTTTCTGAAGAAAAGAGTGTCGTTAAACGCCTAGTTCTACCGCATACAGGCTTTGTCCCTAACTGCTGGAACTGCTACTTAACCCTACTCGATAAAACAGATGAATCTGAATCCCTGTAATCCGTATCATCCCGAACTACGTAAGCTCTGATCTCTCATACCTGTTGAGAGTACGTAGGCACAATACTGACGTATTGGCGAGCCACATTCCCCGTAACCCGTAGTAGGTCGAACTACGTTGACTCTGATTTCTCATTCTCTGATGAGAATACGTAGGCATAAAGCGCGACGCTTTGCCGAGTCATTTTTATTTTCTGTTTAAGCCAGCCTTGATAGGTAGATAGATAAACCAACTTGTCCAGTAAACACAACAAGCGTGGATCCCGTCGAGTACAACGGACGTGAGGGGTGCTAATACCTTCCCCTTACGTAACCGACTCCCGAACCCAGACAACGGTTGCGATGACCTTGTCTTATACCTTTTCGTCAGGTTTTTCCGATCGTTTCCTTTCCCGTTCTGAGGGATAAATAACGAAAGGTGGCGACTCTTCTGTTTTGCCGACACCTTATTTTCACGGAAGCGACACACACAAGCATACACTAAATAAAATGGCAGGTCTAGAAGCAGTTAAGTAGAGAAGAGATCCAGTCATACCTCTGTAGAGTTTCTGATATACTTTCTTACTAAACTCTTCCTTACCAAGAGTACTTATTGGATGCATATGAGTCTTTGTCATCTTACTATCAGTCATGTTAAACTTCTTCAGAAGCTCTTTTACATATTTAGTCTGATGAATGTAAGTGCAATCTGGAGTCTGGTTGACTTGAATTCCTAGAAAGAATCTCAATTCTCCCATCATGCTCATCTCAAATTCAGCCTGCATACATTGAGCAAACTCCTTTTCGAGCATAACATTGGTAGATCCAAAATAATATCATCTACATATATTTGACAAATCAACAGATCTTTCTTAAATGTTTTACAGAAGAGAGTTGTGTCCACTTTGCCTCTGATGAAAATTTTCTCCAGAAGAAAATTGCTTAATCTCTCATACCAAGCTCTGGGAGCTTGTTTTAAACCATAAAGAGATTTCTTAAGTTTAAAAACATGTTCTGGAAATTTATCACTTTCAAAACCAAGAGGTTGGTGAACATAGACTTCCTCTTTTATAATCCCATTTAAGAAGGCACTCTTAACATCCATCTGATATAGAGTGATGTTATTTTGTGCAGCAAAAGAAATGAGTAAATGAATAGACTCTAACCTGGCCACATGGGCATAAGTCTCTGTGTAATCAATTCCTTCTTGCTGGCTATAACCTTGAGCAACAAGCCTTGCTTTGTTTCTTTCAACTTCTCCTTTTTCATTCAACTTGTTTCTGAAGACCCATTTAGTTCCAATTATGTTAAATCCTTTTGGTCTTGGAACCAAATCCCAAACGTCATTTCTTGTGAACTGATTGAGCTCTTCTTGCATGGCAATTATCCAGTCATTGTCTTGCAGAGCTTCATCCACAGAAGTTGGTTCAATAACTGACACCAAACCAAATAATGATGCTTCAGATGATCTGAGGTAGGATCTTGTTCTTATGGGGTCATCCTTCTTTCCAATGATCACATCCTCTGGGTGAGAGGCCTTGATTCTGGAAGATGATCCTCTAACATTTGATTCTTCAGAAATATTCAAGTTGTTCATTTGAGAAGCTAAAGGAGTTGCATCTAGCGTTGCTTCTGGCTCTTTCACTTGAACCTTTTCTACCTCTGAGCCTTCAGAGTCTGTGAGAATTACTTCTCTATCTGCAGAACATTCAAACTGCTTTGGCTTTTGAATGCTAAGCTTATCATCAAATCTAACATGTATAGATTCCTCCACAATCTGTGTTTCAGTATTATATACTCTGTAGCCTTTAAAGCGTTCAGCATAGCCATGCATGAAACACTTCTATGCTTTATAATCAAACTTGTTTAGATTCTCTTTAGTGTTCAACATATAACATATACATCCAAAAGGATGAAAATAAGAAATGTTGGGTTTTCTGTTCCTCCACAATTCATAGGGAGTCTTTTCCAAAAGAGGTCTTACAGATATTCTGTTCTGAATATAACAAGTTGTGTTTATTGCTTCTGCCCAAAAATGATTTGCTAGATTAGTCTCATTGATCATGGTTCTAGCCATTTCTTGCAGAGTTCTATTTTTCCTCTCTACAACTCCATTCTGTTGTGGAGTTCTAGGGCAGGAGAAATCATGAGCAATGCCATTTTCATTAAAATATTTTTCAAAATATTTGTTTTCAAATTCTCCACCATGATCACTTCTGACTTTAATAATTTTAAAACCTTTTTCATTCTGGACTTGTTTGCAGAAGTCAAAGAACACATAATGTGACTCATCCTTGTGTTTTAGGAATTTCACCCATGTTCATCTGCTATAGTCATCAACAATGACTAATCCATAGTTCTTGCCTCTGATGGATGTAGTTTTCACTGGTCCAAACAGATCAATGTGAAGTAACTCTAATGGTCTTGAAGTTGAAACAAAATTCTTAGTTTTAAAAGAAGATTTTGAAAATTTTCCTTTTTGACATGCTTCACAAAGAGCATCTGAGTTGAACTTCAGCTTTTGAAGTCCTCTGACCAGATTGAGTTTATTAATCTGAGATATACGTTTCATATTAATATGCCTTAATCTTCTGTGCCAGACCCATTGCTCATCATTGACAGACATAAGGCATTTTACATTTTGAACCTTAAGTTCTGAAAGATTGATTTTGTAAATGTTGTTCTTCCTCTTTCCATTAAATAGGATTGAGTCATCCTTCTGACTAACAGCTTTGTAACATTTTTTATTAAAGATTATGTCATAACCATTGTCACTTAATTGACTTATGGACAATAGATTATGCTTTAATCCTTCTACAAGTAAAACATTAGATATAGAGGGAAGGTTACCATTGCCAATAGTACCAGAGCCAATTATCTTGCCCTTCTAATTCCCTCCAAACTTGACGTCTCCTCCAGATTTAAGCTCCAGGCTTTGGAACATAAACCTTTCTCCCGTCATGTGACGTGAGCAGCCAGAGTCTAGGTACCATGACTGGCGTCTTGACTTTGCTGTTAAATACATCTGCAACAGGTATTATCTTATCCTTAGGTACCCAAATCTTTTTGGGTCCTTTTGGGTTAGTTGCCTTAAAAGTTTGTCTGAACTTCTGTCTTTTTACAACAGGTTTGTTCTTACTAACTTTTGGTTTAAACATAGGAACGTTCTGATCAGAACGTGTATGTTTAATATCATTCAGATGACCAAACTTAAAATGAGAATATAAGGGAGTCTTCTTAATGATAAGTTTATCAACAGGCATTGGATTTAAATCCTTTCCAAAGGAAGATTCATATCTAATTCATTTCCTGTTATTTCTGCTAACTCCATAGATCATTGAAGCCATCTTACTTCTATTTATGCTTTTAGCCAGAAACTTATGAAAACTATAGTCATATTCCTCTAAAATATTTTTGCATTTTGAATTAGTTTCAGATTCAGAGTCTTGTTGAGCTTCTTCAAAATTGTTTTCATTTTCAAGTTATTTTCTTTGAGCTCAGCAACTTTTGACTTTAACAAATTATTCTCAGATTCAAGATTGCATTTAAGCTTCTTGCATTTGAGCTTAATCTGATTATAGTTATTCAGGACTTCTGATAAAACTTTAATAAGTTCTTCCCTAGAGAGATCAGAAAGTACCTCTTCTGAGTCAGATTCAGATCCAGATGTTCCTTCATCCTGATCTTCCACATCATCCATCAGGGCCATGTTGGCACATTCTTCTTCTGACTCTGATGAAGATTCAGATGCATCTGAATCATCCCATGTAGCAATCAGAACTTTCTTTTTATGCTCAGGCTTTCTTCTTGGCTTCTCCTTCTGAAGCTTTGGACATTCATTCTTGTAATGACCAGGTTCTTTGCACTCATAGCAAACAACCTCCTTCTTTCCAGATCTTTTGTGTTCAGAGGATTCTTTGCATTGATCTGGCTTCTTGAAGTTCTTGAACTTCCTCTGTGTGTGCTTCCAGAGTTTGTTGATCCTTCTGGAGAGCAAGGACAGTTCATCTTCTTCTTCAAAAGAAGACTCTTCAGAACTTTCTTCTAACACCTGCAATGCTTTAACAGATTTGTTAGATTTTAAGGCAATTGACTTACCTTTATTTTGAGGCTCGTCTTCCTCAAGTTCAATCTCATGGCTCCTCAGAGAGCTGATTAGTTCCTCCAATGTGATCTTGTTCAGATCCTTAGCTAGCTTCAGAGCAGTGACCATTGGACTCCATCTGATGGGCAAGCTTCTGATGATCTTGTTCACATGATCAGCAGTTGAATAGCCTTTGTCCAGCACTTTTAACCCAGTTGTGAGGATCTGGAATCTAGAAAACATATCTTCTATAGATTCATATTCTTCCATTTTAAAGGCTTCATACCTCTGGATCAGCGCCAGAGCCTTGGTCTCTTTAACTTGTAAGTTCCCTTCATGTGTCATCTTCAAAGACTCAAACAAATCAAATGTTGTTTCTCTGTTGGTAATTTTCTCATACTCAGTATGAGATATAGCATTTAATAAGATTGTTCTAGCTTTGTGATGATTTCTGAACTCCTTCTTTTGAGCTTCAGTCATAGATTTTCTATCAATTTTCTTGCCATCCCCATCAGTGGGGTGAACATAACCATCAATGACTAAGTCCCAAAGACCAGCATCATAACCAATGAAGAAACTCTATATTCTATCCTTCCAATAGTCAAACTTTTCCCTATCAAACATAGGGGGTTTTGTGCTGATTCTATCCCTTTCTTCATATTTGTTGTTGTTGTTAGATGTTGAAGCTTCAGCCATAATATCAACCAAGAATATATATCAAGAGTTTTCTCACTGGATCTTTTCTGTTCACGGTGAAGTGATAGCACACACAGAACCGGAGCTCTGATGCCAACTGAAGGTGAGAAAATACTTAGAAGGGGGTTGAATAAGGATTTAGAAAATATTATGGCAATAAAAACACAATGATTTTTATCCTGGTTCGTTGAACTCAACTACTCCAGTCCACCATATCAAGAGTGATTTGCCTTTCTCCACAAGGACTTAATCCACTATAATCAAACTGATTACAATATCAAACACTAAGAACAACTGTCTTAGTCTTCTCAAGAACTACTGACCACAACTTGGTCTTCTCAAGGAACTTTTACAATCAAATGTAAAACTAAACAAGTGTTTGAATGCTTCTAAGAAAGCTATATCACAACTGTGATTTACACTTAAGTTTAAGAACGTATGAAATAAATTCAGCAAAGAATAATAATTTGTATGAGAGATTTTCAGTGAATTTTTGTCAAAGTACATCAACTGAAGAAAGGTGTTAAAGGCTTGCTTTTATAGACTTAGAATTCCAAGACGTTGAAAGCTTGAAGACTGTGTACTGTAAAGTAGTTGCAGCCTTTTTGTCTTCACATCACTTGACCTTTCCTAGAAATAGAACGTACAGAGAAATCCTTTTTTCCTGAGTTCTTGTGTCTAGCATAAAAGAGGAAAGAGTCGTTTGGCATAACCAACGAATATAACTTCAAATAATCTTCTTCAGCAAGTTTCTAATTCACAGCAATTAACATCAGAGCCTTGAGTGATCAGAGTCTTGATGTCTTCAGAGTTTGTTGTATCAGAGTATTGCAGCAAGTGTGCTTCAGTGTGTAATTAATCAGAGCAGAGTTTGGAGATCAGATCCTCAGTACTTGCAGCGAACAGTACTATCAGAGTCTTCTGAAAAATAGTGCTTGAAACTCTTCATACAAAGTCTTCAGTCTACGCTTCAGATGCTTCTATAGCTTCTGCTTCAGATCCTTCTGTAGGAAGCGCTCAGAGTCTTCTATAGGCAGCGCTCAGAGTCTTCTAAGAGATGCTTCAGAGCCTTGTGTAGTTCAACGTTCAGATCCATTTTCGCTTTCAGAAGATTATTAACTTTAATATCTGCAGCAAAAATACTTGAACAAATTTAGAGTATATAATTTCTTAATACAATATTTCATAAGTGTTATCATCAAAACATAGAGATATAACTAAGAACCAATCTGTGTTCTAACAACATATCCTTTCCAGAAGGAAATTTGGTTGTGCACGTCAATCTCTCATTTGTTTGACTTCGAGAGCCAGGCTTCCTCAACAATGGCAATTATCAATTTTCTTTGCTGCATCTTTCATTTGTATTTTTCATTGTTTGTTAATGCTTTGTTTGTATGTAAAAACTTGTTTATTTTTTAATGATGATATTAATGCAATGAGTATGTTTTACTTGAAGTAATTCATTTGTGTTCACTCTTATATATTTCTGTGCATTGCAATACCAACTTTCTTGCTTAAACTCTTTGAGGGAGGATGATGAAGCGAAAACGCAAAACCTATGGTCGTATGCTTTTGGATAAAACCTTGCTGATGATGGAAAGGCATTGTTTCGAATCCCCAAGCACTGGAAATATAAGGAAGATAATCCTTTGTCAACCCCTTTGAGCCTAGAAGTAGGAATTTCTTTCTGAAAACAAAAAAATCTCAATCTTAACCTGGGGAAGGGTAGTCTTCAGTTAGTCTGACCAAGCGTTCAAATTTCAAAAAGAGTGTGCATGGAAGGGCCCATTACCTTTTATCCTTCACAATCCCACAATGGTTATACCTCACCAACCAAAGGATGATACGGTTACAACCCTTTTGTAGAAATCGAGACAGCCAGTGTCACATGATTTGTTCGATAAAAACAAAAAAAACAAAAAAAAAGGAAAAAAGAAGCCCGCTAATTCAAATCCTGAAAACAAGTGACTTAGGAAAAAATTATGGCATCGCGTTGGACTCCAAAATCGAGAGTTCAAAAAAATCAGTCCAAGCAAGATCAGGGAAAAGAACAGAAAATGAAAAGGAGGACAAAAGAAAAATCCTCGATAAAGAACAAGTCGTGTGATTACAGACACCAAAGACAAAAGGGGTGATTGTCACTCTGAAAACCTTGTGGGTTCATTAATCGTCACTTCTACCATTCGATAACCTTTTTGAAAGGTGAGCACTTGTGCCAAGTTAGCTGAATATAGGGCTTGAGAACATCAAGGAGAATGGGTGGGTACAAATAAATTTTGAGCCAAAAAATCCTTTTTTCTGAAACCGTGAACCAGACCATGTTACAACCCTCAAAGGTCCTAATTGAAGCAGAGTTTATTTTGAAAGCGTACTTCAACAAGATAGCGTTCCTGAATCCCATGACTTATGCTAAAATACTTTGTTGGTATTGCATGTGCATGATGTCTTTCATTCAAAAATCAGTGTCGCATTTTAAGTAGTGACTTGTTCACAAAGTTTGGCGATATCTTTTCAACAAAAACTTCAAGAGTAGCAATTAGAGTTATCATTCTCAGAATAAACACTATTTGCTTGCATACATGTATTTTTCATCAATGAGGTTTACATAATGAATGTCAGTCAAGAAGTCTTATCTTGCCAGGAGGAAATTTCTAGACATATAGGTTGAGGAGTATGTGGCCAATAGACTCTGCTAGAGGATGCCAATCTAGGGCAGTTACATCGAGAAATCTCTAAGGATCGGTTAATATGGGGCAACCAAGTCGAGATTTAGCAAATCTCTCGAGGATCATTCAGACAGGGGCAAAGTTACTTCGAAGGTTCACTTTGAAACAGGACGCTGCAAGAGCGCGAAGAGTTATCCTCCCTATTGGCATCACCTCATTTCAAAATCCAATCCCCATTGGTACCCAGAAAATATCAGTATCAGGTTTCACCCGTCCTTACCAGCAAAGTCCAATCATACTTGGTATATCCTTCTTTCCCCGGCAGAGCGATCCTTTTGCATATCATAAGCATCATTGCACTGCATCCTCAAATGCGTAGAATTTCCATTTTATATGGAGCATTACGCCATAGAAAGAAAAAATCAAACATATGCATGTGAAGCATAGGCCAGTTTTGGTACCTTGCGTAGAAGCCTGAATCACCCTTCAATCAAGACAGTGACATATCTCCAGCAGGAATTCTCTCTATCAACTTTCTTCCCGTCAAACCCCTTTGACGATGTGATTCTTTGGATATGTCTTCTTTTCGTCAACCCTTTAACGATGTGTTTCTTCGTTAGGTGCTCTTTCCTTCAAACCCCTTTGACGATGTGATGGTGGTTTTTCTTTCCGTTAACCCTTTGACGATGTGATTTTTTGGATATGTTTTCTTTCCGTCAAACCCCTTTGACGATGTGATTCTTTGGATATGGTTTTCTTTCCGTCAAACCCCTTTTACGATGTGAATTCTTTGGATATGGTTTTCTTTCCGCCAAACCCCTTTGACAATGTGGTTTTTTGGATATGGTTTTCTTGCCGTCAACCCTTTGACGATGTGGTTTTTGGTTCGGTTTTCTTTCCGTCAAACCCCTTTGACGATGTGTTTCTCCAGTTCAGTTTTCTTTCCGTCAAACCCTTTTGACGATGTGATATTTGGATACGTCTTCTTTCTGTCAACCCTTTGACGATGTGGTTTTTGGTTTGGTTTTCTTTCTGTCAAACCTCTTTGATGATGTGTTTCTCCAGTTCGGCTTTCTTCCCGTCAAACCCTTTTGATGATGTGTTTCTCTGGTTCAGCTTTCTTTTCGTGAAAACCCTTTGATGATGTGTTTCTTTGGATATGGCTTATTTCCATCAACCCTTTGGTGATGTGGTTTTTGGTTCGGTTTTCTTTCCGTCAAACCCCTTTGATGATGTGTTTCTTCGATTCGGTTTTCTTTCTGTCAAACCCTTTTGATGATGTGATCTTTGGATATGTTTTCTTTTCGTCAAACCCCTTTGACGATGTGATCTTTAGATATGTCTTCTTTCCGTCAAACCACTTTGACGATGTGATGTTTTTGGATATGGTTTTCTTTCCATCAACCCTTTGACGATGTGATCTTTGGATATGTGTTCTTTCCGTCAACCCTTTGACGATGTGATATTTGGATTTGATTTTCCTTTCGTCAACCCTTTGACGATGTAATCTTTGGATATGGTTTTCTTTTTGTCAATCCTTTGACGAAGTGATCTTTGGATATGTGTTCTTTTCGTCAACCCTTTAAAAATGTGATTCTTTGGATACGTTTTCTTTCCGTCAACCCTTTGACGATGTGGTTTCTTTGGATACGCTTTCTTTCCATTAAATCCTTTTGACAATGTTTCTTTGGGTGTGTTTCCTTTCCTTCAAACCCATTTGATGATGTGGATTCTTTGGATATGGTTTTCTTTCCATCGAACCCCTTTGACGATGTGGATTCTTTGGATATGGTTTTCTTTCCGTCAAACCCCTTTGACGATGTGGTTTTTTGGATATGGTTTTCTTGTCGTCAACCCTTTGGCGATGTGGTTCTTTGGATACAGGTTTTCTTTCCATCAAATCCTTTTGATGATGTGGTTTTGGGGTTCAGTGTTCTTTCTTTGAGGCATGTTTTCTTTCTGTCTAAGTCCTTTGAAGACGTGTGATTGGGCTCCAATTGCGTACGTTCCCATAGACTGCAAATTTATGGGTTCTTTTTGTATTCAATCACCTTCTACCTTGAATGTTTGAAATTCGTTGCTATCATAGCTTCAGGTCCAAGTCGTTTGAATAGGGACAGTTGTAGCACCCCAAAATTTGCCCTTTCGTTTTAACCGTAACTGGCTTATGTTTCTTTGCATTTTTCATTTCTGCATATCATAGCATTGGTTCTTAAGACATGGGATAAAGGTTTTTTTATTGGCTCAGGGTTCCCTTTTTATTGCAAGAGTCTGAACAGCGAGCGCCAGAGGCTTTGACATTTATTTTGCCCATGATCGAGTGGTCGATTTTATTCTTTTCAGCAGGTTATTTTCAGCTCAGGAGACGGTGTACAGGCTATCTCAAGCATTCTCACAATCATAATATCCAAGGGCAAGTTTCAGAGGGTTAACAGAGCTTATAACAGATGGCAACGGGTGATTATACAAGTTTCCCTCCATTTGGCGCCAAAATTGGCGTTTTTTGAATGTGGTAACCGGTTACTTCAAGCGCATGTTGCCAAGAAATTCAAATTTTCAGCATTGCAATTTTCCAATCATTCTCAACCATTGATTTTGCATGATCATCATTAGAAGGATCTAGAGTTGTTTAAAATTTCACCATTTTCCTCCAAATTTCAAACACTTTATTCCTAATTCCACTCCTAATTTCCATTCCAAACCCTAACCCACACTCCAAACCATATTTTGATTTCAAACCTAGAGCTTATTTAAGTGAATTTTCTCCAAACCTCAAGAAATAACCTTCATTTTCATATTTCACATTCATTCTTGAGAATTGGCTCTCAACGTTTTCACTCCCAAAACCTTCGTTAAAGCTTTTTCCACTAGAATTCATTGATTCTTCATTGGAATCCTTGAATTCTAGAGCTAAACCTCCATCATTCATCTCCATTATCTTCAATTCACCACTCAATTTTCATTTGGATTTGGATCTGAATTTGGAAGCTAGATTTGAAGTGCTTTTTTAAGTCATTTTTGCATGATCTTGCTTATTCTTCATTTCTACCATAAGGAAGCTCTTGGATTTTGAAGGTTCTCTGGGTTTCTAACTTGGATCTGTTAATTTCAAGTGAATCAACATTTACCAAAGAAAATCTCAGCTTTGAAGGTTGGTAATTCTAGATCTAATTCTGTTTTGAGTTTATTTGAATAATCACAATGTAGATCCATGACTTTTGTTGCTTTTTAATCCATTTTGATGATTTGGAACTTGGTGATTTGTGATTTCAGTGTTTGATTGTGTTTACATGATGTTTAATCATTGATATTTGATGTTAAATCCGTGTTTAATTGATAACATGTTCATATGAGTGATTGGATAAGCTGCTAAATGCTGAAAACTGATTTTGACAGTTGATATTCTGTTTTCAGTTCAGTGGTAACCGGTTGCCACATATTGGGTAACCGATTACCCTTCATAAATTTCACCTTACAGGCTATTTTTACAACAGGTAACCGATACCTGATTTGAGTAACCGGTTACCCTTCACAAATTTTCACGTGCCAAGCTATTTTTATAGCAAGTAACCGGTTACCTGATTATAAGTAATCGGTTACCACTAAGAAGAATGTTGTGTTTTTGCATTTTTCTTGTTTTTTTTTGTATCCTTTTCACATGTAAACTTCAGGGATTTATATGATACATTTATGTGGATTGTTTTGGACATATTTCATCATTCTTGAATGTTTGATCTCGATTTTTCAACGCGAAACTTTTGGTTTCTGTTTTGAGTGTTTAACATGTTATTGTTGCTTGATTGATGAATGATCACATTGCTTTGCTTGCTTGTAGCATGATTAATTGATTACCATTGATGATTATGTTGCTGGATATTGTGATGCATGTTTGCATTTGCTTCCGATTTCGTTTTTTTGCGTGTTTGTATGATTGGTCGATCGTCTAATTTAATTTGAAAAGGCATGTTGATCTTATTGATTCTTGTTGATGCAATGTTGTTGATCAATTATGTTTGATTGTTGAAGCATGTTCATACTTGCATGATATCTATCCATGATTAGTGTTTGCTCTTGATTAATCGCATTCTTACAGTTGTGGTTATTCTGAACTTTGCATGTTGTCTTTGCCTTGCTTGGTTGTTGTCTGCCTTTTACACTTGCTTTTATGCTGAAACATGTGCTGTTATAGGCTGTCTTTCTTGTGTGCTGGATTTTACTACTGCTTTGTGCAGGAGGCGCTGTTGTAGCTGTTGTTCTTGCTTTGTTTTCTTGTTTTTTCTTTGCCTTTGCATGCTCCCTTAGGTATCTTATTCCAATTTAATTTTCGATTAAATTTGGAGTAGGATATACATTAGGAGTTTAATCCATGCATAACATTAGGTTAGTCCCTTTTAACCTCAACCTTAGGTCCATCTTTTGCATGCTAACATTAGGATAGAATCTCCTTTCGCATCTCGACTTTAGGACCACTTTGCATGACAATGTTAGGCCGAGTTTCCCTTAGACCTTTCGTACGTCTCTCTTCTCATATCAAAACACATTCTAACTCATCTAATAAACACGGTGAACGTTGTAAATTATGAGCCTTAAGCACATGGGAAATGATGAGTGAGGGGTCTCCTCTCGCTTGTCTAGAGTGTCTAGTGTACGTCCTGTCTCGGGGTGATATACCATGCATTCGTTTTTATGTCATAGTCTTTAGTGCAACGTGAATCCCAAACAAATCCAAATCACTTCACTAAAACTCACAAACAAAAGTCAAACCTTTTTATTCTTCGAGATTGTTCTTCAAAATCATTTTTTGAAAAGAGTACGTCACTTTTTCGTTCTACCGAAAACAGATATCGTCCCTAACTGTTGGAATGGGAACTTAGCATTGCTCATAAAAAACAGTTAACCGACCTACGGTTTTGTTACCCGAACTACATTTGCTTTGATTTCTCATACCAGATGAGGATACGTAGGCACAAGACAACAATGTTTTGGCGAGCAACCTTCCCCCAATCACCCGTAGTTTTCCGAACTACATTGACTCTGACTTTTCCATTGCACAAGGGAATATGTAGGCATAGGGCGGTGATGTCCTATCGAGTCTCTTTCTTTTTTCTTTTTTTCTCGTTTCCTTTTAGTAGCAGTTTATAGATAAATACACCATTTAATTAGACAACAAGCATGGATCCCGTTGAGTACAACGGACGTGAGGGGTGCTAATACCTTCCCCTTGCGTAACCGACTCCCGAACCCAAGATTTAGTTATGATGACCTTGTCTTCTTCTGTTCTTCAGGTTTTCTTTGATCATTTCCTTTCCCTCTCTTTGGGATAAATAACGTTTGGTGGAAACTCTTCTGTTTTTCCGCCGGGTGTTTTTCGCAGTTACGACAATACCATGTTTGATTCAAGTGGTAACTTGTTTGCATGAGTTTTGTTTTAATACCATTGATGAAAATGTTGTTGTTACATATGTTTCATACTTTCCGTTGTTGGTTGTTACCTTCATGATCTTTGAACATTGTAATGTTAAATCATAAAACCTTGGTTGTTACCATGCTTTTTGTGTTCAATTTGTTAATTGATCCTACTTGTGTATCTTTATCTTTATCAAGTTTGTTTCCACAGTAATGGAACTTGTCAGTTCTCATCAAGTTGTCTTGTTATCATCTTTGCTTAATGTTGTCACAGGCTTGCCCTTATCTTTCTTAGTTGTTACCATAACTTTATATCTTCATCATGTTTGAATGAATGCATATGTGTGTTTAGGCTTTGTTAAGTTTCCCCAAGTGATGTAGCTTGTTATCTCTCATCCAGTTGCCTTGTTATCCCTTATTCTAGAGAAAAGTCTCTATATTGACTTCACTGTCATAGATAGCTCATTACCCCTCCCCTTGACTTGGTTAAGTCATTAGGTTCTTTAACTTAGTTAAGTTAGAACCTATACCCATTAGGCTTTGCTTTAAGTCTAAAGACCTACCCCTTGTTAAGAGTATCCTTCAATTAGAACTTTAAGATAGAGTTTGTTAACTCTATGTAAGGATCATTGCCATGATTACTTACTCCCCTCTTGGATTTTGTCAAATTCAATCCCCTTGAGTGTTAAAATTAGATCTAGAGAGTTTTGTCAAACTCTATACAAACATTGTTATATTTGTTCCCCCTTGGAGTCTTGACCATAGTCACGTATTCCTCAACCTTAGTCAGGTGAACTACGGTTGCTCTGATTCCATCCCATTAAGGATACGTAGGCATAAGATATGATATCTTTGCGAGCAAACTTAGAACTATCCTTAGGTATTTACCTCAAACTTTACCTTAACCTTGATCCCATGACCCTAGCAAACAACAACTTAGATAACTTAGCATACATATACACAAAAGGTTCTTGTAGAGTACTACAAATGTTTAGGATGTGAATAACTATCCTAGGCATAACCAAACCCCGATCCCTGAAACTTTAGCATTGTTGTTTTATCGCGCAAAAGGTTTTTCTTTCTTTAACCTTTCCTTTGGATAAATAAAATCTCGGTGGTGAATTTAAATGAATTAAGATTCAAGTTAATAAATAGCTTGATATCCGATTCTCACTGCAACAGAAATGAAGACTTCACTGGGGACAGATTGAGGGTTTAACCCACTTTGTATGCTTGTATGCTATATCTCTGTATGTTTGCCTATACATGTATATTTGTGAATATATAACTGTATGTTTGCATTGATTCATTTGAGCGATATCTTGAGTGGTGAGATAAGTCCTAACCCGTACTTAAGCGTACACATATGATAGGATGTGGTATGATCAATAGTTGATTGTTGGGAGTAGTCCTAACATGTTTGACATATGATGTAACCATGCTCAGTTGAGACCTCCTTGAGATAATTAATGGTGTATGAGTAGTCATGCATTTCATTAGTTGTTTCAACCTGAGAGTCCGTGAAACTGAGGACCTTTAGTTAACCACTTACCCCACTTGGCCTTTTTAGGACGTAGTGAAATGACTATGAGGGAGTAGTCCTGAAATAGTTGTTACACGATACTACACTCAGACGAGTTTATCCAGAGAATACTTTTGACCCACATGAGTAGTCATGTTGGTTGATAATATCCGAAGGATCTATCTATGACTCTGGGAACTCTTGATAGAACCTATTCTACATGTACAATGAACACCTTAGTACATGTCCTTTGGAAGGGTATACCCTGGCTTCATGCTCATAACCCCGAACCTAGGACCCTTGCTTTTTAGCATATGCATTTTTTGCATTGTGTATACTTGTATATGTGCTATGTGTGCATCATGTCATCATATCATCATGGAATCTCATCTTGTTGCACTGGTTTTGTGAAACTCAGTTGTCTTCTTTTTGTGAAACCCTATATATCATGGATTTTGGGAAAAGAAACACTAAGAAATACAACTTCAAGAAATGTGATACAACGAAGTTGAGAGAGCTAGGAATCTTGGTATTCAAAGATTTTGGGAAAACATACGGGAAACTCATGAGTATTGTGTAGACTAGAATAGAAGAAGGGGTTCTTAGCACTTTGGTTCAGTTCTACGATCCGATATACCACTGCTTCACCTTCCCGGATTACCAATTGATGCCGACATTGGAAGAATACTCTTACTTCACTGGAATCCCTATGACATATAAGAAACCATTCAGCGGTATGGAGAAGTTACCCTCGCCAAAAGAGATCGCTGATGCACTTCATCTAGAAGTATCTGAGATCAAAGCCAATTATGCTTCAAAGAATGAAGTTATAGGTTTTCATTCTGATTACTTATTGGAGAAGGCTACTTACCTTGCCAAGGAGGGTAGTATGGACGCATTTGAAGCGGTCTTGGCTCTATTGATATATGGGTTGGTGTTGTTCCCTGAGATAGAAGAATTTGTTAATTCAACTGCTATCACCGTGTTCTTAAATGGTAATCAAGTACCCACTTTGCTAGGTTATGTTTATCATTCCATTCATCATAGGACTCTTCATGGAAGAGGAACTATTCTCTGTTGTGCACCCTTGTTGTACAAATGGTTTGTCAATCATTTACCAAGGACGGACGCTTTCAAGGAAAATCCTAGTGGTCGGAGATGGTTTTAAAGGATTATGTCTCTAACTCAAGTAGATATTCACTGGTACGATCCCGCCTATGATCGAGGGATCTACATTGACAACTGTGGTTTCCAAATATACCACTTCTGGGAGTATAAGGGGGAAATAACTACAATCCCGCTTTGGTCAGACGTCAATTTGGATTCCCAATGAAGGATAAACCTAGCAACATCCTATTGTCTGGTTTCTTCTGCCTTAACACCAAAGCAGAGGAGAGTTCAAGGAACAATATGATTGATGCTTGGGAGAACATCCAGAAGAAAACTAAAGTTGACCTAGGGAAAATTAACTGTGTAGCCTTTGAGCCATTCACTCAGTGGGTTCAATCTAGAGCCTGTGATCTCAAGATGCCCTACCTTCCCGAAAAGAATACGTAGATTATCATCGCATCATCTTCCACCATCCCTATTAAAAATATGGAAGAATACCAAGAGATCCTTGAGAGAACCAAGCTTGAAAGGGACACTTTGGAGGGCAAGTACCATACTCTTCATTCTGAGATGACGGAATTGGAGAGAGAGAGAGAGAGAGAGAGAGAGAGAGAGAGATAAAAGACAAGGATGAGTTGATTGAGTGGCTCGAAAGTCACTTGATTGGTGAAGATGTGACGAAAGAGAATTTATTTTTCTCTAGCGTCAAGCCTACGCAAAGTACTCGTGAGTATTCAAATGTCCCACCAACTTCTAGCGCCTAGAAAGGGATAGTAGATAAATTGGTGATGAAGAACATTGTACTAAAAAGACTGAAGAGGACTCACAGATAGGACTTTTTCAGATTTCTTGACCATATGGCCTAGTCTTTTCCTTTGATGTAACCTCACGTTTCTTGTATTGTATTTCAAATGTTGTAACTTTTCCCAAAATAAATGAAACGAGGGTTTCGCTTCAATTTATCTTCTGAGTTTTGTAAAACCAGTTGCGTCTAGCATCTTTGCATTTCATTTTGCATCTTGCTAACCATTCATGGAATTCAAAATCTTTTTTGCAGACATAGTAATAGATCAAAGAAATAGGTTCACATTCTCAAGCCTGAGGTTGGACAACTTGAGGATCTTAACAGGCCTAGTAAGGAACTCTGTTGCTTTCGTCGCAAGTATGAAGACCTGTTATCTTTACTGGACATGCAAGTAAATGAGGAAATGTTGCTAGCTCTCATAAAGTTTTATGATCCTCTTTACCATTGCTTCACATTTCTGGACTTTCAGTTGTTGTCAGCTTTGGAATAATACTCTGCGCATCTGAAGATTCCCATGACTTTTACACCTCACTATGGAAGAGAGAGAAGACCAAACAAGAAAGATGTTGCTGAGGCTCTAGACCTGGAACCCACTGACCTTCCAATCCGTTTGGATATTAGAGGTGGATTTATTGGAATGGAAGCAAGACCATTTATGGAAAAGGCTAAGTTTCATTATGATCATGGAGATATGGAAACCTTTAAAACTATATTGGCTTTCTTAATTTATGGCTTATATCTGATTCCAAGTAGCCCTGAGTTCATCATCTTAGAGGCCATCAAGTTATTCATTGTCAGAAATCCCGCTCCTACTTTATTGGCTGATACCTATTACATCATTCATCAGTGGAGGGTGTGTGATCTCAGACAATTTACTTGTTGCACGACGCTCTTAAGCAAGTGGTGTATTTCGCATTTTCCTAGGACGTTCTCTCAATGGAACCTTGAAGGCAGTGATGCATGGGTTAGAAAGTTGGCTTCACTATCTCACTATGACATTAACTGGAATGATCTTGCTCACAAAGGAATAGTAATGATACATAGCTGGGGGGATTTCTTAAACTTACCTCTGATCGACACTAAAGGATGTATCAACTGCAGCCCTATCCTGGCCCGCCGCCAGTTAGGATATCCAACTGAGGAAGAACCGGATCCAGCCTTGTTAGAGAATTTCATCTATGAAAAAGGTAGCGACCCGGATTTCGAAGCACAAGTCATATTTTCCTGGCGTCATCCTGTAGCACCCCAAAATTTGCCTCATCGTTTCTTGATTTAATGGCTTATGTTTCTTTGAATTTTGAATTGTCGCATATCATAGCATTGGTTCTTAAGGCATGGGATCAAGGTGTTTTCATGGCTCAAGGTTCCCAATCGAAAAATAATTATGTGTAGTTCAATTATGTGTATGCATAGAAGAAGGGATGAAGATGATGGGAAACTTTGTAATTTAGTTTCATTTAGGTTTTATTAACTATGAAACCTTACCTAGAAGAAGATGCATGTATGAGTATATAGAGGTATATGACGAAAATGGGCAAAAGGATGCAAGAAAGATAATATGCAAAAAGATTTTTTCAAGTTTTAACTTGCATAGGTCGGCCTGTGAAGATGTTCAGGTCGACCTGTGAGGCGACCTGAAATGCAGCCTGTGAGAAGAATCTACATGCTACGTTCTTGGAGCGTAGGAGCCGGCCTAAAACATGAATGTTTCGGCCTATACTGAAGCTGAAGCTTCCATAGGTCGGCCTGATCATGTATAGGTCGGCCTATGATGTTGTTTTAATAAACAAACTTGATTTTTGTTGTGTATGATATGCCTAAGACATATCAAACTTGTTCAAAGACTCTTTTTATGCATCTTAAGGCTAAGGGGAAAAATGAACATCTACATTTAGTTTAACACCGTCCAATATAAAATAGCACTACAATAAACTACCTCATATATTCCTTGTTTGACATCATTCAAAACCCGTGAGTTTGTAGTGGCAAACACTCATCACTCACAATAGCAACACCGATCCAAATCTTTTAACACGTCTAGCCATAATGATGTTATCAATGAAACCACTAATGTCATTGTTATACACACCCATCCCTCCATCAAACTAATATGTCCAAATTTCCCAACATGGAAGGTGTAGTTTAATGCCCTTCTCATTGGTTATGATCTGCTTAGGTTTATAGTTGACATCAAACTCTGCCCAGCCCAAACACATGGTGACTATGAGTATTGGACAAGGAAATATCAACTCATACTTCATTCCATTCTCTCCTCCACGGATCAAAATGTTGTAATTATGCTTAGCAGTGCAAAAAACTCCAAATAAGCATGGGACATAATCAAAAAATCTTTTGCTAGCAAAATGTGAACATGTATCATGTAACTCAATGAGCACCTCACAAGATATAACAAAGGCTCCAAATTTGTTACAAAATACCTACATGGTATTAAGGAATTTTCGGATGAACTTGTTATTATCAATTCACCATTAGATGATTTTGATCTAGTTATCCACACACTTTACGACCTTGGTCCAGAGTAATAAGAAAATATCGGCTGCTCTTCGTACTTGTGAAAATCCTATTAGATTTGAAGAACTTCATGATCTCCTTCAAAATTGTGAAATCCACTTCATGTGTGATGATGTCACTCCTCCCATTACCTCATATCATGAAACATACAAAGGAAAACCAAACATTACTAAACATCGCAATCCACCAAACCTATCCAATTGTCCCTCAATGACCAACCAATCTCCATAATCCCCAAAGATTGTCACTTGTCAATATTGTGACAAGCTAGGCCTTGCAGCCAAGGTGTGTTATAAGCTTCATGGTTATCCTTTGAGTTATCCCAACCACCACCCAACTGCTCATCATGCTCGTTATACATCATCTCACATTGATCCAAATAGGATCATTGACTTCGGGGACACTCATCATGTCACCAATGATATGGATCAACTCCATCTTACCACCCCTTACTGAGGTAATGATCACATCGCAGTAGGACACGATAACACTCTTCTAATTGCTCACATATGTAAACTTGTCTTACCCACAAAAAATAAAATCGATACTTACCACAAGTACTTCATGTTCCAAATATCTAAAAAAATTATTTTTATCATCATTGTGTCAAACTAACCCTATTTTTGTTGAATTTTTTTATGATTACTTTTTGGTGAAGAATTTGAAGACAAGGGAGCCTCTCCTCAAAGGACTGCATAGCCACAGTCTCTACCATCTACCTCACTCCGTCAACCATTCCACGACCTTAGTCACCAACTTCTCATCTCATCCATCATGGCACCATATCCCTGGTCATCCTATTGATAGAATAATGAGACATTTTATTACCCTTCATCAAATAAAGTTGACTAATTCATGACCATATATCTCTTGTGAAAGTTCCAAAAGCCATAAGCTTCCTTTTACTTCTTCTAGTATTATAAGCAATATACCATTATAACTTATTTACAATGATGTATGGGGCCCTAGTCTTGTTAGGTCATTAGATGGATATTTATATTACTTAATATTTGTATATCGTTTCTCTAAATATATTTGGTTATATCCAAGGAAAAATAAATTTGGTGTCTCTGTCATTTTTCCATATTTAAAGCCAATGTTGAAAAGTTTTATAATTTACCAATCATTACACTTTATTCAGACAATGGAGGTGAATATATTAAACTTAAACAATTTCTCTTAACAAATGGCATATTTCATTATACCACACCACCACATACACCTAAACATAATGCAACAGCTGAAGACGCCATAGACATATTATGAAACTGGTTGTGCCCTACTCAATCATGTCAAACTCCCACTCACACTTTGGTCCTTTGCCATCTGAGCAACCACATATTTCATCAATAACCTGCCAACACCTAATCTTGACATGAAGACTCCACACCAAATTCATTACCACAAAACTTCCCTCTACATCATCTACATGCCTTTGGGTGTCTTTTCTTTCCATGGCTACGACCTTATACAACCAACAGACATCAAGCTATGTCCAGTCTTTGCATCTTCACAGGGTATTCACCCTCTCAATATGTCTACCAATGCCTTGATCCTATAACTCATACAATTTATACATATCAACATGTAAAATTATATGACAACATATACCTTTATTAAACCCTCACTAACCCAATCTCAATCATCATTTCAACATTTCCAACCATACCTCTAGAAACACACGTTATCCTATCCTTACATTCCTAACCATCACCTAACCCAACCCCGCCTTTAACTCCTGAACATATACCTCATTTGAATCCCTAGGCCACCGTGCCTACTAACTCATCTCATGAGGCTTCTTTGAGTTCACACACTTCATCATATAACAATCACTCTTCTTCAAATTCTTTATCAATTCCCACTAACTAAAATGTTGCAGACACTACTAGTCACCATATGCAAACAAAATATATAAAAAATAAAATTTTAAAGCCAAAACAGTATTTTCATGTCTCTCACCATCCACTACTCGAGAATCTTGAACCGTCAAACATTAGACAAGTCATGTAACATCCTCATTGGAGACAAGCCATTCCAAAATAATTTGATGCATTAATACGCAATGGTATGTGGACTCTAGTTCCACCACCTTCTGACCATAACATTGTTGAATGTAAATGGTTGTTTCACATCAAAAGGAATCCAAATGGAATTGTCTCTATATACAAAACTGACATAAAGATACACACAATGTCCGTGAGTAGATTTTAAAGAGACATCTCCACATGTTATTTGGCCACAAACAATTAAAATTATTCTCACCATTGCACTTGGATATCAGTGGAGTATGCATCAACTAGATGTCAATAATGTTTTCCACCAAGGCACTCTAGAGAAGGATGTCTACATGACTCTGCCATCCGGTTTGAAAGATGCTCAACAACCTTATCATGTTTGTAAACTTCATAAAGCCATCTATGGTTTACATCAAGCACCACAAGCATGGCATGATTCTTTCAAAACCTTCATCACTACAAATGGGTTTCACATGAATAAGAATGATCCTTCATTGTTTATATATCACAAAAGTAAAACCATTGCTTATTTCTTAGTCTATGTTGATGATCTTTTACTCACTGGTAAGGAACAAAAATATGGGGTACCCCTCACTACTTTCTAGGAGTTGAGTTAATCCCTAAAGGTGCTAAAATCATCCTTTCACAATATAAGTATATACGTGACAATATGGAAAATTTTGACATGGTTGATGCTAAACCATCACCCTCACCTCTTTCTTCCACTGCAATGCTCACAATGTATGATGGAAGACCCACCATTGATTCCAGCCAATAAATAAAAATCATAGGTACTTTGCAATACCTAAACCTCACATGACCTGATGTCTCATTTTTTGTCAACAAACTCTCTCAGTTCATGCACAAACCTACCACCCTTCACTTCCAGCACCTTAAAAGGTTACTTAGGTACCTCAATTCCACCATTAAATTTGGTATTATGCTCAAGAAACCATATTCCTTTCAACTTCTTGCCTACAGTAATGCTGATTGGGGTGGAAATCTCGATGATCGCACGTCCACATCTGCATACCTTATATTTTTTGTGTGGCAATCCTATCTCATAGCTCTCTAAGAATCAACTAACAATAGCCATCTCATCCACAAAATTAGAATATTGTGTGGTATCTACGACTACCACTAAAATTATGTGGCTCACCAACCTTATTTTAGAATTGCACATTTCGATATCTCAACCACCTAAGATTTTATGTGATAATTTCGGAGCCATCCAAGCTTTTTTTAATCCAATTCTACATTCAAGAATGAAACATATATCCATGGACTATCATTTTTCTCGAGAACAAGTTCAGGCCAAAAAACTTTCAGTTAGTCATGTGTCAACAAAGGATCAAATTGTTGAACTTCTCACTAAGCCATTACCATCACCATGGTTTCAATAACTTACAAGTAAGATGAAGGTCATTGACGGTACCGTCATCTTGAGAGAGCGTATCGGACCACAACCAAATCACAAGGATTCCTAATTTGTTGCAATCACATCTTGTACCATTATATGCATATCTCCCCTTTTATTAATTTAATATATTGTAATTATTATTATATTTATTTTCATCAATTATTCCCTCTGTTAGACGCATACTTTTGCTCTATATATGTAAGGAACTTATGTCTAATAAAACAAGCTTTTGAATTGCAGCATCGCTAACTTATATGTAACACCCAAAATTCATCTAAGTCTCATGATTTTAGTGAAGGATGTATATAACATAAATAAATCGACTTAACTTTGAGAGACTTAAAATTATACATTATTGGATTAATAAGCCCTAAGGTGGCTTAATTTTGGAGAAATTTCATTTTCCAACCTAGTATCACATGTGAATTGTGCTCTTGTATTTGTATATTTTATGTGTCCTCGTTTTCATGTGGGACAATTTCTTGTTTTATTCTTGTGTGTACAAAGTTAACATGTCTTAGATTTATGGGTTAAGTAATTTCTAGTGTGTGAAGTTAAAGATTTGCCTACGCAAAGCAAAGAACTTTAATATTTCTAAAGTGAAAGGACAAATGCGATATTATTCCTCTTCCTCTCAATATTTACATGAGTTTCTTCGAAGAAGTTCTAACCTTATTTCTCGCATTTCCATATCATTGAAATCAACTAACACCATTATTGTAATCCAAAAGTCTAAACATTTAGCCTTTCTATTCTCTCACGAAAATCACTATGACTCCATCCATCATTTTTAACATTTGTCAAATAGAGTTATAAATCCAATTTTACAATTTTTGTTCCTTGTAGTAAGACTCACTATTTTCATAATTTCAAGTACCTTTTCAAATGGTATTTTCACTAAATTTGATTTTTAACTTTCCTTTGAGGATTTTGTTCATGTATGAGACAACAAGGGTGTATAGATATCCACCTTTTTTTTACCAATACGCATTTTCCTATTGTTATCATTATTCTAGATAATATTTAATCTTTTCATGATTCAAAGTTTTTATTTAGAATGGTTGTCTCAGTCTATTGATTTTTGACCTTTATTCTCATACTTGATTTTGATCTTAAAACTTAAATTACTCTTATGAGATGATAAGGTAAAGGTGTTCTAGATTCAGTTCAAATTATAATTATTGCATATATAAAATGAACATGAATGTGTCAATTCCTTATTTTATTTAGGGTGATGCTAATTTCTAAACCCTAATGAGAGTGATTTAATGCATTAAATGTGTACTTGGTAAATTTAGTTAAAATGAGAAGTATAAATGTTATTGAAGTGTTAGTGTATTTTACAATAAAAATAAACTATAACATATAATATATTTTATAACAAAGTTTTCATCTAGACCAATAATCAACCGATTTATAATCCATATGGGTGCCACTTTTTATTCCCTCATTTTAGATATCAACTAATAGGAAAAGTTTCTACAAAAACATGTCTTTGATTTCCAGCAACTACACCTTTTAATTTTATTTTTAAAGGTTACTACCTATTACATCAATTGGTATGACAACTGATGGGTAAAGTTTTCACTCGGCACCTTTCATTTTTTTTTAAATTAAAATATGGGTTACATATTCTCTCGGTTCGGGAGGTATCCGATAGGTAAAGTATTACATATTCCTCCAGTTGAACCCCCAATCGATAAGAAAAATCTAACAAAATTATATTTCTACAAAAAAGAATTTTTAGAAAAAAAATGATGTTTCCATTTCTCTTTCGAAATCGAACGAACCCTAAAACGAAACTTCATCTTCTCCAAACAACCTGAAACTTCATTTATCTCATAATGAGTTTCAAAACTTCATCTTCTCCATGTTGGTGCAAAGGTAGAATTATTCTATTAAGAATGACGGCAGAAGAAACAGGATTAAGAGTTACAATGATTGTCACCCTATTTATAAGGTAAAACTAGGGTTACTAGAATAAGATAAATACTAAAATACCCTCTAACAAACTTATGGGCTTAAGAAAGTAATATAATAAAATATGAATTATTACTAATACCATCCCTTAATTCATATTCCATCAAAACTTGTAACACCAATTCCATCCCTTAATCTGAGAAATTGATCAGTCTTGATAGCTTTCGTCAGAACATCTGCCAACTGCTTCTGAGTGCTGCAGTGTACAACTTCTAACACTCCACTCTGAACTTGATGTCTCAGAAAATGATACTTGGTCTCAATATGCTTGCTTCTCCCATGCAGCACTGGGTTTCTGGCAAGGTTGATTGCAGACTTGTTGTCAATCATCAACTTCAGAGGTTTGCTTACTTTAATCTTCAGATCCTGCAACAGATTCAGAATCCACACAGCTTGGCATGCAGTAACAGCACCTGCAATATATTCAGCTTCACAGGTTGATAACGCCACAACAGGTTGCTTCTTGGAACACCAAGAAATAGGACCTCCCAGAAATTTGAACAAGTACCCAGATGTACTTCTTCTGTCAACTCTGTCTCCACACCAATCAGAGTCTAAATAACTCAGAAGTTCTGACTCATTATTTCCTCCAGAGGGAAATAACACTCCATACTTCAGAGTTCCTTTGATATACCTCAGAATCCTGACAGCAGCTTGGTAATGGGACCACTTAGGTTTACTCATGAACCTACTAACCATCCCAACTGAGTAGCAAATATCAGGTCTGGTATTGCACAGATACCTTAGAGAACCAACCAACTGTTTGAAGGTTGTAGCATTCACATCCTTTCCTTCAGAGTCTGAATCCAGTTTCTGATTTGTATCAGAAGGTGTGACAGCCATCTTACAATTCTTCAGATCAAATCTCTTCAGAAGTTCTAATTCATACTTGAGCTGATGCAAAATGATACCTTTCTCAGAATATCTGAACTCCATCCCTAGAAAGTATGTCATTTTGCCTAGATCAGTCATTTCAAATTCATTCATCAGAACCTTCTTGAACTTGGTTATCTCCTGTTCAGAACTTCCAGTCAGCAGTATATCATCAACATATAAACATACCAGAGTCATATTGCCTTCAGAAGTATGTTGAACATAGACACCGTACTCCATCTCACATTTCTGAAAGCCTTGCTTCTTGAAAAATGAATCAATCTTCTGATTCCAAGCTCTGGGCGCTTGTTTCAATCCATATAGAGCTTTGTATAATCTGTACACCATCCCTTCCTGATTCTTTTTCACAAATCCAGGAGGTTGTGACACGTAAACTTCTTCTTCTAATGGACCATTCAGAAATGCAGATTTTACATCTAAATGCATCAGAGGCCAATTCCTGTTAGCAGCTATTGCAATCACCATTCTGATTATTTCATGTCTTGCTACAGGTGCAAACACTTCAGAATAATCCAGCCCAGGTTTCTGTATAAATCCTCTGGCTGCCAACCTTGCTTTATGTTTGCCAATTGAGCCATCTGGCTTTAGCTTCTGCTTGAAAACCCATCTAACGCTGATGGCTTTCTTGTCTTTTGGAAGTTCTGTCAGCTTCCAAGTCTTGTTTCTCTCTATAGCATCAAGTTCTTCTTTCATGGCCTTCAGCCAGAGCTTCTGCTTAAGAGCCTCTTCTGTACTTATAGGTTCAGAGTCTACTAACATGGCACACTGAATAACTTCTCCTTCAGAGTCTACTTCAGTGTCTTGCAGCATGTCAAATTCTGCAAATCTTCTGGGAACGCTTCTGATTCTTTGTGGTCTTTGAACTTGTTCAGAGTCTTGAGCTTCAGAGTTTCTAGCTTCAGATGATTGACCTCCAGAGCTTTGACCATCTTCAGAGTCTGGCATATTTCCAGAGTCTGAATTGCCACCAAGATCTGGATTGCCATCAGAGTCTGAATCATCAGAGTCTGGGTCATCTGGGTCACCTTCATCTTCTGAGTCTTCTTCAGAGTTTGAATCAGTATCAGAGTCAGAGTCAATATCAGGGTTTACTTCAACTTCAGAAATTCTTAACTCTGGCCTTTCTTCAGAGGTTCTAACATCAGAATCAGATTGAGACTTATCCCAATTCCAAATTTCTGATTCCTTCACAATCACATCTCTGCTGAATTCAATTTTATTGGTTTCTGGACAATAGAGTTTGTAAGCACCAGTACTGTGGTACCCTATCAAAATCATCACTTTGCTTCTATCATCCAGCTTCTGTCTTCTGGCTTCTGGAACATGTTTATAGCAAACAGAACCAAACACCTTTAGATGACTAACACTTTGCTTATCTCCAGTCCACTTCTGTATTGGAACTATTTCCTTCAACTTCTTAGTAGGACATCTGTTGAGTACATACGTTGCAGTGGCAACAGCTTCTCCCCAGAGCTTCTGAGGAAGTTTCTTCTCCTTTAGCATGCTTCTCACCATATCAAGCAGAGTGCGGTTTCTTCTTTCAGCAAGACCATTGTGTTGAGGGGTATAAGGAGCAGTAACCTCATGCTCAATTCCATTCTCCTCACAGAACTTCTGGAACTCTTTGGAGTTATACTCACCTCCACCATCAGTTCTAAGAATCTTCAACTTCTGACCACTCTGATTCTCAGCCTTCATTCTGAACTTCTTGAATTCATCAAACACCTCATGTTTAAATTTAATAAGGGATACCCATGTCATTCTTGTGAATTCATCAACAAACAACACAAAGTACTTATTCCCTCCAATTGATGCTACTGGAAATGGACCACACACATCAGAATGTACAACTCCCAAGGCATGTTTTGCTCTTGGAGCAACTTCTGATGCAAATGGCAATCTTGGTTGTTTTCCTTCCATGCAAACTTTGCATGACTTTTCAGGCTTCTTAATTGCAGGAATTCCATGTACCAATTTCTTTGAATTCAGATGTTGTAAGCTTCTAAAATTCAAATGACCAAATCTTCTGTGCCACAGCTCACTCTCCTTCTCAGTACTTGTTGCACTAAGACACTCTGAGTCTGCAGTTCTGACATTCACTTTGAATGTTCTATTCCTTCCCTGTTCTGACTCCATAATCAACTTCTGATTACAGTCATACAGCTTCAGAAGATTGTCCTTCATGGTAACTGAGAAACCTTTCTCAATTAATTGTCCCACACTCATCAGATTGCTTCTGATGCCAGGTACATACCACATATTCTGAATCAATGCTATTTTCCCATTGTTCAGAGTCACTCTGACATTTCCCATACCTTCTGTATTAAGATATTTGTCATCAGCACATCTGATCTTTGTCCTCTTTTCAGAGTCAAAGTCAACCAGCCATTTCTTGTTTCCAGTAAGATGATTTGAACAGCCAGTGTCCATATACCACCAGTCTGTCAGATCATCAGATTCAGAGGCCATCAATAGCACAGATTCGTCATCAGAACTTCTGGCTATATTTGCTTCTTCTGATTTCTTCTCCTTGTTTGACCAACAATCTCTAGCAAAGTGACCAAACTTCTTACAACAGTAACATTGGATCTTCTTCTTGTCATACTTCTCTTTTCCCTTCTGAGAATTCTTTTGTCTATCAGAGGTTGAGCTTTCTGACTTCTGACCACCATCAGATCTTCTCCTGGCTTCTGACTGCTTCTGATACCTCCTATCAGAAGTTGCTTTCAGAGCCTGCTGCTCTACTTCCCTTTCAGAAGTTCTTTCAGTCAAACGCAACTCTTGCGCTTCTAAACTGCTCTGCAGCTCTTCAATTCTCATGGTACTCAGATCTTTGGAATGTTCTATTGCTACCACAATGTAATCAAATTGAGAGGTAAGGGATCTCAATACCTTTTCCATGATTGTTTCTTCAGAAAGAGTTTCTCCACACGCCTTCATCTCATTAGTGATCAGAATCACTCTGGAGATGTATTCAGAAACTTTCTCATTATTCTTCATGTTGAGATTCTCATATTGCTTTCTCAAGGACTGAAGCTTCACCTTCTTCACTGATGCGTCACCACCATAACATCTAACCAGTGTGTCCCACGCAGCCTTTGCTGTCGTTGAATCTGCAATCTTCTCAAACACATTTACATCAACACATTGATGAATAAAGAATAATGCTTTCTGATCCTTCTTCCTTACTTCCTTCTGCGCGTTTTTCTGTTCATCTGTTGCATCTGCTGCTACTGGAACATAACCATCAGTGACAAGATCTAGAACATCTTGAGCACCAAATAGTACACGCATTTGGATCATCCAACGATTCCAGTTTTTACCATCAAATACTGGAAGTTTGGTGTTCATGTTGCCGTTTCCGTTCATCTTCTACTTTGCACAATACACTCAGAGTTTTCTCACACAGTGTTTCCCAACCCACAGAATAAAATTCTGATCAGATTTTGTTCAAGATTCAACAAGAATCTGAGAAACAAAATCAAACACACAAGACCTCACGTTCACTCGTGTTTCCCGTGTTTCCCAATGAATCTGAACCGGAGCTCTAGATACCAATTGTTGGTGCAAAGGTAGAATTATTCTATTAAGAATGACGGCAGAAAAAACAGGATTAAGAGTTACAATGATTGTCACCCTATTTATAAGGTAAAACTAGGGTTACTAGAATAAGATAAATACTAAAATACCCTCTAACAAACTTATGGGCTTAAGAAAGTAATATAATAAAATATGAATTATTACTAATACTCCAAACATCACTTTTTCCATAATAAACTTCATCTCTTCCATAAATGTGTTCAAAACTTCATCTTCACTTCTTGAATGCCACTAACAAAATTAAAGACCACTCAAACAAAACTTGAAACGAAGGAAATACAACAAAACTCAAAAGAAGCAAGGAAAGAAAATGAAACCTGAAACAAAGCTTCCTCTACCACTGTTTTTGTATTTTCCATCATGTTTCTAGTATGAAATCACTTTATCTTTGCATGTAGCTTAGAAATGTTAGTTGTTGTTGTTATTGTAAAATGTTTAATGTTATGGTTGTTATTGAGATCAAAGATTTAACTATGCAAGTATAATATGTTGTTGTTATCCTTTCCATGTCCATCTTATAATCATTTTCATCATCATATTATGTTTGAATTTTGAAATGTTGATAAAGTATGGTCTACTTCCTTATCAATGTTTACTTTAGCTGGACCAATTATTCCTCCCACATGTAACATTTTTACTAACTATGTTAGTAATATATGTTGTTGTTGTAAAATGTATAATATTTTTACTGTTGTTGAGCAAAAAATTTTAATGTATTAGTCGTAAAGGCATTTTAGCCCTAAATTGTTTAGATGATGTTGTTATTGTTGTTGTTGTTGTTGTTGTTGTTGTTGTTGTTGTTGTTGTTTGTTGTTCATATTCCATTGTTCAATGATACTTTTGGCATAAGATTAACTTGTTAAATACATTAATAAGTGCCATAAAATTTATATGTAAAAACATGTCATTATTGATTTTATTTTTAGAAGACAGTTTTGGATTGTAGTTGGATTAAAGCTAATAGGTTAAACTCATGGTATGATAATGGAGTGGTTGAATTACTTCAATTCATTGAAAGAAATATTCCTAACAACAATGAAATATCTTATTGTCCTTGTGTTTTTTGAGGTAATACTAAAACAAACATGAAAAGAAAGAAATATTGAATCATCTATATTGTGATGGAATTTGTCAATATTATATGACATGGATGTGGCATGGTGAAGTGACAAAAACTCCACCTGTGTCACACAAAAATAAAGTTAATGTAGATATGGATGATCGGCTAGAAAATTTGTTCTGTCATATTGAAGAAAATGAAAATCCAAAAAATAATAAAGCACGCAAGTATGATAATATTTAGAAAATGATTTGGTGTTTTTCTCACTGTTACATAATTTTACATATGGCTTAACTTCGTATAATGAGGCCTTGAAGATGAAGATAAACAGATGAAATAATCATAAAATGAAGGGACGTCAAAAATATCAATTGTTAAAGTGGAATCTGAGTCTAACCTCTGGTGCGCTATGGGTCGTAGCATTGGCTATAGGTAGATCGTATCGTCCTTAGATTTCCTGTATGGGGCTTAAAATAGGAAGAAAATGGGGGATCCCACTATTATCAGTATTGTCTACTATGACCAAGTCGTAGAGGGCTCTGGTTTTTGTACTAGAGACCCCTTCCTTATGCAATCATTGTGTAACCTTCCTTGGTTGAACTCCAATTCCTCTTGTCTCGTTCTTTTCATCTGAAACAAAGAGAAAACACATGTACGAAAGTAAGATAGGATTCAACTACTTAATATTTATACAAAACACACTAAAAACATAGTTAAGAATGTCAATAACAAAATCCCCTCATACTTAAACAATTGCTTGTCCTCAAGCAATTCGCTCGTATTGAAAGAACTGGAACAAAGTCATTTTGCAGAGTTTTTTTTTTAGAAAACACATGCACAAGTACTCGGAATAAAACCAATGATCCACTCAACCTAAGGTTAAATTTTTTGGTACTCGCATGGTTTTAAGGGTCTTATAAAAAACATTAAAGAGTTTCCTTCAAAAATAACAATTCAACTATAGACTTGACCCTAAATCATTGTGCCTAACTCTTTTTCTTTTCAGAATCACATATGATCACATTAAGAAATTTTCTATGTTCTTACACAAATTTCACAACACGCATGCACTGCTTGGACTAAGAAAATTTTATATTTATTTCATGATTCAATAATGAACTAATTTTTGAGAAGGGAAACGAGTTTAAGGTCGTTCGACTTACTCCAATTAGACGTCCTTTATTTTTTACACACACATATATTTTATTATATTTTAGGAATTGGGGATCAAATCACCGTTGAGTTGAATAATTAGGTGATGGTTACCCAGCTTAGTAGGTGTAATTGCCTTTTATTGCCCTTATTCAATTTTCAATTTTTTTTCTATCCTCAACCAAACAGTACAAGTTTTGCAGAAATTAAACTTATGTCTAACCATATTATATGAGTTACTCATAAAATATGTCATGATATTAGAGACTACAGGTCAAGTTAAGTTAGATTGAAATCTCATCAAGAGGTTTTTGGCGGTAAGATAATATCGATTTACTAAGTTTTTTCTAAAATCCTTAGCCTCAAGCCACGCTTTTCATGGATTCAATATTTTTTCTGTGCAATGAAATAAATTTAAAAAATCAAAAAATTTCAAAATGATTTAAGTAAGAAAAAATATTGACCAGCAAGAGCATAGATACAAACGCACAAACAAAATAAACATAGAGTAACTCTTGATATAAATTCACCACATACACAATAAATTTGCCGCTGTCTGTTTTTGGAAAACTCTGATTATTAAAAAAAAATTGAAACAATTTTTTAAGATAAGGTCTATTCAACCCACCCCTCCCCCTTCTAGACCTTTCTCACCCATATTCTCTCCAAACAAATCCTATATGGGGTCACGACACCAATCTCATGAAACATCACGACCAAAATCAAGTTTTGCCTTTTTCACCAACAAATACACATGTATCACCTCGCCCCTACATGACTTGATCTTGAAGGACTGTGGACTAGAATCTATTACCTTAATCACTTTGTACTCTACATCCCCCATACTCGAGGGACTATGTAGTGGAATATCATATCTTAATCATTTTCCCATATATGCCTTGTGCTAAAGAGACTATGGACTGGAATAAATTTGTTTGTGCCAAAAGGACCTAACACATCAACACCTAAACCTATAAATTACATAGAAGATACTTGGACACTAAAGGACGGGCATGTGATCTAGCCAACCCATTACTCCTTTATTGTAAATTGTGGAAGAACGGGTTAAGCCACACATTAGGTGAATAATTGAAAGATCTCATGTCTCATACGATAAACACACCTTTTATTTATAAGGATGGCTCATTATATTCACTCTCATTATTAGGCCGAAGTCAAGGGGCTCGTGGTTGAACTCACAAGCATTAAAGTTAGTATTTCCAATGACTCTTGATCAAGCAACCACGTCAATAAATATGGCAACTATACATTTGTACAATCTATTCTTTCTTTTTTTTCATATTAGAACAAAAAGCTCTCTTGTACTCCACAACCCAAATAAGATAATGTCTATTATGCACACTACAAGTACATGTATCTAGAGATACCATTATTTCAGGAAAAAAATTAAAAATAAAATAGTTTTAGAGAATGTGGAAATATTCTCTCCAATAATTCAGAAATAGTGTCTCATTGTTATCTCCTTTTGTTGTCTAAATAATAGTTTTTTTAAAGAATTTAATTGATATATATTGACTGTGTAAAAAAATTTTACACTACTAATTAATCACAACCGTTGATTTGTTTAAAAAGTTTGACTTTAATTTTAACTACTTAAAAAATAATATCATCGAATGATTGTGATACATTGACAATGTAAAACTTTTTACACTGACAGTGCATAACAATTAATCTCTTCTTTAAAATATTAATATTATATATTTTTATTATTATAGTTGTATTTATTTATTTTCACCCACTTAATTACTCTATTAATTATACTTAATAAAAACATTTTAATAAATAATAATAATTTTATTATTAAAATCAACATAACTAATATTTTTTAATTTGATTTCATATAATTTGACATTTATGAACATATAAATACTACTAGATTTAAAAATAAAAAATAAAAACATTTAATTTGTGTATCACTTTAGCACAAAAGAACACTATTCCTGATGGTAACCTGGTTTGGTAGTACTTAGTAGTAAATCAATATCAAATAACAACAAAACAATGAAGTGACATTGAAAATAATAATGGATGAATAATTAAATCCACCCCATCCACAACTTTAATCTTTCAAGACAATAAACATGAAAATGAAAGTTGTCTTTTCTCCTTTCCAATATTTGCCGTGATTATTGTGCTTTATCGCTACTCCTAATATTTTGCTATTTTCAGCCAGTCTTATAAAAATATGGACAATTTATATTGGAAGTACAAAACATGTACATGAATGCAAAAGTATTTGGGTTGAACGTCATTTTCTAAATATTATAGATTTCAGGCGAGGTAATTAAAACTGGTTCGAATAATAAAATAAATTTGTAGAAAATAAGAGTAATTTAAAACGATACAATTACTATCACATTGGACAGTAACTTAAAGGAATAAATGTTTTAAATAAATTCGTATCAATAGTTGAACTATAAAGCGTGAAATTTGATTGGTGCAAGTATAGGAAAGTCCAATCCGTTGAGGATTTCGGGGATTCGGTGTTGAGAAAAATTTGAGTTTTAAGTTTTATATTATTTTAAAAGAAATGGATGTTGAACACTTTATAAGTAAGATAGCTCATACATCTATCATTTTAAGATTTTGGATGAATATGTGATGTTTCTCTCACTTGTTTGGGTGAGTTTGTGATTTTTAGGTGAGTGTTTGACCAAATGCGTATGATTCTCTCTCATGATGACCCATCACTCGGGACTAGGGGACATGCACCTGGTCCTTACCCTCAAAACACCGTCCACTATTAGATATGATCAGACAGTCCCTCATGTAAGACATCGCATCACACGAGGACGATTTTAACCACCCACAATATATAAAGCCCAACCTTGCAGGTATTCTCTCATTCATTCACTCTTATTATTTTCTCACTCATTCATTAACTTGATCGTTGAAATTATAACCTTGCAGGTTGACCCTTCTTCATCGTACTAGAAGCTCACTCCACCACATCAGAACTCTGTTCCATTAAATCTCCATCTATTAGAACAGTTGCAACGTCAGTGAAAATCGACGTCTGATTCTTACAAATTTCCACTATCACATTTTCACGATTTATAGTTGCTTTTAAACAAACTTCGTCTTCTTTGTTGGAAGAGGATTTTTTATGTTTCTCCATGAGGTTGTTGTTTCTCCTTTCGAAGATTTCGCTTAAACACACTTCTTCTTCACATTTCCTCAAACATGAGGTTCCTTCATTTGATGTTGGATCTTTTGAGGACCGTTCAACTACTGAGTATATTCTTTCGAAGAATTCCATAAGAGTTGTATGATAGGAGTATGATCAAGTTAATGATTCTTCGTTTTCACCACTCGTATCTTCATCTTTGACTAATTGAATTAGTTCCTTCAAATTCTCTATAATTTCCTTCTTCTTTGACTTTTCCTGAAATTCATGAAGGTTCCTATCTTTTTATTTAAGGATTTGATTAAGCTTCCAATTCTTAACTCTTAGACATTAGTTAGTTATAAACGTTCCAATACAACTTTCAATATTTCTAAGTTTTGAAAAACATTTAAGAGTGATATCTTCATCTTCTTCGCCTTGTGTGTTCACATCCTCTTGCTTGATACTTTGAGAAACTCCATATTTTCATTTCAAGAGTATTTTCATGGCGGTTTTGCAATGATGAACATAAATTTTTTTCTATAATCTAGAGACATAGTTATAAAACTCTTAGTTTTGAAATCTATTTTGTATCTTCTCTTTTCTTCTTCGGTCCAAAGATAATCGGGTTTATTCACTATTTTTCACAATTCACGATGTATACTTTGAAGAAAAAATCTAAACCTAGCTTGCCATATCTCAAATCTACTATTAAAAAGTGGTGGTGTGTTCAGAAAAGATCTCTAGTCGAAAGTCATCTTCCTTTTGAGATGGTTAGTTCTTAAACAAGAGTTAGGCTATGATGCCACTTGTTGGACATGTGACTTCACACATAAGAGGGGTGAATTGTGTGTTTCAGAAAAACTTGAATTTGAAAAACATTTAGGATTAAAATCAGAGTTTAAAAACATTTTAGAAAAGTTTTGAAGTTATGCAGCGGAAAATAAATTGCAGAAGATAAAATGCGGGAATATAAAAGTTAAGGCAAGAGAGAAGATACTGGAAACTATAAAGGTTCGGTCAAAAGGGAAAAGGACCAAATTCCTTCCCCCGAGAATTTTTCTTGAGAGTATTGAATAAACTTGTGAATTTGTTCTTAAGATTCTTCCAAACTTGGCATAGTGGGTTTTAATACAACTTAAGTTTAAAATCACAGGCTAATAGGAGGTGTCCCAGGAAAAGTGCAACAAGAGATAGATGACACAAGATGATGTCATGCTAGGTTTCCATTTTTGGTGGATCAATATGAACACCACCTGTTTATAGTTGTGGATGCTAGTGGTAATGATGCACGAGTTGCATATTACAGAGCATATGCATTGCGGTCATACCTTTTGGTTTTTATCGGGAAGTCCATTTTTATGGAAAAAGTATGGTCTATGCCGATTTTATCTACCTCGGATCTTTCATGACTTGAAGAGGATTCACGAGTAAAACTAGGGGGTGTGATAATTTGTTTTATACTTTTACTTGTACTAACGTCATAATACATGTGCTATATTGTTCCTAATATTTCATTTTTTTTCCATTTTTAGGCATGGATCCACCAATATTTTCCATGTCTCGCCGGCTAAGCATGTGTGGAATATTGCTCTAAGGATTTTCCATGTGTGTGCTCGATTATCCTATTGAGAGGAAATCAGGCGATCGATATATTTCGAGTAGCTCTTGACCACATTGTTCCCGATGACATATGTTTTATGTCGTATTCTAATCACCATGAGACACGACCCTTGAAGGTGATAACCTTCTACTATAGATGGTTTGCATGTGAGTCTCGATTTATGCATCCATATTTCCCTGATAGAGTCCTAAGTCAGTTTGGCTATATGCAAGGTATACCTAGAGACCCAACTGTTGTTGAACCTACTACTTTCGTCCGTATGGATGTTGGTGAGATTTTCGCAGCGTACTATGATCATCTAGTTCTAAAGTATGTATGTCGCGCGCTAACTCTTTATCCATGGAGTATGGTCTACGGCTACATCCAATAATTTTATAGAATATCACATACATATGTGACACAATATGCATAAGGAGATCCTCTAAGAACAACTCATTATGAGATCTTAGAAGACAAACACACGTGGGCATACCATGTTGTTAATAATTTACTGATGTGTCACCGGGTTGTGGCTATTGGGAGAGAGACCATAGCTAGGGGCGAGTTTGAGGAAGACATTTCTCAGTTGGTCACTTTACATGGCATCTTAGTAGAGGCAGAATATGAGTTGCAGTACCGGCAGAGGAGGAACATGGATGTCAAGTATATGCAGTAGTGAGATTTTATTTTGTATATTTATACACTTTTGTAGTATGATTTTTACCGGCAATGATTATGACATTTTATATTTTACATTTTAACATTTTGACATTCATATATACGCAGTAGCTCTTAAATTTTGATCTTATTATTAAATGACAAATGTGTATGATGTTGGAAAAGTTTTTCACTAGGGAGCATTGAATATTGTGGGACTTTCTTTTCTAGAGCAACACCTTTGTGAGAGACATACCACATATTCACCCAAAATCTTAAGGTGATAGGCGTGTGGGTTCTCCTACTTATAAATGCTCAACTTTTCACATTTCTAGCCAATGTGGGACTATTACCCATTCTACTCACACTTGTTATACTTAACACTCTCCCTCAAGTGTGAGTCTATCCACAATGCTTCAACAATGTCTCCCCTTTAAGCGGAAGTTTCTCCTATATACACTTGTACCGCCGTTGACACTCTTCAATGGGACACTCAACCCACCGCCTGTGGAGATACTCTCGATGTACAAGTAAGTCGCTCCTTCACTCGAACCAAAGGCTCGTATTGTCAGAAGAGATTTTTCAACTAGGGAGTATTGAACATTATGAGACTTTCTTTTCTAGAGCAACACCTTTGTGAGACACGCACTACATATTCACCCAAAACCTTAAGATTTTTGGTGAATATGTGGTGTCTCTCACAAAAGTGTTGCTATAGAAAATAAAGTCTCACAATGTTCAATACTCCATAGTGAAAAACTTCTCCAACATATGATTTATCGTGTGATTGATTTATAAATGACTTATAATATATGTTTATTAAAAAAGTCAAAAAAAAATTTAACTAATTGACTGATAGTATAAAAATATTATTATGAGATTAATTCGGAGATTGAAATCCAAAACTGTAATTTTAAAAAAACACAAAAAAATATACATGCAAGATTTATTTAAAAATTAAAATCCGAATAATTTTAAAATTGAAATCTGAATTAATTTTGATAAAAATAGACTATCTCAATCATAAAGTGATTTTATTGTAGAATAAACACGTTTCAACTATGAATGTAGCATATATATATATATATATATATATATATATATATATATATATATATATATATATATATATATATATATATATATATATATATATATATATATATATATATATATATATATATATATATATATATATATATATATATATATATATATATATATGAATAACATTTTAAAATTTTAGTAAACAACACCCAATTTCTCGATGGGTGATCAACTAATTTAAGTATGGTTTTCACAACAACAACACGAATCACGTGCCTTCTTAGTGAGAACAACCAACTAATTTAAGCATGGTTTTCAATTTGAAATATTATATGAACTATATTTAGTAAGTCTTATGGTCAATAATGATATTTTATCTTATAGCACTTTATTTATTTATTTGTACAAATATTATAGTACTTTATTATAATTAATATAATATTACTCTTAACATAATTAATAAAAGAATATAACATAGACATTGATACAACTTTTTCCCGATTAAAACTCATTATACACTTATCAAATGTTCATGTGAATAGCATATCTAACTTTAGTTAATTCCAAAGCAGAAAGTAAAAACTTGATTAAAAATAATTAATTAATTAATTAATTAAACTTACCTAAATTTGACCTAGTTCAATTAATTGTATCGTAGCAATCAACACTATAAAAGGAAATTCAACTTTAATAAGTGCTCAAAGGATCCTATAGGCTATAGGCAAAGCAAAAGGACCCACTTCACGTGAAACCACGTGTCTTAGTTCCTAATCCTTGATTATTTAATTTAATTATTGTGAGCAACTTGGTTACAACATTCTTAAGCTAAAGTCTCAATTTTAATCAATGGACCCCTCTAATAATCCAATAATTAGAGACTATATATTATATAATAATTTTATATCAATGAATGGCCATATTATAAAACAAATAATATTCCCCTCGTGTAAGGTAATCATTTTATTCATTGAAAGGACTCCACTAATTAAGCTTGCATTAATGAAATGTCGACCACTCAATAAACGCTTTTTAAGTATAAGTGAGTTTGAGAATTAAATGACTTATTTGTGGTGAGTAGGAGAGATTCATGTATCACCACGAAAATGGTGGAAAATGTTGGCTTTACTTTCATGTCCCACATGTTGGGTTTTTGTCATGTAGAACACCTTCTCTCTTCAATATAATCTATTATTTTACATGTGTGGTTGGTTAAACGTTTTTATTCAACTTTTCCAGCATGATTTTAGTATTCTTGTGGTATATGCGTGGTTTTATTTTGGAGGAGTCAAAATCAATTATGAACTAGTATTTCTTTAACACGATTTTTACATTAAAATTTTCATCATACAAAAAATAAACATGTGTTTAATGTGCATTAAGATGATTTTAAACTTTTTGAGAGCACACTATTCATTATAGAGTTTTTAAAATTTAAATATTAACATGATTTTGTTAAAATATTTTATTTAATAACAGTTGAAAATTTTTGTTTAATAATTTTAGACGGACAAAGAGTATTTGTAAATAAAGATGAATCTGAACTTTTTGATTAACTCACAAAAGATAAGATTGATAGTTAGACCAATAATTATTTTGGTGTACGAGTAGCTAAGAGCGAAACATATATGTGTGAATTTCACTGGAATTTTTTCACTTGTATGATTGAGGGCCGAAGGTTTTAAGATTTTAATCTTGGACAAAAGTCCTCAAAGTTGTTTCAAAAAACTAACATATAGTGCATTTTTATAACGAACTTCACTACTACGAATAAGGGTTTTTATCTCAGTTGAGAAAAATGTTTTACCTTAGATTTTATGGGTGAAGTAACGAAGAGTGTTATGGAAAGTGCACCACTTTTTTCTTCGGTTGAATTGTCAACTAAGGGGAAAAGTGACATTGTTCATATGTTCGACCTCTAGCAATATGATTTTTTGTATTTCTAAAACTAGAAAGTGTGTCACTTTTCAATTGCTTTTAATACCAAAATGTGAGTTTTTATCTGATTAAGAGTTCCAATCAAGGGAAAATCGCTTAATTTTTATTTTAAAATATGAATTTTGTAAGTTTTGCATAATTTCCTTTTTAACATGTACTTTTTTTTATAGACATAACCTATATACACATTTTGTGAAATATAACCAAATAGCATATTTGTGAAACAACTATATATACATTATATATGTACCAAACTACATTGATTACACCAAACCCAAAATGGCATATATATATATATATATATATATATATATATATATATATATATATATATATATATATATATATATATATATATATATATATATATATATATATATATATATATATATATATATATATATATATATATATATATATATATATATATATATAAAACAACAAAAAATCACTACTACAGAATACATATCATACCATAGTTGGGAGAAATATTCTACTACGAATGGTGGCCCGTGGTAAGGTAGCTTGTGATTGTATGTGCTCTTTTTACAACCACGAGCTACTAGCTGTGGTGAAAGGACAGTAGCACGTAACGTACCACTAGCTACAAGCATGGTGAAATATTGAGGTCATGTGTTCGATTTCAAATGTCCGTATTTTTTCCAGATTTCATGCATTTCACCACGGTTCTAGAAATCAATGTAGCGAAAGACTTAGTGCACCACATATCACCACGGTCCTCGACTACAATCGTGGTGATACACATACTGGAGCTTATTATAACTTATGTGGAATGCTTATTACACCAACTGCAATCTTTCAATTTCATTTAAAAAACTATAATATGAGATATGAAGTTATATTATAAGAACAAGTTACACTAATCAATGTTGTACAGTTTTTCTGCAGCCCATAATCCGCATTTCGTTCTTTAACCATAAGAACTTGTTTAAACTGCCCCTTCTTTCACTTCTAGTTCATTTTACAAAATATTATATACTTTGCAAACAAAATAAGAGGTGAAGGAAGGGGTAATTGAAGAACTAGAAGCATTGAAACAAGTTCGAACAATTAAAGAGTGAAATACGGATAATGGATTGAAGAAATCTCGTATGACATTGGTTAGTGTGATATATTTTTTAATATAACTTAATATCTCATATTATAATTTTCTAATTCAATTCTAAAGGTTATATATTTGGTAAGGGGTTGAAAACACACTCAAACCACATACAATAAAATAAACTCATTTTCTAAGACATGTTGATTGAACGTAATGAAGCTGCAAATTAGAAGGTATCATTAAGCAAACCTTACCAACAACATACATCCACAACAAAACTTATACAGCATAAAATATATAACTTTTATTGACAAAAACAAAATCATCAACAACATACCTTAAACAACATACAACATACAACTTTTATTACCAAATATATACAACTTTTATCAGCAACAACATACATTAACAACAACATACAACATATATCAAACAAAATCATCAACAACATATAACATGCAACACACGTTACCAACAATACAATTTTTATCAACAACAACATACCTTAAACAACATACAACATAATACATACAACTGTTATTAAGAAAACAAAATCATCAACAACATACAACATACAACATACATTACAAATAAACATACACCTTTATCAACAACAACAAACCTAAACAACATACAACACATATCAACAAAAATAAAATCAACAACAACATAAAATGTAGAAACATCTCACATACCTGAAATGTGACAAGGAAGTGAAAGAAATGAGTTTCGTGTAACACCTTTGTAAGTTACATGGTTTAAGGATTAATAACAATTTTGGCAAAACATGGTTTACAGTAGGATGTTGAGTGTGATGTTGTAACATGTTGTTCAACTCACCTTGATAGCAGATGTCCTAACAGATGTTGTAACATGTTACACCAGAACATATGTTCTGGCTGTTTTAAATCTTGACAGATTTATTTTAATTATGTAATACTTCTTTTAGGATATATCTCAGTAATATTCACAGGTCAAGAAGATTTTATCAAGAACAAGGTTCTGTATCTCCTGTTGTACACAAATTACTAAATTTGGATGATGAGACTTTTTAGGAAACTTTTCCTGTTATTGTGGAGAAGATTTTGTAGATGGCTTAAAATTGACATAATGGAATTAAATAAAGAGTCCAACCTCATACTTCATAAGTCTATATAAAGAGACTTACTAAACTTAAAAATGTGAGAGGCATTATTGAAAAAGAAACCGTGTGTGCAAATAAAGGTTTAGGGTTTGAGTTTTTTTAGTGTGTTGATGTATTGTGTGTCACTCATGTATTCTCTGATACATTGAGATAAACTGTTTGTGAGTCATTCATTCATCACCTAGATGCTTGAACTGGACTGATGTTATTGAGTTGTAAGTGTTCACTCTAAGCTTTTAAGCAAGAGTGCGTCGTACTTTATTGAAGCTTTTAAGAAAGATCAAGTATTGTCTTTGAAGTGTGCCTTCCTTTGATTTAGTGTTAAATTTGTCACTGTTACTGTGATTGGAAAGGAAGTAAGAGGGGATTCTCATATCTAGGAGTGTCTTAGGTAGAAATCGCGTACCCAAACTTCCTAACCAACAGGGATGGGTTATAGTTGATGCAACCTTTCCTTCTGACCAACGGGACGTTAGGAAATCCACCACAACTATAAATAATCTTTGTACCAAGCATATCTTTATCAAACCAGATGATATTCTCAGCAGACAATCCCATCAATCACTCTAGCCATTCTGATGCACCGACAGTAGCAACAAACAAACCGGTCTTGGGAAGATGACTAGCAAACCACATGTAAAGCAAAGGAGCATAACAAGATACGTTCTTTCCCCTCCAGGTCTCATTCTTGTAGTGAACAGAATAATAGACGTCTCCTAGAAGCGTAGGTACCAGATTCCCTAAAGCAAATATATAGAACGCATCCAAATCTACAAATCCCGGAATGTTAGGAAACAACATGATACTATAAATACACAGTGCTAAGATGACATTAAACACAATCCAACAACCATCTTTGGCAAACTGCTGAGCCTTATCAACCAGAAAAGATAGAGGAAAACCATACATCCCATTCCTCTTAGATAACTTCCCTTTCAACTCCAAAACATCAAGGTGCAGAGCAGCAACAAGCTTAGCCAGATCAGGCTCAGCACCAAAGTGATAAAATGGCATCTGATCCAATATGGGTATCCCCAACAACACAAAGAACTCCTCTAGGGTAGGTGCCAACACATAACTTGGAAACAAGAAACACCTCAGCTGAGGATCATAGAACTGAAGTATAGTTTGGAGACCACCCAACTCATATACTGAAGGCTTGCAGACACAGCTCAAGAGCTTCCCATAAGATTGCTTGAAATCTTCCATCACTTTCCTGTCAGCCATAGAAATCAAACTCAGTAACGACCCAATGTTCGGAGTAGGAAACTTGTAAGCCACTGTCTTCTTCAATGTATCCATGCCAGACAAAAGAACAAGATCACTAGAATCGAGGAGACAATATACACCTGCAACATAAATACATGTCAATGAAAATGCAAGATGAAAATGCAAATGCAAATGCACACATGGGATCAAGATTGTTGTGCTGTTGATTGAGAAGAACTAGCGCTCCACTTTAGCAAGAACATAACACCATTATAAGGACCCACTGTATCAAGTTCACAGGTTCATTCTGACAAGAAAACCAGGGTAGGTTGAAGGTTAAGGTTTCCTGCATAACCCTCCCAACTCACAGGTATGAACCTATCACTGACAAGGTACGACATCTTATGCGGTCATCAACGTCACAGACTTTAGAGAAACGATGATACGTTCACCATTTCTGGTTTGGCATCATAATCTCATGAAGCGGCCTCACTTAGCTGACTTCCAAATGATCGGTCCCCAGAGTCGACAATCCTCAGATCTAAAATCCTCTCAACAGTCCAAAGGACTGGAAAAGAAGCCATCAAAGAGAATCTCGTCTAAGCGCGAATTTCATGGGAACTAGTGCATTCCAAACATACAGGTTCACCACTACTTTCCACTTCTAATGCTATGTTTGTACTCAAGCCTGGGTTTGGCTTATCTCTCAATGGAACATTCCGCCCCAATAGCACAACAAAACTAATATATACAATGTTGAAAGTAAAATGCAGATAAAGTACAACACATATATACGCACCCAAAAGATAAACAAACAAGTGCTAGGATTGACTTGCATAGGGGATAGTTTTGTCCCCAGCAGAGTCGCCAGCTGCTGGGGAGCCCAGACAGCCAGGAAATAAAGCAAGGCGAGACTGCAAAAGATAGTCCCCAGCAGAGTCGCCAGTTGTCGCTACTGCAAAAAAAAAGGTGTCGGCAAAGACAGAAGAGTCGCTACCATTCGTTATTTATCCTAAAAGATGGAAAAGAAACGATCAGAGAAAACCTACGAAAACAGGAAAAGACAGGTCATCGCAACCATGTCTCGGGTTTGGGAGTCAGTTATGTAAGAGGAAGGTATGAGCACCCCTCACGTCAGTCGTACTTGACGGGATCCACACTTGTTATCTATCTAAAGGGTGTTTACTAGCTAGCTAAAGGAAAAAGGGAAAAAAGAAAAGAAAAGAGACTCGATAGAGCATCACCGCTCTATGCCTACGTACTCCCTCGTGCAATGGGAAAGTCAGAGTCAACGTAGTTCGGCTAACTACGGGTGAAAGGTGGGGAAGGTTGCTCGCTAAGACATCGTTGTCTTGTGCCTATGTATCCTCGTCTGGTACGAGAAATTAGAGCAAACGTAGTTCGGGCTAACAAGACCACAGGTTGGTTCAAGTGTTTTACCCGATTAGGGTTAAAACTTAGTTCTAGCAGTTAGGTGTATGCAGCTCGACCATTGGAGACTTAGGTTTTACCTATTTGCGGTAGAACCAAGAGTTATCAATACTCTCCTTATGAAAGAGGTTTTCCAAATTAAGACCCCGAAGGATAAAAGAAGTTTGAAGTTTGTTTTTTGTGTTTTTTAGAGAAGAAGTGCATTGATTATTGTTTGTAATTCATGTTGAGAGGAGGCCCCCCAATCATCATTTTCCAAATACTTAAGGCTTGTAGCGTACAACAATCCTTATCCTTTATTAAATGACTTGGAGAAGTTTGAAGATGAGAAGAGAGAGACACAACTCTAAAGGGAGACTAAGACTCAACCTAATGTTCTCATGCAAAGTACACCTATGATTGAGATGAAAAGGGAATTCTACCTAATTTTATCATTCATGGATTCAAGCCTAAGGTCTATCATAATCTCTCTTGAACAAAAGAGATTAGAGGTCCTAAGGGAACATAGCAAAGAAGAGAGAAGAAGGAAGCATGAAATAGAGGAAAGAAAGTATGCAAACATGTAATGCACAATTAGAATGAAAGTGAGGGAGGAACAAAGTGTGGGGATATAGCCTCCACAAGCACATCTCAACCTCAAGCATGCATATGAGAAGATGCAAAAGGATGCAAGCAAAGAAAAGAATGCACACACACAAACCAGAACACAAACAAGAGTGAGATGAAATGGGAGAAATGAACTTCCTACAACCATTACCATCAATCACCATGCCCAAAGGCAAACAAAAGAGAAAGCAAGAAGCTATGATTATATAAGAGAGTGGGAGGAAATGTGAGGAAAGCAAGAAACTCAAATAAGTAACTCAACCATGAGCAACACCATAATCATGCAAGAAAGCACAAAAGAGTCCTCAAAAGAATCACCATTCATGACATGTTCAAGGTACCTCCAAAGGAGGGACCAAACCATCTAAAATGGTATTCAAGGATCCTTGGATAGAGGTAAGGATGAGAGGAGAGAATGCACAAAGAAAAGAGAAGCACACATCAAAAGGAATGCAAGAATAGGCATGGAGAAAGACCTAAGTCTTAAACACATTCAACATTTGAACTTCAAATGGAAAGCCTAAAAGGAATGCAACTTAGCACAAGAAGCAAGCAAGTGTATGACCTATAAATGAGCATCCAAACACCTCAACATGTTAGAAGTATGAATCAACAAGATTTAGGAGCATTAGGGATCCATAGAAGTCATTTCCCTTTCAAACTAGGTCAAGTGCTTCTATGAACCACCCTTAGAAGTAACTTGACTTGCAAGTTACCTCAAAAATAGGAAAAAGGCTCAGTTAAACTCAAATAAAATCTCAATAGCACATACAAGAGTTGGCAACTAGAGTCCAAGAGATCACAACCAAAGTCACTTCAAAGAATCATCATAGAAATTGATTCACTTGGATGCTCCACTTTGAAGGAGGGTTGTCGAGGGTCAAAAGAAAAGACTCAAAAGTCAAACCAAAATTAATAAACCAGGGGCAAAATCATCCTATAAAACTCTTCAACTCATCATTGAAATGAGAAAAAAGTTCCAATGATTGGAGAAAAAGATTGGCCAAGAAACAAAGCATGAACAAGAAAGACCAATTAAAAGATCATTTAAAAACACCTCCAACCATTAATTCCAATTTTAATTGAAAAATAAACGGAAAATGAAAATAAAAATTATCAAAAATTAAATGACATTTCAAGGTATCTGAAAATATTTTTTGGTGGAATTTATCATGTTTGGAGGTATTTTTAAAAATAAAATGAAAATAGAAAAGAAATGAAAAAGAAAATAAAAGAAATAAACAAAGCATGGCAAATAGCAATTACATTAGTTCAAAGCATTGGGCCTCCTCAAAAGAGGGGTGTAAATAGCGCTTTTGACCCAAATCCAAGCACACTTCAGCAACATCAAAACGCAGCGCATAACTAAATGAGGTGACAAGTCATATATCCATGCGTGCTGGTCAGCATAATCTCAACCGTTCATCAACCAAGGTCAATGAGTCAAACAATACACATGGCAAACACATCAGCTCGCCTGAGGAAAAAACCAGACGACAGAGCAACTGTTCCGATCATCTTCTCCGGCAAGGCTGCCGGGGTTGCAGGTTCCAAACTTCATCAATTCACACCAAATCTTATATCAAATTGAAGGGGAACTTATGTAGATCACGGATCCACTGTCCAAATTCATTTATCACACATATTTTGTGAGATTTGAACGATGGAAAAAAAAGGGCATCAAACTGAAATCTCCACAAACATCACAATTATGGTACAAGAATTTGCCTACCAAGTGTAGGTCTTCAGATGCAACAACAACGACATTGATTTAATGCATATCATGAGAGAAATTTGGGTTTGAAGGTTACCTAACAGAGTATCTCTGTTGGAGCTTCAATCGTGCTTAAGCTTGAGCCAAATTGCGCAGAATCACTCTATGAAGTTTAAGGAAGATGATGATCACTTCAATTTTGCTTGAAATGGCTTGGATCTGGATTTGAGATTTTGAATTTTCTCCTCAATTTTCAAACTCCAATTGTGCTCTCCCTCCACGAAAATGCATGAATGAGGGTTCAAATTTCATCTAGAGCTTTTATATGATGGATTTCTGAATGATTGGAGGCCCAATATGGCTTGGTTGGAGTGAATTATGAAAATGCCCAAAGTTCGAAAGTGGTACATGCACACGTGAATTTGTCTCCCATTTCCCTTGAATTTCATTTGAATTTGCAACTGGGGATTTGGTTTTCACATGTGGATTGCATTTGGACCTTAATTTGATCCAATGGAAGTGTTTGGAATGCAAACTTCTTCTTGAATTAAACTTGAAAACCATGTGATTTTGATACCATACACCAAAACTGATTTGTGCATCTTGCTTATTATGACATTATGAATCAAAATGAATACAAATATGGCATGAAAAAGTTCAAGAACCAATTCAATTCAATTCACCACGTTAATGTCATTTTTCCATTGAATTTCTTCACCAATCTCCTTATCCTTTCAAAATTCATGATAATATTGTATTCCATGATGAAATGGAAGTCATTTGGAGCAATTTTCATGTTGGGGGAAAGTTTCATTTGAAGTGCCTAAGATCATGAAAAGGACCTATAATGAAAATGACTTATAATCTCACTTTCCCAAAATACCCCTGCCTTGCAAGCTTCATAACTTGAGTTCTACACATGAGATGAAGGACTTATAGGACTTTTTCGAAAGCTAAGATCATGAGGAACAACTCTCATGTTTACTAAAAGTTGAGGTGAAACATTATTCTAGGTCAAAAGTGCCTTGGAAGTTGGTTGACTTTTGTTGACTGAAAATATGGTTCATCTGAGACCTCTAACTTGCCAACATCATAACTTGAGCTCCACAAACCCAATGGATGAGTTCTAGTACTCAAAATAAAGCTAAGAACATTATCTACAAGTCTCATATTTGCATCAAAGTGAGATGAAACTTGTATCTTGAGATACGTGGTCTTGAAGTTAGGCACTAAATAAGGGATTTTACATTGACAAACCTTTGAAACCCTAATTTAGTAACTTCTCACACTCTTGATTCTTCTTGATTTGGTCTTGAAATAACATCTTAGATTTCTCAACACAACTTTCCATGACTCCCATGCCTTGTAATTAAGTCTCAAACACCTTCAAGTCCTCAGTTGACTTTGCACTAGGCAAATGAAACCCTAGGTGCACAATCCTTTGACTGTGGCCCCTTGCACATGAAATAACAACTTAGATGAGCTCCACAATGGATTCAAAAGCACTAAATGAGCTTCTCCAATATCTCATATCCATATTCATAAACTTATGAACCCCTGATGATTTGAATTGAGCCCTCTTGCCTGAGCTAGGAATCTTTGACAACCTGCTCTTGAGATGCACCACTCTCTTGATCCCCTGCAAATGACAATGCTATGCAAAAATGCAAAATGCTAAGAAATGAAATGAAACACAAGCCAATTAAAGAAAAAGGTTGGGCAGATTTTGGGGTACAACAGTGTGGTTAGAAGAAAGAAGTGGTGAGGATGGAAAAAGAGGTTGATGAGCTAGATAATGTGGGTACCTTAAGGCAGAACCCTAATGACAAGCTGGATACTGTTGGACCTTGGGAGGTGGTCCAGAAGAGTAGGAAAACTCGTTGTAGCCCTAACAACGGTGTTCTAGCAAAGCAGTCAGCAAACAATGCTAGGGTGCAAAATCAGGGATCAAGGTTTAATGCTCTTAATGAAGAATCAAATGCACTTATGGAGATTAATGAGGAAAACGGTAATATGAGTACTAAAAATGGAAATAAGTTGACTCAACCAAGCAACATAAGAGAGAAGCAGGAGGCGAGAGAGAATTCAAATGACCTAAGAGGAAAGCGACATGTGGAAAAAATGGTGGAAAACAGAAGAAAAAAAGGAGGGAATAAAAGGAGGGAGACGTTAGTGGTAGTTTCTCGTGGGATAACAAAGGGGACCACCCGAAAGAATACACGTGAAAAAGGTGGAATGGACTTGGATAAACTATTTGGGGTGAACAAAGTCAATGAAATGGTTAATGAACTTCCCTTGTTAGCAGACCAGAGATAAGGTGAGGCCAAGGCCGGTGAGGATGAAACTAAGGCTCAACCCATGCAGAGGAACAACTTGGATCAGTTTGGCCCCAAAACACTAAAAGCTCAAGGTTCCATATTGACAGAGGAAGCAAACCAAGTTCCTCCCACCACTACTTTGGTGGAAAACGACACTTAGGGTGAATGAGAAGAGGGGAATGAAGCTATGATGACCAAGCTTGTTGAGGCTGCATTGGAAAAGACAGAAAACTCAATTATGGAACTGGTGGAGGAAACACCGAAGGAGAAGCAAGGGGTAATACTCTCAAACCAAATAATTAATGGGTATAAAGGAATGTAAAATTATGCTTTGGAGCTATAGAGGTGCAGGTAGCAAAGACTTTGTTCGTGTTAGCAAGTTCTACATGCATGGGACTAATCCTGATATATTTGTAGTCATGGAAATTAGAGTTGATCTAGCTAGACTAAGTAAGAAGTTTAAAAGCTTAGGTTTTGATGGTTTTGAATTCAAAGAGGTTAGAGGATTCACAGGTGGAATTGGAATTGGGTGGAAGAAGAGCAAATTGAGTGTGGAAATTCTCAGGAAACACTTCCAATTCATACATGCAAATATCAATATGGGGGAAGGGCTGAGTGGAAGCTAACGGAGGTCTACGTTAGTCTAAGGGAATATGGTAGAAGAGAATTATGGAAAGAGTTGAAAAACATAGTTGACAGTGTAGATAATGGATGTGTTATTCGAGGGGACTCTAATGATATATTGAGTGGTGTGGAAAAAAATGGGAGGAACACTCCATCAACAAGAAAATATGCTAAGTTTCAAAAAATAATTAACGGATGCAGTCTTATGAATATAGGGTATATTGGTATAAGTATACTTGGATGGGTCCTATCAGCCATGGAAAAGGTAGAATATATGAAAGGCTTGAGAGAGTTTGTTAGACGATGACGCGGATCTAGAAGGGGGCTGAATAGATCCCTTATTAAAAAGTCAGTCGGCGCTACCAATAAAATTGGTTTAAAAATTTGTTTAATTTGCGGAAGCGGCCGTGGAAAAATTACCGTCTATAATGAACCGTTACTAGAAAACCGGATATGCGTCTACCCTATAGAAATTGATAATGAGTAAAGAGAATCACCATGCTAGTCACACTATCAATTGATTTATATCACTACTTGGTATGACTAGTTCCAATGCCTCAAAATGCTAACAAAATAAATGGACAGCACACGAGAATTTTGGTTCAGACAATTTATCAAACACTTGGCGCGCGGAGCACTCCAAGCGAGTTTTGCTTTGAGTAAGTAGCTCTAGTTTCCTTGTACAATAAACTATTGTACTAGAGTCAAAATAAGTTCATCACTTACTCAAAACAGTCCTAAATTTGATAGAATTGTTTGTATGAAAATTACGCAAATATTAAGCAAAATGAAAGGGCAGAAAGTAAAAGGCACAAGGATTTGTTAAGGCAGTTCCCCCGCCGTCCTCGCTTCGGGGTACGTCTGCCCTCAATTCTAATAATATAATTGAGCTCGTATAAAATAAATGTAACCTGTTGTTGAATCGTTTATACAAGAATAAACAAGCAAATGCACAAACAAACTCTCTTGTTGTTGAAGATGCTTTCTCTTCTTGTCCCTTGATTCGAGTCGAATCAAGTCTTTTGATAGTTTGCGTTGAACCTCTGATTACAACTCCTTGGTTGAAAAACCTTACATTGTCAAACCCCAGCCCGGCTGATATCAAACACTCACTAATCGAACCCGAACCTCTCCTTCATAATTCACTGATTACCGCTACTAGATCGACGGAACCCACTGCTCCTCGATAACCTTCACTCAACTGAGTGGATGTTGAGAAGATTCGTAGCAAAACCCCCAAATTCATAGAATCTCGGAGGACAAAACCCTAAAGGTTTTATTAAAGAAAAACCTGCCAAAAACTCAACCCGGACTGGATTCCCAATCAACGGCTTCGGACGTTATCACTTCAAACGGTCCATAATGCACAACAAAGATTATTGTGTGTGATATGAAATGTAGAAGATGAAGATGATGAGAACTAATGGCACATCTTTCACTTTTCTTGTTTTGAAATTGATTCAGTTGTTATGAAATGAAATGAGCAACTTTCTATTTATATCATGCCAAAAATAACGGACAAAACCACTTTTCAAAAATGATAGATAGGCTAAAAATTATGCAGCAAACATCGAACGGTCGACCTATGCAGAAGGCATCGGTCGACCAGAGCTTAACATGTGAAAACAGATTCAACAAAATAAACGTCTATGCGTCGCCCGAAACAGGACTATGCGTCGATGCAAAACCTTCAATTTTTGACAATAAGAAATGATAACAGTATGCATCAACCGGTAGGTCGACATGCGCCAACCCGTGGAAAATGCACTTTAGAGACACCTTTTATGAGTCGACCGGAGCAGATGAATGGTCGACTCAAAGACCTGTATGTTGCAAAAATTCTTGTTTTCATGTCTTTGACTCTTCTAGATGCAATATACAATATATCAATGATGTTTGACTCAAATAATGCTAATTTGATGACACAACATGCAAGCAAATGAGACATAAGAGATAAGGTATGCTTATCCCTTGTGATGATAAAGCCAAGTATTGATTCTTCCATATGGTTGTGTTTTGACATCATTGAAACATGCATGTATAGTATATGAGACTTTGCCCTCACATACTCCCCCTTTTTTATGATTGCAAAACATGCGAAACCAGCTTGTGTGATGTGCGGCATTATCCTCCCCCTTGCTTAATGCCTTTATTTGTGACGTCTTCATTTGCGACTCTTCATGGTTTCACTATTAGCTTGGCACACTCTTCTCCCCCTTTGACAACATCAAAAAGAAAGAGAGACCGGTTAAGAAAAAAATGCTCAAATAAACATATATACAACAGGTAAGAAACACCATTTAACAATTATCCACGCATGATAACGTCAATGATCAAGAAATCAATAGATTAAAGACAACCATATATCAATAAAATACATAACAAAAGTTGCTAAGTAATGGCATATAAATTCAAAATGCAAGTCATTGCCATAATGATAAAGTATTTAGTACAACGCAAAAGAAACAAGACAACATAAAAACAATGAAATGCAAGGATGCTAAATGTATAGGCTTCAATATCTCCTCCCCCTGAATTGTTGGCCTCTCCCACGATACGGATCCGTGATGTCGGTAAATTCTAAAAAAACACTGTTCAAAGTATTGAGGCTATTGGAGATGACCCGCTGCTGAGTTTCAGATGATGTAACTAGAGCATCTAACCATTCATTGATATTCGAGGAGAAAGTGTTGGATCTTTCAGTTTGTATCTCGTATTGACTTTGATGTTGGGCGAGACGCTCATCCTGAGCAGTCATGAAGGCATGTTGCTCTAATTGCATGTCCCTCATCATGTCTAGAAGTTGGGAGGAATGTTATTGCGGAGGGTTTGTGAAGTTTGGTTGCGCTTCATAACCCCACTAGGGAGGTTCCTCATAACCATATTTCTGAGATTGCGCATGACCCCACTGCGAAGTTTCTTGATACTCTGAGTATTGCAGGGGCTCATAGTAGTCACGCAATGTTGTCCACCCGGTATGTTGCCACTGGCCCCAAGCTTGCTCATTACCTGCATCTGTGGGAGATGTGTGTTCGACCCAAGCCTCATTTATTTGATCGGAAACGTCCATTGGTTGTCGGTCATCTTTCTCATCTTGTTCTTGTTCTTCTTCATCTTTATCCTCGTCACTTTCCTTATTACTCTCACCGGAATCCTCTAACTAAGAAGTGGTGGCTTTGACAACAAATTTATACCGATGTTCGTCATGAACCCAGATGTAACCCACCATGGTAAGAGTTTTCTGACAAAAATATTGATCCAAAGTGAGCGATTTATATGGAAACTCTGGAAATACAACCTTAGCGCTCATTAGGATCTCTTGGATAACTGGCCCATAAGAGAGAGTTGTACCATGACCTAAGTCCCTTAGAGCGTAAATCCTACTTGCAATGTAGTAAGCCCAATTAATTTTAATCTTGTTTCTCAGAATATACATCAAATGAACTTCAGTCTGTTCAACGCGAGAAAAACCACCTTTCTTAGGCCGCAGAGTGCGCGCCACTATCTGTCCCGCTACTGCGAAAATAAGGTGCCGACAAAACAGAAGAGTTGCCACCTTTCGTTATTTCTCCCACAGAAAGGGAAAGGAAACGATCAGAAAAACCTGACGAAAAGGTATAAGACAAGGTCATCGCAACCATGTCTGGGTTCGGGAGTCGGTTACGCAAGAGGAAGGTATTAACACCCCTCACGTCCATCGTACTCGATGGGATCCACGCTTATTGTGTTTATCTGACGGGTTGGTTTAACTATCTACCTATCAAGGCTGGTCTGAAAAGAAAATAAAAATGACTCGGCAAAGCATCGCGCTTCGTGCCTACGTATTCTCGTCAGAGAACGAGAAATAAGAGTCAACGTAGTTCGGCTAACTACGGGTAAAAGAATGGGGGAAGGTGGCTCGCCAATACGTCAGTACTGTGCCTACGTACTCTCAACAGATATGAGAGATCAGAGCTTACGTAGTTCGGGATAAAATGGGACACGGGTTTAGATTCATCTATTTTTCTGAGTAGGGTTACCAAACAGTTCCAGCAGTTTGGTGTATGCAGCTTGCTCGTCAGAGACTCGTGCGTTACTGTTTGCGGTAGAACTGAGAGTTAACGACACTCTTTTTTATCAGAAAAGTTTTCCTTGAGTTAAGGGCCCACGGGGCAGAAAGAGGTTTGAAGTTTGTTTTCTGTCTTTTACGGAAGAAATGTTTTTTATGGATGTCTGTAGTTCGTACAGCTCTAGAGACTATGACTTGGGAACGAATGTGTCGCATATCGTCCAAAGGACGTGTACTAAACACTCTAGATGATTGAGAGGAGACCGCTCAATTATCATTTCCCAAGTGGCTTAAGGCTCGTAACGCTCTGTACCAACTTGCCTTTATTACGTATCTTAATTTGTTTGAAGGTGAGAAGAGAGAGGACGCAACTAAGGGGGAAACTGTCAAGCCCTAATGTTGTCATGCCATGGATTCATCCTATAGTTGAGTTTGAAACAGGTAACTCCTAGATGTTATCATGTAAAGGTTTCAACCTAAAGTTCTATCATCGCTTCCTTATCAAAAGAAGTGAGAGTCCTAGAGGATCATGTCAATGGGAAACAGAAACAACTGCAAAAATCATTAAAGAAGATAAAACAGCAAAGCCAAACAGTAAAGATGCAAATGGAATGTAGCACTACAAGAAGAGGGAGACTCACTCAACCTCTAAGGAATCAAGCAAAGAGAACACACAAAACAGAAAAGCAAAGGGAGCTCAGCTCAACATTTCAATGCAAACACATCAGATGAAAAGAAAAACAACACACAAGCAAGAGGAGGATCACCTCAACCCTTAATGCAAGCAAGCAGAGGGAGACCCACTCAACCTCTTAATGCAGTCATGCACCTACACTAAAATACTCTAAACATGAGACTATCCTAATGCATCAAGCAATGTTAACACAAGGAAGAGAAACGCAACCAAAATGAGCAACAGGGAAGTCCTCCCAGGCTACATCAGGTTGGATTTTTATCAACACAAGAGTCCATCATGGGCTCAACCTCTTGAGGAATGCACAGAATCCAACCAAGGGAAGGATTAGGCTCTCCCAAGAGGGATCCTATTTTAATAGGACAAAAAAGACTGGGTATTAGTCCTAGATGTCAATCTAAGGTATCTGGTTAAAGTGTATCAACACAGAATGTCCATCTCAGGCTCAACCTGTTAAGGAATGCATAGAATCCAACCAAGGGAAGGATTAGGCTCTCCCAAGAGGGATTCTAAGAAAGGGACTTGGAGATGGATGACAGTATAAACCAAGGGAATATACCATGCCAGGAATGTCAATCCAAGGCTCAACCTCTTGAGGAATGCACAGAATCCAACCAAGGGAAGGATTAGGCTCTCCCAAGAGGGCTCCTCATCAAGACATGAAAGAGAAAGATAATGCCGACCAAAGGAATGTACTATACTGATGAATGTCAATCCAAGGCTCAACCTCCTGAGGAATGCACAAAATCCAACCAAGGGAAGGATTAGGCTCTCCCAAGAGGGATCCTCTTCAAGACTTGGAGAAAGTGGATAGGGCAAATCCCAGGGAAGAAATCACATAGGGGACAGAAGGCATCACAACAACTTCTAAGAACCCTAATAACTAGCTACAAGGATCACCTAAAATAGGGGGATTCAAAAGCTCTATCAAGGCCTAATCAATGTTCTAGAGAGGTATCTACCTATGTTCTATTCTATCAAGAAAGGATTTGAAGCTTAGAGTTAGTTAAAGTTCACTTAAAAGACTAATCTATGAAGTAAGCCTAGTTAGGGTCACCTAAACCATAATCAACTTGTAAAATGTGGGAATAATAGAAGATCACTTCTATAAATGCTAAGGAAAATCCTAGATGATCCTAAATGTGTTAGGGAATCATAGTAGAAAATTCAGGGTCAAAAGCTAAATCTAAGGGGTCTAAAATATTTTTACATCTCAAGGTGTGCTAAAAGAAATCCATAAGGGGAAAGCTCTAAAAACCTATCTCAAACTCAAACTTAGAATCATCTAAAAAATATAATAAAAATCACACAAACCTATCAAGGAGTCTATAACAAGCATGCAAAAAATCAAAACTCAATTCTAATCCAAGCAATAGTACTAAAATCAGAAAGTAAACTAGTCATTTTTACATTTTTTAATCATGCAATAAAAATGGAAAAATAGCACAAAAACGGAAAATTAACCAAAATTCCAAATAAATGGCATACAGAAATCAGTAATAATCCAAGGAACATACATGATTTTTTCCACATTTTTATGACAATTATTTCTATTTTTGATGAATTAAAAACAATTAAAACAATAAAAGAAAATCACAAAATGAATAAAAGAAATTAAAATGAATTAAAAGCTGAGAAATAACCAGGACCATCAGATCCCTAGACCGGTCCACTCATCTAAAGGGCCAGTGTGCGCCACATAGCTCATAGCCCCTTTAATGAAACGAACCGTTTCACAAACTAATCATGTGCTCTCCATTGACTTCAGCACACGGTAGTCTCTAATCAGGGACGTTCATACCAAAAGTTTGATAATCCAAAAGGCCTCAGCGTGCCACCTCATCTGGTCAAAGGTCAATCTTCTCAGAACGCATCTCACACGTTATATCCTCATACTAGGTCAATTGATTCAAACTCATCCAACGGTGTAAGCTTCATCTTCTACCTTTGAACTGAAGATGGAAAGGGGGGAAAATCAGTGCGGCCGGAGAAGACTCCGGTCGTCTTCTCCGGCGAGTTCACGGCGTCCAAATCATCAGACAAAACCAATCTTCACCAAATTATCCAGATTTACTCGTCTCCTCACAAGGAACATCATGATACTCTCCATTTTTTTCATTCTCTCAAGGAATAACCATATACGATCTTGAACAGAAAAATCACATCTAAGCAAATCATCACCAAACTCTACCAAAAGCGCACAGATCTCTTCTACACTCATCATTAATCAAGAATCCACTAATAAAACATGCTATCCATCAAGATTAAGCCTAATCTGAATCCCTAAACATTTCATCCATGATCAAGAACCTTCACCAATGGCTTCCAAACCTTGCCTAAATCCATCTATGGCTCATACTCTACCTAACCACATACAATATTCATCCTAATTCAATCTCAACATAGCATAATTATGAAAAGAAAAAAACCTGGTTTGAGCTTCCACAGAGAGTGCTACAGCCTCCAAACCTTGATCAAACTTGCTCAGAAACGATCAGTGATGCTTACTGAAGATTCTTGGAGCTTCAATTCCTTCTACAATGGCCTCCAAGATGAAAAACGATTTTCACTTTGTAACTAAATTTTTCAAGTGCTTCTTACCCCATTCAAGCTCTTCCAATCACCAAACTTGTTCTGAAATCCATCATGGCAATATATAGAATTGTTTTGGATCATTATCTGGCCCAGTTATGGCCCAATTCATCCAATTCCATTTTCTAATTTTTTCTTCAAAACTCCTTCATTACAGTCACGATTTACTCTCTGTTTCAGCTTCAATCTCACTCAAATCCATTGCTGGTGTGTTAGTGAGGATGAAGGGCCAAGATTTGTTCCTTGAATCCAACCAATGGTGGATCTTTGTTATGTAACTTCATTCTTAAGAAACTTGGAATTATGCTATGAACCAAACTTCAACTTGAAAATGTAACAATGCCAATTCATTCCAAATGTCTTTTACCTTCAAAAAATGCACAAACTTGTGGTATTTTGCACAAAAATGAATTATTTAAGAATTTTCTCTTTTTATGCCTTTTAATTATTCCTCCATGAAAATTTCTTCATTCGCTTCCATATTTAATCCAAATCAATGAATCTTTGGGTCATGGTTGGACAAATAACACCATTTTAAAAAAATTTCAAGTTGATCAAAAGTCCATTTGAGGTGTCTAAGTTGATGAAATTGACCCATAATAAAAAATGGCCTATAATTTCAAATTCCCAAAATACCCTTATCTTGCAAAGCTCATAACTTGAGTTCTACAAATCCAATCATGGACTTCTAGTACTTTCTAGAAAGCTAAGAAGATAAGGAACAACATTCATGTTGGCCAAAAGTTCATGAGAATCATCTTTCTAGGGCAAAAGTGTCATGCAAGTTGGTTGACTTTCAAGCTCCAAATTCACATTCATCTGATGACCTGTAACTTGTCTGGCTCATAACTTGAGTTCTATAAACCCTATCAAGGACTTCTAGTACTCAAATTAAATCTATGATAATGCTCTACAACAATCATGTTGGGGTCAAGGTGATATGCAAATCACATCTTGGGTTATGTGGTCTTGAAGTTAGACACTAAACTAGGGGATTTTACACTATCAAGCATAGCAACCCTAGCCTAGGAACTCCTCACACTCTTGATTCATGATGAGTTGACCTTGGAATCATCCCTTGGGCATCTTAATAAATCAATCCATAATCACATGGCCTTGGGATTAGGTCTCAACCTTCTTCAAATCATCAGTTAACCTAAGGTTGACCAGATGAAACCCTAGTTGCACCAATCTTGGTTGTAGCTTTTTATCTTTCACATAATGACCTGTCTAGCCTTCAAAATGATCTACAGTACTTCTCATGAGCTTCCTCAAAGTCTCAAGTCCAACTTCACGGCTTCAACATCATCAGATGAACTTCCCATAACTTTAAAGTTAGGAGATATACACACTTGGCTTCAACCACTCTCTCTGAGGATCTTTAACTTCATTGATGAGGATATCAACCCTTGAATACTTGAATAAGGTTCTTAGCTAGCTTCATAGACTTGAGTAGCCCTTAATTGGTAGTCATACTGTTTCACCCCAAAATTTGCCCAACATTTCTTTACCTAGCTTGTGTTTCATTTCATTCACATTAGCATTATCATTTGCATTTCATTGACATGTATGCAAGAGATCAAGAGGTATGATTACCAATTAAGAGCTACACAAGACTGGGAAGATAGCTAAGAAGGTCATTCAAGTGTTCAAGGGTTGATATCCTTGTCAGAGAAGTTAAGAGATCCTCAGAGAGAGTGATTGAAGCCAAGTGTGTAGGTCTCCTAACTTGAGAGTTGTGGAAAGCCATCAGATGACTTTGAAGCCATAGAGATGGACTTGAGGTCTTGAGAGAGCTCATGAGAAGTGTTGAAGACCACTTTGAGGCCTAGACAGGTCATTGTGCAAGATTAAGAAGCCTCATCCATGCTTGGTACAATTAGGGTTTGACTGGGTCAACCCTAAGTCAACTGGTGAGTTGAAGAAGGTTGAGACTTAATTCAAGAGCCATGTGATCATGGATTGATACATTGAGATGTTATAAGGATAACTCCAAGGTTAACTCATCATGATTGAAGAATTTGAGAAGTTTCAGGCTAGGGTTTCTAAGACTTGACAGTGTAAAATCCCCTGGCATGATCCCCTAAGAATCTCACTTCCTTTGATGAGGAAGTGATGATTAGAACTTTAGGTTGAAACCTATGCATGATAACTTCTAGGAGTTCCTTGTTTCAAACCTCAACCATAGGATGAAACCTTAGCATGATAACATTAGGACTTGACAGTCTCCCCCATAGAGTTTGTTCTCTTCTCATCTCAAAACAACAGTAAAAAAACGTAATAAAGGCAAGTTAGTACAAGCGCGTTACGAGCCTTAAGCTACTTGGGAAATGATAATTGAGCGATCTCCTCTCAATCATCTAGGATGTTTAGTATATGTCCTTTGGACGCTATACGACGCATTCACTCCTAAGTCATAGTCTCTAGTGCTGTACAAACTACAAACAACCATAAAAAACAGTTCTTCCGTAAAAGACAGAAAACAAACTTCAAACCTTTTTGCCCCGTGGGCCCGTAATTCAAAGGAAGCTTTTCTGAAGAAAAGAGTGTCGTTAACTCTCAGTTCTACCACAAACGGTAACGCCTAAGTCTCCAAGGGTCGAGCTGCGTACACCAAACTGTTGGAACTGTTTGTTAACCCTACTCGAAAAAAAGATGAATCTGAATTTCCGTAATCCGTCTTATCCCGAACTACATAAGTTCTGATCTCTCATACCTGTTGAGAGTACGTAGGAACAATACTGATGTATTGGCGAGCCACCTTCCCCATAACCTGTAGTTAGCCGAACTACGTTGACTATGATTTCTCATTCTCTTATGAGAATACGTAGGCATAAAGTGCGACGCTTTGCCGAGTCATTTTTCTTTTCTTTTCAGACCAGCCTTGATAGGTAGATAGTAAATAAACCCGTCAGATAAACACAACAAGCGTGGATCCCATCGAGTACGATGGACGTGAGGGGTGCTAATACCTTCCCCTTGCGTAACCGACTCCCGAATCCAGACAATGGTTGCGATGACCTTGTCTTATACCTTTTCGTCAGGTTTTTTTCGATCATTTCCTTTCCCATTCTGAGGGATAAATAACGAAAGGTGGCGACTCTTCTGTTTTGTCGGCACCTTATTTTCGCGGTAGCGACACGTACCTCTTGATCTCCTGCACACATGTCAATGCAATGCAAATGAAAATGCAAAAATGAATGCAATGAAACACAAGCTAGGTAAAGAAAGGTTAGGCAAATTTTGGGGTGCAACACTATCCACTGCAAAATCCTATCCTATTGTTTCAATTTACCCGTTGTGACGGTCTTTGGAAATAAGTCGCTTGCCACAATATGATCAACATACGACTTTTTCAACATAGCGTTCAAAGCTGTCTTGAACTCATACCCTTCCACCGTGTGGGTGGTAGTGACCTCATAGAAAGGCTTGTCCAAATCAAGAGACATATCAAAGTAGTTTTTCCAGACAACAATAGTAACACTAACCTTTGTGTTTCCAACCTTAGTATGAAATTAAGAACCCGGAAACTTGCCATGAAGACATGTGTAGAAAATGCGCACAAGATCTTCATTATACTTTTCATTAGACTCCAGAAAGTTGTTTATCCCTTCAAAATCAAGAAGGCTTATGATGTGAGGGATGTGCATACGCTCCACAGAGAGGCGATAATAAGCGTGTTGCTTGACCACAAATCTTTTACTGTAGTTTTTGGTGAAGCTTTCGTTAAATTCCGAAGGAACTAACGATATGAAGGAAACTGGAAGGGATGCAGATGAGGAGGCCCTTGTAGATCGTTTACCTATCACTCTTATGGAAGCCATTGTTGTTGGTGTTAAAGAGATGAAGAGAAAGATAGGTTGATGATGATTTGCAAAGATTGGAGAGGTTTCTTGAAGGTGTTGAGAGATTTAAGAGTTTTACCCTTTTTGTAGGAGCTATTTAGGTTTTGGGAAGAGGAGAGTGATAGAGTCTAGGGGTAACATAGTGTCAAGTTTCAATGCAAGATGTAATGATACACAAATAACGAGTCATCAAAAATTGAAATAATGGGAATTTTGAACGGTTTTGAAAAAATTTCATAATTTTTGGGCGATGCGCCGACCGCTCCTTGTTGAAGGTGTGAAAAATATACAAGAAAGGTGGGGGGGGGGGGGGGGGAGGGGTTTGAATTGGGTATTTACTCTATTAAAACTTTTTCTCTTTTCTTCACTTGTTGCTTTCTATAGAGTTCTTTAAGATTCATTGCGGAAGCATATATAATAAAGCATAACACAAGTAAAGAACACATGATATATCCTGGTTCACTTGAGCAACTCTCAAGCTAATCCAATCCACCCTTCCAAGGTGATTTTGCCTCACTCAAGCAAGGACTTAATCCACTATAACCAAACTGATTACAGTTGCGCAAGCTAACTGTAGGTGACTAACAAATAGGCAATGACACGTTCAGGGATCCCTTAGGATATAACGTTCATTGACACCTAATAGAATCCGATCAATTAAGATCTCCTATTAGTTACCACAAATGACAACTGTCACTTGTCATTTCAAGTATTCTGATCTTCACAAGATCACTTGAGGAGCCACTAATTCTAAAATGAATTTGTGTTGCCGGAGATTACATGAGTACTTCTTGTCAAGCAGATTACTCCTAATTAAGTACAAGGCAAGTATTGAGCAACAACTTCTTGCTTCCTAATACAGAAACTAATATAAGGATAAATCTCTATGAGATTATAAGAACAGTTGTTTCCATATTGCTTAAATGCTTTCCTTGTTAATCAACTATGTTGCTAACTTCACTTGTCAACATCATTGCTTTGTAACAATCTGGCTTGCTTTGTAATGAGCTTTCTTACTTTGTAATTGGCTAACATTTGAATGAATCAAATGTTCATCCTTTATAGTGCAGGTTTGTGAGGATAGAAATGTCATCTCTAATTCAAACGGTTATATCCCAACGAATAGAATAAGCTCACGTGTTGGAATAGTGACCTTTGCTTGTAACTTAAATATCTCAACATTGGGAGCCACGCTTATGAATAGTACAAATGTCTTTGTCATAGTGAAATGTTTGCATGCGTTGTAATGTAGTCTTCTTGACTTGGTTCTTCTGATGATTTATCTGATGAGTAGTTCAACAACTACTTTGGTATGAAAGCTTCAACATCAGAGTTGTTTAAGCACATGCTTATCAGATTTGATAGCAGCAACTTATCTGATGAGTAATACGCCTCTGTCTGGGTGAATCTTCTTCTGACACAATCTTCAACTTCAGAATCCAGTCTTCAGCATTCCAAGATCTAAGTTTCCTCTGAAACAGTCTTGAAAATCTTCGTAACTGATTCTTCAGAAACCATGTCTTCAGAATCTTCAGAGTCTTGATCTTCGGAACACGTCTTCAGAGTCTTTCTGCACTTGGTCTTCAGAGCCTTCAGCCTTCAGAACTTCAAGTCATCAAAGTCTTCAGCACTTAGTTCTTTAGAGGACTCATTTTATAGAGATGCTTGTTAGCTTCAAGATTAGATGCACTTCTTAGAACATAATCCAGAGGAGCATTGCAACTACAATATCCAACATCCTTGGATCTTTCTGATCGTGACCAGATACAGATGCATACTTGCTTCTTCAATATGCTTTGTTTGCTTTCAAATCAGATGCACTACTCAAAGCAGAATCCACAGGAGCATTGTGTTGCACCCCAAAATTTGCCTAACCTTTTTCTTTACCTAGCTTGTGTTTCATTGCATTCATTCTAGCATTATCATCTGCATTGCATTGACATGTGTGCAGGAGATCAAGAGGTATGACTGCCAACAAAAGGCTACCAAGGTTATGAAGCTATCTAAGAGTATCTATTCAAGTATTCAAGGGTTGATATCCTCATCAGAGAAGCCAAAGATCCTCAGAGAAGGGGGTGCACCTTATCATTAGAGCAGATTAGTGGTGAACCTGCATGTTAGGCATGCACTAGTTCCTACGCAATCTGCACTCAGACGAGATTCTTTGAGATGATTTCCATTTCCAGCCTAGTGGGCCGTTGAAAGGATTTCAGATCTTAGGATTGTCGACTCTGGGAACCGATCACTTGTGATTCAGCTGAATGAGGCCACTTCAAGAGATGATGATGCCACACCTTCTGGGTATTGTATCATCGTTTCTTGAAAGTTTGTGACGCTGATGAACGCATAGGATGCCGTACCTTTGTCTGCGATTAGGTTCATACCTGTGAGCGGGGTCGGGTTATTGCAGGAAATCGTAACCTTCAGACAACCTGGTTTTCTTGACAGTAAATCAGTATTGTGGGTTTCAGTACCTTTATTATCAGATTGTGGTATTTTCTTGCTGAAGCAAAATTATAACCTGCCTCTTCACAGCACAACACAACACAACACAACACCCTTGATCTCCTGCTGCATTTTGCATTTGCATTTGCATTTTCATATTGCATTGCATCTAACACGTATCTGTGTTGCAGGTGTGCAGTTCTCTCTCGATTCTAGCAATCTTGTCCTTTCTGTGTCCATCATGCAGCCCAATGTGAGAAGAACTTTGGCCTATAAGTTTCATACTCCAGACATTACTACTCTGAGGAGTTTGATTTCTTTGCCTGGTAAGGAAGCTATGAGAGACTTTAGAGGAACCTATGGGAAGCTACTTAGTGTTGGGTGCAAGCCATCTGTGTACGAATTGAACAGACTTCAGACTCTACTTCAGTTTTATGACCCACTGTTGCGTTGCTTCACATTTCCAAGCTATGTGTTGGCCCCCACTCTAGAAGAGTTTTCTGTCATATTGGAGATACCCATTCTTGCTCAGGTACCCTTTTGGCCTATTGGTCAGGAGCCAGATCTGGCCAAGATTGCTACAGCTCTGTATATTGATGTTTCTGAGTTGAAAGGAAAGACGGTTAAGAGAAATGGAGCATGGGGGTTCCCATTACCTTTTCTAGCTGAGAGAGCCCGACACTACGCCAAGAAGGAATGTTGGGTGGCATTCGAAGCTATTTTGGCACTGTGCATATATGGTATCATGTTATTCCCTAATATTCCAGATTTTATTGATGTGGATCCCCTTAGTATCTTCGTTTCAAAGAACCCCATCCCTACCTTGCTCAGAGACGTGTACCATTCGGTATACTACAAGAACGAGAATAGAAGAGGTAAAAGTGTATCCTGTTGTGCTTCACTATTCTATAGATGGTTTGTCACTCATCTACCCAAGGATGGTCCTTTTATAAAGACTGCAGAGACGAAAGAATTGTCTGAGCGACTGATGAACTTGTCTGCCGAAGACATTGATTGGTTTGATAGAGATCGCCTGGGGAGTGAAATTATTTACAGCTGTGGGAACTTTCCTAATGTCCCTCTGGTGGGTAGGAAAGACTGTATCAACTACAATCCGTCTATCGCTATCAGGCAATTCGGGTATGCCTTGAGGGGCCCTCCTAAAAACGAAGAGGTACAGGAATCTCTGTACCTCACTGGTGCATTAGAAGGAGATGATCTGGTTAGATTTGAACATGCCTGGAATAACATTCACCGCAAAGGAAAGACTTCATTGGGGAAGAGCAACAATCAGGCTTATCCTCCTTATGTGGACTGGATTCTTAGCAGAGCAGAAAAAGTGCTGATGCCTTTTCCTCCTGTCAAGCAGGACTGTCCTCCAGAGCCTACCGTGATTGAAATCCAGAAGTATGAGCAGCTTCAGGCTAAGAATGAAGAGCTAGTCAAAGCCAATGAAGAGCTGGAAAACGAGATCGCTCAACTCCGAAGAGAAAAGAACGAAGCCGTACACATCTGCAAGAAGCAGACAGAGTTGATCAACCACCTGGGCACTAATTTGACCAAGGAGATTGATTCTAGGGAACGTCTTGGGTTGGACCTGAAGGTCGTACACGGGGTGTTGACCACCAAAAAAAAAAGCAGGAGCTGGATAAGGCGTAGCGGAAGTTAACTCAGTACGAGAAGTTGTGGAACAACCCTTTGACTAGCCACAAGGAGCGAGAAGAAAAACTGAGGCAGCAGATAGCCCAGTTAGAAGCTCAGATGGAAGTCAAAGACAAGAAGATAGAGGCTGAAGCCTCACTGCGACGAGATGTCCAGTATAGGTTGGTTGAGACCAAGGCAAACCTGATGGATTGCCAACTCTGGGCTGATGCTAAGAGGAGTAGGGTGGAGAACCGTTCTGAAGAAGGTGTTTCTAGGAGCGTTGTCGAGAACCTCCCAGAGTCCATTAGGCAGAGGGATCTGCTGATCCAAGGCCTGCTCACACAGTCTGACCATCCCGCTACGAAGAAGTTACTTGAGGATTTCCGTGCCCGTGGCCGCACCTGAGTTCTTTGTATTTCTTTTGTACATTTTATGCATTGATATCCTAATCACCACCATGTCTGTTGGTTGGGATCACGATTTTCGCTTCAGTTGTATTCAGTTACTGTTGTACGTCACCCTCGTGGGTTTTCTCTGATATATATATATATATATATATATATATATATATATATATATATATATATATATATATATATATATATATATATATATATATATATATATATATATATATATATATATATATATATATATATATATATATATATATATATATATATATATATATATATATATATATATATATATATATATATATATATATATATATATATATATGAGGGTTTTCTTTCCATGATTGGACGATAGACTTTATTTGTCTTGGAAGCTAGAATCGAGGGGGACTTCCTCCTAATGCATGGATACATGTTTGCATTTGCATGAATAATTTGCATGACAGGTACCTTGCCGTTTTTCTAACCCCCTATTGATATAGGTTGTTTCAAGTTTGTCTCAGGTTGATCCAAGCAATGGAACGGGTACGAGCGGAGCTGAGAGAGGTCTGAGGCCAGCTGAGGCAGGTTATGAGGGACTAGCAGGCGCTCAAAGAGGAGAACGACCAGCTGAAGAATCAGGTGGGCCTGATGGCGGAAGTGCTAAAGAACATACTCCGAAGGGAATGTGAGCAGAAGCCCAAGGCTGCAGCCGACATACTTGCTCCACGGGTATCTAAAGAACCCGCGCCGAGGCATGATAGGCCTAATAGATCCCATGCGCAACATGAAGTTCAGAACGCTTCCCGTCAGCAGCCACGTCCGGTTCCGCAAGACAACCCCAGAAGGCAAGGTCAAAAGAGGAGACTATCTAACAGAATCCTCGATCCAGTCCCGATGGATTATGACCAGTTGTTGCAACTCCTGCTCCAACTTCAGTTGGTTAAAAATCGAACGTTGGCTCCAATGACTGGACAACTGCCACCCGACTACGACGTAAAAGCCCGTTGCGAATTCCACTCTGGAGCACCGGGGCACGATATATTGAACTGTAGAGCTTTTAAGCATAAGGTTCAAGACATAATTGAGTTAAGAACAATTGAATTCATGCCGGGCAGCATGAAAGCATCAGGCAAATTCATCTCTTATCGTGCAAGAGAGATGGATGTTCCCATGATCTCATCTGAAGATGAGAAAGATCAGGAGCATATCCCACGGTCTTTGAGGTCTTAATCGCCTTGCCCTCAACTTTTTCATGTTCCTAGGTCGAGCTCCAGGATGAAAGCCCCTGAACAGAGAGGATCCTCACTAGGTCAAACCTCGTCTCTGGATTGTTTTTGCCATATAGAATCGGCAACCTCTCGCTCCGTTGCAGCAAAACTATCGGAGCCCGAATCAGAGTCAACCTCACAGCAGCCGTTCTTCTGATTGAGTATGAAGACTTCAAGGGTAGCTCCCCTCAGCAGCAAATAAGTGTGAAAGCCCAGTTCCCCGAAAGCTGGCAATCTGCATTTTATCATGCCATTTCTTTACCTTTGTAGTTTCTTTCTTGTAGAATTGCAAATTCCGTTTGTAAAGCATGATTGTTTTTCAATTGATGTTGATAATGAAATAAATATGCATGTTTTGAATTAATCCATTCGTGTTCACTTTATTGCTTTATTTTATTTCAAACGCTTGTTTAAGTGGAATCCGGGGAGGATGACGAAATCCAATGATGCGTAAGCTTCCGATGCTATGCTTTTGAACAAAAAAACCTGTTGATGATGTACATGCATTGTTTCAATTCCCAAACACCGGAGATATAAGGAAGAGAATCCCTTGTTAACCCCTTTGAGCCTAGTTGTAGGAGTTTCTTTCTGAAGATAGACAAACCCTCAATATTAACCCGGGGTAGGGTAGGTGTCAGTTAATTTGACCAAGCGTTCAAATAACAAAAGGAGTGTTCGTTCGAGGATCAATCACACCGTTGTAGGTCGTACCTAGAAAACCATGATGGTTAAACCTAGCCGATCAGGAGTGAAACAGTCACAATCCCTTTAACAAGTCATACGAGCCGATGCCATACGAATTGTTTAAAAAAAAAAGAGAAGAGAAAAAAGAAAGAATAAAAAAGAAAAGCCCGCTAAGTCGAATCTTGAAAGCAAGCGACTTAGGCAAAAATTAGGGTACCCCGCTGAACTTCAAAATTGAAGAAACTCAAGAGAGTTAGTCCAGGAAAAAGTTAGGGGGAAAACGAAAAAGCGAAAAAGGATTACGAAAGAAAATCCTCGAGAAAGAACAAAATTGTATGGCTACCGGTGCCCAAACAAAGACGAAAAGCGAATGACTGTCACTCCGAAAACTTGCGGTTTCCTGAACCTTCACTCCTATCGCTCAACCTTTGAAAGGTGAACGTTAAGGGCAAATTAGCTGAACGTAGGATTGGAGAACATCATGGAGAATGGGTGGGTTAAAATGAATTTTGAGCCTTTATCCTTTCTTTCTTAAACCGTGAACCTGACCACGTTACAACCTTTAAAAGACCTAATTGAAATAGGTTTGTTTCGAAAGCATACTTCGGTGAAGATCGCGTCAGAACTGACTCCTAGATAGGATTCCCAATACAACGTTGTTTTAGTGTTGACATGTTGATGATTGATTTCATATATTTTATGTCATAAATGTTTTTCCAGTGAACAGGAATGGATTTTGAAAACTTCCATATGCATTGCATTTGATATGTCTTTTATGCAGAACAACTTGTTTTACTAGCGAGTAAGCGCTTGACAGCAGGAAAGTTTCCACAATGGAAAGTCTGATCAGGATAGAATACAGAACGACTGAGTATTCCGGTGAACCGGGGCAAGCTATGTCAAGTGATCATAGTATGGGAGTCAGCCATCCAGAAATCATTAATCCGGGGCAATCAGGTCGAGATTTGATGAATCTCTCGCATCCAAGGGTATTACTCCCACAGATCAGCCCATGAGGGGAAAAGTCATGACAAGACTGGGGCAGGTCACCCCGAGAGCGTCGAAGCCATCCTTATCCTGAAGGTTACTAACTTGAAGCCCCTTTGCGAGGTTCGAGATGCTGAGGCAGATCTGGATGCAGAGATTGCAGATTTCCTTTCAAGGAACATCCCCATAGAGATCCCACAGGAGGGGACAAAAACTGAAAGCAAAAGGGTCGTTCCTCCCCGTGTTGGCATAGATTGTCAGAGTTTTTCAGAAGTTGTCATAAGATTCTGAGGCAAGCCATCTTGAGTTCGTTTCATGGCATGTTTTCTAAGTAGGATGATTCCTTCTTCCCCAGCGAGTTCAGCAGCGTCTCCCCACAGAGTCTGAACATGGGACCGTGAGCGTTGATGCGTCTCCCCAAGCAGAGATAGATTCTCCCCAACCTGATGCATCCCAGGCTGGATCATTGTTTCCCCAGCTGAGTCATGCGCTGAAGCGTATGCCCAGTCCCAGCACTGAGTCAATGTGCAGTTTCTCGTAGAAGACTATTCGCAAGTGTGCAGCTTCTGATAGTTTCAGACTGAAGTCTCCAGCAGAATTGAAATTCCCCACAGAGTTGTATTCTCCCCGGCAGGTAGGAGTGATTCCAGCGTCTGGTTACCCTCCCCAGCCGAGTTTGCAGTTCTCCAAGAGAGCCGAGTCCTTGGAAGCCGTTTGGGCCATGATTGGTTTTCCCCAGTAGAGTGTTGAATAGTTGATGCTATATTTCCCCATCAGAGTCTTTATCTCCAGGAAAGTTTTGCCTCGAAGGCCGTGCAGTTTATTTTTGCGATTGACATCGTTTTCCTCAACAGTTGTGGTTCGTATACCCAGTTGAATGGGTTCAGGTTCTTGTAGAACTTTATTCCCCGGCAGTAGTTGCCTGGAGTTCGTTTCCCTAGGTTGAGTCCAATTGAGATTGATGTGACTTCTTCTCCTCGACAGGATGATTCCTTCTCTCCACCAGAATGGCCCTTTCTCCTTGACAGGAGGACTTTCCCTCCAACATTTATTTTGCTGATGGGGCTGTAGCATTTTGCATGATTGCATATCATTTACCCAAAAACGCGTAGCATTTCCACCGTGTGGAGGATTGCGCCATCGTCAAGCATATGCATATGAAACATGAGCTAGGTTGTTACCGTTCTTATTTTGCAGGTGTTCCACCGCAAAATGGTTTGCTCAAGATGATTCTTGAATTCCCCAGCGAAGTTGTTTACTTAAGATGATTCTTAAAATCCCCAGTGAATTCGCCAGAGTTGGTTGCTCAAGTTGATGCTTAGAGTCCCCGGCAGAGTATTTGCTCAGGATGATTCCTGAAATCTCCAGCAAAGTTATTGGTTCAGGGTGATTCTTGAAGTCCCCGACAGAGTTATTTATCCAAGAGGATTCTTGAAGTCCTCAGCAAAGTTAATTCATCCAGGATAATTTCTGGATCCCTGAAGCAGAGTTACTTGATAGTTCTTCAGAATCCCCAACGGAGATGTGTCATCCCCAGCAGGTTTTTTGAACAGAGTAGTTGAGATTTCCTTGAAGACTTAATGATTGAAGTCCGGCAGTAGTGCCAAACTACCAAGACTTATTGATGAAGTCCAACTGCAATGTCGAAGCAGTTATCTCAGCTGACGTAGAGTGCCTGACAGCAAAAAGATTGTGTATCCTTAGTGGTCCGTGATTGATTAAGGATCCCATCTCAAGACTTACTGACGAAGTCCAACTGTGATGTCGAAGCAGTTCTCTCAGCTGATGCAGAGTGCCTCATGGCAGAAGTTTGGATATCCCTATTTGGTTCATGATTGACCGAGAATTCTATTCCCGACTTACTGACGAAGTCCGGCTGACGCCCGAAAATTTCTTTGAATGACCGACGACATAATTAACTTTATTGTTAAAAAGTTCCTAATGACCTGATGAGTCCCGAGGAATTCTTCTGCTGCAATGCCGCAGAATGCCCGACGACAATACCAACTATGTATCACCGGTTACCGAGTGGCCAGTGATCCCTTGATGACTTAAGGAAGAAGCTGCAGCGAAATCTGATAATCATCCCGACGGAGATTTGAGAGTAGCCATTCACCAGTTACCGAGCAACCGGTGATCCCTTATTGACTTACTGATGAAGTCCGACAAAGATATTATCGACGTTCCTAACGATATGATGAGTCCATAGGCGACGATAAGGAATTCTTCTGCAGTGCCGCAGAATGCCTGACGGCAGAATCAGCCATCATTCACCAGTTACCGAGCAACCGGTGATCCCTTATTGACTTACTGATGAAGCCCGACAAAGATGTTATTGACGTTCCTAGCGACATGATGAGTCCATAGGCAGCGATTAGGAATTCTTCTGCAGTGGCGCAGAATGCCTGACGGCAGAATCAGCCATCATTCACCAGTTACCGAATAACCGGTGATCCCTTATTGACTTACTGATGAAGCCTGACCAAGATGTTGTCGACGTTCCTAGCGACATGATGAGTCCATAGGCGATGATAAAGAATTCTTCTACAGTGGCGCAGAATGCCTGATGGCATAATCAACCATCCATTACCAGTTATTGTGTAACCGGTGACCCCTTGATGACTTGAGGGCGAAGATCTACAGCAAAATCAGATGATCATCCTGACGGAGATTTGAGATTAGATCCTTCACCAATTACCGTGTGACCAATTCCACAGCAGAGTTGCCGTGCAACTGTCATGCTCAGTTTTGAAGATGTCCCTACTAATCAGAGTATCGTTTACCTGTGCGGCTGGCAGATCGCCAGTTACCGTATAACCAGTGATCTCTTGATGATTTGAGGATGCAATGATATCAGATAAATCAGAGAATCATCCTGATGGAGATTTAGATCAGTATCTCTCCAGCTAGTTGTCGTGCAACTACTATTCAGTTTCCGAAGATTTGTCCCCATCAGAGTACCGTGTACTTGTGCAATTGGCAAATTTTCGGGATTGTTGGTATTCAACCGTCTTTTACCTTGATTGTTTGAGAGTCGTGCGCTTCTCACCCAGTCAGGTCCAAGCCGTTTGAATAGGGGCAGCTGTTGCACCCTAAAATTTGCCCAACATTTCTTTACCTAGCTTGTGTTTCATTTCATTCACATTAGCATTATCATTTGCATTTCATTGACATGTATGCAAGAGATCAAGAGGTATAATTACTAATTAAGAGCTACACAAGACTGGGAAGCTAGCTAAGAAGGTCATTCAAGTGTTCAAGGGTTGATATCCTTGTCAGAGAAGTTAAAAGATCCTCAGAGAGAGTGATTGAAGCCAAGTGTGTAGGTCTCCTAACTTGAGAGCTGTGGAAAGCCATCAGATGACTCTGAAGCCATAGAGATGGACTTGAGGTCTTGAGAGAGCTCATGAGAAGTGTTGAAGATCACTTTGAGGCCTAGACAGGTCATTATGCAAGATTAAGAAGCCTCAGCCATGATTGGTACAATTAGGGTTTGATTGGGTCAACCCTAAGTCAACTGATCAGTTGAAGAAGGTTGAGACTTAATTCAAGAGCCATGTGATCATGGATTGATACATTGAGATGTTATAAGGATGATTCCAAGGTTAACTCATCATGATTGAAGAATTTGAGAAGTTTCAGGCTAGGGTTTCTAAGATTTGACAGTGTAAAATCCCCTGGCATGATCCCCTAGGAATCTCACTTCCTTTGATGAGGAAGTGATGATTAGAACTTTAGGTTGAAACCTATGCATGATAACTTCTAGGAGTTCCCTGTTTCAAACCTCAACCATAGGATGAATCCTTGGCCTGACAACATTAGGACTTGACAGTCTCCCCCATAGAGTTCGTTCTCTTCTCATCTCAAAACATCAGTAAAAAAACGTAATAAAGGCAAGTTAGTACAAGCGCGTTACGAGCCTTAAGCTACTTGGGAAATGATAATTGAGTGGTCTCCTCTCAATCATCTAGGATGTTTAGTATATGTCGTTCGGACGCTATACGATGCATTCGCTCCTAAGTCATAGTCTCTAGTGCTGTACAAACTACAGACAACCATAAAAACAGTTCTTCCATAAAAGACAGAAAACAAACTTCAAACCTTTTTGCCCCGTGGGCCCGTAATTCAAAGGAAGATTTTCTGAAGAAAAGAGTTTCGTTAACTCTCAATTCTACCGCAAACGGTAACGCCTAAGTCTCCAAGGGTCGAGCTGCGTACACAAAACTGCTGGAACTGTTTGTTAACCCTACTCGAAAAACAGATGAATCTGAATTCCCGTAATCCGTCTTATCCCGAACTACGTAAGCTCTGATCTCTCATACCTGTTGAGAGTACGTAGGCACAATAATGATGTATTGGCGAGCCACCTTCCCCGTAACCTGTAGTTAGCCGAACTACGTTGACTCTGATTTCTCATTCTCTGATGAGAATACGTAGGTATAAAGTGCGACGCTTTGCCGAGTCATTTTTCTTTTCTTTTCAGACCAGCCTTGATAGGTAGATAGTAAATAAACCCGTCAGATAAACACAACAAGCATGGATCCCATCGAGTACGATGGACGTGAGGGGTGCTAATACCTTTCCATTGCGTAACCGACTCCCAAATCCAGACAATGGTTGCGATGACCTTGTCTTATACCTTTTCGTTAGGTTTTTTCTGATCGTTTCCTTTCCCGTTCTGAGGGATAAATAACGAAAGGTGGCGACTCTTCTGTTCTTCCGGAACCTTATTTTCGCGGTAGCGACACATACCTCTTGGTCTCCTGCACACATGTCAATGCAAATGAAAATGCTAAAATGAATGCAATGAAACACAAGCTAGGTAAAGAAAGGTTAGGAAAATTTTGGGGTGCAACACTATCCACTGCAAAATCCTATCCTGTGGTTTCAATTTACCCGTTGTGACGGTCTTTGGAAATAAGTCGCTTGCCACAATATGATCAACATACAACTTTTTCAACATAGCGTTCAAAACTGTCTTGAACTAATACCCTTCCACCGTGTGGGTGTCAGTGACCTCGTAGAGAGGCTTGTCCGAATCAAGAGACATATCAAAGTAGTTTTTCCAGACAGCAATAGTAACACTAACCTTTGTGTTTCCAACCTTAGTATGAAATTAAGAACCCGGAAACTTGCCATGAAGACATGTGTAGAAAATGCGCACAAGATCTTCATTATACTTTTCATTGCACTCCAAAAAGTTGTTTATCCCTTCAAAATCAAGAAGGCTTATGATGTGAGGGATGTGCATACGCTCCACAGAGAGGCGATAATAAGCGTGTTGCTTGACCATATATCTTTTACTGAAGTTTTTGGTGAGGCTTTCGTTAAATTCCGGAGGAACTAACGATATGACAGAAACTGGAAGGGATGTAGATGAGGAGGCCCTTGTAGATGATTTACCTATCACTCTTATGGCATCCATTGTTGTTGGTGTTAAAGATATGTAGAGAAAGATAGGTTGATGATGATTTGCAAAGATTGGAGAGGTTTCTTGAAGGTGTTGAGAGATTTAAGAGTTTTACCCTTTTTGTAGGAGTTATTTAGGTTTTGGGAAGAGGAGAGTGATAGAGTCTAGGGGTAATGTAGTGTCAAGTTTCAATGCAAGATGTAATGATACACAAATAACGAGTCATCAAAAATTGAAATAATGGGAATTTTGAACGGTTTTGAAAATATTTCACAATATTTGCGCGATGTGCCGACCGCTCCTTGTTGATGGTGTGAAAAATACACAAGAAAGGGGGGGGGGGAGGGGTTTGAATTGGGTATTTACTCTATTAAAACTTTTTCTCTTTTCTTCACTTGTTGCTTTCTATAGAGTTCTTTAAGATTCATTGCGGAAACATATATAATAAAGCATAACACAAGTAAAGAACACATGAAATATCCTGGTTCACTTGAGAAACTCTCAAGCTAATCTAGCCCACCCTTCCAAGGTGATTTTGGCCTCACTTAATCAAGGACTTAATCCACTATAACCAAACTGATTACAGTTGCACAAGCTAATTGTAGGTGACTAACAAATAGGCAATGACACGTTCAGGGATCCCTTAGGATATAACGTTCATTGACACCTAATAGAATCCGATTAATTAAGATCTCCTATTAGTTACCACAAATGACAACTGTCAGTTGTCATCTCAAGTATTCTGATCTTCACAAGATCACTTGAGGAGCCACTAATTCTAAAATGAATTTGTGTTGCCGGAGATTATGTTGCACCCCAAAATTTGCTCAATATCTTTTACTTGGTTTATGTTTCATTGTATTACCATTTGCATAGTTCTATCATTTGCATATCATGGCATATCATTCATCCAATAGGAGATCAAGTGTGATTATTATCAAGAGAAGCCTAGCAAGAAATCTTATCCAAGCTTGAGAAGTCATCCAAGTCATTAGGAGGTGGTGGGAGGTCTTGATCAGCTGAGGACTATCAATGAGATATGAAGCATGAAGGGTGAATATGAGATGTGTATAGAGCTCATGGAGTGCCTAGAAAGCCATGTTGGAGCTAAATCAAGTCATCAAGTCAAATGCAAGAGCCACAGTTGAAGTGCATACAATTAGGGTTTCATCTGGATCAACCCTAGGTCAATTATGAAATTGAAAAGCATTTAAGCCTACTTTGAGGTCATGAAGTTCATGGAATGATGTGATAATACATTTGTGGTGTTGTGCCAAGATCAAATCAAGAAGAGTCAAGAATGTGGGAAGTTGCTAAATTAGGGTTTCAGTGCAAATTACCCTGTTTAGTGCCTAACTTCAAAGCCACATAAGTTAAGGTACAAGTTTCAAATGGATCTTTAGCCAACATGAAACTTGTAAAGCATCTCAATAACTTTAATTTTAGTATTATAAGTCCTCAATTGGATTTGTAAAACTCAAGTTATGGTCCAGACAAGTTACAGGTCACCAGATGAATGTGAAATTTATCTGTGAAAGTCACTTGACTTCCAAGCAAATTTTGACCTAGAAAGAGTTTTCACATGAACTTTTAGCCAACATGAAAGTTGTTCCTCACGATCTTAGCTTTCTAAATTGTACTAGAAGTCATCCATCTGATTTGTAGAACTCAAGTTATGAGATTTACAAGTCAGGGGTATTTTGGGAAAGTGAGATTATAGGTCATTTTCAAGCATAGGCCAAAATCTCCAATTTGCAAGCTTCAAATGGAAAATTTCTCAACATGAAAGTTGCTTGGAATGATGTTTTGAGTGCAAAAAAGTCGTCATGAGAGTTATTTTGGCTCATATCAAAAAGTTATTTGAAAAGGCTTGAAAAGGAAGAAAATTCAAATGATAAAAGGAGGGAAAAATGGGATTTTGTGTTACAAAACCAAAACCAAGCAAATAAGTACATTTTTTGATTGGAAATTACATTCTAAGATCATTGGCAACACCAGAATTTGGAGTTTAGTTCAAGTTTTGAGAGATAGCATATGGTTACTTCACTTGCAAGTCACATATCCAAATCAATGCACAAGGCAATTCAGGCCAATTTCTTCATCCAAACTCATTCTAAATGACATGTGCAAGGTGTTAGAAACTTCTAGAACCAATGCCAAGCTTGCAATGCACGACTGTCATATTAAATTTTGAAGGAAAAATCAGAAAATGCAAATCACTGTTTTGGGCTTCAACTTGGATCCAAAGGCCCATGAAACTCTTCTATATATCCATTAGAGTGAGTTCAGATCATTTTTTGAGCATCATTTCGCGCCAGAGCAAGAAAGAACAAGAAAATTTTCTCAACTGCAACTTGAAATCGGATTCTGAGTTTGGAGCCAATTCAAGCCAAATTGAGGTGTGCAATCTCTTCCTTATGGATCATTGAAGCTATCTGGAGCATTTGGAAGCAAGCCACGAGCTCTAAGGACCTCTGTTTCAAGATCTATACCAGGTTTGCATCTCTTAAAATTCAGCATGATTTAGCATGATTCAGTTAGTTTTGAACTTGTGGTTAGGATCTAGACATGACATAGATCGTTTTAGGCTTGATTTGAATTCAATTGGTGATGATTGAAGATGACATAGCTGATCTGTTTGGACTTGAATCTCTTGATTCATGAGGTGTTAATGTTAGATGTTTATATCAGGTTGATGTACGCAACAAGATGAAGAGATCTATACCATTAATTTTGAGTTTAGTGAAAGTTGTTGAGGATGCTATTTCTGAACTTTGTTTCGTGTTTGATTATGTGTTGAGAATTAGATGATTTTGATGATGGATTTGGAATGTACGTGAAAAACTGAGTTGATTTGGTATAGAGTTTGTTTTTTCTGGTGATCTGAACTTGGACCTTCGCCGGAGAAGACGACCGGAGTCTTCTCCGGCCACCATCAACCACCACTCTGTTTCTCACTCAGGCAAGTTGGATTTGTGAGGAAGATGATGTGAGAGCCCTTGGATCATCACTTGACCTTTGACTACAGCCTGGATCTGATGGCCACGACTTAAAGTTGGATTTGAATTTCTGAAGCCAAAGCGCAGCGTATCACTTAATGCGCTGGCAAGCTCTAACGCGTTGGATCAGCTGACTGGTCTCCTCATCTTGTGGTTGTGTTTTATTCTGAGTTTTATTATTTCTTTAATTCATTTTGTTTTTATTTTAATTGCATTGTTATTCCAAAAATCATATAAATTCCAATTTCGATCACAAAATTATTTTAAAAATATCCTCATGATCCTCATGGAATTTGTGATTTTCTGGGATTAATAAAATACAATTTCATGCATTTTTCAATTTAATGTAATTTTTCTTATTTTTGTTATTTCTTTTAATTTGGCATAATTAACCATCTGTTTTGTGGAATTTAATTCTCCCAATTGGTTTAGAATTTGGCTTTGATTTTTTAATATGTGTTAAGGTAGACATGTATGCTCCCTTGGAATTTTTCTTGGATTTTTAGAACCATATTAGGATTTGTTTTAGGGATTGAGATTAGGACCATCCCAAATTTGTGGATTCCCTAGACCTATCTCAATGTAGAAATTGTTTAGATGACTTAGAAGTTGATTTAGGATTCAATCTTTTTACATTAGGTTGTCCAAACATGCATGTTCCCCTAGGAATTTTATTAGATTTTTGTAACTTGATTTTCTATTTTTAATTGTATTTTGCCATTGGCTTGTGTTTATGATTCCTCTCTTGAGTGCTTTGGTTTGTTTGGTTTGGTTGATTGCCTTGGAGTTGGTTTGAGCTTGGATTATTTTTGGTGGAGCTTCTGGATTCATTGAATATGCTTTGGATTGAGGATTGGAGCTTGGAGTTAAAGGCTTTTTTCTCTTGTGGAGTTGTTGTTTAGAAGTTTAGAGAATTAGGGTTTTAGGAAGTGCCTTAGACCTAGTTTTGATTCTTTCTTCAAACATGGAGTGCATTGTTTGTCTCCATTCTATCCAATGACACAAAGTCATTCTTGGGAAGTTCCATATCTCCTTAGGAGGGATGAGTGGTATGCCCAAGTGAGTAGAACTTTGAGGATACCTTTCATTTGCAATGTTGAGTTCTTAGTGATTTCCTTTGGTTGTCATTAAGTCCTTTAACATCATAGCTTGATCTTGATTTAATCTTATTCTTGGAGTGTGCTTGTGGGAGCTTGAAGATTGATGAGGGTTGAAGGTAGAAGCTTGATTGAAGATGAGGCCTTGCTGTCAACTTTGCTGTCCATTCAACTTTGTTGTTGCTGTTTGCTGTAGGAGTTTGGTACTGCTGTTTGGGCTGCCTCCTCTGTGTCTTTTATTTTTCTCTGTATTGTCTGTTTGCTTGTGTTAATTACCTCTAGGTTTGAGGTGGAGCTTGTCTCCTCTTGCCTATTGTTTTCTCTCTTGTATCTCTTATATTGCTGTATTGCATGCATCTTACTGTTTACTATATTTGCTTGCTGTCTTTTGCTGTTTATCCCCTAGGATCTCTGATTTCCTCTGTGCAAGAGGGAATTATGACAGACATTAGGTTTTGACCCATGCATGACAACATTAGGTTAGTTCCCCTTTCAACCATAGTTTTAGGGTCTTTCTCTTCTCATATCAAAACAATTCAAAAACATAATAATAAGGATAACGCGTGCTGTACGCTACGAGCCTTAAGCTATTTGAGAAAAGGTTGCTGGAGGGTCACTCTTTAGTAATCTGGCTGCTTAGTATGGTACCCTTAGGGTGACATGCAACGTAGTCACTCTCAGATCACAAGTCTATAGTGCAGTACAAGTTACAAACAGACTAGAAAAACATTTCTTTCGTAAAAAACTCAAACAAACATTCAAACTCTGTTTTTGTCCGCTTGGACCTTTAATCAGGAAAACCCTTTCTTAAGGAGATAAAAAACTGTCAGACAAGCTTGTGTCTTCCGTAGCACGAACTACGTTTTCTCTGATCTTTCATGCCGTATGAAAGTACGTAGGAATAAGACGCGATATCCTAGCGAGCAACCTTCCCCTCCTTTCCCGTAGGTAGGCGAACTACGTTGACTCTGATTTCTCGTTCCAGACGGGAATACGTAGGCATAAAGTGCGATACTTTGCCGAGTCATTTTCTTTTCTTTTAACCCAGACCTGTAGAGTAGATATAATAACATACCCTTAGATAGAAAACAAGCGTGGATCCCGTCGAGTACGACGGACGTGAGGGGTGCTAATACCTTCCCCTTGCGTAATCGACTCCCGAATCCAAGATTTGGTTGCGATGACCATTCCTTTCCCTCTTTGCGTTAGGTTTACTCTGAGCGTTTCCTTTTCCTCTTGTGGGATAAATAACGCACGGTGGCGACTCTTCTGTCATAGCCGGCGCCGATTTTCGCAGTAGCGATAGCTGGCGACTCTGCCGGGGACTCCAACGGTTCCCTATGCGAGTCAATCCTAGCGCTTGTTTTCCCGTCTGGGGTGTTGTATGTATTTGCCTTTCTGCCTTTACTTCCAGTATTATATTATTGTTGTTGTGCTGGGAAGAGGGTTAGATTGAGAGATAAGCCGAACTTGGGCTTGAGTTTGCACATAGACTTAGAAGTAGAGAGTAGTGGTTAGCCTGCTTGCTTAGCTTGCACCAGCTAGTCGCAAAATCTGCGCTCGGACGATATTCTCTTTGATGCTTCTTGCCTGGCCCTTAGGGCTCGACAAGTTGTCTGACCCGAGGATTGTCGACTCTGGGGACCTATCAATTGGGATTCAACTAAGTGAGGCCGCTTCAAAGGATGATGATGCCACACCTTCTGGGTATCGTATCATCGCTCTTGAAAGTCTGTGACGTTGAACCCGCATAAGATGCTGTACCTCGTCTGCGAGTTAAGTACATACCTGTGAGGGGTAGGAAGGTCTGGTTGCAGGAAACCTCTGACCTCAGAGTACTTGGTTTATCTCTGTCAGTGAGATGTGGTTACAGGGTTCATTTGAGTGGTTGGTTTGGTTTGAGGCGAAGATTTGATGGTTCTCAGGCTTCAGTACAAAGCAGCACAGTTCATCAGCATTGCACTTGATCTCCTGTTTGCATATGCATGTGCATTTTCATGATTGCATTTCATTAACGTGTATTTATGTTGCAGGTGTGATCATTCCCCTCTAATTCTAGTGTATCTTCTGGCCAGACATGGAGTCCATGAAGAGGACATTTGCTTACCGGTTGCACTCGCCAGATATCAGTTCCTTGCTGGGATTAGTTGCTCTAGCAGATGAGAGAGTGAGGGTTGAGTTCAGAGTATCTTATGGGAGATTGCTTAGTTTGTTGTACAGACCTTCAACATTTGAGACGACTGGGGTGTATACTTTGATGCAGTTTTATGAGCCTCAGCTGAGATGCTTCCTGTTCCCCGATTATATTCTGGCACCCACTTTAGAGGAGTATTCTGCTATGTTGGGAGTTCATGTGTTAGACCAGATGCCCTTTATACATGTTGATACTGAGCCTGAGTTAGCTACACTTGCTGAGATTGTCAGTTTGGACGCTTCTGAGTTCCCTGGAGGTTTGGTCAGGCTGAACGGAGCTTATGGTTTTCACCTGTCTGTCCTGGTTGAGAAGGCTACACAGTGCGCGAAGAGTGGATGTTGGGTTGCCTTCAGTTCCATTCTAGTTGTCTGCATCTATGGGATTGTCTTGTTTCCCAATGTGCCAGATTTTGTTGACTCAGATGCCTTCTTGATTCTTGCCTCGAAGAATCCAGTTCCTACTCTCTTGGGAGATGTTTATCATTCTATTCATTATAAGAATGAGAAACATCGTGGCAAGAATGTTTCTTACTGTCTTCCTCTTTTGTACAGGTGGTTCCAGGGACATCTTCCGAAGACAGGGCCTTTTGTTGATGCTGTTGATACTTTGGATTGGTCTTCCCGGTTGATGGGGCTGTCTGCTGAGAACATCATTTGGTTTGATCGGAGTATGCTTGGCACTGATATTATATATAGTTGCAGTGGCTTTCCGAATGTGCCTTTGATTGGACGGAAAGGCTGTATCAACTATAACCCTTCTCTGCTGGTGAGACAGTTTCGTTATACCTTGAGAGATGCTCCTATTGAGGTTGAGATACAGGAATCTCTGTATCTCACGGGCTTATTAGGCGAGGCTGTTTTGATCAGGTTGAGACATGCATGGGCTAACATCCATAGGAGAGGGAAAGCTCTGCTAGGTAAGAGCAACAGCAAAGCTTATGATCCTTATTGGGCTTGGATCCACGAGAGAGCTAGGATTTCCTCGATGCCATATCCTGCTGTGGAACCTTTGTATCTTCCAGTGATTGAGGTACCTACTTCGGTAGAGATTGAGAAGTATAACAAATTGTTGGCTGAAAACGAAGAATTGAAGAAAGCCAATGATGAGTTAGAGAAAGAGATCTTCCAGTTGCGCCATGAGAAGAATGAAGCTACCTTCACCGTGAAGAAGGAAAAAGTGGGAGTAGCCTTGAACGGTGTTAGCAAGGTGCTTGTTTCCAAGAAGGAACTCTTAAACAAGGCTTATTCCCGACTCGGCAAGTGGGAAACATTATGGAATACCACGCTTACCAAGCGGAAGAAGCGTGAAGATGAGCTGAAGCTGCAGATTGCCACGCTAGAGGCACAGATTAGAGCCCAGGATGCGAAGATTGCTGAAGAGACATCACTTAGGAGCGCTGCTGAGCTTAGAGTAAGTGACCTTGGCAAGGAGCTGAGAAGTTGTGAATTGAAAATCGGTTCCAAAAGATGCAGACTCGACGAGTGTTTTGGTGAAGGAACCTGCAAGGACGATGCCAAAAAGCTGAGATCTACGGCTGAGCGGCATGCATTATTGATACAAGAGCTAATCTCCAGACTAGGTCATTCGGAGACGTTGAGGATATTGGAAGATGTCAGAGCGCGCCATTTGGCCTGATTTATCTTTGCTTTGCTTTTGTTATTTGTACTTGTATTTTGACCATCACCAGGCTTGTTGGCCGAGGTCTTTTCAGCTGTATGCAGTTATATCTTTGTACTTTGCCTCTTGGCATTTGTTTATGTATAAGGATTTTCTGATTCCTTGCTTGCTTGATAGGGACTCCATTGTCGTGATGGCCTTCTCTCTGAAACTAGAATCGGGGGGGGGGGGGGGGGATATAACCTGTAGCATATTTATACATTTGCATCTGCATACTCATATTGCATGACTGGGTTTTTTGAATTTGTATCTTATTTCCTGCATCTCGCAGGTTTCAGGATTGACAACCCAAGAACGCATCGTTATTCTACCAAGAACAACTGCAAGAGAATCATGGATCAAGTTCAAGTCGAGATGCAGGAAATTCGTGAGAAGTTGGCACTTTTCATGCAAGCAATGGAAACTGTGGTCAAGGGCCAGGAGAATCTCCAGACTCTGGTGCAACCGCTGCTCGTGCGGGCAAATGGAAATACTGATTATCACTCTGTTGGAACTCCTCGCAGGGAGGATAGGATACCTACGGTGGTCGTTCCCACAAGTGGTGGAGTTGGTGCCGGTGATGGCAATGGCAATGGAAATATTGGTGCTGGTGCTGGTAATGGTAACACTGGTAATGGTAACATTGGTACTGGAAACGCTGGAAATGGTGATGGGAATGTTGTTAATGATACGGGCAATGCTGGAGATGCTGACCAAGGGTTAGGTGATAACACTGGTTTTGGGAACCATAACCAAGGGTTTGGCAATGGTAATCGTGATGGTAATTTTTGTTTCAACAATCAAGGCTTTGGCTACGATGGCTATGGTAACAACAATCAAGGGTATGGAAATGGTGATGTTGGCTTTGGTAACATGAACAACAACGACGCTGGGATGGTGCCTTTCAACACTATTTATGGGCTAGGTGGAGTCAACCAAGGATTAGGTAACAGAGGACGGGGTCCTATTTTCAATCAACAGGGATATGGCCGTAACGCTGGTTACGAGGGATATGGCAATGAGAATTTGAACTGGGGCGAGGATCGTCAGGAAGACGCTTTCTTCGGACAAGGCATGGGATTTGAAAGGCCTAATGATAATGATAGGAGGTTCAAAATGCTGGAAGAGCAGATCAAAGGGATAGCCAATCAGAACTTTGCTGGGTTAGATATGACTACCATGGGACTAGTGCCTGGGCTGAGGGTGCCCTTGAAATTCAAATCTCCAACATTTGACAAGTATAAGGGGGATACATGCCCTAGGGTTCATGTACGTTCTTATTACAGAAGAATGTCTGCATACTCTGACGACGAGAAGATGCTTATGCATTTCTTTCAAGACAGTTTATCGGGACCATCGCTGGAATGGTACATGGGACTGGAGCCCACCCAAATTAGAAGCTGGAAAGAATTGGCCGATGCTTTTGTTAAACATTACGAGTATAATAGTGACTTGGCGCCAAACAGGGTTCAGCTGCAGAGTTTTTCACAGAAAAATGGTGAGAGTTTCAAGGAGTATGCGCAGCGTTGGCGTGATATTGCGGCTAGGGTTCATCCCCCTTTGGTTGAAAGAGAATTGATCGATATGTTTATTGGAACGTTCTCTGGAATGTATTACGACAAATTGCTTAATGTCTCGATGGGTAGTTTCTCCGACATGATTCTCATGGGAGAACGGATTGAAAACAGAATTAAGATTGGGAAGATTTAGGCAGGTGAATCCACCTCAGCTGGAGGTGCAAGGAAAGCCTTTGGTGGAAGAAGAAAAGGCGACGCCAGTGTGGTATATGGTGGTCGAGGTCGTGGAAGAGGTAGGAATCAGTATCAACCACAACAAGTTGCTAGTGTTACTATCCCGATACCTCAACAAAAATAACAACAACAGCAACGACAACAACAGCCGCAGCAACAGAGAGTGCACCCTGCTCAGCGTAGAATTCAAGAGGGTAGGCCGAAGAGAGTATTTGAAGCACCTCCTTCAACTTATGTTGAACTGCTTCAAACGCTGTTGGGTTTGAATTTGGTTGAAAAGAGAACGATGGCCCCGTTAACGGGCACTCCTCCATTTGGTTTTGACGTTGGTAAACATTGTGATTTTCATTCCGGGGCGCCCGGACATGATATTGAAGGTTGCCATGCTTTCAAACATAAGGTTCAAGATTTGCTTGATAGTAAGGCCATTAACTTTGGTCAGGATGGTCCCAATATTGTACAACAAACCATGCCGAATCATGGAGTGAATACTATCATAACGGAAGAGAATTTGAACTTGGATATGGATGTGAATGAATTAAAAACACCGTTGAGTTGTGTTAAAAGTAGATTGTTGAAAAGGGGGGTATTCCCTGGGTGTGATGAATATTGTCTGGATTGCTGGACCCAACCAGAGGGTTGCGCTGATTTGAAAAGAGGTATCCAAGCCATGATAGATGAGGGGATTTTGCAATTTGATCGGATTGCTGTTGAGAAGCCTGTTGAGGCATTTTTTGAAAAGCAGGATGAGATTGCAACTGTTACGATCCCAAGGAAGACTATCACGATATCGGCACCCGCCAAGCGGTCGACTATCACAATAACAAAAGCAGGACCTGCTCCTTTTGGGAGTACAAAAGCTGTTCCATGGACATATGGGTTAGAAGCATACTGTAATGGAGAAAAGATTGAGGTGAATAGCCGGCCGGCAGGGGCAGTTGACAATGTTGTTGGAACGGGAGGCATGGCCCGTAGTGGAAGAATCTTCACCGCACCTGAAGTTGAAGCAGAGAAGATTGCTAAAGGCAAGGCCAAGGTGAATGAAAGTGGACCATCCCAGTTGAAAAAGAAAGACACGCCGCTCAAGGACGTAGAAGAGTTCATGAGGCTAATTCGCAAGAGCGATTATAAGATTGTTGAGCACTTACAACAGACACCCTCAAAAATTTCAATCCTATCTTTGTTGCTTTGTTCTGAGGCTCATCGAAATGCTTTGTTGAAGATATTGGACACGTCATTTGTACCTCAGGAGGTTTCTGTCAACCAGCTAGAGGGGGTACTGGCGCATGTTAATGCTGGACATAGTTTGGGTTTCACTGATTTTGATCTAACACCCAGAGGCTGAGAGCATAATATGGCTTTGCACATATAGGTGGAATGCCGGGGCACCGTAATGTCGCATGTTCTTCTAGATACCGGATCATCTCTGAATGTATTGCCTAAGAAGGCTATGATGAAGTTGGATATCCGGGGAATTATTTGCACGCCAAGTGACTTGGTTGTGAGGGTGTTTGATGGAACGAGAAGGTCGGTGTTTGGATCGATAAGGTTGCCGTTGCAGGTTGGGCCGGAAATATTTGACACTGAATTGTATATCATGGATCTTCATCCAGCTTATAGCTGTTTACTTGGGCGTCCGTGGATACACTTTGCAGGGGTTGTGACGTCCACGTTGCATCAAAAGCTTAAGTTTGAAGCCGGTGGTGGCATCGTTACTATTTGTGGGGAAGAGGACATCTTGGTCAGTCATCTATCATCATTCAAGTACGTTGAAGTGGATGGATAAATCCATGAAACGCCCTGCCAAGCCTTCGAAGGGTTGCAAATCAAAGACAAGTCCAGTGTTCCCAGCAAAGTGTTAGAGGTTGCCGTGGCTTCGTACAAAGACGCTCAAGCGTTGGTTCAGACAGGTGATACCAAGGGTTGGGGTTAAGTGCTGGAAATTCCTGTCAAGATGGACAAGTTTGGACTAGGGTATCGCCCAACATCAACATCTTCTTCACAGAAAACACCCAAGTTCAAAGGACCGGTGGTGATCACTCCAAAGGGAGTATGCTTTGAGACGATTAATGTTGTTTCTGACTCTGAAGACGGAGATAGTGATTGCAACATGGACGCGTGGATCAAGCCTAGCGTTCCAGGACAAAGTCTCTGCAACTGGTCCATCCGAGAAATTGTCCCAGTGACTACAAAACAGTAATGATTTGTTTTCTTGATTATTGTATAATCCTGTGTCCTACCCGGGGCATAATGATTTTGTTTTAGGGCCACCTGCTTATGTGTATGCACTGTTTAATCATTGAATAGAGGCGTTTTTCTCATACAAATTTTGTGTTCCCTATTTTTCCTGTTTTTATTTTAACAATAAATGGCAACGTGGTTATGAGCTTTGTTTGCACTCATTTGAAGCACTTAACCATTTCCTTTGCATGATTCATATTTCAGATGACACCGAACATGAACTTCCTATGAATCGTTTTGACTTCAAGCACCCGGTATTTCAAGCTGAGGAATAGATTATTGAGGATAGCGACTCGCCAGAAGAGCTGACTCGACTTTTGAAACAGGAAGAAAGAATCATTCTGCCTCATCAGGAAGAGATTGAGATTATCAACGTGGGGTCCGAGGGAGTTGTCAGGAACATCCGGATAGGGGCTGCACTGCAAAGCGACATCAAGCAGGTTCTGATTGAGATGTTGCAAGAGTACAATGATATCTTTGCTTTGTCGTACGAGGATATGCCAGGATTGGATACTGACATGGTTGTTCATCGTTGTTGCACCCCAAAATTTGACCAACATTTATTTACCTAGCTTATGTTCATCAATAGGTATGATTACCAATCAAGAGTTATATCATACTTTGAAGCTAGCCAAGAAGGTTATTCAAGTGTTCAAGGGTTGATATCCTTGTCAGAGAAGTGAAGAGATCCTCAGAAAGATTGGTTGAAACCAAGGTTGTGTGCCTCCAAACTTGAGAGTTGTGGGAGCTCCTCAGATGATTCTGAAGCTATGGGGATGGACTTGAAGATTTGATAGAGAGCTTATGAGAGGTCTTGAAATCCATCATGAAGCCTAGAGAGGCCATTGTACAAGAATAAGAAGACTCAGCCATGAGTGGTGCAATTAGGGTTTGACTGGGTCAACCCTAGGTCAACTGATGATTTGGAGAGGGTTGAGACCTAATCCAAGAACCATGTGATCATGGATTGATGCATTGAGATGCTATAAGGATGATTCCAAGGTTAACTCATCATGATTGAGGAGTTTGAGAAGTTTCAAGCTAGGGTTTCTAAGGCTTGACAGTGTAAAATCCCCTAGTTTGACCCTTATCTTCAAGGAAATTTAGCTCAAGATGTGATTGTAATATCATCTTTCCCCCAACATGAATGTTGTAGAGCTTGTTCTTAGCTTTAATTTGAGTACTAGAAGTCCTTGATAGGATTTGTAGAGCTCAAGTTATGACTTTGACAAGTTACAGGTCATCTGAGGTATGTGAATCTGGGTCCTTGAAAGTCACCCAACTTGCATCCAACCTTTGCCCAAGAAGGATGATTCCTATGAACTTTTGGTCAACATGAATGTTGTTCCTCATCTTCTTAGCTTTCTAGAGAGTACTATAAGTACTTGATAGGATTTGTAGAACTCAAGTTATGGCTTTGACAAGTCAAGGGCATTTTGGTCATTTGGAAATTATAGGTCATTTCAAGCATAAGGCCATATCTCCTATTTCCAAGCTTCAAATGGAAAAATCTTCAACATCAAACTTGCTTAGAATGATGTTTTAAGGGTAGTAAAGAGGTCATGAGATGTTGAAAAGGCTTGTAGCAAAAAGTGATAAAAATGACCTAAAATGGAGACATAAGTTAGATAAGTTGAAGTTGGAAATTGGAAATTCCAAGTTACACATCCAAACCATGGCATATGATAGGTCATTTTGACTTCAAAGGACATTTTAGAAACAATGGTTCAGCCACTTTTTTGAATTGAGGCCTAGATCATGGGGTTGCTTTGGAAAATGCTTGTTTGCATCATAAGGTACAAAGGCAAAATACAAGGAAAGGCCATGTACAAGCTAGCTATGCATCTCAACACATCCCATATCTCATGTAAGGAGAATTTCAGGTCAGTTACAAGTGCTGCAAGGGGCTTGGCATGAGATGAGGCATGAGATGAGATGAATCCATAAACTCATGACATGAGAATTCCAATTTCTCATTGGATGGTTCCAGATGGTTCTAGATGAGTCTAAACCATTCTATATATGATTTAGAACTTTCTCAGATGCAAGGTTGGTGAGAGATTTGAGAGAAGAGTGAGATAGCCATTTCAATTGCTTCCATTGCAAGTTGAAATCAAATTCCACATTCTGATCCATTTCCATTCCTTCTTTCAATCCAAACACATTCCCTTGATCACACAGAAGCTGTGCAGACCAAATTGAAGGCAAAATCATGGAGAATTGAAGAGATAGCACTTGGATTTTGAAGGTTGCAAGTCACCATCGGGTTTGGAGATTCAAGCTTTCTTGGCCCAATCTTTTGCATACAGAAGCTTTATTATCATTCAAGGATCGATTCTGAAGAGTTTGAGAGCTTGAAGTGGAGGATTACCCTATCTGGTGTGCAAGATTTGACAAGTTAGTAAACTTTCTTCTACAACATGATTTAGGCATGATTAGGGAGAATTGTTAGGTTAGAACGGTTAGAGACCATTAGGTGTTGGATTATGGGAAGTTTGGGATCAATTGGTGAAGTTTCAGTTGATGACACCATTTTTGTTTTGACCAAGAACTCAAGATATAGTGAGCTATAGCATGAATTTGATATCAAGAATTAACCAGTGTGAGATGGTGATCATCCTGAGGTAGTTAATTTCAAGAATTGTTGGAGTTGATGTCTGAGCTTATTTTTGACCTTGGATCGGGTTTGAAGATTTAGGATGATTCAATTGATTTCAAGACCATGGCTGTGATCAGCATGAAATTTAGAGTGGATTAGGGTTTGGAATCTTAATTTTTCATGGAGAATTGAGGTGATACGAGTTTGGTGAAGATGGAGCTTGAAGCTCTGCTTCCATGGATTCTTCAGTTTGAACCCTAGCTGGAGGAAGAAGACAGTGCCATAGCCATTGGATCATGTTGGAATCATTGACTGGGACTTGGATCGTGTGGCTGAGGTTTAATCTCACATTTGAAGAGGGAAGTTCTGAAGAGCTTAAACACGTCGTTTCATTAAAAGGGACATTGGGCCTAATTGATATCCCCACCCCCTTTCATGGCCCATGATTGTTTTGAACTGAATTTTGTTACTCTTTACACCGTATGTTTTTCTTTTTCTTTATGATTTCTGAATTGATTTTCTGATGATAATTGGGCCTAGTGCGCCTTACTAATCCCACCCCCATTCTGAGCCCATCTGGAAAATGAACTGTCTGGCATTGCAATTCACACCAAGGTTTTCATATTTTAATTTCTTTTTCTCCATTTTTCATTAATCTTTGAAAAATCATAATAAATAGAAAAATGATGATTTTGCATGGGAATTTTTTCTCCCATTTCATGATAATGTCTAGAAAATTATAAAACCATAATATTTGCATTTCATGCATTTTTAATATTTTTTGGGTATTTTCTCTTTTAAATAGTATTTTAATTCTTTTATGTTGATACATAGACTTGTAGAATTTTGTTTAGCTAGTTCCCTTTGATTTTTTAGGCCATTATTCTTAGGATAGTTAGATTAGGAATTTAGCTCCCCTCTGGATTTATTCCATAATTTTGTGATTAATTTTTGATTAGTTTAGGTTAGATGACTTTAGGTTGTGTAGATTTAGGTTAATCCTTAACATAGGTCCACAATAACACTAGAATTTTGGGTTTCTAGGTCAAGGTAGATATTGGGACATATAAGGGTAGTCATGTAGAATCCCCTAGAAATTATATTAGGTTTTAATATGATGGTATGCTATTTTTAATTGATTTTTGTAGTTGATTGTTGATTGTGTTGCCCTTGTGGGCTTGTATTTTGTTTGCTTTGCTTTGTGGGCTTGGTGAGCTTGATTTTGCTTTGAGGAGCATTGAGGAGCATAGTAGAAGACTTGGAGATTGAAGGATGAGCTTGAGAGCTTGTAGGCTTTGTTTGTTTTGTTGTTGTTTTAGGGTTAGGAATTAGGAAGAGTTTAGACCTAGTTGATTCCTTTCTTAAACATGGATGGTATCTTTCACCTCCATTCCTCCCCATGATTCAAGGTCCTTCCATGGTATTCACGTACCTCCTTTGGAGGGATAAGTGATGGTACCTGGGAAGTAGAACCTTTGAGGGAACCCTTCTTTTGATGTTGAACCCTTATAGGTCACCTTTGGTGGTCAGTAAGCAGTTTAATATCCCAGCTTATCCAGTTAAGTGATTTCTTCTGGTTTGAATATCTTGAGAGATGTTGGGCTTGAGTTTGAAGATGAAGACTTCATTGAAGAGTATGGAAGAGGATGATTCCTTGAGCATTGCTATTGTAGCTGAAGCTGGAAGAGCATGAAGATCAAGCTGATACTTGAAGACCCAATGAAGATCCAGTAAAGATTGAATGAAGAGCTGAGGCTTGAGAAAAGACTGAAGGATGAAGTTGACACTTCTAAGTGATCAAAGAGGATGATTCCATGAGCAGCTGAAGCTTGTAAGAGGAGAAGACCAAGTTGAGACTTGTAAAGCAAGGAGAGCTTGAGAGCCTGAAGACTAAGTTAACACTTATGAAGAAGATTCAATTGAGATTGAGTATAGAGCTGAGGCTTGAAGATCAAAGATGAGTTGATACCTACTTTGAAGCTTGGAGATCCTGAAGGAATCAAGATTGATACTTGTGGTTAAGAGTGAAGCTTGAAGGTGGAACTGATTAAGGAGCTGAAGCTTGAAGAAGAAGATAAGTTGAAACTTATGTTGAAGGGTTGAAACCTGGAAAAGAAAATTGATATTTGTCAAGAGTGATGGAAGTCTGAAGACTAAGTTGCTGTTAGAAGAGCTGAAGCTTGGAGTGGAGAGAGGAGTTGAGCTGCTTTCTTCTTTGTTTCTTTTCTGTATTAGTGTGCCTTGTTTGACTTGCTTGATGCATTAGAATAAGTCCATATCTAGAATAGCTTTAATCTAGGAGCATGATTGCACTAGAGGTTGAGTTGTTCCCTCTGCTTGTATTTTTACTGTATGGCTTTGCTTGCGGGTATTCGGTGGAGCCCAGCTCCCTTGCCCATGTGGTTTGTTTTGCCTGATGGCATTTTACTCTATTTCTTCTGAATGATTGCAGTTTATCCTGTTTCTGCTTGTTAGCATGTTGTTTTATTTTCCTCAGTATGATTACTGTTATTCATTCTGGCTTGAGGTCGAGATGAGCTTGTGGAGGCTGATGCCCCACACACATTTCCTCCCTCACTTGCATTGCATGCATTTTACCGTATTCCTGTTTACTGTTTAAGCTGATGCTTTATCTGTTTCTGTGTATCATTGACATGATCCCTTAGGACTCTCATTTCCTTTGATAAGGAAGTGATGATAGAACTTTAGGTTGAAACCTATGCATGATAACTTCTAGGAGTTCCCTGTTTCAAACCTCAACCATAGGATGAATCCTTGGCATGACAACAGTAGGACTTGATAGTCTCCCTCCTAGTTGAGCCTGTTCTCTTCTCATCTCAAAACAGTTTAAGATACAGTAATCGTGAATGATTTCTTTCGTGCGTTACGAGCCTTAAGCTATCTGAGAAAGGATTGTGGGAGAGTTTCTTTTCCACAGTCTGGATGTTTAGTATGGTACCCTTTGGGTGACATGCGACGCATTCACTCTCAGGTCATAGTCTCTAGTGCGATTGAAATTGCAAACACAATAAAAAACACTTCTTCCGTAAAAGACAGAAAACAAACCGTAGTGTCCCGAACTACGTAAGCTCTGATCTCTCATACCTGTTGAGAGTACGTAGGCACAATACTGATGTATTGGCGAGCCACCTTCCCCGTAACCCGTCGTAGGTCGAACTACGTTGACTCTGATTTCTCATTCTCTGATGAGAATACGTAGGCATAAAGTGCGACGCTTTGCCGAGTCATTTTTCTCTTCTGTTTAAGCCAGCCTTGATAGGTAGATAGATAAACCAACTCGTCCAGTAAACACAACAAACATGGATCCCGTCGAGTACGACGGACGTGAGGGGTGCTAATACCTTCCTATTGCGTAACCGACTCCCGAACCCAGACAATGGTTGCGACGACCTTGTCTTACCCTTTTTCGTTAGGTTTTTCAGATCGTTTCCTTTCCCGCTCCGAGGGATAAATAACGAAAGGTGGCGACTCTTCTGTTGTGTCGGCACCTTATTTTCGCGAAAGCGACAGCTGGCGACTCTGCTGGGGATCGAACCCAGAATCTCTGGTTCTCCGGTTCCCTATGCGAGTCAATCCTAACGCTTGTATGATTACTTGTTGGGCTGTGTTTATTTATCGCATTTTATTTCTCGCCTTTTACTTCCCGCATTTTATTTTCAGTATGATATGATTATCTGTGCAGTTGTGGGAGGGGCATTCTGATGAGTGAGGAGCCAGACCCAGGCTTGAGTGCACCATAGAATTAGTTGTGGAAATTAGTGGGCGCGTGCTTGCTTTGCAGGCACTAGTGTCTCATGAAATCCACGCTCAGACGAGGTTCTCCCGGTTGGCTTCTCTTTCAACCCTTTGGGTTGAGACGATTGCTGGTTTGGTGGATTGTCGACTCTGGGGACCGATCATTTGTGATTCAGCTGAGTGAGGCCGCTTCTTGAGCTGGTGATGCCACACCTTCTGGGTATCGTATCACCCCTCTTGAATGTCTGTGACGCTGATGAACACATAGGATGCCGAACTTGAGTCAGTTTAGGTCCATACCTGTGAGCAGGGTTGGGTTTATTGCAGGAAAGTTTGACCTTCAGACTACCTGGTTTTCTTGACAGCGAATCAGTGTTGTGGTACCGGAGATTTTCATCATCAGATGTGTATTTGTTCTTGATAGAGCAGGTTTTGATCAGAGGATCTTATCATCAGATGTGTAGTTGTTCTTGACAGAGCAAATTTATGATTGGGGTCTGAAGATCTCATCAGCAAATAAATGTTTTGTTCTTGATAGAGCAGAGTTTTATTACCAGGTGTTTGTTCTTGATAGAGCAGAGTTTTATTACCAGGTGTTTGTTCTTGATAGAGCAGAGTTTTGGTCATCAGTTGGTTGTTCTTGATAGAGCAGATTTATGATTGGGGTCTGAAGATCTCATCAGCGGACGTATGTTTGTTCTTGATAGAACAGAGTTTTATTATCAAATGTTTGTTCTTGATAGATCAGATTTCTTGGTCCTATATCAGAGGTCCTTATTATCAGACGTTTGTTCTTGACAGAGCAGAATTATGATCCTATGTATATGGCCCTATCAGATGGTTGTTCTTGACAGAGCAGATTTGTGGTCCGATACCGGGGTTCTCTTCTTATCAGTGGTTGTTCTTGATAGAGCAGCATTATGGTTTTGTTGATACAGAATCTCCACAGCGCAGTTGCCTTGATCTCCTGTTGCATGATTGCATTTTGCATTAGTTCGGATACTCATTTGCATTTCATTAACGTGTGTCTGTGTTGCAGGTACCGTTTTCCCCGATCCAGGATTTCTTGCCTCCTATTGTATTGTTATGGGCTCTCTGAGGAAGACCGTGGCTTACAAGTTCCCTGCCCCTGATGTGGTTAAGTTGACTGGTTTGATAGCTTTAGCAGATGATTCTGTGAGGGATGAGTTCAGAAAATCTTACGGCAAATTGCTCAGTTTGGTTCGTAAACCTTCTGTGTTCGAGTTGAATGGGTTGCACGCTCTGCTGCAGTTCTACGATCCTCCGTTGAGATGTTTCACTTTCCAGGATTTTGTTCTCGCACCCACGCTAGAGGAATATGCTGATTTGTTAGGTGTGCCTATCAAGAGGCAGATGCCTTTTGTTCATATGGATGTTGAGCCTGATCTGGCTAGTTTAGCTCCTTCACTTCACCTAGACGCCTCCGAATTGGTATTGACTAGTTGGAACAAGGTTCCTGGGTTCTCCTTGCAGTTTTTAGTGGGAAAGGCTCAGCAGTGCGCCAAAGACGGATGTTGGGTCTCGTTCAACGCCATTCTCGCTTTGTGCATATATGGCATCGTTCTGTTCCCCAATATGCCCGATTTTGTAGACTTCAATGCATTTCATATCTTTGCTTCAGGGAATCCAGTCCCTACCTTGATAGGAGATGTCTACCATTCTATCCACTACAAAAACGAGAACAGGAGGGGCAAGAATGTCTCATGCTGCGTACCCTTGCTTTATAAATGGCTTGATAGTCATTTGCCCAAGAGGGGTCCTTTTGTTTCATCTGCAGCCACAACTGAGTGGTTCGAGCGTCTGATGAGTTTATTTGCAGAGGATATTGATTGGTTTGACAGAGACAGGTTGGGTACTGAGGTGATCTTCAGCTGCAGCGGGTTTCCAAACATGCCTTTGATAGGTAGGAAAGGCTGTATAAACTACAATCCGTCGTTGCTTGTCCGACAGTTCGCGTATGCTTTGAGAGCTCTGCCGAAGGATGAAGAGGTGCAGGAATCTCTGTACCTCACTGGTCTTTTTGAGGGGGATCTGTTATCCAAGCTTCAGCGCGCCTGGAATGGTATCAGCAAGCGAGGAAAACCATTGCTGGGGAGAAGTAATAATCAAGCCTACCCTCCGTATACGACGTGGATCAGAGCTAGAGCAGATGCTATAGGGATGCCGTTTCCTCATGCAAAGCCAGAAAGCCCTCCAATGATTGAAGAGCCTACTACTGTGCCCATTCAGCAACATAATCAGGTGTTAGCTGAGCGAGAAGAATTGAAGCGGGCGAATGAAGAACTGGAGAAAGAATTGGCTCAGCTCCAAAGCGAGAGGAACGAAGCCGTTCATTCCTTCAAGAGGCAGATAGAGTTGGTGAACCAGCTAGGTACAGACCTGACTAAGCAGATAGCCGAGCGTGAGCGCATGGGTCTAGATTTCAAAGCTGTCAACGACGTACTAGCTACGAAGAAGCAGCACTTGGACGAAGCATATTGGAGGATATCCAAGTTCAACCAGCACTGGAAGGATTCCCTGGCCACCAGAAAAGAGAGGGAGGATAAGCTGATGCTCCAGATCTCCAAGCTGGAAGCCCAGGTGAAGGATAGTGAGAAGAGGTTTGATGAGGAAACCGCTCGCAGATACGCCGCTGAAGGCCAGCTTAACAGAGCTCTCGCTAACCTGAAGGAGCGCAAACTGACGTTTGAGTCCAAGAAGCGGAAGTTAGAAGATTGCTTCGGAGAAGGAGCATGGGAAGGTTCGGTTGAAGGACTTCAGTATACCATTGTGCAGAAGGAATTACTCGTCGAGGGGTTACTCACTCTGCCTGATCATCCAGAAACGAAGGAGTTGTTAGAAGAGTATCGCGCCCGTGGCCGTACTTGACTATTTGTATTCCTTTTGTTTTGATCATTGTTGTATGCTGACCATCACCAGGCTTGTTGGCTGAGGTCACGCTGTTGATTCATCTTGTACTCGCTGATGTTGTGTACTGCCTTGATAGGCTTCCTTTATATATGAGATTGTTATTTCCATGATTGGACTCGGACTTCTTATTATTATCAGCAATGGCACTCAGGAACTAGGATCGGGGGAGATCTCCCTAACGCACAGACACACGCATGCATTTGCATGACGAGTATTTTGTTGTTTTTCCTGACCCTTTTGTTTTGGCAGGTTGTCGCAGGTTATTTCAGGTTGTTTCAGGTTGTCTCGGGTGGTTCCAGGATTGATCAGAGACCGATTCACCGCTATCCGACTAGAGCTAATCAAATCAGGATCATGGAGCAAGTGCAAACTGAGGTTCAGGAACTCCGCGAAAGAATGGATCGCTTCATGGAGCTCATGCAAGCGGTCGCTAATGGCCAGGAGCAGCTCAAGACTTTGGTTCAGCCTTTGATTTCGAGGGTTGATAGCAACAGCGTACTCCACAGGGGGACTGTGCCTACTCCTCCACCAGTTGAAACTCCGCAGAATGGTGTCCCCGTGACCGGGGGAAACGACAGTGCTAACGGCAATGGGATGGCCAACATTGGACTCAATACGACAGGCGTCGGTAATGGAAGTCTGGGAGCTAATGTCAATATCGGGTCGGGCAACGGCAATGCGAGTGTCAGGAATCTGTTTGTACCCCAGCCATGGCTAGAGGATCGTCAGGACGATGTGTTCTCTTAGAGAGGTGCTGAAGGGGAGCTGAATGCTGAAGCACAACTTAGATTCAAGGCACTTGAAGACAAGATGAGAGATATCGAGAATCAGAATACGTTGGGCGTTCATATGTCCAAGTTGGTGTTACTTGCTGATTTCAAGGTGTCTCCTAAGTTCAAGGTACCTGACTTCGAAAAATATAAGGGCACCACCTGCCCTCGTGTCCACCTGAGATCGTACTACAGGAAGATGTCTGCTCATTCCGAGGATGAGAAGTTGCTGATGCACTTCTTCCAAGACAGCCTTTCCGGGCCATCCCTCGAGTGGTACATGGTGTCGCTACTGCGAAAATCGGCGCCGGCTGACAGAAGAGTCGCCACCGTGCGTTATTTATCCCACGGGAGGGAAAGGAAACGCTCAGAGTAAACCTCGCACAACACGGGAAAAGGTATGGTCGTCGCAACCAAAACCTGGATTCGGGAGTCGGTTACGCAAGGGGAAGGTATTAGCACCCCTCACGTCCGTCGTACTCGACGGGATCCACGCTTGTTTTCGGTCGAAAAGATTATTATTCTATCTAAACTAAGGGTTAAGGGTTAAAAGAAAAGAAAATGACTCGGCAAAGTATCGCACTTTATGCCTACGTATTCCCGTCTGGAACGAGAAATCAGAGTCAACGTAGTTCGCCTACCTACGGGAAGGGAGGGGAAGGTTGCTCGCTAGGATATCGCATCCTATGCCTACGTACTTTCATACAGCATGAAAGATCAGAGCAAACGTAGTTCGGGCCACGTACGACACAAGCTCGTCTTGATTGATTTTATTCCTTCTGAAAAAGGTTTTTCTGATTAGCAGTCCAAGCGGACAAAAAATGACGTCTTGATGAGTTCACATTCTTTTACGAAAGAAGTGTATTTTATTGTGTTTGAAATATTTATTGTGTTTTTCTATTTGTTTTGAGAAAGAAAGAGACAGAGCTCTAACCTACGGTTGCGAAGGGAATCAGACTAACCTACTGTTATCATGCATGGGTTAAGACCTAATGTCTATCATGCTCCTCTCTTGCGCAGAGAGAAATAGAGATCCTAAGGGAGTAGACGGAAATAGAAACAATATCAGATATATACAGTAAAGCAGTAAAATGCATGAATGCAGCAATACAAGCGAGGCAAGGGAGTCCCACTCAACCTCGAACCTAGAAAACAATAGGCAAAAGTGAACAGACTTCACTTTCAACCCAACAGGTTAACAACAAACAATACAGTCATGAAAACCAATCAATACATCAGAAATGAAATACAGCAAAAATGAACAGCCACAGCAGCTCGGCATCAACACCTGTCTTCAATTCATCTCCAAATAGCTACAAGCCTCAGCAAGCATCAATCTCCATCTCCTCAGCCTTCAAGCAAGGTCTTGATCATCAATCTTCCATCTACAATGGCTTTTCTTCCAGTCTCGAACTCCAGGATGAACATCAATCAACAAGATGAAGTGAATGAATGTTAGCCAGTCAATTACCTACCAAGGGTGGTTCATCAACTGTTAACATTATATCGACAATTTTCCCTCAAAAGTTCTATCTTTCAAATACATTCACTGATCCTTCCAAAGGAAGGAGGTGGGTACTTGAAAGAGACTTTGAATCATAGAGAAAGAATGGATGCAGACAAGGCATTCCATGTTTGGGAAACAAGCTTTCTAATCTAGAGCTCTGCCTAGCTCCTAAACCCTAGTCTCCTCAACAGCTGCTAGCAAGAATCTTCTCATCAACTCTGGAAGTTGGTCTTCAAGCTCTTGATCTCCAATGGCTTCATCATCACAAATCTTCAGCTCCCCCAATCCCCAAGCAATCCCAATACCCACACAAACAAACAATAATCCCCAGAGGGCACACCACACCAGTCAAACAAATATAGACAGTATATTAATAGCAGTAGGGGAATCCTGATATTTTCTAAGGGATCTAATAACTACCCATAATCCCTATAGTCCCATACCCCAAACTTTCAATCTCTAAATCCTAAGGGAAAAGAACTACTTCACCTATGTTGTCACTTAAACCCTAATTTTGTTCATGTTATTCACACCTAATCAAATCACCTAAAATTAATTTCTAAAATTGGGAATTAAATTTTATATACAAGCTAGCATTATCTACTAATCAACCTGAAAAGAATGGATTAAAAATATTGAAGCAACTATTCAAACCAAAATCACCAAATTCATGTATCAAACAAAATATCATTTACACCTAATTAAAAGAAAAATATACCAAAAATATTAAAATGAAATGAACTATTAATTTTTTTTGTATGATAATTTTCTTGACAAAATTATGAAAAGAATGCAAAAAGAACCAATTAAAAATATGCATTTTATGATTTGTTATGATTTTTTTGAAGATTTAATGTTTTTTAAAAGAAAATAAAAATGAATTAATGAGATGGAGGGTGCAGCAAGAAATTAAAATCAGTTAAAAGGAAGAACTGGGCCAGACAGGGGGGTGTTAATATCACATACGCGCGAGGCCCAAAAAGCATCAGAAAATAACAAGAATAAAAAATACTGGAACGGTGCGAATAGTAAGTTTTTACGTTCATTTGAGTTGGGCTTAGTTTGAGGGGGGTGTCAAAAACAAGTGAATGCTGAGCCCATTCAGAAAACTTAAATGAAACGGTGCGTTGCACCATTCAAATCTCCCTCCGTTTTTTAGTCAAATCGTGGCCGTTGGATTGGAAGCCAAGTCAATAGTCAAAGCAAGATCGTGTGGTCCTCATGTTATCTTCAACCTCCAGCAAACCCTAGCCCTGAAACTCTTCTCCCATGCATGATTTTCGAGCTCTCTGTTCTCCCTCATCCCTCTACACAGCCATGCCAATCATTCCTTCTAAAACTCAGCCAAACTCCAAACCCGATAAGCATAACAGTTAGGTTCCACCATTTTCAACTGATATCGACCTCTCCAATTCTCCCTAATTCTTGCCCTAACATACTCTACACATTATGCTGATCATAGCAAGCTAATGAACTAAGATTTTAGTGCTCTAATCCAAGAGTTATTCATCCAAACAGATCTTGCACTCCATGATCAAACTCCATGAAAGCTCTCCAAACTCACTAAACTCAGTCATCTATCCTACCTTAACCTTTCTATGCCATCAAAACCTAATAATCCTAACCTAAACAGCCAATTCGAATGAGGAACATACCTGGTGCAATTGATGAAAACAGGTACCAAATCCTCTTGATCCAAGGCTTGAAGTGAGTGGAAAATGATCCAAGAACTTGATGATGAGTTCTGTATGCAACCAATGATGCTCCAAGACTTTGAATCTCCCAATTCCAAGATTCTTGCACTTTGAATGATGATGATGAATGGCACGAATCCTCCTCAATTCTACCACATGCTTGTATGAATTCTGATATACAAATGATGATGATGAAAATCAGATCAAGAATGGTGGAAATTGATGATAGTTTGAGAAAGTTTGGATTGATTTTGCAAATTGAAGAAAGTGTGTGGAACTTATGTTTGTGAGCAATGTGAAGCACCAACCCTTGCATGAACCTCTTCATACCAATATATACATGACATTAGAACCTCCTAGAAACTTGGAGAAACTTCCCTTGCACTATTTCCTTACATTTTGGATTATGTTTCTTCCTTTGTAAGCAACCTTGAATAACTCTCAAAATTTGAACTAACCTCAAAATTCCACTTTAGCAAATGTTCTAAAAATGATTTTTCCATTCAAAATGACCTATAATTTTGTCCCCTTTGGCCAAAATATGAAAAATCTCATTTTTAAGGTCATTTTTATTCATTAAATCCACCAATTTTGAAACCTTGTGCTATGAACCTTTCCAATCTCTCATGGTCACTTTTCTAGACTCAAAATGTCATTTGGAACAAGTTTGATGTTGTAAAGTTTTCCATTTGAATCTTCCTTGTATGGGTTTTGGGCATAGGCTTGAAATGACCTGTAATTCTCAAATGACCAAAATACCCTTTGCTTGCCAAGACCATAAGTAGAGTTCCATAAATCACATGAAGGAACAACTCTTATGTTGACCAGAAACCCATTTGAAATCTCCTTGAGGGGTAAAAATAGCTTGGAAGTCAAGTCACTTTCACAGACAAAATTTCAGATACCTCAGATGACCTGTAACTTGCAAGGACCATAACTTGAGTTCTATAAATCTCCTTGATGTCTTCCACCACTCAAATTAAAGGTCTTGAGATCCTATACAAGTTTCATGTTGGCCAAGGATCCATTTGAAGCTTGCATTTTGACTTATCGTGCTTGGAAATTTGACCTAAACTAGGGGATTTTACACAGAAACCCTAATTTAGAAACTCCTCTTCTCCTTGATTTCTCTTGATTTCTTCTTAGCAAAACACCATATCCTTATTCTTCATGTCAAATGATGAACCCCACATCTTTCCAATAGCCCTTAATGCCTTTCAATCAGTCATTTGACCTAGAGTTGACCTAGAGTTGACCCCAGATGAAACCCTAGTTGACTGTCTTCAACTGCAATACTTGTGATCACACCAAGGAATTGTCTCCTTTTCCAAATGATTTTCTAAGTCCTCCAAGATGTCTAGATACTCTCCATGCCTTCAATTCACAGCTCATAACTTCTTTGTTGACCCTCAGATAAAAGATAGATTCAAGGCTTGATCCATTGACTTTCCAGCTTTCAAATTCTTTCTGATGGCTTGAAAGGGATTGAATTAGAATAATAACCTCTTGATGGGCTCATAGAAATGAGAATAATGATTGGTCCCCTGTTGGATGACTTGCTATGCTTATGCTATGCAGATGAGTAGACTATGTACATGACTCTATATGCAAATGCTAATGATATTGAAACATAAACCAAGTGAATAAGGTTGAGAAAATTTTAGGGTGCAACAGCTGCCCCTATTCAAGCGACTTGGACCCGATTGGGTGAAGAGCGAACGACCTTCAAACATTCGCGGTACGAGACGGTTGAATACTAAGAACCCGGAAATTTGCCAACCGCAGAAATAAACTACGCTCCTGCTTGGGGAACGACATTCATCAACTGAATCTGACTGTTATGGCAACCCACTGATCTCGTGTTGGGGATTATTCGTCTGCATTTCATCAGAAATAAATCGTCCACGTTAGGAGTAAACTCTTGTCCATGTTAGGAATAACATTGTCCACGTTAGGACTCACCCTTCCACGTAAGGAATAACCGTTCCACGTTAGGAATAACACCGTCCACGTAAGGACTCACCTTTCCACGTAAGGAATAACCTTTCTTTCCACGTCAGGAATAAACTTGTCCACGTTAGGACTCCATCTTTCCACGTAAGGAATACACTCATCTTTCCACGTAAGGAATACTTCTTTTCTCAATCTGTCCGCGTCAGGACTAAACTTTCCACGTAAGGAATCAATCTCTTTCCACGTAAGGAAACATCTCTTCTTCCACGTAAGGAATACAAAATTTCCACGTAAGGAATCTCCTTCTCTCCATGTTAGGAACACAATCTTCCACGTAAGGAATCACCATTTTTTCCACGTTAGGAATCAAACTTTGATCTGTCCACGTCAGGACTAAACTTTTTTCCACGTAAGGAATCTCATCTTGATATGTCCACATAAGGACTCAATCTTTCCACGTAAGGAATAAACTCATCTTTCCACGTAAGGAATCAATCTTTCCACGTAAGGAATCATATTTTGATTCGTCCACGTAAGGACTCCCACTTGATATGTCCACGTAAGGACTCAATCTTTCCACGTAAGGAATAAACTCACTCTTCCACGTAAGGAACTGAAACCTCTCTTTCCACGTAAGGAATAAACTCGTCCACGTCAGGACCCATGTTTCGTCTTGATTTGTCCACGTCAGGACTCAGGCATCTTCGACCCGCTGGGGAAATAACTTGTCCACGTCAGGACTCACATATTCCTCTGATGAAATAATAGAACCTGTCCATGTTAGGACTTGCACGTCTTCGACTTGCTGGGGAAGTGAGACTTGTCCACGTCAGGACTCACATTTTGCTCACAATACGGAGAAGGATAAATTTGTCCACGTCAGGACTCTCGCATCTTGACGACACGAAGAACTATAAACTTGTCCACGTCAGGACGCACATTTCACCATCACGAATAAAGCTATCTGCTGGAAATAAATTGTCCACGTCAGGACACCAACACGAAGAGTAACCCACTTTTGTCCATGTCAGGACTTCCCATTCAAGTAATTCTGAGTAATCGAACCTGTCCACGTCAGGACTAACACCTTTATCAGCTATGAGGAAATAAATCTGTCCACGTTAGGACCCACCTCTTCTCTAACACAAAGAAAACCTGTCAATAAAATTGTCCTCGTCAGGACTCCTCCTTCCATTGGTCCGCAAACTTCTTATCGCTGACGTTACAACAACTTTGCAGCTGACTCTACTGGGGATATTTGGAAACCAAACTTCCGGATGCCTGTTCTGATAACCGGCGGTGGCCTTTGAAATTCTGGTTCGGGAAACCCTTTAATGACAAATAACTCTGCTTGGGAATGAGGAGAGATTTTTGCCTACCCACTCTGGCGGGGAAAACACGAGAAATTCACAAATAACTCTGTGGGGAATAATGCCGAAGCTGACACTTCATTGAATGTCTCACGTCGAGACCTCGACTGTTTGGTGATTCATCTGAGCAAAAGCTCTCTCTACCTGCAAGAGAAACAATACTTGAAGCAAACGGTTAGCCAACCTGGTTTATGTTTCAAAATGCATGTGTTTGATAACGATGCAATGCTCCATTAGACATGGAAATGCTACGCTTTTATTTGGTAGAATATGACACTATATGCCAATGCAAATGCAGACTCGAACTGCTGAGATACAGGAACTGCTTCGGCAAAATAAATGCTGAAAACAATGCCAACTCCGCTGGGGATAGCCAGGTGCTACAGAATTATTCCAGCAAAATAAATGCTGGAAGAGTGAAGTCGACTCAGCTGGGAAATTAGGAACTTAAACCAAACACCTCGTTGAAGTAATACCCTGCTGGGGAATATAACTCTGCTGGAGAATAACAGATGCGCCTGGTATGATTGGACTTCTGCTGGAAAGTGAACGGATATCACACGGTATTTTGACAAAATAAATGCCAATGCGCCACACCAACTCTGCCGGGGAGAGCCTTAATCTTCGAGTTCCACTGGGAGGAAAACACTTGCTGAAAAGAGAACTCCACTGGGGATGGGACGATTCTCTTGGGGAAAATCAACTGACTCCGCTAGGGGAGAGTAAATGACCCTGCGGGGAAAGGTAAACTGTCTGAATACAGCTCACCAATTTGAAATATTAATCTTCTGAGGCTAAACCCCTCTGCTTGAGATAAGGAATCCTTCTGGGGGACACCATACTGCCTGAATACAGCCTACAATTTTGGAATCGCCAATTCTGCTGAGAATAAATGGCTTTGTTGGAGCATGCCCTCTGGATAAGCTACGACTAGCTGGGGAATTTGATTCTTATGCATGACATGCGCGGGGGTCGAGCCTTTCATTGCTGCAATCTTTTGATCGTCTTCCTCGTACGGCTATGAAACCTGCAACAACACAAACAAGACAAGACAAGCCTATGCAACCAAGTCGATTCAGGTTAGTGACATTATTTTCAGTTAATTCAAAGCTTTAGCAATTGTTGGCAAGGGCCAGTGATGTTATACACATGCTAGTTTCAGTAAACTTAGGCGCTTTATCATGCACAAAACAGTAAAGAACCAGCATCAAGTACTGAATAACATATTTTATTGATTGGGCCCCTGAATGGGTGGAATTTTTGTACACGGGATGTAACTCCTGAAAAGAGGAAGCTACGCAAAGCAGATATACAAGTATGCACAAGAAGCATAAATATATTGACAAACCAAATTTGTACACATGTCGGCAACGGGATGCAGACGAACACCACGAACTGATCCTCCTATGACTCGCCCGACTCTAATGCTTTCCCGGTATTCACACTTCCGAAGAGATTATATCCTATAATCGACCCCTCGAGCGTATTCTCCCGCGCTGATGCTCACTGTAATATCAAATTCGGACCGCAGTCATTTGCTTTTCAAATCCCTAACTTTTGCGTGAACCGCCCTTTACGGGTTTTCAGTTCACCGGGATACCCCTTTTTGCCGAAGCCGCCCAGTGTAGGTTTTCAACTTCGCGGGTGTACATTTTTTCATTTTATCCCTAACTTTTTCCCGAACCTTTCATTCTATTTTTGGTTCGCCAGGATGCCCCATTTTTGCCTGGACTCTCTTTTTTCTGTCCAGCGGGTCAATTTTAAGCAAAGTATTTTTTAACTGCGTCCGAATTCACAGGCGACGTGAAGTCTTCACCGTCCATAGTGGATAACAATAACGCCCCTCCTGAAAAGACTTTCCTGACAACGTATGGCCCTTCGTAGTTGGGGGTCCACTTGCCCCTGTGATCTGCCTGCGGCGGGAGAATCCTTTTCAGCACAAGGTCGCCCGTCTGAAAGCTTCGCGGATGTATCTTCTTGTCGTATGCTTTCTTCATTCGGATCTGATACAAACGACCGTATGCTAGAGAAGCTAGCCTCTTCTCATCCATCAAACTCAGTTGGTTCAACCTGTCTTTCACCCATTCTGCCTCGTCTAGCTGAACATCTCGCAATACCCTCAGAGAAGGGATCTCAACTTCTAATGGTAATACCGCTTCCATTCCGTATACTAACGAGAACGGGGTTGCCCCGGTTGATGTGCGTACCGTCGTACGATAACCGTGCAAAGCGAAAGGTAGCATCTCATGCCAATCCCTATAGGTCACCACCATTTTCTGAACGATCTTCTTGATATTCTTATTGGCCGCCTCGACAGCGCCATTCATCTTGGGTCGGTAAGAGGAGGAGTTGTGATGTTCGATCTTGAAATTCTGACAGAGCTCCTTCATCATTTTGTTATTCAGGTTCGAACCGTTGTCCGTGATTATCCGCTCGGGGATCCCATATCGGCAAATGATATCTCTCTTGATGAATCTGGCCACCACTTGCTTAGTTACATTTGCGTAAGACGCCGCTTCTACCCACTTGGTGAAATAATCGATTGCTACTAGGATGAACTGATGCCCGTTAGAAGCTGTCGGCTCGATCTTTCCAATCATATCGATTCCCCACATCGAGAACGGCCATGGCGATGACATCACATTCAGAGGACTCGGAGGCACATGGATCTTATCAGCATAAATTTGGCACTTGTGGCACTTCCTCGCAAACTTGAAACAATCAGTTTCCATAGTCAGCCAAAAATAACCTGCCCGCAACAGCTTTCTCGTCATAGCATGCCCACCAGCATGCGTACCAAAGGTACCTTCGTGTATTTCCTCCATGAGCAGCTTCGCCTCTTTTTCATCTACACAATGCAACAACACCAAATCGTGGTTTCTTCTGTATAAGACCCCATCCGGATTCAAATAGAAATTACCCGCTAATCTCCTGAGAGTTTTCTGATCTTGACTGGATGCCCCAGCCGGATACTCTTTATTCTTCAGGAAGTTAAGGATATCAAAATACCACGGTTTTTCGTCGGATGCTTCGTCAATAGCAAATACGAAAGCTGGTCTGTCAAGCCGAGAGATAACGATTCTGGGGGCCTCGTTCCAGAAGTTGACTTTGTACATAGAAGACAAAGTGGCCAGGGCGTCAGCCATTTGATTCTCGGCCCGCGGTACATGATGCAATTCAACCTTGTCGAAGAAAGGCAGCAATCTCCTTGCATAATTCATGTAATGTATCAAATTGGGCTGACGTGTCTCCCATTCCCCTTTTATCTGATTCACCACCAGAGCTGAGTCTCCGTATACATCCAGATGTTTGATTCGCAAATCAATGGCTTCTTCAAGCCCCATTATACAAGCTTCGTATTCGGCTTCATTATTGGTAACGGCAAAGGTCAATCGGGCAGTAAACGGGATGTGCGACCCGTGTGGCGTAGTGATGATTGCCCCTATTCCACTACCGTAAGCGTTCACAGCTCCGTCAAATATCATCTTCCATTTGGAACCCAACTCTGGTCCTTCGTCTGGCAACGAATCTTCACAATCTTTCATCTTTAGGTACATGATATCCTCGTCAGGAAAATCAAACCTCATCGATTGGTAATCTTCAACAGGCTGCTCTGCCAGGTACTCAGACAATACACTCCCTTTTATAGCCTTTTGCGAGACGTATTGGATGTCATATTCAGTCAAGACCATCTGCCAACGGGCAATTCTCCCTGACAACGCCTGCTTTTCGAATACATATTTGATAGGATCCATCTTCGAGATGAGCATGGTTGTATGATTCAGCATGTATTGCCTCAAACGCTTGGCGGCCCAGGCTAGCGCGCAACAAGTTTTCTCAAGCATCGAGTATCGAGATTCACAATCTATAAATTTCTTACTCAAGTAGTAGATCGCATGCTCTTTTCTCCCTGTCTCGTCGTGCTGACCGAGAACACAACCCATGCTCCCCTCAAGAACTGTCAAATACATAATCAAGGGTCTACCTGCCACTTGGGGTATCAAAATAGGAGGCTCCTACAAATACTGCTTTATCTTATCGAACGCCTTTTGACAATTTCCGTTCCATGTTACAGCTTGATCTTTCTTCAATAACTTGAATAATGGTTCACACGTGGCCGTTAGATGAGATATGAACCGAGCGATGTAGTTCAACCTCCCTAAAAAACCGCGCACCTCTTTCTCTGTTTTAGGCATCGGCATTTCTTGAATCGCTTTTATCTTAGCAGGATCGACCTCTATTCCTCTTTCGCTTACGATAAACCCCAGCAGTTTACCCGATCTCACCCCGAAGGTGCATTTGTTAGGGTTCAGTCTCAGCCTGAACTTCCTAAGCCTTTTAAATAACTTCAGCAGATTCACCAGATGCTCTTCCTCCGTCTGGGATTTGGCAATCATATCGTCAACATAAACTTCGATTTCTTTATGCATCATATCATGGAAAAGAGTCGTCATCGCACGCTGATATGTTGCCCCAGCATTTTTCAAACCAAAGGGCATCACTTTGTAGCAAAATGTTCCCCAAGGTGTTATGCAAGTAGTCTTCTCCATGTCCTCTGGCGCCATTTTAATCTGATTATAGCCTGAAAAGCCATCCATGAAGGAGAATATGGAGTATTGAGCGGTATTATCAACTAGCACGTCGATATGAGGAAGTGGAAAATCGTCTTTTGGGCTTGCTTTATTCAAATCCCTATAATCCACGCACATTCGAACCTTGCCATCTTTCTTTGGCACTGGTACGATGTTAGCAACCCATGAGGGATATTTTGTCACAGCCAGGAAACCAGCATCCCACTGTTTTTGAACTTCCTCTTTGATCTTCACTGCCATATCTGGTCTAGCTCTGCGAAGCTTTTGTTTGACCGGCGGGCATTCTTCTTTCAGTGGCAGACGGTGCACAACCATATCTGTATCGAGCCCTGGCATATCTTCATACGACCAAGCGAATACATCACTATACTCTCTGAGCATTTCAACCAGTCTAGGCTTGATATCGCTCTGCAGTGCGGCCCCGATACGAATATTCTTCTCAACCCCTTCCGACCCCAAGTTGATAATTTCGATAACCTCTTCGTGAGGCAGAAGGGCTCTTTCCTCTTGCTTCACCAACCAAGACAGTTCTTCAGGAACGTCACTATCTTCGACAACCTCTTCTTCGGCCTGAAATACCGGGTGCTCAAAGTCGGGACGAGTCATAGGTGGTTCAAGGATGTCATCTGAAAATGTTATCCTGCAAAAGGAATGGTTAAGTGCTTCAAAATGCGTATAAAGCGAATAACCGCGTTGCCATTTTATTGAAAAATACAAAACAAGAAAGACAAAGATCGAAATATTTGCACATGAAAAAACGCCATTTATTTAATGATTAACACGCAATGTTCATAACAACACAGCCCTAAGCAAATCACGATGCCCCGGGCAAGACATCAGATTATTCAACAATTAATAAAACAAAGCATTACTGTTTAAGAGTCACAGGAACAAGCTCCTGAATAGACCAGTTGCACAATCCCTGTCCTGGCGTGCTTGGCTGAATCCAGGCATCCATATCACAGTCGCTGTCTCCTTCGTCAGACTCCGAAGCAGCGTTGATGGTTTCATGACATACGCCACTAGCAGAGATGGTTATTGGCCCTCTGAAACGGGGTGTCCCCACAGCAGGTGTTGACGACGACGGTTGGTATCCCAGCCCGAACCGGTCCATCTTTACAGGAATATCCAGCACTTTGCCCCAGCCCTTTGCTTCTCCTGCCTCCACCAGAGCTTGAGCTTCTTTATACGACGAGACGGATATCTCCGACACTCTGCTCGGTTCGGGACCTTTGTCCTTGATACGCAACCCTTCAAACGCCTGGCAGGGTGTTTCGTGGATCTCTCCGTCGACCTCCACATATTTAAACGACGACAGATGGCTGACCAGGATGTCTTCTTCTCCGCATACGGTGACTACGCTATCTCCGACCATATATTTCAACTTCTGATGCAGGGTAGACGTGACTGCTCCAGCCCCATGAATCCAGGGTCTTCCGAGCAGGCAGCTATATGCGGGCTGTATATCCATGATATAAAATTCCGTCGCAAACACCTCCGGCCCTACCTGTAGAGGCAATGTTATCGATCCAAAGATTGTTCTTCGCGTGCCATCAAACGCTCTGACTACCAAGTCACTGGGCGTGCACAGGATTCCTCTGACATCTAGCTTCATCATCGCTTTCTTGGGCATCACATTCAAAGACGATCCGGTGTCGACCAATACATGCGACATTACTGATCCTCTACACTCTACAGATACGTGCAGCGCCATATTATGATCTCTCCCCTTAGGGGTCAAATCGAAGTCGGTAAAGCCCAAGTTGTGGCCTGCATTCACATGTGCCAATACTCCTTCCAGCTGATTTACGGAAACATCTTGGGGCACGAAGGAAGTATCTAGGACTTTCAGTAATGCATTTCTGTGAGCTTCAGAACACAATAGCAATGACAGTATAGATATTTTTGACGGTGTCTGCTGCAGATGCTCCACAATCTTATAATCACTTTTTCGAATCAAGCGCATGAACTCTTCTACATCTTTCGATGCCGATGCTTTTTCACTTGCTTGCACAGGGACATTCTCAACCATCTTCCCCTTTCCTTTCACTAGTCTTTCGGCCTCCACTTCAGGTGATATAAAGATCCTACCACTCCTTGTCATACCTCCTGAACCAACAACGTTGTCCACAGTCTCGGCTGGCTGTTTATTAACATCAATCTTTATTCCGTCACAATACACTTCCAACCCATATGACCATGGGACTGCTTTTGTGTTCTCGTACGGGATTGGTTCGGCCTTAGTTATGGTGATCGGCGGTCGGTGGACCGGTGCTGTTATAGTGATTGTCTTTCAAGGAATCGTTACAGTGGCCACATCACTCTGATCATCTGCTACTGCCCCTGCGGGCTCTTCGATTGCTGCTCGGTCAAACTGCAATGTGCCGCCGTCAATTAAAGTCTGGATGCCTTTATTCAAATCATCACACCCCCCAACTAGGGTCCAGCATTCTAAGCAATACTCGTCACATCCGGGATAAACACCCCCTTGCAACAATCTGCTTTTTATCTCGCTCAACGGCGTTTTTAAATCGTCGACATTCATAATCAGATTCAACCCTTCCTCAGTCAGAATGGCGTTTGCCCCATGATTAGGCATGGGCTTCTGCACTATATTCGGCCCTGCCGTTCCGAAATTGATAGCCTTATTGTCCAAAAGATCCTGCACAACATGCTTAAAAGCATGGCAACCCTCTACATCGTGGCCCGGAGCCCCAGAGTGGAACTTGCAGTGCCTGCTTGCATCATAACCATACGGAGGAGTTCCCGTTATCGGTGCCAGAGTTCTCTTCTCTACCAGGTTCAAACCCAACAATGTCTGCAACAAATCTGCGTACGTTGAGGGCGGCTTCTCAAACACTCTTCTTGGTTTACCACCCTGGAATCTTCGCTGAGCAGGCTGTGCCCCCTGCTGTGGCTGCTGCTGCTGCTGCATTGGCTGCTGCTGAAACGGTTGTTGTTGATATGGAATAGTAACACTCGCCACCTGCTGCGGCTGATGATATTGGTTTCGACCCCTGCCTCGGCCTCAGCCTCGACCTCTAAATACTGCGCTTGCCTCGCCCTGACGGCGCCCACCAAAAGCCTTCCTATTACTGCCAGATGCAGTTGATTCCTCAGCCTGGAACCTGCCTTGCTTAATGTTGTTTTCAATCTTTTCTCCCATCAGAATTAAGTCTGAGAAACTAGCCAAAGATGTGTGAAACAAATTGTCATAAAACATGCCTGTGAACGTGCCGATGAACATGTCGTTCATTTCCTTGTCTTCTAAAGGAGGACGGACCCTGGCAGCCATGTCGCGCCACCTTTGCGCGTACTCTTTAAAGCTCTCACCCTTCCTCTGAGACAGCCCTGTCAATTGGACCCGATTGGGCGCCAAGTCGTTGTTATACTTGTAGTGAGCTACAAATGCCTCTGCCAATTGCTTCCATGTCTTTATATTAGTTGGCTCCAACCCCATATACCACTCTAGGGAAGGGCCTGATAGACTATCTTGAAAGAAATGCATTAGCATTCTCTCATCAGTTGAGTATGTAGACATCTTTCTGTAATAAGCCCGTACGTGCACTTTCGGACAGGTGTCCCCTTTATACTTATCAAACGTAGGAGCTTTGAATTTGATTGGCACCCTCAAACCAGGTACCAAGCCCATTGTTGACATGTCTAAGCCCACAGCACTTTGGTTCAGGACCCCCCTCATCTGCTCTTCTAGCATTCTGATCTTCTGGGAGTTATCCATCGGCCCTTCGAAACCTCCGTCGGAGAAAGCGTCCTCCTGCTGATCTTCTTGCCACATACCATTTCCAGCTCCATACCCATCATATTCATTATTGCGGCCGACTTTTATCTAATTCATCACCGGGCCTCGACCTCTGTTGCCGTACCCCTGAACACCTCCAGCAGGCCCAAAAGCCATTAACCCAGCGCCGTTTCCATTTCCGAAACCTCCGTAACCCTGATTGGCCACACCATAACCATCTTGCCCAAAGCCTTGAGCATTGAAACCATATTTCCCAGCGTTATCGAATCCCTGATCGTTGAACCCGAATCCAGCATTGCCGAAACCGTTGCCTCCCATATTATCACCCAGGTTGACATCACCAAGCCCAACGTTATGGACAGCAGTCTCGTTCCCAACTCCGACGTTACCGTTCCCAGCAGCGGTAGCGTTGTTGACATTAGCAGCAGGTATATTGACTACAGGTGGAGCCACTGGCGTGGGAGTGTCATCTCCATGAACAGTATCGACTCGCACAGACTGATGATCCTCGTTACCGTGACCGGCATTTTTGACCAACAGAGGCTGCACCATGGCTTGCAAATTCTCCTGACCTTTTGCAATAGCTTCCATGGTCTGCATAAAGAGGGCTAGCTTCTCGCGCACATCTTGCATCTCGTTCTGCATTTGATCCATAATTCTTCGACAGTTGGTGCGAGTGGAATAGCGGTGCGGGTGCTGATCTGCAATCTTGGAAAGTACCTGGTTCAAAACAGGAAATAAGACACCATCCAAAGATTACCTGTAATGCAATATGAATATGAATGCAATGCAATGTGTGTCTGTGCATTAGGGAAATTCATTCCCTGATTCTAGTGTGAAGGTGCCAGTGCTAACAATATAAAGACCGGAGCTGAATCACAGAAAGCCTCATATATTGCGGAGAAACCAATAAGCCAAGAATACAATATCACTGAGAGTACAATGAGAAGGCATGACCTCAACCAACAATCCTGGTGATGGTCAGCACTATGCAAATAAAGCATACAAGTTACTACATGAAATGATCAAACACTCCCATAAGTCTGGTACTCTTCTAGCAACTTCTTGGTCTCCGGATGACTTGGTTGGGTAAGCAGCCCTTCAACAAGTTGGTTTCTTCTCTTGAGAACACGTCGCACGTCTTCAGCAGTTTCCTCCCATGCCCCTTCTCCGAAGCGATCCTCTAGTTTACGCTTCTGAGACACAGCTTCATCTCTGCCTTTGATGGCCTTGTTTAGTGCATTCTGGAGACTATACTGGGTCATCACTTCTTCTTCACACTTCTTGATGCTGGACTTCAACTGCTCTTCGAGGTCGGAGATTTGCTGCTTCAACTTATCTTCCCTCTTCTTATTGTTGGTGAGCGTGGCATTCCAAGTCTTATTGCAAGAAGAGATTTCTTGGTGTGCTGCGTCGAGCGCTTTCTTTTTGGATTCGAGCATGTCATGGGAGCTTCTGAACTCTTGCCCCAGACGTTCGCGCTTCCTCTTCTCCTTAATCAGCTCAGCCCCTAGTCTGTTCATTAGCTCAATCTGCTGTTGGAAAGCATGCACGACCTTGTTTTTCTCGCTGCGTATCTGGGCTAGCTCCTGCTCTAACCCTTCGTTGATCTTCATCAAGGCTTCTTTTTCTTTCACAACTTGCTAGTAGGCCTCCCTAGAAACAGTAGTTGGCTCTGTTACCGGGATAGGAACAAGGGCTGATGCATCTGGAAACGGCATCCGCAACTGACTTGCTCTCTCCTGGATCCAAACTCTGTAAGGTGCATAGGCCTGACAGTCATTTTTCCCTAACAACGGCTTCCCCCTTCGGTTAATACGCGTCCAGGCATGCTGTAGCTTGGCCAGTAACTCCCCCTTCAAGTCTCCGGTGAAGTACAGAGATTCCTGTACTTCTTCCTCCTGAGGTGGGTTCTTCAGCGCATATCCGAACTGACGGACCAACAGAGATGGGTTGTAATTGATACACCCTTTTCTTCCTATCAGCGGGACATTAGGGTACCCAGAACAACTGAATATAAGCTCAGCCCCTAGCAGGTCTCGATCAAACCACTCAACGTCTTCGGAAGATAGCCTCATCAGGCGCTCCAACCAGCTAGCGGTGGGTGCACTCTCCACAAAAGATCCCTTTATGGGAAAATGACTCTTGAACCACATATTCAACAAAGGCGCACAACAGTAAACCACCTTTCCCCTTCTGTTTTCATTCTTGTAGTGCAAGGAGTGGTAGAAGTCTCCGATCAACGTTGGCACTGGATTGCCGGCAGCAAATAGATGGAAAGCGTCCAAGTCTACGAATTGGGCAAGTTAGGAAACAGCACAATCCCATAAATGCATAGAGCCAAAATAGCATTGAAAACCACCCAACATCCGCTCTTGGCATACTCCTGAGCTTTGCCAACCAGGAAATCAAGAGAGAAACCTGAAACCCCAAGCCAAGAAGTCACTAACAGTTCTGCAGCGTCCATATGCAAGGCTTTAGCTAAGTCCTCCAACTTGGGCTCAGCAGCAGAGTGAATAAAGGGAACCTTGTTCTGCACTGGTAGCTTAGTAAATTCCACGTACTCCTCAATGGTAGGCCCTAGAATGAAGTCAGCAAACGTAAAACATCTCAATGCGGGGTCATAGAACTGCATCAAGGTGTACAGCCCGTTCATCTCATCAGCCGAGGGCTTGCAAACTAATCTCAGTAATCTCCCATGACTCATTCTGAAGCCCCTTCTAACCTCCTCATCAACAAGAGATATCAGACCGAGCAAAGAAGTAATATCAGGTGTAGGCAGCTTATACGCAACTGTTTTCCTCAAACCAGCCATAATCAATACTCAGAAGTCTGGGCACTAGAATCGGAGGATATGCAAATGCACCTGCAGCACAGACACACGTTAATGGGATGCAATGATAATGGGTATGCAAACAATGAAATGCAAGTAACATGCAACAGGGACCAAATGTCGTAGCTGAATAGCCTGAACCGTATCAAGAGGTCTCAAACAGACTCTTTAGAAGTCCTCAAACCCTGGTCTCAGATAGACCTAAAACAAAGCTCCAACAACGGTCTCTGACAGAACTCAATCATAACTCCAACTGGTCTCTGGTAGACCTCAAAACTCTCCAACTGGTCTCTGACAAACCTCAGAACTCTCCAACTGGTCTCTGACAGACCTCAGAACTCTCCAACTGGTCTCTGACAGACCTCAGAACTCTCCATAAATACCCAGGATCTCAGATCAAGAAATAAACCGGTAGTCTGAAGGTCTAGTTACCTGCATAACCCCAAACCCTCTCACAGGTGGATGTCCTAGTAACTGACAAAGGTATGGCATCTTATGCGGTCGTCGGCGTCACAGACTTTCAGGGTTGATGATACGATTCCCGGAAGGAGTGGCATCATCAAATCCTGAAGAGGCCTCACTTAGCTAACTTCCAAATGATCGGTTCCCGGAGTCGACAATTCAGCTGACCAACAACCCCTTCGACCCAAAGGGTAGAAAAAGAAGCCAACCAGAAGAACCTCGTCCGAGTGTAGATTTCATGAGACACTAATGCAAGCAAAGCCGGCACGCGCCCACTACTTTCTACTCTAATTCTAGGTGCACTCAAGCCCAGGTCCGACTTATCTCTCAATCATAGAACCACCCATCACACCCCAATACAGCAATAATAATCAATATATATAATGCTGAAAATAAAGGTCAGAAATATAAATCCATACAAAATCCTCGACGAGAAAACAAGCGTTAGGATTGACTCTCCTAAGGGACGTTGGATCCCAAATGCATAAGAACTATCGCAGTCCTTAGCAGCCAGGGGACGTTGGATCCCCAGCAGAGTCGCCAGCTGTCGCTACTGCGAAAATCGGCGCCGGCTGACAGAAGAGTCGCCACCGTGCGTTATTTATCCCACGGGAGGGAAAGGAAACGCTCAGAGTAAACCTCGCACAACACGGGAAAAGGTATGGTCGTCGCAACCAAAACCTGGATTCGGGAGTCGGTTACGCAAGGGGAAGGTATTAGCACCCCTCACGTCCGTCGTACTCGACGGGATCCACGCTTGTTTTCGGTCGAAAAGATTGTTATTCTATCTAAACTAAGGGTTAAGGGTTAAAAGAAAAGAAAATGACTCGGCAAAGTATCGCACTTTATGCCTACGTATTCCCGTCTGGAACGAGAAATCAGAGTCAACGTAGTTCGCCTACCTACGGGAAGGGAGGGGAAGGTTGCTCGCTAGGATATCGCATCCTATGCCTACGTACTTTCATACAGCATGAAAGATCAGAGCAAACGTAGTTCGGGCCACGTACGACACAAGCTCGTCTTGATTGATTTTATTCCTTCTGAAAAAGGTTTTTCTGATTAGCAGTCCAAGCGGACAAAAAATGACGTCTTGATGAGTTCACATTCTTTTACGAAAGAAGTGTCTTTTATTGTGTTTGAAATATTTATTGTGTTTTTCTGTTTGTTTTGAGAAAGAAAGAGACAGAGCTCTAACCTACGGTTGCAAAGGGAATCAGACTAACCTACTGTTATCATGCATGGGTTAAGACCTAATGTCTATCATGCTCCTCTCTTGCGCAGAGAGAAACAGAGATCCTAAGGGAGTAGACGGAAACAGAAACAATATCAGATATATACAGTAAAGCAGTAAAATGCATGAATGCAACAATACAAGCGAGGCAAGGGAGTCCCACTCAACCTCGAACCTAGAAAACAATAGGCAAAAGTGAACAGACTTCACTTTTAACCCAACAGGTTAACAGCAAACAATACAGTCATGAAAACCAATCAATACATCAGAAATGAAATACAGCAAAAATGAACAGCCACAGCAGCTCGGCATCAACACCTGTCTTCAAGTCATCTCCAAACAGCTACAAGCCTCAGCAAGCATCAATCTCCATCTCCTCAGCCTTCAAGCAAGGTCTTGATCATCAATCTTCCATCTACAATGGCTTTTCTTCCAGTCTCGAACTCCAGGATGAACATCAATCAACAAGATGAAGTGAATGAATGTTAGCCAGTCAATTACCTACCAAGGGTGGTTCATCAACTGTTAACATTATATCGACAATTTTCCCTCAAAAGTTCTATCTTTCAAATACATTCACTGATCCTTCCAAAGGAAGGAGGTGGGTACTTGAAAGAGACTTTGAATCATAGAGAAAGAATGGATGCAGACAAGACATTCCATGTTTGGGAAACAAGCTTTCTAATCTAGAGCTCTGCCTAGCTCCTAAACCCTAGTCTCCTCAACAGCTGCTAGCAAGAATCTTCTCATCAACTCTGGAAGTTGGTCTTCAAGCTCTTGATCTCCAATGGCTTCATCATCACAAATCTTCAGCTCCCCCAATCCCCAAGCAATCCCAATACCCACACAAACAAACAATAATCCCCAGAGGGCACACCACACCAGTCAAACAAATATAGACAGTATATTAATAGCAGTAGGGGAATCCTGATATTTTCTAAGGGATCTAATAACTACCCATAATCCCTATAGTCCCATACCCCAAACTTTCAATCTCTAAATCCTAAGGGAAAAGAACTACTTCACCTATGTTGTCACTTAAACCCTAATTTTGTTCATGTTATTCACACCTAATCAAATCACCTAAAATTAATTTCTAAAATTGGGAATTAAATTTTATATACAAGCTAGCATTATCTACTAATCAACCTGAAAAGAATGGATTAAAAATATTGAAGCAACTATTCAAACCAAAATCACCAAATTCATGTATCAAACAAAATATCATTTACACCTAATTAAAATAAAAATATACCAAAAATATTAAAATGAAATGAACTATTAATTTTTTTTGTATGATAATTTTCTTGACAAAATTATGAAAAGAATGCAAAAAGAACCAATTAAAAATATGCATTTTATGATTTGTTATGATTTTTTTGAAGATTTAATGTTTTTTAAAAGAAAATAAAAATGAATTAATGAGATGGAGGGTGCAGCAAGAAATTAAAATCAGTTAAAAGGAAGAACTGGGCCAGACAGGGGGGTGTTAATATCACATACGCGCGAGGCCCAAAAAGCATCAGAAAATAACAAGAATAAAAAAAACTGGAAACGGTGCGAATAGTAAGTTTTTACGTTCATTTGAGTTGGGCTTAGTTTGAGGGGGGTGTCAAAAACAAGCGAATGCTGAGCCCATTCAGAAAACTTAAATGAAACGGTGCGTTGCACCATTCAAATCTCCCTCCGTTTTTTAGTCAAATCGTGGCCGTTGGATTGGAAGCCAAGTCAATAGTCAAAGCAAGATCGTGTGGTCCTCATGTTATCTTCAACCTCCAGCAAACCCTAGCCCTGAAACTCTTCTCCCATGCATGATTTTCGAGCTCTCTGTTCTCCCTCATCTCTCCACGAAATCAAACACCTTCAAAAGCAAAATTGCTCTAGAACAATCCCTCTACAAAGCCATGCCAATCATTCCTTCTAAAACTCAGCCAAACTCCAAACCCGATAAGCATAACAGTTAGGTTCCACCATTTTCAACTGATATCAACCTCTCTAATTCTCCCTAATTCTTGCCCTAACATACTCTAAACATTATGCTGATCATAGCAAGCTAATGAACTAAGATTTTCGTGCTCTAATCCAAGAGTTATTCATCCAAACAGATCTTGCACTCCATGATCAAACTCCATGAAAGCTCTCCAAACTCACCAAACTCAGTCATCTATCCTACCTTAACCTTTCTATGCCATCAAAACCTAATAATCCTAACCTAAACAGCCAATTCGAATGAGGAACATACCTGGTGCAATTGATGAAAACAGGTACCAAATCCTCTTGATCCAAGGCTTGAAGTGAGTGGAAAATGATCCAAGAACTTGATGATGAGTTCTGTATGCAACCAATGATCCTCCAAGACTTTGAATCTCCCAATTCCAAGATTCTTGCACTTTGAATGATGATGATGAATGGCACGAATCCTCCTCAATTCTACCACATGCTTGTATGAATTCTGATCTACAGATGATGATGATGAAAATCAGATCAAGAATGGTGGAAATTGATGATAGTTTGAGAGAGTTTGGATTGATTTTGCAAATTGAAGAAAGTGTGTGGAACTTGTGTTTGTGAGCAATGTGAATCACCAACCCTTGCATGAACCTCTTCATACCAATATATACATGACATTAGAACCTCCTAGAAACTTGGAGAAACTTCCCTTGCACTCTTTCCTTACATTTTGGATTATGTTTCTTCCTTTGTAAGCAACCTTGAATAACTATCAAAATTTGAACTAACCTCAAAATTCCACTTTAGCCAATGTTCTCAAAATGATTTTTCCATTCAAAATGACCTATAATTTTGTCCCCTTTGGCCAAAATATGAAAAATCTCATTTTTAAGGTCATTTTTATTCATTAAATCCACCAATTTTGAAACCTTGTGCTATGAACCTTTACAATCTCTCATGGTCACTTTTCTAGACTCAAAATGTCATTTGGAACAAGTTTGATGTTGTAAAGTTTTCCATTTGAAGCTTCCTTGTATGATTTTTGGGCATAGGCTTGAAATGACCTGTAATTCTCAAATGACCAAAATACCCTTTTCTTGCCAAGACCATAAGTAGAGTTCCATAAATCACATGAAGTCATACTATACCATTCTAGAAATCTAAGACAATTAGGAACAACTCTTATGTTGACCAGAAACCCATTTGAAATCTCCTTGAGGGGTAAAAATAGCTTGGAAGTCAAGTCACTTTCACAGACAAAATTTCAGATACCTCAGATGACCTGTAACTTGCAAGGACCATAACTTGAGTTCTATAAATCTCCTTGATGTCTTCCACAACTCAAACTAAAGGTCTTGAGATCCTCTACAAGTTTCATGTTGGCCAAGGATCCATTTGAAGCTTGCATTTTGACTTATCTTTCTTGGAAATTTGACCTAAACTAGGGGATTTTACACAGAAACCCTAATTTAGAAACTCCTCTTCTCCTTGATTTCTCTTGATTTCTTCTTAGCACAACACCATATCCTTATTCTTCATGTCAAATGATGAACCCCACATCTTTCCAATAGCCCTTAATGCCTTTCAATCAGTCATTTGACCTAGAGTTGACCTAGAGTTGACCCCAGATGAAACCCTAGTTGACTGTCTTCAACTGCAATACTTGTGATCACACCAAGGACTTGTCTCCTTTTCCAAATGATTTTATAAGTCCTCCAAGATGTCTAGATACTCTCCATGCCTTCAATTCACAGCTCATAACTTCTTTGTTGAACCTTAGATAAGAGATAGATTCAAGGCTTGATCCATTGACTTTCCAGCTTTCAAATTCTTTCTGATGGCTTGAAAGGGATTGAATTAGAATAATAACCTCTTGATGGGCTCATAGAAATGAGAATAATGATTGGTCCCCTATTGGATGACTTGCTATGCTTATGCTATGCAGATGAGTAGACTATGTACATGACTCTATATGCAAATGCTAATGATATTGAAACATAAACCAAGTGAATAAGGTTGAGCAAATTTTAGGGTGCAACACATGGGTCTGGAGCCCACTAGTGTGCGCACATGGAAGGATCTTGCTGAAGCATTTGTGCACCACTACCAATACAATAGCGACTTGGCCCCAAACCGAGTTCAGTTGCAGAATCTGTCGCAGAGGAATAATGAAGGGTTTAAGGAGTACGCCCAGCGGTGGCGTGAGTTGGCAACTAGGGTTCAGCCGCCGATGGTTGAACGTGAGCTCGTGCAGATGTTTGTTGCTACCCTCCCAGGGGTTTACTATGAGAAGTTAGTCAGCGGTATGTCTGGGACGTTCTCAGATCTCATTATCACGGGTGAGCACGTCGAAAATGGGATCAAGATCGGGAAAATTCAAGGTGAGTCATCCTCAGCTGGGGGAGGCGGAAAGAAACCTTATGCTAGCAAAAGGCGAGAAGGAGAAGCGAGCGCTGTGACCAACACTCGAAGGAAGGGTAAAGGCCCTCAGCAGTAGGTGGCCAGTATAAATATCCCGGTAGCTCCGCAGCAGCAGCAACCAAATCAACAGGGATACAGGAAGTATCAGAATCGGGCACCTTTGGCGAACCGTCACTTCGAGACACCGCCCATGTCGTACGCGCAACTCTTGCAGACTTTGCTTCAGCTACAGTTGATCCAGAAGAGGACGCTGGCTCCCTTGACAGGGGCACCTCCGCCAGGGTACGACACGAATGCCACTTGTGATTTTCACTCAGGGGCACCAGGCCACACAATAGAGAACTGCAAAGCCTTCAAGCATAACGTGCAGGACATGGTGGATGCCAAGATCATCAACTTCTCCGATAATGTGCCAAATGTCACGAAGAATCCTATGCCGAATCATATGGGAGGCGGAGTGAACGCCATTATCGAAGAAGAGAATTTGGATTTGTTGACTGATGTTAGAGATCTGAAGACGCCGCTTAGCTTCATTAAAGCTAAGTTGCTGAAAAGAGGGTTCTTTCCAGGTTGCGGAGAACTATGTATGGACTGTGCCACACGTTCTGATGGATGTGAGCAGTTAGTAGAAGGAATCCAAAGTCTGATGACTGAAGGGATTTTACAGTTTAGCCGGAGGGCTGAATATGGATCAGGAGAGGTAGTGTTGAAGCAGGCCGATGAAGTCGCCACCATCACCATCCCTCGTCGGCCGATAACTATTTCTGCGCCCAGACCGCCCACAATTACTATCACCAAAGCTGGGCCGATACCCTTCAAAAGCACTAACGCTGTCCGATGGCATTATGGGGCTGAAGTCTACTGCAATGGTCAGAAGTTGGAGCTGGAACCGTTTGGGTCGACTGTGGAGAACCTTGCGGGAGTCAGTGGTATCACTCGCAGCGGAAGAATGTTCGCACCACCAGAGGTCGTGGCGGAGAAAGCGGTCAGAGCTGATGCGGCTGATAAGGGTAAAAGTAAGGTCGTTGAAGAGGCCCCGTGTGGGGAAGAAACAGATTTGCTTGTTAAAGATGCCGAGGAGTTTATGCGGTTGATCAAAAAGAGTGACTACAAGATTGTGGATCATCTCCATCAAACGCCCTCAAAGATTTCCATTCTGAACCTGTTGCTGTGTTCTGAAGCACACCGCAATGCGCTGCTGAAGGTGTTGAACACCGCCTATGTGCCGCAAGAAATATCGGTGAATCATCTAGAAGAGGTTGTAGCCCACGTAAATGCTGGAAATGGGCTAGGTTTCACAGACCTGGAGCTGACGCCAAAAGGGAGGAATCACAATAGCGCCCTGCACATCTCGATAGAGTGTAGGGGCACAATCATGTCGCACGTGCTGGTGGACACAGGTTCGTCGCTTAATGTTCTTTCGAAAAAGGCATTAATGAAGTTGGATACTCGTGGAGTGATCTGCACACCCAGTGATCTGGTTGTGAAGGCGTTCGACGGAACTAAACGACACGTTTTCGGGAAGGTGACCCTGCCAATCCAAGTAGGCCCGGAAACGTTCGACGCGGTCTTTTATATTATGGACATCATGCTTGCCTACAGTTGTCTCTTGGGTCGGCCGTGGATCCATGCCGCTGGTGCCGTGACCTCCACGTTGCACCAAAAGCTCAAATATGCTGTCGGGGGAAGCATCGTAACCGTGTATGGCAAGGAAGACATAATGGTGAGCCATTTTTCGTCCTTCAAGTATGTGGAGATGGATGGCGAAATCCATGAGACTCTAGGCCAAGCGTTCGAAGCTGTCAGAGTGAAGGACGTAGCTCCTGTAGTCACGGAAAAGCCAGAGATGACTCTCTCCTCATTCAAAGAAGCTCGGGCCGTTGTCCAAGCCGGACCTACCCCAGGCTGGGGGCGAATTTTGGAGATACCCAACAAGCAAGACAAGTTTGGGTTGGGATATTCTCCTGGAGCTGAAGCTTCTTCTTCGTCTAGCAGTGCGTCTCGAGGTAAAGGGCCGATCCAGTTTACTAGTGGCGGAGTGATTTTCGAAAGCATCAACGCGGTGTCTGAAGACAGCGAAGATAACGACTGTGACCTCGACTCTTGGATACTGCCAAGCAATCCAGGCGAGGGCCTTACCAACTGGTCCGTCAAGGATATCATCCAGATGACAAGCGAAGAGTAATGATTTACTTTTTCCAATCATTGTACAACCCTATGTCCTACCCGGGGCATAGTGGTTTTATTGTCAGGGCCTTGTTGGATTATGTACATGCATTTTGTTAATAAATCAAAGGCGTTTCCTTCGTATTCAAATATCGTGATCTCTGTTATTCCTGTTTTATATTTGTTTTGAAAAACAATAAAATGGCAATGGGGTTTGTGCTAACCTGCACATCCTTGTTTTAAACTTAACCCTTGTTATTGCAGGATCCACATAATAGATGACATCGACTCTGGACCTTCTACGGCTCACTTCGACTTCGATTGCCCGATCTATCAAGCCGAAGAAGAGATTGATGAAGACGAAGACCTTCCTGAAGAGTTGGCCCGCTTGTTGAAACAAGAGGAGAAAGTTATTCTGCCTCATGAAGAGGAGATTGAGATCGTGAATCTGGGTTCTGAAGAACTCGTCAGAAATGTCAGGATAGGGGCTGCATTGCAGAATGATGTCAAGCAGAGATTATTCGAGATGCTGAGAGAGTATAGTGACGTCTTTGCTTGGTCATACGAGGATATGCCCGGACTCGACACGGACATCGTGGTCCACCACTTGCCGCTGCGAGAAGATTGTCCTCCCGTTAAGCAGAAGCTTAGGAGGACGAGACCAGATATGGCTGTTAAGATCAAGGAAGAAGTGCAAAAGCAACTTGATGCTGGCTTCTTAGCGGTCACCACTTACCCTCCGTGGGTCGCCGACATAGTGCCTGTACCGAAGAAGGACGGTAAGGTGCGCATGTGCGTCGATTATCGGGATTTGAATAGGGCGAGCCCTAAAGATGATTTCCCGTTGCCTCATATCGATGTGTTGGTCGACAATACAACCCAGTTCTCCGTGTTTTCGTTCATGGATGGCTTCTCCGGTTACAATCAGATCAAGATGGCCCCGGAGGACATGGAGAAAATGACGTTCATCACTCCCTGGGGAACATTTTGCTATAAGGTAATGCCCTTCGGTCTGAAGAACGCAGGGGCCACTTACCAACGAGCAATGGTAACTTTGTTTCATGACATGATTCATCACGAGATTGAAGTCTATGTTGATGACATGATTGCGAAGTCCGAAATGGAGGAGGGACATCTGGTCAATTTGCTGAAGCTTTTTGAGAGGCTTAGGAAGTTCAGGTTGAGGCTGAATCCTAACAAGTGTACTTTCGGGGTACGGTCCGGAAAGTTACTGGGGTTTATCGTGAGTGAACGAGGCATCGAGGTTGATCCTGCGAAAATAAAAGCCATACAAGAAATGCCAGTGCCAAAAACAGAAAAAGAAGTTCGTGGTTTCCTGGGCCGAATAAACTACATTGCAAGGTTTATTTCTCAGCTCACAGCCACGTGTGAACCGATGTTCAAGCTTTTAAAGAAAGATCAGGAAATTATCTGGAATGAGGATTGCCAGAAGGCATTTGATAAGATAAAGCAGTATCTTCAGGAACCTCCAATCTTGATACCCCCAGTGGCTGGACGGCCATTAATCATGTACTTGACAGTTCTTGAGAATAGTATGGGGTGTGTTCTCGGTCAGCACGACGAGACGGGAAAAAAGGAGCATGTCATTTACTACTTGAGTAAAAAGTTCACAGACTGTGAATCTCGCTACTCGATGCTGGAGAAGGCGTGTTGTGCACTAGCCTGGGCTGCCAAACGTTTACGACAGTACATGCTCAATCACACCACCATGCTAATTTCGAAGATGGATCCGATCAAGTATGTCTTAGAGAAGCAGGCTCTTTCGGGTAGGATTGCCAGATGGCAAATGGTCTTGACGGAATATGATATTCAGTACGTATCCCAGAAAGCCATCAAGGGAAGCGTATTGTCTGATTACCTTGCCGAACAGCCGATCGAGGATTACCAGCCGATGAAATTTGAATTCCCTGATGAGGATATCATGTTTCTCAAAGCGAAGGATTGCGATGAACTGTTGCCCGACGAGGGGCCAGATAGGAAGTCCCAGTGGAAATTGATATTTGACGGGGCGGTTAATTCCTACAGAAGTGGCATAGGGGTGGTCATCACGACTCCCCACGGATCCCACATCCTGTTCACTGCGAGACTGACGTTTCCAGTCACCAATAATGAAGCGGAGTACGAAGCATACATCATGGGTCTAGAAGAGGCAATTGATTTGAGAATCAAGAACCTAGATGTATATGGTGATTCGACGCTTGTGATTAACCAAATTAAAGGGGAGTGGGAAACTCGTCAATAGAATTTGGTGCCGTACATGAACTATGCCAGAAGGCTACTTCCGTTCTTTGATAGGGTGGAACTCCATCATGTGCCCAGGGCTGAAAATCAGATGGCTGACGCCTTAGCCACACTGGCTTTAATGTCTAAAGTCAACTTTTGGAATGAAGCTCCAAGGATTATCCTTTCTCGTCTTGATAGACCTGCATTTGTCTTTGCAATCGAGGAAGCCGCCGACGGCAAGCCATGGTTCCATGACATCCGGACTTTCCTTATGACTAAGGAGTATCCTGCGGGTGCGTCAACCCAGGATAAGAAGACTCTGAGGAGGCTGTCTGGAAATTTTTATCTCAATCCTGATGGAGTGTTGTATAAAAGAAACCACGATCTCGTGCTACTCAGATGTGTAGATGAGAAAGAGGCGAGTATGCTTGTGGAAGAAGTCCATGAAGGCACATTTGGTACGCACGCGGCGGGCATGCTATGACAAGAAAGATCCTGAGAGCAGGATATTACTGGCTGACGATGGAGGCTGATTGCTTCAAATTCGCGAGGAGATGTCATAAATGCCAGATATATGCTGATAAAGTTCATGTTCCGCTGTGCCCATTAAATGTCATGTCCTCCCTGTGGCCGTTCTCCATGTGGGGCATCGACATGATAGGCAAGATTGAGCCCACTGCATCTAACGGTCATCGCTTCATTCTAGTAGCTATCGACTACTTCACCAAGTGGGTGGAGGCAGCCTCGTATGCTAATGTGACCAAGCAGGTGGTGGCTAAATTCATAAAGAGGGACATCATCTGTCGTTACGGAATCCCCGAGCGGATCATTACTGATAATGGTTTGAATCTGAATAACAAGATGATGAAGGAGCTGTGCCAGAGTTTGAAGATTGAACACCACAACTCATCTCCTTACCGGCCGAAGATGAATGACGCCGTTGAAGCGGCCAATAAGAACATAAAGAAGATTGTTTAGAAGATGGTTGTGACCTACAAAGATTGGCACGAGATGCTGCCATTTGCACTGCACGGTTATCGTACAACGGTACGTACGTCGACTGGGGCAACTCCTTTCTCCTTGGTGTACGGTATGGAAGCAGTCCTACCGTTAGAAGTGGAGATCCCTTCTTTGCGAGTTTTGGTTGATATGAAACTCGACGAGGCAGAATGGATTACGAACCAACTGAACCAACTCAGCCTGATGGATGAGAAGAGGTTAGCATCGATTGCACATGGTCGTTTATACCAGAGCCGAATGAAGAAAGCGTATGATAAGAAGGTGCGTCCTAGGAGCTTTCAGACGGGTGATCTCGTCCTGAAGAAGATTCTTCCTCCACACTCCGATCACGGGGGCAAGTGGACTCCCAATTACGAAGGTCCATACATCGTCAACAAGGTCTTCTCGGGAGGAGCTTTGTTGTTATCCACGATGGATGGTGAAGATTTTGTATCCCCGGTGAACGCGGACGCAGTTAAAAAATACTTTGCTTGAAAGAGACCCGCTGGACAGAAAAAAGAGAGTCCAGGCAAAAATGGGGCATCCCGACGAACCATAAAAAAGAAAAAGGTTCGGGCAAAAATTAGGGATATAGATTGAAAAAATGTACACCCGCAAAGTTGAAAACCCGGATGGGCGACTTTGGCAAAAAGGGGTATCCCGGTGAACTGAAAACCCGCAAAGGGCGGTTCACGCAAAAGTTAGGTATTTGAAAAAGGCAAATGACTGCGTTCCGCGTGTGGACTTTCTTTGTTTAGTGGTTTGGAAGACCCGAGGGCCGTTTATCTGAATCAATCTGTTCTGAAGCTGAAGCGTCGGAGAAGTATCAAAGTCGAGTGGGTCATAGAGGGATCAACTCATGGTGTTCGTCTACGCCTCGTTGCCGACATTTGTATATACTGATGTATATTTATGTTTTATTTTTGCGCGGCTTCCTCATTCCAGGAGCTTGCATCTGTTGTAAAACAATTTTACCCATTCAGGGGTTCGTTATCAATAAAATGTATACTATTCAGCAATTCTGTTTGCCTGTTTAGCATTTACCTGTTTTGTTTGTGAAAAAGAACGCCGATGTTTTTGATAAAATGCGCATACATAAACTTACTAGCCTAGGCCACTGATTGTTGAAACAATGAATTACTTGAACATTGTCACGAGATAATAACCTTGATAGGTCCCTTTGAGAAGGGTGTCTTGTCTGTTTGTTTGTGTTGTTACAGGTGTAGCATATTCCAGACGGAGCGCCGTGCGCATCCCCAAGCAGGATGATTCCTCCTTCTCCAGCAAAGTTTAGTAGCCTCTCCCCGCAGAGTCTGAGTGCGAGATCGTGAGCATTGATATGTATCCCCCCAGGCAGAGAAGATTCTCTCCCCCAACCAGAGGTATCCTGGAGGATCACCATCTCCCCAGCTGAGTCAGGCGTCGAAGCGTATGTTCATCCCCTAACACCGGGTCACAAGTGCAGGCCTCGTAAGGAGACTATTCACTGAAGTGTGTAGTAGTTGATAGTGCCAGACTGAAGTCTCCAGCGGAATTGAGATTCCCCCCGCAGAGTCGTACTCCCCCTGGTAAGCAGAATGATTTCTCCTTCCTCAGCCAAGTTTGCAGATCCCCAAGAGAGCCGAATCCTTGGAAGCCGCTCGGGCCATGAATGGTTTTCCCCAGTGGAGTGTTAAATAGCTGATGCCACATTTCCCCACCGGAGTCGTTATTCCCAGGGAAGTAGCCGTGAAGGCCGTGCAGTCTATTCCCGCGATTGATATCGCTTTCCCTCAGCAGGTCCAGGTTCTCGTAGAGCTTCGTTCCCCCGCAGCACTCAACTGAAGTTGTGTCCCCTGCGGAGTCCAATTGAGATTGGTGTGACCTTGTTCTCCTTGGCAGGATGATTCCTCCCCCTATCTGAGTGGTTCTTTCTCCTTGACAGGAGGATTCTCCCTTCAGCATTTATTTTGCTGACGGGATCGCATCATTGCGCATGACTGCATAGCATTTATCATAAACGCATAGCATTTCCACCGTGTGGAGCATGGTGCCATTGCCGAAGCATATGCATAATAAACATGATCTAGGTTGTTACCGTTCTTGTTTTGCAGGTGTTCCGCCGCAGAATTGATTGCTCAGGATGATTCCTGAAATTCTCCCCAACGAAGTCTCCTGCTCAAGATGACTCTTGAAGTCCCCAGTGAGGTCGTTTGCTTAAGATGATTCTTAAGATCCCCAGTGCAGTCTCCAGAGTTGGTTGCTCAAGCTGATGCTTAGAGTCCCCGACAGAGTGTTTGCTCAGGATGATTCCTGAAACCTCCAGCATAGTTATCGGTTCAAGATGATTCTTGAAGTCCCCAACGGAGTTATTTGTCAAAGATGATTCTTGAAGTCCTCAGCAGAGTTGATTCATCCAGAATGATTTCTGGATCCCCGAAGCAGAGTTACTTGATAGTTCTCCAGAATCCCCAGCGGAGATGCGTCATCCCCAGCAGGTTTCTGAATAGCAAAGTTGAAACTTTCCCTGAAGACTTGATGATTGAAGTCCAACTGTTAATGAAGCAGTTCTCTCAGCTGATGCGGAGTGCCTGATGGCAGAGGTTTGGATATTCCCAATTGGTTCATGATTGACCAAGTATTCTATTCCCGACTTGCTGATGAAGTCCGGCTGATGCCCGTAAGTTTTCTTTGAATGCCTGATGGCATGATTTAACGTGATCAACCTGATGGTTGACCTGATGAGTCCCGAGGAATCTTGATGCCTGATGGCTTGATCGACCATGTATTACCGGTTACCGTGTGACCAATTCTCCAGCTAGTTGCCGTGCAGCTAATATTTCAGTATTCGAAGATTTGTTCCCATCAGAGTACCGTGTACTTGTGCAGTTGGCAAATTTTCGGGTTTGTTGGTATTCAACCGTCTTTTACCTTGATTGGTTGAGAGTCGGTCGCTCCTCACCCAGTCAGGTTCAAGCTGTTTGAATAAGGGCAGCTGTTGCACCCCAAAATTTGACCAACATTTCTTTACCTAGCTTGTGTTCATCAAGAGGTATGATTACCAATCAAGAGTTATATGAGACTTTGAAGCTAGCCAAGAAGGTTATTCAAGTGTTCAAGGGTTGATATCCTTGTCAGAGAAGTGAAGAGATCCTCAGAAAGATTGGTTGAAACCAAGGTTGTGTGCCTCCTAACTTGAGAGTTGTGGGAGCTCCTCAGATGATTCTGAAGCTATGGGGATGGACTTGAAGCTTTGAGAGAGCTTATGAGAGGTCTTTAAAGCTATCATGAAGCCTAGAGAGGCCATTGTACAAGAATAAGAAGACTCAGCCATGAGTGGTGCAATTAGGGTTTGACTGGGTCAACCCTAGGTCAACTGATGATTTGGAGAGGGTTGAGACCTAATCCAAGAACCATGTGATCATGGATTGATGCATTGAGATGCTATAAGGATGATTCCAAGGTCAACTCATCATGATTGAGGAGTTTGAGAAGTTTCAAGCTAGGGTTTCTAAGGCTTGACAGTGTAAAATCCCCTAGTTTGACCCTTATCTTCAAGGCAATTTAGCTCAAGATGTGATTGTCATCTCATCTTGCCCCCAACATGAATGTTGTAGAGCTTGTTCTTAGATTTAATTTGAGTACTATAAGTCCTTGATAGGATTTGTAGAGCTCAAGTTATGACTTTGACAAGTTACAGGTCATCTGAGGTATGTGAATCTGGGTCCTTGAAAGTCACCCAACTTGCATCCAACTTTTGCCCAAGAAGGATGATTCCTATGAAATTTTGTTCAACATGAATGTTGTTCCTCATCTTCTTAGATTTCTAGAGAGTACTAGAAGTCCTTGATAGGATTTGTAGAACTCAAGTTATGGCTTTGACAAGTCAAGGGCATTTTGGTCATTTGGAAATTATAGGTCATTTCAAGCATAAGGCCATATCTCCTATTTCCAAGCTTCAAATGGAAAAATATTCATCATCAAACTTGCTTAGAATGATGTTTTAAGGCTAGTAAGGAGGTCATGAGATGTTGAAAAGGCTTGTAGCAAAAAGTGATAAAAATGACCTAAAATAGAGACATAAGTTAAATAAGTTGAAGTTGGAAATTGGAAATTCCAAGTTACACATCCAAACCATGGCATATGATCGGTCATTTTGACTCCAAAGGACATTTTAGAAACAATGGTTCAGCCACTTTTTTGAATTGAGGCCTAGATCATGGGGTTGCTTTGGAAAATGCTTGCTTGCATCATAAGGTACAAAGGCAAAATACAAGGAAAGGCCATGTACAAGCTAGCTATGCATCTCAACACATCCCATATCTCATGTAAGGAGAATTTCAGGTCAGTTACAAGTGTTGCAAGGGGCTTGGCATGAGATGAGGCATGAGATGAGATGAATCCATAAACTCATGACATGAGAATTCCAATTTCTCATTGGATGGTTCCAGATGGTTCTAGATGAGTCTAAACCATTCTATATATGCTTTAGAACTTTCTCAGATGCAAGGTTGGTAAGAGATTTGAGATAAGAGTGAGATAGCCATTTCAATTGCTTCCATTGCAAGTTGAAATCAAATTCCACATTCTGATCCATTTCCATTCCTTCTTTCAATCCAAACACATTTCCTTGATCACACTGAAGCTGTGCAGACCAAATTGAAGGCAAAACCATGGAGAATTGAAGATATAGCACTTGGATTTTGAAGGTTGCAAGTCACCATCGGGTTTGGAGATTCAAGCTTTCTTGGCCCAATCTTTTGCAAACAGAAGCTTTATTATCATTCAAGGATCGATTCTGAAGAGTTTGAGAGCTTGAAGTAGAGGATTACCCTATCTGGTGTGCAAGATTTGACAGGTTAGTAAACTTTCTTCTACACCATGATTTAGGCATGATTAGGGAGAATTGTTAGGTTAGAACGGTTAGAGACCATTAGGTGTTGGATTCTGGGAAGTTTGGGATCAATTGGTGAAGTTTCAGTTGATGACACCATTTTTGTTTTGACCAAGAACTCAAGATATAGTGAGCTATAGCATGAATTTGATATCAAGAATTAACCAGTGTGAGATGGTGATCATCCTGAGGTAGTTAATTTCAAGAATTGTTGGAGTTGATGTCTGAGCTTATTTTTGACCTTGGATCGGGTTTGAAGATTTAGGATGATTCAATTGATTTCAAGACCATGGCTGTGATCAGCATGAAATTTAGAGTGGATTAGGGTTTGGAATCTTAATTTTTCATGGAGAATTGAGGTGATACGAGTTTGGTGAAGATGGAGCTTGAAGCTCTGCTTCCATGGATTCTTCAGTTTGAACCCTAGCTGGAGGAAGAAGACAGTGCCATAGCCATTGGATCATGTTGGAATCATTGACTGTGACTTGGATCGTGTGGCTGAGGTTTAATCTCACATTTGAAGAGGGAAGTTCTGAAGAGCTTAAACACGTCGTTTCATTAAAAGGGACATTGGGCCTGATTGATATCCCCACCCCCTTTCATGGCCCATGATTGTTTTGAACTGAATTTTGTTACTCTTTACACCGTATGTTTTTCTTTTTCTTTATGATTTCTAAATTGATTTTCTGATGATAATTGGGCCTAGCGCGCATTACTAATCCCACCCCCATTCTGAGCCAATCTGGAAAATGAACTGTCTGGCATTGCTATTCACACAAAGGTTTTCATATTTTAATTTCTATTTCTCCATTTTTCATTAATCTTTGAAAAATCATAATAAATAGAAAAATGATGATTTTTGCATGGGGATGTTTTCTCCCATTTCATGATAATGTCTAGAAAATTATTAAAACCATAATATTTGCATTTCATGCATTTTTAATATTTTTTGGGTATTTTCTCTTTTAAATAGTATTTTAATTCTTTTCTGTTGATACATAGACTTGTAGAATTTTGTTTAGCTAGTTCCCTTTGAATTTTTAGGCTATTCTTATTAGGATAGTTAGATTAGGACATTAGCTCCCCTCTGGATTTATTCCATAATTTTGTGATTAATTTTTGATTAGTTTAGGTTAGATGACTTTAGGTTGTGTAGATTTAGGTTAGTCCTTAACATAGGTCCACAATAACACTAGAATTTTGGGTTTCTAGGTCAAGGTAGATATTGGGACATATAAGGGTATTAAGGGTAGTCATGTAGGATCCCCTAGAAATTATATTAGGTTTTAATATGATGGTATGCTATTTTTAATTGATTTTTGTAGTTGATTGTTGATTTTGTTGCCCTTGTGGGCTTGTGTTTTGTTTGCTTTGCTTTGTGGGCTTGGTGAGCTTGATTTTGCTTTGAGGAGCATTGAGGAGCATAGTAGAAGACTTGGAGATTGAAGAATGAGCTTGAGAGCTTGTAGGCTTTGTTTGTTTTGTTGTTGTTTTAGGGTTAGGAATTAGGAAGAGTTTAGACCTAGTTGATTCCTTTCTTAAACATGGATGGTATCTTTCACCTCCATTCCTCCCCATGATTCAAGGTCCTTCCATGGTATTCACCTCCCTCCTTTAGAGGGATAAGGGATAGTACCTGGGAAGTAGAAGCTTTGAGGGAACCCTTCTTTTGATGTTGAACCCTTATAGGTCACGTTTGGTGGTCAGTAAGCAGTTTAATATCCCAGCTTATCCAGTTAAGTGATTTCTTCTGGTTTGAATATCTTGAGAGATGTTGGGCTTGAGTTTGAAGATGAAGACTTCATTGAAGAGTATGGAAGAGGATGATTCCTTGAGCATTGCCATTGTAGCTGAAGCTGGAAGAGCATGAAGATCAAGCTGATACTTGAAGACCCAATGAAGATCCAGTAAAGATTGAATGAAGAGCTGAGGCTTGAGAAAAGACTGAAGGATGAAGTTGACACTTCTAAGTGATCAAAGAGGATGATTCCATGAGCAGCTGAAGCTTGTAAGAGGAGAAGAACAAGTTGAGACTTGTAAAGCAAGGAGAGCTTGAGAGCCTGAAGACTAAGTTAACACTTATGAAGAAGATTCAATTGAGATTGAGTATAGAGCTGAGGCTTGAAGATCAAAGATGAGTTGATACCTACTTTGAGGCTTGGAGATCCTGAAGGAATCAAGATTGATACTTGTGGTTAAGAGTGAAGCCTGAAGGTGGAGCTGATTAAGGAGCTGAAGCTTGAAGAAGAAGATAAGTTGAAACTTATGTTGAAGGGTTGAAACCTGGAAAAGCAAATTGATATTTGTCAAGAGTGATGGAAGTCTGAAGACTAAGTTGCTGTTAGAAGAGCTGAAGCTTGGAGTGGAGAGAGGAGTTGAGCTGCTTTCTTCTTTGTTTCTTTTCTGTATTGGTGTGCCTTGTTTGACTTGCTTGATGCATTAGAATAAGTCCATATCTAGAATAGCTTTAATCTAGGAGCATGATTGCACTAGAGGTTGAGTTGTTCCCTCTGCTTGTATTTTTACTGTATGGCTTTGCTTGCGGGTATTCGGTGGAGCCCAGCTCCCTTGCCCATGTGGTTTGTTTTGCCTGATGGCATTTTACTCTATTTCTTCTGAATGATTGCAGTTTATCCTGTTTCTGCTTGATAGCATGTTGTTTTATTTTCCTCAGTATGATTACTGTTATTCATTCTGGCTTGAGGTCGAGATGAGCTTGTGGAGGCTGATGCCCCACACACATTTCCTCCCTCACTTGCATTGCATGCATTTTACCGTATTCCTGTTTACTGTTTAAGCTGATGCTTTATCTGTTTCTGTGTATCATTGACATGATCCCTTAGGACTCTCATTTCCTTTGATAAGGAAGTGATGATAGAACTTTAGGTTGAAACCTATGCATGATAACTTCTAGGAGTTCCCCGTTTCAAACCTCAACCATAGGATGAATCCTTGGCATGACAACAGTAGGACTTGATAGTCTCCCTCCTAGTTGAGCCTGTTCTCTTCTCATCTCAAAACAGTTTAAGATACAGTAATCGTGAATTATTTCTTTCGTGCGTTACGAGCCTTAAGCTATTTGAGAAAGGATTGTGGGAGAGTTTCTTTTCCACAGTCTGGATGTTTAGTATGGTACCCTTTGGGTGACATGCGACGCATTCACTCTCAGGTCATAGTCTCTAGTGCGATTGAAATTGCAAACACAATAAAAAACACTTCTTCCGTAAAAGACAGAAAACAAACCGTAGTGTCCCGAACTACTTAAGCTCTGATCTCTCATACCTGTTGAGAGTACGTAGGCACAATACGGATGTATTGGCGAGCCACCTTCCCCGTAACCCGTCGTAGTTCGAACTACGTTGACTCTGATTTCTCATTCTCTGATGAGAATACGTAGGCATAAAGTGCGACGCTTTGCCGAGTCATTTTTCTCTTTTGTTTAAGCCAGCCTTGATAGGTAGATAGATAAACCAACTCGTCCAGTAAACACAACAAGCGTGGATCCCGTCGAGTACGACGGACGTGAGGGGTGCTAATACCTTCCCCTTGCGTAACCGACTCCCGAACCCAGACAATGGTTGCGACGACCTTGTCTTACCCTTTTTCGTTAGGTTTTTCCGATCGTTTCCTTTCCCGCTCCAAGGGATAAATAACGAAAGGTGGCGACTCTTCTGTTGTGCCGGCACCTTATTTTCGTGAAAGCGACAATTGTCTGCCATTGCGAGAAGAATGTCCGCCTGTTATGCAGAAACTTAGAAGAACCAGACCAGATATGTCTGTGAAGATTAAGGAGGAAGTTCAAAAATAGTGGGATGCGGGGTTCCTTGTTGTTACAACTTATCCCTCATGGGTCGCCAATATAGTACCGGTACCAAAGAAAGATGGTAAGGTGAGGATGTGCATAGACTATCGTGATTTGAATAAGGCGAGCCCAAAGGACGACTTTCCGCTTCCTCATATCGATGTGTTGGTCGATAACACTGCTCAATTCTCCGTGTTCTCCTTCATGGATGGCTTCTCGGGTTACAATCAGATAAAAATGGCGCCAGAAGACATGGAGAAAACAACCTTCATTACCCCATGGGGAACATTTTTCTACAAAGTGATGCCCTTTGGTTTGAAGAACGCTGGGGCAACATATCAACGTACTATGACGACGCTCTTTCATGACATGATGCATAAAGAGATCGAGGTTTATGTTGATGATATGATTGCCAAATCCCAGACGGAGGAAGAGCATTTGGTTAATCTGCTGGAATTGTTCAAGAGGCTTAGGAGATTCAGGCTGAGGCTGAATCCTAACAAGTGCACCTTCGGGGTGAGATCCGGTAAACTATTGGGGTTTATTGTGAGTGAAAAAGGAATTGAGGTTGATCCTGCTAAGATAAAAGCAATACAAGAAATGCCAACTCCTAAAACAGAAAAAGAAGTTCGTGGTTTTTTAGGGAGGTTGAACTACATTGCTCGGTTCATATCTCACCTAACCGCTACATGCGAGCCATTATTCAAATTGTTTCTAAAAGAATCAGGCTGTAACCTGGAATGAAGATTGTCAAAGGGCGTTTGCAAAAAATAAAAGAATATTTGCAGGAACCTCCAATATTAATACCCCCAGTAGCCGGAAGACCATTGATTATGTATTTGACGGTTCTTGAGGAAAGTATGGGTTGTGTTCTCGGTCAACATGACGAGACTGGACGTAAAGAGCATGCGATTTACTACTCAAGTAAAAAGTTCACAGATTGTGAATCCCGTTACTCAATGCTCGAAAAGACGTGTTGTGCGCTAGCCTGGGCTGCCAAACGTTTGAGACAGTACATGTTAAACCATACAACCATGCTAATTTCAAAGATGGATCCGATCAAATACGTATTTGAAAAGCAAGCACTCTTCGGGAGGATTTCTCGATGGCAGATGGTGCTGACAGAATATGATATTCAATATGTTTCTCAAAAGGCTATCAAAGGTAGTGTTCTGTCAGAGTACCTAGCGGAGCAGCCGATTGAAGATTACCAAGCAATGAGGTTTGACTTTCCTGACGAGGATATCATGTACCTGAAAATGAAAGATTGTGATGAGCTGTTGCCGGATGAAGGTCCAGAGTTGGGTTCCAAATGGCAGTTGATATTTGATGGCGTTGTTAATTCCTACGGTAGTGGAATAGGGGCAATTATCACTACTCCTCAAGGGACGCACATCCCTTTTACTGCCAGATTGACTTTTCCAGTTACCAATAATGAGGCTGAATATGAGGAGTGCATTATGGGTCTTGAGGAGGCTATTGATTTGAGAATCAAATATCTTGACGTATACGGGGAATCTGCTCTAGTGGTCAACCAGATTAAAGGAGAATGGGAGACGCAGAAGCCCAATCTGATACCCTATATGAATTATGCAAGGAGATTGTTGCCTTTCTTTGACAAGGTGGAATTGCACCATGTACCACGAGCAGAAAATCAGATGGCAGATGCTCTCGCCACTTTGTCTTCAATGTATAAAGTTAACTTCTGGAATGAGGCTCCTCGGATTGTTATCTCTCGCCTTGATAGGCCCACCTTCATATTCGCCATTGAGGAAACATCCGATGGCAAACTGTGGTACTTTGATATCCAAAATTTCCTAAAGAACCAAGAGTATCCGACTGGGGAATCCAGTCGAGATCAGAAGACTCTTAGGAGATTGGCTGGCAATTTCTATTTGAATCCGGATGGTGTCCTGTACAAGAGAAACCACGACTTGGTGTTGTTGCGATGTGTGGACGAGAAAGAGGCTAAGTTGCTCATGGAAGAGATCCATGAAGGTACATTTGGTACGCATGCTGGTGGACATGCAATGACTAGAAAATTGTTACGGGCAGGTTATTATTGGCTAACAATGGAAACAAATTGTTTCAAGTTCGCGAAGCGGTGTCATAAATGTCAAATTTATGAGGACAAAATTCATGTGCCTCCGAGCCCTCTGAATGTTATGTCATCACCGTGGCCTTTCTCGATGTGGGGAATTGATATGATTGGCAAGATTGAGCCCACAACATCAAACGGACACCGGTTCATTTCGGTAGCCATTGACTACTTCACCAAATGGGTGGAAGCAGCGTCATATGCTAATGTCACCAAACAAGTGATAGCCAGATTTATCAAAAGAGATATTATCTGCAGATATGGAATCCTAGAGCGGATTATCACCGACAACGGCTCAAACATGAATAACAAGATGATGAAAGAGCTGTGTCAGAATTTTAAGATCGAGCATCACAACTCTTCTCCTTATCGGCCCAAGATGAATGGTGTTGTCGAAGCGGCCAATAAGAACATAAAGAAGATTGTTCAGAAGATGGTTGTGACTTACAAGGACTGGCATGAGATATTGCCTTTCGCTTTGCACGGTTATCGTACGACGGTACGCACATCAACCGGGGAAACTCCTTTCTCATTGGTGTATGGCATGGAGGCAGTGTTACCATTGGAAATTGAGATTCCTTCTTTGAGGGTTTTACGCGATGTCCAACTTGATGAGGCAGAATGGGTAAAAGATAGACTGAATCAGCTCAGTTTAATGGATGAGAAGAGACTGGCTTCTCTAGCATATGGTCGGCTGTATCAGAGCCGGATGAAAAAAGCTTACGATAAGAAGGTATGCCCTCGAATCTTTTAGACGGGGGCGATCTTGTGTTGAAAAAGATTCTCCCACCATAATCAGATCACAGGGGCAAATGGACTCCCAACTATGAAGGTCCATATGTCGTTAGAAAGGTTTTCTCTGGAGGAGCCTTACTGTTGTCCACCATGGATGGTGAGGACTTTACGTCTCCTGTGAATTTGGACGCAGTTAAAAAATACTTTGCTTAAAGTGACCCGCTGGAAAGAAAAAGAGAGTCCAAGAAAAAATGGGGCATCCCGACGAACCATAAAAAAGGAATAAAAGGTTCGGGCAAAAGTTAGGGATAAAATTGAAAAATGTACACCCGCGAAGTTGAAAACCTGAAAGGGGCAACTTCGGCAAAAAAGGGTATCGCAGTGAACTGAAAACCCGCAAAGGGCGGTTCACGCAAAAGTTAGGGATTTTAAAAAAGCAAATGATTGCGGTCCGAGTTGATACTGCATTGCTTAGTGGTTTGCGAATACTTAAGGGTCGTATATCCGAAATAATCTCTTCCGAAGATCGAGTACCAGGAAAGCGCCAGAGTCGGGCGAGTCATAGGAGAATCAGCTCATGGTGTTTGTCTGTACCACGTTGCCGACATGTATATCAAATTTATTTTGTATCTTTCTTTTTGCTTCTTGTGCATATATTGTATTTTGGCTTGTGTGTAAGTTCCTCTTTTCAGGAGTTATTTCCCGTGTACAAAGCTTTGCCTATTTACAGGCCCATTCAATAAAGCATGTTATTCAGTACTTGATGCTTGTTCTTTACTGTTTTGTTTATGAAAAACGCCGATGTTTTTGATGAACTTGCATTTGCATGAACTTACTGGCCCTTGCCAATAATTGCTAAAACTTCGAATTGACTGAATGAACGTCACAGATATTAACTCGGATAGATTTTGTTGTGTAGATTTGTTTTGTCTCGTTTGTGTTTTGCAGGGACCTTACCTTTGAAGCAAACGGTCAGAAATTGTATTCCCCAGCCAAAGTCTCTTGACGTAGGGCCTGATTTCAGTTGATGTCGTTCCTTAGCAAGTCGTATCTTATCCCCAGAGAGTGGAGACGACGCTTATTCCTACCAGATGTGGAATTATCCTCCCCGAGAGAGTATCACCAGGAATGTCGCCTGAAGAGTATCCTCATGAAAGTTGTCCATAGGATATCCCCAGCAGGTCAAAATCAATGTCCCCTGCAGAGGCCGTCTCCCCAGAGGATGGTTACTCCCTTTTCCCGCAGGTCGTCATTCTTTCGTTAGGATGATTATCCTCAGCTGAGTTTGTAGCTTTGAGTTTGTAGACTGTGTCCCAATAGTGTAGTTCTTCCCCCCAGAAGGGTAGCATCTGTCCCCAGCAGGGTTTGTGTTTTCTTCCCAAATGTCTGATCTCTCCCCAGCAGAGTTGGTTGTTTCCGGCACTTATTTTGCCGGAATACTTTGTGATACCCGTTCATCCCCAGCGGAGTTGGTTTTGTTCTTGGCTTTTTATACCCGGGTGTTTCTCTGCAGTTGATCCTGCATTTGAATATATCATCATATTTGCATCTACCCAAACGCGTAGCATTTCCATGTCGAATGAAGCATTACGCCATTGTCAAACATACGCATTTTGAAACATAAGCCAGGTTGGTTAACCTTTTATTTTCAAGTGTTGTTTTCCCTGCAGGTGGAGAGAGCTCTTGCTCAGATTAATTACCAGATAAGCAAGGTCTCGGCGTGAGACGTGTAGTGATAATGTTCGTTTTGTCATTATTCCCCACAGAGTTGCTTGGATTAGTTTCTCTTATCCCTCCAGCGGAGTAATTCTTCAAAATTGATGTTATGACAGTATCAAAAGATTTCGTGAATCATTTTTTGGAAGTTGCCACCTATGTCAAAGTAGGTGTATGGCAGTTTGGATTCAGAAAATTCCTAGTAGAGTCCTTCTCAGATTTGCTGCCATGTCCGCGCCAAGAGTTTGAAGAATGGACCAGTATTTTGTTACCCATCTGATTGATGGAGTTAGCTACTGCAAAGATAGGCAGAGAGGCTGTATTCAGAGTTATTTTTCCTGTATTAGGCAGAGTTATTTCCCGTAGTGGTGACGGAGTTATTTTCCTGTATTGGCAGAGTTATTTCCCGTAGTGGTGACGGAGTTATTTTCCTGTATTAGCAGAGTTATTGCCCGTAGTGGTGACGGAGTTATTTTCTTGTATTGACGGAGTTATTTCCCGTAGTAGTGACGGAGTTATTTTCTTGTATCGGCAGAGTTATTGCCCGTAGTGGTGACAAAGTTATTTTCCTATATTTGGCAGAGCTGTTTCCCGTAGTGGTGATGGAGTTATTTCCCTGTGTTGTTGGCAGAGTTATTTCTTATTTGTTGATAAAAACTATTTCCTCATTGGAAGTCGCCAAAGTTAGTCCCTGTGTTGTTGGCAGAGTTGTTTCCCCAGTAAAAGCGTCAGAAAAGATTGTTACCTGTATTGACAGAGATTGTTACATGTGATTGACAGTGATTTGCACCTGTGTTGACAGTGATTGCTACCCGTGTGGACGGAGTTATTATCCGTAATCGATGGATTATCCTCAGTGGAGTTGTTACCTGTGACTGATAGAGATTGTTATTCCAATTAAAGACGGAATTGTACCCATGTGGATGGAGTCCTTCCTTGTGTTGACAAAGTTTAGCCCCGTTGTGGACGAAATCGTTTCTCATAAGGTTAATTCGATGCCTGTGGTGTCACACAGGGAGTTAATGTTGAAATCAAAAGTTTTATTAGAAGATTGATCAGTTGTTGCTATAACAAATGGGTTCAGTACAACGGATGTTGTTCACCGAGCAATTTCTGTAGTTCATGTCAGCAGTTGGCAAATTTTCGGGTTTCTTGGTATTCAACTGTCTTTTACCTCGATTGTTTGAAGGTCGTTCGCTCTTCACCCAGTCGGGTCCAAGCCGTTTGAATAGGGGCAGCTGTTGCACCCCAAAATTTGCTCAACATCTTTTACTTGGTTTATGTTTCATTGCACTACCATTTGCATAGTTATATCATTTGCATATCATGGCATATCATTCATCCAATAGGAGATCAAGTGTGATTATTATCAAGAGAAGCCTAGCAAGAAATATTATCCAAGCTTGAGAAGTCATCCAAGTCATCAGGAGGTGGTGGGAGGTCTTGATCAGCTGAGGACTATCAATGAGATGTGAAGCATGAAGGGTGAATATGAGATGTGTATAGAGCTCATGGAGTGCCTAGAAAGCCATGTTGGAGCTAAAACAAGTCATCAAGTCAAATGCAAGAGCCATAGTTGAAGTGCAGATAATTAGGGTTTCATCTGGATTAACCCTAGGTCAATTATGCAATTGAAAAGCATTTAAGCCTACTTTGAGGTCATGAAGTTCATGGAATGATGTGATAATACATTTGTGGTGTTGTGCCAAGATCAAATCAAGAAGAGTCAAGAATGTGGGAAGTTGCTAAATTAGGGTTTCAGTGCAAATTATCCTGTTTAATTCCTAACTTCAAAGCCACATAAGTTAAGGTACAAGTTTCAAATGGATCTTTGGCCAAAATGAAACTTGTAAAGCATCTCAATACCTTTAATTTGAGTATTAGAAGTCCTCCATTGGATTTGTAAAACTTAAGTTATGGTCCAGACAAGTTACAGGTCACCAGATGAATGTGAAATTTATCTGTGAAAGTCACTTGACTTCCAAGCAAATTTTGACCTAGAAAGAGTTTTCACATGAACTTTTGGCCAACATGAAAGTTGTTCCTCATGATCTTAGCTTTCTAAATTGTACTATAAGTCATCCATCAGATTTGTAGAACTCAAGTTATGAGGTTTACAAGTCAGGGGTATTTTGGGAAAGTCAGATTATAGGTCATTTTCAAGCATAGGCCAAAATCTCCAATTTGCAAGCTTCAAATGGAAAATTTCTCAACATGAAAGTTTCTTGGAATGATGTTTTGAGTGCAACCAAGTGGTTATGAGAGTTTGTTTTGGCTCATATCAAAAAGTTATTTGAAAAGGCTTGAAAAGGAAGAAAATTCAAATGATTAAAGGAGGGAAAAATGGGATTTTGTGTTACAAAACCAAAACCAAGAAAATAAGTACATTTTTTGATTGGAAATTGCATTCTAAGATCATTGGCAACACCATAATTTGGAGTTTAGTTCAAGTTTTGAGAGATAGCGTATGGTTACTTCACTTGCAAGTCACATATCCAAATCAATGCACAAGGCAATTCAGGCTAATTTCTTCATCCAAACTCATTCTAAATGACATGTGCAAGGTGTTAGAAACTTCTAGAACCAATGCCAAGCTTGCAATGCACGACTTTCATATTGAATTTTGAAGGAAAAATCAGAAAATGCAAATCACTATTTTGGGCTTCAACTTGGATCCAAAGGCCCATGAAACTCTTCTATATATCCATTAGAGTGAGTTCAGATCATTTTTTGAGCATCATTTCGCGCCAGAGCAAGAAAGAGCAAGAAAATTTTCTCAACTGCAACTTAAAATCGGATTCTGAGTTTGGAGCCAATTCAAGCCAAATTGAGGTGTGCAATTTGTTCCTTGTGGATCATTGAAGCTATCTGGAGCATTTGGAAGCAAGCAACGAGCTCTAAGGACCTCTGTTTCAAGATCTATACCAGGTTTGCATCTCTTAAAATTCAACATGATTTAGCATGATTCAGTTAGTTTTGAACTTGTGGTTAGGATCTAGACATGACATAGATCGTTTTAGGCTTGATTTGAATTCAATTGGTGATGATTGAAGATGACATAACTGATCTGTTTGGACTTGAATCTCTTGATTCATGAGGTGTTAATGTTAGATGTTTAGATCAGGTTGATGTACGCAACAAGATGAAGAGATCTATACCATTAGTTTTGAGTTTAGTGAAAGTTGTTGAGGATGCTATTTTTGAACTTTGTTTCGTGTTTGATTATGTGTTGAGAATTAGATGATTTTGATGATGGATTCGGAATGTACGTGAAAAACTGAGTTGATTTGGTATAGAGTTTGTTTTTTTTCTGGTGATCTGAACTTGGACCTTCGCCGGAGAAGACGACCAGAGTCTTCTCCGGCCACCATCAACCACCACTCTGTTTCTCACTCAGGCGAGTTGGATTTGTGACGAAGATGATGTGAGAGCCCTTGGATCATCACTTGACCTTTGACTACAGCCTGGATCTGATAGCCACGACTTAAAGTTGGATTTGAATTTCTGAAGCCAAAATGCAGCGTATCACTTAATGCGCTGGCAAGCTCTAGCACGTTGGATCAGCTGACTGGTCTCCTCATCTTGTGGCTGTGTTTTATTCTGAGTTTTATTATTTCTTTTATTCATTTTGTTTTTATTTTAATTGCATTGTTATTCCAAAAATCATATAAATTCCAATTTTGATCACAAAATTATTTTAAAAATATCCTCATGATCCTCATGGAATTTTTGATTTTCTGGGATTAATAAAATACAATTTCATGCATTTTTCAATTTAATGTGATTTTTCTTATTTTTGTTATTTCTTTTAATTTGGCATAATTAACCATCTGTTTTGTGGAATTTAATTCTCCCAATTGGTTTAGAATTTGGCTTTGATTTTTTAATATGTGTTAGGGTAGACATGTATGTTCCCTTGGAAGTTTTCTTGGATTTTTAGAACCATATTAGGATCTGTTTTAGGGATTGAGATTAGGACCCTCCCAAATTTGTGGATTCCCTGGACCTATCTCAATGTAGAAATTGTTTAGATGACTTAGAAGTTGATTTAGGCTTCAATATTTCTACATTAGGTTGTCCAAACATGCATGTTCCCCTAGGAATTTTATTAGATTTTTGTAACTTGATTTTCTATTTTTAATCATATTTTGCCATTGGCTTGTGTTTATGATCCCTCTCTTGAGTGCTTTGGTTTGTTTGGTTTGGTTGATTGCCTTGGGGTTTGTTTGAGCTTGGATTCTTTTTGGTGGAGCTTCTGGATTCATTGAAGATGCTTTGGATTGAGGATTGGAGCTTGGAGTTGAAGGCTTTTTTCTCTTGTGGAGTTGTTGTTTAGGAGTTTAGAGAATTAGGGTTTTAGGAAGTGCCTTAGACTTAGTTTTGATTCTTTCTTCAAACATGGAGTGCATTGTTTGTCTCCATTCTATCCAATGACACAAAGTCCTTCTTGGGAAGTTCCATCTCTCCTCAGGAGGGATGAGTGGTATGCCCAAGTGAGTAGAACTTTGAGGATACCTTTCATTTGCAATGTTGAGTTCTTAGTGATTTCATTTGGTTGTCATTAAGTCCTTTAACATCATAGCTTGATCTTGATTTAATCCTATTCTTGGAGTGTGCTTGTGGGAGCTTGAAGATTGATGAGGGTTGAAGGTAGAAGCTTGATTGAAGATGAGGCCTTGCTGTCAACTTTGCTGTTGCTGTTTGTTGTAGGAGTTTGGTACTGCTGTTTGGGTTGTCTCCTCTGTGTCTTTTATTTTTCTCTGTATTGTCTGTTTGCTTGTGTTGATTACCTCTAGGTTTGAGGTGGAGCTTGTCTCCTCTTGCCTATTTTTCTCTCTCTTGTCTCTCTTATATTGTTGTATTGCATGCATCTTACTGTTTACTGTATTTGCTTGCTGTCTTTTGCTGTTTATCCCCTAGGATCTCTGATTTCCTCTGTGCAAGAGGGAATTATGACAGACATTAGGTTTTGACCCATGCATGACAACATTAGGTTAGTTCCCCTTTCAACCATAGTTTTAGGGTCTTTCTCTTCTCATCTCAAAAAAATTCAAAAACATAATAATAAGGATAACGCGTGATGTACGCTACGAGCCTTAAGCTATTTGAGAAAAGGTTGCTAGAGGGTCACTCTTCAGTAATCTGGCTGCTTAGTATGGTACCCTTAGGGTGACATGCGACGTAGTCACTCTCAGATCACATGTCTATAGTGCAGTACAAGTTGCAAACAGACTAAAAAAACATTTCTTTCGTAAAAAACTCAAACAAACATTCAAACTCTGTTTTTGTCCGCTTGGACCTTTAATCAGGAAAACCCTTTCTTAAGGAGATAAAAACTGTCAGACAAGCTTGTGTGTCTGTAGCCCGAACTACGTTTGCTCTGATCTTTCATGCCGTATGAAAGTACGTAGGCATAGGATGCGATATCCTAGCGAGCAACCTTCCCCTCCTTTCTCGTAGGTAGGCGAATTACATTGACTCTGATTTCTCGTTCCAGACGGGAATACGTAGGCATAAAGTGCGATACTTTGCCGAGTCATTTTCTTGTCTTTTAACCCAGACCTGTAGAGTAGATAGAATAACATACCCTTAGATAGAAAACAAGCGTGGATCCCGTCGAGTACGACGGACGTGAGGGGTTCTAATACCTTCCCCTTGCGTAACCGACTCCCGAATCCAAGATTTAGTTGCGATGACCATTCCTTTCCCTCTTTGCGTTAGGTTTGCTCTAAGCGTTTCCTTTCCCTCTTATGGGATAAATAACGCACGGTGGCGACTCTTCTGTCATAGCCGACGCCGATTTTTGCAGTAGCGGCAGATTACATGAGTGCTTCTTGTCAAACAGATTACTCCTAATTAAGTACAAGGCAAGTATTGAGCAACAACTCCTTGCTTTTTAATACAGAAACTAATATAAGGATAAATCTCTTCGAGATTATAAGAACAATAGTTTCCATATTGCTTAAAAGCTTTCCTTGTTAATCAACTATGTTGCTAACTTCACTTGTCAACATCATTGCTTCGTAACAATCTGGCTTGCTTTGTAATGAGCTTTCTTACTTTGTAATTGGCTAACATTTGAATTAATCAAATGTTCGTCCTTTATAGTGCAGGTTTGTGAGGGTAGAAATGTCATCTCTAATTCAAACGGTTATATCCCAACGGATAGAATAAGCTCACGTGTTGGAATAGTGACCTTTGCTTGTAACTTAAATATCTCAACATTGGGAGCCACGCTTATGAATAGTACCAACGTCTTTGTCATAGTGAAATGTTTGCATGCGTTGTACTGTAGTCTTCTTGACTTGGTTCTTCTGATGATTTATCTGATGAGTAGTTCAGCAACTACTTTGGTATGAAAGCTTCAACATCAGAGTTGTTTAAGCACATGTTTATCAGATTTGATAGCAGCAACTTATCTGATGAGTAATACGCCTTTGTCTGGGTGAATCTTCTTCTGACACAATCTTCAACTTCAGAATCCAGTCTTCAGCATTCCAAGATCTAAGTTTCCTCTGAAACAGTCTTGAAAATCTTCGTAACTGATTCTTCAGAAACCATGTCTTCAGAATCTTCAGAGTCTTGATCTTCGGAACACGTCTTCAGAGTCTTTCTGCACTTGGTCTTCAGAGCCTTCAGCCTTCAGAACTTCAAGTCATCAGAGTCTTCAGCACTTATTTCTTTAGAGGACTCATTTTATAGAGATGCTTGTTAGCTTCCAGATCAGATGCACTTCTTAGAACAGAATCCACAGGAGCATTGCAACTACAATATCCAACATCCTTGGATCTTTCTGATTTTGACTAGATACAGATGCATACTTGCTTCTTCAATATGCTTTGTTTGCTTTCAAATCAGATGCACTACTCAAAGCAGAATCCACAAGAGCATTGTGTTGCACCCCAAAATTTGCCTAACCTTTTTCTTTACCTAGCTTGCGTTTCATTGCATTCATTCTAGCATTATCATCTGCATTGCATTGACATGTGTGCAGGAGATCAAGAGGTATGACTACCAATAAAAGGCTACCAAGTTTATGAAGCTATCTAAGAGTATCTATTCAAGTATTCAAGGGTTGATATCCTCATCAGAGAAGCCAAAGATCCTCAGAGAAGGGGTTGGATATAAGAGTGTATGCCTTCTAACTTGAGGGTTGTGGGAGGCCATCAGATGATTCTAAATCCATGAAGTTGGACTTGAGACCTTGAGATAGCTTATGAGAAGTATTGAAAGTCATTTTGAAGCATAAACATGTCATCATGTGAAGGATAAGAAGCTACTACCAAGATTGGTGCAACTAGGGTTTCATCTGGTCAACCCTAGGGTAACAGATGATTTGAAGAAGGTTGAGACCTAATTTCAAGGCCATGTGATCATGGATTGATGTATTAAGATGCAAACGGGATGATTCCAAGACTAACGCATCATGAATCAAGAGTGTGAGGAGTTCCTAGGCTAGGGCTTCTAAGCTTGACAGTGTAAAATCCCCTGGTTTAGTGCCTAACTTCAAGACCACATAACTCAAGATGTGATTTTCATCTCACCTTGGCCCCAACATGATTGTTGTATAACATGATCATAGCGTTAATTTGAGTACTAGAAGTCATTGATAAGGCTTATAGAACTCAAGTTATGGATCAGACAAGTTACAGGTCATCAGATGAATGTGAATTTAGAGCTTGAAAGTCAAGCAACTTCCATTCCACTTTTGACCTAGAAGGAAGCTTCTCCTCACCTTTTGGCCAACATGAATGTTGTTCCTTATCTTCTTAACTTTCCAAAAAGTGCTAGAAGTCCATGATTGGATTTGTAGAACTCAAGATATGAGCTTTGCATGACAGGGGCATTTTGGGAAAGTGAGATTACAAGTCATTTTTGATTATGGGTCAATTTTACCATCTTACACACCTCAAATGGAATTTTTTTCAACTTTAAAGTTGTTCAAAAATATGTTATTTGTTTAACCATGCACCAAGAATTCATTGACATGGATTAGAATGAGAAGTGTGTGAAGAAATTTTCATGAATGAATCATTAAAGGCATTAAAATGAGAAAAATCCAAATTAATTCACATTGGCTCAAAATATTGCAATTAGGTGCATATTTTGAGTGCATTGGTTATTTTGAACACATTGGCATTGGTAGAATTTCAAATTGAAGTTTGTTTCATGGCCAAATTCAAGGTTTCTTAAGATTGAAGTAACATCAATTACACACACCATTGATTGGAATTAAGGAAGTAATCTCATCCCTTCATCCTCACCACAATACAAGCAATGAATTTGAGACAAATTGGAAGGGAAAATGAGGTTGTTTTCGTGGCTTCCATGAAGGAAAAGTAAGGAAAAAGTGAAAATTGAAATGGATTGAATGGGCCATGATTGGGCCTGATACTGATCCAAACACCATCTATATAAGCCATAGATCAGTTTCAGATGAAAAAGGATGCAATTTGGAGGGAAATTCTGTTACAACAGTTGAGACTTTGAAGCTTGAAGAGTGAGATTCGAGTTTGGAGATTGAAGCAATTCCAAGAACAATTGAGCATCAAGATTGATCCAGCATTGATCAGTGATTGATTCTGCATAGTTTGGAGCAAGGATTCACACTTGAGAGTGCCACAGTTGAAGCTTCTGACCAAGTTTCTTCATTTCACCATTGGTCTTAATTTATGCACAATTAGGTTAGATTAGACATGTGGTTAGGTTTCTGGAGTAACCTAGATGATTTTAGGATTGAAATGGTGGCTGATTATGATGATTCTTGATGAAGTGCCATTTCTTTAGGGCTTCGGTTTAGACTTGTTCTTAGATAAAAGTGAAAATGGAGTGTAGATTCGTGATCTACTAGGAAAGGCGAGCATTTTGGTGTAGAAAATCCCAAGTTCTGGCATGTTGTGAACCTCTGCATTTTTTTGGTGGTCGGAGAAGATGACCGGAGCCACCGCCTGGTTCATCTTCTCCAGCGAGCTGTGTAATATCCCTTCATTTCCTCAGTTTAAATCGTGACCCTAGGATCTGTGTAAAAAGCTTGACTAGTCTCCCCATCGTGTGGATCAGATTCCATCTCATTTTGAACTAGAGTTTGACTTGCATACATGGCAGTGTGTGGGTCTTAGGATGGCTTGACCAATCTTCAGTGTGTGTGGCCATGATCTCGCCTTAGCCCGTTTAATGAAACACGATGTTTTGGCCCCCTCCCTCACAGCCTTTGATTTAGTAGATCTGATGGTTAGGATCCATTGGCATTGTTGTGTTGATTTCCTATTTTTAATTAGATTTTACATCATGAATGTTTTTAGGATGACCCTAACTTAGCACATCAACTAGTTTGGTTCCAAAAGTGATCTTTAGCCAACTTTAGGTTCCCCAATCCTTCTTGCTAGTATAGAGAATAGGTTGATACCTTTGTGGAAGAATTTTCAATGCTTGATAGTGTTCATAGATCCCTTAGGATAGATATCCTCTGGTGCTTAGATATTAGGGTTTCTTAGAAGTTTCTGTGATGGCTTCTTTCCCTTGTGTGGTTTCTTTATTGGGCTTTGCCCTATCGTTCTTCCCTAGGTCTTGATGAGGATCTCTCTTGGGAGAGCCTAATCCTTCCTTCGGTTGGATATTGTGCATTCCTCAAGAGGTTGAGCCTTGGATTGACATTCATTAGCATAGTACATTCCTTTGGTTTGCACTATCTTCCTCCTCCAAGTCTTGATGAGGATCCCTCTTGGGAGAGCCTAATCCTTCCTTTGGTTGGATTATGTGCATTCCTCAAGAGGTTGAGCCTTGGATTGACATTCATTAGCATAGTATATTCCTTTGGTTTATAATATCTTCTTTCTCCAAGTCCCTTTCTTAGGATCCCTCTTGGGAGAGCCTAATCCTTCCCTTGGTTGGATTATGTGCATTCCTCAACAGGTTGAGCCTTAGATGGACATTCTATGTTAATACACCTTAACGAGATACCTTAGATTGACATCTAGGACCAACACTCAGTTTTCTCTGTCCTATTGACATAGGATCCCTCTTGGGAGAGCCTAATCCTTCCTTTGGTTGGATTCTATGCATTCCTCAGGAGGTTGAGCCCATGATGGACTCTTGTGTTGATGCACATCCAGCCTAATGTAGCCTGGGATGATTTCTCTGTTGCTCATTTTGGTTACACTTCTCCTCCCTGTTTGATTGATTTGCTTGTTGCATTAGGATAGATTTACATGAGTAGAGACTCTTGTTTAGGTGCATGACTGCATTGAAAGGTTGAGGTGGTCCTCCCTTTGCTTGGTTGCTTATTTGCTTCATACTTGCCTCTGATGTTTGCATTGAAGGTTGAGGTGATCCTCCCTTGCTTGTGTGTTCTTTTTATTTTATGTTAGCATTAGAAGTTGAGGTTTCTTCCTTCTGCTTGCGATGATGCATTGTATATCCATCCATGTTCTTATTTCAGTAGCTTGATAGCTTTGTACTCATCTGCTTAATGGTTTTTGCTGTTTCTGTTTCCCCTTTAACATGTTCCCTTAGGATCTCTAACCTCTCTTCTTCAAGAGAAGTTATGATAGACATTAGGATGAATCCAGGCATGATAACATCTAGGAGTTCCCTGTTTCAAACTCAACAATAGGATGAATCCATTGCATGACAACAGTAGGATGCTTGATAGTTTCCCCTGTAGAGTTCTTTCTCCTTCTCATCTCCAAAACAACAGTAAAATACGTAATAAAGGCAAATTCATATCGTACGTTACGAGCCTTAAGCCACGTGGGAAATGATAATTGAGCGGTTTCCTCTCAATCGTCTAGAGTGTTTAGTATACGTCCTTTGGACGATATGCGACGCATTCGCTCCTAAGTCATAGTCTCTAGTGCAGTGTGAATTACAAAGATTCATAAAAAACACTTCTTTCATAAAAGACTAAAAAAACCAACATTCAAACCTCTTTTTGCCCCGTGGGCCCGTAATTCAAGGAAAACCTTTTCTGATGAAGAGAGTGCTGTTAAAATTCCGTTCCACCGCAAACAGGCATTGTCCCTAACTGCTGAAACTGTTGTTTAACTTTACTCGGGAAAAATAGATGAATCAACCTGTGTTTTGTTATCCCGAACTACGTTCGCTCTGATTTCTCTAATGAGAATACGTAGGCACAAGATGCGATATCTTGGCGAGCAACCTTCCCCCTTTACCTGTAGTTAGCTGAACTACATTGACTCTGATTTCTCGTTCTAGACGGGAATACGTAGGCACGAAGCGCGATGCTTTGCCGAGTCATTTTTATTTTTCTTTTGAACCAGCCTTGATAGGTAGATAGATAAACCACCCGTCAGATAAACACAACAAACGTGTATCCCATTGAGTACAACGGACGTGAGGGATGCTAATACCTTCCCCTTGCGTAACTGTCTCCCGAACCCAGACTTGGTTGCGATGACCTTGTCTTATACCTTTTCGCTAGGTTTGTTCCGATTGTTTCCTTTCCCTTCTGTGGGATAAATAACGAAAGATGACGACTCTTCTATTTTACCGGAACCTTATTTTCGCAGTAGCGACAACTTGCAACTCTGTTAGGGATCCAACGTCCCCTATGCGAGTCAATCCTAGCGCTTGTGTGTTTATCTGTCGGATTTGAATTTATTTATCGCACTTTACTTTCCTGCACTTTACTTTTAGTACAATATGATTATTTGTTGTGCTGTCGTAGGAGAGACTGATTCTGATGAGTGAGAAGCCAGACCCAGGCTTGAGAGAAAACATAGAATTAGAGTGGATTAGTGGTGGACTTGCTTTCTTTGCTCGCACCAGTTCCCACGTAATCCACACTCAGACCAGATTCTCTTTGATGACTTCCTATCGGTCCTTTGGACTAGAGAGGATTTTGGATCTGAGGATTGTCGACTCTGGGGACAGATCATTTGTGACTCAGCTAAGTGAGGCCTCTTCAGGGAGTGATGATGCTAAACCAGAAATGGTGTACGTATCATCATTTCATGAAAGTCTATGACGCTGGGAAACGCATAGGATGTCATACCTTGTCAGTAGATAGGGTTCATACCTGTGAGCGGGGCTGGGCTATGCAGGAAACTTTTACCTTCAGACAACCTGATTTTCTCTTGATAGTTTGAATCAGTATCGTTGGTATCAGTGGGTCCTACTTATCAGAGCTGTGTTATATTCTTGTCGAAGCAGAATTTTGGTCCTTCTCAATCAACAGCTCAGTCATCATGATCTCCTGCCACATGTTTGCATTTTCACATTTTTGCATTCTCATTTGCATTTCATTAACGTGTGTCTGTGTTGCAGGTGCATACTTCTCCCCTAGTTCTAGTGGTCTTGATCCTTATGGCTGACATGGCATCTTTGAAGAAAACAGTGGCTTACAAGCTACCAACACCTGATATCCGAGAATTACGGGGTTTGATTTCTTTGGCTGATAAAAAAGTGATGGAGGACTTCAGGAAAAGCTATGGGAGACTTCTGAATATTGTGTGTAAGCTTTCTACATACGAGTTGAACGACCTCTACGCTCTCTTGCAGTTTTATGACCCGCAGCTCAGATGCTTCATTTTTCCAGACTCTGTCCTAGCTCCAACCTTAGAAGAGTATTCTGACTTACTGGGGGTACCTTTGTTGAATCAGATGCCTTATTACCGTGTTGATGATGAATCTAACTTGGGTAAGTTGGTTGCTGCCCTTCATTTAGATGACTCAGAGCTAAAAGGGAAGTTGTTTAGAAAGATTGGAGTTTATGGTTTCTCTTTGCCTTTTCTGGTGGAGAAGGCCCAAGGGTTTGCCAAGAAGGGTTGCTGGGTTGTATTCAATGTCATCTTAGCCCTTTGCATATATGGTATCGTGCTATTCCCAAGTCACCCGGATTTCATAGGTATGTATGCGTGCCACATAATTGCTTCCGGGAACCCGGTGCCCACTCTTCTCGGAGACGTTTATCATTCAGTTCACAGCAAGAATGAAAATAGAAAGGGGAAGAATGTGGCATGTTGCGCTCCTTTGCTGTACAAGTGGTTTTCCAGCCATCTTCCTAAGACGGGTCCGTTTATTGATTCTGCTGAGACTTCACCCTGGTCTGCATGTTTGATGGGTTTGTCTGCTGACAATATCACTTAGTTTGATAGAGATCTGCTAGGAAAAGAGATTGTGCATAGTTGCGGTGACTTTCTTAACGTCCCCCTGGTTGGAAGGAACGGGTGTATCAATTACAATCCCTCTTTGCTGGTACGACAATTTGGATATGCGCTAAGAGTTCCTCCTGAGGAAGAAGAGATACAGGAATCTCTGTATCTCACAGGGTTGCTTGAAGGTGACACTTTGGTTAAAGTGGAGAAAGCTTGGAGCAAAATTCATAGAAAGGGAAAAGTTTTGCTAGGAAAAAGCAGCAACAAAGCCTTTGATCCATATGTAACCTAGATCCGAGAAAGAGCCGCCAAGTTTCTAATGCCATTCCCTGTAGTGGAGCCATTATATCCCCCCGTGGTCAAAGAACCAACCACAGTTGATATTCAGAAGTTCAACCAGGTGCTCCAAGAGAAGGAAGAGCTACAGAAAGCCAACGAAGAGCTGGAGAAAGAAATTGCTCAACTCCAAAGCGAGAAGAGCGAAGCCGTATATTCCTGTAAGAAGCAGACGAAATTGATAAACCACCTCGGCACCTATTTGACCAAGGAGACTGATTCTAGAGAACGTCTTGGGTTAGACCTGAAGGTTGTGCGCAGTGTGTTAACCACTAAGAAGCAAGACCTGGATAGGGCGTATCTGAAGTTATCCAAATTTGAGACATTGTGGAACAACACTCTAACCAACCACAAAGAGCGAGAGGAAAAGCTGAAGTAGCAGATAGCCAAGTTGAAGATTCAGCTTGAGACCAAGGACAAGAAGATAGAGGCTAAAACATCACTTCGACGAGACGTTCAGTACAGATTGGTTGAAACCAAGGCAAACCTGCAGGATTGTCAACTCAGAGCTGATGCTAAGAGGTGCAGAGTGGAAGACTGCTCTGGAGAAGGTGCTTGTGGGGACGTTGCCAAGGACCTCCAAGACACAATTAGGCAGAGGGATCTACTAATCCGGGGTCTGCTCACCCAGCCTGACCATCCCACTACGAAGAAGTTATTGGAAGATTTCCGTGACCATAGTCTCACTTAATTTCCTTGTATTTCTTTGTATCTTTTATGCATTGATATGCTGACCACCACCAGGCTTGTTGGTTGGGGTCACCCCTTGTTGCTTCAGTTGTATTCGATTACAGTTGTACACTGCCCGCATGGGTTTTTCAGATATATACGAGGATTTCTTTCCATGATTGGATGTTAGACTTTATTTGTCTTGGAAACTAGAATCGGGGGGAATTTCCCCAAGGCACAGTGTCGCTACTGCGAAAATCGGCGCCGGCTATGACAGAAGAGTCGCCACCGTGCGTTATTTATCCCACAAAAGGGAAAGGAAACGCTCAGAGTAAACATAACGCAAAGAGGGAAAGGAATGGTCATCGCAACCAAATCCTGGATTCAAGAGTCGGTTACGCAAGGGGAAGGTATTAGCACCCCTCACGTCCGTCGTACTCGACGGGATCCACGCTTGTTTTCTATCTAAGGGTGTGTTATTCTATCTACTCTATAGGTCTGGGTTATAAAGAAAAGAAAATGACTCGGCAAAGTATCGCGCTTTATGCCTACGTATTCCCTTCTGAAACGAGAAATCAAAGTCAACGTAGTTCGCCTACCTACGGGAAAGGAGGGGAAGGTTGCTCGCTAGGATATCGCATCCTATGCCTACGTACTTTCATACAGCATGAAAGATCAGAGAAAACGTAGTTCGGGCTACGGAAGACAATGGTTTGTCTAACAGTTTTTTCATCTCCTTAAGAAAGGGTTTTCCTGATTAAGAGTCCAAGCGGACTAAAATGACATTTGAAATTTGTTTTCAGTTTTTTACGAAAGAACTGTTTTTCTGTCTGTTTGCAACTTGTACTGCACTAAAGACTTGTGATCTGAGAGTGACTACGTCGCATGTCACCCTAAGGGTATCACACTAAGCAGCCAGATTACTGAAGAGTGACCCTCCAGCAACCTTTTCTCAAATAGCTTAAGGCTCGTAAGGTACAACACGCGTTATCCTTATTACTGTGTTTTTGAATTGTTTTGAGATGAGAAGAGAAAGACGCCCTAAAAAGCCTATGGTTGAAAGGGAAACTAACCTAATGTTATCATGCATGGGTCAAAACCTAATGTCTGTCATAATTTCCTCTTGCACAAAGGAAATCAGAGATCCTAGGGGATAAACAGCAAAAGAAAGCAAGCAAATACAGTAAACAGTAAAATGCATGCAATGCAGTAATATAAGAGAGGCAAGGGAGAAGACAACAGGAAAGAGAAGACAAGAACCACCTCAAACCTATAGATAATCAACACAAGCAAACAAACAGTACAGAGAAACACAAAAGATACAGAGGAGGCAGCCCAAGCAGCAGCAACAAACTCCTACAGCAAACAACAACAACAGCTCTAAACATAAAAGTTGGATGGACAGCAAAGTTGAAAGTAGAGGCTTCATCTCCAAACAAACTTCTATCTTCAAGCTCCATCAATCTTCAAGCTCCAACAAGCACATTCCAAGAGGAGGATTAATCATCAAGATCAAGCTATAATTTTAAGGAACTTAATGACAACCAAAGGAAATCACTAAGAACTCAACATTGCAAATGAAAGGTATCCTCAAAGTTCTACTCACTTGGGAATACCACTCATCCCTCCTAAGGAGAGATGGAGCTTCCCAAGAAGGACTTTATGTCATTGGATGGAATAGAGGCAAACAATGCACTCTATGTTTGAAGAAAGAATCAAAACTAAGTCTAAGGCACTTCCTAAAACCCTAATTTCCTAAGCTCCTAAAAAAGCTCCACAAGAGGAAAAAGCCTTCAACTCCAAGCTCCAATCTTCAATCCCAAGTATCTATATCAAGTCCAGAATACCTCCCAAAAAGGATTTCAAGCCAAGCAAGCTCCAAAGTCCCCAACCAAGCCAAACAAGCAAAGGTACTCAAGAGAGAACAACACAAACACAAGCAATTTGCAAAATTCAACAAAAATAGCAAACAAAATTATAAAATTCTAATTAAATTCCTAGGGGAACATACACGTCTAACCTAACACATACTAAACAATCAAAGCCAAATTCATCACCAATTGGAAGAACAAAATTCAACAAAATAGAGGGAAGAATTACGAAAGAAGAAGAGAAAACAAGCGACATGCAAATGAAAGCATGCGAGTGGAAAATGCACCCAAGATCATGATTAAACAGTCAAAAACAGTGACATACATGCAAAATAATTCAATCCTAATGCAAAACAATGATCTATGATGATTCGGATCGAACCGGCATGCGAACAAGCAAGCAAAACACCAAAACAGGCCCTCTGTTACAGTGTTAATCGATTAACGCCAGGGGTTAATCGGTTAACCATTGAAAAACGCTTGAAAATTTGAATATTTGAGTTGGTTAATCGATTAACCATATAGTTTAATCGATTAACACTGTGCCAGAGGTGAAAAACAGCAATTCAGAATCACTTTTCAGCAGCTTATCACTTAAGCAAACACTCCAATTATCATGTGATTGATCATGCACGAAATTAAACCAGCAAACATTAATTTAAACATCATGTAAACACAATAACACAACAAGATCATGGATCAAAATCAACATATTCAATCAAATGCAAAGATCCACATGCAAATTGTGCAAATATGTTCGAAAACAAAATCGGATCAGAATTCCAACCTTCGGATCGGAGACTTGATCCGGTAATTGTTGATTCAACTGTAAATGAGTAGATCTAAGAAAAGAAAACCAGAATTCTTCAAGATCCACACCAATTATTGTATTAGCAATGTAGATCCACCAAGAACCACTCAAAATAAGCCAAATAATCACTTCCAAGAACACTTCAAAATTCAGATCTGCTTGTGCACGAAAATTGGATGATGAAATGGAATTGATGGAGTGAATTAATGGAGGTTTAGCTCTTAGAAATCAATGATTCTAATGAAGAATCAATGATATCAAGGAGAAGAGCTTTGGGTGAGGTTTTTGAGATTTGAAAATTGAGAGAAAATTGAGAGCAATTCTGAAAATGAAAGTGAATTATGAGGATTTCTTTTTGTGAGGTTTGAAGTGAATCAAATATATACACTCTTGGTTTGGATCCAAAGCAAGGATTGGAAAATGGCTTGGAAAATGTGGTATGGAATGAGGTTTGGTATTTGGAGGGAAAATGAAATTTGATAGTGTTCTAGATCCTTCCCAAGTGTGAAAATGCAATTTAAATGACCAAAAAATTGGACCCCAAAAGTGGCTGGACTTGAAAATTCACGTGCAAGGCAAAACCTGTTGTGGTTAATCGATTAACCATATAGGTTAACCGATTAACACTACTAAAAATTCAAATTTGAACTGATTTTCCAATGGTTAATCGATTAACCCTATGTGTTAATCGATTAACACATTCAAAAAATTTGAATTTGGCGCCTTTTTGGAGGGAAATCTGCCCCTTTGCCCGTTTCCTGTCGTTCTGAACTCTGTTTAGCTGCTGAAAGCCATTCTTGATTGCTCTGACCATGGGAACACTGTACATAACCTGAATGCTGCTTCTGACATGAAAAATGCTCTGCAAAAATAAAATAAAATCGGTCGCTCAATCGCTGGGCAAAACAAGTGTTGAAGCCTCTGATGTTTGTTGTTTAGCCTCTTGCACTGAAAGTAGCACTTGGAGCCACCTGAATGCCTTGATCCCCTGCCTCAAGAATAAATGCTATGCGATGCAAATGCTAGAACAATGTAATGAAACATAAACCCAATAAAGAAGAGGTTGGGAAAATTTTGAGGTGCAACACACAGACACACGTTTGCATTTACATAATCATTTCGCATAGCATGTGCCTCTGGATTATTTATCTAACCCTCTGTTTTTGTCCGGTTTGTTTCAGGATTGAGCGAAAGCAGATTCATTGGTATTCCACCAGAGCAAATTAGGTCAGATTCATGGAACAGGTTCAAGCTAACGTTCAAGAGCTCAGGGAAAGGATGGATCGTTTTATGGATCTCATGCAAGTGGTCTCCAATGGCCAGGAACAACTCACGTCTCTAGTGCAACCTTTGATTACACGCGTCGACAGCAACGGTGTGTTGCACGGTGGGAGTGTTGCAAACCCTTCGTTTGTTGAGACCCCTCATGCTAACATCCCTGTTACTGGAGGGAATGGAAGTGGCAATGGTAACGTTGTTGTTAATGCCGGAGCTAATGAGAACATGACTGGAGCCAGAAATGGCAACTTTGAAGCCAATGGAAATGGCAACGTTGATATGACCAAGTTGGGGCTGATCCAAGACCTCAAGGTGCCTCCAAAGTTTAAGGTACCTGACTTCGAGAAGTATAAGGGCACCACTTGTCCCCGTGTCCATCTGAGGTCCTATTATCGAAAGATGTCTGCACATTCTGATGATGAGAAGTTGCTGATGCACTTCTTCCAAGACAGCGTGTCAGGCCCCTCGCTGGAGTGGTACATGGGCTTGGAGCCCATAAGTGTACATAGTTGGAAAGACCTTGGTGAAGCATTCGTGCGCCACTATCAGTACAACATCGATCTGGCTCCCAACCGGGTTCAGCTACAAAATTTGTCTCAGAGGAATAATGAAGGCTTTAAGGAGTACGCCCAGAGGTGGCGTGAACTAGAAGCGAGAGTTCAGCCACCGATGGTTGAGCGAGAACTTGTCGAGATGTTCGTGGCTACCCTTCCAGTGGTTTATTACGAGAAGCTTGTCAGTGGTATGTCAGGAAGCTTCTCCGACCTCATAATCACTGGAGAACATGTGGAGAATGGCATCAAACTCGGAAAGATTCAGGGTGTAGATGTACCTTCAGCTGGAGGGGGAAAGAAGCCTTTCAATGGTAAAAGACGCAAAGGTGAGACAAGCTCAGTGTCTAGTGCTCGGGGGAAAGGAAAAGGCCAGTGCCAGCAGGTCGCTAGCATCACTATTCCCGCTATCCAGCAACCTCAGTGGCACTCACAACAGAACCAGCAAGGGTACCGGAGGTACCAGGGTAAAGCACCTTTGTCGAGTCATCACCTTAAAACCCCACCTATGTCATACGCCCAACTATTGAAGACATTGCTTCAGTTGCAGTTGATTTAGAAGAGAACTTTGGCTCCCTTGACAAGGGCACCTCCACCTGGCTACGACGCGAATGCGAGATGCGAGTTTCATTCGGGGGCACCTGGCCACTTGATTGACAATTGTAAAGCATTTAAACACAAGGTACCAGACATGGTTGATGCCAAGATAATCAACTTTTCTGATAATGTTCCGAATGTTACGAAGAACCCTATGCCTAACCACGGGGGAGAAGGGGTCAGCGCCGTCATCGAAGAGGAAGATTCGGACTTATTTATTGATGTCAAGGACCTTAAAACACCGCTTAGTTTCGTTAAAGCCAAGTTGATGAAGGGTATTTTCCCGGGCTGTGGGAAGTTCTGTATGGATTGTGCGAACCACTCAAACGGCTGTGATCAGTTGGTAGGGGGATCCAGAGCTTGATGAACGAGGGAATTCTGCAGTTTAGTCGGAGAGCTGAGAACATATCAGGGGAAGTAGTACTCAAGCAGAAGGATGAGGTTGCGACTATCACCATTCCCCGTAAAACAATTACCATTTATGCATCAAGGCCACCTACGATCACCATAACGAAGGCGGGTCCTATACCATTTGAGAGCACTAACACTGTTCCATGGCACTATGGAGTAGATGTCTACTGCAATGGACATAAGTTGGAGTTAGATACATCCGGGCAATCTGTTGACAACCTAGTCGGGAATGGGGGAATAACGCGTAGTGGAAGAGTGTTCGCTCCACCGGAGACTGTAGCTGACAGAGCTTACAAGACCGAGAAGACTGACAGAGGTAAAGGTATGGTAGTCGAAGAGACCTCCTGTGAGGTAGAAAAAGACCTGCTTGTGAAAGACGCCGAGGAATTTATGGGACTAATCAAGAAAAGCGACTATAAGATAGTTGATCATCTTCATCAGACACCGTCTAAGATTTCTATTCTGAATCTGTTGTTGTGTTCCATGGCACACCGCAATGCCCTGCTGAAGGTTCTGAATGCAGCATATGTACCGCAAGAGATCCCCATCAACCAGTTAGAGGGAGTGGTTGCTCATGTCAACGCTGGGAATGGATTATGGTTTACTGACTTAGAGCTGACGCCAAAAGGAAGGAACCATAATAGTGCCTTACATATCTCGATAGAATGTCGAGGAATGGTCATGTCCCATGTGCTCGTGGACATGGGATCATCTCTGAACGTTCTCCCTAAGAAAGCTCTGATGAGGCTGGATACAAGAGGGCTGATATGTACACCCAGTGATCTGGTCGTAAAAGTATCTCTGCCCATTCAGGTTGGGCCGGAAACCTTTAACACGGTTTTTTATATCATGGATATCATGCCTGCCTATAGTTGTCTATTGGGCCGGCCATGGATCCATTCTACAGGCGCAGTAACTTCCACATTGCACCAGAAACTTAAGTATGCTGCGGGTTGCAGCATCGTGACCGTCTGTGGAGAAGATGACATAATGGTGAGCCATTTGTCATCTTTTAAGTATGTTGAGGTGGATGGCGAGATCCACGAAACTTTGTGCCAAGCAGTTGAGGCCATTAAAGTCAAGGATGCGATTCCGACGATGATTGAAAAACCTGAGGTGACCCTCTCTTCCTTCAAGGAAGCTCAAGCTATGGTTCAAACTGGTTCTGCCCCGGGATGGGGGCAAGTCCTGGAAATCCCTAACAAGCAAGATAGGTTTGGGTTAGGGTATTCTCCTTCTTCTATTGCCTCATCCTCTCGCAGCATGTCATGCATGAAGGGGCCGATTCAGTTTACAAAAGGTGGAGTAATATTTGAGAATGTCAGTGCCGTGTCTGAAGACGACGAGGATAATGACTGTGACCTGGACCCCTGGATTCAGCCGTGCAAGCCAGGCCAGAGCCTCAACAATTGGTCCATCCAGGATGTCATCCAAGTGATGCATAAAGAGTAATGCTTTGTCTTTTCCAATTATTGTACAACCTTATGCTCTACCCAGGGCATAACGATTTTATTGTCAGGGCCTTGATTGCTTATGCATGTACATATTATCAATAAATCAAAGGGCGTTTTCTTTGCATTCAAATTTTGTGATCCCTGTTATTTTCATTTTATTTTTGTTTTGAAAAACAATAAAATGGCAATATGGTTAGTGTTGATCTGCATATCCTCTTTTTAAGCTTAACCATTTTTATTGCAGGATAAACACTACAGATGACATCGACCCTGAGCCTTCTATGACCCACTTCGACTTCGATTGCCCGATATATCAAGCTGAAGAAGAGATTGATGAGGATGAAGACCTTTCGGAAGAGTTGGCACGATTGTTGAAACAAGAAGATAAGATCATTCTGCCTCACGAGGAAGAGATTGAGATTATTAATCTGGGTTCTGAAGAACTTGTCAGAAATGTCCGAGTAGGGGCCGCATTATAGAGTGATGTCAAGCGAAGATTGGTCGAGATGCTTCGAGAGTATAATGACATCTTTTCTTGGTTGTATAAAGATATGTCCGGGCTCGACACTGTCATAGTGGTTCATCATCTACCACTGTGCGAAGATTGCCCTCCAGTTAAGCACAAGCTTAGAAGGACACGACCAGACATGGCCGTTAAAATCAAAGAAAAGGTCCAAAAGTAGTTGGATGTTGGATTCTTGGCCGTGACTACTTACCCTCCGTGGGTTGCCAACATAGTACCTGTACCGAAGAAGGACGGTAAGGTGCGGATGTGCGTTGATTATCGGGATCTAAATAAGGCAAGCCCTAAAGATGATTTCCCGCTCCCTCATATTGATGTGTGGGTCGACAATACAACTAAATTTTCTGTGTTTTCGTTCATGGATGGCTTCTCCGACTATAATCAGATCAAGATGGCGCTGGAAGACATGGAGAAAACCACGTTCATTACACCATGGGGGATGTTCTGCTACAAGGTAATGCCTTTCGGTCTGAAGAACACAGGGGCAACTTACCAGCAGGCGATGGTCACTTTGTTTCATGACATGATTCACCATGAGATTGAAGTCTATGTTGATGACATGATTGCGAAGTTCCAAACGGAGGAGGGACATCTGGTCAATTTGCTGAAGCTATTTGAAAGGTTTAGGAAGTTCAGGTTCAGGCTGAATCCTAACAAATATACTTTCGGAGTACGGTTCGGGAAACTATTGGGGTTTATCGTAAGCGAAAAAGGCATTGAGGTTGATCCTGTGAAGATAAAAGCAATACAAGATATGCCAGCGCCAAAGACTGAAAAATAAGTTCTTGGCTTCCTGGGGAGATTGAACTACATTGCTCGGTTCATATCTTAACTCACGGCCACATGCGAACTGATGTTTAAGCTGTTGAAAAAAGATCAGGCGATTATCTGGAACTAGGATTTCCAGAAGGCATTTGACAAGATAAAACAGTATCTGCAGGAACCTCCAATTTTGATTCCCCCAGTGGTCGAAAGACCCCTAATCATGTACTTGACAGTTCTTGAGAATAGCATGGGTTGCATTCTCGGTCAGCACGACGAGACTGGCAGAAAGGAGCATGCCATATATTACTTGAGTAAAAAGTTCACAGATTGTGAGTCCTGTTACTCAATGCTGGAAAAAACGTGTTGTGCACTCGTGTGGGCTGCCAAACGTTTAAGACAATATATGCTCAATCACACAACCATGTTAATTTCGAAGATAGACCCGATCAAGTACGTCTTCAAGAAGCAAGCGCTTTAAGGCAGGATTGCCAGGTGGCAAATGGTACTGACGGAGTATTGTCGCAATTGCGAAAAACCACCGGCGGAAAAAACAGAAGAGTCGCCACTTTCGTTATTTATCCCAAAGAGAGGGAAAGGAAACAATCGCAAACACCTAAAGAAAAAGAGAAAGACAAGGTCATTGCAACTATGTCTGGATAAGGGAGTCAGTAACGCAAGGGAAAGGTATGAGCACCCCTCACGTCTGTCGTATTCGACGGGATCCACGCATTTTTGTCTATCTAAAAGGGTGTGTTGATACTATCTAGCTAAAGGCTTAAGGACAAAAGAAAAAGAAAAAAGAAACTGACTCGGCAGAGCATCGCTGCTCTGTGCCTACGTACTCCCTCGTGCAATGGGAAAGTCAAAGTCAACATAGTTCGCCTAACTACGACTAAAGAAAGGGGGAAGGTTGCTCGCCGAGACATCGCGTCTCATGCCTATGTACTTTCGTCTGGTACGAAATATCAAAGCAAACGTAGTTCGGGCTAAAAGGGCCACAGGTTGGTGCAACAGTGTTTTAGGCCCGAGTAGGGTTAACAAATAGTTCTAGCAATTGGTGTATGCAGCTCGACCATTGGAGAATTAGGCGTTATCGTTTGCGGTAGAACTAAGAGTTAACGAAACTCTTTTTGTGAAAATATTTTCCTTGATTAAGAACCCCAAAGGGTGAAAAAGGTTTGAAGTGTTTTTGTGTTTTTTAGAGAAGAAGTGTTTTTAATTAGAGTGTTCATAATGTATGTTGTAACAAAGTCTAAAACCTAGGATCGAATGCGTTGTATATCGTCCTAAGGACGTATACTAAACACTTTAGGTAATTGAGAGGTGGCCCCTCAATCACCATTTCCTAAGTATAAGGCTCATGGCAAAACATTCATTATCCTTATTAAGTATGTTAAACTTGTTTAAAGATGAGAAGAGAAGAAGGCACACTAATGGGAGACTAATCAATCCTAAAAGTTATCATGCGAAGTGGACTTAAAGTTGAGTTTGAAAAGGGAACTACCTAATGTTATCATGCATGGTTAGGCACTTAATGTCTATAATAACCTCAAGAGGTTAGATAACTTATGGGAAGTATGGCAAAGAAAAGCTAAAGAAGAAGAAGAAGAAGAAGAAGAATGCATATGCAAATGAAGATACACACATAAGATGCATAAGTAGAATGATAGTGGGAGGAAAATAGTGTGGGGAAGTAGCCACCACAAGCTCATCTCAACCAAGCATGCATATGGAAATGCAAGAAAAAAGAAGAAGAAGGAGAGAGATGCATCAAAAGAAAACAAACAAGTGACAAACACAAAGAAAGGGTCCTCATGGATTCATCACTATAGGTAAGCTTCAAATTCCTCCTAAGGAGGCACCAAGCTACCTTAAATGATACTCCAAGGTCATTGGACAGAAGGGAGATGAAAAGAAGAGAGCTCAAAAGCAATACCAAAACAAAACAAGAAGAAATGCAAGTAAGAGCACAAAGGAAACAAACCCACATCACTTAGGAGTTCAAGTTGGAAGCACAAAAAGAAAAGCATCAATCAACAAGCTATGAACATAATTTTGACCTAAAAATGAACATACAACAAGCTCAACATGTCTAAAATATGAAACAAGAAGAGTTGAGAGCTTATTGGATCCACAAAGGTCATTTCCAATCCAAACTAGGTCATGCACTTGTGTGAGCTGTCCTATGAAATGACCTAACTTATAAGTCACTTCAAAAATAGGAAAAAGGCGGGAAAAAATAAAATAAAAATTCACAAAGAAGCTATACAAGTTGGAAACCATTGGCCAAGAAATCAAGACAAATGTCCTCTCAAAGCACCATCAAAAGAATCAATTCATTTGGATGTACCACTTTGAAATGGAAGAAACAAGTGCAATAAGAAAAGCCACAAAAGTCAACCCAAAAGTCAACAACCAGGGGCAAAATGGTCCTATAAAATTGATCAACTCATCATTGAGATGAGGATCAATTTTCAATCATTGAACAAAAAAGGAAAGGGAGAAACAAATGCAAAAGCAAAACATGTTACAATTTAAACCAAATAAAACAACTCCAATACTTGATTCATTTTTTAATTGAAAATAAAATGGAAAAATAAAATAAAAATATCCAAAAAAAAGTAGACACCTCAAAGTTGATAAAAAATATTTTTGGTGAATTTTTAATATATTGGAGCTATTTTAATTAATTAAAATTGTAAACAGAAAATAAAATAAAAAAGCAAAGAAAATAAAATGAAAATAAAAAAGGGTGCGTGGAAAATAGCAACAAAAAATAGTTCAAACAGAGAACTGAGCCTAACAGGGGGTGCGCTTAGCAAAGGCGCCCAAGGCCCATCTGAAAATCAAAGCAAAAACCAAACAAAACTGGTAGTTGCGTGTGATAAGTCAAATGCAGTGCATCATGAGGACTCAATCATATGCATCTGATCAAAAAGTAAACCATGACATGGCTGTAAGCGTGCCAGCGAATAAATGAATATTTGAATGTGATTACATGATTTCAGTCAAACAACGCCCATCGTATGTCTTAATCAACACCATTGAATGCAAAAGTATTCAAATCAGACGCGCTAGAACAAGACACGATATCATCTTCTTCCCCAAAACCTAGGAAAAACCAGTCACCGGCCAGAGGACACTATTCATTGTCTTCTCTGACCAGCCTCCACCGTGAACAACCTACCACAATCGTATATCATCTACACTCAACCAAATCACCTGAATTTTATACCAAAATTCATCTAGAGATCAAGAGGATCTCATTTCTGGCCTCAAAACTTGTTAAACACGCGTGAAACGCTCAAACCGAAAGCAACAAGATTATACACCAAAATCCAAAGTTCATGAAAACAACTCCAATTTGATTTAAAACACATATAGAGCTCACGTAGGTTACAGATCCATCATTAAACAAGCAAAATCATGCACAAACAAGCCAAAACAGATCCAAACAAAATTGAGCATCATCCAACAATCAAAACCAATGCCAGTTCGTTTTACACATTGATGATCTACATTGATTCTACGTCTCAAGTATGCAAAAATGGCAGTGAATTGATGCTTATTAAGAGTGTAATGTTGAATTTCAATTACCTAGTGGAGAACTTCCACTGAACCTTCAAATGGAGCTTAAGCTTGAAGATAATTCCCCAGAATTGTTCACTGAACTCCAATAAAGCTTTCTCAATTCACAATTTTGCTTGAAATAACTTCAATCTCCAAATTCAAAATTTGAATTTCCACCTCTTTTTCAAAACTGAATTTGCTCAATTTGGCTCCAATTTGCACTTTTGATGAATTGTGAATGTTCAAAACCTTATATGCAATGGATCTTGATGATATTTGAGCCCAAACTCAGCCTCTAACAGCCCATACCAAAATCCAAGGAATTGAGTTTTCAAGCTTTCATGTACACGAAAATTGCACTAAATTTGGCTCCAAAATGGTTGGAAACACTTGCTGGTATCACATGGAGCATGAATGGTTAGGATTAAGACCTTAATTGATCTCAATGGTTGAGATTTGTTATGTAACTTCATAGTGAAGAAACCTTGAAAATGGCTCATTTAAACACCTCAAATCCAAATTTTAAAATTGCCAAAGTGTTTAGAATGTTGTTTGCACTCAAAAAATGCACTTATTTGCACCAAAATGATCAAAAATGAAATAATTCCAATTTTGCCCCTTAATCATTCTTCCATGAAAATTCTCACATCCAATCTTCATTCCAAGCATAAACCATGACATCTCAAATTTTGACGAAGTAAATAACACCATTTGGAACAAGTTTGATGTTGGAAAAATCTTCATTTGAAGTGTGCAAATTGGTGAAATGGACCTATAATATTAAGACCTGTAATGTTACTGTCCCAAAATACCCCTAACTTGTAAACCTCATAACTTGAGTTCTACAAATCAGATGAAATACTTCTAGTACATTTTGGAAAGCTAAGACCAAGACCTACAACTTTCATGCTCGCCAAAAGTTGAAGAGAAACATCCTTCTAGGTCAAATATGGATTGGAAGTTGGTTGACTTTTGTTGACCAAAATCACATCCCTCTGATGACCTGTAACTTGTCTGGATCATAACTTGAGTTCTATAAATCTAATCAAGGACTTCTAGTACTCAAATTAAAGCTAAGAACATGCTCTACAAGTTCCATGTGGGTCAAAAGTTGATATGAAACTTGTATCTTGAGATAGGTGATCTTTAAGTCAGGCACTAAATAGGGGATTTTACCCTGAGAACCCTAATTTAGTAACTTCTCACACACTTGATCCTTGATGAATTGAACTTGAAATGATATGTCACATGTCTTAACACAACATCCCATGACCATAGAGACTTTGAATTGAGTTTTAATCTCCTTCAATTTCACAGTTGACTGAGGACTAGCTAGATGAAACCCTAATTGCAACACTTTCAACTGCAACTCTTCACACTTGGTATACACACTTGGATGAGCTCCACAATGACCTTCAAGGCACTCAATGAGCTCTCTCAACATCTTATATCCATAACCATGAATCCACAATCCCCTGATGATCTTGAACTGGCCTCAAGGTTAGGAGCTGACCCACATACATTTATCCTTTCTTTTACCAAACCAATGTCCATTTCCTGATGACCTGATGACTATCCCAACTTGAGTAACACCCCTTTCTTAGGCTCCAACCTATGAATAGACTCCTCTTGATATGCACAAACTCTTGATCCCCTGTTCAATGAAAAATGCTATGCAATGCAAATGCTAGAAAGAAATGAAATGAAACATAAACCAAGTTAAGAAAAGGTTGGGCAAATTTTGGGGTGCAACAACTGCCCCTACTCAAAAGACTTGGACCTGAAGGAGTGAAAAGCGAACGACTTTCACGAAATCAAGGTAGATGACGGTTGAATGCCAAAGAAACCGAAAATTTTCCAACCGCAGAAAATAAATCTGCAAAACCTCCTGGGGTAACTGCTCTGATTACAAACGCATTCCACTGGGGAAAAAGAGAAACTTAACGAGTAACTCTGCTTGGGGAAAACCAATAATGACACACAATTTGAAGAGCATATGACCTCGCCGTCAATTATCTGCATTAAATTCTTCTGACATCTCCGTCAGGCACCTGACCTCGCCGTCAGTCATGGACATTAAGTTTATAATAACAGTTGACATCGCCGTCAAACTTCTACTTCAAGTTGGTAGAATAGCTAATCTCGCCGTTAGACCTCTGTTAGATAAAACCAAGTATAGAATCACAAGATACAATTCTCTGACATCGCCGCCAGTCATTCAAAGAAATCCAACCGGTAAATCACACCTGACCTCGCCGTTAGTTAAAATAAAGCATCTGACATCGCTGTCAGACCATCACAAAGTTGATTAAGCCATTGACATCGCCATCAATAACCAACACATCTGACATCGCCGCCAGAAACCAACATATCTGACATCGCCGCCAGAAAAACATCCAACATCGTCGCTGGTAAACTATAACATCTGAGATCGCCGCCAAACATCCAACATCGTTGCCGGGAAAACAAAGATCACCTGACATTGCCGCCAGAAACAAACATCACCTGACATCGCCTCCAGTAAGACATAAACCTCCAACATCGCCGCTGGAAAACCATCAATACCTGACATCACCATCAGAAACAAACATTACCTGACATCGCCGTCAGAAACAAACATTACCTGACATCGTCGTCAGAAACAAACATTACCTGACATCGCCAACAGAAACAAACATCCAACATCGCCGCTGGTGAACCAAAATCACCTGACATCGCCGTCAGTAACAACACAAATATAGTAAGAGAACCCTGACATCGCCGTCTGAAACAAACCTCCAACATCGCCGCTGGAAAAACACCTGACATTGCCGCCAGTTACAACACAAATCTAGCAAGAAAATCTGACTTCGCCGTCAGCAACCATAAATCCAATAAACATCTGACATCTCCGTCAAGTACCTGTGGGGCTAAAGAACTCTGACATCGTCGCCAGACAACCACGGTGCTAATAAACATCTGACATCGCCGCCAGACAAACATAAAACTGATAAGCATCCAACATCGCCGTCGGATAACCCTATTTTTGGGAAACTTCTAACATCGCCGAAGACCTTTGCTAAATAAAAGCGAGCAACAAAATCCACATGAAGTTAAGATCACCCACTGATAATGATCACAGAGAAACTCCGCTGAGGAAATAGCATGAATTGGGGTTTAGCCACCACGCGGGCAAAGACCCTTCACCTGAGAGATACACCTGAAACAAAGAGATAACAACCTGGCTTATGTTTCACATGCATATGTTTGAAAATGGCATAACGCTCCATACGAAATGGAAATGCTACGCGTTTGGGTAGATGCTATGCACGCATGCAGATGCACCGGAACTGAATCAGCAAAACGAATGATAGAGATACATAAACCATCCTGCTAGGATAACAAAAATAACCCTGTTGAGGGAAACAACAATTCTGCCAGGGATAGAGCACATAATCGCTCATGCCAATAACGATTGGACTTATGCCGAGAAACGGCTCTTACTGGCCTTCTGCGAGGAATATACTAACGTGAAAACATTCTTCTATTCTGCTGGGGAAGATAGAACAACAATGCTGGGGAAACCATCCCTTTCAATTTGTTGGGGATTGCTACACCAGGAAACAAACCTGACCAGGATGTAAGTTACTCTGTGGAGAGAAGATCCAAACATGACTCGCTGGGGAGTACCTACAAGCATGCACCTTGCGGGGATTAAATGTGCAACAACTCTACTGGGGATAGAGATGCGAACTTCACTGATTAGGGAAAGAATCAAGTTGGGGATAGAACAGACTTCATCCAACTTCTTTGCCCCAAGGTAACGACCCTGCAAAACTGAACAAACAGACAAGATATCCTACGCAAATGGAATCATCTTAGTCATCATTCGTGACGTTATTCAATTAATTCAAAGTTTTAATAATTATTGGCCAAGGCCTGCAAGTTTATGTTAGCACAAGTTTAACAAAACATTGGGCGTTTTCACAAACAAAACTATAAAAGTTAAAACAAAGCACATAGATCAAGTACTGAATAGTATATGTTTATTGATGAAGGGCCTGTAAATAGGCAAAGTTTTACAACAAATGCAACTTCTAAAAATAGGAAGTTGCGCAAAACAAAATACATATATGTACAGAAATATACAAGAATGTACAAAAATGTCGGCAACGTGGCACAGACAAACAACATGAGCTGATCCCTCTATGACTCGCCTGACTCTGACGCTTTCCCGACGCTTCTTCTTCGGAAGAGATTGATTCGGATGAAAACAGCCCTCAGGTTCTCCCAATCCACTAAGCAATGAAGTTCACACGCAGACCGCAGTCATTTGCTTTTCAATCCCTAACTTTTGCCTGAACCGCTCTTTTCGAGTTTTCGATTCACCGGGATACCCATTTTTGCCAAAGTCGTCTTTTCAGGTTTTCGACTTTGCGGGTTTACATCTTTTCATTTTTATCCCTAATTTTTGCCCGAACCTATTTTCCTTTTTTATGGTTCGCCGGGATGCCCCATTTTTGCCTAGACGTTTCTTTTTGTGTCCAGCGGGTCTCTTTTAAGAAAAGTATTTTTTAACTGCGTCTGCACGTCATATGGACCTTCGTAATTGGGAGTCCATTTGCCCCTGTGATCTGATTGTGGTGGGAGAATCTTTTTTAGCACAAGATCGCCTGTCTAAAAGCTTTGAGGGCGCACCTTCTTATCAAAAGCTTTCTTCATCCGGCTCTGGTACAAACGATCATATGCAATTGACGCTAGCCTCTTTTCATCCATCAGGCTAAGCTGATTCAAACGATTCTGGATCCATTCTGCCTCATCCAGTTTCACGTCGACTAAACCTCTTAAGGAAGGAATCTCGGCCTCTAGCGGTAGGACAACTTCCATACCGTACACTAGCGAGAAAGGAGTTGCCCCGGTTGATGTGCGTACCGTCGTACGATAATCGTGAAGAGCAAAAGGCAACATTTCATGCCAACCTTTGTATGTGACAACCATCTTCTGCACTATCTTTTTTATGTTCTTATTGGCCGCCTCAACAATGCCATTCATCTTCGGCCGATAAGGCGATGAATTGTGATGTTCAATCTTGAATTTCTGGCATAACTCCTTCATCATTTTGTTGTTTAGGTTCGAACCATTATCAATAATGATTCGCTCGGGAACTCCATATCTGCAAATGATATCCTTCTTTATGAATCTTGCTACCACTTGCTTGGTCACATTGGCGTGCGAAGCTGCTTCAACCCACTTGGTGAAGTAATTGATGGCTACCAAGATGAAACGGTGACCGTTGGATGCAGTGGGCTCAATCTTGCCAATTATATCAATGCCCCACATGGGGAAAGGCCACGGGGACGCCATAACATTCAATGGACACGGTGGCACATGTACCTTATCAGCATAAATTTGGCATTTATGGCATTTCTTCGCAAATTTGAAACAATTTGACTCCATAGTTAGCCAATAATACCCTGCCCATAGGAGTTTCCGAGACATTGCATGTCCGCTGGTGTTGCGGTGGAAATAGGATCACAAACTATTAATGAGTTTGAATCGCAATTCAATTCACAACCGCTCTTTGATTTATCCGAAGGAAAAGGTCAAAAAGGGAAAACCTATTTTGCATCGTAAACACAATGCGGGGAAAGATCTAGGGTTCGGGGGTTGATTAAATTTAGGGAAGGTATTAGCACCCTAAACTTCTGTAGTACTCTACAGGAACCTTTTGTTCAAATGTTTACTATTTGCTTTATTTATTCTTAAGGTATATGTACAAGGGATTACAAGTGAGAAAAGAGACCTAAGGGGTTAATTCTAAGTTTACTCGGCAAGACATCGCATCTTGTGCCTACGTATCCTTACGGGAGTGGAATCAGAGTAATCGTAGTTCCCCTCAAAAGGGAGGTTAGAAACTTCTTGACTGTGGTCAAGGTCTCAAGGGGAATAAACGCATCTTAAGGACACGCTTACGTGGAGTGTAGAAACTCCAAATCTCTACGTTGAATTGTTAAGTGAATTAGGGTTAAATTAGGGATTCCACGGCGGGAAACCCTAAAATGAGCGCGGCGGCTCTTTGACCTAATGTTAGGGGTAAAATTGTAATTTTGCCTGCGGCGAGGCATTTGTGAAAATTTAGGGTTGAAAAGGTGTAAGGGTTGAAGGTGAGGACTATTGACACGGCGGTCAAACGGCTAGACCTAATTCCTTCGGAGGAGTGAAATTATTGGTAAAGACGCGATAAACATACAATGGCAGAAAATAAAGTGTGGAAAGATAAATGCGACAATTGTCTCGCAAAATTACATCCCATAAACAGTTACAAATATGATAATTGAATATTTAAACTGAAAATAAAATCAATTGAACTTAGTCAGCTGCAAAAAACCAAAACAAACCGAGACTGTTATTATACGGGGTTAGACAAAAAAATTAGACGGGAATGTTAGGAATTTAAGTAGAAAATTATAATTTTAACGAAACAAGAAAAAAAGTTAGAAATTTGGATCTTAAAAATGAGGATGTTAGCGAAAGATTAATAAACAATAAAAGTTGATACGCAATGAAGATGATGATAATATACAAGTGATAATGGAATATGAAATAGCAACGATAATGTCAGATTATGTACAAATATAAAAATAAATACAAAAATAAATAAATAAATATTAGTGAACAGGTTCATGGATAATCAAGAATACTGTTAGGAATGAAGGATGAAAATTGGAATTGACAATAATTAGAAGTTAAGTGATGAATGTTTTGAGACGATGAGAATTTAGGTAATAAGAAAAGAGTTAGAATGGAATTAGGTTTTTTTTGTGAGATTTGGAAAAGTTAGAGTTTTTAATGTGATTAAGAAAAAGAAAATAGATTAAAAGTTAGAATTAAAAGTTAGCAAAAAAATTAGAACTTCGAAATTTGGTTTTTAAAAAAAAGGTTAGAAAATAAAAATAAAAGTTTGAAAATAAAAGAGAAAAGGTTAGAATTTTAATAAAAAAAGAGTTAGCATGTTAGAATTTTAATTAAAAAAATGGTAGAAATTTTGAAAAAAAGATATAAAAAAGATTAGAAATTAAAAAAAAGAAGAGTTAGTTACTTTTGATGAAGACTGTAAGAGTTTTTGATGCTTGTCGATCCCCCCGTTTTGTTGCTACTGAGGGTCCTTTTATACTTGATTTTTTTAAATCTTTTTCAATCTCAGATTTGATTTGAATATCTCAATCTTTTTCAATCTCTGATTTGATTTGAATGAATTTTTATGATGATTTCAGATTTGATTCAATGATGGTGATGTTGATATTTAGATCTGATTTTCTTATGATGATGATATGATCTGATTGATTTGATTTTGCTCCATCTGTGATTTATTGTGATTGGATTTGATAAAAAAAATGTTGGGATTTAAATTTAAAAAGTTAGCAAAGAAAGTTAGAGTTTCAAGTTAAATAAAAATTAGAGTTTTAAGTTTAAAAAAAAATGAGTTAGAATTTTAAAATAAAAAACATTTGAATGTTGATTTAAAAAAAGTGTTAGAATTATTTTAAAAACTGTAAGAATTTCATTTTAAAAGGAATTTAGAATTTTAATTTGAAAAAGGATGGTGTCAAAAAAAAGGATAGATTTAATTTTAAAAAAAAGGTTAGATTTAATTTTTAAAATAGTTAGAAAAAAAAGATTTAATTTTAAAAAGAAGTTAGAGAAAAAAAGATTTAATTTTTAAAAAGAAGTTAGAGAAAAAAAGATTTAATTTTTTAAAAAGAGTTAGAAAAAAAGATTTAACTTTAAAAAAAAGTTAGAAAAAGAGATTTAACTTTAAAAGGAAAAAAAAGGATTTAACTTTTAAAAAAGTTAGAAAAAAGATTTGATTTTTTAAAAAAATTAGAAAAAAAGATTTAACTTTAAAAAAGTAGTTAGAAAAAGGATTTAACTTTAAAAAAAAGTTAGAAAAAAGATTTAATTTTAAAAAGGTTAGAAAAAAGATTTAATTTTAAAAAGGTAATAGAATTTGATTAAAAAATGTGTTAGAAATTAATTTAAAAAAGGTTATAAAAAAAATTTACTTTTAAAGAAAAGAAAAAAAAATTAAATTTTAATCTAAATCCTAAAAGTTAGTAAGAAGAGCTTAAAATGATTTAAATAAATAAACTAAATAGAAAAAAAAAAGTTAATAAAAAACATTAGTAAAGTTATAAAAAAAATTTAATTAAATTATTATTAGTTAAAAAAACAAGATTTAAAAAAAAGGTTAATTTATTAAGTTAATCAGAATTTAAAATAAAAAAGAAAAGAAAGGGTAAAATTTGGGGTATTACAGTTGCCCCTATTTAAATAGCTACACCGGATGATTTGAGTGACGGAGACTCGAGGAATCATGGTGGAGGGATTTAAATATAGATAACCGAAAATTTTGCCCTTATATGTGGCGATATGCAATGCTATGGACCAAGCGAGAACAGACTAATGCAGACGATGCCATGAATATGATATGATGCGTATGCTGGAATGATGAATGCGACAATGCTGACGAATACGACGACGCAGGGACAGACGCTACGAGAAGAACACACCCGGGAAAACGACGCGCTGGGACACAGTACAACACTGGGGAATTCTAAAATGATGGTCAACTGGTGCGAACACGACCAATTGTCATTTTTAGAACGGGAACGAGATTCTCAAATGGAGATGACACCTGTGAGACGGCCTCCACTGGGAATCTAAAAGTAAATCTGGATCACGTACGATTGCAAGATCGATCACAGAATGCATGGAGCATTGAGCAAAGAATAACACCCAAGCTTCTGTAACCTATCCCTCGTAACAGGATCAAACGGACTTTTCGGGAATCCGTAGTAAATATACAGGGTAAAAACCGGCTGTATGCCAAAATAAATGGACTTTAGGAATAAGGTCCTTAAATGGAGAGGGCACTTATGAGATGACCTCCATTTGGGAATGTTTAATAATAACAGGATCTACACGGCTTGCAAGATCGATTACAGACTGCTGGAGCATTGAGCAAAGAATAACATCCAAGCTTCTATAAACTATCCTTCGTGATGGGATCGGATGGACTTTTCGGAAATCCGTATCAAATATACAGGGTAAAAACCGGCTGTATGCCAAAATAAATGGACTTTAATGGGAAATGCCCTGATAAACTTCTCGAGGGAGAACTGCCACTTATCGTTGGAAGGGACTTATGTGCCAAAATGAATAAGCACTCAAATAAAGAGGCTGCTGCTTATCTGATAAATAAATCTTCTCGCATTTAAGGTCGGCGCCTGGAATACGATTCTGATTCTTCTCTTACTGAAGGATAAATAAACTTCTCCATGCTTCAAGATCGTGCTCTCCTGAACATGAAAAGGGTAAACTGAACTTCCTCATACTTCAGAATCGTGCTCTCCTGAATATGATTCGGCTCTTTCGGGTAAATGAAATTCTTCATACTTCAGAATCGTGCTCTCCTGAATATGAAAAGGGCTAACTGAACTTCCTCATACTTCAGAATCGTGCTCTCCTGAATATGATTCGGCTCTTTCTTGTAAATGAAATTCTTCATACTTCAGAATCGTGCTCTCCTGAATATGAAAAGGGCTAATTGAACTTCCTCATAACTCAGAATCGTGCTCTCCTGAATATGATTCGGCTCTTTCTTGTAAATGAAATTCTTCATACTTCAGAATCGTGCTCTCCTGAATATGAAAAGGGCTAACTGAACTTCCTCATACTTCAGAATCGTGCTCTCCTGAATATGATTCGGCTCTTTCTTGTAAATGAAATTCTTCATACTTCAGAATCGTGCTCTCCTGAATATGAAAAGGGCTAACTGAACTTCCTCATACTTCAGAATCGTGCTCTCCTGAATATGATTCGGCTCTTTCTTGTAAATGAAATTCTTCATACTTCAGAATCGTGCTCTCCTGAATATGAAAAGGGTGAACTGAACTTCCTCATACTTCAGAATCGTGCTCTCCTGAATATGATTCGGCTCTTTCTTGTAAATGAAATTCTTCATACTTCAGAATCGTGCTCTCCTGAGTATGAAAAGGCTAACTGAACTTCCTCATACTTCAGAATCGTGCTCTCCTGAATATGATTCGGCTCTTTCATACTTCAGAATCGTGCTCTCCTGAATATGAAAAGGATGAACTGAACTTCCTCATACTTCAGAATCGTGCTCTCCTGAATATGATTCGGCTCTTTCTTGTAAATGAAATTCTTCATACTTCAGAATCGTGCTCTCCTGAGTATGAAAAGGCTAACTGAACTTCCTCATACTTCAGAATCGTGCTCTCCTGAATATGATTCGGCTCTTTCATACTTCAGAATCGTGCTCTCCTGAATATGAAAAGGATGAACTGAACTTCCTCATACTTCAGAATCGTGCTCTCCTGAATATGATTCGGCTCAAACCTCCCATACTTCAAGACGACAGGTAAATGGAAGCCCAACTGCTCCATGGAGATGGCCATTTGCTGCGAGTCATAACAAAGATAGGATCGGTTTCTTAGGTGAGAAATGTTGTATACCGATGTTGTAAGATGTAAAGTGTTGTACCGATGTTGTAACATGTAGGATTGTAAAGTGTTGTACTGATAGATTTTCCAGGCGTGAACTGGCGTGTATCTGTAAATGATTGTAGTTGAAGATAGTGCAAAATAAATGCACGTCCGGGTACAGTGATAAACTTCTCAAGCGAGAACAGTCGCGTATCCGTTATGGTATGGTGAAAATCTTTAGATGGTGCAAAATAAATGCACGTTCGGTTGGGCTCGACGACCGACAAGACTGAGATTCAATCTAGGATCGAGCTAGAAAGAAAACTGGTAATCAAGACTCCATCGAGGGAATGAACTCGAAGGGTAAATATCTTATCCTGGCGAGGAAAGATAGCTGAAGTAACCGTCATCCACGAGGATCGAGCTCTGTGGGGAAACTGGAAACAAGTATGTATTTTATGCTTAAGGCTGACAATCTATTTGAAGGGAATGGACAAACCCAGTTACTCGGCGGTAACGACCAATGATAGAGACACATTGAACCTGCGCATGCTAACGCGTATGTTAATGAATACGTGAATATGAATGTATGTTAATGTCTATGCAGTTAATCATGCAGGATGTTATGAAATGAGTATGTAATGAATATGTAATGAATATGCACTGAATATGTAATGAATATGTAATGAATATGTAATGAAATAGGCATGTGATGCTTATGCCCCTGCGTATGCTGACGAAACAGACTAGAGACGGGACGAGAGATGAAATAAACATCTCGACGGAAATACCCTGCGTTCTCTGCAACCAATACGTCAATCATGGGTAAGAAAGATCAATGGTAGAACCAAATCTGGTTTTAAAGTTCTGAATTCTCTGGGGAGAAGGTAATCTGCTTGGGTGTACAGTATCACGTCTTCACATGGGGAGAAGAAAACCTGAGGGACACTTTTGAGTTACCCAAGAAAAAGGTTGTCAACTTATAGTCTCTCTGGGGACTGTGATGAGGCAATAGTTTAGGAGCATGTTGCAACACTGAGATTTACTGGGGAACGAAGGCCGCCGTGAGTAAAATCCATCGGGTGCATGAAGAAAGGTTGTGAGACCACATGGTTTTGATCTTGAAGGACCTTATAGTAGTCGCCATTTGTTTCCTTTAAAAACATGGTGCCCCAGGATACTTGCGTTGCGAGGTAGGGTCATCTCAAGAGGATTTTATAGAGGACACCGAGTCCGGTTGCCCCATTGTTCTCAAACTTTTTGAGAGATTTGTCAGGTCTCGACGTAACTGGCACAAATTAATCGTGTTACGACGAAATCTTTGGGAAATAGCTCTTAAGAATGTCAGACTCGCGTTGGTAAGCGAACTGGGAAACTGCCTGCCCCTGTTCAGCAGGATCTTCAAGTTCCACGGGTTATGTTCATATGTAAATCTCTAAGATATCAAGCAAAGTTGTCATGCCTGAAATGCCTATCCTGAGCTTGTCAATGTACACATATATTTGTCCTGAATTTTTGTTTTGAAAAAAGATATCGCGATAACTTGTGACCGAAATCACTAGTCAGGATATAAGTTTTAATTATAATGCCAACATGAATTTTTTTTGAGCATAGCTCGTAGGAGTCAGGAAACGTGATCTTGTCAAGTATGCTTTCAACCGAAGTCCTACTTCAATTAGGTCTTTTAAAGGTTGTATCGTGGCTCGGTTCACGGTTTAAGAAACAAAGGATAAAGGCTCAAAGTTATATTTGTACCCACCCATTCTTCGTGATGTTCTCCAATCCTAATTCAGTTAACCGGATACGAACGCTCATATCTCAAGTGGATTTGCTATGGTCGAGAACTTATCAAGGCTTTGGACATGGCAGTCACTCACCTATTTCTTTTGGCAATTGGTCACACGACCTTGTTCTTTATAGGGGTTCTAAAAACTACTGGTTTGTTGTTCTTATTCCCTAACTTTTGCCTGGACAACGTCTTTTGATTTGACTTTGGAGTCCAGCAGGATGCCCCAGTTTTGCCTAAGTCTCCTTCATAGGTTTTGACTTAGCGGGCTTTTATTATTTTTTTGAATATTCTTTTATGCACAAGTCGTGTAAATCTTTCGAAAGGCTCGTGACTGCCCCACTCCTTAGGTAACTGAGGGATAGTCTTAGTATTAGGCTTCTTAAGATGCTAAGGATAAATTCTCGAAGGTTTGCTCTTCCTTTTTGAGAGTCTAAGTGCTCGATCGGTTTAACTGAAACCTACCCTGCCCCAGGTTAAGATGAGGGTTCTAAAAAAAGAAAGAAAACTCCTACTTCAAGGCTCAAAGGGTTGACTAGGGATTAACATCCTTATATCTCCAGTGTTTGGGATTTGAAACAATGCCTTACATCATCAGCGGGTTTCAATCGAAAGCATACGTCAAGAAATCTGACGTTTTGGGTTCGTCATCCTCCTCCCAATTCTCCATCAGAACAAGAGATCGGGTAAAGTTGGCATTATAATTTATGAAAAATAATATTTTGAATGAGTGAAACGAATGGACTTATTCAAGACAAACATATGCGTTGCATTAATTAATCAAAGTTAAACGATTTCGTACATGCTAAATATGCTTAATCAAAGAGAAATACATATAAATAAACAAATGAACTGTCGGAAAAATCCTTCTAAATGTTTATGAAATCTTGCATTCAAACGTAACAGTTTCCTTTGGCGGAGCCTCAATGGAAAGGACGTCTGGCTTATGATCACTGTGAGTCGTCATGACTTGCCCCAATTATGCTGGTCATATCTTCAACAGTTTTCAGTCGTTGCTTCAAAATAACTTTCCCAGATTCTTTGTTGATCCCGGTCATATCATCTTGAGGATTATTGAAATGAAGCGAGCTAGGCCTTTGAATAATTACTGGATTCGACTGATTTGCTGAGGGGACAACATACTTTGCAGAATTTAAGCTTGACAAGCAGGGAACCCCGAGAGGTGTCTCGATCTTCGGCCGAGCATCGCCAAAAGCCAACTTCTTCGTTTCTAGCAAATTTCTGACAAAATTCTTAAGCGCGTAGCAATTCTCTAGATCATGGTCGGGCGCACCCTCATGAAATAAACAATGAGCGGCAGCGTTGTAACTTGCAGGTAACGGATTAGGCCGAGGACCCAAAGCACGGGTGGTAATCAGACCCTGTTGTACCAAATGGGGGTATAACTCAGTGAAAGTCATCAGAATTGGAGGACAAGGCTTATACTGACTCTTACGGGGATAAGGAACCTGATCCTGTGATTGCTGGTGAACAGGAGCGTTGGGCACTCGTTGACTGTCGACAGGAACTTGCATACGCGAATAACCGGAAGGTCGTTGATAAACTGGTGCCTGATATACCGGAGCTGACTGTACAGGCTGGCATGCAGGAAACTGCTGATCGAAAGGAGGTGCAACAGTAGCTACATAGGGTTGTTGAACATATAGAAACAGATAACCTTGAACATAACTCTGCTGATATTGTAAAGGTTGAGGAGTAGCTTTTTTGCGGTTCTTTGAACGTGTAGGTCCTTTACCATGGTCGGAGTTAGGAGTTTTGCACTTTGGAGGGGTAGCTCGTCGAACTGGTCGAGCACTGGGAGGCACCAAACCAGATTGAAGACCGTGAGGAGGTACATTCTCGACAGTAACAGCTGGTTGAGGTTCCACAACGGTATTAGTCTTAGAAACAACAGTAGACTGAGCATCCACCTTCACACTAAGAGCTCGTAACATCTCCAAAATCTGCCCTACACTTCCTCGAAGATCTTCAAATTCATGGCTGACACGGTTGATCTCTTGGTTTTGATCTTCCATTCTTTTGAAGGGTCGTATTGATGCAGAGAACTCAGGGTGACAAAACTGGAGGGTGAGAGAACCGAGTATGAGAAATCGGGAGACACATGCAATGCAAAAGTATGATGCTAAAATGTGAATGTAAATGAAGATTTCATGGAATTCAAACATTTACGAATGTCGTGGGGTACCAAGGAAATCTTTTTCTTGTTTTTTCATTTTATTTTTTTTTATTTATGGTATCCCACGATATCCATAAATGATGTTTGAACTCCATGAAATACAATGTAATGAGATGCTTTATGGATGCAATGCATGAAAACACACAAAGTCCTAGGTTAAAGGAACGTGAGCGGAGTCAAGGTCTACCCATCCCAAAAGGAGTGTACTATAGGTTAGTTGTACCTGCCGAACAAGGTTCTACAAAGTGCCCAAAGTCATCAGCCCATCTTTCGGATATTATCAACCTTCCGACTGACTCGGGGGTGAATAATATTCTCAAGAGAACCTCTTTTGAGTGTAGTATCGCGTAGCAGCCGTTGTAGGATTACTCCCACATAGCTCCCGCACTACGTCCTAAATAAGGCCGAGGTGGTGTTAAGGTACTACGGTCCTCAATATCACAGACTCCAATCGACCATGGAAAAAGTTTTCAACGATTACTCGTTCAACCGAACCATTTTCGAAAAGGTCTCAACTGAGCGGTGATACTCGAATCAGCTTGGTCGGGACTCACTCCCTATAAGCCTCATCGAATATATCCCCATCCTATAATAATGTCACTAGTCCGGGCGTAGGACTTATCTCACAACACAAGGAACAGTCCCAAAATCAAAGCACAAATATATACATGCAAATGAATAATAACACAAATAGTAATAAATATGAACAAGTTAGGGATAACCCTCAAAAGTTTAGGAGGTCCCCAGTGAAGTCGCCATTCTCTGTTGCGGTGGAAATAGGATCACAAACTATTAATGAGTTTGAATCGCAATTCAATTCACAACCGCTCTTTGATTTATCCGAAGGAAAAGGTCAAAAAGGGAAAACCTATTTTGCATCGTAAACACAATGCGGGGAAAGATCTAGGGTTCGGGGGTTGATTAAATTTAGGGAAGGTATTAGCACCCTAAACTTCTGTAGTACTCTACAGGAACCTTTTGTTCAAATGTTTACTATTTGCTTTATTTATTCTTAAGGTATATGTACAAGGGATTACAAGTGAGAAAAGAGACCTAAGGGGTTAATTCTAAGTTTACTCGGCAAGACATCGCATCTTGTGCCTACGTATCCTTACGGGAGTGGAATCAGAGTAATCGTAGTTCCCCTCAAAAGGGAGGTTAGAAACTTCTTGACTGTGGTCAAGGTCTCAAGGGGAATAAACGCATCTTAAGGACACGCTTACGTGGAGTGTAGAAACTCCAAATCTCTACGTTGAATTGTTAAGTGAATTAGGGTTAAATTAGGGATTCCACGGCGGGAAACCCTAAAATGAGCGCGGCGGCTCTTTGACCTAATGTTAGGGGTAAAATTGTAATTTTGCCTGCGGCGAGGCATTTGTGAAAATTTAGGGTTGAAAAGGTGTAAGGGTTGAAGGTGAGGACTATTGACACGACGGTCAAACGGCTAGACCTAATTCCTTCGGAGGAGTGAAATTATTGGTAAAGACGCGATAAACATACAATGGCAGAAAATAAAGTGTGGAAAGATAAATGCGACAATTGTCTCGCAAAATTACATCCCATAAACAGTTACAAATATGATAATTGAATATTTAAACTGAAAATAAAATCAATTGAACTTAGTCAGCTGCAAAAAACCAAAACAAACCGAGACTGTTATTATACGGGGTTAGACAAAAAAATTAGACGGGAATGTTAGGAATTTAAGTAGAAAATTATAATTTTAACGAAACAAGAAAAAAAGTTAGAAATTTGGATCTTAAAAATGAGGATGTTAGCGAAAGATTAATAAACAATAAAAGTTGATACGCAATGAAGATGATGATAATATACAAGTGATAATGGAATATGAAATAGCAACGATAATGTCAGATTATGTACAAATATAAAAATAAATACAAAAATAAATAAATAAATATTAGTGAACAGGTTCATGGATAATCAAGAATACTGTTAGGAATGAAGGATGAAAATTGGAATTGACAATAATTAGAAGTTAAGTGATGAATGTTTTGAGACGATGAGAATTTAGGTAATAAGAAAAGAGTTAGAATGGAATTAGGTTTTTTTTGTGAGATTTGGAAAAGTTAGAGTTTTTAATGTGATTAAGAAAAAGAAAATAGATTAAAAGTTAGAATTAAAAGTTAGCAAAAAAATTAGAACTTCGAAATTTGGTTTTTAAAAAAAAGGTTAGAAAATAAAAATAAAAGTTTGAAAATAAAAGAGAAAAGGTTAGAATTTTAATAAAAAAAGAGTTAGCATGTTAGAATTTTAATTAAAAAAATGGTAGAAATTTTGAAAAAAAGATATAAAAAAGATTAGAAATTAAAAAAAAAGAAGAGTTAGTTACTTTTGATGAAGACTGTAAGAGTTTTTGATGCTTGTCGATCCCCCCGTTTTGTTGCTACTGAGGGTCCTTTTATACTTGATTTTTTTAAATCTTTTTCAATCTCAGATTTGATTTGAATATCTCAATCTTTTTCAATCTCTGATTTGATTTGAATGAATTTTTATGATGATTTCAGATTTGATTCAATGATGGTGATGTTGATATTTAGATCTGATTTTCTTATGATGATGATATGATCTGATTGATTTGATTTTGCTCCATCTGTGATTTATTGTGATTGGATTTGATAAAAAAAATGTTGGGATTTAAATTTAAAAAGTTAGCAAAGAAAGTTAGAGTTTCAAGTTAAATAAAAATTAGAGTTTTAAGTTTAAAAAAAAATGAGTTAGAATTTTAAAATAAAAAACATTTGAATGTTGATTTAAAAAAAGTGTTAGAATTATTTTAAAAACTGTAAGAATTTCATTTTAAAAGGAATTTAGAATTTTAATTTGAAAAAGGATGGTGTCAAAAAAAAAGGATAGATTTAATTTTAAAAAAAAGGTTAGATTTAATTTTTAAAATAGTTAGAAAAAAAAGATTTAATTTTAAAAAGAAGTTAGAGAAAAAAAGATTTAATTTTTAAAAAGAAGTTAGAGAAAAAAAGATTTAATTTTTTAAAAAGAGTTAGAAAAAAAGATTTAACTTTAAAAAAAAGTTAGAAAAAAAGATTTAACTTTAAAAGGAAAAAAAAGGATTTAACTTTTAAAAAAGTTAGAAAAAAGATTTGATTTTTTAAAAAAATTAGAAAAAAAGATTTAACTTTAAAAAAGTAGTTAGAAAAAGGATTTAACTTTAAAAAAAAGTTAGAAAAAAGATTTAATTTTAAAAAGGTTAGAAAAAAGATTTAATTTTAAAAAGGTAATAGAATTTGATTAAAAAATGTGTTAGAAATTAATTTAAAAAAGGTTATAAAAAAAATTTACTTTTAAAGAAAAGAAAAAAAAATTAAATTTTAATCTAAATCCTAAAAGTTAGTAAGAAGAGCTTAAAATGATTTAAATAAATAAACTAAATAGAAAAAAAAAAGTTAATAAAAAACATTAGTAAAGTTATAAAAAAAATTTAATTAAATTATTATTAGTTAAAAAAACAAGATTTAAAAAAAAGGTTAATTTATTAAGTTAATCAGAATTTAAAATAAAAAAGAAAAGAAAGGGTAAAATTTGGGGTATTACAGCTGGCATGCGTACCAAAAGTACCCTCGTGAACTTCTTCCATAAGTAATGATGCTTCCTTCTCATCCACACATCTCAACAGCACCAAATCATGGTTCCTTTTGTATAATACAACATCTGGGTTTAAGCCCCTGGCGGATACTCTTGCTTCTTGAGGAAGTTCTGTATATCGTAAAACCATGGCTTGCCATCAGCAGCCTCTTCAATGGCAAATACGAAAGCGGGTCTATCCAAGCGAGTAATGACAATTCTGGGAGCCTCATTCCAGAAATTCACTTTGTACATCGAAGATAGCGTTGCCAAAGCATCTGCCATCTGATTCTCCGCTCTTGGCACATGATGTAAGTCTATACGATCAAAAAATGGTAACAACCTCCTTACATAATCTCTGTAAGGAATTAGATTCGGTTGACGAGTTTCCCATTCTCCTTCGATCTGATTAACAACTAGCGCTAAATCGCCATATACATCGAGATTCTTGATCCTCAGATCAATAGCTTCTTCCAGACCCATGATACATGCTTCCTACTCAGCTTCATTGTTAGTGACCAGAAATGTCAATCTGGCAGTGAACGGGATGTGAGTACCATGAGGAATTGTAATAATCACCCCAATTCTGCTACCATAAGAGTTGACAGCACCATCGAATATCATTTGCCATTGAGAACCCTTCTCTGGACCTTCACCATGCAGAGGTTCTTCACAATCTTTTGCTTTGAGAAATATGATATCCTCGTCAGGAAATTCAAACTTCATCGGTTGGTAATCTTCGATTGGCTGCTCAGCAAGGTATTCTGACAGAACACTTCCTTTGATAGCTTTCTTAGACACATACTGTATATCATACTCTGTCAGTACGATTTTCCACCTGGCAATTCTTCCTAAAAGTGCTTGCTTCTCGAAAACATACTTAATCAGATCCATCTTTGAAATCAGCATGGTTGTGTGATTGAGCATATACTGCCTCAAACGTTTGGCAGCCCAAGCAAGTGCACAACACGTTTTCTCGAGCATTGAGTAACAGGACTCACAATCTGTGAACGTTTTACTCAAATAATAAATCACATGCTTCTTTCTTCTAGTCTCGTCGTGTTAACCGAGAACACAACCCATGGAATTCTCAAGAACCGTTAGGTACATGATTAATGACCTTCCAGCTACTAGGGGTATCAATATCGGAGGCTCCTGCAAATATTCTTTTATTTTATCAAATGCTTTTTGACAATTTTCATTCCAGGCAACCGCCTGATCTTTCTTTAACAGCTTAAACATTGGCTCACACGTGGCTGTGAGATGAGATATGAACCGAGCAATGTAGTTCAATCTCCCCAAGAAACCACAGACTTCTTTTTCTGTTTTTGGTGCTGGCATGTCTTGTATGGCTTTTATCTTTGCAGGATCGACCTCGATTCCTTTTTCACTGACAATAAACCCCAATAACTTTCCGGACCGAATTCCAAAAGTACACTTATTCGGATTCAACCTCAGTCTGAACTTTCTAAGCCTCTCAAACAGTTTCAACAGGTTAACCAGATGCTCCTCCTTCATTTTAGATTTAACAATCATATCGTCAACATAAACCTCAATCTCTTTATGCATCATGTTGTAATACCCTAATTTTTACCCCTAAGATCCCACTTTTCATTTGCATCATTTGCATATACAAACAAGATCATACTATATGGTTCTCACACCCCTGTTGTTTATTACTTGCTTTATGTTTGTTTCTATTTACTAACCTCTAACCAAAAGACCAAAAATATTTTTCAATTTGTTTGTTTCTTCTTCACTGTGTGTTTAAGGTTTTGAAGGGAGATTCATGGCAAAAGAATGACTTGGAATCGAGTGTAGCTATTCATGTGTAATTAAGGTCAAACTATCAGGGGATTACTTCATTTGCAAGTATCTGTATCAGTGGTCTATTTTCTCAAGAGATGATTATTCAAGGTCAAGTGGTCTTGTGAGGAATCATCAGTTTATCAAGCAATGTTCTATGAGAAGTTTGGTCCAGATTATCATGGTCAAGGTTCACCAGTCCAGGTTGTGTTCATCTGTGGATTTATTTTCCCAGATATTAACTCAGACATATTGAAAGTGATTCAGTTTTAACCGAAGGTTCAAAAATTTGTCTGTGCAAGTCAAGTTTGATATTCATTCAAGTGTTCCATTTCCAAGTGAACTTAAAGCATGATTGAAAGATAGTTCCAAGATACGTGGAAGTGCATGACATTTATCTTGGAGGAAAGAAACCATTTGAGGTTGTCAACAAGAGTGATGTGGTAATATTGCCTACTTTCGGAGTCAACAACTTCTCTCTATGATTATCTTGGTGCAATTTCAGTGTGTTATCGATAATTTCATATTGTTGAATACATTAATATCATTTGGTGTTATTCCTTTTTCAGTTACCTCATTTTCTGGTACCTCATTTTCCTTATAAGTGTTGGTTGCCTGATGGGAAGTATGGTTCATTTGAAATTAATGAAACAAAGGTTTTTGTTACAACACGTATGGAGCCTTGATACAACTAAGAATTCTTGGAAGCTGCTGCAATGTGGTGGCAGTGTCTTTCCTCCCAGGCATCGCCATGCTGCAGCTGTAATGGGGTCAGACATTTATGTATTTGGAGGGCTTGATGATGATGTTATCTTTCCCTCCTTTTATGTTCTTAACACAATTAGTTTACAATGGAAAGAAATTCCAGTATCTGGGGACTGGCCATATGCACGTCATTCTCATGCAATGGTGGCATCTAACTCTCAGATTTTTATGTTTGGAGGATATGATGGCCGGAAAGCACTTGGGGATCTGTATAGCTTTGATGTTCATACGGGTCAGTGGAAGAAGGAAATAACAGCTGGAAGGAATCCACATGCCAGGTTCTCCCACTCGATTTTTGTCTATAAGAATTATTTTGGAGTTCTTGGTGGGTGTCCAGTAACACAGCATTATTATGAGTTGGCTTTACTTGATTTGAAGCTTCATACATGGAAACATGTTACCCTTAATTCTGTTGGTAAAGATTTATTTGTGCGTAGTACATCCAATGTTGTCGGTGACGATCTTGTCATAGTTGGGGGTGGTGCATCATGCTATGCGTTTGGAACCATGTTCAGTGAGCCAGCAAAAGTCAGCTTGCTCCATTTAATTCATTCACATGATGATTTCATGCCTTTTGAAAACCAAAGACAACATATGATTGGCCAGCTGCGTAATGGAGTGTTCATGCAACAGGATGCTGAAGAATGCTGGACACAAATTCTATACACACTTTCACAATCTCTAAGATCCCCTGGATCTAGTGAAAGTACTGATGCTATGAAGGCTCTCTTTGGCGTAGAACTTAAGAGCAGGATCTATTGCCAAGAGAGCAATGAAGAAAGCTCAGAAACAGAATCTGTTTATTCACTTAAATGCCACATATCGCAGGAGGTAAACCATCTGCATGAAGGACTAAAACATGGTTCAAAATTAGAATTGGAGAAAGGATTGTCAAGTCTATTGCTCCATCAATCTATGGTCATGATGATATAAAAACTGGAATAGCTTTAGCTATGTTTGGAGGTCAAGAAAAGAATTTTGAAGGGAAGCATCGTCTGTGAGGAGACATTAATGTTCTTCTTCTCGGCGATCCAGGAACAGCGAAGTCTCAATTTCTCAAGTATGTTGAAAAAACTGGCCAGAGAGCTGTATACACCACTGGCAAAGGAGCTTCTGTTGTGGGTCTCACTGCTGCAGTTCACAAGGATCCTATCATACCCGTCATTTTTTTTGCAGGATTTGTACTTGAAATATCTTGGGTGGACACTGAATGACAAAATTGCTGGTGTAAGAAAGGCTTCAATACGAGCACTGCAAAATCTTTATGATATGGATGATAACATACAGACCCTTGGTTTGTTTACTGAGAGATTTTCTGGCCGGATGATTGAGCTTGCTGATGACATTGATGTTGTTGTGGTTGTTCAGGCCATTGGCCTTGTTAAACAACTGTTTAGACACCAGCTTATTCCCGAAGATGACTTGGGTCCTTTGTATGATTTGCTGATTGACAATCCTCCAGAAATCAGGCACGCCATTGGATCATTAGTATATGATCACCTGATCGCTCAAAAATTTAAAGATCAATAGGTGAAAATGACAATTCTTCTGAGATTCATCTTAACAGAATGTTGCGAATTCTGGATGAGTTCCCACCCGATCCAATTTTGACAATTTATGTTATTGATGACGTGTGGGATTACATGAAAGCTATGAAGGATTGGAAGTGCATCATATCCATGCTCCTTGATGAAAATTCATCAATCTATGACAAGAGTGCAACAAACTTGGTTCGGCTCCTGTGTGCATCAGTGAAAAAGGCTGTTGGAGAGAGAATAGTTCCCGCTATTGATAACAGAAAGCAGTACCACAGCAAAGCCCAGAAAGAAGTATTTGAAAATAATAAACATGATATAACTGTTGTCATGATGACGAGTTACCCATCCCTTTTGCAGAAATTTATTTCGGATAAAGCTAAAGTGTCATTGCTGGTCGAGATTGTTTTGTATATGAACCTTGAGTTCTATTCCTTGAAGAGGCAGGAACAGAATTTCAAAATTGTCCTCCAGCTTATGAAAGAGGCATTTTTTAAGCATGGTGACATGGACCCTCTGAGAGCTTGTATGAAGGCAATTAATTTCTGTTGCATCGAAAGTCAAGGGGAATTGCAAGATTATGCTCGAAATAAATTAAAGGAACTCGAGGATGAAATTATTTCTAAGTTGAAATCTGCAATTAAAGAAGTAGTGGATGGGGGTGATGAATATTCTCTTCTTGTAAATTTGAGAAGGTTGTATGAACTCCAACTGTCTAAATATGTACCTATTGATACCATATATGAAGACATTGTAATGGTGCTACGTGACTTTAGGAATATGGAGGATGAGGTTGTTGGTTTCCTGCTTCAGAACATGTATTTTCATCTGATTTGGTGTTTGCAGTCCATAATAGATGGAAAAAGTGTTTCTGCTGCATCCATGACTTCTCTCCTGTCTAAGCGTGATACTTTGTTACAAGAACTTGTATACTTTGTTGTTAACTTGGCAATTGACAGCAATGGAGGCAAGAGGAGGAAGTTGAAGGCACTCCTTTGATACATTCAACCTGGCTCTCATCAAAGTTAAGGGCAGTGCGAGTTTCTAGGGAGGAAAGCAAAGGTCAGACAAATATAGGGAATTCTGTGAGAGCTGTAGACAATATATCTGCTTCTAGAGCATCAGGAGCTTCAAACGAGCCACTTTCAACAGGGTGAAGGAAAATTCATCACGTAGACCAAGCGTGCAAACTGAATGTGAGCCATTACAAGCCATGTTAATATAATTCCAGCTGTGACACTCCAAGCTGACCCCACAAGCCTTTAAAGTTGTTTCTAAGCCATGAGCCAATTGCAAAAAGTGATTACACACGTGAGCTATAAAGAGAAAAAGCAAAACGACATGAAGTTTGGTCAGCAAAATATCACGCACAATGCATCAAATGAAAACGCAAAAACAAAGATCAAAACGGCAGTGTCATACCCTAAATTTGTCCTACCCCTTTCGTAAATATTTTTGCTTTTTTTATTTCATATCGTTTAGACATGTATCCACCCGTAATTGGGCGTTTTTCAAAAAAATTTCTTTCTGACCAATTAAGGCGTGACACGTGGCCTAAAAGAGCATTTTTGTGAGTATTAATTCTTTTCAGTTTCTTAAACTTCTTCTCTTTTTTTTTTAAATATTACTAAAAATATTTTTAAGTAATTAATATTTATTTTTGTTTATATTTAATTGTTTTTTTAATATTTATTTTATTATTTATTCATGTTAGTATTTTAATTATTAATTTATATTAGTTTATTTATTTCTAATCAAATTGATAAAATTGCTGAAAATTAAGAAAAGAAGAATAAGAAAAGATAAGCAGGATTGGGAAGTTAGGATAGGCCCATCGTGGGAGGCCCAATGGGGAGGAAATCAGAAGAAATAAAAGGAGAAGGGAACTCATTGGAAAGAAACCCTAAAAACACTGTTCACCAAAAACTCTAAACGACCGCCCCCCTTTCAGAAACCCTAGAATTTTACTGTTCATTATCTCCTTCGATTCATCAAATGGTCGTAGCTTACTTCACAAAACTCTCATCGTTTCTCGCTCTCACTCCTCCATTCGACTATCCCTCAATCCCCTCACAAAACCCTCACGCGAAACCTTCACTCGCCGAAAATCCTTTCCGCCGCACCCAAAACCTTCTTCTCCACTTTTCCTTTTCACAAACCATCGTCACCCTCCATGGGCCTTGCCTTTCATCCGTGAAACAAGTGCGACCGTAAAGCCTTTTCCGTTCAATCCGAGTTCCAAACGATCCCCACAGATGTTGGCTTCGAAGTTTATCGGATGGAAGTCATAGTTTCAACGTGTGCCCTCATTACTCAATAGTCTGGCCACGGCTCCGATGCACAACCTCTGCCTAAACAAGTTTTCTTCTTTCGGTAACATTTGAAGTATGCGTTATGTTTGTATGACTTCACTTTGATGTGCTTTTTGGTTAGAATGTTTTCATTTATACTGGATTTTTATGTTGATTATTTGCTGTGGGTTATACCTGTCTGATTTGAATCGATTAAAGCTTGTGAAATGTTAATAGAAAGAATCAGGTGAAACGATTCAGCCTGACTCAGAAATGCAGAGAAATGAAGAGGAGTCAATGTTTGATAGAAAAGATGCTCGAGCTAGTTAAGGAGTACAGAAGTTTCATGGATCAAGAGAAGGTTCCTTTAGGCCTAGAGAAAAACAGAAGGGCGCATAACCGAAGCTTGATCGATAGCTCAAGAGCTTCCCATTTCCAACGACAACAAAACAACAAATCCTGACATTAACAAAAACTTGCAGCAATCCTCGTCGGAATCGAATAAGGGGGTTTCAGATATTCATTGGGAAAGGAGGAAACAAGCATCAGAGCTTCTAAACAACCGCCAGTTTTTCTTCCACCCACAACGTTAACAGCACGGCAAGGCTGCGTTCGTTGTGAGGATCCATTGCGGGTTCATCATGGAGCTATCTCTGAATACGTCGTTGTTCTTTCGCGGTAATAACTCTAAACGATCTTCTGTTGCTGTGATTTGGTGTCCCTGTACCATTATATCAGGTTGATCAACTTTTGGAATGCCCCTTTTTTGTAGGGGATGTTGCTTAGAACGATTTTTTATATTCTTTTGATAGTTTGCTGACATTGGTCTTATTGTCAAAATAATGGATGTGTTAAATCTTTGGGCTATCTATTACACTTTCGTTTAGCTTTTGCAGCTATCACCATTGTATGCGAATCAATTATGCTATGTTTTTTCTGGTGTGCGTTAGTATGTTATATGTGAATCAATTGTGCTGTGTTTTTCTGATTTGTACATCAGTATGTTGGACTGCTCTCCTTAATTTCAATTTTTGTTTCGGGTTTCTCGTACTGCTTGTTTGTGTGGCTAGTTTGTGCAGGTTGTAAATTTGGAACAACACCTAAATCCAGTAACTGCTCTGAATATTCTCATCACAACAAGCGATGCGACGAAACAACATCGGCCTTGTACCCCTCGTACATACGACGACGATGGCATGTCGTTGAGAGAATAAAGGGGAAGAGGAGGAATGGTTTTCAGCAGCAACAATAGCTCAGTTACAATAGCAACAAGCTTGGTATCGGTGACACGCGCATGATGGAGCCTCGGCGGTCTTCAAATTCCCGTTCCGACATCAATTCGCTGCTACAAATTTCGCAACACCACACGAAAAGAACTCTGATTCTGGTTTCAACCGTTTGGCCCTATCGTCCGTGCAACGATACAAAGGTCACTACGATGGCCGTCTAATGCAAAGATAGGAGTGCTTGTAGTCACGTTTTGAGACAAGACTGTGACAAGTTTGAGGACAGAAAGAAGTGCAAGGAATTTAGGTTGCGAATATGGTAAATCCCGCATCTCTAACTTAGCTTTGTATTTTTCCCTCTTAAATTTCATGTCTTTGTTTTCTGTCCTGTTTGGTCGTGTGTCCGTTTATGTGTAGGTTCAAACACCACAAAATCACAGTTGAACATTATTCAGCATATAATCCAGCAGCAACGTCGTTCTCTCGAAGAGAAACAATGATAACAACCCACGCCTCAGTTTTGAATCTGATGTAAGATTGGAAGAATAACACGCTGCAGAATTTCTGTGTGTAAATAATAGTTCAAAAATGTTTTATCGATTCACATTGCTATGCTGCATTTTGGATTTGTTTGTGCATCGTGTTGTCTGCAGCTCAGCATAATAACAATGATTACAACCACTAATCAACAGCATCACGATGATGTATCGGCAACAACAACTTTGAGACAACTGCGGCGAGTTGGTTTCGGTTTATGGAGGCAGAGATAAGCGAGAACGGGTTATGTTACACTTAACATTTTCTTTTTTCTTTTTTTTTTTCATTTTTGTATTGTTTTGCTGTTCTGTTTGGTTGTGTTTTTCATTTACGTGCAGGTTGTGAATACTTGATTAAAGCGGCTGGGAATATGATGGCTCATAGATAGTACTTGGTTTGCTTTGAGTTTGAATCTAAATGCGGGCTCAGTGTGCATTGTGATTCAAGCTCATTTTGGTTCGCTTTCAGTTAAGGAGCAAAGGATTGTTGTTAACTACAAGATTGAAGATAAGCAGTTTGTAGCGGAAGCGTTTTCTTCAAAGGGTTCCGATGGAGATGCTTCAATGAATTTCCAAAATGAAGGAAAATACTGTCAATATCGCAGCAGTTTCGATAGTGCCGCAATGTAACGCAACCCGTGGTTCCCTTCGACAAAGAGCCTTGGTTGTAACTCTTCAGCAACATCAAACGATATCAACAACAGCAGGAGTATTAATTTCAGAATTCCAGAATCCCAGTGATACGGTGCGGGTATTATAACCCGTTACAGACTGTTATTTTACTTTTAGTTCTTTTTTTTCTTCTTTTTGTTGAGAAAATTGATACTCACTGTTGTTGCTATTGATCTTCGCTTTTGATTGCGTAGCAAACATGGTATCATCAATGTAAGTATGTTGCTGCGTGTACGCAAATGTTGTATCGTGTTTCGATATTGTGATGGTTTTTATTGCATTTTGATGGAATGATACTGTAATAGAGCATTTTGTTGGACATATTTTTGTTGGATCACATTTTTTCTTCACAAGCACAAGCAGAAACGCCTTGGAAGCCTCAAGTTGCCTTAATTATCCGATGTCGGTGTAGTTGTTCACAGATATGTGGGGACCGGTTCGTACTATAGAAACTATATCACGGCTGTGATTCAAGTGTGTCAAAAACGCAACCTCTGTCACTTTGGGTGGTGGTTTCATACGCAATAAACAAAAGGGGTTTCATCGGAGGCGCTTTTCAAATTCAAGTTAATAGCGACTTGTATTCGATTGGGGAAGCTTCCGTCATGATAATGTTGTATAGCCTACTGCTGTTGCGAAGATGCGAGCATATGTACCTCATGGAGGTAATGGAGGCATGTGTTGTAACGTGGTTTTTGTCTTGAAATTAGCTTCTAATAAATATTGATTGATTAACCTGAGTTTTATTAATTAATTTTGCTAATCATTTTTAATTAACTAGATTATTCGTTTAGTTGGATAATTTTGATGATTAAATTTAATTAGCCTAATTAATTAATCAATCTAATTTTAATTATTTAACTTTATTAATCAATTTTAATTAATTTAATTATTTGATTTAATCGAATAATTTTAATAATTAATTTGGATTAATATAATTAAATAATTTAATAAACTTTGATCAATTTGACCTTGTTGGATAATATCGTGTCAATACCATCCTGTCCTTCATTCGGGTAAGATTGATTTTATCAGTTTCATTATATTTTATCCCCATTTGAATAAAGTGTATCCCATTCCCAAGAAATGTAATATAATTTTATCGCCTTTTCCTTAATCATGCTTTAAAATCATTTTTTTAAAAATTAAAATTCTCGATTTATCGAGCCCTTTTTACCCATGTAAGTCGAGTGCTTTCAAGGCCTCGCCATCGACCTTTGATCACCATACACAATATTTTAAAACTTAATCTTGTCCTTCCTTACAGTGATACCTATTTGATTAACTACTTCTAGTTGGTCACCTAGAAGACTAGCCCACTTTGCTAGTGAACATGCTTAAAATTCAAATTCAAACCTCGACTCACCTTGAGTATTTTTTTTCAAAGCAAATTAAATCTTTGAAGTCTAGCACTTCTTAGATTTTTGGACGAACATTATTGAGGTGTACACCTTAAATAATATGTCGTTCTACGTTTCGATTAGTACGCTATTTTGGACAAAGAAATATCATAGGAATTTAGCATTCTGTGCGATATTTCCGTTTTTCATCTAAACATTTTCTGAATGAAAAAGGTGTTGTTAGGATCTAGCATCCAAATGGTACCCCGATTAATTAGTTGTGAGGCCGACGCCTCATTTACTAAATAATTGTCATTTTCAAATCCAATCTCGCATTCTCATTTCTCATACCGTAAACTCTCTTTATATCCTCGATTCAATTTCAAATTATTTTCACACTTCGTTTCACTTCAAACTATTTCAAAACATTTTCTCAACTTTTTCTCGATTAAAGCTCCGAAAGAAGGAGATTCTTGGAATCTAGCATTCCTTGAACTTTCGAGTGAATAGCTCTCGAGGCACGCTCTTGAGTTGTTATTCACTCAACCTTTCGACTTTTTCAAACTCAAACATTTCCAAACATATCCTAAGTCGAATGCTCGTCCGCACTCACAACCCACATCTCATTCACAACTCCTCGTGGTTTCGATATTAGGGGCACCCTCAGGGACTAATATCGTTTCTCACAATCCTAACCCTTGACACGTCGTCAAGTCGGTTCATTTTCAATCAAATCCTCGATACGTCGTCGAGCTACTTCAAAACAACTTCCTTTTGGCCTCGCATGCCATCTTTCGATTTGATCTTTTCACATACGTTTTTTTAAACTTACGAAAGAGGGATGTTCTTAGAATCTAGCATTCTTTGAATATTCGAATGAGAAACTCTCGAGGCGCGCCCTTGAGTTGTTATTAATTCATTCTTTCGATTTCAAAACATCCAACTCTTTATCTTTAACTTATTCAGTCAATTCCCGAAAGAACTGAGTTCTTGGAATCTCGCATTCCTTGAATTCTTGAGTGACAAGCTCTTGAGGCGCGCTCTTGGGTTGCTTGTCAGTCACCCTTTTCGCTTCAAATTCAAACTTCAACCCTTTTCAAACCTCATCATTTCGTGGTTGTTACCACGAATTACGGACGCTCTGATTCTTTATTCATTCTTGAATATAAGATACGTAGGCACAAGATTGCGATGATCTTGGCAAGCACACTTCTATCCTTCTTCCGTTTCCCCTCATCCTTTCCCGTAGTCGAACTACGACGCTCTGATTTCTCATTCTCGTCCGAATGAGCATACGTAGGCACAAGGGCCCCAATCCTTGGCGAGCACCCTATCCTCTAACCACCCATCTCTTCTTTGCGTCTTTAACCTTTTAACCTACCAATTCTACCTTTAACAACGAGAAGAAAATAAGTAAACCTAAACAACACTCCCCACATTTACCTTAAGAGGTTCCCGTCGAGTACGACGGACGTGAGGGGTGCTAATACCTTCCCCTCACGTAACCGACTCCCGAACCCGGAACATGGTTGCGACATCCCTGTTCCTATCCTTTCGTTTTTAGGAGGTTTTCTCGATATTTTCCTCTTCCGTTTGTTCGGGAAAAATAAAGTTCGGTGGCGACTCTGTCGAACCGCATTTCCGCACCTTTCGAGCGAGGGTCGCGTTCTGCGAAATGTCTCCGTGATTTTTTGAGGTGCGACAGCTGGCGACTCTGCTGGGGACATTTTTACTCCATGCAAAGAGAGAGTCGAGCCTATCTTTTGGTTTGTGAGGAGTGTTTGTTTTTATTTGTTTTCTTTTTGTATTTGTTCTCTTGTAGATTTTATTTGCGCTTGTTATCTTGGTTGCTTGTTGGTTCTTGGGATAACATCATGAGTAAAGCTCTACACCCGAGCTTTGGTAAAAGCAGAGAGAACACATAGTTTAGAATTGGTAGTCGAGTAGTGTTAGTCTCCGAGGACTTGCTCCTTGTGGGCCTAGCATGAAAGCTCCTCCAGAGGAGGCCTATTCATAGATCTTGTTGTAACACAGCTAGCCTGTTGCACGACTTGATTAATGAAGGGTCCGTGATTCTGAGAACCTTTTGTTAGCACCAGTTCCGATATTGGTGGTCGTGTAATGTTAGTCTCCAAGGACTCGCTCCTTGTGCGCCTAGCATGAGGACCCCGCTCAGGAGAGACCTTATCGTCATAATACAGCCAGCCTGTTGCGTGACGCTAATACGACTAGTGTCCGTGATCCTGGGAACCAAACGTAGAAACCACCCCGTAAGTGGGTTTATGGGTAGAATGTTTAGATCTTCCCGCATGGGTCGTACCTGTCAATTTTTCTTTGAGCAGGAATTATGGTTACTTATCTATCACAGTTACCAGCTGCAGGAGCTGTTCGAACTATGATCTTGGGATCCTGGATCTTGTATCTTGCATTGCATCTTGCATATCATTTGCATTGCATTTCATATGTTGTGCATTTTGCATTTCCAGTCCTTCAACAGAATCTTATGTCTTTGTCCCTTCCTCTCCAGTAAATCAAGTTGATTCCTCGACACCAGTATACAACTAGAGTCGATACAAGACGAACGATGGAGCAGATTCGGCAAGAGCAAATTGCTATCAGGAAGGAGCTGGAATCCCTCAACAGAAAGATGGATCAGATCTTCGAAGCCCTCTCCATAACTGGAAAGGAATCAGAACAGCGAACCGCTCAACGACCGTGTCAGCAAAATCAACACAGAACGTGGAAGCCAGATAGAGTATTTGATAGTCTCCCAATGACATATGCAGATATCTTTGCTCAACTAATGGAGAAAAAGGCTATCGTTCCGAGAGATCTAGCTCCCCCAACTGTCATTCCTGCCGACTACGATGCAAATGCTCATTGTGAGTTTCATAAGGGCGCTCCAGGTCACACCATTGAGGACTGCAGGGCTTTCAAGCACATAATTCAAGACATGATCGATAGGGATGCTATCAACTTCAATGGGAAGTCTCCAAATATCATCAACAATCCGATGCCACCAGTCAACTAGTGCCAACATCAGATCGATTTCAGTCAAGTTCATTCCTCGAAGAAGGCCGTCATGCTGCCATTTCATATTTCGCATTTCTTATGTTTTGTCTTTGTTTAAGTATTGTATGCTTTGAACAATTGCCATTCGTATTTGGTTTTCATTAATGTATCGTTTATGCATGTTTTGAATTAGTTATGTCGTATTCACTCATTTTCACTTATCACCGACACATTTATTCACTCCACTCTATTCACTGTTGTTTAGCTTGATTTGAGGGAGGATGATGAAAACGAGATACCCATAATTGTAAACCGTATGCTTTCAGATAGAATCTCGTCAATGATGTACAGGCATTGCTTCAATTCCCCAAACACTGGAGATATAAGGAGTTAATCCCTAGTAAACCACTTCGAGCCTAGAAGTAGCAGTTTCCTTCGGATATTCAAACCTTACACCTAACCTGGGGCAGGGTAGTGTTCAGCTAATTCAACCCTGCACTCGAATCAACAAAGCAAAATCCAAAAGACGGTTGTTCATCAATGACCCATGCTATGGCAGTCACAATCCTCCAACAAAATCCAAAAAATCAAAAGCCTGCTAAGTCAAACACCTCAGAGGGGACTTAGGCAAAATCAGGACAATCCCGATGGATCTGACAAGCAAAATCAATCCATGCAAAAGTTAGGGATCAAAAACAAAAGCAAAAGAGGACCCCGAAATCCTCAACAAAAACAAAAAGGATTCAGTGGCCACCTAGATCAAAAGGGCACTGGCATCCATCAAAATAAGGTGACTGCCACGTCGAGCAAACCTTGAACCTTCAAGCTTACACCGTCCAGACAAGTGTAGAATTAACAGAGCGTAGGACTGGAGATCATTAAGAAGAAGGGGTGGGTACAAATCATACTTTGAGTCTAATATCCTTTGTTTTATAACCGTGAACCAGACCACGTTACAACCCTCGAAAGACCTAATTGAGGCGAGGTTTATTCTGAAAGCATACTACTGCGAGGTTGCGTAACCTGACTCCTCACATGATTGCTAATCATCGGCATTGGTGTCATTTCTCTTGCTATATCTTTCGAACCAATCAAATTAACACAACATTTAGGCTGATGATCCATTCATCTCACTACCACAACACTTCAATAAAACGATACTTTTTCAAATCTTGCATCGAACTTTGCATTAATATTACCATTTGAGAATGTACAGTTTTAATTGCAAATCAGTGCTAGGTATTCAAGGACATCTCAACAAAGGACAAGCAAGGAGGAACTTGACTTCCAATGGTTGGCACGAAGCAAGACTATCTCAAAACCCACAGGCTGGGGCAAATCAATCAACAGCTCGAGCAGGGGCAAGTCATCCGAGTTCAACTTCCATATGTCAGAATGGGTTAATCCAGGGTAGACCATTGCCATGTTCGAACTGGGGCAAGACCAGGTCGTCCTGACTGTCAGGAAGAGTTGCAACCTTCTCTGAAGGAAATTCACAACAAACCACAAAGTACCCAAACTTGGGGCATCCAGAGCATCATCTTCTGCTTCAATCGTGACGTCTTCAACGAACTGCGTGTCGAGGAAGTCAATCCCTCCCGCCACCCAAAGTCCAATTCGCATTGGCAGCTACCAAAATCCACCATGCTGACGTCTCCCTGCATTTCCAATTACCCATCTGCAATCATGTGCATCATACGCATGACATTCACTATCATAAGTATCCTGTATCATATACGTGTTCCAATCATACCTTACTTCCCCAGCTCTTGCATCTCTGCGCGTCATCATTTGCATTTGCACTTCCACTCATATGGAATATCATTTATCATCCAGCATTCATATATGCAAGTCAAGGTCCAGGACCAATCCCGAAGATTTCCAAGACCATTGGTAGCCCAGTCAGGGGCATCTTACGCAAGATGGTGGGTTTGTCCCACGATTTTCAAAAGCTTCAAAGCAGTCATCAGCCCAGTCAGGGGAAATCTTCTGCAATTGTGGGTTTCTCCCACAAAATTTGAAGTTATTCAAAGCAAGATTCAGCCCAGTCAGGGGCATTTTTCAAAGACCATGGGCGCCTCCCATGACGTATTTCAACCTCGTGGTTGATCAAATCTTCAAATCAACAATCAACCTAGTCAGGGGTATACCATTCAAGACCGTGGGCATTCCCCACAAAGTTATTCAACCGTTTTTTGGGCAAATCCAAGAAGTTCAGTGTAAGATTCAGCCCAGACAGGGGTATCATCAGCAAAACCATGAGCGTACCTCATGAAGTTGTTCAACCTTGTATTGAGCAAGACAAGACATCAAGACAAACTCAGCCCAGTCAGGGGCATCCTCTTCAGAATTCATGGGCGTAACTATGAAATCATTTCAGCAAAACGATGATCTCCAAACAAGACGGTGGGCGTACCCCGTTGACTCATTTCAATTCAATCTTCTTCTCGGGGGTTCCCCAATGAGTTGTACCCAGCAAGCGTGACCGTTGTCAATTGCCTTCCTATCATCCTTTTGGTGATAGTTGAACTTCGTCAGTTCAACCTAGCCTGCATCCTTTTGGTGTTGGTAAACCTCAAATCTGTGTTGTCCTATCATCCTTTTAGTGATAGCGGCATGTGTGTTGTGTTTCGCTCTGCCATCCTTTTGGTGGCGAGTCTGACATTTCGTCGATGTCAGATTGTGCGATGTTTTGTTTGTGTTTCGCTCCATCATCCTTTTGGTGGTGGGTCTGGAATTTCGTCGATGTCATATTGTGCGATATTTTGTTTGTGTTTCGCTCTGCCATCCTTTTGGTGGTGGGTCTGGCATTTCGTCGATTTCAGATTGTGCGATAGTTTGTTTGTGTTTCGCTCCGTCATCCTTTTGGTGGTGGGTCTGGCATTTCGTCGATGTCAGATTGTGCGATAGTTTGTTTGTGTTTCGCTCCGTCATCCTTTTGGTGGTGGGTCTGGCATTTCATCGATGTCAGATTGTGCGATTGTGTTCGTCCTATCATCCTTTTGGTGGTAGTGACTGGTGTGAGTTTCGCTCCGTCATCCTTTTGGTGGCGGGTCTGGAATTTTGTCGATGTCAGATTGTGCGATAGTTTGTTTGTGTTTCGCTCCGTCATCCTTTTGGTGGTGGGTCTAGCATTTTGTCGATGACAGATTGTGCGATTGTGTTCGTCCTATCATCCTTTTGGTGGTAGTGACTGGTGTGAGTTTCGCACCGTCATCCTTTTGGTGGTGGGTCTGGCATTTCGTCGATGTCAGATTATGCGATATTTTGTTTGTTTCGCTCCATTATCCTTTTGGTGGTGGGTCTGGCATTTCGTTGAAGTCAGATTGTGTGTTTTGTTTGTGTTCCGCTCCATCATCCTTTTGGTGGTGGGTCTGGCATTTCGTCGATGTCAGATTGCGCGATATTTTGTTTGTGTTTCGCTCCATCATCCTTTTGGTGGTGGGTCTGGCATTTCGTCGATGTCAGATTGTGCGATATTTTGTTTGTGTTTCGCTCCATCATCCTTTTGGTGGTGGGTCTGGCATTTCGTCGATGTCAGATTGTGCGATATTTTGTTTTTTGTTTCGCTCCATCATCCTTTTGGTGTTGGGTCTGGCATTTCGTCGATGTCAGATTGTGCGATGGTGTTTGTCCTATCATCCTTTTGGTGGTAGTGACTGGTTGTGTTTCGCTCTGCCATCCTTTTGGTGGTGGGTCTGGCATTTCGTCGGTGTCAGATTGTGCGATATTTTGTTTGTGTTTCCCTCTGCCATCCTTTTGGTGGTGGGTCTGACATTTCGTCGATGTCAGATTGTGCGATATTTTGTTTGTGTTTCGCTCCGTCATCCTTTTGGTGGTGGGTCTGGCATTTCGTCGATGTCAGATTGTGCGATATCTGGTGTGTGTTTTCGCTCCGTCATCCTTTTGGTGTTGGGTCTGGCATGTCGTCGATGCCAGATTGTGCGATTGTGTTTGTCCTATCATCCTTTTGGTGGTAGTGACTGTGTGTGAGTTTGCTCTGTCATCCTTTTGGTGTTGGGTATGACATTTCGTCGATGTCAGATTGTGCGATTGTGTTTACCCTATCATCCTTTTGATGGTAGTGGTTGGTGTGTGCCCTACCATCCTTTTGGTGGTAGTGGCCGTGTGTGTTTTATTCTATCATCCTTTCGGTGATGACGATCTTTTGCCTATTATTTACAGTTTACGTCGAGGTTCACATTTATCAAGTATTTTCAATCCTCAAGCATCTCTCTTTCTTTCGGATAAATTCAGGGTCTTTTTATATCTAATTGACTTCTACCTCAGGAAAACGAACGCCGTAGCAGTTTATTTCCCTAGGTTTAAGCCCATTAGATAGGGGCATCTGTCATACCCTAAATTTGTCCTACCCCTTTCGTAAATATTTTTGCTTTTTTTATTTCATATCGTTTAGACATGTATCCACCCGTAATTGGGCGTTTTTCAAAAAAATTTCTTTCTGACCAATTAAGGCGTGACACGTGGCCTAAAAGAGCATTTTTGTGAGTATTAATTCTTTTCAGTTTCTTAAACTTCTTCTCTTTTTTTTTAAATATTACTAAAAATATTTTTAAGTAATTAATATTTATTTTTGTTTATATTTAATTGTTTTGTTAATATTTATTTTATTATTTAGTCATGTTAGTATTTTAATTATTAATTTATATTAGTTTATTTATTTCTAATCAAATTGATAAAATTGCTGAAAATTAAGAAAAGGAGAATAAGAAAAGATAAGCAGGATTGGGAAGTTAGGATAGGCCCATCGTGGGAGGCCCAATGGGGAGGAAATCAGAAGAAATAAAAGGAGAAGGGAACTCATTGGAAAGAAACCCTAAAAACATTGTTCACCGAAAACCCTAAATGGCCGCCCCCTTTCAGAAACCCTAGAATTTTACTGTTCATTATCTCCTTCGATTCATCAAATGGTCGTAGCTTACTTCACAAAACTCTCATCGTTTCTCTCTCTCACTCCTCCATTCGACTATCCCTCAATCCCCTCACAAAACCCTCACGCGAAACCTTCACTCGCTGAAAATCCTTTCCGCCGCACCCAAAACCTTCTTCTCCACTTTTCCTTTTCACAAACCATCGTCACCCTCCATGGGCCTTGCCTTTCATCCGCGAAACAAGTGCGACCGCAAAGCCTTTTCCGTTCAATCCGAGTTCCAAACGATCCCCACAGATGTTGGCTTCGAAGTTTATCGGATGGAAGTCATAGTTTCAACGTGTGCCCTCATTACTCAATAGTCTGGCCACGGCTCCGATGCACAACCTCTGCCTAAACAAGTTTTCTTCTTTCGGTAACATTTGAAGTATGCGTTATGTTTGTATGACTTCACTTTGATGTGCTTTTTGGTTAGAATGTTTTCATTTATACTGGATTTTTATGTTGATTATTTGCTGTGGGTTATACCTGTCTGATTTGAATCGATTAAAGCTTGTGAAATGTTAATAGAAAGAATCAGGTGAAACGATTCAGCCTGACTCAGAAATGCAGAGAAATGAAGAGGAGTCAATGTTTGATAGAAAAGATGCTCGAGCTAGTTAAGGAGTACAGAAGTTTCATGGATCAAGAGAAGGTTCCTTTGGGCCTAGGGAAAAGCAGAAGGGCGCATAACCGAAGCTTGATCGATAGCTCAGGAGCTTTCCATTTCCAACGACAACAAAACAACAAATCCTGACATTGACAAAAACTTGCAGCAATCCTCGTCGGAATCGAATAAGGGGGTTTCAGATATTCATTAGGAAAGGAGGAAACAAGCATCAGAGCTTCTAAACAACCGCCAGTTTTTCTTCCACCCACAACGTTAACAGCACGGCAAGGCTGCGTTCGTTGTGAGGATCCATTGCGGGTTCATCATGGAGCTATCTCTGAATACGTTGTTGTTCCGTCGCGGTAATAACTCTAAACGATCTTCTGTTGCTGTGATTTGGTGTCCCTGTACCATTATATCAGGTTGATCAACTTTTGGAATGCCCCTTTTTTGCAGGGGATGTTGCTTAGAACTATTTTTTATATTCTTTTGATAGTTTGCTGACATTGGTCTTATTGTCAAAATAATGGATGTGTTAAATCTTTGGGCTATCTATTACACTTTCGTTTAGCTTTTGCAGCTATCACCGTTGTATGCGAATCAATTATGCTATGTTTTTTCTGGTGTACGTTAGTATGTTATATGTGAATCAATTGTGCTGTGTTTTTCTGATTTGTACATCAGTATATTGGACTACTCTCCTTAATTTCAATTTTTGTTTCGGGTTTCTCGTACTGCTTGTTTGTGTGGCTAGTTTGTGCAGGTTGTAAATTTGGAACAACACCTAAATCCAGTAACTGCTCTGAATATTCTCATCACAACAAGCGATGCGACGAAACAACATCGGCCTTGTACCCCTCGTACATACGACGACGATGGCATGTCGTTGAGAGAATAAAGGGGAAGAGGAGGAATGGTTTTCAGCAGCAACAATAGCTCAGTTACAATAGCAACAAGCTTGGTATCGGTGACACGCGCATGATGGAGCCTCGGCGGTCTTCAAATTCCCGTTCCGACATCAACTCGCTGCTACAAATTTCGCAACACCACACGAAAAGAACTCTGATTCTGGTTTCAACCGTTTGGCCCTATCGTCCGTACAACGATACAAAGGTCACTACGATGGCCGTCTAATGCGAAGATAGGAGTGCTTGTAGTCACGTTTGGAGACAAGACTTTGACAAGTTTGAGGACAGAAAGAAGTGCAAGGAATTTCGGTTGCGAATATGGTAAATCCCGCATCTCTAACTTAGCTTTGTATTTTTCCCTCTTAAATTTCCTGTCTTTGTTTTCTGTCCTATTTGGTCGTGTGTCCGTTTATGTGTAGGTTCAAACACCACAAAACCACAGTTGAACATTATTCAGCATATAATCCAGCAGCAACGTCGTTCTCTCGAAGAGAAACAATGATAGCAACCCACGCCTCAGTTTTGAATCTGATGCAAGATTGGAAGAATAATACGCTGCAGAATTTCTGTGTGTAAATAATAGTTCAAAAATGTTTTATCGATTCACATTGCTATGCTGCATTTTGGATTTGTTTGTGCATCATGTTGTCTGCAGCTCAGCATAATGACAATGATTACAACCACTACTCAACAGCATCACGATGATGTATCGGCAACAACAACTTTGAGACAACTGCGACGAGTTGGTTTCGGTTTATGGAGGCAGAGATGAGCGAGAACGGGTTATGTTACAGTTAACATTTTCTTTTCTTTTTTTATTTTCATTTTTGTATTGTTTTGCTGTTCTGTTTGGTTGTGTTTTTCATTTACGTGCAGGTTGTGAATACTTGATTAAAGCGGCTGGGAATATGATGGCTCATAGATAGTACTCGGTTTGCTCTGAGTTTGAATCTAAATGTGGGCTCGGTGTGCATTGTGATTCAAGCTCATTTTGGTTCGCTTTCAGTAAAGGAGCAAAGGATTGTTGTTAACTACAAGATTGAATATAAGCAGTTTGTAGCGGAAGAGTTTTCTTCAAAGGGTTCCGATGGAGATGCTTCAATGAATTTCCAAAATGAAGGAAAATACTGTCAATATCGCAGCAGTTTCGATAGTGCCGCAATGTAACGCAACCCGTGGTTCCCTTCGACAAAGAGCCTTGGTTGTAACTCTTTAGCAACATCAAATGATATCAACAACAACAGGAGTATTAATTTCAGAATTCCAGAATCACGGTGATACGGTGCGGGTATTATAACCAGTTACAGACTGTTATTTTACTTTTAGTTCTTTTTTTTTCTTTTTGCTGAGAAAATTGATACTCACTGTTGTTGCTATTGATCTTCGCTTTTGATTGCGTAGCAAACATGGTATCATCAATGTAAGTATGTTGCTGCGTGTACGCAGATGTTGTATCATGTTTCGATATTGTGATGGTTTTTATTGCATTTTGATGGAATGATACTGTAATAGAGCATTTTGTTGGACATATTTTTGTTGGATCACATTTTTTCTTCACAAGCACAAGCAGAAACGCCTTGGAAGCCTCAAGTTGCCTTAATTATCCGATGTTGGTGTAGTTGTTCACAGATATGTGGGGACCGGTTTGTACTATAGAAACTATATCACGGCTGTGATTCAAGTGTGTCAAAAATGCAACCTCTGTCACTTTGGGTGGTGGTTTCATATGCAATAAACAAAAGGGGTTTCATCGGAGGCGCTTTTTAAATTCAAGTTAATAGCGACTTGTATTCGATTGGGGAAGCTTCCGTCATGATAATGTCGTATAGCCTACTGCTGTTGCGAAGATGCGAGCATATGTACCTCATGGAGGTAATGGAGGCATGTGTTGTAACGTGGTTTTTGTCTTGAAATTAGCTTCTAATAAATATTGATTGATTAACCTGAGTTTTATTAATTAATTTTGCTAATCATTTTTAATTAACTAGATTATTCGTTTAGTTGGATAATTTTGATGATTAAATTTAATTAGCCTAATTAATTAATCAATCTAATTTTAATTATTTAACTTTATTAATCAATTTTAATTAATTTAATTATTTGATTTAATCGAATAATTTTAATAATTAATTTGGATTAATATAATTAAATAATTTAATAAACTTTGATCAATTTTGACCTTGTTGGATAATATCGTGTCAATACCATCCTGTCCTTCATTCGGGTAAGATTGATTTTATCAGTTTCATTATATTCTATCCCCATTTGAATAAAGTGTATCCCATTCCGAAGAAATGTAATATAATTTTATCTCCTTTTCCTTAATCATGCTTTAAAATCATTTTTTTAAAAATTAAAATTCTCGATTTATCGAGCCCTTTTTACCCATGTAAGTCGAGTGCTTTCAAGGCCTCGCCATCGACCTTTGATCACCATACACAACATTTTAAAACTTAATCATGTGCTTCCTTACAGTGATACCTATTTGATTAACTACTTCTAGTTGGTCACCTAGAAGACTAGCCCACTTTGCTAGTGAACACGCTTAAAATTTAAATTCAAACCTCGACTCACCTTGAGTATTTTTTTTCAAAGCAAATTAAATCTTTGAAGTCTAGCACTTCTTAGATTTTTGGACGAACATTATTGAGGTGTACACCTTAAATAATATGTCATTCTTTGTTTCGATTAGTACGCTATTTTGGACAAAGAAATATCATAGGAATTTAGCATTCTGTGCGATATTTCCGTTGTTCATCTAAACATTTTCTGAATGAAAAAGGTGTTGTTAGGATCTAGCATCCAAATGGTACCCCGATTAATTAGTTGTGAGGCCGACGCCTCATTTACTAAATAATTGTCATTTTCAAATCCAATCTCGCATTCTCATTTCTCATACCGTAAACTCTCTTTATATCCTCGATTCAATTTCAAATTATTTTCACACTTCGTTTCACTTCAAACTATTTCAAAACATTTTCTCAACTTTTTCTCGATTAAAGCTCCGAAAGAAGGAGATTCTTGGAATCTAGCATTCCTTGAACTTTCAAGTGAATAGCTCTCGAGGCACGCTCTTGAGTTGTTATTCACTCAACCTTTCGACTTTTTCAAACTCAAACATTTCCAAACGTATCCTAAGTCGAATGCTCGTCCGCACTCGCAACCCACATCTCATTCACAACTCCTCGTGGTTTCGATATTAGGGGCACCCTCAGGGACTAATACCGTTTCTCACAATCCTAACCCTTGACACGTCGTCAAGTCGGTTCATTTTCAATCAAATCCTCGATACGTCGTCGAGCTACTTCAAAACAACTTCCTTTTGGCCTTGCATGCCATCTTTCGATTCGATCTTTTCACATACGTTGTTTTAAACTTACGAAAGAGGGATGTTCTTAGAATCTAGCATTCTTTGAATATTCGAATTTGAAACTCTCGAGGCGCGCCCTTGAGTTGTTATTAATTCATTCTTTCGATTTCAAAACATCCAACTCTTTATCTTCAACTTATTCAGTCAATTCCCGAAAGAACTGAGTTCTTGAAATCTCGCATTCCTTGAATTCTGGAGTGACAAGCTCTTGAGGCGCGCTCTTGGGTTACTTGTCAGTCACCCTTTTCGCTTCAAATTCAAACTTCAACCCTTTTCAAACCTCATCATTTCGTGGTTGTTACCACGAATTACGGACGCTCTGATTCTTTATTCATTCTTGAATATAAGATACGTAGGCACAAGATTGCGATGATCTTGGCGAGCACACTTCTATCCTTCTTCCGTTTCCCCTCATCCTTTCCCGTAGTCGAACTACGACGCTCTGATTTCTCATTCTCGTCCGAATGAGCATACGTAGGCACAAGGGCCCCAATCCTTGGCGAGCACCCTATCCTCTAACCACCCATCTCTCCTTTGCGCCTTAACCTTTTAACCTACCAATTCTACCTTTAACAACGAGAAGAAAACAAGTAAACCTAAACAACACTCCCCACATTTACCTTAAGAGGTTCCCGTCAAGTACGACGGACGTGAGGGGTGCTAATACCTTCCCCTCACGTAACCGACTCCCGAACCCGGATCATGGTTGCAACAACCCTGTTCCTATCCTTTCGTTTTTAGGAGGTTTTCTCGATATTTTCCTCTCCCGTTTGTTCGGGAAAAATAAAGTTCGGTGGCGACTCTGTCGAACTGCATTTCCGCGCCTTTCGCGCGAGGGTCGCATTCTCCGAAATGTCTCCGTGATTTTTCGAGGTGCGACAGGCAGCACCAATATTCAAATTGAAATCACTCACCTCTTCTATAAATATGAGCTTCTTCCCTTCAATTTCTTCAAGCTTGAAGAGCCAATTAATCCCTGCAGAATTTTCATCATAACTCCTCAATTTTCTTCAAATTTCACCTTCAAAAAATCACCCTCAACCATTCTTCAAGTTTCATCCGATTCAACTCTCTTTTCATTCACAACCTTCCCACATAAAATCTCACCATACTTCAATTTCATTCAACAACAACAGCAATAATTCGCATTCACAAAAGCAAGAAGAAGAATATTGAAGCTAAACTCACCATTTTTGAAGGTATTAGAGCTTTGTCGATGAATTGTCGTCTCTGATCTCGTTTCATATAAGCTCTGTTGGTTGAAATTTTGTGTATATTTGGATTCACCATGTGATTTTGGTCGAGATGATACCAAAACAGAGTTTCGTCGTTCCGATCCGTTGGATTTTTGATTTGTCGTTCGTGATGAATAGTGTCACGTTTGCTTTCCATTGAAAGAGATGATGAAGTTGTCCTGATTCTCATTTCTTTTCTTTTTATTTTAATTTTATTGTTTTTTTTCTTACTATCATCACTATTTTTTATATTTTAAAACCTCCATTTCCTTTTTTCAATTTCATTTTAATATTTTTTTCTAACATTTGTTTTTTTCTTTTGAAATAATTTCTTAAAATAGATTTTGTTTTGGATCTTGAATTTTGATAAGATTTCATCAATATCAATGGACTTTGGGTGTCGATTTTATCCACCAAGAGAGGTGCTTGATATTGATGATGATTTAATCGATTTAAGATTCAAATTGTGGTTTCTTTTCATTTTAGTTCTCTTTCTTCTTCTTTTTATTTTTGATCGATGAAATCTATGGATCATAGATTGTTGATTATCAAGGTTGTTTAATCTTCATTATTTCAAATCTATGGACGAATAATCATTGAGATAATTCTCCGTACTTTGGAAGAGTGATAGATTACCTTTGATTAATTGATGAAAAATCTTGATTATGATGAGATCACTACCTCTTTTCTTTTTGTGTGGCATGTTTTAGGAGAGTGATTTACATATCACTTCTCTAACATGTGTTAACACTAACATTATTATTGACCGACCTCAGATAATCGTGGTTTCTACATAAACCCGATTACGATTGTTTAACATAGCGCTAAAGTGTCCCTTAATTGGAAAATGATCATTCGTGGCTCAAACTTATGTTTAAAAGTCCAAGTATGATTAGTTTCTTGTCTTAAGTCCAATACCTATGAAAATCATTGTTAGGAGGCTTTTATTCTATCAATCCTCTAATGAGTTTTCATTAACCTTGGTCTAAGTGCAAGAATTAATTATCATTGATCATATGTTCTAATCACTAACCACTAATTCACTAACAATATCCTTGTTTAATTTTGTTTATATTCTCTTCTTACTCCTTATTTCTTTATTTTTATGCTTCCATGTTATCATTTCATATCATATCTTTGTTTATGTTTATGTCATTTCTCTTTTGTCCACTTGGACCATACCTTGTTCAAAATACTAATAAAGGATAAAAAATCTCTAAAAAAACTTGGTGTTGTTAACTTTGTGGTTATGACCTTGGACTTCATGGACCTTTGGACTTAGAATTAGGGCTCTCATTCCTATGCTTGGAGTATTGTGGATCTTAGCCTTTATTTGGCTCGCTCATTAGCTTATGCTTTAATTCGGATGGAATTCTTTTTTTTGCTTGCTATGGAGTGTGCTACAAGTCGGTTAGATCTTTCTTACCTCTAGCTCTTATTTTGGTTTCTAGGATAGTCACTTCATCTCCTCCCCTTCTTAAATTTTCAAAACTTTCTCCCTCTTTCAAAACCTTCTTGGTTTCAAACTTCAAAACCGCTTTCGTAATAAAACCTTGACTTTTGTCAAGTGATTTTCAAACTTTGTTCTTCTTAATAAAAGTCAATCAATGTTAATCATGCTTTGACCAATTTCAAAAGACATAAAAAATACAAAAACTCATCAACTCTTTTTGTGCCTTTATGCATTTTTTTTCACTTTAAAATTTTTCATAAAAGTTTAGACATGATTCATTTCTATAGTTGAGATGTAATTCTCCTATTCCCCATATTATTAAGACTTTGACATTTTCCACGTTGATGTTGAGTGATAGTCTTGTTGATAATCCAAGCAAATCCTCCATCTTTATGTGACGCAGATGTTGTCTTAATACTCGTGGGTGAATAGTCGCAGTTTTCTCCTTAAAATGAAGACTTGTCTTTACATCTAAAATCAATCAAAACCAACAAATTTTTTTCATTTGTACCACGAACTACGGGGTTTTGATCCTATATTGCACTTTGTGGGTACGTAGGCATGAGACGATAAGTCTCTCCAAACACAAAAATCTAAAAAATAATTCTCTTCTCATCTCCCCAATCTCTTTTCAAACAAACCATTTTCAAAACCAAAAAACGTAAATATTTCAAAGGGCTCCTATAGAGTACTATAGACGTTTTGGGTGCTAACACCTTCCCATTGCGTAACCAACCCCCTTACCCGGATCTCTGTTTCTTGTTCTTGTTTTAGAACTCTTTGGTTTTGTTCGCTCTTTTTCCCTTTCCTTTATCTGGATAAAATAAAAGTGCGGTGGCGACTCTTGTTTTTTTGAGTTGAGTTAATTAATAAATTACGCTCACGATTTTTACCGCTACAGAAAAGTGGCGACTCTGCTGGGGACATTTAGGTTCTTAGTGGGTTTCGCCTACTTTGATTTATTTATTGTTTTTTGTTTGACTTGTTTGTTATTGATTGTTCTGTTTTGGTGCCTGGTAATCTGTATGGTGAGATAAGTCCTATACCCGGACTTGAGTGCACTTATGATAGGAGGGTGGTATAGTCTTGTTGGCTTACGTGGAGTAGTCCTTACTAAGATGACTTGAGATCCCCCGCTCGGTGGAGGCCCCTTTGGAATTACTAATGTCTTACGAGTAGTCGTAATTGATATTACTTTTTCCGATTAGGAGCCTGAGAAGCTGAGGACCTTAGAACCCTTTAACCCATCTTGGCCTTATTAGGACGTGGTGCGGTGGCTGTTCAGGTGTAGACTTGAATTAGTCGTTACGCGATACCACACTCAGATGAGTTTCTCTTGAGAATATTGTTGGCCGACGAGTAGTCGTTTAAGCCGACAATATCCAAAAGATGGAATTATGATTCTGGGAACTTTTTAAAACCTTGTTCTACAGGTGATGATATAACCATAGTACATACCATTGTGGGATGGTTGGTTCTTACCTTTGGCTCCATGCTCGTGCCGAACCTTTGAACCTGTGTGCTTTGTATGTCTTGTTTGTGGGTGTTGCATCTTGTACTCATGCATTCATGAGCATTGTGTTTCAGTTGGTTTTTAAGGATCTCAGAGATTTTCTTTTGCAAACATCGCAGATATTGTTGATTATGGACATTGGAAGGAGAAACACTCAGAAGTATAGTTTTTGGGCTCCTGATCTTACAGAGTTGAGAAATCTAGTGTCCTTGGTAGATGATCGTTCAGGCTTCTTATCTCGTTATGGGAGACTTTTATTTGTTCTTTCTACCAACATTGAAGACGGAATTCTGAATACCCTTATGCAGTTCTATGATCCCATTTACCGATGTTTTACTTTTCCCGATTATCAGCTCATGCCGACCTTGGAAGAATATGCTTATTTGTTGGGTGTACCGGTTTCTGAAAAAGTTTCGTATACTGGTTTGGAGGAAGCTCTTAAGCCTCAAGATATTATTGCAGCTACCCATTTGACGAAATCGGATATTGATGTAAATCTAAAGACTAAGGGAGGCCTCAAGGGTTTGACTGCTAAGTTCTTAATTGAGAAGGCCACTTTATTTGCTGACATTGGTCGCACATTGGCGTTTGAGGCTATATTTGCTTTACTCATCTACGGACTAGTCTTGTTTCCTAATATTGATAATTTTGTGGATGTTATGCTATTAGAATTTTCTTGATTGGGAACCCTGTTCCAACTTTGCTGGGTGACACTTATTTCTCCATCCATAGTAGGACTTCTAAGGAAAACGGTACCATTGTTTGCTGTCTACCTCTGCTGTATAATTGGTTCGTTTCACATTTACCCCAGACATCTATTTTTAGGAAAAACAAGGATTGTCTAAGGTGGTCTCAAAGGATTATGTCTCTTACGCATGTTGGTATCACTTGGTCTTCTTCAGTTTATGATAATGTCCAGATTATTGATATTTGTGGAGAATTTGCCAATGTTCCTCTTCTTGGAATACAAGGTGGAATTAACTACAACCCGAGTCTAGCTCGCCGTCAGCTGGGTTATATGCTGAAGGATAGGCCTAAGAATATTTTATTAGAGGGTTTATTCTTTCAAGGAGGGGATGATTCTCTTGGTTTGAGAAGAAAAATGGCTCATGCCTGGACTAAGATCCACAAGTTGGATAGGGGGGAGCTTGGAAGACAAGTTTGCATTGCCTTGGAACCTTACACGCTTTGGGTGAAGAAGAGGGCTATGGAGCTTAAGATGCCTTATCCTATTGAGAAACCTCTGACTACGGTAATCTCTACACCACTCCCTACGCCACTCCCTGTTTCTTCGGATGATGTGAAGACACTTCAAGATGATTTGGCTAAGATGAAGAAAGAGAAAGAGATGTGGGAAAGTAAGTTTCAAGCTTCTGGCAAATAGAAGATGGAATTGCAAAAACAGATGATGGAGAAAGATGACTTGATAGAGTTACTTGAACGGCGCGCTGTGAAGAGGCATGCACAGGATTTATTTTCCTCTACTACTCCATCATCACATCCTCCTACTTCTAGTGCTTGGAAGGGTATTGTGGATCAGCTTGTGCTAGAGAAGATCACCATGAAGCACAACTATGAGAAAGAGATTAAGAGACTCCGAAGGAAGTATCAGCTTGAATCGTCATTAGATGTTCCTTAGGACCTAGCTTTTTTCTTATTTTGATATTATTGTATTTTGTACTTCAGAGTGTAACTCTTTCCGATATTCAATGAAATGAGATGTTTATCAGTATTTCAAAAAGTGTTATTTTCTTTATGATGTTTGTAATTGCTTTATATCTTAAAGATCCTTGAAAACTGGTTGAAACACCTGCATTTTACATTTGCATTCGCATCATCGTGCATTGTGTGTTGCCTTTTCCAGATGTCTTATTTGTTTCTTTTGGCCTTCCTTCAGTCAAGCTATCGCATCACTACAACACTCGGGCTAACTCTAAGAAAAAGATGGATCAGTTGCAACAAGAGAACCGCGAGCTCCGTGAAGAGGTATCAACTCTGAAAGAGGGTTTAGAGAGACTCACTGCTGCAATGGAAGCTATGGTGGCTGCTCAGAATCAGCCACCACCACCTCCTCTTTCTCCTGTGCAGATGACTGTGATTTCTGAGATCGGACCAACGCCCATTTCTGCGGCCCCGATTAATACTTCTCAATATCAAATGCCTGTTGGTTTCCCTTGGGGCATGCCTACCAATTATGTGCCAGAGGGATATCAACCTCCTGTTCCCGAAGGTTCTAGAATCCCTGTTGTCATGGCTGTACCACCTCCTGTGGTTAATGTTGTTCCTAATGCTCCGGTTGTTCCTACTGTCATACCTGTGCCACCGCCTGTAACTCACGCTATGCCTTATACTGAAGAACAAATTTTCCACACTGCTCCGAGCGAGAGTTTAGATGTTATGGATCGAATAGATGACTTTCAAGATCAGTTTGCTGAAATGCAGAGAGAAATCAGGGCTTTAAGGGGAAAGGAGTTATTTGGAAAGAATGCTCATGAGCTTTGTCTTGTTCCAAATGTGAAGATTCCCGCCAAGTTCAAAGTTCCGAATTTTGAGAAATACAAAGGGAACACTTGTACGCAAAGTCATTTGATCATGTATGCTAGAAAGATGTCTACCTATACTGACAACCATCAGTTGTTGATCCACTATTTTCAAGATAGTCTTACTGGTGTTGCGCTGAAGTGGTATATGGGATTCGATAGTACAGAAATCAATACATTCAACAATCTTTGTGAAGCTTTTGTTCGTCAATATAAGTATAATCTTGATATGGCGCCAGACCGTGATCAGCTCCGCGCAATGTCTCAAAAAGAGAAAGAAACTTTTAAAGAATATGCGCAGAGATGGCGTGAGATTGCAGCTCAGATAAGCCCTCTGCTTGAGGAGAAAGAAATGACCAAGATTTTTCTGAAGACTCTGGGTCCATTTTACTATGAAAGGATGGTTGCGAGCACTCCTAGTGATTTCACGGAAATGGTTAATATGGGGATGAGATTAGAGGAAGCTGTTCGTGAGGGACGTCTGATAAAAGAAGGAAATTCTGGAAATACAAAAAAGCCTGGTGTTGGGTTCCCTAAGAAAAAAGAGGGAGAAACTAATGCTATATCTCAGGAAAGGTCTAGAAGACGCAGATTTGTGAACAACAATGGTAATCGTCGTCAACAACAAGTAGCATCTGTTACGCCTGTTATCAGTAACACCCCTATCGCTCAAGCTACTGCAAGTTATCAACCACGTTTCCAAGAGAAGACAACTCAACAAAGTCGTACACAGAGGAAAACACAATTTGATCCCATTCCAATGATGTATAATGAGCTATTTCCGGCTTTAATAAAGAAGAATTTGGTTCAACCTCGTGATCCGCCGGCTGTTCCAACTGAAATTCCATGGTGGTATAAGCCAGATGCTCATTGCACATTTCATCAAGGTGCCCCTGGACATGATATCGAAAACTGCTATCCTCTGAAGCATGAAGTTGCAAAGCTCGTAAAAAGCGGTATTCTGTCTTTTGAAGATACCAACCCTAATGTGCAATCAAATCCGTTTCCTAATCATGGTAATGCAACTGTCAATATGGTATATGGTTGTCCTGGTACATACCGATTTTCGATATTCGCTGGATTCGGAGATCACTTGTTGAAATGCATGCTACTTTGAGTGAGTTCCATGATATTGAGCATGAAAATGCCGCCTGTTGTATTTGTTCTATGAACCCTCGTGGGTGTGTGATTGTAAAAAGGGACTTATAAAAGATGATCGATGAGAATTTGATTCAGGTTACTGCAAACAGAAATGAAGTTGAGAACGAGGTGAATGTCATAGTCCCACGTTTCAATATTCCTGAGCGAGTTGTAATTTCTTACAATAGTCAGAAATCTGTTGTGACGCCTTTGGTTATCCGTTTGCCTGGCCCGATACCGTATGAATCCGATAAAGCCGTTCCCTACAAATACAATGCTACTATGTTGGAGGATGGAAAAGAGGTTCCCATTCCTTCTCTTCCCTCAGTTGTGACTATTGATGATGTTGGACGTGTAACCAGAAGTGGTCGAGTATTTGCTAATGTGCCCTCAAGACAAGTGAAGATACTGTGGGTAAGCAAATTCAGTTGAAGACTTCTGTGGAGTCTGGTCAATCAAGTGATGTAAATCAGAAGTCAGATAATGATGAGGTATTGAAATTGATCAAGAAGAGTGAATATAATGTGGTGGATCAACTGTTACATACACCGTCAAAAATATCTGTTTTATCTCAGTTAATGAGCTCTGAGGCTCATCGTGAATCGTTGCAGAAAATATTGGAACAAGCTTATGTAGATCATGATGTGACTGTTAACCAGTTTGATAGCATTGTTGCCAATATCACTGCGTGTAATAATCTGAGTTTTTGTGATGAAGAGTTGACCGAGCATGGAAGAAATCATAATTTGGCTCTCCATATTTCCATGAATTGCCAGGAAGACGCTCTATCCAATGTGCTGGTTGATACTGGGTCATCGTTGAATGTGATGCCAAAATCTACTTTGTCCATATTATCTTATCAAGGTACTCCTATGAGGTTTAGCGGGGTCATTGTGAAAGCCTTTGATAGATCGAGGAAAACCGTGATTGGAGAGGTTGATCTCCCTATCAAGATTGGTCCGTGTTTTTTCCAGATCACTTTTCAAGTCATGGATATTCGTCTTGCTTACAGTTGTCTTCTAGGAAGCCCATGGATCCATGAAGCTGGAGCTGTTACTTCGACACTGCACCAAAAGTTAAAATTCGTGCAGAATCGTAAACTTGTTGTTGTTGGTGGAGAACAGGCTATGTTGGTAAGCAGTTTGTCGTCTTTTTCTTATATTGATGCGGAAGAGGATATTGGAACTCTGTTTCAGGCTATTTTTGTGGTTGATAAAGTTGTTAAGAAGGATGGGGTGTCCATGTCTTCTCTAAAAGATGCACAACATGTAGTGGGTAATGGCCAAGCTAATGGATGGGGCCGAATCATTGAAGTTGTTGAGAAAAAAGATAGAGCTGGTTTGGGTTTTACATCTGGTTCAACCCGAAAAGAGCTGAAGAGTATTCATGAAGTTTTTCGAAGTGCTGGATTCATCCATTGCAAAGATCATTCTACAGCTGCAATTCTTGAAGATGACCAAGAGGAAGAAATGCCCAACTTTGTGACACGTGGATTGATATGCCAGAATTGGATAGCTGTTGATGTTCCTACTGTTGTTCATGTTTCAAAGTAATTTGTTTTTTCTTTCAAAAATCCTTTCACTCTGCCCAAGGTGAAAGTGAATTTGTGAGGGCTTTGTTTCAACTTTTATCATCATCAATAAAATGTTTTTCTGTTTATCCATATGTTGTTTTCCTTTTTTGCTTTATTTCTGAAAAATGGTAACATAAAAAACCAAAAAAGTATAATAATGTCCTAATCACTCTTATCTGCATAATATTTTCATTTTTTTGTTCATATTCTAAAATCAAACATAAATTATTATGCAGATTGATTGTTAAACCCATTGGAAACAATGACCATAAGCCCTCTCCCAACTTTGAGTTCCCTGTGTTTGAAGCGGAAGAGGAGGATATTGAAGAAATTCCTAATGAGATTTCTCGTTTGCTTGAGAACGAGGAAAAGGACATTCATCCTCATGAAGAGCCGGTGGAATTGGTTAATCTGGGTTCTGATGATGATAAGAAAGAAGTCAAGATTGGGGCACTGCTTCAGTCAGATGTTAAGAAGAGGATGATAGAGCTTCTTAGAGAATATGTTGACGTGTTTGCTTGGTCCTATCAAGACATGCCTGGTCTTGATACTGGTATTGTGGAGCACCATTTGCCATTAAAGCCTGAATGTTCACCCGTGAAGCAGAAATTGAGAAGAACTCATCCTGACTTGCCCGTAAAGATTAAAGAAGAGGTTCAAAAGCAAATTGATGCTGGTTTTCTTGTGACCGTCGAATATCCTCAATGGGTGGCCAATATTGTGCCTATTCCAAAGAAAGACGGAAAAGTCCGAATGTGTGTTGACTATAGAGATTTGAATAAAGCAAGTCCAAAAGATGATTTTCCACTACCACACATTGATTTGTTGGTAGATAATACTGCTAAGTTCAATATCTTTTCATTTATGGATGGATTTTCCGGTTATAATCAAATAAAGATGGCACCTGAGGATATGGAAAAAACAACATTCATTACACCCTGGGGAACATTCTGTTACAGAGTGATGCCCTTCGGTTTAAAAAATGCTGGTGCAACATACCAGAGAGCTATGACCACTCTGTTCCATGATATGATGCATAAAGAAATTGAGGTCTATGTGGATGATATGATTTGTAAGTCGAAGACTGAAGAAGATCATATTAAAAATTTATTGAAGTTGTTTCAACGTTTGAGAAAGTTTAAGCTCCGCCTGAATCCTAATAAATGCACGTTTGGTGTTCGTTCTGGAAAATTGTTAGGCTTTATTGTCAGTCAGAAAGGCATTGAAGTTGATCCTGGTAAAGTTAAAGCTATCCAGGAGATGCCTGCACCCAGAACAGAAAAAACAAGTAAGAGGATTCTTGGGACGTTTGAACTATATCTCCCGATTTATATCCAATATGACCGCCACATGTGCACCAATTTTCAAACTTCTCCGCAAAGATCAGGGTTGTGTCTGGACAGAAGACTGTCAGAAAGCTTTCGAAAGAATTAAAGAGTATCTGCTTGAACCTCCTATTTTGTCTCCTCCCGTAGAAGGAAGACCTTTGATCATGTATTTGACCGTGCTAGAAGAGTCTATGGGTTGTGTTCTGGGTCAACAAGATGAATCCGGGAGAAAAGAATTTGCCATTTATTATTTGAGCAAGAAATTTACTGATTGTGAGTCTCGGTACATGATGCTTGAAAAGACATGTTGTGCTCTAGCTTGGGCTGCCAAGCGCCTCCGCCAGTATATGTTGAACTGTACAACTTGGTTGATATCTAAAATGGATCCAATCAAGTATATCTTTGAAAAGCCTGCTTTAACTGGGAGGATTGCTCGTTGGCAAATGTTGTTATCAGAATATGATATCGAGTACGGAACTCAAAAGGCGATAAAAAGAAGTGTTTTGGCTGATCATTTGGCACACCAGCCAATTGATGATTATCAACCTATTCAGTTTGACTTTCCTGATGAGGATGTGATGTATCTAAAGGTTAAAGATTGTGAGGAACCATTACCTGAAGAAGGACCTGAGCCTGGATCCCATTGGGGTTTGATTTTTGATGGAGTTGTTAATGAATATGGCAGAGGTATTGGTGCAATTATTGTTACTCCTCATGGTTCTCATATTCCTTTCACTGCAAGGTTGGTTTTCACTTGCACAAATAATGCGACTGAGTATAAAGCGTGTATAATGGGCTTGGAAGAAGCTATCGATTTAAGAATCAAGATTCTTGATGTGTATGGAGATTCAGCTTTAGTGATTAATCAGATTAAAGGGAAGTGGGAGACATGTCAACCTGATTTGATACCTTATCGTGATTATGCAAGAAGGTTATCAACTTTCTTCAATAAAGTTGAGTTTCACCATATACCAAGAGTAGAGAATCGAATGGCAGATGCTTTAGCGAGTTTATCCTCCATGATTGTGGTAAATCATTGGAATGATGTGCCAAATATTAGTATGATGCGTCTTGATAGACCAACTCATGTGTTTGTAGTTGAAGAGGTCGTTGATGATAAACCATGGTATTATGATATTAAGTGCTTTCTTCAGAATCAAGAGTACCCACTTGGGGCATCCAAGAAGGATAAGAAAACTTTGAGAAGATTGGCTGGTAGTTTCTTCTTGAATGATGATGTGATGTATAAGAGAAATTATGACATGATCTTGCTCAGATGCGTGGATAGACACGAAGCAGATATGTTGATGAAAGAAATCCATGAAGGATCCTTTGGCACCCATGCCAATGGACACGCGATGACTAAGAAGATGTTAAGGGCAGGTTACTATTGGCTGACAATGGAATCTGACTATTGTAAATATGTGAAAAAGTGCCATAAATGCCAGATTTATGCTGACAAGATTCATGTGCCTCCAACTCCTCTCAATGTTATCTCTTCTCCATGGCCTTTTTCAATATGGGGCATTGATATGATTGGAATGATTGAGCCTAAAGCGTCGAATGGACACCGTTTCATATTGGGGGCTATTGACTATTTTACCAAATGGGTTGAAGCGACATCATATGCAAATGTGACTAAGCAAGTAGTGGTCCGGTTTATCAAGAATCAAATCATCTGTCGGTATGGTGTTCCGAACAAGATCATCACTAATAATGGGTCGAATTTAAATAACAAGATGATGAAGGAATTATGCGATGAGTTTAAGATTGAGCATCATAATTCTTCTCCTTATAGACCCAAGATGAATGGAGCTGTTGAAGCTGCTAATAAGAAGATTATTCAAAAGATGGTTGTTACATACAAGGATTGGCATGATATGCTTCCTTTTGCTCTGCATGGGTATCGTACATTCGTTCGCACTTCAACAGGGGCAACCCCTTTTTCTCTTGTTTATGGCATGGAAGCAGTGCTCCCGATAGAGGTTGAAATCCCTTCTATGAGAGTTTTGATGGAAACTGAATTGTCTGAGGCTGAATGGTGTCAAAGTAGATACGACCAGTTGAATCTGATTGAAGAGAAAAGAATGACGGCCTTGTGTCATGGCCAATTATATCAACAAAGAATGAAGAAAGCATTTGATAAGAAGGTTCGACCCCGTGTGTTCAGAGAAGGTGACCTCGTGCTCAAAAAGATCTCGACTTTTACTACTGATTCTAGGGGCAAGTGGACTCCTAATTATGAAGGCCCATATGTTGTTAAGAGAGCTTTCTCTGGCGGTGCATTAATTCTTACAACTATGGATGGAGAAGAGTTCACTCGTCCTGTGAATGCCGATGCAGTCAAGAAATACTTCGCCTAAAAAATAAAAGAACAACTCGCTAAGTTGAAAACCTGAAAGGGCGGCTTAGGCAAAAATGAGCGTCTCGGTGGATTGAAAACCTGAAAGGGCGGTCCAGGCAAAAATTAGAGACAAAACAGAAATAATCATCCCGGTAGATTGAAAACCCGAGAGGGCAATCTAGGCAAAAGTTAGGGATCATGGCAAGTAACTGCATCTGGCCAGTCTTGATCGTTTGAAGCAACATTTCCTATCAAAGGTTTCACTTCAATTATTCTCCGCTGAAGTCTCAAGCACAGTTGGAATTCAAAGTTGTTAGGGAGAATAATGGTCATTGTATTTCAATGTAGAACTTTCCATTGTACTTACCATTTTTAAAACTTTGTAATGATCCATGGAGTTACGCCATTTGCGGACTAACATTCTATCAATAGAATTTGGGCCTTTGTCCCTTTGTTTGCAATTCTTATTTTGTTTCTGTTTATAGAATTTCATTTTATTTTTGATGATGATTTTTGAAACAAATGTGAATAATTGATTTAAATTTTGAAAATTATAAAAACATTTTTCTTTGATTTGTGAAAATAAAAGAAAAGATGTCAACAGTAACCCCAAGAATGGTAGAATCTTGAAGCGAGAAGCTTAAGTGTTTTCCTCAGCAGGGTTCTTTCTTGCCTCTCTGGTAGAATTTATTGGCAGCTCCCCAGTAGAGTTGTGTTGATGTTTCCCCATTTGAGCTATATTGAGGTCTCTTCAATAGAGTTGTGTTGATGTTTCCCCATTTGAGCTATATTGAGGTCTCTTCAGTAGAGTTTGTTGATATTCCCTTAGCAAAGTTTTGTTTCTTTGGATAAACCAGACGAGTATTGAACGGTTTTCCACAACAAGGTTTTGATTCAAATGATGAATATGTTTTATTCATTCAACCAGGTTATGATCGAACAGTTGAGAAATTTGAAGACCATTTCTCCTTGATGTTTTTGCTCAGGCGGAGATTTGTCTTTGATAATTCCTAACAGAGGTTATGTATATTTGCTTTGGATTATTCCCCAAGTAGAAAACAATGTTGTTTACTTCTAAGAAGTGTTGACATAGCAGTTGCCTGTCGGGTTTTCTCTCACCTTGTGATTGGGTGTTGATTTAAAATCCCCCACAGTTTGACTTTTTGCTATGATGTTAACTTCTTATTCCCCTGGCAGGGTTGGAAGATTTGTGTTGCTATGTTTTCTCCAACAGTTTTTTCTCAAAGCGGAGTTCATATTGTTGTTCCCTCTTGTTGAATTATTGATGGTTGAAGATTGATCTTTGGGGTCTTCTCCCCAAGCAATATCTCCATTTCCTCTGTTTGCCCTTTTTGTCTGATTTGTCAGCATATTCATACTCATTGCATGTGCATTCATTTTGGTTGAGCATATCATGTCTTTGTTGCATTGTGCATCCTGTTTTTTTGTTGGTATTTCCCTTTCTCCGGTGTTGTTATCCCATGGAGTGCGTCCTCCCTTTATTAGAGTGTAGACCCCTAAGCAGAAAATACCTATCATTTTTAATTCCCCATTAAGTTTATGCCTCGTGGAAGATGTTTGTTTAGCTTTCCTCCCCAGCTTTTATCTGGATGGAATTGTTCCCCAGTTGAGTTATTTCCTCATTGGGTCGAGTCTTGTTTGACCGTTTCTTTCCAGTTTGTTCCTGGATTGAACTTTGGTCTCTTGCAGCAGTTACTTTGGTTTTCCCTGGGCTGTGAAACCTGGATGTCGAGAAGGTAGTTTTGAGGATTTATTTTCCTCAGCAGGAATCTGTTATTGATCCCCATCAGAAGATGAAGATTTGATTTTCCCAGTAGTGTTTTGATAACACTCTCTTGGTAATTACTTATGCAACTTCATGTGGAAGCCTCTTTATTTGAGCAGCTTGTGTAATCTCCAGAAATTTACCTTCTTAATAAATAACATTTCTCTGGCTCATCCTCAACAGAGAAGTTTATTGTGAAGTGATAGATCCTTATCTGACCAGCTTTTCTGTCAATTGGAATTTCTGTGGAATAATTCCCGATGAGAATTCTATTGCATGGTTTAATCTGCTTGTATCTCTTTTAAAGATCCCCGACAGAGTTATTAATATTTTTTTCCAACAAATGGTTGTCTCTTTATTTGAGAAGTTTGTTGTGTGATTGGAGCTGCTCAGTAACAAGTAGCTGATGATATATCTCTTTCTCCTACCCAGTGACAGGTAGTCGAGTATGTTTGTCCTATCCAGTATCAGGTAGTTGACCTTTACCTCCTTCTCCTACCCAGTGACAGGTAGTCGAGTCTGTCCTACCCAGTAACAGGTAGTTGACATGTTGTTTGCCCTATCCAGTAACCGATAGCTGGTAACCCATTTCATTCAAGTTTATTATTCTCGCTAAACAACTCAGTAACTAGTAGTTGGCGTTGCTTCTTTTCCTACCCAGTAACAAGTAGTTGATTATATTTCAACGAGTGGATTACTTTTTACCCAGTAACTGGTAGTAAGTAATACATCTCTTTGTTTTCTACCCAGTAACTAGTAGATAACAAGTACTAAGAAGAAGAAGAAGAAGAAGAAGAATGCATATGCAAATGAAGATACACACATAAGATGCACAAGTAGAATGATAGTGGGAGGAAAATAGTGTGGGGAAGTAGCCACCACAAGCTTATCTCAACCAAGCATGCATATAGAAATGCAAGAAAAAAGAAGAAGAAGAAGGAGAGAGATGCATCAAAAGCAAACAAACAAGTGACAAACACAAAGAAAGGATCCTCATGGATTCATCACTATAGGTAAGCTTCAAATTCCTCCTAAGGAGGCACCAAGCTACCTTAAATGACACTCCAAGGTCATTGGACAAAAGGGAGATGAAGAGAAGAGAGCTCAAAATCAATACCAAAACAAAACAAGAAGAAATGCAAGTAAGAGCACAAAGGAAAGAAACACACATCACTTAGGAGTTCAAGTTGGAAGCACAAAAAGAAAAGCATCAATCAACAAGCTATGAACATAATTTTGACCTAAAAATGAACATACAGCAAGCTCAACATGTCTAAAATATGAAACAAGAAGAGTTGAGTGCTTATTGGATCCACAAAGGTCATTTCCAATCCAAACTAGGTTATGCACTTGTGTGAGCTGTCCTATGAAATGACCTAACTTGTAAGTCACTTCAAAAATAGGAAAAAGCCTAAAAAAAATCAAATAAAAATGCATAAAGAAGCTACACAAGTTGGCAACCAGAGGCCAAGAAATCAAGACAAATGTCCTCTCAAAGCATCATCAAAAGAATCAATTCATTTGGATGTACCACTTTGAAATGGAAGAAACAAGTGCAATAAGAAAAGCCACCTAAGTCAACCCAAAAGTCAACAACCAGGGGCAAAATGGTCCTCTAAAATTGATCAACTCATCATTGAGATGAGGATTAATTTTCAATCATTGAACCAAAAAGGAAAGGGAGAAACAAATGCAAAAGCAAAACACGTTACAATTTAAACCAAATAAAACAACTCGAATACTTGATTCATTTTTTAATTGAAAATAAAATGGAAAAATTAAATAAAAATATCCAAAAAAAAAGTAGACACCTCAAAGTTGATAAAAAATATTTTTGGTGAATTTTTAATATATTGGAGATATTTTAATTAATTAAAATTGTAAACAGAAAATAAAATAAAAAAAAACAAAGAAAATAAAATGAAAATAAAAAAGGGTGCGTGGAAAATAACAACAAATAATAGTTCAAACAGAGAACTGGGCCTAACAGGGGGTGCGCTTAGCAAAGTCGCCCAAGGCCCATCTGAAAATCAAAGCAAAACCCAAACAAAACTGGTAGTTGCGTGTGATAAGTCAAATGCAGTGCATCATGAGGACTCAATCATATCCATCTGATCAAAAAGTAAACCATCACATGGCTGTAAGCGTGCCAGCGAATAAATGAATATTTGAATGTGATTACATGATTTCAGTCAAACAACACCCATCGTATGTCTTAATCAACACCATTGAATGCAAAAGTATTCAAATCAGACGCGTTAGGACAAGACACGATATCATCTTCTTCCCCAAGACCTAAGAAAAACCAGTCACCGGCCGGAGGACACTATTCATTGTCTTCTCCGGCCAGCCTCCACCGTGAATATCCCAGCCACAATCGTGTATCATCTACACTCAACCAAATCACCTGAATTTTATACCAAAATTACTCTAGAGATCAAGAGGATCTCATTTCTGGCCTCAAAACTTGCTAAACACGCGTGAAACTCTCAAACCGAAAGCAACAAGATCACACACCAAAATCCAAAGTTCATGAAAATAACTCCAATTTGATTTAAAACTCATCTTGAGCTCACGTAGGTTACAGATCCATCATTAACCAAGTAAAATCCTGCACAAACAAGCCAAAACAGATCCAAACAAAATTGAGCATCTTCCAACAGTCACAACCAATGCCAATTCGTTTTACACATTGATGATCTACATTGATTCTACGTCTCAAGTATGCAAAAATGGCGGTGAATTGATGCTTATTAAGAGTGTAATGTTGAATTTCAATTACCTAGTGGAGAACTTCCACTGACCCTTCAAATGGAGCTCAAGCTTGAAGATAATTGCCCAAAATTGTTTACTGAACTCCAATAAAGCTTTCTCAATTCATAATTTTGCTTGAAACAACTTCAATCTCCAAATTTGAAATTTGAATTTCCACCTCTTTTTCAAAACTGAATTTGCTTAATTTGGCTCCAATTTGCACTTCTGATGAATTGTGAATTTTCAAAACCTTATATGCAATGGATCTTGATGATATTTGATCCCAAACTCAGCCTCTAACAGCCCATACCAAAATCCAAGGAATTGAGTTTTTCAAGCTTTCATGTACACGAAAATTGCACTAAATTTGGCTCCAAAATGGTTGGAAACACTTGCTGGTATCACATGGAGCATGAATGGTCAGGATTAAGACCTTAATTGATCTCAATGGTTGAGATTTGTTATGTAACTTCATAGTGAAGAAACCTTGAAAATGGCTCATTTAAACACCTCAAATCCAAATTGTAAAATTGCCAAAGTGTTTAGAATGTTGTTTGCACTAAAAAAACGCACGTATTTGCACCAAAATGATCAAAAATGAAATAATTCCAAGACCTACAACTTTCATGTTGGCCAAAAGTTGAGGAGAAACATCCTTCTAGGTTAAAAATGGCTTGGAAGTTTGTTGACTTTTGTTGACCAAAATCACATCCCTCTGATGACCTGTAACTTGTCTGGATCATAACTTGAGTTCTATAAATCCAATCAAGGACTTCTAGTACTCAAATTAAAGCTAAGAACATGATCTACAAGTTCCATGTTGGTAACAAGTTAAGATGAAACTTGTATCTTGAGATATGTGATCTTGAAGTCAGCACTAAATAGGTGATTTTACCCTGAGAACCCTAATTTAGTAACTTCTCACACACTTGATCCTTGATGAATTGAACTTGAAATGATATCTCATATGTCTTAACACAACATCCCATGACCATAGAGACTTTGAATTGAGTTTTAATCTCCTTCAATTTCACAGTTGACTGAGGACTAGCTAGATGAAACCCTAATTGCAACACTTTCAACTGCAACTCTTCACACTTGGTATACACACTTGGATGAGCTCCACAATGACCTTCAAGGCACTCAATGAGCTCTCTAAACATCTTATATCCATAATCAAATCTAAAATCCCCTGATGATCTTGAACTGGCCTCCAAGTTAGGAGCTGATCCACATACATCTATCCTTTCTTTTACCAGACCAATGTCCATTTCTTGATGACCTGATGACTATCCCAACTTGAGTAACACCCTTTGCTTAGGCTCCACCCTTTGAATATACTCCTCTTGATATGCACAAACTCTTGATCCCCTGTTCAATGAAAAATGTTATGCAATGCCAATGCTATAAATAAATGAAATGAAACATAAACCAAGTTAAGAAAAGGTTGGGCAAATTTTGGGTACAACAAGTATGATATTCAATATGTTTCCCAGAAGGCCATAAAGGGAAGTGTTTTATCTGAGCACCTTGCCGAGCAGCCTATTGAATACTGTCAGCCGATTAAATTTGAATTCCCTGACAAGGATATCATGTTCCCTAAAATGAAGGACAGCGGAGAACCGCTACCCGACGAGGAGCCGGAGAGGAGTTATCAGTGGCAATTGATATTCGACGGTGTAGTTAATTCGTACGGTAGTGGAATTGGGGCAATCATTACGACTCCCCAGGGATCCCACATCCCGTTCACTTCCAGATTGACTTTTCCGGTCACTAACAATGAAGCGGAATATGAGGCATGCATCATGGGTTTAGAAGAAGCCATTGATTTGTGAATCAAGAACTTGGATGTATACGGTGACTCGGCACTCATTGTTAACCAAATAAAGGGGGAGTGGAAGACTCGTTAGTCGAATTTGGTCCATTACATGAATTATGCCAGAAGGCTGCTTCCTTTCTTTGATCGAGTGGAGCTCCATCATGTGCCTAGAGCTGAAAATCAGATGGCTGATGCCTTAGCCAGGTTAGCTTCAATGTACAAAGTCAATTTTTGGAATGAAGCTCCAAGAATTGTCATTTCCCGCCTCGGTAGGCCTACATTCGTTTTTGCAATTGAGGAAGCCTCTGATGGCAAGCCATGGTTCTACGATATCCAGAACTTCCTTATGACTAAGGAGTATCCAGCGGGAGCGTCAACCCGGGATAAGAAGACTCTAAGGAGGCTGTCTGGAAATTTCTATCTCAATCCTGATGGAGTTCTGTATAAGAGAAATCATGATCTCGTACTACTCAGATGTGTGGACGAAAAAGAAGCTAGCTTGCTTATGGAAGAAGTCCATGAAGGCACATTTGGTACGCACGCCGGCGGGCATGCTATGACGCGAGAAATATTACGAGCAGGATATTACTGGCTGACGATGGAGTCAGATTGTTTCAAATTTGCAAAGAGATGTCATAAATGCCAGATTTATGCTGATAAAATCCATGTGCTGCCGTGCCCGTTGAACGTCATATCATCCCCGTGGCTGTTCTCCATGTTGGGAATTGATATGATTGGCAAGATCGAGCCCACTGCATCTAATGGACACCGCTTCATTTTGGTGGCTATCGACTACTTCACCAAGTGGGTGGAGGCAGCCTCGTATGCTAACGTGACCAAGCAAGTGGTAGCTAGATTCATAAAGAAGGACATCATCTACAGATATGGAATCCCCGAGCGGATCATTACTGACAATGGTTCGAATCTAAACAACAAGATGATGAAGGAGTTATGCCAGAACTTCAAGATTGAACATCACAACTCATCTCCCTATCGGCCGAAGATGAACGGTGCGGTTGAAGCGGCCAACAAGAACATTAAAAAGATAGTGCAAAGGATGGTTGTAACCTATAAAGATTGGCATGAGATGTTGCCATTTTCCTTGCACGGTTATCCTACAATGGTACGCACATCAACTGGGGCAACTCCTTTCTCACAAGTATACGGTATGGAAGTTGTCCTACCGTTGGAGGTCGAGATTCCTTCTTTACGAGTTTTGGTTGACGTGAAACTCAATGAGGCAGAATGGATTAAGAACCGATTGAATCAACTCAGCCTGATGGATGAGAAGTGATTAGCATCGATTTCATACGGTCGTCTGTACCAAAGCCGAATGAAGAAAGTTTATGATAAGAAGGTGTGTCCTAGAAGCTTTTAGACGGGTGATCTCGTCCTGAAGAAGATTCTCCCGCCACATTCCGATCACAGGGGAAAGTGGACTCCTAACTATGAATGTCCATATGTCGTCAGCAAAGTCTTCTCGGGAGGAGCCTTACTGTTATCCACGATGGATGGCGAAGATTTTGCATCCCCTGTGAACACGGACGCAATCAAAAAATACTTTGCTTAAAAATGACACGCTGGAAAGAAAAAAGAATATCCAGGCAAAAATGGGGCATCCCGGCGAACCATAAAAAAGGAAAAAGGTTCGGGCAAAAATTAGGGATATAAATGAAAAAATGTACACCCTCAAAGTCGAAAACCTGAAAGGGAGGCTTTGGCAAAAAAGGGTATCCCGGTGAATCGAAAACCCGAAAGGGCGGTTTAGGCAAAAGTTAGGGATTAAAAAAGCAAATGACTATGTTCCACGTGTGAACTTTCATTGTTTGGTGGTTTGGGGAGACCTGAGAGCCGTTTATCCAAATCAATCTCTTCTAAAGCTGAAGCGTTAGAGAAGTATCGAAGTCGAGTGGGTCATAGAGGGATCAACTCACGGTGTTGCAGGGCCGTCACCCTCCAGGCAGTATTCCAAGATGTATCCTAGGCAGGATCATCATTTCCCCAGCTGAGTCATGCGTAGAGGTGTGTACTCGTTCCCAGCTGTGGGTCTACATGCGGTTTTCTCGTAGATGACTATCCGTAAGTGTCAACTCTCGATAGTTCAGATTGAAGTCTCCAGCAGAGGTAAATTCCCCACAGAGTTGTCTCCCCGGTAGGTATGAGTTATTCCAGCGTCTGGTTGTCTACCCTCGGCCGAGTTTACAGTCCCCAAGAGAGCTGAATCCTTGGAAGTCGTTCAGGGCATTGTTTGTCTTCTTCAGTAGGCAGGAGCGTTTGAATTGCTGTTGCTATACCTCCCCATCGAAGTTCATATCTCCAGGAAGATTCCATCTGTGAAGGTTGTGCAATTTATTTCTGCGATTGATATCTTTTCCTCAACAGTTTATGGTTCGTACGCTCAGTTGAGCAAGTACAGGTTCTCGTAGAACTCTGTTTCCTAGTGGAAAGTCGTCTGAGGTTCGTTTCCCCAGGTTAAGTCCAATTGAAATTGGTGTGATTTCTTCTCCTCGGCAGGATGATTCCTTCCTCCCATCAGAATGGTTCTTTCTCCTTCACATGAGGGTTTTCTCTTTAGTATTTATTTTGCTGATTTAGTTCCGTAGCGTTTTGCATGATTCAATAGCATCCACCCTAAACGCGTAGCATTTCCATCGTATGGAGCATTACGCCATTGTCGAACATATGCATGTGAAACATGAGCTAGGTCGTTACCGTTCTTGCGTGCAGGTGTTCCTCAGCAGAGTTATTTGTTCAGGATGATTCTTGAAGTCCTCAGCAGAGTTTACTCGTCCAGGATGATTCCTGAATCCCCAGAGCAGAGTTACTTGATAGTTCTCCAGAACCCCTAGCAGAGATGTGTCATCCCCAGCAGGTTTCAAATAGAGAAGTTGAAATTTCCCTTACAGACTTGATGATGAAGTCCGGTAGCAGTGCCAAACTCCCCCTGACTTACTGATGAAGTCCGACTGTGATGTCGAAGAATTCCTCTAGCTGACGCGGAGTGCCTGACGGCAGAAGTTCAGATATCCCTATTGGTTTATGATTGACTAAGGATTCTATTTCCGGCCAAATCACGAAGTTCGGATGATGTTTGAGAATTTCCTTGAATGCCCGACGACATAATTGACTTGATTGTCAAGCATCCAGTGACCTGACGAGTCCAGAGGTGACGTTAAAGAAATCTTCTGCTGTGATGCAGAATTCCTGACGGCATAATCGATGATCCTGCACCAGTTACCGTGTAACCAGTGATCCCTTATTGACTTACTGACGAAGTCCGACAGAGATTGTCAAAAGTTCCTAATGACCCGATAAGTCCAGAGGAATTCTTCTGCTGCGACGCAGATTTCCTGATAGCAATATCAGTTATCCTTTACCAGTTACCGAGTAACTAGTGATCCCTTGATGACTTGAGGACGAATTTCTACAGCGAAATTAGATGATCATCCTGACGGAGATTTGAGATTAATCATTCACCAGCAAGTTGCCGTGCAACTGTCATTTCAGTTTCCGAAGATTTTCCCACCAATCAGAGTATCATTTACCTGTGCGGTTGGCAAATTTCCAGGTTTATTGGTATTCAAACATCTTTTACCTTGATTATTTAAGAGCCGTTCGCTTCTCACCCAGTCAGGTCCAAGCCGTTTGAATAGGGGCAGTTGTTGCACCCCAAAATTTGCCTAACCTTTTTCTTTACCTAGCTTGTGTTTCATTTCATTCATTCTAGCATTATCATCTGCATTGCATTCACATGTGTGCAGGAGATCAAGAGGTATAACTACCAACAAAAGGCTACCAAGGTTATGAAGCTATCTAAGAGTCTCTATTCAAGTATTCAAGGGTTTATATCCTCATCAGAGAAGCCAAAGATCCTCAGAGACAGGGTTGGATATAAGAGTGTATGCCTCCTAACTTGAGGGTTGTGGGAGGCTATCAGATGATTCTAAATCCATGAAGTTGGACTTCGGACCTTGAGAGAGCTCATGAGAAGTATTGATAGTCATTTTGAAGCCTAGTTAGGTCATCATGTGAAGGATAAGAAGCTACTACCAAGATTGGTGCAACTAGGGTTTCATCTGGTCAACCCTAGGGTAACAGATGATTTGAAGAAGGTTGAGACCTAATTTCAAGGCCATGTGATCATGGATTGATGTATTAAGATGCACAAGGGATGATTCCAAGACTAACTCATCATGAATCAAGAGTGTGAGGAGTTCCTAGGCTAGGGTTTCTAAGCTTGACAGTGTAAAATCCCCTGGTTTAGTGCCTAACTTCAAGACCACATAACTCAAGATGTGATTTTCATCTCACCTTGGCCCCAACATGATTGTTGTAGAGCATGATCATAGCTTTAATTTGAGTACTAGAAGTTCTTGATAAGGCTTATAGAACTCAAATTATGGATCAGACAAGTTACAGGTCATCAGATGAATGTGAATTTAGAGCTTGAAAGTCAACCAACTTCCATGCCACTTTTGACCTGGAAAGGAAGCTTCTACTCACCTTTTGGCCAACATGAATGTTGTTCCTTATCTTCTTAGATTTCTAAAAAGTGCTAGAAGTCCATGATTGGATCTGTAGAACTCAAGATATGAGCTTTGCAAGATAGGGGCATTTTGGGAAAGTGAGATTACAAGTCATTTTTGATTATGGGTCAATTTCACCATCTTACACACCTCAAATGGAATTTTGTTCAACTTGAAAGTTGTTCAAAAAGATGTTATTTATCCAACCATGCACCAAGAATTCATTGACATGGATTAGAATGAGAAGTGTGTGAAGAAGTTTTCATGAATGAATCATTAAAGGCATTAAAATGAGAAAAATCCAAATTAATTCACATTGGCTCAAAATATTGCAAGTAGGTGCATATTTTGAGTGCATTGGTTATTTTGAACACATTGGCATTGGTAGAATTTCAAATTGAAGTTTGTTTCGTGGCCAAATTCAAGGTTTCTTAAGATTGAAGTAACATCAATTACACACACCATTGATTGGAATTAAGGAAGTAATCTCAGCCCTTCATCCTCACGATAATACAAGCAATGAATTTGAGACAAATTGGAAGGGAAAATGAGGCTGTTTTTGTGGTTGCCATGAAGGAAAAGTAAGGTAAAAGTGAAAATTGAAATGGATTGAACGGGCCATGATTGGGCCTGATACTGATCCAAACATCATCTATATAAGCCATAGATCAGTTTCAGATGAAAAAGGATGCAATTTGGAGGGAAATTCTGTTAGAACAGTTGAGACTTTGAAGCTTGAAGAGTGAGATTCGAGTTTGGAGATTGATGCAATTCCAGGAACAATTGAGCATCAAGATTGATCCAGCATTGATCAGTGATTGATTCTGCATAGTTTGGAGCAAAGATTCACACTTGAGAGTGCCACAGTTGAAGCTTCTGACCAGGTTTCTTCATTTCACCATTGCTCTTAATTTATACACAATTAGGTTAGATTAGACATGTGGTTAGGTTTCTCGAGTAACCTAGATGATTTTAGGATTGAAATGGTGGCTGATTATGATGATTCTTGATGAAGTGTCATTTCTTTAGGGCTTCGGTTTAGACTTGTTCTTAGATAAAAGTGAAAATGGAGTGTAGATTCATGATCTACTAGGAAAGGCGAGCATTTTGGTGTAGAAAATCCCAAGTTCTGGCATGTTGTGAACCTCTGCATTTTTTTGGTGGCCGGAGAAGATGATCGGAGCCACCGCCTGGTTCATCTTCTTCGAAGAGCTGTGTAATATCCCTCCATTTCCTCAGTTGAAATCGTGACACTAGGATCTGTGTAAAAAGCTTGACTAGTCTCCCCATCGTGTGGATCAGATTCCATCTCATTTTGAACTAGAGTTTGACTTGCATACGTGGCAGTGTGTGGGTCTTAGGATGGCTTGACCAGTCTTCAGTGTGTGTGGCCACGATCTCGCCTCAGCCCGTTTAATGAAACACGGCGTTTTGGCCCCCTCCCTCACAGCCTTTGATTTAGTAGACCTTGACCTGATCTGATGGTCAGGATCCATTGGCATTGTTGTGTTGAGCTTTGACTGCCTGCGTGGCGCGCTAGGAAGCATCAGATCTATTGACCGGTCTTGTGATTTGATAGTCATGTTATTTTCTTGCATTTTAATTCTTTTAATTCATTTTTCTTATTTCTTTTAATGTATTGATTGTTTTTAATTCAAGAAAAATAGTAGAAATTGTTAGAAAATTATAGAAAAAATCATGAATGATTCTTGGCATGTCCTTTATTTTTGTGAGCAATTTAATTGAATATTTGGTTGATTTTCCATTTTATATCATTTTTTTCATTTTAATTAGATAATTAAAATGTAAAAAATGCATGATTTTCTTTCTGATTTTTGTACTAGCTCATGGATTTGAATTTAGTTCTAATTTTTTGCATGACTACTTTAGACATCTTGATAGAGTTATATGATTGTTCTTTGATTTTTTAGAAACTTTTAGGTATAGGTTTGAGATAGATTTCTAGGACCTTTCCCTTGTGGATTCCCTTAAGCATGCCTTTAAGTATAAAATTTGTTTAGAACCTTTAAACTTGGAGTTAGGCTCTGATTTTTCTACCATAGGCTCATAACAACCCTATGAGACTCTAGGATTTTTGGTAGAATATTTAGGGATGATTTCCTATTTTTAATTAGATTTTACATTATGATTGTTTTTAGGATGACCCTAACTTAGCACATCAACTAGTTTGGTTCCAAAAGTAATCTTTAGCCAACTTTAGGTTCCCCAATCCTTCTTGCTAGTATAGAGAATAGGTTGATACCTTTTTGGAAGAATTTTCAATGTTTGATAGTGTTCATAGATCCCTTAGGATAAATATCTTCTGGTGCTTAGATATTAGGGTTTCTTAGAAGTTTCTGTGATGGCTTCATTCCCCTGTGTGGTTTCTTTCCTGGGCTTTGCCCTATCCTCCTTCCCTAGGTCTTGATGAGGATCCCTCTTGGGAGAGCCTAATTCTTCCTTCGGTTGGATTCTATGCATTCCTCAAGAGGTTGAGCCTTGGATTGACATTCATTAGCATAGTACATTCCTTTGGTTTGCACTATCTTCCTCCTCCAAGTCTTGATGAGGATCCCTCTTGGGAGAGCCTAATCCTTCCTTTGGTTGGATTTTATGCATTCCTCAAGAGGTTGAGCCTTGGATTGACATTCATTAGCATAGTATATTCCTTTGGTTTATACTATCTTCTTTCTCTAAGTCCCTTTCTTAGGATCCCTCTTGGGAGAGCCTAATCCTTCCCTTGGTTGGATTATGTGCATTCCTCAACAGGTTGAGCCTTAGATGGACATTCTGTGTTGATACACCTTAACCAGATACCTTAGATTGACATCTAAGACCAACACTCAGTTTTCTCTGTCCTATTGACATAGGATCCCTCTTGGGAGAGCCTAATCCTTCCTTTGGTTGGATTCTGTGCATTCCTCAGGAGGTTGAGCCCATGATGGACTCTTGTGTTGATGCACATCCAGCCTGATGTAGCCTGGGATGATTTCCATGTTGCTCATTTTGGTTACACTTCTCCTCCCTATTTGATTGATTTGCTTGTTGCATTAGGATAGATTTGCATGAGTAGAGACTCTTGTTGAGGTGCATGATTGCATTGAAAGGTTGAGGTGGTCCTCCCTTTGCTTGGTTGCTTATTTGCTTCATACTTGCCTCTGATGTTTGCATTGAAGGTTGAGGTGATCCTCCCTTGCTTTTATGTTCTTTTTCTTTTATGTTTGCATTAGAAGTTGAGGTTTCCTCCTTCTGCTTGTGATGATGCATTGCATATCCATCCAAGTTCTTATTTCAGTAGCTTGATAGCTTTGTACTCATCTGCTTAATGGTTTTTGCTGTTTCTGTTTCCCCTTTAACATGTTCCCTTAGGATCTCTAACCTCTCTTCTTAAAGAGAAGTTATGATAGACTTTAATCCAGGCATGATAATATCTAGGAGTTCCCTATTTCAAACTCAACAATAGGATGAATCCATTGCATGACAACAGTAGGATGCTTGATAGTTTTCCCTGTAGGTTTCTTTCTCCTTCTCATTTCCAAAACAACAGTAAAATACGTAATAAAGGCAAATTCATATCGTACGTTACGAGCCTTAAGCCACGTGGGAAATGATAATTGAGCGGTCTCCTCTCAATCATCTAGAGTGTTTAGTATACGTCCTTTGGACGATATGTGACGCATTCGCTCCTAAGTCATAGTCTCTAGTGCAGTGTGAATTACAAACATTCATAAAAAACACTTCTTTCGTAAAAGAATCAAAAAACCAACATTCAAACCTCTATTTGCCCTGTGGGCCCGTAATTCAAGGAAAACCTTTTCTGATGAAAAGAGTGCTGTTAAACTTCCATTCCACCGTAAACGGGAATTGTCCCTAACTGCTGGAACTGTTGTTTAACTTTACTCGGGAAAAACAGATGAATCAACCTGTGTTTCGTTATCCCGAACTACGTTCGCTCTGATTTCTATGATGAGAATATGTAGGCACAAGATGCGATATCTTGGCGAGCAACCTTCCCCCTTTACCCGTAGTTAGCCGAACTACGTTGACTCTGATTTCTCGTTCCAGACGGGAATACGTAGGCACGAAGCGCAATGCTTTGCCGAGTCGTTTTTCTTTTTCTTTTGAACCATCCTTGATAGGTAGATAGATAAACCACCCATCAGATAAACACAACAAGCATGGATCCCGTTGAGTACAACGGACGTAAGGGGTGCTAATACCTTCCCCTTGTGTAACCGACTCCCGAACCCAGACTTGGTTGTGATGACCTTGTCTTATACCTTTTCGCTAGGTTTGTTCTGATTGTTTCCTTTCCCTTCCGTGGGATAAATAACGAAACGTGGCGACTCTTCTGTTTTGCCGGCACCTTATTTTCGCAGTAGCGACACATTGCAACTGCAATATCCAGCGTTCTTGGATCTCTCTGACCGTGATTAGATGCATAAGAAAAGTAGATTCTCCCATAAGCACTTTATGATACGTCACACATAGTAACTCTCATATTATATTAGCTGCATACGTTGATGCTGTTTGTTTGATCTTATATATTTAATTATCATGATCTGTGTTGCGGTGAAAATTGGATATCAAGCTATTAAATTAACTTGTATCTTAATTCTTTTACAACCGAACTTTAATTTATCCAAAGGAAAGGTCTAAAGAAAGAAAAACCCTTTTCGCGTTGTAACGACAACACTAAGAGATTCGGGGATCGGGGGTAGATTATACCTAGGGAAGGTGTTCGCACCCTAAGCATCTGTAGTACTCTACATGAACCTTTTGTTTGTTTGTGTGCTAAGTTGGTGAATGTTTGCTTTGGACTTGGGAAAAGGTATAAGTTGAAACCTAAAGTTATATACACTAAGTTTGCTCGCAAAGACGTCGCGTCTTCTGCCTACGTATCCTAACTAGGATAGAATCAGAGCAATCGTAGTTCACCTCACAAGGGATGAAGAACACTTGATTATGATCAAGGTTCAAGGGGGAAAAAACATAATTATGTTTGTGTGGAGTTTGATAAAACTCCCTAATCTAAATTGTAACACTCAAGAGGGAAAGTAAGAAATCATGACAATGATTCTTACATAGAGTCGACAAACTCTATCCTAGGATTCTAGTTGAAGAACACTCCTAGTACATGTGGGTTTCTTGGACTTAAAGCAAAGTCTAATGGCTTATAAACTAAGGTTATGGTGACTTAACAAAGTCAAGAAATGGTGAATGAGCTATCCATGACACAGGGGTCAATGGAAAGACTTTTCCTTTGGAAGGAGGAAGGGGAGGCAACTTGGATGAGAACTAACAAGTTTCATCACTTGGGGAAAAAAATATTTAATCAAAGTTTTAAACATGATGAAGGTAAGAGCATGGTGAAAACCATTAAATGAACATGTTAAAAGTAAACACAAAATAGGCATTGATGACAATCAAAGCAACTGATCAAGCAAGGACTGCGACAGCAGATCAACCTCAAGTAAATTCCTCAGAGGAGGCAACATGAACATGGTAACAACCAAAAATAAAAATTCTAGCATGTTGACTAACATTTAAGGATATGAATGTAAACAAATATCACAAACAATCACAAGTATAACAAGAAAGAATTCATCTGCATACGTGAAAAACAATCACAAAACATACTTAACTTTCCAGTGGTTAAAATGGATGAAAAATTGGGCAAACATGGAATTTTAAAATACTACATAAAAATAGACATAAAAACAAACAAAATGCAAAACGAATGGGTGCAAAATGATAAAAAATGAAGGAGATATGATTTTTGGAAGTTTGAATGAAAAATGGTGAAAAATAATTAAAGGGTTGCCCTCCTCAGGGGTCAAACCCAGGTTCAGCTGGTACAAGGCGCTTAGGTGACAAGTTGGTTACTACTGGGGTGGCTATACATCCGTTTGTAAATGCCACCCCATTAAAATATATGGGTAAGTTTCAAGGCAGGTTGGGCAAGTCAAGAGCTCACAAAACCAGTTTTGCATTTTGTATCACAACTCAGTCAATTTTCCATGGATTTCCACAAAATTTTAGTGTAAATTGCCTAGAATCCCATGAGGATCACAGTGGTGGCATTAGTTTTTCAAAATTCCTCCCCCAACTCAAAACTCGATAGTACATGCTTTGGAGATGTTTGGAATGAACTTTGAAATGAAACTCATACTCCAGCCAATTTTAAATCAATACAAACATACACACATGTTACAAATATGCTGTTGAGTGATTCTAAACACCTAGATTGAGTTCACAGCAAACTGTAATGAAAATGGCCTGTCATGTTGCAATTTGGTGTTTGAGATGCATGATGATATGAAGTTCTGATTCTAGGCACATACAAGTCAAATAAATTATGTGTACATATCAAAAATATGTTGATGACTACATTTACACAAAAAAACTGATCATGATATGACTGTGGTGAAAAATGGTATACAAGTTGCAATTTGTCATGAATGAAATGCAAGTTGATGTCCAATTCAGTTTCTATGCACAAATTTACCAAGTTAATCATTTACACACATTGAAAACATGTTATTGGATGAATTTAAACAAAAAGTATGGCTCAAAACAGGCTGGTATGAAAAGTGGTGATCAAGATGCAAATTTGTATTTGTGAAGTGCATGAATATACTCAGTTTCAGTTCCAAACATGTTCAGGTCAAATTAATCATACATACATCACACATACATTGTATTGAGTGAATTCAAACACTAATTGGGGATAAAAACAAACTGGAGACAGTACTGAAGTAGCAGCTGCAGAATATGGAAATTGAGGTGCAGTTTGGGGTCAAAGGATCAAACTAGGTGCTTTTGAAATTATGTCATGGCCTGAGCAAGTTTCAAATGTATCCCCTATGAATTCTAAGTGCCAAGATCCATTAAAAACAATTCCACAAAGAATTTGATGTGCAAGTTGCAAGGATGAAGCTTGAAAGGGCATTTTGAAAGTCATGATGCAAGACATAAATAATTGAGATCAAATGAGGTTGTACACAATTTCCAAATATGTCATTCATGGTTTCCAAGTGCCAACACCAATCAAAAACAGTTTCAAACTAAAATTGGTATGTAAGTTGCAAGGATTTGTGAAAAGATGGCTTACAATGTTGTTTTAAAAATGGACCTGGTTCATAATGCAGTAAACATTTTAATTCAGTTACCAATGATTCTTCAATGCATCAAGTTGGTGATTTCAAAATAGCTTACAAGGATTTATCAAGGTAGACAACTAAGGGGTGGAGACTTCCCTCAAAACAGAATTGGCAGTAGACCTGTCACCTAGTCCAACAACATATCCATGATAAAACCTATGCATTCACATACACCCTATACCATGACAAATTATCTTAAAACAAATGCTACCAAACCTGATGGAATGGTTGATTATAGATTAGAACAGCATGACAGCAAGTTGATGCAAAGCCAGACTTTTTAGGTTTGAAGGTGCAGCAGGGTGTTTTTCAAAACAACATGATTCACACCACAACAAAGATATACACATATCACATTCATGCTGAGGGATGCTTCTTAAGCTAAAATGCAGACCTAATGCTTCCAAATCAAAAATGACATAATGAAGACATCTTAATGCAAATGGTGCACATTACACATGGAAAAACCACAATAGGTACAAACTAGTTAAACAAAGCATCTAAACACATTATAAACATGAATTTAAGTATGTTCATACTCAAAGATCAGGCATAAACACATTAAGGCAAAGTTTGGCATGTGAACACAAAAACAATAGCAAAGCAAGCTTTATGTCAAAACTTCAAAATTATTCTTATGGTATAATGGTGAATGAGATGAATTCAATGCACATACCTCTTGTAGACAACTTCAAGCAAGCAAAAGGCACAAGAAAACCAGAGAATCTTCAATCACCTCCTTGCTTTGAACTTTTCTTCCTTTTGAAGCAAAATACCAACCTTGTGACAGTTTGAGAAATAGGCCTCACCAATGATTCTCAATGCTTTGGACAGTTGAGATAGGATATATGTGAGGTGTTTGAATGGTTAGAACATCAAGAGAATGTCTAGAACAAGTTTTGAGTGATTTTGTGCATTGTGGTCAAAGTATCTTGGTATGGAAGTTGACTTTTTGGAGAATGAGGTTTTTGAGTGGTTCAATGGTTGGAACACCTTCTATATCATATTTATGGATTGTGGGGATGATGTTTGGTGAGTTTGAGTATGGGGAAATGGTTTTGGCAGCTGGACTGTCAAGACAGATTTTTCATGGTTTTAGTGGATTTTGAGATTTTGTGAATTTTGAGCAAAGAGTGAAAGAGTGAGAGCTTGCAAGTTCTCTGGTTTTTAGAGGAGTTATTGTGTATCAAATGAAGTGGGGAGTGCCTCTATTTATAGGCAAATGAGGGTAGTGGGCAGATTTGGAGATTTCCTTCTTAAGGAAAGGTTTGCTTTTTTGGATCCAATCTTTCAAAAGGGCTTTCTTGGATGATAGGTAAGCTTAAAGTCAAGTGTTATGATGAGTTTAGTGTGTCTAAAGTCAGGCTAGAGAGTGTAGGTTAATGGATGTTTGCAGAACTTACTTTCCACCTCTTGCTTTTTATAATTCTTTGATGCAAGTTGCAAGGCAACTTGCAAGCCCACTTGCTAACTTGCCAAATTCAATTATTCTGCATAACTTTCATATTTCCACACTTCAAAACATTCTCCTATCAGATAAAACATGATTCAAAAGCTGAGATTGGTCCAATTGATGAAAGAATGGATTTTTGAAACTTTGTCAATGTGGGACTCAAGTGTGAAAACACCAACTTGCCAAATCCATAACTCTCAACTCACAAATGCTATTGAGATGTTCTAGTACTTTTTAGAAAGCCCTCAAATAGCTCTAAAACATTCATGCTCTCATGAGTTTAAAATTCTCAAAGGAACTTGGCCAAAAGACCTCTCAAAGTTGCTAAAAAATGAGCTTGAAAGTGAAATTTCTCTAAGTCTTTTTCCCTTCTTAAAATGAATTTGGTCATAACTCCAAATCTATGCATTTTCTGACCATGGGCCACTTAGGTACTTTTGTAGTATTTGTCAAGAGCTTTCCGATGAGCTTTGAACCACTTCATTTGGATGTGTGGTTAAGGAGTTAGGTTTCAGCCCCTTTCAAAACCCTAATTTCCTGATTTTTCGATTACTTCCTCATCCTTGATCCAATGGTCATGAAAATTGATAGGCAAGTGCAATATGACATAAGGAGCATTTTTGATTCACACTTTGAAGTCCAATTCCTTAAATTTGAAGAGTTAACTTTTCGGTCAACCGTACGATCGATCGGTGACTACCGAGTCGTCTGTTGACACTTTGGACCTCCTGAGACTTTGAAACTTCTTGAATGAAATTTATTAAGCTATATGAACTTCATGGATCATTATCCAACCATTAAAACACCTTCCAACACCAAATTCAAACTACAGTTGACTTTTACTAGTCAAAAACCTTAATCGGGGCTCCTGGAATACATTGTTCTTGATTCTGGAGTGACAACTTCAAATTGGATTCTCAATTGACATTATATGATACCTTTGATCTTGTTTCATGATTTAATTAGCCTAAAACTTTGATTGATCACAAACCCTGAAGCTTCGATTTGACTGTACACAACCCCTGATTCATCTGTAACTTGACAAAGACAAACTTGCACTGGGTTAAGGTTAGATAATTCATGAGAATGCTCCTAACATGATAATAATGAGAATCTAAGGGGTCAAAATTTGGGGTGCAACAGTTGCCCCTATTTAAATATCTTCACTAGATGGAACTGAGATGACGATCCTCGTAGAATCGCAGTGAAAGGTATTTAAATAAAGAAAACCAAAAATTTTGTCCCTTAGATCCGATGATATGCAAAAGGACAAGTCATGATATGCCATGAATTCTAAATTATGCTTTATGATGCTTGGATGCAAGACATATGCAGAGGACAGAAAAACAAAACAACGAGTAACTACTAATGAGGACCTGGTTTTGTGGACTCGATACTGGGGAAAACCGAGGTATAACAATCAATACTTCAAACATGACTAGTGATAACTGAGAGGAAAATTTCACATGAGGATGCAAGAAGTCCAATGAAGATGACAATCTCACTGGGGGAGAGAATACACTTCACCGGGGAAAAAGAGCGACTTTCTACTGGGGAAGTGAAGAACTAGAGACATGAACCTCACTGGGGATGATCAGATGAGTAACTTCCTATAGTGAAGAGTTCAAACGGGATCTTCAGGAATGGACTAGAAACAAGACCAAACACACTAGGGATACTAGTAACGACTAGATCTCCGAGACTTGTCTAGGGAAAAAGGTTTCACTGGGGATAATGATGTCACCCAGTTTTAACAAATGGTTCAAAAAATGCTAGTAACCACTAGACTTTCCGAAGGTAACGGTAACGACCAACCTGAGATAATGACAAATGAGATTTCTTAAATCGGTAACAACGGGATTTCAACTGGGGAAATTGGTGACAACCAAATTTCAAGCAATGTCAGTAACCACTGGACTTAAAGGAGATTGGTAACGGCCAAGTCCGGGTGCCATTTATGATTGGATTTCAAGTAATGCCAGTTACAACTAGACTTTAAAAGAAACATGGTGAAGACCAAGTCAAGGTATACCAACACATGTGGTTATGAGAATGCTAGCAAGCTACTAGGCTTCAGCTGGGGATGTTGGTAACGACCAAACTAAAAGATACCAATAACGATTGGATTTCGGAAGATACCAGTTACGACTGGATTTCATGGGGAAAGTTGGTAACGACCAACAAGATACCAATGACAATTGGATTTCGAACATCTGCCAGTTACGACTGGACTTAAACGGAAGTCAACTAGTAACGACTAGACTTCACAGGGGATTTGCTAGTGACGACTAGACTTCAAAGGGAAAAAGTTGGTAACGACCAAACCAAAAGAAAATAACGAGTGAAGTTAAGACAATGTCAATTACGACTGGATTTTAAAGGAAAATATGGTGACGACCAAAAGGAATACCAATAACGATTGGCTTTCGAACACTGCCAGTTACGACTGGTTTTAATGGAAAATTCACTAGTAACGATTAGATATTCACGGGGAATCGACAGATAGCACACCGAACCCAAGAGACAAAATGAATCACACTGAACCCAGGCTGAAGGGTGTATGTAGACTTAGGAAAATAAACCCAATCCTAGCAGGGGAACAGAGCTTTAAACAAGCTAGTCAGAGATGACAAAGTAAATTCAAACAAATGCTCAGAAATCTTCTACTAGGGACGAGTCTTCACATCATCATAAGAAGTTCTTGAGAGACAGTCTTCAAGCTTGATAACCACACATGACCAAAGGAAAATTAGCAGTCAAACTTGCTTACACTTCACCAGGGAGTGCGATAGGATTGTGTATCAAAGTTTCTGCTACCCTGAGATTTCGGGGAGGTATGATTTTCCTCGAATCTTTTCCATGAGTTTAAGTTTTTACGTTTGTTAATCTTTTCAAGTTTTATTCAATAATTTGACCCCTATGCTTTCAAAATTATCGTTGATCAACGAACAATATTTGCATAACAAAGAAAATAAAGGAAATGGTAAATTTGCAAAAGAAAGAATGGCTCAAAACTGATTTTATTCAAGAATGAAATCTTGCAAATGACAAAATTCCATAGAAGTTTTACAAGTGAAAAATGGCAACGCGGACAAGGTTACATTGAATCCCATGATCAACCTATCCCTAAAGACTAAAAACTCCCCAAAATCCTTGCTTCTTACGAGAGCGGCTGGAGTGAATTCTTGTAGGACCTTCTGCAATGATGACAACTCATCTGATGCAGTGAAACGTCTTTGTCCCTAACTTTTGCCTAAGCCGCCCTTTCGGGTTTTCAACTTAGCGAGCTCTTATTTTTATTTTTCTTTTTCTTCTCTTTTTTTCTTTTTCTCAACTCTAACTTTTGCATAAGCTGTTCCTTTGAGTTTTCGGCTTATCAGGTTCTTTTAGGCGTAATATTTTCGTACTGCATCAGAATTCACTGGGTGAGTAAGCTGCTCTCCATCCATGGTAGTGAGAATTAACGAGCCTCCTGAGAAGACTGTTTTCACAACAAACGGGCCGTCATAGTTAGGCATCCATTTTCCCCGTGCATCTTTGTGAACTGGTAAAATCTTTTTGAGTACAAGCTCCCTTTCTCGGAATTCTCGGACGCAAACTTTCTTGTCAAAATCTCTCTTGATCCTCTTCTGATATAACTGACCATGACACATTGCAAACATGCGCTTCTCGTCAATAAGATTCAACTGATCAAACTTTTCTCTCACCCATTCTGCTTCTTCAAGCTTGATTTCCATTATGACTCTCAAAGAAGGTATCTCGACCTCAATAGGAAGTACCTCATCCATTCCATATACCAAAGAAAAAGGGGTTGCCCCTGTTGAAGTGCGGACGTATGTTTTGTACCCATGCAAGGCGAATGGTAGCATCTCATGCCAATCTTTGTAAGTTTTCACCATCTTTTGCAAAATCTTTTTGATGTTTTTATTTGCAACTTCTACAGCTCCATTCATCTTGGGACGATAAGGAGAAGAATTTTGATGTTCAATTTTGAAGTCATCACACAACTCTTTCATGATCTTGTTATTCAAATTAGTACCATTGTCCGTTATGATTCGACTCGGAATTCCGTAACGACAGATAATCTCCTTCTTGATAAAACGGGCCACCACCTGTCGAGTAACATTAGTGTAGGATGCGACTTCAACCCACTTTGTGAAATAATCAATAGCAACCAAAATAAATCGGTGTCCGTTAGAAGCTTTTGGCTCAATTGCCCCAATCATATCAATGCCCCACATAGAGAAAGGCCACGGTGATGACAATACATTTAGCAACGTTGGAGGTACATGCATCTTGTCTGCATAAATCTGACACTTGTGACATTTCCTGGCATATTGAATACAGTCAGCTTCCAAAGTCAACCAGTATTACCCAACCCTTAAAATCTTCTTGGACATGGCATATCCATTGGCGTGAGTGCCGAAAGTTCCTTCATGAATATCTTGCATTAACAACTCTGCTTCTTGTCTATCGACACATCTAAGCAGGACCATGTCATGATTTCTTTTATAGAGCACACCATTGCTGAGAAAGAACTTGGAGGCCAATCTTCTCAAGGTTTTCTTATCAAGTGGTGTAGCATCGACCGAATACTCTTGCCTTAACAAATAATTCTTTATGTCATGGAACCATGGCTTGTTATCCACTTCTTCTTCAATCATCTGACAGTAGGCGGCTTCAGCCTTGCGTTCAATTCGAATGAGAGTGGCATCATTTTCATCCCTGACTTTCCACATCGAGGCTAACATGGCTAGGGCATCGGCAATGTGATTTTCAGATCTCGGAACATGCTTGAAGGTGATTCCATCAAAATACTCAATCATCTTGACGATGTAGGCTCTGTAGGGGATCAAATTCTCGTGTCTAGTCTCCCATTCACCGGTAACTTGATAAATAACCAAAGCGGAATCTCCACTTACTTCAAGAAGTTTGATTCTGAGGTCGATAGCTGCTTTGAGGCCGAGAATGCATGCTTCATATTCGGCGATATTGTTCGTACATTCAAAGTCTAATATGGCTGTGAATTGAGTGTAACCACCCTCCGGATTCATCAAAACGGTGCCTACCCCATGCCCACTGTAGTTGGAGGAACCATCAAACATCATTTTCCAACAAAGACCTGTCTGCGGACCCTCATCAGGACCTGGCTCTTCACACTCTTTTAGCAACATAATGTCTTCATCTGGGAAATCAAATTTGAGAGACTCATAATCTTCCACTGGTTAATCTGCAAGATATTCTAACAAAGCACTACCCTTGATAGACTTCTGGGCTACATACTGGATGTCGTATTCTGATAATAACATATGCCAACGAGCGAGCCTTCTAGTTTGAGCAGGCTTCTCAAAAATATACTTTATCGGATCCATTTTTGAAATCAACAAAGTGGTATTACAAATCATGTACTGCCTCAAGCATCTAGCAGCCCATGCCAAAGCACAACAAGTTTTCTCCAGAAGTGAATATCGGCTTTCACAATCAGTAAACTTCTTACTCAAATAATAAATAGCATGTTCTTTTCATCCGGACTCATCCTGCTGACCTAACACACAACCCATTGAATTCTCGAGCACTTTCAAATACATGAAGAGAGGTCTTCCCGGAACAGGAGGTATCAAGATCGAAGGTTCTTGAAGGTAACCCTTGATCTTATCAAACGCTTGCTGACAATCTGAATTCCAAACGACCGTGTGATCCTTGCGTAACAATTTGAAGATGGGCTCGCAAGTAGGAGTCATGTTAGAAATAAACCTGGAGATATAGTTCAACCTTCCAAGGAAACTTCTGACTTGCTTCTCAGTTTGTGGAGCTGGCATTTCTTGAATGGCTCGGACTTTATCCGGATCTACCTCAATCCCTCGGTGACTGACAATGAAACCAAGTAACTTCCCAGATCTTACCCCAACGGTACACTTGGCTGGATTCAGTCTCAACTGATATTTTCTGAGTCTCTTAAATAATTTTAAAAGATGTTCCAAATGGTCCTCCTCACTCTGAGATTTGGCGATCATGTCGTCAACATATACCTCGATTTCCTTGTGCATCATGTCATGAAATAAAGCCACCATGGCTCTCTGATAAGTAGCACATGCGTTTTTCAGACCTAAAGGCATGACTTTGTAACAGTAAGTCCCCCATAGAATAATGAAAGTAGTTTTTTCCATGTCACCGAGATCCATCTTAATCTGATTGTAACCGGAGAACCCATCCATAAATGAGAAAACTGCAAAACGAGCCGTATTATCCACCAACGTATCAATATGCGGCAAAGGGAAATCATCCTTTGGGATGGCCTTGTTTAGATCTTTGTAATCCACACACATTCTGACATTTCCATCCTTTTTCGGCACAGGTACAATATTAGCCACCCACTCAGGGTATTTGGATACTGCCAAGAACCCTGCATCAATATGCTTTTTCACTTCTGTCGCTTGCGCGAAAATAAGGTGCCGGCATGACAGAAGAGTCGCCACCTTTCGTTATTTATCCCTCAGTTCGGTAAAGGAAACGATCGGAAAAAACTTGACGAATAAGGGTAAGACAAGGTCATCGCAACCATTGTCTGGGTTCGGGAGTCGGTTACGCAAGGGGAAGGTATTAGCACCCCTCACGTCCGTCGTACTCGACGGGATCCTCGCTTGTTTGTTTACTTGGACGGGTTAGTTATAATCTATCTACCTATCAAGGCTGGCTGAAAAAGAAAAGAAAAATGACTCGGCAAAGCGTCGCACTTTATGCCTACGTATTCTCATCAGAGAATGAGAAATCAGAGTCAACGTAGTTCGGCTAACTACGGGGGAAAGGTTGCTCGCTAGGACGTCGCATCCTATGCCTACGTACTTTCATCTGGTATGAAAGATCAGAGCAAACGTAGTTCGGGAAACTACGGGTTATCTCCTAAAAGAAGTGTTTTTTATTGTGTTTGCGATTTCAACCGCACTAGAGACTATGACCTGAGAGTGAATGCGTCGCATGTCACCCAAAGGGTACCATACTAAACATCCAGACTATGGAAAAGAAACTCTCCCACAATCCTTTCTCAGATAGCTTAAGGCTCGTAACGTACGAAAGAAATCATTCATGATTACTGTATCTTAAACTGCTTCGAGATGAGAAGAGAACAGGCCCAACTAGGAGGGAGACTATCAAGTCCTACTGTTGTCATGCCATGGATTCATCCTATGGTTGAGGTTTGGACAGGGAACTCCTAGATGTTGTCATGCATAGGTTTCAACCTAAAAGTCTATCATCAAATCCTCATCAGAGGAAATGAGAGTCCTAAGGGATCATGTCAATGATACACCAAAACAGACAAAAGCATCAGCTTTAACAGTAAAATGCATGCAATGCAAGTGAGGGAGGAAATGTGTGCGGGGCTTCAGCCTCCACAAGCTCGTCTCAACCTCAAGCCAGTCATGAAATAACAGTAATCATACTGAAATAAACAGCATGCTATCAAGCACAAACAGTAAACTGTAATCATACATACAAAGGAAATGAAATGCTATCAAGTAAAATAAACACATGGGCAAGGGAGCTGGGCTCTACCGAATACCCGCAAGCAAAGCCAGGCAGTAACAATACAATCAGATGCACTCATGCTCTTAGACTGAACTTATTCTAAATGGGCTTAGTCTAATGCAACAGACAAATCAGACAAAACACACAATACATCAAAGAAAACAGAAGAAAGCCTCAGCTCCTCCAGCAGCAACCCAGTCTTCAGACTTCAGAGATCACTTGCTTTTCAGGTATCAACCCTACAACATGAGTATCAACTCATCTTCTCCCTTGAGCTTCAGCTCCTTTGATCAGCTCTACCTTCAGGCTTCACTATCTCCAGGGACCTTCAGGCATCCACTTGGTCTTCACAGAGTCTTCAGACTTCAATAATCTTCAAGGAATCATCCTCTTCAAAGCCTTAGCTTCTATCTTCAATGGCTCAAATGCTCCAGCACATAAGATTCAGTCAACAGGATGAGTGGGGATGTTACAGTGCTCACTGACTTCCAAAGGATGCCATTGAGGACTTAACATCAAAGGAAAGGCTCTCTCAAAGTTCTACCTTATGGGGCAAGGTCACTAATCCCTCCAAAGGAGAGAGGTGAATACCCTTAAGGGACTCTATGTCACAGAGAAGAAAGGAGGTGGACAAGACACTCCTTGTTTATTGAATGGAAATTAATCTATCTAAGGCTCTTCCTATCCTATGATCTTATTAAACAAAACAAAACAAAAGCTAAGCTCCTCTTCAAAGTCTTCAAAGCTCCCATGATGATCTTCAAGGTCTTCACAAGGTCTTCTAGTGATGCCCAAGCTCCTCAAGCCAAGAACAACTCCAACTCAAAGCAAACTAAACTAAACTTGCCCTAAAGGCCACACAAACAAACATTCAATTCAAAAATCAAGTAAAAATAGTATAGTATTATATTAATTCCTAACATAAATTCTAGGGGATCCTACTTAACTACCCTTAAGTCCCATATATTCCCTATATGCTAATTTGTCCTAAAAAACCCCAAAACAAAGAGTTCAAGTTCATGTACACAACCTAAAACCCTAATTTGGCTATCCTAAGTTCAACTATCTAAACTAATCAAATTTTAGTCTAAAAATCTAGTAATAAATCCAGGGGAAACTACATTACATTATCTAACTATGCCAAAAAGAATGGCCCTAAAAGCCTAAGGGAACTATCCTAATTAAATTCTACAAGTTAAGGTACTAACTAAAAAGAATTAAATGCACTATTTAAAAGAATATTATACAAAAAATTCTAAACTAAAAATAAAATCACATTTTTATTTTTATTAAATGCTACACATTAATATCTAACACCACAAAAAAGAATGGGCAAAAAATCAATTTCTAAATGCATGAACAAAAATTTGCAAAATCATGTATGAAATGAATGATTAAAAATGTGCATTTATTTGTAAAATATGAGAAAAATACCAATTAAAATATAAAATGCAATTTTTATATTTTATAAAATTCTGGACATTTTAATGAAAATGTTAAAAAAAGAATGAGTTAAAAATAATATTTTTTCATTTAGTTATGATTTTTTAGAAAATTAATGAAATGTGAAGAAAATTGAAAAATAAAATATACAAGGGAAGGAGAGAGGGGGTGAGAATAGTAGTGGATTCAGTTCATTTCATTTGGGCCAGCGCGCGTGGGGGGTGTGAATAGAAGGGATAGGCCCAGAATTTTCATTAAACCAAACGCAGCGTTTGGCTAACTCAGATCTCCCTCCGTTTCTGCGTTTGAACCACAGCCGTGCGATCAACATTCTAGTCAATTTCCTTGACTCGATCCAACGACAGCCAGCCATCTTCTTCCTTGGACAAATTAGGGTTTCTGAAACTATACCCCATGCACGAATCTTCCAGCTCGTGCTGCTCTCTCAATTCTCAACCAATGGCCTCGACCCAAACATCAAAATTACTCAGAATTCCTCCCTCTACAAGACTGTAGTCATAGCATGCTTTGAAACTCAATGCAGCCCTCAACCCGATCGTGACAAGTTCTTGATTCACTTGAACTACACTGCAACTCATGATCATAATTCTTGCTTCAATCTATCCTGACCTAACCTACATGTTATAGTGATCATCCTGAACCACAAAACTAAGCTCCTCATGCACTAGCCTATGAGTTGCAAGCCCAAACAGTTCTAACACCCTGCTATGGATCATCACCAATTGGCACGAAACTAACCAGAAATGCTCCTCTATCATCCTACATCATGCCTAAACTAACAACCTAATGCAAGACTATCTAAATCAAGCTGTAGAAAGCAAATTGCACCTGAAGCCAAATCTTGGAGATGATGATGAAGATCGTGGATCTAATGCCTGGGATGCTTGGATCTTGATCTCCTATTGCTATGCTCTCTTCTGTTTGCAAAACCTTGATGAATCCTGCTTTGGATCTTGAAATTCACTTGAAGTTGCAACTTGTGCCTTGATGAAGGAAGTGCATGAAACATAACCAATTACCATCCAAACTTGGCTGAATTCTACTCCATGATGATGATTGAATATGGTGAAATCAATCTTGATGATGATTGATGAAGGATTTGTGGAATTGGAATCAAAATGCAATGAGAAAGAATGAGAGAATTTGTGAGGTATTTGCCAAAAAATGAAAATCCAACCCTTGCTCAATGTTCATTTCATGGTTATATAGCACTCAATGGAAGTTTCCAGCACCATCTTACACTTTCCCTTGCATTCCAAGCTTGATCCAACTTGGTTATGTTTCTTTAATCATGAGCAACCTTAAGTAACTTTTATTTTTTCCACTAAACTCAAAAATGTGCTTGAACCATTGTCTTTATAATGGTTTTTCCAATCAAAATGATATATTGGATGACCCCATTTGGATTCCTAAATCTTCCAAACCACTTTCCAATTCCAACTTTTTACACTTATATGCCATTTTTAGTTCATTTTTGACCAATCATGCAAATCCATGCTATGAGCTTTTCCAACAATTTGTGACCTTCTTTCTAGACTTAAAATCACATTTTGAACAACTTTCATGTTTTGAGTTTTTCCATTTGAGGCTTGGAAATAGGAGTTTTAGGCATTGGCTAAAATGACCTATAACTGACAAATGACCAAAATACCCCTGTCTTGTTCAAACCATAAGTTGAGTTCCACAAATCCTATCAAGGACTTCTACCACTCAAATTAAAGCTAAGAAGATGCCCTTCAACATTCATGTTGACCAAGAGATCATAGGAATCATACTACTAGGGCAAAAGTTGTCTGCAAGTTGGGTGACTGTCAAGGACCCAGATTCACATACCTCAGCTGACCTGTAATTTGTCAAAACCATAACTTGAGCTCTGTAACTCCTATCAAGGACTTCCACCACTCAAATTAAAGCTAAGAACAAGATCTACAACATTCATGATGTGGGGAAGATGAGATATCAATCACATCTAGAGCTAAAACAGCCTGGAAGATAGGGATCAAATTAGGGTTTTTTCACTGACAATCCTTGGAAACCCTAACTCAAAACTTCTCAAACTCCTCAATCATGATGAGTTAGCCTAGGAATCATCCTTATAACATCTCTATACATCATTCCATGATCTCATGGCCCTTGGATTAGGTCTCAACCTTCTCCAAATCTTCAGTTATCCTAGGGTTGACCCAGTCAAAACCCTAATTCTACCATTCATGGTTGAATCTCCTGAATTCTTGCATAATGACCTCTCTGGGCTTCATGATGGCTATCAAGACATCTCATAGGCTTTCTCAAAACATCAAGTTCATTCTCAAAGTCTCAAAATCATCTGAGGGGTACCCACAACTCTCAAGCTATGAAGCACACAACCCTGGTTTCAACCCACTCCTCTGAGGATCTCTTGAACTTTCTGATGAAGGTATCCATTTTCAAACACTCAGTGAATAAATAATTGTTGGCCAAATTTTGGGGTGCAACAGCTGCCCCTATTCAAACGGCTTGAACCTGACTGGGTGAGAAGCGAACGGCTCTCAACCAATCAAGGTGCGAGACGATTGAATACCGGTAAACCCGAAAATTTGCCAACTGCACGAGCACACGGTACTCTGCGGGGAACAAATCTTCGAATATTGCAATGTTAGCTGCACGGCCGCTAGCTGGAGAGATACTGATCTGACATCGCCGCCAGTTATCCTCGTTAACTTCTTCTGATATTGCCTTCAGACAACCACATCACCCAACATCGCCGCTGGAAGACTAAACCACCTGACATTATCGTCAAACAAGATTCTGAGGAACGCCCAACATCGCCGCTGGAACACCAAATCATCTGACATCGTCGTCAAGAACAACCATAACTCGGGGAAACAAGCGCCCAACATCGCCGCCGGAGACCTAAACCTGAATCACCAAAATATCCAACATCGCCGCTGGAGAAAATACAACAATGAACAAAATACCCCGCATCACCGCTGGAGAGAATACAACACTGAACAAAATACCCCGCATCGCCGCTGGAGAAAATACATCTCTAAACAAAGTACCCCGCATCGCCGCTGGAGAACTAAAGGATCTGCGTCACCTAACATCGCCGTCGGAAGACTGGATCACCTTGACACGCCCAACATCGCCGCTGGAAAACTGAATCTGACATCGCCGTCGGAAACAAACATCCTCTTAGAGACACTCGACATCGCCGTCGTACAAACATCATCTTTACTGGGGATTTAAAGAGTCTGACCTCGCCGTCAAACAAACATAATTTGACCTCGCCGTCGAATCCAAACGTTCAACCTCGCCGTCGAACAAACATCCAACCTCGCCGCCAGACAAATGATGATCTGACCTCGCCGCCAAATCCAAACGTTCAACCTCGCCGTCGAACAAACATCCAACCTCGCCGCTGGACAAATGATGATCTGACCTCGCCGCCAAATCCAAACGTTCAACCTCGCCGTCGAACAAACATCCAACCTCGCCGCTGGACAAATGATGATCTGACCTCGCCGCCAAATCCAAACGTTCAACCTCGCCGTCGAACAAACATCCAACCTCGCCGCTGGACAAATGATGATCTAACCTCGCCGCCAAATCCAAACGTTCAACCTCGCCGTCGAACAAACATCCAACCTCGCCGCTGGACAAATGATGCAACCCTGAACAATTCTGACCTGGGGTTCACCCCTGGTGAATGGAACAAAAGGTACACTTGCGTATTTGAAACTACTCCGCTGGGAATGAGACTTAACCGAGCACACTCTGATCTGGGGTTCACCCTCAGAACCGTACCGATCATCGGAATACTGCTGCACACTGCCCGCCGTAGAACTTCAACATTAAAGACATATGAAACCCTGGCCCCTGGCCATTTCCAGCTTCAGCTAGAAAAAATCTTCAAATATTTCTGAAGGTAAATGGAACCCTGGCCCCTGGCCACTCCAGATCCGCTGGAGAATCTTCAAGTTCTTCTGAAGATAGATGAAACCTTGCCCGTCGGCGATTCCAGCTTCATCTAGAAGAGATCTTCAAGTACTTCTGAAGATAAACATCCTTGACCTTCAAGGATGTAAACTTTGCCCGTCGGCAACTCTGCAGGAGGTATCTTCGACTTCAGTCTAAAGAAATGGTCCTTGGCCTTCAAGGATACATGGATCTGCCTTCAGGCAACTCCACCTCTGCTATAGAGCATCCGTGACTTCAGTCAGGGATATACTTCGGCCTTCAGACCGAAAAAATGAATCCTAGGTCATTCATGACCTTGGGGATAACCTTGCCCTTGGGCTCCTTCGCTCCAGCTTAGGAAATCTGTGACTTCAGTCAGAGAAATGGTATCCTGAGCCATTCATGACTCTACGGGGATTCAAACACTTTGCCTTCAGGCAAAACTCCGCTTCAGCTGGAGAAACATCTTCGACTTCAGTCAGAAGAAATACTATTCACTAGATCGCGATCAATCATCACCTCAGGACAACTGACTTGGTCTTCAGACCAACACGGATCATCTTGGTATATCTACAAACTTTGGAACCTTGTCTTCGGACACCCGTTGATTCATCCGAAAGGAAATCTGAATCCACAAGAATTTTCTGATACTGCCTTCAGGCGCTTGCGAAGTTACTCTTCAGATTAGCCATCACTGTTGGAGCAGACATATCACGCTGCTAAGGACTTCAAGAATCATCTTGAACAAACAGCTCCGTCGGACACCCTCAAGAATCATCCTGAACCGATAACCATTATGGAGATTTTATTCTGCTGGGTGTTCCAGGAATCTTCCTGGGCAAACCTTGCTGGGGACGCTACTGGGGAGCTCAAGAATCATCCTAAGCGAACAACTCGGGAAGCTGCGCTGAGGTCTTAAGAATCATCTTAAGCAAACGGCCCTGCTGAGGAATTCAAGGGTCGTTTTGAACTGAAGACTTCGCTGGGGATCTCAAAAATCATCTTGAGCGAGCGACTGTGGGGATTACACCGGGGTCTTAAGAATCATCGTAACAAATCGACCTCGTTGGAGAGAATGTCAGGAATCCTCTTGAGCAACTGATCCTTCGGCTGAAAACCTGTAAGGCAAGAATAACAATGACCTAGATCATGCTCATGATGCGTATGCTTCTGCGCCATGCTCCACATGGTGGAAATGCTATGCGTTTATGCTAAATGCTGTGCTATCATGCACAATGCTATGCAACATTAAATGCCATGCAGTGTTAAATGCCATGCAGTCATGCACAATGATGCGATCCCGTCAGCAAAATAAGTGCTGGGAGGAGGAAATCCTTCTGTCAAGGATACAAGCACTACTCAGGTAGAGGAATCATCCTGCTGAGGAGAACGTGGGCACGCCAATATCAATCAGGCTCTGTCTGGGGAATTGATCTTCCGCGGACTGCTGCATGGAAAACAACTTCGGTTGATCAGCTGCAGGGGACGAAGCTCTACGAGAACCTGAACCTACTGAAGGAAGGTGATGTCAATCACGGGAGTGAACTGCGTGGCCGTCTCGGCTAACTCTTCTGGGGGTAACAACTCTGTGGGGAAACAACTTCAGCTGCTCCACACTCCGCTGGGGAAAGACCAATCATGATCTGATAAACCTTCAAGGACTCGGCCCTCCTGGACACCTGCAAACTCGGCTGAGGAAGGAGCAGTCATTCTGCTTCGCCAAAGGGGGTACGACTCTGGGAGATACAGCATCAGTTGTTCAACATCTGCTAGGGAAAATCCACTCATGGTCCCAACTGCTTCCAAGGATTCTGCTTTTCTGCGGACTCAGCCGGGGAGAGAAATCATTCTACTTCAAGGGAGAGTACGACTCTGGTGCGAAATTTCAATTTCGCCGGGGAAGAAAGAATCATCTGCCTTCGGGGGAGAGTGCAACTCTGCAGGGGAATACAACGTCATCTGTTCCAACACTCTACTGGGGAAAAGGGAATCATCCAACTTCGGGAGAGAGCATGACTCTGGTGGGGAATCTCAATTCCACTGGAGACTTCAGTCTGGCGCCATCAGTTACTGCATCCTTCGGCATACGAACAGCTTCCTACGAGACCTGCACTTGTGACCCGGTGCTTGGGGGGAGACACCTGCTTCGGTGACTTTACTGGGGAAAACACGAGCTTCGGCACCCGAACATTCCTCTGAAATCTGCACTTGTGACCCGGTGCTGGGGAAAGATGACATCATTCTTCGGTGCTTGGCTCAGCTGATGAGGTGACGCTCCTTCAAGATGCGTCTGCTTGGGGAAGAGAATCATCTCTGCGTGGGGAGACATATCAATGCTCACTATTCTGCGTTCAGACTCTGCGAAGGAGAGACTACTGAACTCTGCTGGAGAAGGAGGGCTCGCACGGCATATCCTACACCTGCAACAACACAAACACACAAGACAAGATTCCCTCCTCAAAGGGTTCTATCCAGGTTATTATCTCGTGACAATATTCAGTTAATCAATTGTTTCAACAATCAATGGGCCTAGGCCCGCAAGTTTATGTATGCGCATTTTATCAAAAAACATCGGCGTTTTCATTCGCAAACAAAACAGATAAATGCTAAACAGGAAAGTAAAATTGCTGAATAATGTGCATTTTATTGATGATGAACCCCTGAATGGGCAAAAATGTTTTACAACAGAGGCAAACTCCTGGAATGAGGAAGCCGCACGAAAAAGAAAACATAAATATACATCAATATATACAAATGTTGGCAATCGAGGCGTAGACGAACACCATGAGTTGATCCCTCTAAGACCCACTCGACTTTGATACCTCTCCGACGCTTCAGCTTTGGAAGAGATTGATTCAGATAAACGGCCCTCAGGTCTTCCGAACCACTAAACAATGAAAGTCCATACGCGGAACGCAGTCATTTGCTTATTCAAATCCCTAACTTTTGCGTGAACCGCCCTTTCGGGTTTTCAGTTCACCGGGATACCCTTTTTTGCCGAAGCCGCCCAGTGTAGGTTTTCGACTTCGCGGGTGTACATTTTTCAATATATCCCTAATTTTTGCCCGAACCTTTTATTCTGTTTTTGGTTCGCCGGGATGCCCCTTTTTTGCCTGGACTCTTTCTTTTTTGTCCAGCGGGTCTCTTTCAAGCAAAGTATTTTTTAACTACGTCCGCGTTCACCGGGGATGCAAAATCTTCACCATCCATCGTGGATAACAACAAAGCTCCTCCCGAGAAGACCTTGCTGACGACATACGGCCCTTCGTAATTCGGAGTCCACTTGCCCCGGTGATCGGAGTGTGGCGGAAGGATTTTCTTCAGGACGAGATCACCCGTCTGAAAGCTTCTGGGACGCACCTTCTTATCGTAAGCTTTCTTCATTCGGCTTTGGTACAGACGACCAAATGCGATCGATGCTAACCTTTTCTCGTCCATCAGGCTGAGCTGGTTCAAGCGATTCGTAATCCATTCTGCCTCATCGAGTTTTACATCAACCAAAACTTGCAAAGAGGGAATCTCCACTTCTAACGGTAGGACAGCTTCCATACCATACACCAAGGAGAAAGGAGTTGCCCCGGTCGACGTACGCACCGTCGTACGATAACCGTGCAAGGCAAACGGCAGCATCTCGTGCCAATCTTTGTACGTCACAACCATCTTCTGAACAATCTTCTTGATGTTCTTGTTGGCCGCTTCAACAGCGCCATTCATCTTCGGCCGGTAAGGAGATGAGTTGTGGTGTTCAATCTTGAAGCTCTGGCACAACTCCTTCATCATCTTGTTGTTTAAATTCGAACCATTATCAGTAATGATTCGCTCGGGAATTCCATAGCGACAGATGATGTCCCTCTTTATGAATTTAGCTACCACCTGCTTGGTCACATTAGCGTACGAGGCTGCCTCCACCCACTTGGTGAAGTAGTCGATAGCTACCAGAATGAAACGATGACCATTGGATGCAGTGGGCTCGATCTTGCCTATCATGTCGATGCCCCACATGGAGAATGGCCAAGGGGAGGACATGACATTCAATGGGCACGGCGGCACATGAACTTTATCAGCATAAATCTGGCATTTGTGACATTTCCTCGCGAATCTGAAGCAATCCGACTCCATAGTCAGCCAGTAATACCCCGCTCTAAGGATCTTCCTTGTCATGGCATGCCCGCCGGCGTGCGTACCAAATGTGCCCTCATGGACTTCCTCCATGAGCATACTCGCCTCTTTTTCATCCACACATCTGAGTAGCACGAGATCGTGGTTCCTCTTATACAGCACTCCGTCGGGATTGAGATAAAAGTTTCCAGATAGCCTCCTTAGAGTCTTCTTATCCTGGGTGGACGCACCCGCAGGATACTCCTTAGTCATAAGGAAGGTCTGGATGTCGTGGAACCATGGCTTGCCGTCAGTGGCATCCTCGATTGCAAAGACAAATGCCGGTCTATCAAGACGCGAAAGTACAATTCTTGGAGCCTCATTCCAATAATTGACTTTATACATGGAAGCCAACGTAGCTAAAGCATCAACCATTTGATTTTCAGCCCTGGGTACATGATGAAGTTCCACCCGGTCGAAGAAAGGAAGCAGCCTCCTGGCATAATTCATGTACGGCACTAAATTCGCTTGACGAGTTTCCCACTCCCCTTTAATCTGATTGATTACAAGCGCTGAGTCACCATATATGTCTAGATTCTTGATTCTCAAATCAATTGCCTCTTCTAGACCCATAATACATGCTTCATACTCGGCTTCATTGTTGGTAACTGGAAACGTCAGTCTCGCAGTAAACGGGATATGGGATCCGTGAGGAGTCGTGATGATAGCCCCGATGCCACTTCCATAGGAATTAACCGCTCCGTCGAATATCAACTTCCACTGAGACTTCCTATCTGGCCCCTCATCGGGCAACGACTCATCGCAATCCTTCGCTTTGAGAAACATAATATCCTCGTCAGGGAACTCGAACTTCATCGGCTGGTAGTCTTCGATTGGATGTTCAGCAAGATAATCAGATAATATGCTTCCCTTAATGGCCTTCTGGGAGACGTACTGAATATCATATTCTGTTAACACCATTTGCCACCTGGCAATCCTGCCTGAAAGAGCCTGCTTCTCGAAGACGTACTTGATCGGATCCATCTTCGAAATGAGCATAGTGGTGTGGTTGAGCATATATTGTCGTAGACGTTTGGCAGCCCAAGCTAGTGCACAACACGTCTTCTCCAGCATCGAGTATCGAGATTCACACTCAGTGAACTTTTTACTCAAGTAATAAATGGCATGCTCTTTCCTGCCCGTCTCGTCGTGCTGACCGAGAACACACCCCATACTATTCTCCAGAACTGTCAGGTACATGATTAATGGTCGTCCAGCCACTGGGGGTATCAAGATTGGAGGTTCTTGAAGATACTGCCTTATTTTGTCGAATGCCTTCTGGCAATCCTCGTTCCAAGTAATCGCCTGATCTTTCTTCAAAAGTTTGAACATCGGTTCACAAGTGGCCGTGAGCTGAGAGATAAACCTTGCAATGTAGTTTATTCGGCCCAGGAAACCGCGAACTTCTTTCTCTGTTTTTGGCGCTGGCATTTCTTGGATAGCTTTTATTTTCGCAGGATCGACTTCAATACCTCGTTCACTAACGATAAACCCCAATAACTTTCCGGACCGCACTCCGAAAGTGCACTTGTTAGGATTCAGCCTCAGCCTGAACTTCCTAAGCCTTTCAAACAGCTTCAACAAATTGACCAGATGCTCTTCCTCCGTTTGGGACTTTGCAATCATGTCATCAACATAGACCTCGATCTCATGATGAATCATATCATGGAACAAAGTTACCATTGCTCGCTGGTAAGTGGCCCCTGCGTTCTTCAGACCGAAGGGCATTACCTTATAGCAGAATGTGCCCCAGGGGGTGATGAACGTTGTTTTCTCCATGTCCTCCGGTGCCATCTTAATCTGATTGTAACCGGAGAAGCCATACATGAACGAAAACACGGAAAACTGGGCTGTATTGTCGACCAACACATCGATATGAGGCAACGGGAAGTCATCCTTAGGGCTCGCCCTATTCAAATCCCGATAATCGACGCACATGCGTACCTTACCGTCCTTCTTCGGTACAGGCACTATGTTGGCGACCCACGGAGGGTAAGTGGTAACGGCTAGAAATCCTGCGTCCAACTGCTTCTGGACTTCTTCTTTGATCTTTACAGCCATGTCTGGTCTCGTCCTCCTGAGCTTCTGCTTGACTGGAGGGCAATCCTCTCGCAACGGCAAGTGATGAACCACGATATCGGTGTCAAGTCCGGGCATATCCTCGTATGACCAAGCAAAGACGTCACTATACTCTCGAAGCATCTCGACCAGTCTATGCTTGACATCATTCTGCAGCGCAGCCCCAACTCTGACATTTCTGACGAGCTCCTTAGAACCCAGATTTACAATCTCAATATCCTCCTCGTGCGGCAGAATAACCTTCTCCTCTTGTCTCAACAAGCGGGCCAATTCTTCCGGAAGGTCTTCGTCTTCATCAATCTCATCCTCGGCTTGATAGATCGGGCAATCAAAGTCGTAGTGAGCCGTAGAGGGTCCAGAGTCGATGTCGTCTGTTACGTGGATCCTGCAATAACAAAGGTTAAGTTTAAAGCAGGAATATGCAGGTTAGCACGAACCTCGTTGCCATTTTGCTGTTTTTCGAAATAAACATAAAATAGGAATAACAGAGAACACAATATTTGATTACGAAGAAAACGCCTTTTATTTATTAACAAAATGCATACACATAATCCAACAAGGCCCTGACAGTAAAACCACTATGCCCCGGGCAGGATATAGGGTCGTACAAAGATTGTAAAAAGCAAATCATTACTCTTCACTTGTCAGCTTGATAATCTCCTTGATGGTCCAATTGTGGAGGTGCTCGCCCGGCTTGCTCGGTCGAATCCAGGCGTCAAGATCGCAATCACTATCTCCGCTGTCCTCCGACGCAGCGTTGATACTCTCGAAAATTACTCCCCCCTTGGTGAATAGGATCGGCCCTTTCCCGCGAGACGAGCTGCCAGAAGAAGATGAAGCCTCAGCTTCAGGAGAATATCCCAATCCAAACTTATCCTTTTTGATTGGTATATCCAAGACATGCCCCCAGCCTGGGGTGGAACCGGCTTCGACAACGGCCCTAGCTTCCTTAAACGAGGAGAGGTTCAACTCTTGCCTCTCTGCGACGACAGGAGCCACTTCCTTCACCCTGACAGTTTCAAATGCCTGGCAAAGAGTCTCATGGATCTCACCATCCATTTCAACGTATTTAAAGGACGACAGGTGGCTTACCATGATGTCCTCCTCTCCACAGACTGTCACTATGCTGCCCCCAACAGCATATTTAAGCTTCTGATGCAGCGTGGACGTCACGGCACCAGCAGAATGGATCCATGGCCGACCTAAGAGGCAACTATAGGCGGGCATGATATCCATGATATAGAAAACTGCATTGAACGTCTCTGGACCAACTTGAATGGGCAGGGTCAACTCTCCGAAGACGTGGCGCTTGGTGCCGTCAAAGGCTTTCACGACCAGATCACTGGGCGTGCACAGCAGTCCACGGGTATCCAACTTCATCAGTGCCTTCTTCGGAAGCACATTAAGCGAGGAACCCGTATCCACCAGGACATGTGACATAATCATGCCTCTGCACTCTATCGAGACGTGCAAGGCGCTGTTGTGATCTCTTCCCTTAGGAGTCAGCTCCAGGTTTGTAAATCCCAGCCCATTACCAGCATTAACATGGGCTACTACTTCCTCGAGTTGATTCACTGATATCTCCTGCGGCACGTATGCAGCATTCAATACCTTCAGCAATGCATTGCGGTGCACCTCAGAGCACAGCAACAAGTTAAGAATCAAGATCTTTGACGGAGTCTGATGAAGATGATCTACAATTTTGTAGTCACTTTTCTTGATTAGTCGCATGAACTCTTCAGCATCTTTAACCAGCAAGTCCTTCTCTGCCCCTGCAGGGACCTCCTCAACAGCTTTACCTTTACCCTTATCCACAGCGTCAGCCCGGACCACTTTCTCTGCTGCAACCTCTGCTGGTGCGAACACTCTACCGCTTCTAGTGATACCACTGACTTCAGTAAGATTCTGCACAGTTGACCCGAACGGCTCAAGCTCTATCTTCCGACCATTACAATAAACTTCGGCGCCATAATGCCATGGAACGGCATTGGTGCTCTCGAATGGGATTGGTCCGGCCCTGGTGATGGTGATAGTAGGCGGACGAGGCGCAGAAATAGTAATAGGGTGGCGAGGAATGGTAATGGTAGCAACTTCGTCTGCCTGCTTCAGCACAACTTCCCCTGATGCACTCTCAACGCTCCGACTGAACTGTAAAATACCCTCGGACATCAGACTTTGGATACCTTCGATCAGCTGCTCACACCCATCAGGAAGCGTAGCACAAGCCATACATAATTCTCCACATCCAGGAAAGAAGCCCTTCTTCAGCAACTTAGCCTTGACAAAACTCAACGGCGTCTTCAAATCTTTGACATCAGTCAGCAAATCCGCACTCTCTTCAGTGATAACAGCATTCACTCCGCCCCCCTTATGATGAGGCATTGGATTTTTGGTGACGTTGGGCACGTTGTCAGAAAAGTTGATAACCTTGGCGTCCACCAAGTCCTGGACTTTGTGCTTAAAAGCTTTACAATTCTCAATCGTATGGCCAGGTGCCCCAGTATGGAATTCACAAGTAGCACTGGCATCGTACCCCGGTGGTGGTGCCCCTGTTAAGGGAGCCAACGTCCTCTTCTGAACTAGCTGAAGCTGCAGCAAAGTTTGCAGAAGCTGTGCATATGACATAGGTGGAGTATCAAACTGACGGCTTGCCATAGGAGCCCGATTCTGATATCTTTTATACCCCTGCTGATTCTGCTGCTGAGGCTGCTGCTGTTGCGGCTGCGGCGGAGCAGCTGGAATGTTTATGCTAGCAATCTGAGACTGAGGGCCCTTGACCTTTCTCCTAGCATTAGTGACAGCACTGGCATCTCCCTCTCGACGCTTGCCAGTATAGGGTTTCTTGCTACCTCCTCCAGCGGAGGATGATTCGCCCTGAATTTTTCCGATCTTTATACCGTTCTCCACATGCTCGCCCAAAGTGATGAGAGCCGAGAATGTTCCAGACATGCCACTGACCAGCTTTTCATAGTAGATTCCGGGAAGGGTAGCCACGAACATTTGTACCAACTCACGCTCAACCATCGGCGGTTGAACCCGAGCAGCCAATTCACGCCATCGCTGGGCGTATTCTTTGAAGCTTTCATTGTTCCGCTGTGAGAGACTCTGAAGCTGAACCCGGTTGGGAGCCAAGTCGCTATTATATTGATAGTGGAGAACAAACGCTTCTGCAAGCTCTTTCCAGGTGCGCACAGCAGCGGGCTCCAAGCCCATATACCATTCGAGCGATGGCCCAGAAAGACTATCCTGAAAGAAGTGCATCAGCAACTTCTCATCGTCAGAATAAGCAGACATCTTTCTATAATAAGATCGAAGGTGGACCCGGGGGCAAGTGGTACCCTTATACTTCTCGAAGGTGGGCACCTTGAACTTGTGGGGTACTTTAAAGTCAGCAATCAACCCGAGGTTGGACATGTCAACGCCCAATGTGTTCTGATTTTCTATGCTTCTCATCTTGTCTTCCAGCACCTTGAACCTGAGTCGAGCCTCGGCATTTAACTCTGCTTCTATACCTCTCTGAGAGAATATATCATCCTGATGGTCCTCCAGCCACGGCTGAGGCACCACCAAATTTCCTGCACCAGCATTGCCGTTGACCGGCCCCATGTTAACATTGGCTCCCAAACTACCATTGACGGCGCCAGCCGCGTTGAGTCCGAGATTAGTCATCAGATTGCCGTTAGCACTGCCGTTGCCCCCGGCAGCAGGAACAACGTTCTGGGGAGTATCCCCTTGAGGAGGAGTAGGCACGGCCCCTCCGTGAAGTATGCCATTACTGCCAACCCTGGAGATCAGAGGTTGAACCAGAGTACGAAGCTGATCTTGACCATTCGCGACCACCTACATTAGCTCCATAAAACGATCCATCCGCTCACGGAGCTCTTGAACATCTGACTGTACCTGGTCCATGATTCTCGTCTGATTAGCGCGAGTTGAGTAGCGGTGGATGGGTCTTTGATCAATCCTGGAGATCGAAAGCAGCGCGGAACCTGAAAAACCTGTTAATAATAAAGGTTAGGAAAAGCAATAAGATATACACCATGCAAATATGCTTCATGCAGATGCATGCGTGTGTCTGTGTGCGTGGGAGATTTTTCCCCGATCCTAGTGCCTTAGTGCCAGTGCTGATAATGACAAGAGGAAGAAGAAATCCGAGCCCAATCATGGAAACATCAATCTCATATATATATGGAAAGGCCTGTCGAGGCAATATACAATATCAGCGAGTACAAATCAACAGCATGACCTCAGCCAACAAGTCTGGTGATGGTCAGCACACATCAAAGATCAAAAACAACAGGGATATAACTAGTCAAGTACGGCCACGGGCGCGATACTCTGCTAATAACTCCTTTGTCTCTGAATGATCTGGCGAAGTGAGCAACCCTTCGACGAGTAGTTCCCTCTACCTGATAGTATGCTGAAGCCCCTGAACTGAACTCTCCCAAGCGCCTTCGCCAAAGCAATCTTCCAGCTTCCGCTTCTTAGACTCAAACATCAGCTTGTGCTCCTTCAGGCTAGCAATGGCTTTGTTGAGACGGGCTTCAGCGGAGTACCTGCGGGCGGTCTCTTCATCAAACCTCCGCTCACTGTCCTTCACTTCAGTCTCTAGCTTAGAAATTTGCAGCATCAACTTGTCTTCTCGCTCCTTCCTGGTGGCCATGGAAGTCTTCCAATGCTGGTCGAACTTAGATATTCTCCGGTATGCTTCCTCCAAATGCGTCTTCTTCGTAGCCAGCACATCATTAGCAGCTCTGAAGTCTTGACCTAAGCGTTCCTGATCAGCAATCTGCTTTGCCAAGTCCGCACTCAGCCGGCTCACCGACTCTGTTTGCTTTTTGAGAGCATGCACGGCTTCGTTCCTCTCACTTCGAAGCTGAGCTAACTCCTTCTCTAATTCTGCATTTGCCCTCTTCAGTTCATCACGCTCAGCTAATACCTGGTTGTGCTGATGAATGGACACAGTGGTAGGCTCTTCGACTGGTGGAGGACCCTCTGGTCTGACATGAGGGAATGGCATCCCTATAGCGCTGGCTCTGGCTCTGATCCAATCTGAATAAGGAGGATAAGCTTGGTTGTCGCTCTTCCCCAACAAAGACTTTCCTCTCGTGCTGATATTGTTCCACGCATACTGAAGCTTGGACAACAACCCCCCCTCTAGAATACCCGTGAGGTACAGAGATTCCCGTACCTCTTCTTCCTTCGGTGGATTCCTCAAAGCATATGCAAACTGACGAACTAGCAATGATGGGTTGTAGTTGATGCAACCCTTCCTACCTATCAGAGGTACGTTAGGAAACCCACTACAATTGAAGATCATCTCGGTGCCTAACCTGCTTCTGTCAACGAACCAAACAATGTCTTCCGCAGACAAACTCATCAGACGCTCAGGCCACTCAGCTGTGGCTGCAGACAAGACAGAAGAACCCCTCTTGGGCAAATGACTATCAAACCACTTGTACAACAACGGTACGCAGCATGAAACATTCTTCCCTCTCCGGTTCTCATTCTTGTAATGCACTGAATGGTAAACGTCTCCGATCAGAGTAGGGACTGGATTCCCTGAGGCAAAGATATGGAATGCATCAAAATCTACGAAATCAGGCATGCTGGGAAATAGGATGATGCCATATATGCATAAAGCAAGGATGGCGCTGAAGGCGTCCCAACATTTGTCCTTAGCACACTGCTGAGCCTTAGCTATCAGAAACTGCAGAGAGAACCCTGGGACCTTGTTCCAACTCGTTACCACTAACTCAGAAGCGCTCAAATGGAGTGAGGAAGCCAAACTAACCAGATCAGGTTCAGCATCCATGTGGACAAAAGGCATCTGCCTTTTGATAGGCACACCCAACATATCAGCATACTCTTCCAATGTCGGTGCGAGAACGAAGTCATGAAAAGTGAAACACCTCAAGGGAGGATCATAAAACTGCAGAAGAGCATGTAACCCATTCAACTCAGACGCCGAAGGTTTGTAGACCAGACTAAGCAACTTGCCATAAGACTTCCTGAACCTATCCTTCACAGAGTTCCCTGCCAGGGCTATCAAACCAGTCAGCTTCGACACATCGGGGGTCGGAAACTTGTACGCAACAGTCTTCCTGAGAGAAGCCATAACAACAGTAGGAGACGGGAAATCCTGGACCGGGGAACGGTACCTGCAACACAGACACACGTTAATGGAATGCAGATGAATGCGTAGACTAATGCAAAATGCAGGTATGCAATAATATATCCAGGTGGCTGCTGTGGAGATTCGGTATCAACAGTCACTGATGAGGACGAAACCCCGGTGTAAAACCACTGATCTGATCTGCTGAGAATAACCATCTGATAGGATCGAGATCAAAATTCTGCTTTGTCAAGAGTAAGTGCATGATAATAAGGACCCCGGGTGCAAGATCAAGGAACACCTGCTGAAGTCTTCAGACCCCAAATCAAAATCTGCCCTATCAAGAACAAACACACAGCTGCTGATGAGATCTTCAGACCTCACTCAAAATCTGCCCTATCAAGAACAAATAACATCTGCCGATGAGGCCTTCAGACCTCACTCAAAATCTGCTCCATCCAGAACAAACCACTGATGATAACATACTGATCAAAGCCGGCTCTATCAAAAACAGACGAACACCCGATGATAAGATCCTCTGACCAAACTCTTGCTCTATCAAGAACACATCTGTAACTGAGAACCCAACATAACTGATTCACTGCCAAGAAAACCAGGTAGTCTGAAGGTCTAAGTTTCCTGCAATAAACCCAGTCCCACTCACAGGTATGAACCTAGACTGACTCAAGGTACGGCATCCTATGCGTTCATCAGCGTCACAGACTTTCAAAACTGATGATACGATTCCCAGAAGGAGTGGCATCATCAAGTCCTGAAGAGGCCTCACTTAGCTGAATCACAAATGATCGGTCCCCAGAGTCGACAATCCACCAAACCAGCAACCGTCTCAACCCAAAGGGTTGAAAGTGAAGCCAACCGGATGAACCTCGTCTGAGCGTGGATTTCATGAGACACTAGTGCCTGCAAAGCAAGCACGCGCCCACTAATTTCCACTCTAAGTCTATGGTGCACTCAAGCCTGGGTCTGGCTTCTCACTCAATCAGAACTCCCATCCCACAACAGCACAAATAATCATATTATACTGGAAATAAAATGCGGGAAATAAAGTGCGAGAAGTAAAAATGCGGTAAATAAACGCAACCCAACAAGCAAACATACAAACGATAGGATTGACTCTCTTTAGGGACGTTGGATCCCAAGATTGACTCGCTTTCGGGACGTTGGATCCCTAGGAAACTCGACTTCCCCAGCAGAGTCGCCAGTTGTCGCTTGCGCGAAAATAAGGTGCCGGCATGACAGAAGAGTCGCCACCTTTCGTTATTTATCCCTCAGAGCGGGAAAGGAAACGATCGGAAAAAACCTGACGAATAAGGGTAAGACAAGGTCATCACAACCATTGTCTGGGTTCGGGAGTCGGTTACGCAAGGGGAAGGTATTAGCACCCCTCACGTCCGTCGTACTCGACGGGATCCTCGCTTGGTTGTTTACTTGGACGGGTTAGTTATAATCTATCTACCTATCAAGGCTGGCTGAAAAAGAAAAGAAAAATGACTCGGCAAAGCGTCGCACTTTATGCCTACGTATTCTCATCAGAGAATGAGAAATCAGAGTCAACGTAGTTCGGCTAACTACGGGGGAAAGGTTGCTCGCTAGGACGTCGCATCCTATGCCTACGTACTTTCATCTGGTATGAAAGATCAGAGCAAACGTAGTTCGGGAAACTACGGGTTATCTCCTAAAAGAAGTGTTTTTTATTGTGTTTGCGATTTCAACCGCACTAGAGACTATGACCTGAGAGTGAATGCGTCGCATGTCACCCAAAGGGTACCATACTAAACATCCAGACTGTGGAAAAGAAACTCTCCCACAATCCTTTCTCAGATAGCTTAAGGCTCGTAACGTACGAAAGAAATCATTCATGATTACTGTATCTTAAACTGCTTCGAGATGAGAAGAGAACAGGCCCAACTAGGAGGGAGACTATCAAGTCCTACTGTTGTCATGCCATGGATTCATCCTATGGTTGAGGTTTGGACAGGGAACTCCTAGATGTTGTCATGCATAGGTTTCAACCTAAAAGTCTATCATCAAATCCTCATCAGAGGAAATGAGAGTCCTAAGGGATCATGTCAATGATACACCAAAACAGACAAAAGCATCAGCTTTAACAGTAAAATGCATGCAATGCAAGTGAGGGAGGAAATGTGTGCGGGGCTTCAGCCTCCACAAGCTCGTCTCAACCTCAAGCCAGTCATGAAATAACAGTAATCATACTGAAATAAACAGCATGCTATCAAGCACAAACAGTAAACTGTAATCATACATACAAAGGAAATGAAATGCTATCAAGCAAAATAAACACATGGGCAAGGGAGCTGGGCTCTACCGAATACCCGCAAGCAAAGCCAGGCAGTAACAATACAATCAGATGCACTCATGCTCTTAGACTGAACTTATTCTAAATGGGCTTAGTCTAATGCAACAGACAAATCAGACAAAACACACAATACATCAAAGAAAACAGAAGAAAGCCTCAGCTCCTCCAGCAGCAACCCAGTCTTCAGACTTCAGAGATCACTTGCTTTCCAGGTATCAACCCTACAACATGAGTATCAACTCATCTTCTCCCTTGAGCTTCAGCTCCTTTGATCAGCTCTACCTTCAGGCTTCACTATCTCCAGGGACCTTCAGGCATCCACTTGGTCTTCACAGAGTCTTCAGACTTCAATAATCTTCAAGGAATCATCCTCTTCAAAGCCTTAGCTTCTATCTTCAATGGCTCAAATGCTCCAGCACATAAGATTCAGTCAACAAGATGAGTGGGGATGTTACAGTGCTCACTGACTTCCAAAGGATGCCATTGAGGACTTAACATCAAAGGAAAGGCTCTCTCAAAGTTCTACCTTATGGGGCAAGGTCACTAATCCCTCCAAAGGAGAGAGGTGAATACCCTTAAGGGACTCTATGTCACAGAGAAGAAAGGAGGTGGACAAGACACTCCTTGTTTATTGAATGGAAATTAATCTATCTAAGGCTCTTCCTATCCTATGATCTTATTAAACAAAACAAAACAAAAGCTAAGCTCCTCTTCAAAGTCTTCAAAGCTCCCATGATGATCTTCAAGGTCTTCACAAGGTCTTCTAGTGATGCCCAAGCTCCTCAAGCCAAGAACAACTCCAACTCAAAGCAAACTAAACTAAACTTGCCCTAAAGGCCACACAAACAAACATTCAATTCAAAAATCAAGTAAAAATAGTATAGTATTATATTAATTCCTAACATAAATTCTAGGGGATCCTACTTAACTACCCTTAAGTCCCATATATTCCCTATATGCTAATTTGTCCTAAAAAACCCCAAAACAAAGAGTTCAAGTTCATGTACACAACCTAAAACCCTAATTTGGCTATCCTAAGTTCAACTATCTAAACTAATCAAATTTTAGTCTAAAAATCTAGTAATAAATCCAGGGGAAACTACATTACATTATCTAACTATGCCAAAAAGAATGGCCCTAAAAGCCTAAGGGAACTATCCTAATTAAATTCTACAAGTTAAGGTACTAACTAAAAAGAATTAAATGCACTATTTAAAAGAATATTATACAAAAAATTCTAAACTAAAAATAAAATCACATTTTTATTTTTATTAAATGCTACACATTAATATCTAACACCACAAAAAAGAATGGGCAAAAAATCAATTTCTAAATGCATGAACAAAAATTTGCAAAATCATGTATGAAATGAATGATTAAAAATGTGCATTTATTTGTAAAATATGAGAAAAATACCAATTAAAATATAAAATGCAATTTTTATATTTTATAAAATTCTGGACATTTTAATGAAAATGTTAAAAAAAGAATGAGTTAAAAATAATATTTTTTCATTTAGTTATGATTTTTTAGAAAATTAATGAAATGTGAAGAAAATTGAAAAATAAAATATACAAGGGAAGGAGAGAGGGGGTGAGAATAGTAGTGGATTCAGTTCATTTCATTTGGGCCAGCGCGCGTGGGGGGTGTGAATAGAAGGGATAGGCCCAGAATTTTCATTAAACCAAACGCAGCGTTTGGCTAACTCAGATCTCCCTCCGTTTCTGCGTTTGAACCACAGCCGTGCGATCAACATTCTAGTCAATTTCCTTGACTCGATCCAACGACAGCTAGCCATCTTCTTCCTTGGACAAATTAGGGTTTCTGAAACTATACCCCATGCACGAATCTTCCAGCTCGTGCTGCTCTCTCAATTCTCAACCAATGGCCTCGACCCAAACATCAAAATTACTCAGAATTCCTCCCTCTACAAGACTGTAGTCATAGCATGCTTTGAAACTCAATGCAGCCCTCAACCCGATCGTGACAAGTTCTTGATTCACTTGAACTACACTGCAACTCATGATCATAATTCTTGCTTCAATCTATCCTGACCTAACCTACATGTTATAGTGATCATCCTGAACCACAAAACTAAGCTCCTCATGCACTAGCCTATGAGTTGCAAGCCCAAACAGTTCTAACACCCTGCTATGGATCATCACCAATTGGCACGAAACTAACCAGAAATGCTCCTCTATCATCCTACATCATGCCTAAACTAACAACCTAATGCAAGACTATCTAAATCAAGCTGTAGAAAGCAAATTGCACCTGAAGCCAAATCTTGGAGATGATGATGAAGATCGTGGATCTAATGCCTGGGATGCTTGGATCTTGATCTCCTATTGCTATGCTCTCTTCTGTTTGCAAAACCTTGATGAATCCTGCTTTGGATCTTGAAATTCACTTGAAGTTGCAACTTGTGCCTTGATGAAGGAAGTGCATGAAACATAACCAATTACCATCCAAACTTGGCTGAATTCTACTCCATGATGATGATTGAATATGGTGAAATCAATCTTGATGATGATTGATGAAGGATTTGTGGAATTGGAATCAAAATGCAATGAGAAAGAATGAGAGAATTTGTGAGGTATTTGCCAAAAAATGAAAATCCAACCCTTGCTCAATGTTCATTTCATGGTTATATAGCACTCAATGGAAGTTTCCAGCACCATCTTACACTTTCCCTTGCATTCCAAGCTTGATCCAACTTGGTTATGTTTCTTTAATCATGAGCAACCTTAAGTAACTTTTATTTTTTCCACTAAACTCAAAAATGTGCTTGAACCATTGTCTTTAGAATGGTTTTTCCAATCAAAATGATATATTGGATGACCCCATTTGGATTCCTAAATCTTCCAAACCACTTTCCAATTCCAACTTTTTACACTTATATGCCATTTTTAGTTCATTTTTGACCAATCATGCAAATCCATGCTATGAGCTTTTCCAACAATTTGTGACCTTCTTTCTAGACTTAAAATCACATTTTGAACAACTTTCATGTTTTGAGTTTTTCCATTTGAGGCTTGGAAATAGGAGTTTTAGGCATTGGCTAAAATGACCTATAACTGACAAATGACCAAAATACCCCTGTCTTGTTCAAACCATAAGTTGAGTTCCACAAATCCTATCAAGGACTTCTACCACTCAAATTAAAGCTAAGAAGATGCCCTTCAACATTCATGTTGACCAAGAGATCATAGGAATCATCCTACTAGGGCAAACGTTGTCTGCAAGTTGGGTGACTTTCAAGGACCCAGATTCACATACCTCAGCTGACCTGTAATTTGTCAAAACCATAACTTGAGCTCTGTAACTCCTATCAAGGACTTCCACCACTCAAATTAAAGCTAAGAACAAGCTCTACAACATTCATGTTGTGGGGAAGATGAGATATCAATCACATCTAGAGCTAAAACTGCCTGGAAGATAGGGATCAAATTAGGGTTTTTTCACTGACAATCCTTGGAAACCCTAACTCAAAACTTCTCAAACTCCTCAATCATGATGAGTTAGCCTAGGAATCATCCTTATAACATCTCTATACATAATTCCATGATCTCATGGCCCTTGGATTAGGTCTCAACCTTCTCCAAATCTTCAGTTATCCTAGGGTTGACCCAGTCAAAACCCTAATTCTACCATTCATGGTTGAATCTCCTGAATTCTTGCATAATGACCTCTCTGGGCTTCATGATGGCTATCAAGACATCTCATAGGCTTTCTCAAAACATCAAGTTCATTCTCAAAGTCTCAGAATCATCTGAGGGGTACCCACAACTCTCAAGCTATGAAGCACACAACCCTGGTTTCAACCCACTCCTCTGAGGATCTCTTGAACTTTCTGATGAAGGTATCCATTTTCAAACACTCAGTGAATAAATAATTGTTGGCCAAATTTTGGGGTGCAACAACTTCATCTCGAATCTTGAGAGCCATGTCAGGTCTTGTTCTTCGGAGCTTTTGTTTGACGGGCGGGCATTCTGGTCGAAGCAGTAATTTGTGAATCACTATGTCAGTGTCTAAACCCGGCATATCTTGGTATGACCAAGCAAATACATACACATACTCTTTCAGAAGCTTCTTTAGTTGCTGCTTGACTTCTGCCCCTAGAGCTGCCCCAATCTTGACTTCTTTATTTTCTTCTTCGGTGCCAAGATTAATGACTTCTACCTGTTCTTTGTAGGGTTGAAGCTCTGCGTACTCATAATGTGCCCATTTTACCATTTCATCAGGGATTTCCAAATCTTCGTCCTCATCCTCAGCTTGGTATATTGGTGAATCAAAGTCAGGAGGGAATGCAAAGTCATAGGATTCAATGGGTTTTAGGACATCACTGCACGTTGGAATGGCTTAATTTATTAAAACACACAAAGACAAATGCAGCACACAAAAGAGAAAATTGTTTTAGTTTTTTTTTAAGATTGCCATTTTTCTTTTAAAATGAAAGTAAAAGTAGTAAAGGAAATAACACAAGGATTTTAACAAAATAGTTCATTTCATTGATTTTAAAGAAAGCACGGGACCCTTACAAAACATTCCTATAGCCTTGGGCATGGCTATGGAGATTCAAAACAACAACAAGAAAAGAAAGACAAACAAATTACTTTAACTTAGGAAAGACCATAGGAATCTCAATAGCTTCCCAGTTGCTCAAAGCAGAGTTGCAATGATACACTAACTGTTCAAGGTATTCATCTTCAAAATCTTCTTCCACATTACTGATTTGGAATCCTCCACTGATGAATACTTCTTGTATAGTCTTTGGGTGTCCTTTGTCATGTGTCGGTGCTTCATCATGAGTTGGTTTGTAACCCAACCCTTGGCGATCCATCTTTGGCTTCACTTCAATAACCTCTCCCCAACCTGCAGGAGTACCTTCTTCCAGTGTAGACATGATGCTCTGAGCGGATGCAAAAGATGGACCACTCTTAGCCACTGTTTCCTCTAACATCACTGCGTTAGCTATTTCGAGTGCCTGAAAGGAAGTTTCTAACGCGCCTTCATCTGCCTCAATATACTTGAATGATGACAGATTGCTCACCATTAGGTCCTCTTCACCGTGTACAATCACCAGTTTGTCATTCACAACAAATTTCATTCTTTGATGTAAAGTGGAAGTCACTGCCCCAGCTGCGTGAATCCACGGTCGTCCCAACAAATAACTATAAGCTGGGTTAATGTCCATGACTTGGAATGTAATATCGAACACATGAGGTCCTATCATGATTGGAAATTCTACCTCTCCAACAACCGTTCTTCTTGAACTATCAAAAGCTTTTACAATCAACAAAGTCGGCTTCATTTTTGCCCCTGCATATGCTAACCTTGCGAGCGACCTTGCGGGCAATACATTCAATGAGGATCCAGTGTCAACTAAAACTCGCGCCATTGTGTCTTCTTGGCACCTGACAGATATGTGCAACACACGGTTGTGATTGCGCCCTTCCTTTGGCAACTCTGCATCACTAAAACTCAGGGTGTTACATGCCGTAATGTTGGCTATCACTGAATCAATTTGGCCGAGAGTTATATCTTTTGTCACATGTGCTTGCCTCAATACTTTTTGCAGAGCTTCTCTGTGGACTGGAGAGTTCATCAAGAGAGACAAGATTGATATCTTCGATGGGGTTTGGTGAAGCTGATCAATAACTCTGTAATCACTTTTCCGAATAATCCTTAAGAATTCTTCGTCGTCTCCTTCAGTACTTGGTACCTCTTTTTCCTTTGTCGCAGCAGGAGTGACTATTGTTATCTTTGGCTGATAGATTTGACCACTACAGGACATCTTGCTTATACCTGCAATATTTGTCACGTCCACTTGGTCGTCTTTCACTGTCTCTTTCTGACTAACCTTCCCAGATCCTCGATCTATCAGAGTCATGTCATACTTCCATGGAACGACCTTTGTGCTTTCAAAAGGAAATGGTCTTGGTTTCTGAATAATAACCGGTCGAGGTTAATCGATAGCCGACTTGCTGAAAATAGGCTTCACACTTTTGTTGGTCATTTTGAACATCAGAACTTTCTCACCTTTCTTTGGTAAATTAAAAATAGGCTCAATTACCATAACTTCTTCTTTCCTCACCTTACTACACACTTGCAATACTCCACCATCAATCAATCTTTGTATATCTCCTCGTACCGCATCACACTCTTTAGCATCACTAGAACATTCTTTATAATCATTATGGGTATCCTCTATCAATCCTGCTTTCAGTAGCTTCTTGTGAAGTAACCTAAACGGGGTCTTGATCTCTGACACACTTCGGACTATCTTTTCATCTGAAACTTCTTCTATCGCATTAACCCCTCCATGATTCGGTAATGGATTACTTTTAACGTTAGGGGGTACATCATCAAAAGACAAGATCTTCTTTTCTATTAACTCCCTGACAAGATGTTTTAAGGCAAGACAACCTTATAAATCATGACCGACAACGCCTTCGTGAAAGGAACAATGAGCATTTGGATTATAGTGAGGAGATGTAGTGTCTGGATTTAGCGGTTGCGTTGTTACCAACCATTGTTGCACCAAGGAGGGGTACAACACGGTGTAAGTCGTCGGTATCAGAGGAAGTGGAGGTTTTGTTGTTGGTCTCCGATTCTGGTAGTTCTGTCTGGGCGCCTGAGCTCTAGGCTGATGATGTTGTTGATAGGGTGGAGCGTTGGGCGCTCGTTGATACCCCTGTTGAATTGGCTGATATACAGGTGCTGGCACTGCCTGATAATTGGGAACAGGATGATTGAAAGCCAGAGTTACAGCTGCCACATATGGTTGTTGGGCATACTGCAACGGATACATTGGTCGTTGTTGCTGAGATTGCTGAACATAACTTGGTTGAGGCTGCTGAACAAAGCCTTGCTGAGGTTGCTGATACTGTTGAAAAGGTGGTCTCCAGGTGCAAATTTTTCTTCCCACAACTATAGCATTTGTTTCTCCTTCTTTCTTTTTATGAAAATTACCGCTGAACTTCTTGACATTGTTGTTACCAGAACTGCTGGAGCCACTAGCCACCTTTCCATTCTTCATTCCTAACTCCACTCTCACCCCCACTGCTACTATATCAGAGAAACTTGTGGTTACACTACTGATCATCTTCTCATAAAATTCTGGTCTTACCGTATCGACGAACCAATCTGTCAACTCTTTTTCACTCAAAAGAGGTTGTACCTGAGAGGCAGTCTCCCTCCATCGTTGTGCATATTCTTTGAAGGATTCTGAACTCTTTTGTGACATACTTAGTAAATGTCTTCTATCAGGGGCCAAATCCATGTTGTACTTGTAATGTTTTATGAAAGCATCGGCCAAGTCTTGGAAACTGTGAATACGAGACTGATCCAGACCCAAATACCATTTAGCAGGAGCTCCTTTCAAACTATCTTGGAAACAGTGAATCATCAACTTATCATCTTCTACATGGGCGGCCATTCTTCGGTAATACATAATCAGATGTGTCCGAGGACAAGTAGCTCCAGAATACTGATCAAAATTGGGAACTTTGAATTTCGGCGGAATTACCAATCCAGACACTAAACACATATCTCTGGCATCAGTACCAAAGATGTCATTCCCTTCCATTGCTCTGACTTTCCTGCCTATGGTCTCTACACTCTCTTTCAACTTTTCATGTCGTCCACTCTCTTCTTCAGACCCATCCAGACCTTCATACACTTGTGGAGGGTTATGGAAAACAGGGTGTACTTGGACTTGAACAGAAGCTGGAGTATGTGTAGGAACAACTTGAGGAAATTCTGCCCCTAGGGGAACTGCTTGTTGGTTGACCGCTGGTGGAGGTACAAAGCTAGGTGGTAACCCATATGGTGGAACATTTGCAACAGTGACTGCCATTGGGATCGGCTCTACAGCTATGCCAGTGATTTCAGAAACAACAGTGACTTGAGTGTCCAGTTTTGCACGAATGACTTGTAAGGCTTCCATGATCTATCCCATGCCTCCTCGGAGCTCTCCGAGTTCATTATCAATCCTGTCCACATCCAAATTCTGTCCTTCCATTCTCAGACGAGCTTGGGCTCGGGTGTTGTGTCGATGTTGAGGATTCAGTGTGATTCTTTCTGGAGACAAGATAACGGGATGAGACACAACACGAGAATATGCACATGTGATGCTTATGAATGCAATGTAAAATTAATCATTCAAGGAATTTAAAGAAATATTTGCAAACATTATAGCAATGGGGAGATAAAGCAAATTCGAAGTCTTCAAAGATTAATAACTGAGATTTTTACAACCGCAATTCTGAAACTGAAATACAAGTCTCCAATACAGATACATGATGAAATAAAACAGAAAACAAAAGGATCTTAGATCTTCTGGTTGGACGGCCCCTCGTCTTCTGGCTGACTTTTCTTTTCACCTTGACGGATCAATTCTTGGAGCTCTTCCTTCTCTTGCATAACCCTGAAATACTTATCCCTCAAAGTCTTTCCTTCTTTCTCATATTTTGCCAAAGCAGCTTTCAATTCTTCTACGAGAGTAGGTTTGGGTGAGTCAGGCTCAAAGCGAGTATAAAACATCTTCAACGCTGCTTCCTTCACCCATGATAAGTAAGATTCTGAAACAGTAGTGTCGTGGTAACCTAGGGCAGTTACTCCCCTTGTGTAGATATGACGCCAAGCATACACAATTCGAACCCTGTAAGCGGGATTCTTCCCCTCTTCAATGTAGAAGCTTCTCAAAAAGTCTGGGTCTGGTTCATTCTCCATCGGGTGCCCCAACTAGCGACAAGCTAAAATAGGATTATAGCTGATGCAACCATTAACGCTGATAAGCAGTACATTCGGGAAATCCCCACAGCTTTGAATCATGACAATACCCCCATACATAGGGTCATACCACTTAATATCTAAATGTTTGAGTAACAACAGTTTTTCAATCCATGAGAGCCCATTCCGCCTATCCCAGAGTGCTGAGATTTTTGGCAAGTGCGAAATAAACCACTTGTGTAAGAGAACAGTGCAACACTCAATCTGACCAACTCCATAACGGTTCCTACGGTGGATGGAAAAGTACACATCAGCCAATAAGGTAGGTACATGATTCTTAATTAAGAACAGGTTGATTGCATTTGCATCCACAAAATCATTAGCAGTCGGGAACAGGAACAATCCGTAAATCAGTAAAACCAGGATGGCCTCAAATGCTTCAGAATTTTTCGACCAGGCATAGCTTTGAGCTTTTTCATACAGGAACATAGCTGGAAATCCATACAACCCTCCTTTAGCAATCATATGAGATCGTACTTCGTCCACCTCCAAATACGCGGCCTCTACAACTGCCCTTTCATTAGGAGTCCATTCTCTTCCAGAAAATGGTCTAGGAGTGACGCCTACTCCCATCAGGGCGGAATATTCTTCCAAGGTTGGCAGCAACTGATAATCTGGAAATGTGAAACAGTGATAGGTTGAATCATAGAACTGCACGAGTGCGGACAACATCTCTTCATATACTTAAACTTCTAGCAAAGACAACATATTCCCATACTTCTCTCTGAATGCCTCGGGGTTTTCTACTAAACTTCCCAGTTTCTTCAAGTTCTCCAATTTTGGGCTTCGAAACACAATCTCTGCTTTCTTTCCAGAATCCATCCTATAATATCTGCAAAACAATCCTTAGTTCCTTGAATGATTAATAAATGCGAATGCAAATGCGCAAAGTGTCATGGAACTCAGATTCGGTAAACATCAAAACATTGTTGATTTAAATTTAAAAATTCTAGTACATCTTACAAAAGTCTTTAAACAGAAAAATAAAAGCTAACAAAAAAGCCCTAAGAAGGTTCTCCTAACAGCTTCAAGTTGAGCTTCTCAATCTCTTTCTCCATTTGCGCCTTCTCAAGAATGAGCTTGTCCACGATTAGCTTCCATGGAGTCGTCTGGGGGCTAGAAGAAAACAAATCTTCTTGCGCTTATTTTGGAGTACCCGAAAGGTATCGAAGTATGCGCTTAACAGCTTTTAAATGGGATTCCTTAGGAGAAGATTGATATCGAGCGCACATGCAAACACTAAACATAATATCGGGTCTAGAGGCGGTAAGATAAAGAAGAGAGCCGATCATACCTCGATATCTTTTTACCTATACGTCCTTACCACTTTCATCTTTATTCAGATTAGCAGATGTCGGCATTGGTGTGTCAATGGCTTTGGAATTTGCAATGTCAAACCTCTTGAGAAGCTCAAGACAATATTTTGTTTGACTTACAAACGTTCCTTCCTCAAGTTGTTTGATTTGTAATCCGAGAAAGTATGTGAGTTCCCCCATCATACTCATATCGAATTCTCCCTGCATTAGGTTAGAAAACTCTCTTACGAGATTCATGTTAGTTGATCTGAATGTAATGTCATCAACATAAATTTGCACCAAGATTAAGTGTTTTCCTTGACGTTTAATGAAGAGGATTGTGTCGACCTTGCCTCTTGAATACCCTTGATCAAGTAGAAACTTGCTTAGGCGTTCATACCAAGGCACATTTTAACTTGTATACATGATCGGGATATTCATGAGACTTAAAACCCGGAGGTTGTGCAACATAAACTTCTTCATTAATATAACCGTTAAGGAATGCACTTTTTACATCCATTTGAAATAGCTTAAAGTTTTTCTCACAAGCGAAGGCAAGTAAAAGGCGTATAGCCTCAAGTCGGGAAACCGACGCATAAGTTTCCTCATAGTCGATGCCTTCCTCTTGGTTATAGCCTTGTGCGACTAAACGCACCTTATTGCAGGTTATTACCCCGTTTTCGTCCAACTTGTTCCTAAACACCCATCGGATGCCGATTACTCGATGACCTCGCGGAGGATGGACAAGGTCCCAAACCTCATTTCTCTTGAACTGATTGAATTCCTCTTGCATAGATAAAAACCCGTGTTCATCGAGTAAGGCTTCTTTAGGGTTTTTAGGTTCCATTTGTGAAACGAAAGCGAAGTGATAACAAAAATTACTTATCTTAGACCGAGTCGTAACTCCCTTTGATATATCACCGAGGATAATCTCAAACTCACCTCCATGATCACTCCTAATTGCTATGATATTTGTGTTTAATTTATTTTAAGAAAGCTTAGAAATTTTTTCAAAGGCATCAAAAGTATCACTCTTGCTAGTCAAAAATATAGTCCAACAGAATCTAGAAAAGTCATCAACTATCACAAAACCTTAATAGTTGCCACCTAGGCTTTTAATTCTAGATGGCCCCAATAAGTCCATATGGAGAAGCTCGAGAGGTATCGTAGTTGAAACGATATTTTTAGATTCAAAAGAGATCCTCGTTTGCTTTCCCATTTGACAAGCATCACAAAGGTGATCCTTGGTAAATTTTATTTTGGGCAGACCTAAGACTAGATCTTTTGAGACTACTTTGTTAAGCAAGTCAAAGTTGACATGTGTTAAACGTCTATGCCATAACCATGAGTTTTCACTCATTGTCATGAGACATTTGTCACTTGTCAAAGATACTTCATTCAAGTCTAGCATATAGACATTGTTTACCCTTAGGCCATTAAACACACTCTTCATTTCATCATTATGCACAATTTTGCAACAATCTTTTGAAAATGATACATTGTATCCTCTGTCGCATAATTGGCTAATGCTAATGAGATTATGTTTAAGACCCTCGACAAGCAATACATCAGATATAGTAGTGGAAAAAGGGTTACCTATACTACCTTTTCCAAGTATTGCACTGCGATTGTTATCTCCATAGGTTACATACCCCTTCTTCTTTGCCACGAAGTCGATGAAGAGAGATATATCTCCTGTCATGTGTCTTGAGCAGCCACTATCGAGAACCCATCTTCTCTCGGTGGTCTCAAGACGTTGTACCTATGAAAAACTAATTAACAACAGTAGGTACCCAATGGCTTATTGGGTCCTAAGTTGTGAGTGACAAAATGGTCGCTTTTGGGCAACCATTGATAAATGCCTTTAGGAACCAAAAATCTCCTAAAACGGCATTTAGCAATGGAATGACCTTTCTTGCAACAATATAAACAAGAAAAATTAACTTTTGTATTACCTTTTCTATCGTGATCTCTTACAAAATATTTGTATTTTTGATATGGATTAACCATACTCTTTCTAAAATCAGATTTATCGATGGCAAAGGTAATTTTGAGCTCTAGAGCCTTGTTAAGTTTGACATTTAGGTTTCTTACTTCATTTTGCCAAATGTAACAAGTGTTACACCCAAAGTTAATTATTCTACTTCTTAGATCCTCACAACCTGCTTTAGTACTTTCCACTATGGAAGCCTTAAGTGCCTCAAGCTTCCTTTTGGACTCTCGAATCTTTTGCTCTAAGTGAACAAAAATTTGATTATTTGAGGCAAGCCTTTTAAAGGCTTCTTTTACTTCACAATGCAAAGTATTAAAAGCAGTTTGTAATTCAAATGAGACATTTTAGAAGAATTTTCATATTTAGCATGCCGTACCTGTTTCTTCTTGTTCTTTTGGTGAGCGGAAAGACAAAGTTTTATGGATTCATCTTCATCACTTGAGCTTTCATCCTCGGAGGAATCGCTATCGCTTTCCCAAGCTATATACACTCTCCTTGGCTTTGATTGCTTCGTATGTGATCTATTTGTTTCCTTTTCTTTTTCCTTTTTGTTCAAGGGACATTCCTGTTTGTAGTGTCCGGTCTTTCTGCATGTATAACATGACCCTCTTGTTTTGTTCCCCTTGGTGTCATCATTTCTAGAGTACCTAGATTGTTTCCGGAAGTTGACAAGATTCTTCTCGGAGTGTTGGATGTCGTTCTTTTTAACATAGCGGTTGTAACACTTTACAAACAACCCCATGTCCTCACTCTTGTCATCCTCTTCGTCGTCACTCGACGTGTAATCACTATGCTCCTTAGATTGAGACTTTGAGGAAGAAGTCTTGAGAGCAATAGACTTCTTTTCAGTATTCTTTGTTTTATCCTTCTTTTCCTTATTTTCATGTTGCTCTAGGCTTAGAAGCACTTGTTCGTGCTCTTGCAGCTTTCCAAACAATGTTGTGAGATCCAAAATTTTGAGGTCGTTAGCTTCTTTAATGGCGGTTACTTTCGGTTGCCATTCCCTGTTAAGACGTCTCAAAATTTTGTTAGTAGAAACATCATTGACAACTGGCCTACCTAGTGAATGCAATCTATTGATGAGATGAGTGAATCTCTTTTGCATGTCTGCAATGGTTTCCCCTTGCTCCATGTAAAAGAGATCGAACTCTTGTGTTAGCGTATTGATTCTCATTAGCTTAACATCATTGGTTCCCTCGTGAGCAACTTGCAATGAGTCCCACATACCTTTTGCCGTTAAACAATGAGAAACCCTATAATATTCATCAATTCCTAATGAGGAGATGAAAATATTTTTGGCTTTCTAATCGTAATTATATTTTTTTTCATCATCATCAGTCCAATGTGCTTCGGGCTTAGGCACAATCATATTATTCTCATCGGTCATAGTTATTTCCATTGGACCGTTAAGAGTAACATTCCACACTTTTCTATCTATGGAATTAATGTACACCCGCATACAGTCTTTCCAGTAACTGTAATTTTCTCCATTAAAAACGGGAGCTCTATTATAGGCCCCTTTAGGTTCGTTAGCCATTTTCTACAAAGTTATACTTGAAGCACGAAGTTAATCGGTGCTCCTGCTACCACTTGTTAGACAATGACGTGGATCTAGAAGGGGGTTGAATAGATCCCTTATTAAAAAATCAGTCGGCGCTACCAATAAAATTGGTTTTAAAAATTTGTTTAATTTGCGGAAGCGTCTGTGGAAAAATTACCGTCTAAAACAAACCGTTACTAGAAAACCGGATATGCGTCTAGCCTATGGAAATTGATAATGAGTAAAGAGAATCACCACGCTAGTCACATTATCAATTGATTTATATCACTTCTTGGTATGACTAGTTCCAATGCCTCAAAATGCTAACAAAATAAATGGACAGCACACGAGAATTTTGGTTCAGACAATTTATCAAACACTTGGTGTGCGGAGCACTCCAAGTGTCTCGTTGAAGAGTGTCAACGACGATACAAGTGTATATGAATGAAAAGAGCTTCCGCTTAAGGGGGAGCATTGTGGAAGCATTGTGGATAGACTCACACTTGAGAGGGAGTGTTAAGTATAATAAATGCGAGTAATATGGGTAATAGTCTCACATTGGATAGAAATGTGAAGACTTGAGCATTTATAAGTGGGAGAACCCATACGTATATCACCTTAAGGTTTTGGGTGAATATGTGATGTCTCTCTCACTTGTGTTGCTCTTGCCCCAATATTGATGCTCCTCATTGATTTTGTAGAGATCTTCTCAATTGGAGCTCGATTTAGTGCCTTTCAGTTGTCCAATCAAGCATTCAAGGACCAAGTCTTCTTCCTTCATCTCACGCAATACAACTATTATATTATTCTTTCTTACGTACTCTATTCATCCCACAATGAGTGACCCAGTTAATTTTTTCACACAGATTAAGAAAAAAGAATAAATAAAGGAGAGAAAATGATATTTTTACTAAAGTACTCTTATCATGTATTAAGAATGATGAAAGTAATATTAATTAGAGGGTAAAATAGAAAAAGATGTATTGGAAATTGAAATGGATCATATATTTTAAAATACTATTCTAAATAGGTCACTCATTATAATACAGAGGGAGTATCAGTTTTTGATTTCATATTCTCAGACTTGAGCTATCTCTCTTCCTTCATTCTTTTAATTATTATAATTTCATTTTTCTCATTGATATCATTTCATATTATTTTTTCATACAAATTTTATTTTAAAATGACAATAATATATTAATAACGACTAAAAAAATAATCATAAAACAGAAGTGCTTAAAGAACTATAAAAAAACTCGTAAAATATAACGAAAGAACAACAACTAACATAGCAGCTCAAATAAATACAATAGACTAAAAGATTCTAAAAGAAAAAAATAAAGGGATAGAGCATGTGCTACCGATAAAAAATTAATAAATAATAGAATTAAAATTAAAGTGCGAGCAAAATCACAAATAGAAAAATATTATAGCATAAAAATAAAATTCCAAGCTTTTATATGTAATACAAATATTATTTTTCTACTTAAATATTAAGTTTTGATAAATTATGAAAATGAAAAGATAATAATATGCTTCGATTGAAACGTATAGTGATACCGACCTTTCCCCAATATATATATATATATATATATATATATATATATATATATATATATATATATATATATATATATATATATATATATATATATATATATATATATATATATATATATATATATATATATATATATATATATATATATATATATAATTTTTCTACTTAAATATTAAGTTTTGATAAATTATGAAATTGAAAAGATAATGATATGCTTCGATTGAAACCTATAGTGATACCAACCTTTTCAATATATATTTTACTACCATCTTTCAGATCATTATCAAAAAGATATCGATTTTTATTTTAATTAATAATTTTTATTATTTGAGATAAAAAAATCTTATTTTTAAATGCTAAAATTTCTCTTTTTTTTATAGTATTAGCAAAATATCTATTTTATTTTATTTAACAATTGTCTTTATTTGAAGCACAAAATTTTATATTCTAATGTCAAAATGTCTTATTTTCTCGCTGGCCACTGTTATTAAAATAACTTATTTTATTTTAATTAATAATTATCTTTATTTAAGACACAAAATTCTTTTTTTTAAATATTAAAATTAAATTTATTTTATTTTATTATTAATCATTATATTTATTGTTCTGGAGTGGGCCCAGACATGCTCATCCGTCGGGCAGGCCCAACCCACATTATGTGGAGAAGGCCCATTAAGGCCTAAATCCCCCATGTCGGGCACGAAGCTAGATACGCTGTGCTGATGCCTCCCATGTCGGGCAGACTCACACGTCTTCCACACGATCTCCACATGCTCACTCCCGCGGGGGCACTGCCGTTACTCGAAAAATGCAACGACGAAGAGGCGAGAACGACAAGACATAAGATTCGTCGTCCAACATTATTTATCCCATTAGGGGAAGAGAAAACATCGAGAAAACTCTAAGAAAGGAACATATAAGATGGTCTCGCAACCATGAGAAAGGGTTCGGAAGCCGGTTATGCGAAGGGAACGTATTAGCACCCCGCGTATCCATCGTACTCGATGGGAACCATTTGTTTGTCTAAGTGTGAAGATATCTGCTAAAGGTTATTGCTTGTAAAGAGTGTTCCAAGGGATAAAGAGAAAGGTTAAAAGCAGGGAAAAGAGAGATAAGGGGGAAGAAAAGAGAGATAAGGAGGACAGACCATGACCAAATTAAATTTGTTTAAATTGTATCAATGTCATGACCAACGTCATGACGACTGTTGTAACATCTGCAGACTGACATACTATTTATCTAAACATTTAAATTGAGCAGAATTGTAAATGCTGAAAGATAAATAACGCAATGAATTGTTTACCCAGTTCAGTGCAACCTCACCTACATCTGGGGGCTACCAAGCCAGGAAGGAAATCCATTATTAGCAGAATCAATTCAGAGCTAAACTCCCCCGTTTACAACTCCTCACTTAATCTCAATCCAATGCAATTTCTGCCTAGAGACCACTAGACAAGAGTATACCCACTCACTCCCCCTCAATCACAATAGTGATATATAATTCAATACAAAATAAGACTTTAGAAGACACTCTTCAAAGTCACAACACTTGATTTTGCTTAACAGCTTCAATCAAGGACAATGAACACAACAGTTCATACACACTAACCAAAGCAATTATACAACATACAATTGCTTGGCACACAAGAAATCCTAAGACTCCTGCACACGTGAAGAATCACTGTAAACCACAAAATTCTCCACTCACAAATATGTCTACCGCAATGTATTAAAAGATTCAAAGGGTGACTTACACACACAAGGGACTCTCAAACCCTAGACCTTTATTTTACACTCAAGTTGTTCTTGATGTGAGTGCTTAATTTCCTGTGCTTCTGCTCCTCCTTAAATAGCAATGCAGACTGGGCTTGGGCTGGTCCAAAGTAACAAACATTAGTTTTAACAAAGTAAAACTAATTTCCATAATTCAAGGTGCTGTCAAATTAGGTCACAGTTGCTTCATGTTATGTCTAGCCCTGACTAGAATCTCGCCTGAGATAACTAAGGAGCCAGAACAGGTTTCCTGAATTCAAGCCTGAGATATCTCAGGTATCATAACAGAAAAACAAACCTTGCACGCCTGATGTCATACGATCAATGTCATAACATTCAGTTAGGACATTCAGCTTCACTTACTCTTAGCTGACCAGACTCCCCCTGTTGAACACTCTTGCAAAATTTTCTTCACAACAGTAGAAACAAGCATATTATAGTTTCCTAAAAAGTCTCAAAGATCCTTTTTATGAACACCACTTAAATCTACACTTTGTTCCTAATGAATCACTTTGGCCTGCACATACTGATGAGGTATATCCAATAGGATCTCATCAAACCAAAGCACCTATGTCAAGAGAAATAAAATAGCAGCTCATTGTTGTACCAGACACAGATGTCATGACATTCAATATGACATCCATGACAACAATTCTGTCATCAACTCCTGCTAGCTCCTTCTGCACCAGACAGCGATGTCATGACATTGGTAATGACATCCTGTTTAAAACACAGTACAACAGTTCTGTTACCACAGCAGATGGATGTCACGACATTCATCATGACATTCACATTAAAACACTCCACAACAGTTCTGTCACCACAGCAGATAGAGATGTTATAACATACTGCTTAACATCAGTGCAGAATCATGTTTTACCAAAATTTAGCCAATCATAGAACCATGGACAATTCTATATCATAGAATCATGGAACTAACAAAATCCCCTTTTGGCAAATTTTGGCTAAAACAACCACACAACTTATCAGGGTAGCAGCAGTAGTTTACACAAACTATCATGCTCCCCCTTAATAGTTGCATCCAGCAAGCAATAACATAGCAACAACACTTTACTCCCCCTTGGTTTATTCAAAACTTGACAAAAATAGGAGTAAATGTACATACATATGCTCATAACACAAACTGTACAAGTTGCTTGACCTCTAATAAAGACTGCACCACTTCAGCACCAACCCATTGGCAAGGATTTAAACCCCTCTACTGAACTCAACATAAATCAGAGCACTAAGTTCTAATTATCCAACTTATGCATATGAGCAGCACACTGACTACTTTACACCATGATCCATCATGATGAGAAACAACCTCCTCTGCAAAAACTCCACACAGATTCACCCTATGAGCATAGTCATTGAATCTTGAATTCTTGTCTTGTCTGAAGCTGCACTTGAGAATCAACAAACTTTATACAGGGATCCACACCAACAGCTACACATCAGACAAGTACACTTCTTCCCCTGTCATGCATAAGCATTGCTCCCCCTATCTGTAAGATTACTCAAATTCATCTTGAAAAAGCTGGAGTAATCTCCAAGATGTCAGGATGAAAGTCCTTCCATATGCACAAGATCAAGGCTGATGATATCTTGATCTTTATATTCACCAGTCATACAAGACAAAACACTTGGATAGAGACCCAAATACCTGACTTGATCCATTGACACCCAATGATAGAACCAAGAGCAGAAACACTGTTAAGTTCATCATGAACAGTAACATAATGTCACAACACCTGGTATGACATTCCATCCTCCTCGAGGCATACAGTCACAAACTGCTTGAAGCCACAAGAAATTTTGAGACACAACTGTACCATTGCAGCAACATATCCTAGATAGAAGTATACCTCCCATATCAAGGATAACCAGTGCTCTTTTTCCAGAAGCACGTGAATGGAAAACATAAGACTCATCTTCATGTCTTTAAGAGCTCACTCTTTGTTCAACACACCTGCTGAACGCATTCACTTACTGCTTGAACCATAAGCACATAGTACACCAACCAAACAAAAGCTCTCCCCCTATCTTTTATACAAACTGCTCCAAGATCACCACATTATCTCTCATGGGCAACTCCATGCTCATACAGTGAGAAGGTATCAAATTGCTCAACTTCTTGCTAGAGTTACCACTTCTCCGCAAGACTTCTGGCCTGAGTCATAGAACTAGATATACACCCCATAATCCAAGACATTCTTTCCTCATCATTCTGCCATATGATAAGTTAGAAAGCTTCTGGTTTAACTGATGCACACTTACTTCCATATAACTCATCATAGTCCAGATTTCCATGCAATGAACCACTCCAGTCTTGTACAATACCTTCACATCAGACTCCAAGACATTTCTTTTACCTCATCATTCTCCCATATGACAAGATAGAGTACTTCTTAGTCGGAATGTGAATCATGAGTTCCACAACAGATCTTCAAGGCCAGCAAATAAAGTGATGTTCTGACAGACATCATACATTAACCACTTGGACTTACTATCTGAGCAGTAATCCAATCTGAGGATCTTCAGAGAACACAGCTCCACCAGCTTGATCAAGTACATCTCCAAAAGAGGGTAGTCTTCCATACACACCTTAGGGCTTCTATCACAAGCTCCAAAATATGAATAGAATCAGAACATTCTTTGGTCTTCACACAACTACAGAGAGCAATTAACCATCATACATGACCAGAACCAGATCCTCCTTTGGTCTTCAACCAACTACCCTTCTGCACAAGAGTAATTAGTTCCAAGCATGAATAGACACAGAACCTTCTGTGGTCTTCAAATAACTACCCTTCTGCACAAGAGTAGTTTTCTAAAGGCACACTGCTTAAATAACCAAATGCCACTGTTTGGTTACTCATCATCTTTCAGAGCTCTAGAAAATCTAAGCAAGCTTGATCTTCATATCCTACATGCTCCAAGGCAACTTAGATACACCAAGACTTGGACCTATAACACCTACTCCTTCACACAGCTCCTGCAAACTGCATGAGTTAGTATCAATTCCATTCATACGTGATAACATCAACCTATCTTCAAATGATGTGCCACAACATCAATTAATGCCCTGAAGTTTGCTTGATGTCAAAACATCTAATAAGACATCCTGTAACACCCCACTTTACCCCGTACGCGTAATATAATAAATATATAGAAACAATTCATGAAATTCATCAGAGTTCTCCAACACAATGGGATATCACACTAAGTCACTTCATTTCATTAAAATAATCAATATTATTTAGTTTTCAAGTAAGCAGCGGAATATAAATCAATTCTCCAATATAATTCTCCTCGACACGAGGTCATACAACATAAGCCCAATAAATGAAGATACGTAACAATAAACAAATAAAGTAGTCAAATAACAACGTAATCCCGTCATCCCATGTTACGTATCAGAGTGACTCCTAAGACTCGATCAAATAGCAACACACTCTAAGCACTACTCAGGTACCTGGTCACCTGTACTCCCAAGAGAGCACACACACAACAACAAAAAGGGGTGAGAACTACATTCAATAAATAAAGGGTGAAATACACATGCTAAGGAGTAGTTACACACCACACATACAATCATACATAATTAACGCATATACACGTGCCACCTCAATCACTTGGCACTCATAGCCCACATTCAATTACAATAATGCAATGTGACTCACTGACTCGACACAATGCATGTGGTACCAACACAATCTCATACGGTTCACACTAGAACCCGATTCCCGTCAAAATCCGGATAAGTCGTATATGCGTTCCTGTGAACTACAACTTATCTCCACAACAACTTCCACAATGAAGTCCGGTTGAAACTAGGCACCCATCATGGATTCCCACCTAGCCATCTCCACAAGACACATGATATGAAATGCATGTCAACACAATTATGCAATGTAATACATCTTGCATAATTCACGATCAATCTTGATCCACACGAGCCATCTGCTCATCGTAATCCTCTCGGGAATTACCACACTCGCACAAGATTGTCCACATTCGACCATCTTGGCCCACATCTATCAAAACACCAAGACATCATTGAGCCAGAACATGATTCGTTACTAAAACATATACAAAATTGACTTCTCAAAAATAATTAGATATAAAATATTGGGAAAATAATTCCATTATCTATCCTATGTTATAGCTCTGTTCATTAGCTTTCCAACGCTTCGAACGGGGGTCAAAACGGACTTACAGATCCAAAGTTACGTCCAAAACAGTTTCGACCGAAAACATGAACAGTCGTGACGGACAGAAAGACGCTGTTACGCTCCGGAACTGGTTTTCACTCCATTATTCTTGCAAATCACTTACTCAAAGCACCCAAAACATCACTAAAACATTCCTAAGGTTATACGGCAATAACGACACAACTTCTATGGTTTATTATGCTTATCTGGCAACATTTGCAACACATAAAACACTATTTCCTCCAATCGCTCTGAGTACTTCAGAGTTACTCACATTTGAATATTCCTATTCCTATAGGATCAAACATATCACAATTTTTCCTTCAATTACACCCTACGACATTAAAATTACTCACTATCTAATATTTAATCCTTTAGGGTCAGACATATAACAATGTCAAGGTTCTGGCCATGAAGGTTCAATTTCCCATAAGTTTTTCCTATATTAATATTCAACGATACATATCATTTGGCCATTTGTTCATAACCTCAGATTCTTACGGTTACCTCCCTATTTCCCACAATTAACCCAAATCCCAAAACCTTAGGGAAACCTTAGAGCATCGTACTAATAACCATATCACACATTCATTTCTACATATTTGTCCAAATCCCTAAACCTTACGTTACCACAACATACCGAAAGGTATACATAGAAAACTATGAGAAGCAGTACTCCCCATACCATAATCATTCAAGAACAGCAACAATTTTATGGAATTTATCATACTACGAAAATTAGATCAAGAATCCTCAAGAGCATATAATTCTTATGAGAGAAAGGACCTCTCACTACCCTCTCATGTTAATTCACCCATATTGAAATCCATTCTCCCCCCTTACCTCGATTATTTGCTCAATCGTTGAAGAATCTTGAAGGATTGACAGTCCTAGCCTCCTTCTCTTCCTGCTTGTTCTTCTTCTCACTTTTTCTCCCAAAACATTTCTCTGACAGTTTATCGTGTTCTAATTCTCTTTCCCCAAAAAACTTCTCTATTTCCTTTAATCCCTTATTTCTTATTTTATTATTTAAATCCTATAATAATAATAATAATAATAATAATAATAATAATAATAATAATAATAATCTCATTAACATTATTATTAATAATAGTTGGAATAATACTAATCACTATAATGCTCTCGATATCATAATTAACTTACTCCTTTATCTAGGTCCACAATACCCCAACTAAGGTCACCTCTCTCCCTTACTCCTAACCTCATACCCTTAATTAAGGACACCTTACTACTACACATCACAGAAAATACCAAAGCGACTGAATAATTCAAATGGGGTGTTACAACTCTCCCCCACTTAAAATATTTTCGTCCTCGAAAATGTACCTGATGAGAACGGTTCCGGATACGACTCTCGCATCTTACTCTCAAGCCAATTCATTCATAAAATAACATCAAACTTGCTGAGTGGTAAACAATTCAAGTCCACTCCAAAATCCTCACCAATGATCGACACCGGACAATTCAAACACATGCATGACTATAAACACTCTATAGCCAGACTCTACTACAACACTGGCCGGACGGACAGACCTGCTCTGATACCAATTGTAACACCCCACTTTACCCCGTACGCGTAATATAATAAATATATAGAAACAATTCATGAAATTCATCAGAGTTCTCCAATACAGTGGGATATCACACTAAGTCACTTCATTTCATTAAAATAATCAATATTATTTAGTTTTCATGTAAGCAGCGGAATATAAATCAATTCTCCAATATAATTCTCCTCGACACGGGGTCATACAACATAAGTCCAATAAACGAAGATACGTAACAATAAACAAATAAAGTAGTCAAATAACAATGTAATCCCGTCATCCCATGTTACGTACCAGAGCGACTCCTAAGACTCGATCAAATAGCAAGACACTCCAAGCACTACTCAGGTACCTGGTCACCTGTACTCCCAAGAGAGCACACACACAACAACAAAAAGGGGTGAGAACTACATTCAATAAATAAAGGGTGAAATACACATGCTAAGGAGTAGTTACACACCACACATACAATCATACATAATTAACGCATATACACGTGCCACCTCAATCACTTGGCACTCATAGCCCACATTCAATTACAATAATGCAATGTGACTCACTGACTCGACACAATGCATGTGGTACCAACACAATCTCATACGGTTCACACTAGAACCCGATTCCCGTCGGAATCCGGATAAGTCGTATATGCGTTCCTCTGAACTATAACTTATCTCCACAATAACTTCCACAATTAAGTCCGGATGAAACTAGGCACCCATCATGGATTCCCACCTAGCCATCTCCACAAGACACATGATATGAAATGCATGTCAACACAATTATGCAATGTAATATATCATGCATAATTCACGATCAATCTTGATCCACACGAGCCATCTGCTCATCGTAATCCTCTCGGGAATTACCATACTCGCACAAGATTGTCCACATTCGACCATCTTGGCCCACATCTATCAAAACACCAAGACATCATTGAACCAGAACATGATTCGTTGCTAAAATATATACACAATTGACTTCTCAAACATAATTAGATATAAAATATTGGGAAAAAATTCAATTATCTATCCTATGTTATAGTTCTGTTAATTATCTTTCCAACGCTTCGAACGGGGGTCAAAACAGACTTACGGATCCAAAGTTACGTCCAAAACAGTTTCGACCGAAAACATGAACAGTCGTGACGGACAGAAAGACGCTGTTACGCTCCGGAACTGGTTTTCACTCCATTATTCTTGCGAATCACTTACTCAAAGCACCCAAAACATCACTAAAACATTCCTAAGGTTATACGGCAATAACGACACAATTTATATGGTTTATTATGCTTATCTGGCAACATTTGCAACACATAAAACACTATTTCCTGCAATCGCTCTGAGTACTTCAGAGTTACTCACATTTGAATATTCCTATTCCTATAGGATCAAACATATCACAATTTTTCCTTCAATTACACCCTACGACATTAAAATTACTCACTATCTAATATTTAATCCTTTAGGGTCAGACATATAACAATGTCAAGGTTCTGGCCACGAAGGTTCAATTTCCCATAAGTTTTTCCTATATTAATATTCAACGATACATATCATTTGGCCATTTGTTCATAACCTCAGATTCTTACGGTTACCTCCCTATTTCCCACAATTAACCCAAATCCCGAAACCTTAGGGAAACCTTAGAGCATCGTACTAATAACCATATCACACATTCATTTCTACATATTTGTCCAAATCCCTAAACCTTACGTTACCACAACATACCGAAAGGTATACATAGAAAACTATGAGAAGCAGTACTCCCCATACCATAATCATTCAAGAACAGCAACAATTTTATGGAATTTATCATACTACGAAAATTAGATCAAGAATCCTCAAGAGCATATAATTCTTATGAGAGAAATGACCTCTCACTACCCTCTCATGTTAATTCACCCATATTGAAATCCATTCTCCCCCCTTACCTCGATTATTTGCTCAATCGTTGAAGAATCTTGAAGGATTGACAGTCCTAGCCTCCTTCTCTTCCTCCTTGTTCTTCTTCTCACTTTTTCTCCCAAAACATTTCTCTGACAGTTTATCGTGTTCTAATTCTCTTTCCCCAAAAAACTTCTCTATTTCCTTTAATCCCTTATTTCTTATTTTATTATTTAAATCCTATAATAATAATAATAATAATAATAATAATAATAATAATGATAATCTCATTAACATTATTATTAATAATAGTTGGAATAATACTAATCACTATAATGCTCTCGATATCATAATTAACTTACTCCTTTATCTAGGTCCACAATACCCCAACTAAAGTCACCTCTCTCCCTTACTCCTAACCTCATACCCTTAATTAAGGACACCACACAACTACACATCATAGAAAATACCAAAGCGACTGAATAATTCAAATGGGGTGTTACAACTCTCCCCCACTTAAAATATTTTCGTCCTCGAAAATGTACCTGATGAGAACGGTTCCGGATACGACTCTCGTATCTTACTCTCAAGCCAATTCATTCATAAAATAACATCAAACTTGCTGAGTGGTAAACAATTCAAGTCCACTCCAAAATCCTCACCAATGATCGACACCGGACAATTCAAACACATGCATGACTATAAACACTCTATAGCCAGACTCTACTACAACACTGGCCGGACGGACAGACCTGCTCTGATACCAATTGTAACACCCCACTTTACCCCGTACGCGTAATATAATAAATATATAGAAACAATTCATGAAATTCATCAGAGTTCTCCAATACAGTGGGATATCACACTAAGTCACTTCATTTCATTAAAATAATCAATATTATTTAGTTTTCATGTAAGCAGCGGAATATAAATCAATTCTCCAATATAATTCTCCACGACACGAGGTCATACAACATAAGTCCAATAAATGAAGATACATAACAATAAACAAATAAAGTAGTCAAATAACAACGTAATCCCGTCATCCCATGTTACGTATCAGAGCGACTCCTAAGACTCGATCAAATAGCAACACACTCCAAGCACTACTCAGGTACCTGGTCACCTGTACTCCCAAGAGAGCACACACACAACAACAAAAAGGGGTGAGAACTACATTCAATAAATAAAGGGTGAAATACACATGCTAAGGAGTAGTTACACACCACACATACAATCATACATAATTAACGCATATACACGTGCCACCTCAATCACTTGGCACTCATAGCCCACATTCAATTACAATAATGAAATGTGACTCACTGACTCGACACAATGCATGTGGTACCAACACAATCTCATACGGTTCACACTAGAACCCGATTCCCGTCGGAATCCGGATAAGTCGTATATGCGTTCCTCTGAACTATAACTTATCTCCACAATAACTTCCACAATGAAGTCCGGATGAAACTAGGCACCCATCATGGATTCCCACCTAGCCATCTCCACAAGACACATGATATGAAATGCATGTCAACACAATTATGCAATGTAATATATCATGCATAATTCACGATCAATCTTGATCCACACGAGCCATCTGCTCATCGTAATCCTCTCGAGAATTACCATACTCGCACAAGATTGTCCACATTCGACCATCTTGGCCCACATCTATCAAAACACCAAGACATCATTGAACCAGAACAAGATTCGTTGCTAAAATATATACACAATTGACTTCTCAAACATAATTAGATATAAAATATTGTGAAAAAAATTCAATTATCTATCCTATGTTATAGTTCTATTAATTAGCTTTCCAACGCTTCGAACGGGGGTCAAAACAGACTTACGGATCCAAAGTTACGTCCAAAACAGTTTCGACCGAAAACATGAACAGTCGTGACGGACAGAAAGACGCTGTTACGCTCCGGAACTGGTTTTCACTCAATTATTCTTGCGAATCACTTACTCAAAGCACCCAAAACATCACTAAAACATTCCTAGGGTTATACGGCAATAACGACACAACTTCTATGGTTTATTATGCTCATCTGGCAACATTTGCAACACATAAAACACTATTTCCTGCAATTGCTTTGAGTACTTTAGAGTTACTCACATTTGAATATTCCTATTCCTATAGGGTCAAACATATCACGATTTTTCCTTCAATTACACCCTACGACATTAAAATTACTCACTATCTAATATTTAATCCTTCAGGGTCAGACATATAACAATGTCAAGGTTCTGGCCACGAAGGTTCAATTTCCCATAAGTTTTTCCTATATTAATATTCAACGATACATATCATTTGTCCATTTGGTCATAACCTCAGATTCTTACGGTTACCTCCCTATTTCCCACGATTAACCCAAATCCCGAAACCTTAGGGAAACCTTAGAGCATCGTACTAATAACCATATCACACATTCATTTCTACATATTTGTCCAAATCCCTAAACCTTACATCACCACAACATACCGAAAGGTATACATAGAAAACTATGAGAAGCAGTACTCCCCATACCATAATCATTCAAGAATAACATCAATTTTATGGAATTTATCATGCTACGAAAATTAGATCAAGAATCCTCAAGAGCACATAATTCCTATGAGAGAAAGGACCTCTCACTACCCTCTCATGTTAATTCACCCATATTAAAATCCATTCTCCCCCCTTACCTCGATTAATTGCTCAATCGTTGAAGAATCTTGAAGGATTGACAGTCCTAGCCTCCTTCTCTTCCTCCTTGTTCTTCTTCTCACTTTTTCTCCCAAAACATTTCTCTGACAGTTTATCGTGTTCTAATTCTCTTTCCCCAAAAAACTTTTATATTTCCTTTAATCCCTTATTTCTTATTTTATTATTTAAATCCTATAATAATAATAATAATAATATAATAATAATAATAATAATAATGATAATCTCATTAACATTATTATTAATAATAGTTGGAATAATACTAATCACTATAATGCTCTCGATATCATAATTAACTTACTCCTTTATCTAGGTCCACAGTACCCCAACTAAGGTCACCTCTCTCGCTTACTCCTAACCTCATACCCTTAATTAAGGACACCACACAACTACACATCATATAAAATACCAAAGCGACTGAATAATATAAATGGAGTGTTACAACTCTCCCCCACTTAAAATATTTTCGTCCTCGAAAATGTACCTGATGTGAACGGTTCCGGATACGACTCTCGCATCTTACTCTCAAGCCAATTCATTCCTAAAATAATATCCAACTTGCTGAGTGGTAAACAATTCAATTCCACTCCAAAATCCTCACCAAAGATCGACACCGGACAATTCAAACACACACGTGACTATAAACATTCTATAGTCAGACTCTACTACAACACTGGCCGGACGGACCGACCTGCTCTGATACCAATTGTAACACCCCACTTTACCCCGTACACGTAATATAATAAATATATAGAAACAATTCATGAAATTCATTAGAGTTCTCCAACACAGTGGGATATCACACTAAGTCACTTCATTTCATTAAAATAATCAATATTATTTAGTTTTCAAGTAAGCAGCGGAATACAAATCAATTCTCCAATATAATTCTCCTCGACACGAGGTCATACAACATAAGTCCAATAAATGAAGATACGTAACAATAAACAAATAAAGTAGTCAAATAACAACGTAATCCCGTCATCCCATGTTACGTATCAGAGCGACTCATAAGACTCGATCAAATAGCAACACACTCCAAGCACTACTCAGGTACCTGGTCACCTGTACTCCCAAGAGAGCACAGATACAACAACAAAAAGGGGTGAGAACGACATTCAATAAATAAAGGGTGAAATACACATGCTAAGGAGTAGTTACACACCACAGATAAAATCATACATAATTAACGCATATACACGTGCCACCTCAATCACTTGGCACTCATAGCCCACATTCAATTACAATAATGCAATGTAACTCACTGACTCGACACAATACATGTGGTACCAACACAATCTCATACGGTTCACACTAGAACCCGATTCCCGTCGGAATCCGGATAAGTCGTATATGCGTTCCTCTGAACTACAACTTATCTCCACAACAACTTCCACAATGAAGTCCGGATGAAACTAGGCACCCATCATGGATTCCCACCTAGCCATTTCCACAAGACACATGATATGAAATGCATGTCAACACAATTATGCAATGTAATACATCATGAATAATTCACGATCAATCTTGATCCACACGATCCATCTGCTCATCGTAATCCTCTCGGGAATTACCACACTCGCACAAGATTGTCCACATTCGACCATCTTGGCCCACATCTATCAAAACACCAAGACATCATTGAACCAGAACATGATTCGTTACTAAAACATATACACAATTGACTTCTCAAACATAATTAGATATAAAATATTGGGAAAACAATTCCATTATCTATCCTATGTTATAGCTCTGTTCATTAGCTTTCCAACGCTTCGAACGGAGGTCAAAACGGACTTACGAATCCAAAGTTATGTCCAAGACAATTTCGACCGAAAACATGAACAGTCGTGACGGACAGAAAGACGCTGTTACGCTCCGGAACTGGTTTTCACTCAATTATTCTTGCGAATCACTTACTCAAAGCACCCAAAACATCACTAAAACATTCCTAAGGTTATACGGCAATAACGACACAACTTCTATGGTTTATTATGTTTATCTGGCAACATTTGCAACACATAAAACACTATTTCCTGCAATCGCTCTGAGTACTTCAGAGTTACTCACATTTGAATATTCCTATTCCTATAGGATCAAACATATCACAATTTTTCCTTCAATTACACCCTACGACATTAAAATTACTCACTATCTAATATTTAATCCTTCAGGGTCAGACATATAACAATGTCAAGGTTCTGGCCACGAAGGTTCAATTTCCCATATGTTTTTCCTATATTAATATTCAACGATACATATCATTTGGCCATTTGTTCATAACCTCAGATTCTTACGGTTACCTCCCTATTTCCCACAATTAACCCAAATCCCGAAACCTTAGGGAAACCTTAGAGCATCGTACTAATAACCATATCACACATTCATTTCTACATATTTGTCCAAATCCCTAAACCTTTCATCACCACAACATACCGAAAGGTATACATAGAAAACTATGAGAAGCAGTACTCCCCATACCATAATCATTCAAGAACAACAACAATTTTATGGAATTTATCATACTACGAAAATTAGATCAAGAATCCTCAAGAGCACATAATTTCTATGAGAGAAAGGACCTCTCACTACCCTATCATGTTAATTCACCCATATTGAAATTCATTCGCCCCCCTTACCTCGATTAATTGCTCAATCGTTAAAGAATCTTGAAGGATTGACAGTCCTAGCCTCCTTCTCTTCCTCCTTGTTCTTCTTCTCACTTTTTCTCCCAAAACATTTCTCTGACAGTTTATCGTGTTCTAATTCTTTTTCCCCAAAAAACTTCTCTATTTCCTTTAATCCCTTATTTCTTATTTTATTATTTAAATCCTATAATAATAATAATAATAATAATAATAATAATAATAATAATAATAATAATAATCTCATTAACATTATTATTAATAATAGTTGGAATAATACTAATCATTATAATGCTCTCGATATCATAATTAACTTACTCCTTTATCTAGGTCCACAGTATCCCAACAAAGGTCACCTCTCTCCCTTACTCCTAACCTCATACCCTTAATTAAGGACACCACACAACTACACATCACAAAAAATACCAAAGCGACTGAATAATTTAAATGGGGTGTTACAACTCTCCCCCACTTAAAATATTTTCGTCCTCGAAAATGTACCTGATGAGAACGGTTCCGCGTACGACTCTCGCATCTTACTCTCAAGCCAATTCATTCTTAAAATAACATCCAACTTGTTGAGTGGTAAAGAATTCAATCCACTCCAAAATCCTCACCAAAGATCGGCACCGGACAATTCAAACACACACATGACTATAAACATTCTATAGTCAGACTCTATTACAACACTAACTGGACGGACCGACCTGCTCTGATACCAATTGTAACACCCCACTTTACCCCGTACGCGTAATATAATAAATATATAGAAACAATTCATGAAATTCATCAGAGTTCTCCAACACAGTGGGATATCACACTAAGTCACTTCATTTCATTAAAATAATCAATATTATTTAGTTTTCAAGTAAGCAGCGGAATATAAATCGATTCTCCAATATAATTCTCCTCGACACGAGGTCATACAACATAAGTCCAATAAATGAAGATACGTAACAATAAACAAATAAAGTAGTCAAATAACAACGTAATACCGTCATCTCATGTTACGTATCAGAGCGAATCCTAAGACTCGATCAAATAGCAACACACTCCAAGCACTACTCAGGTACCTGGTCACCTGTACTCCCAAGAGAGCACAAATACAACAACAAAAAGGGGTGAGAACTACATTCAATAAATAAAGGGTGAAATACACATGCTAAGAAGTAGTTACACACCACACATACAATCATACATAATTAACGCATATACACGTGCCACCTCAATCACTTGGCACTCATAGCCCACATTCAATTACAATAATGCAATGTGACTCATTGACTCGACACAATGCATGTGGTACCAACACAATCTCATACGGTTCACCCTAGAACCCGATTCCCGTCGGAATCCGGATAAGTCGTATATGCGTTCCTTTGAACTACAACTTATCTCCACAACAACTTCCACAATGAAGTTCGGATGAAACTAGGCACCCATCATGGATTCCCACCTAGCCATCTCCACAAGACACATGATATGAAATGCATGTCAACACAATTATGCAATGTAATATATCATGCATAATTCACGATCAATCTTGATCCACACGAGCTATCTGCTCATCGTAATCCTCTCGGGAATTACCACACTCGCACAAGATTGTCCATATTCGACCATCTTGGCCCACATCTATCAAAACACCAAGACATCATTGAACCAAAACATGATTCGTTACTAAAACATATACACAATTGACTTCTCAAACATAATTAGATATAAAATATTGGGAAAACAATTCCATTATCTATCCTATGTTATAGCTCTGTTCATTAGCTTTCCAACGCTTCGAACGGGGGTCAAAACGGACTTACGGATCCAAAGTTACATCCAAAACAATTTCGACCGAAAACATGAACAGTCGTGACGAACAGAAAGACGCTGTTACGCTCCGGAACTGGTTTTCACTCAATTATTCTTGTGAATCACTTACTCAAAGCACCCAAAACATCACTAAAACATTCCTAAGGTTATACGGCAATAACGACACAACTTCTATGGTTTATTATGCTTATCTGGCAACATTTGCAACACATAAAAACCTGCAATCGCTCTGAATACTTCAGAGTTACTCACATTTGAATATTCCTATTCCTATAGGATCAAACATATCACAATTTTTCCTTCAATTACACCCTAAGACATTAAAATTACTCACTATCTAATATTTAATCCTTCAGGGTCAGACATATAACAATGTCAAGGTTCTGGCCACGAAGGTTCAATTTCCCATAAGTTTTTCCTATATTAATATTCAACGATACATATCATTTGACCATTTGGTCATAACCTCAGATTCTTACGGTTACCTCCCTATTTCCCACAATTAACCCAAATCCCGAAACCTTAGGGAAACCTTAGAGCATCGTACTAATAACCATATCACACATTCATTTCTACATATTTGTCCAAATCCCTAAACCTTACATCACCACAACATACCGAAAGGTATACATAGAAAACTATGAGAAGCAGTACTCCCCATACCATAATCATTCAAGAACAACAACAATTTTATGGAATTTATCATACTACGAAAATTAGATCAAGAATCCTCAAGAGCACATAATTCCTATGAGAGAAAGGACCTCTCACTACCCTCTCATGTTAATTCACCCATATTGAAATCCATTCGCCCCCCTTATCTCGATTAATTGCTCAATCGTTGAAGAATCTTGAAGGATTGACAGTCCTAGCCTCCTTCTCTTCCTCCTTGTTCTTCTTCTCATTTTTTCTCCCAAAACATTTCTCTGACAGTTTATCGTGTTCTAATTCTCTTTCCCCAAAAAACTTCTCTATTTCCTTTAATCCCTTATTTCTTATTTTATTATTTAAATCCTATAATAATAATAATAATAATAATAATAATAATAATAATAATAATAATAATCTCATTAACATTATTATTAATAATAATTGGAATAATACTAATCACTATAATGCTCTCGATATCATAATTAACTTACTCCTTTATCTAGGTCCACAGTACCCCAACTAAGGTCACCTCTCTCCCTTACTTCTAACCTCATACCCTTAATTAAGGACACCACACAACTAGACATCACAGAAAATACCAAAGCGACTGAATAATTTAAATGGGGTGTTACAACTCTCCCCCACTTAAAATATTTTCTTCCTCGAAAATGTACCTGATGAGAACAGTTCCGCGTACGACTCTCGCATCTTACTCTCAAGCCAATTCATTCTTAAAATAACATCCAACTTGTTGAGTGGTAAACAATTCAAGTCCACTCCAAAATCCTCACCGAAGATCGGCACCGAACAATTCAAACACACACATGACTATAAACATTCTATAGTCAGACTCTACTACAACACTAACCGGACGGACCGACTTTCTCTGATACCAATTGTAACACCGCACTTTACCCCGTACGCGTAATATAATAAATATATAGAAACAATTCATGAAATTCATCAGAGTTCTCCAACACAGTGAGATATCACACTAAGTCACTTCATTTCATTAAAATAATCAATATTATTTAGTTTTCAAGTAAGCTGCGAAATATAAATCAATTCTCCAATATAATTCTCCTCGACACAAGGTCATACAACATAAGTCCAATAAATGAAGATACGTAACAATAAACAAATAAAGTAGTCAAATAACAACGTAATACCGTCATCCCATGTTACGTATCAGAGCGAATCCTAAGACTCGATCAAATAGCAACACACTCCAAGCACTACTCAGGTACTTGGTCACCTGTACTCCCTGAGAGCACAAATACAACAACAAAAAGGGGTGAGAACTACATTCAATAAATAAAGGGTGAAATACATATGCTAAGAAGTAGTTACACACTATACATACAATCATACATAATTAACGCATATACACGTGCCACCTCAATCACTTGGCACTCATAGCCCACATTCAATTACAGTAATGCAATGTGACTCATTGACTCGACACAATGCATGTGGTACCAACACAATCTCATACGGTTCACACTAGAACCCGATTCCCGTCGGAATCCGGATAAGTCGTATATGCGTTCCCTTGAACTGCAACTTATCTCCACAACAACTTCCACAATGAAGTCCTAATGAAACTGGGCACCCATCATGGATTCCCACCTAGCCATCTCCACAAGACACATGATATGAAATGCATGTCAACACAATTATGCAATGTAATACATCATGCATAATTCACGATCAATCTTGATCCACACGAGCCATCTGCTCATTGTAATCCTCTCGGGAATTACCACACTCGCACAAGATTATCCATATTCGACCATCTTGGCCCACATCTATCAAAACACCAAGACATCATTGAACCAGAACATGATTCGTTACTAAAACATATACACAATTGACTTCTCAAACATAATTAGATATAAAATATTGGGAAAACAATTCCATTATCTATCCTATGTTATAGCTCTGTTCATTAGCTTTCCAACGCTTCGAACGGAGGTCAAAACGGACTTACGGATCCAGAGTTACGTCCAAAACAGTTTCGACCGAAAACATGAACAGTCGTGACGGACAGAAAGACGCTGTTACGCTCCGGAACTGGTTTTCACTCAATTATTCTTGCGAATCACTTACTCAAAGCACCCAAAACATCACTAAAACATTCTTAAGGTTATACGTCAATAACGACACAACTTCTATGGTTTATTATTCTTATCTGGCAACATTTGCAACACATAAAACACTATTTCCTGCAATCGCTCTGAGTACTTCAGAGTTACTCACATTTGAATATTCCTATTCCTATAGGATCAAACATATCACAATTTTTCTTTCAATTACACCCTACGACATTAAAATTACTCACTATCTAATATTTAATCCTTCAGGGTCAGACATATAACAATGTCAAGGTTCTGGCCACGAAGGTTCAATTTCCCATAAGTTTTTCCTATATTAATATTCAACGATACATATCATTTGACCATTTGTTCATAACCTCAAATTCTTACGGTTACCTCCCTATTTCCCACAATTAACCCAAATCCCGAAACCTTAGGGAAACCTTAGAGCATCGTACTAATAACCATATCACACATTCATTTCTACATATTTGTCCAAATCCCTAAACCTTACATCACCACAACATACCGAAAGGTATACATAGAAAACTATGAGAAGCAGTACTCCCCATACCATAATCATTCAAGAACAAGAACAATTTTATGGAATTTATCACACTACGAAAATTAGATCAAGAATCCTCAAGAGCACATAATTCCTATGAGAGAAAGGACCTCTCACTACCCTCTCATGTTAATTCACCCATATTGAAATCCATTCGCCCCCCTTACCTCGATTAATTGCTCAATCGTTAAAGAATCTTGAAGGATTGACAGTCCTAGCCTCCTTCTCTTCCTCCTTGTTCTTCTTCTCACTTTTTCTCCCAAAACATTTCTCTGACAGTTTATCGTGTTCTAATTCTTTTTCCCCAAAAAACTTCTCTATTTCCTTTAATCCCTTATTTCTTATTTTATTATTTAAATCCTATAATAATAATAATAATAATAATAATAATAATAATAATAATAATAATGATAATCTCATTAACATTATTATTAATAATAGTTGGAATAATACTAATCACTATAATGCTCTCGATATCATAATTAACTTACTCCTTTATCTAGGTCCACAGTACCCCAACTAAGGTCACCTCTCTCCCTTACTCCTAACCTCATACCCTTAATTAAGGATACCACACAACTACACATCACAGAAAATACCAAAGCGACTGAATAATTTAAATGGGGTGTTACAACTCTCCTCCACTTAAAATATTTTCGTCCTCGAAAATGTACCTGATGAGAACGGTTCCGGATACGATTCTCGCATCTTACTCTCAAGCCAATTCATTTCTAAAATAACATCCAACTTGCTGAGTGATAAACAATTCAAGTCCACTCCAAAATCCTCACCAAAGAACGACACCGGACAATTCAAACACACACATGACTATAAACATTCTATAGTCAGACTCTACTACAACACTAACCGGACGGACCGACCTGCTCTGATACCAATTGTAACACCCCACTTTACCCCGTACCCGTAATATAATAAATATATAGAAACAATTCATGAAATTCATCAGAGTTCTCCAACATAGTGGGATATCACACTAAGTCACTTCATTTCATTAAAATAATCAATATTATTTAGTTTTCAAGTAAGCAGCGGAATATAAATCAATTCTCCAATATAATTCTCCTCGACACGAGGTCATACAACATAAGTCCAATAAATGAAGATATGTAACAATAAACAAATAAAGTAGTCAAATAACAACGTAATCCCGTCATCCCATGTTACGTATCAGAGCGACTCATAAGACTCGATCAAATAGCAACACACTCCAAGCACTACTCAGGTACCTGGTCACCTGTACTCCCAAGAGAGCACAGATACAACAACAAAAAGGGGTGAGAACTACATTCAATAAATAAAGGGTGAAATACACATGCTAAGGAGTAATTACACACCACATATACAATCATACATGATTATCGCATATACACGTGCCACCTCAATCACTTGTCACTCATAGCCCACATTCAATTACAATAATGCAATGTGACTCACTGACTCGACACAATGCATGTGGTACCAACACAATCTCATACGGTTCACACTAGAACCCGATTCCCGTCGGAATCCGGATAAGTCGTATATGCATTCCTCTGAACTACAATTTATCTTCACAACAACTTCCACAATGAAGTCCGGATGAAACTAGGCACCCATCATGGATTCCCACCTAGCCATCTCCACAAGACACATGATATGAAATGCAAGTCAACACAATTATGCAATGTAATACATCATGCATAATTCACGATCAATCTTGATCCACACGAGCCATCTGCTCATCGTAATCCTCTCGAGAATTACCACACTCGCACAAGATTGTCCACATTCGACCATCTTGGCCCACATCTATCAAAACACCAAGACATCATTGAACCAGAACATGATTCGTTACTAAAACATATACACAATTGACTTCTCAAACATAATTAGATATAAAATATTGGGAAAACAATTCCATTATCTATCCTATGTTATAGCTCTGTTCATTAGCTTTCCAACGCTTCGAACGGGGGTCAAAACGGACTTACGGATCCAAAGTTACGTCCAAAACAGTTTCGACCAAAAACATGAACAGTCGTGACGGACAGAAAGACGCTGTTACACTTCGGAACTGGTTTTCACTCAATTATTCTTGCGATTCACTTACTAAAAGCACCCAAAACATCACTAAAACATTCCTAAGGTTATACGGCAATAACGACACAACTTCTATGGTTTATTATGCTCATCTAGCAACATTTGCAACACTTAAAACACTATTTCCTGCAATTGCTCTGAGTACTTCAGAGTTACTCACATTTGAATATTCCTATTCCTATAGAGTCAAACATATCGCAATTTTTCCTTCAATTACACCCTACGACATTAAAATTACTCACTATCTAAAATTTAATCCTTCAGGGTCAGACATATAACAATGTCAAGATTCTGGCCACGAAGGTTCAATTTCCCATAAGTTTTTCCTATATTAATATTCAACGATACATATCATTTGGCCATTTGGTCATAACCTCAGATTCTTACGGTTACCTCCCTATTTCCCACAATTAACCCAAATCCCGAAACCTTAGGGAAACCTTAGAGCATCGTACTAATAACCATATCACACATTCATTTCTACATATTTGTCCAAATCCCTAAACCTTACATCACCATAACATACCGAAAGGTATTCATAGAAAACCATGAGAAGCAGTACTCCCTATACCATAATCATTCAAGAACAACAACAATTTTATGGAATTTATCATACTACGAAAATTAGATCAAGAATCCTCAAGAGCACATAATTCCTATGAGAGAAAGGACCTCTCATTACCCTCTCATGTTAATTCACCCATATTGAAATCCATCCGGCCCCCTTACCTCGATTAATTGCTCAATCGTTGAAGAATCTTGAAGGATTGACAGTCCTAGCCTCCTTCTCTTCCTCCTTGTTCTTCTTCTCACTTTTTCTCCAAAAACATTTCTCTGACAGTTTATCGTGTTCTAATTCTCTTTCCCCAAAAAACTTCTCTATTTCCTTTAATCCCTTATTTCTTATTTTATTATTTAAATCCTATAATAATAATAATAATAATAATAATGATAATATCATTAACATTTTTATTAATAATAGTTGGAATAATACTAATCACTATAATGCTCTCGATATCATAATTAACTTACTCCTTTATCTAGGTCCACAGTACCCCAACAAAGGTCACCTCTCTCCCTTACTCCTAACCTCATACCCTTAATTAAGGACACCACACAACTACACATCACAGAAAATACCAAAGCGACTGAATAATTTAAATGGGGTGTTACAACTCTCCCCCACTTAAAATATTTTCGTCCTCGAAAATGTACCTGTTGAGAACGGTTCCGCGTACGACTCTCGCATCTTACTCTCAAGCCAATTCATTCTTAAAATAACATCCAACTTGTTGAGTGGTAAAGAATTCAAGTCCACTCCAAAATCCTCACCAAAGATCGGCACCGGACAATTCAAACACACACATGACTATAAACATTCTATAGTCAGACTCTATTACAACACTAACTGGACGGACCGACCTGCTCTGATACCAATTGTAACACCCCACTTTACCCAGTACGCGTAATATAATAAATATATAGAAACAATTCATGAAATTCATCAGAGTTCTCCAACACAGTGGGATATCACACTAAGTCACTTCATTTCATTAAAATAATCAATATTATTTAGTTTTCAAGTAAGCAGCGGAATATAAATCAATTCTCCAATATAATTCTCCTCGACACGAGGTCATACAACATAAGTCCAATAAATGAAGATACGTAACAATAAACAAATAAAGTAGTCAAATAACAACGTAATACCGTCATCCCATGTTACGTACCAGAGCGACTCCTAAGACTCGATCAAATAGCAAGACACTCCAAGCACTACTCAGGTACCTGGTCACCTGTACTCCCAAGAGAGCACACACACAACAACAAAAAGGGGTGAGAACTACATTCAATAAATAAAGGGTGAAATACACATGCTAAGGAGTAGTTACACACCACACATACAATCATACATAATTAACGCATATACACGTGCCACCTCAATCACTTGGCACTCATAGCCCACATTCAATTACAATAATGCAATGTGACTCATTGACTTGACACAATGCATGTGGTACCAACACAATCTCATACGGTTCACACTAGAACCCGATTCCCGTCGGAATCCGGATAAGTCGTATATGCGTTCCTTTGAACTACAACTTATCTCCATAACAACTTCCACAATGAAGTCCGGATGAAACTAGGCACCCATCATGGATTCCCACCTAGCCATCTCCACAAGACACATGATATGAAATGCATGTCAACACAATTATGCAATGTAATATATCATGCATAATTCACGATCAATCTTGATCCACACGAGCCATCTGCTCATTGTAATCCTCTCGGGAATTACCACACTCGCACAAGATTATCCATATTCGACCATCTTGGCCCACATCTATCAAAACACCAAGACATCATTGAACCAGAACATGATTCGTTACTAAAACATATACACAATTGACTTCTCAAACATAATTAGATATAAAATATTGGGAAAACAATTCCATTATCTATCCTATGTTATAGCTCTGTTCATTAGCTTTCCAACGCTTCGAACGGAGGTCAAAACGGACTTACGGATCCAGAGTTACGTCCAAAACAGTTTCGACCGAAAACATGAACAGTCGTGACGGACAGAAAGACGCTGTTACGCTCCGGAACTGGTTTTCACTCAATTATTCTTGCGAATCACTTACTCAAAGCACCCAAAACATCACTAAAACATTCCTAAGGTTATACGGCAATAACGACACAACTTCTATGGTTTATTATGCTTATCTGGCAACATTTGCAACACATAAAACACTATTTCCTGCAATCGCTCTGAGTACTTCAGAGTTACTCACATTTGAATATTCCTATTCCTATAGGATCAAACATATCACAATTTTTCCTTCAATTACACCCTACGACATTAAAATTACTCACTATCTAATATTTCATCCTTCAGGGTCAGACATATAACAATGTCAAGGTTCTGGCCACGAAGGTTCAATTTCCCATATGTTTTTCCTATATTAATATTCAACGATACATATCATTTGGCCATTTGTTCATAACCTCAGATTCTTACGGTTACCTCCCTATTTCCCACAATTAACCCAAATCCCGAAACCTTAGGGAAACCTTAGAGCATCGTACTAATAACCATATCACACATTCATTTCTACATATTTGTCCAAATCCCTAAACCTTACATCACCACAACATACCGAAAGGTATACATAGAAAACTATGAGAAGCAGTACTCCCCATACCATAATCATTCAAGAACAACAACAATTTTATGGAATTTATCATACTACGAAAATTAGATCAAGAATCCTCAAGAGCACATAATTCCTATGAGAGAAAGGACCTCTCACTACCCTCTCATGTTAATTCACCCATATTGAAATCCATTCGCCCCCCTTACCTCGATTAATTGCTCAATCGTTAAAGAATCTTGAAGGATTGACAGTCCTAGCCTCCTTCTCTTCCTCCTTGTTCTTCTTCTCACTTTTTCTCCCAAAACATTTCTCTGACAGTTTATCGTGTTCTAATTCTTTTTCCCCAAAAAACTTCTCTATTTCCTTTAATCCCTTATTTCTTATTTTATTATTTAAATCCTATAATAATAATAATAATAATAATAATAATAATAATAATAATAATAATAATAATAATAATAATAATAATAATAATAATAATAATAATAATAATAATGATAATCTCATTAACATTATTATTAATAATAGTTGGAATAATACTAATCACTATAATGCTCTCGATATCATAATTAACTTACTCCTTTATCTAGGTCCACAGTACCCCAACTAAGGTCACCTCTCTCCCTTACTCCTAACCTCATACCCTTAATTAAGGATACCACACAACTACACATCACAGAAAATACCAAAGCGACTGAATAATTTAAATGGGGTGTTACAACTCTCCTCCACTTAAAATATTTTCGTCCTCGAAAATGTACCTGATGAGAACGGTTCCGGATACGATTCTCGCATCTTACTCTCAAGCCAATTCATTTCTAAAATAACATCCAACTTGCTGAGTGATAAACAATTCAAGTCCACTCCAAAATCCTCACCAAAGATCGACACCGGACAATTCAAACACACACATGACTATAAACATTCTATAGTCAGACTCTACTACAACACTAACCGGACGGACCGACCTGCTCTGATACCAATTGTAACACCCCACTTTACCCCGTACCCGTAATATAATAAATATATAGAAACAATTCATGAAATTCATCAGAGTTCTCCAACATAGTGGGATATCACTCTAAGTCACTTCATTTCATTAAAATAATCAATATTATTTAGTTTTCAAGTAAGCAGCGGAATATAAATCAATTCTCCAATATAATTCTCCTCGACACGAGGTCATACAACATAAGTCCAATAAATGAAGATACGTAACAATAAACAAATAAAGTAGTCAAATAACAACGTAATCCCGTCATCCCATGTTACGTATCAGAGCGACTCATAAGACTCGATCAAATAGCAACACACTCCAAGCACTACTCAGGTACCTGGTCACCTGTACTCCCAAGAGAGCACAGATACAACAACAAAAAGGGGTGAGAACTACATTCAATAAATAAAGGGTGAAATACACATGCTAAGAAGTAGTTACACACCACACATACAATCATACATAATTAACGCATATACACGTGCCACCTCAATCACTTGGCACTCATAGCCCACATTCAATTACAATAATGCAATGTGACTCATTGACTCGACACAATGCATGTGGTACCAACACAATCTCATACGGTTCACACTAGAACCCGATTCCCGTCGGAATCCGGATAAGTCGTATATGCGTTCCTTTGAACTACAACTTATCTCCACAACAACTTCCACAATGAAGTCCGGATGAAACTAGGCACCCATCATGGATTCCCACCTAGCCATCTCCACAAGACACATGATATGAAATGCATGTCAACACAATTGTGCAATGTAATATATCATGCATAATTCATGATCAATCTTGATCCACACGAGCCATCTGCTCATCGTAATCCTCTCGGGAATTACCACACTCGCACAAGATTATCCATATTCGACCATGTTGGCCCACATCTATCAAAACACCAAGACATCATTGAACCAGAACATGATTCGTTACTAAAACATATACACAATTGATTTCTCAAACATAATTAGATATAAAATATTGGGAAAACAATTCCATTATCTATCCTATGTTATAGCTCTGTTCATTATCTTTCCAACGCTTCGAACGGAGGTCAAAACGGACTTACGGATCCAGAGTTACGTCCAAAACAGTTTCGACCGAAAACATGAACAGTCGTGACGGACAGAAAGACGCTGTTACGCTCCGGAACTGGTTTTCACTCAATTATTCTTGCGAATCACTTACTCAAAGCACCCAAAACATCACTAAAACATTCCTAAGGTTATACGGCAATAACGACACAACTTCTATGGTTTATTATGCTTATCTGGCAACATTTGCAACACATAAAACACTATTTCCTGCAATCGCTCTGAGTACTTCAGAGTTACTCACATTTGAATATTCCTATTCCTATAGGATCAAACATATCACAATTTTTCCTTCAATTACACCCTACGACATTAAAATTACTCACTATCTAATATTTAATCCTTCAGGGTCAGACATATAACAATGTCAAGGTTCTGGCCACGAAGGTTCAATTTCCCATATGTTTTTCCTATATTAATATTCAACGATACATATCATTTGGCCATTTGTTCATAACCTCAGATTCTTACGGTTACCTCCCTATTTCCCACAATTAACCCAAATCCCGAAACCTTAGGGAAACCTTAGAGCATCGTACTAATAACCATATCACACATTCATTTCTACATATTTGTCCAAATCCCTAAACCTTACATCACCACAACATACCGAAAGGTATACATAGAAAACTATGAGAAGCAGTACTCCCCATACCATAATCATTCAAGAACAGCAACAATTTTATGGAATTTATCATACTACGAAAATTAGATCAAGAATCCTCAAGAGCACATAATTCCTATGAGAGAAAGGACCTCTCATTACCCTCTCATGTTAATTCACCCATATTGAAATGCATCCGGCCCCCTTACCTCGATTAATTGCTCAATCGTTGAAGAATCTTGAAGGATTGACAGTCCTAGCCTCCTTCTCTTCCTCCTTGTTCTTCTTCTCACTTTTTCTCCCAAAACATTTCTCTGACAGTTTATCGTGTTCTAATTCTCTTTCCCCAAAAAACTTCTCTATTTCCTTTAATCCCTTATTTCTTATTTTATTATTTAAATCCTATAATAATAATAATAATAATAATAATAATGATAATATCATTAACATTATTATTAATAATAGTTGGAATAATACTAATCACTATAATGCTCTCGATGTCATAATTAACTTACTCCTTTATCTAGGTCCACAGTACCCCAACAAAGGTCACCTCTCTCCCTTACTCCTAACCTCATACCCTTAATTAAGGACACCACACAACTACACATCACAGAAAATACCAAAGCGACTGAATAATTTAAATGGGGTGTTACAACTCTCCCCCACTTAAAATATTTTCGTCCTCGAAAATGTACCTGTTGAGAACGGTTCCGCGTACGACTCTCGCATCTTACTGTCAAGCCAATTCATTCTTAAAATAACATCCAACTTGTTGAGTGGTAAAGAATTCAAGTCCACTCCAAAATCCTCACCAAAGATCGGCACCGGACAATTCAAACACACACATGACTATAAACATTCTATAGTCAGACTCTATTACAACACTAATTGGACGGACCGACCTGCTCTGATACCAATTGTAACACCCCACTTTACCCCGTACGCGTAATATAATAAATATATAGAAACAATTCATGAAATTCATCAGAGTTCTCCAACACAGTGGGATATCACACTAAGTCACTTCATTTCATTAAAATAATCAATATTATTTAGTTTTCAAGTAAGCAGCGGAATATAAATCAATTCTCCAATATAATTCTCCTCGACACGAGGTCATACAACATAAGTCCAATAAATGAAGATACGTAACAATAAACAAATAAAGTAGTCAAATAACAACGTAATACCGTCATCCCATGTTACGTATCAGAGCGAATCCTAAGACTCGATCAAATAGCAACACACTCCAAGCACTACTCAGGTACCTGGTCACCTGTACTCCCAAGAGAGCACAAATACAACAACAAAAAGGGGTGAGAACTACATTCAATAAATAAAGGGTGAAATACACATGCTAAGAAGTAGTTACACACCACACATACAATCATACATAATTAACGCATATACACGTGCCACCTCAATCACTTGGCACTCATAGCCCACATTCAATTACAATAATGCAATGTGACTCATTGACTCGACACAATGCATGTGGTACCAACACAATCTCATACGGTTCACACTAGAACCCGATTCCCGTCGGAATCCGGATAAGTCGTATATGCGTTCCTTTTAACTACAACTTATCTCCACAACAACTTCGACAATGAAGTCCGGATGAAACTAGGCACCCATCATGGATTCCCACCTAGCCATCTCCACAAGACACATGATATGAAATGCATGTCAACCCAATTATGCAATGTAATATATCATGCATAATTCACGATAAATCTTGATCCACACGAGCCATCTGCTCATCGTAATCCTCTCGGGAATTACCACACTCGCACAAGATTATCCATATTCGACCATCTTGGCCCACATCTATCAAAACACCAAGACATCATTGAACCAGAACATGATTCGTTACTAAAACATATACACAATTGACTTCTTAAACATAATTAGATATAAAATATTGGGAAAACAATTCCATTATCTATCCTATGTTATAGCTCTGTTCATTAGCTTTCCAACGCTTCGAACGGAGGTCAAAACGGACTTACGGATCCAGAGTTACGTCCAAAACAGTTTCGACCGAAAACATGAACAGTCGTGACGGACAGAAAGACGCTGTTACGCTCCGGAACTGGTTTTCACTCAATTATTCTTGCGAATCACTTACTCAAAGCACCCAAAACATCACTAAAACATTCCTAAGGTTATACGGCAATAACGACACAACTTCTATGGTTTATTATGCTTATCTGGCAACATTTGCAACACATAAAACACTATTTCCTGCAATCGCTCTGAGTACTTCAGAGTTACTCACATTTGAATATTCCTATTCCTATAGGATCAAACATATCACAATTTTTCCTTCAATTACACCCTACGACATTAAAGTTACTCACTATCTAATATTTAATCCTTCAGGGTCAGACATATAACAATGTCAAGGTTCTGGCCACGAAGGTTCAATTTCCCATATGTTTTTCCTATATTAATATTCAACGATACATATCATTTGGCCATTTGTTCATAACCTCAGATTCTTACGGTTACCTCCCTATTTCCCACAATTAACCCAAATCCCGAAACCTTAGGGAAACCTTAGAGCATCGTACTAATAACCATATCACACATTCATTTCTACATATTTGTCCAAATCCCTAAACCTTACATCACCACAACATACCGAAAGGTATACATAGAAAACTATGAGAAGCAGTACTCCCCATACCATAATCATTCAAGAACAGCAACAATTTTATGGAATTTATCATACTACGAAAATTAGATCAAGAATCCTCAAGAGCACATAATTCCTATGAGAGAAAGGACCTCTCACTACCCTCTCATGTTAATTCACCCATATTGAAATCCATTCGCCCCCCTTACCTCGATTAATTGCTCAATCGTTAAAGAATCTTGAAGGATTGACAGTCCTAGCCTCCTTCTCTTCCTCCTTGTTCTTCTTCTCACTTTTTCTCCCAAAACATTTCTCTGACAGTTTATCGTGTTCTAATTCTTTTTCCCCAAAAAACTTCTCTATTTCCTTTAATCCCTTATTTCTTATTTTATTATTTAAATCCTATAATAATAATAATAATAATAATAATAATAATAATAATAATAATAATAATAATAATAATAATAATAATGATAATCTCATTAACATTATTATTAATAATAGTTGGAATAATCCTAATCACTATAATGCTCTCGATATCATAATTAACTTACTCCTTTATCTAGGTCCACAGTACCCCAACTAAGGTCACCTCTCTCCCTTACTCCTAACCTCATACCCTTAATTAAGGACACCACACAACTACACATCACAGAAAATACCAAAGCGACTGAATAATTTAAATGGGGTGTTACAACTCTCCCCCACTTAAAATATTTTTGTCCTCGAAAATGTACCTGATGAGAACGGTTCCGCGTACGACTCTCGCATCTTACTCTCAAGCCAATTCATTCTTAAAATAACATCCAACTTGTTGAGTGGTAAACAATTCAAGTCCACTCCAAAATACTCACCAAAGATCGGCACCGGACAATTCAAACACACACATGACTATAAACATTCTATAGTCAGACTCTACTACAACACTAACCGGACGGACCGACCTGCTCTGATACCAATTGTAACACCCCACTTTACCCCGTACGCGTAATATAATAAATTTATAGAAACAATTCATGAAATTCATCAGAGTTCTCCATCACAGTGGGATATCACACTAAGTCACTTCATTTCATTAAAATAATCAATATTATTTAGTTTTCAAGTAAGCAGCGGAATATAAATCAATTCTCCAATATAATTCTCCTCGACACGAGGTCATACAACATAAGTCCAATAAATGAAGATACGTAACAATAAACAAATAAAGTAGTCAAATAACAACGTAATACCGTCATCCCATGTTACGTATCAGAGCGACTTCTAAGACTCGATCAAATAGCAACACACTCCAAGCACTACTCAGGTACCTGGTCACCTGTACTCCCAAGAGAGCACACATACAACAACAAAAAGGGGTGAGAACTACATTCAATAAATAAAGGGTGAAATACACATGCTAAGAAGTAGTTACACACCACACATACAATCATACATAATTAACGCATATACACGTGCCACCTCAATCACTTGGCACTCATAGCCCACATTCAATTACAATAATGCAATGTGACTCATTGACTCGACACAATGTATGTGGTACCAACACAATCTCATACGGTTCACACTAGAACCCGATTCCCGTCGGAATCCGGATAAGTCGTATATGCGTTCCCTTGAACTGCAACTTATCTCCACAACAACTTCCACAATGAAGTCCGAATGAAACTAGGCACCCATCATGGATTCCCACCTAGCCATCTCCACAAGACACATGATATGAAATGCATGTCAACACAATTATGCAATGTAATACATCATGCATAATTCACGATCAATCTTGATCCACACGAGCCATCTGCTCATCGTAATCCTCTCGGAAATTACCACACTCGCACAAGATTGTCCACATTCGACCATCTTGGCCCACATCTATCAAAAAAACCAAGACATCATTGAACCAGAACATGATTCGTTACTAAAACATATACACAATTGACTTCTCAAACATAATTAGATATAAAATATTGGGAAAACAATTCCATTATCTAACCTATGTTATGGCTCTGTTCATTAGCTTTCCAAAGCTTCGAACGGGGGTCAAAACGGACTTACGGATCCAAAGTTACGTCCAAAACAGTTTCGACCGAAAACATGAACAGTCGTGACGGACAGAAAGACGCTGTTACGCTTCAGAACTGGTTTTCACTCAATTATTCTTGCGAATCACTTACTAAAAGCACCCAAAACATCACTAAAACATTCCTAAGGTTATACGGCAATTACGACACAACTTCTATGGTTTATTATGCTCATCTGGCAACATTTGCAACACTTAAAACACTATTTCCTGCAATTGCTCTGAGTACTTCAAAGTTACTCACATTTGAATATTCCTATTCCTATAGGGTCAAACATATCACAATTTTTCCTTCAATTACACCCTACGGCATTAAAATTACTCACTATCTAATATTTAATCCTTCTGGGTCAGACATATAACAATGTCAAGATTCTGGCCACGAAGGTTCAATTTCCCATAAGTTTTTCCTATATTAATATTCAACGATACATATCATTTGGCCATTTGGTCATAACCTCAGATTCTTACGGTTACCTCCCTATTTCCCACTATTAACCCAAATCCCGAAACCTTAGGGAAACCTTAGAGCATCGTACTAATAACCATATCACACATTCATTTCTACATATTTGTCCAAATCCCTAAACCTTACATCACCACAACATACCGAAAGGTATACATAGAAAACTATGAGAAGCAGTACTCCCCATACCATAATCATTCAAGAACAACAACAATTTTATGGAATTTATCATACTACGAAAATTAGATCAAGAATCCTCAAGAGCACATAATTCCTATGAGAGAAAGGACCTCTCACTACCCTCTCATGTTAATTCACCCATATTGAAATCCATTCGCCCCCCTTATCTCGATTAATTGCTCAATCATTGAAGAATCTTGAAGGATTGACAGTCCTAGCCTCCTTCTCTTCTTCCTTGTTCTTCTTCTCACTTTTTCTCCTAAAACATTTCTCTGACAGTTTATCGTGTTCTAATTCTCTTTCCCCAAAAAACTTCTCTATTTCCTTTAATCCCTTATTTCTTATTTTATTATTTAAATCCTATAATAATAATAATAATAATAATAATAATAATAATAATAATGATAATCTCATTAACATTATTATTAATAATAGTTGGAATAATACTAATCACTATAATGCTCTCGATATCATAATTAACTTACTCCTTTATCTAGGTCCACAGTACCCCAACTAAGGTCACCTCTCTCCCTTACTCCTAACCTCATACCCTTAATTAAGGACACCACACAACTACACATCACAGAAAATACCAAAGCGACTGAATAATTTAAATGGGGTGTTACAACTCTCCCCCACTTAAAATATTTTTGTCCTCGAAAATGTACCTGATGAGAACGGTTCCGCGTACGACTCTCGCATCTTACTCTCAAGCCAATTCATTCTTAAAATAACATCCAACTTGTTGAGTGGTAAACAATTCAAGTCCACTCCAAAATACTCACCAAAGATCGGCACCGGACAATTCAAACACACACATGACTATAAACATTCTATAGTCAGACTCTACTACAACACTAACCGGACGGACCGACCTGCTCTGATACCAATTGTAACACCCCACTTTACCCCGTACGCGTAATATAATAAATTTATAGAAACAATTCATGATATTCATCAGAGTTCTCCATCACAGTGGGATATCACACTAAGTCACTTCATTTCATTAAAATAATCAATATTATTTAGTTTTCAAGTAAGCAGCGGAATATAAATCAATTCTCCAATATAATTCTCCTCGACACGAGGTCATACAACATAAGTCCAATAAATGAAGATACGTAACAATAAACAAATAAAGTAGTCAAATAACAACGTAATACCGTCATCCCATGTTACCTATCAGAGCGACTCCTAAGACTCGATCAAATAGCAACACACTCCAAGCACCACTCAGGTACCTGGTCACCTGTACTCCCAAGAGAGCACAAATACAACAACAAAAAGGGGTGAGAACTACATTCAATAAATAAAGGGTGAAATACACATGCTAAGAAGTAGTTACACACCACACATACAATCATACATAATTAACGCATATACACGTGCCACCTCAATCACTTGGCACTCATAGCCCACATTCAATTACAATAATGCAATGTGACTCATTGACTCGACACAATGTATGTGGTATCAACACAATCTCATACGGTTCACACTAGAACCCGATTCCCGTCGGAATCCGGATAAGTCGTATATGCGTTCCCTTGAACTGCAACTTATCTCCACAACAACTTCCACAATAAAGTCCGAATGAAACTAGGCACCCATCATGGATTCCCACCTAGCCATCTCCACAAGACACATGATATGAAATGCATGTCAACACAATTATGCAATGTAATACATCATGCATAATTCACGATCAATCTTGATCCACACGAGCCATCTGCTCATCGTAATCCTCTCGGAAATTACCACACTCGCACAAGATTGTCCATATTCGACCATCTTGGCCCACATCTATCAAAACACCAAGACATCATTGAACCAGAACATGATTCGTTACTAAAACATATACACAATTGACTTCTCAAACATAATTAGATATAAAATATTGGGAAAACAATTCCATTATCTATACTATGTTATAGCTTTGTTCATTAGCTTTCCAACGCTTCGAACGGGGGTCAAAACGGACTTACGGATCCAAAGTTACGTCCAAAACAGTTTCGACCGAAAACATGAACAGTCGTGACGGACAGAAAGACGCTGTTACGCTCCGGAACTGGTTTTCACTCAATTATTCTTGCGAATCACTTACTCAAAGCACCCAAAACATCACTAAAACATTCCTAAGGTTATACGGCAATAACGACACAACTTCTATGGTTTATTATGCTTATCTGGCAACATTTGCAACACATAAAACACTATTTCCTGCAATCGCTCTGAGTACTTCAGAGTTACTCACATTTGAATATTCCTATTCCTATAGGATCAAACATATCACAATTTTTCCTTCAATTACACCCTACGACATTAAATTACTCACTATCTAATATTTAATCCTTCAGGGTCAGACATATAACAATGTCAAGGTTCTGGCCACGAAGGTTCAATTTCCCATAAGTTTTTCCTATATTAATATTCAACGATACATATCATTTGGCCATTTGTTCATAACCTCAGATTCTTACGGTTACCTCCCTATTTCCCATAATTAACCTAAATCCCGAAACCTTAGGGAAACCTTAGAGCATCGTACTAATAACCATATCACACATTCATTTCTACATATTTGTCCAAATCCCTAAACCTTACATCACCACAACATACCGAAAGGTATACATAGAAAACTATGAGAAACAGTACTCCCCATACCATAATCATTCAAGAACAGCAACAATTTTATGCAATTTATCATACTACGAAAATTAGATCAAGAATCCTCAAGAGCACATAATTCCTATGAGAGAAAGGACCTCTCACTACCCTCTCATGTTAATTCACCCATATTGAAATCCATTCGCCCTCTTACCTCGATTAATTGCTCAATCGTTGAAGAATCTTGAAGGATTGACAGTCCTAGCCTCCTTCTCTTCCTCCTTGTTCTTCTTCTCACTTTTTCTCCCAAAACATTTCTCTGACAGTTTATCGTGTTCTAATTCTCTTTCCCCAAAAAACTTCTCTATTTCCTTTAATCCCTTATTTCTTATTTTATTATTTAAATCCTATAATAATAATAATAATAATAATAATAATAATGATAATCTCATTAACATTATTATTAATAATAGTTTGAATAATACTAATCACTATAATGCTCTCGATATCATAATTAACTTACTCCTTTATCTAGGTCCACAGTACCCCAACTAAGGTCATCTCTCTCCCTTACTCCTAACCTCATACCCTTAATTAAGGACACCACACAACTACACATCACAGAAAATACCAAAGCGACTGAATAATTTAAATGGGGTGTTACAACTCTCCCTCACTTAAAATATTTACGTCCTCGAAAATGTACCTGATGAGAACGGTTCCGGATACGACTCTCGCATCTTACTCTCAAGCCAATTCATTCCTAATATAACATCCAACTTGCTGAGTGGTAAACAATTCAAGTCCACTCCAAAATCCTCACCAAAGATCGACACCAGACAATTCAAACACACACATGACTATAAACATTCTATAGCCAGACTCTACTACAACACTGACTGGACGGACCGACCTGCTCTGATATCAATGGTAACACCCCACATTACCCCGTACGCGTAATATAATAAATATATAGAAACAATTCATAAAATTCATCAGTTTTCTCCAACACAGTGGGATATCACACTAAGTCACTTCATTTCATTAAAATAATCAATATTATTTAGTTTTCAAGTAAGCAGCGGAATATAAATCAATTCTCCAATATAATTCTCCTCGACACGAGGTCATAAAACATAAGTCCAATAAATGAAGATACGTAACAATAAACAAATAAAGTAGTCAAATAACAACGTAATCCCGTCATCCCATGTTACGTATCAGAGAGACTCCTAAGACTCGATCAAATAGCAACACACTCCAAGCACTACTCAGGTACCTGGTCACCTGTACTCCCAAGAGAGCACACATACAACAACAAAAAGGGGTGAGAATTACATTCAATAAATAAAGGGTGAAATACACATGCTAAGGAGTAGTTACACACCGCACATACAATCGTACATAATTAACGCATATACACGTGCCACCTCAATCACTTGGCACTCATAGCCCACATTCAATTACAATAATGCAATGTGACTCACTGACTCGACACAATGCATGTGGTACCATCACAATCTCATACGGTTCACACTAGAACCTGATTCCCGTCGGAATCCGGATAAGTCGTATATGCGTTCCTCTGAACTATAACTTATCTCCACAATAACTTCCATAATGAATTCCGGATGAAACTAGGCACCCATCAAGGATTCCCACCTAGCCATCTCCACAAGACACATGATATGAAATGCATGTCAACACAATTATGCATAATTCACGATCAATCTTGATCCACACGAGCCATCTACTCATCGTAATCCTCTCGAGAATTACCATACTCGCACAAGATTGTCCACATTCGACCATCTTGGCCCACATCTATCAAAACACCAAGACATCATTGAACCAGAACATGATTCGTTACTAAAACATATACACAATTGACTTCTCAAACATAATTAGATATAAAATATTGGGAAAACAATTCCATTATCTAACCTATGTTATGGCTCTGTTCATTAGCTTTCCAAAGCTTCGAACGGGGGTCAAAACGGACTTACGGATCCAAAGTTACGTCCAAAACAGTTTCGACCGAAAACATGAACAGTCGTGACGGACAGAAAGACGCTGTTACGCTTCGGAATTGGTTTTCACTCAATTATTCTTGCGAATCACTTACTAAAAGCACCCAAAACATCACTAAAACATTCCTAAGGTTATACGGCAATTACGACACAACTTCTATGGTTTATTATGCTCATCTGGCAACATTTGCAACACTTAAAACACTATTTCCTGCAATTGCTCTGAGTACTTCAAAGTTAATCACATTTGAATATTCCTATTCCTATAGGGTCAAACATATCACAATTTTTCCTTCAATTACACCCTACGACATTAAAATTACTCACTATCTAATATTTAATCCTTCTGGGTCAGACATATAACAATGTCAAGATTCTGGCCACGAAGGTTCAATTTCCCATAAGTTTTTCCTATATTAATATTCAACGATACATATCATTTGGCCATTTGGTCATAACCTCAGATTCTTACGGTTACCTCCCTATTTCCCACTATTAACCCAAATCCCGAAACCTTAGGGAAACCTTAGAGCATCGTACTAATAACCATATCACACATTCATTTCTACATATTTGTCGAAATCCCTAAACCTTACATCACCACAACATACCGAAAGGTATACATAGAAAACTATGAGAAGCAGTACTCCCCATACCATAATCATTCAAGAACAACAACAATTTTATGGAATTTATCATACTACGAAAATTAGATCAAGAATCCTCAAGAGCACATAATTCCTATGAGAGAAAGGACCTCTCACTACCCTCTCATGTTAATTCACCCATATTGAAATCCATTCGCCCCCCTTATCTCGATTAATTGCTCAATCATTGAAGAATCTTGAAGGATTGACAGTCCTAGCCTCCTTCTCTTCCTCCTTGTTCTTCTTCTCACTTTTTCTCCTAAAACATTTCTCTGACAGTTTATCGTGTTCTAATTCTCTTTCCCCAAAAAACTTCTCTATTTCCTTTAATCCCTTATTTCTTATTTTATTATTTAAATCCTATAATAATAATAATAATAATAATAATAATAATAATGATAATCTCATTAACATTATTATTAATAATAGTTGGAATAATACTAATCACTATAATGCTCTCGATATCATAATTAACTTACTCCTTTATCTAGGTCCACAGTACCCCAACTAAGGTCACCTCTCTCCCTTACTCCTAACCTCATACCCTTAATTAAGGACACCACACAACTACACATCACAGAAAATACCAAAGCGACTGAATAATTTAAATGGGGTGTTACAACTCTCCCCCACTTAAAATATTTTTGTCCTCGAAAATGTACCTGATGAGAACGGTTCCGCGTACGACTCTCGCATCTTACTCTCAAGCCAATTCATTCTTAAAATAACATCCAACTTGTTGAGTGGTAAACAATTCAAGTCCACTCCAAAATACTCACCAAAGATCGGCACCGGACAATTCAAACACACACATGACTATAAACATTCTATAGTCAGACTCTACTACAACACTAACCGGACGGACCGACCTGCTCTGATACCAATTGTAACACCCCACTTTACCCCGTACGCGTAATATAATAAATTTATAGAAACAATTCATGAAATTCATCAGAGTTCTCCATCACAGTGGGATATCACACTAAGTCACTTCATTTCATTAAAATAATCAATATTATTTAGTTTTCAAGTAAGCAGCGGAATATAAATCAATTCTCCAATATAATTCTCCTCGACACGAGGTCATACAACATAAGTCCAATAAATGAAGATACGTAACAATAAACAAATAAAGTAGTCAAATAACAACGTAATACCATCATCCCATGTTACGTATCAGAGCGACTCCTAAGACTCGATCAAATAGAAACACACTCCAAGCACTACTCAGGTACCTGGTCACCTGTACTCCCAAGAGAGCACAAATACAACAACAAAAAGGGGTGAGAACTACATTCAATAAATAAAGGGTGAAATACACATGCTAAGAAGTAGTTACACACCACACATACAATCATACATAATTAACGCATATACACGTGCCACCTCAATCACTTGGCACTCATAGCCCACATTCAATTACAATAATGCAATGTGACTCATTGACTCGACACAATGTATGTGGTACCAACACAATCTCATACGGTTCACACTAGAACCCGATTCCCGTCGGAATCCGGATAAGTCGTATATGCGTTCCCTTGAACTGCAACTTATCTCCACAACAACTTCCACAATGAAGTCCGAATGAAACTAGGCACCCATCATGGATTCCCACCTAGCCATCTCCACAAGACACATGATATGAAATGCATGTCAACACAATTATGCAATGTAATACATCATGCATAATTCACGATCAATCTTGATCCACACGAGCCATCTGCTCATCGTAATCCTCTCGGAAATTACCACACTCGCACAAGATTGTCCATATTCGACCATCTTGGCCCACATCTATCAAAACACCAAGACATCATTGAACCAGAACATGATTCGTTACTAAAACATATACACAATTGACTTCTCAAACATAATTAGATATAAAATATTGGGAAAACAATTCCATTATCTATCCTATGTTATAGATCTGTTCATTAGCTTTCCAACGCTTCGAACGGGGGTCAAAACGGACTTACGGATCCAAAGTTACGTCCAAAACAGTTTCGACCGAAAACATGAACAGTCGTGACGGACAGAAAGACGCTGTTACGCTCCGGAACTGGTTTTCACTCAATTATTCTTGCGAATCACTTACTCAAAGCACCCAAAACATCACTAAGACATTCCTAAGGTTATACGGCAATAACGACACAACTTCTATGGTTTATTATGCTTATCTGGCAACATTTGCAACACATAAAACACTATTTCCTGCAATCGCTCTGAGTACTTCAGAGTTACTCACATTTGAATATTCCTATTCCTATAGGATCAAACATATCACAATTTTTCCTTCAATTACACCCTACGACATTAAATTACTCACTATCTAATATTTAATCCTTCAGGGTCAGACATATAACAATGTCAAGGTTCTGGCCACGAAGGTTCAATTTCCCATAAGTTTTTCCTATATTAATATTCAACGATACATATCATTTGGCCATTTGTTCATAACCTCAGATTCTTACGGTTACCTCCCTATTTCCCACAATTAACCTAAATCCCGAAACCTTAGGGAAACCTTAGAGCATCGTACTAATAACCATATCACACATTCATTTCTACATATTTGTCCAAATCCCTAAACCTTACATCACCACAACATACCGAAAGGTATACATAGAAAACTATGAGAAACAGTACTCCCCATACCATAATCATTCAAGAACAGCAACAATTTTATGCAATTTATCATACTACGAAAATTAGATCAAGAATCCTCAAGAGCACATAATTCCTATGAGAGAAAGGACCTCTCACTACCCTCTCATGTTAATTCACCCATATTGAAATCCATTCGCCCCCTTACCTCGATTAATTGCTCAATCGTTGAAGAATCTTAAAGGATTGACAGTCCTAGCCTCCTTCTCTTCCTCCTTGTTCTTCTTCACACTTTTTCTCCCAAAACATTTCTCTGACAGTTTATCGTGTTCTAATTCTCTTTCCCCAAAAAACTTCTCTATTTCCTTTAATCCCTTATTTCTTATTTTATTATTTAAATCCTATAATAATAATAATAATAATAATAATAATAATAATAATGATAATCTCATTAACATTATTATTAATAATAGTTTGAATAATACTAATCACTATAATGCTCTCGATATCATAATTAACTTACTCCTTTATCTAGGTCCACAGTACCCCAACTAAGGTCATCTCTCTCCCTTACTCCTAACCTCATACCCTTAATTAAGGACACCACACAACTACACATCACAGAAAATACCAAAGCGACTGAATAATTTAAATGGGGTGTTACAACTCTCCCTCACTTAAAATATTTACGTCCTCGAAAATGTACCTGATGAGAACGGTTCCGGATACGACTCTCGCATCTTACTCTCAAGCCAATTCATTCCTAATATAACATCCAACTTGCTGAGTGGTAAACAATTCAAGTCCACTCCAAAATCCTCACCAAAGATCGACACCAGACAATTCAAACACACACATGACTATAAACATTCTATAGCCAGACTCTACTACAACACTGACTGGACGGACCGACCTGCTCTGATATCAATGGTAACACCCCACTTTACCCCGTACGCGTAATATAATAAATATATAGAAACAATTCATAAAATTCATCAGTTTTCTCCAACACAGTGGGATATCACACTAAGTCACTTCATTTCATTAAAATAATCAATATTATTTAGTTTTCAAGTAAGCAGCAGAATATAAATCAATTCTCCAATATAATTCTCCTCGACACGAGGTCATAAAACATAAGTCCAATAAATGAAGATACGTAACAATAAACAAATAAAGTAGTCAAATAACAACGTAATCCCGTCATCCCATGTTACGTATCAGAGAGACTCCTAAGACTCGATCAAATAGCAACACACTCCAAGCACTACTCAGGTACCTGGTCACCTGTACTCCCAAGAGAGCACACATACAACAACAAAAAGGGGTGAGAATTACATTCAATAAATAAAGGGTGAAATACACATGCTAAGGAGTAGTTACACACCGCACATACAATCGTACATAATTAACGCATATACACGTGCCACCTCAATCACTTGGCACTCATAGCCCACATTCAATTACAATAATGCAATGTGACTCACTGACTCGACACAATGCATGTGGTACCATCACAATCTCATACGGTTCACACTAGAACCTGATTCCCGTCGGAATCCGGATAAGTCGTATATGCGTTCCTCTGAACTATAACTTATCTCCACAATAACTTCCATAATGAATTCCGGATGAAACTAGGCAGCCATCATAGATTCCCACCTAGCCATCTCCACAAGACACATGATATGAAATGCATGTCAACACAATTATGCAATGTAATAAATCATGCATAATTCATGATCAATCTTGATCCACACGAGCCATCTTCTCATCGTAATTCTCTCGGGTATTACCACACTCGCACATGATTGTCCACATTCGACCATCTTGGCCCACATCTATCAAAACACCAAGACATCATTGAACCAGAACATGATTCGTTACAAAACATATACACAATTGACTTCTCAAACATAATTAGATACAAATAGTGGGAAAACAATTCCATTATCTATCCTATGTGATAGCTCTATTCATTAGCTTTCCAACACTTCGAACGGGGGTCAAAACGGACTTACGGATCCAAAGTTACGTCCAAATCAGTTTCGACCGAAAACATGAACAGTCGTGACGGACAGAAAGACGCTGTTACGCTCTGGAACTGGTTTTCACTCAATTATTCTTGCGAATCACTTACTCAAAGCACCCAAAACATCACTAAAACATTCCTAAGGTTATACGGCAATAACGACACAACTTCTATGGTTTATTATGCTCATTTGGCAACATTTGCAACACATAAAACACTATTTCCTACAATTGCTCTGAGTACTTCAGAGTTACTTACATTTGAATATTCCTATTCCTATAGGGTCAAACAAATCACAATTTTTCCTTCAATTAAACCCTACGACATTAAAATTACTCACTAACTAATATTTCATCCTTCAGGGTCAGACATATAACAATGTCAAGGTTCTGGCCACGAAGGTTCAATTTCCCATAAGTTTTTCCTATATTAATATTCAACGATACATATAATTTGGCCATTTGGTCATAACCTCAGATTCTTACGGTTACCTCCCTATTTCCCACAATTAACCCAAATCCCGAAACCTTAGGGAAACCTTAGAGCATCGTACTAATAACCATATAACACATTCATTTCTACATATTTGCCCAAATCCCTAAACCTTACATCACCATAACATACCAAAAGGTATACATAGAAAACTATGAGAAGCAGTACTCCCCATACCATAATCATTCAAGAACAGCAACAATTTTATGGAATTTATCATGCTACGAAAATTAGATCAAGAATCCTCAAGAGCACATAATTCCTATGAGAGAAAGCACCTCTCACTACCCTCTCATGTTAATTCACCCATATTGAAATCCATTCTCCCCCTTACCTCGATTAATTGCTCAATCGTTGAAGAATCTTGAAGGATTGACAGCCCTAGCCTCCTTCTCTTCCTCCTTGTTCTTCTTCTCACTTTTTCTCCCAAAACATTTCTCTGACAGTTTATCGTGTTCTAATTCTCTTTCCCCAAAAAACTTCTCTATTTCCTTTAATCCCTTATTTCTTATTTTATTATTTAAATCTTATAATAATAATAATAATAATGATAATAATAATAATAATAATAATAATAATAATAATAATAATAAGAATTATAATCTCATTAACATTATTATTAATAATAGTTGGAATAATATTAATCACTATAATGCTCTCGATATCATAATTAACTTACTCCTTTATCTAGGTCCACAGTACCCCAACTAAGGTCACCTCTCTCCCTTACTCCTAACCTCATACCCTTAATTAAGGACACCACACAACTACACATCACAGAAAATACCAAAGCGACTGAATAATTTAAATGGGGTGTTACACATCCTGCTGGAGAATTTAGTCCTTCATTATGCCATTTAGAAGAACCTCGTCAAGAGTTCCATGTTCATATAGACTTGACTACTGATAGCAAGTTTAAGTAGACAACCTGTATTCTGCATTAGCTACCTTTAAAGTGCATTTGCTCCAGAAAACTCCTCTTTAGAAAAACAAAACATGCCTGTAAGTGCTTCTGATTGGTTGCATTTTGTGGCAAAAGGTTAGAGTGTGTATGGATGTCATAACTAATGATGTGACACACAATATGCAGGGTACGTAGTAAGTTTAGTTGGATGTCATACTGAATGTCATGGCACTGATCGTATGACATCAGTCGGGCAGGTTTGTTTTTCTGGTATTCTGAATGAGGAAGCTCAGGCTAGAATTCATGAAATTTTATAGAAGCTCAAGCTGGAAGTCAGGAAACATTTTAGAAGCCCTGGCGAAATTAAATGTACCTGACCTAAGTGGTAAGTGCAGCTTTTTGAAGAGTGTTTTGGGTAAACGTAATTGCTGCACCAAGGCCCAAAGCAGGTCTGCTATTATAAATAGCAGAAGGATCATTCCAACTGACAGACACACAGAGGAGAGAGCATCTAGTGAGAGATCATAGAGTGTGTTTGTGAGTGAAGAAACTTGTTCTTCAAGTGAGTCTAGGAGTCTTAGGATTCCTTGTGTTCCAAGCAATTGTATGCCATAGAATTATTGTGGTTATTGTGTCTGAACAGGTGTGTTCATTGAAGTCACTCAAAGCTGTTAAGCAAGAGTGTGTGTCCCTTGATCAAAGTTGTGAAGCAAGATCAAGGTGTGTGTTGAAGTGTATCTTCATAATTTTCTGTAATTGTATTTGGATATCACTGAGGTGATTGAGGGGGAGTGAGTGGGAATACTCAGGTCTAGAGTCTCTCTAGGTTGAAGTGTCATTGGGTAGGTTCTACGTGAGGAGTGCAAACTGGGTTATTTGACTCTGAATTAATTCTACTGATAGTGAATTTCCTCCCTGGCTTGGTAGCCCCCAGATGTAAGTGTTGTTGACACTGAAATGGGTGAACAATTATTGTGTTCTTTACTTCTTTCCTTTACAACTTTTTAATAGTCTGTGTTACAGTGGATGTTATAACATCCGTGATAACATTCATCGTGTGCTTACCAGAATTTCAATGCCAAGGATTGATTCTTCAGAGATGAAGGATCACAAAAAATATTTACAAAAGGAATGCCGCTTTCCTTAAGTAGAGACTTCTTCAGAAAGTCAGAGATAACTGCCACTTATCCTTGACCTCCAAGATGAGCACGGTCACATGATCCTATATACTTAGATCAGAAATAAACAGACCCAAGCAATGCTATTACAAGCACCAAATTCTAGACAAGTTTCTGGCCAGGAAACTTTCTAGATAAAGATCAGAGGCTTCCACTAGAACACACCTGCTGCACTCCACTGCTCCTGGATTAGAAATAAGCTAATCCAAACCAGTCTTCATCTTTCAACAACACTATATTCTAGTCTTAGTTTCTTGCCAGGAAACTTACTAGAATAATGACAGATCCCACCACACATGAGTATGGTAACACGATCATCAACTATATCTCCTTCAACAGACTTTTGTACAATCTTTGCTGATGGAATGTCTCGACATCTGGTTAAACATCAGATCCTTGAAATGGACAAAGCAGATTAGGGACCTTATGCTTGTGCTGTAACTGATGAGACATCTCCTGATAATTGACTAAGGATAATTCATTAAATATTTGTGAAGATCTCAAATAGCAATGAATCTTAAATCCTTATAATCAATCATTCTCTGAACTTCATGAATAACCAATTAAATACGTGTGTAGACCACACATAACAACTGATCTTAAATCCATACATCTTGTTGAGACGACCATATGATAGATATTTATACTTCAGTAATACCAAAAGTATTCTTCAGTATAAGCATATCTAGTGTTGAAACATCAAGGCTATCACCCTTGACTCAACCTCTTTATGACTTCCTTCAGTTAATAGAGCTCTTGCAAATCATGAATGGTGAAAATAAATCACCTCCCATTATGCCATCTATCAGCACCAGCCACAACCATACATCAACCTGTATATAGGGCAATCTTCTCCCAGGGCTACCAGAGTTCTTTCATCAGAAGAATATGCAGCGGAACCAAAAGACCATCTTCAACAAGCCCTAAACAAGATGTTAGAACACACTCACGAGGTCAAAGAGGTGCCTATATCAGAGGGCATAACAATAGATACATAGAATACATCAGCAACCCAAACATTTAGCAAGATCAGCACGACAACTACAACTTCTCCTTGTTTAAAACCACCAGAAAGTATCTCCCAAGATCTCATCCATAACAGACAGGATGTCTGCTCTGATACCAATTGAGATTCTGGTATGCAGATCTCATATGTCCCAAGAACATTGATCTCTGCTCAACAAGGACGAGGACAGACCATGACCAAATTAAATTTCTTTAAATTGTACCAATGTCATGACCAACGTCATGACGTCTGTTGTAACATCTGCATACTGACATACTATTTATCTAAACATTTAAATTGAGCAGAATTGTAAATGCTGAAAGATAAATAACACAATGAATTGTTTACCCAGTTCGGTGCAACCTCGCCTACATCTGGGGGCTACAAAGCCAGGAAGGAAATCCACTATTAGCAGAATCAATTCAGAGCTAAACTCCCCCGTTTACAACTCCTCACTTAATCTCTACCTAATGCAATTTCTTCCTAGAGACCACTAGACAAGAGTATACCCACTCACTCCTCCTCAATCACAGCAGTGATATATAATTCAATACAAAATAAGACTTTAGAAGACACTCTTCAAAGTCACAACACTTGATTTTGCTTAACAACTTCAATCAAGGACAATGAACACAAAAGTTCATACACGCTAACCAAACAATTATACAACATACAATTGCTTGGCACACAAGAAATCCTAAGACTCCTGCACACGTGAAGAATCACTATAAACAACAGAATTCTCCACTCACAAATATGTCTACCGCAATGTATCAAAAGATACAAAGGGTGACTTACACACACAAGGGATTCTCAATACCTAGACCTTTATTTTACACTCAAGTTGTTCTTGATGTGAGTGCTTAATTTCCTCTGCTTCTGCTCCTCCTTAAATAGCAATGCAGACTGGGCTTGGGCTAGTCCAAAGTAATAAACATTAGTTTTAACAAAGTAAAACTAATTTCCATAATTCAAGGTGCTGTCAAATTAGGTCACAACTGCTTCATGTTATGTCCAGCCCTGACTAGAATCTCGCTTGAGATAACTAAGAAGCCATAATAGGTTTCTTGAGTTCATGCCTGAGATATCTCAGGTATCATAATAGAAAAACAAACCCTGCACGCCTAATTTCATACGATCAATGTCATAACATTTAGTTATGACATTCAGCTTCACTTACTCTTAGCTGACCAGACTCCCCCTGTTGAACACTTACGCAGAATTTTCTTCACAACAGTAGAAACAAGCATATTATAGTTTCCTAAAAAGTCTCAAATATCCTTTTTATGAACACCACTTAAATATGCACTTTGTTCCTAATCAATCACTTTGGTTTGCACATACTGATGTGGTATATCCAACATGATCTCATCAAATCAAAGCACCATTGTCTAGAGAAATAAAATAGCAGCTCCTTGCTGTACCAGACACAAATGTCATGACATTTAGTATGACATCCATGACAGCAATTCTGTCATTAGCTCCTGCTAGCTCCTTCTGCATCAGACAGCGATGTCATGACATTGGTAATGACATCCTGTTTAAAACACATTATAGCAGTTCTGTTACCACAAGAGATGGATGTCACGACATTCAGCATGACATTCACATTAAAACACTCCACAACAGTTCTGTCATCACAACAGATAGAGATGTTATAACATCCTGCTTAACATCAGTGCAGAATTATGTTTTACCAAAATTTAGCCAATCATAGAACCATGGAAAATTCTATATCATAGAATCATGGAACTAACAAAATCCCCCTTTCGCAAATTTTGGCTAAAACAACCACACAACTTATCAGGGCAGCAGCAGTAGTTTACACAAACTATCATGCTCCCCCTTAATAGTTGCATCCAACAACCAATAACATAGCAACAACACTTTACTCCCCCTTGGTTTAGTCAAAACTTGACAAAAATTGGAGTAAATGTACATACATATGCTCATAGCACAAACTGTACAAGCTGCTTGACCTCTAATAAAGACTGCACCACTTCAGCACCAATCCATTAGCAAGGATTTAAACCCCTCTGCTGAACTCAACATAAACCAGAGCACTAAATTCTAATTATCCAACTTATGCATATGAGCAGCACACTGACTACTTTACACCATGATCCATCATGATGAGAAACAACCTCCTCTGCAAAAACTCCACACATATTCACCCTATGAGAATAGTCATTGAATCTTGAGTTCTTGTCTTGTCTGAAGCTACACTTGAGAATCAACAAACTTTGTACAGGGCTCCACACCAGCAGCTACACATCAGACAGGTACACATCTTCCCCTGTCATGCATAAACATTGCTCCCCCTATTTGTAAGATCACTCAAATTCATCTTGAAAAAGCTAGAGTAATCTCCAAGATGTCAGGATGAAAGTCCTTCCATATGCACAAGATCAAGGCTGATGATATCTTGATCTTTATCTTCACCAATCATACAAGACAAAACACTTGGATAGAGACCCAAATACCTGACTTGATCCATTGACACCCAATGATAGAACCAAGAGCAGAAACACTGTTAAGTTCATTATGAACAGTAACACAATGTCACAACACCTGGTATGACATTCCACCCTCCTCGAGGCATACAGTCAGAAACTGCTTGAAGCTACAAGCAATCCTGAGACACAACTGTACCATTGCAGCAACATATCCTAGATAGAAGTATACCTCCCATATCAAGGATAACCAGTGCTCTTTTTCTAGAAGCACGTGAATGGAAAACATAAGACTCATCTTCATGTCTTCAAGAGCTCACTCTTTGTTCAACACACCTGCTGAACGCATTAACTTACTGCTTGAACCATAAGCACATAGTACACCCACCAAACAAAAGCTCTCCCCCTATCTTTTATACAAGTTGCTCCAAGATCACCACATTATCTCTCATGGCCAACTCCATGCTCATACAGTGAGAAGGTATCAAACTGCTCCACTTCTTGCTAGAGTTACCACTTCTCCACCAGTTTGATCAAGTACATCTCCACAAGAGGGTAGTCTTCCATACACACCTTAGGGCTTCTACCACAAGCTCCAAAATATGAATAGAATCAGAACACTCTATGGGCTTCACACAACTACAGAGAGAAATTAACCATCATACATGACCAAAACCAGATCCTCCTTTGGTCTTCAACCAACTACCCTTCTGCACAAGAGTAATTAGTTCCAAGCATGAACAGACCCAAAACCTTCTGTGGTCTTCAGATAACTACCCTTTTGCACAAGAGTAGTTTTCTAAAGGCACACTGCTTAAATAACCAAATTCCAATGTTTGGTTACTCAGCATCTTTCAGAGCTCTAGAAAATCTAAGCAAGCTTGATCTTCATATCCTACATGCTCCAAGGCAACTTAGGTACACCAAGACTTGGAACTGTAACACCTATTCCTTCACACAGCTCCTGCAAACTGCATGAGTTAGTATCAATTCCATTCATACTTGATGACATCAACCTATCTTCAAATGATGTGCAACAACATCAATTAATGCCCTGAAGTTTGCTTGATGTCGCTACATCTGATAAGACATCCTACTGGAGAATTCAGTCCTTCATTATGCCATTCAGAAGAACCTCATAAAGACTTCCATGTTCACATAGACTTGATTTCTGATAGCAAGTTTAAGTAGACATCCTGTATTATGCATTAGCTACCTTTGAAGTGCATTTGCTCCAGAAAACTCCTCTTTAGAAAAACCAAACATACCTGTAAGTGCTTCTGATTGGCTGCATTTTGTGGCAAAACATTAGAGTGTGTATAGATGTCATAACTAATGATGTGACACACAATATACAGTGTAAGTAGTAAGTTGAGTTGGATGTCATAGTGAATGTCATGACACTGATCGTATAACAACAGTCACGCAGGTTTGTTTTTTTAGTATTCTGAATGAGGAAGCTCAGGCTAGAATTCAGGAAACTTTATAAAAGCTCAAGCTGGAAGTAAGGAAACATTTTAGAAGCCCTAGAGAAATTAAATGTATATGACATAAGTGGTAAGTGCAGCTTTTTGAAGAGAGGTTTGGGTAAACCTAATTGCTGCACCAAGGCCCAAAGCAGGTCTGCTACTATAAATAGCAGAAGGATCATTCCAACTGACAGACAAATAGAGGAGGGAGCATATAGTGAGATACCATAGAGTATGTTTGTGAGTGAAGAACCTTGTTCTTCACGTGAGTCTAAGAGTCTTAGGATTCCTTGTGTGCCAAGCAATTGTATGCTATAGAATTGTTGTGGTTATTGTGTCTGAACAGGTTGTTCATTGAAGTCACTCAAAGCTGTTAAGCAAGAGTGTGTGTCCCTTGATCAAAGCTGTGAAGCAAGATCAAGGTGTGTGGTTCAAATGTATCTTCATAAAGACCACCAATTCTGGATAAAGACATAGGATTCATATATAGACCACCAATTCTGGATGGCTCTAATTATGACTATTGGAAACCAAGGATGATTGCCTTCTTAAAGTCTTTAGACAGCAAGGCATGGAGAGCTGTAAACTGAGGTTGGGCACATCTAGTGAAGACTGATAAAGATGGACTGTATGTGCTTATACCTGAAGAAGAATGGACCAAAGAGTAAGAAGCCCTGGCTCTTGGGAACTCTAAAGCATTGAATGCACTCTTCAATGGTATATACAAAAACATCTTCAGGCTTGTACATCATTGTGAACTGGCTAAGGAGGTTTAGGACACTCTCAAAACTACTCATGAGGGAACCTCAAGAGTCAAGATGTCTAGACTACAAATGTTGACCACCAAATTTGAAAGTCTTAGAATGAAGGAGGATGAGACTATTCATGAGTTCTACATGAATATTCTTGAACTAGCCAACACCTCAGGAGCCTTGGGAGAAAAGATGTCTGAAGAGAAGCTGGTAAGGAAAATTCTCAGGTCTTTACCTAAAAGGTTTACCATGAAGGTCACTTCCATTGAAGAAGCTCAAGACATATGCAACATGAAGGTGGATGAACTCATAGGCTCTCTTCAAACATTTGAGATGGGGATGAGTGATAAGACTGTGGAGAAACAGACCAAAAGCATAGCTCTTGTCTCAAACACTGCAGATGAGTCAAATGATGAAGATCATGAAAGCAAGGAGAAACTCTCAGAAGTTGTAGCTATGCTTGGGAGACAATTCAACAGACTCATGAAAAGAGTGGAACAGAAGGGAAAATCCAATGACAAGAACATCCCATCGGACACTGGCAGAAGAACTAAGTCTTGATGAAAAGTCCTACCAAGGCAAAAGTGTTAAGTGTTATGAATGTGAGGGCTATGGTCACATTAAAACCGAATGCCCCACATATCTCAGAAGGGATAAGAAAGGACTTATGATCACTTGGTCTGATGAAGACCCAGAAAGTAGATCAGAAGCAGAATATGCAAGACATGTCACAGCTCTAACTGGTACATGTATGGCTTATAATGAGTCTGATGGAGATAAGTTAACTCTTGATGAATTGGAAGCCCTATACAAACAACTGTACATCAGAAGCACTGAAGGATGTCAACTAGGGGAGAAGCATAAGAGAATCATCAAGAGGATGGAGGCTGAGAAGAAGGAACATCTTACAACAATAGGCTCACTCAACAGTGAGGTCAGCCAGTTAAAAGGTCAACTTGAGCAGATGTCAAAATCAATCAGGATGCTGAACCCTGGGACTAACACTCTTGAAAAAATTCTACAGAGTAGTCAGATGGCAGGAGACAAGTCTAGACTAGGGTTTGTTGGTGAACATAAACCCATCTTGGGGATCAAGAGATCTGAGTCTAAAAAATAGAAGTCAAACCAGATGTCACAACCAATGTCACAACATCAGAAGAAAAGGAACAGGAATCAGTCAAGAAGGAAGTTCCAGAGGTGGAGGTGTCAATACTGTGGAAGAATTGGTCACCTGAAGCCTTTTTGCTTTAGGTTGCATGGATATCCTAGCATCACTCATCAAAGTACTCATGTCAAGAAGCAACAATGGGTGGCAAAGGAGGTTGGTCTGATAGCTCACACCTCCCTAAGAGTGTCAGCTAAAGAAGACTGGTACTTTGATAGTGGTTGCTCCAAGCACATGACTGGAATAAAGAACCTGTTGGTGGATATCAAACCTCATTCCACTAGTTATGTGACCTTTGGTGATGGTGCAAAAGGAGAAACCAAAGGGGTTGGGAAACTAAACTGTCCTGGAGTTCCTAACCTAGACAATGTACTGCTGCTAAAAGGAATGACTGCTTACTTGATTAGCATTAGTCAGCTCTGTGATAAAGGGCTAAGGTGAAGTTCACTGAAGGAGAATGTGTGGTTACAAATGGTGATAATAAAGAAGTTATGAAGGGGGTTAGATCTAAGGACAACTGCTACCTATGGGAGCCCAAGGACTCTGGTAGATCCACAATATGCTCTATGGCCAGAGAAGAAAAGGAAGTAAAATTGTGGCATCAAAAACTTGGGCATCTTCATCTAAGAGGAATGAAGAAGATCATCTCCAAGGAGGCTGTGAGAGGAATCCCAAAAATAACTATAGATGAAGGAAAAGTATGTGGTGAATGTCAAGTAGGTAAACAAACCAAGACATCTCATACAAGGGTTGGACACATGATTACCTCCAGAGGTCTGGAACTATTTCACATGGACTTGATGGGTCCAATGCAAGTAGAAAGTCTTGGTGGTAAAAAGTATGCCTATATAGTTGTTGATTACTACTCCAAATACACCTGGATAAGCTTCATCAGGGAAAAGTCAGATGTATTTGAAGTATTTAAAGAGTTGTGTCTGAAACTTCAAAGAGAAAAGGAATGTGGTGTGGTCAGAATCAGAAGTGATCATGGTAAGGGGTTTGAAAAATCTAAATTTGCAGAATTCTGCTCTTCTGAAGGGATCAGTCATGAGTTCTCCTCTCCCATTACACCTCAGCAAAATAGAGTAGTGGAAAGAAAAAATAGGACTATCCAAGAATCTGCCAGGGCTATGATTCATGCAAAGAAATTACCTATGCATTTTTGGGATGAGGCTATGATCACAGCCTGCTATGTTCACAATAGAGTAACCTTGAGAAAAGGAACTTCTTCCACCCTGTATGAAATATGGAAACGAAAAAAGCCAACAATGAAATACTTTCATGTTTTTGGGAGCAAGTGTTACATCTTGACAGATCGTGAACAAAGGAGGAAAATGGATCCCAAAAGTGATGAAGGCATCTTCCTGGGATACTGTCATACCCCAAATTTTAACCCTTTAGATCCTCGTTATCATTTTAGGATCATACTCATGTGATTATCTAACCTTAACCCAGTTCAAGTTTTTCTTTGTTAAGATGCAGATGAATTAGGGTTTTGCGCAGTCAAAATCGAAGCTTTGAGGTTTGATCAATCAATGTTTTGGGTTGGTTCAGTCATGAAATAAGTTCAAAGATACAATGTGAGACAAAAGTGAAGTCAATTTGAGGTTGTTACCCCAAAATCAGGAACAGTGCAGTTTGGGGCCCCGATTAGGGTTTTTGACTAGTAAAAAGTCAACTGTGGTTTGACTTTTGTGTTGGACGGTGTTATAATGGTGGGATAGTGATTCATGAAGTTCATATGGCTTAGTAAAGTCCATTCAAGAAGTATCAAGGTCTCAAAAGGTCCGGAGTGTCAACAGGCAACTCGGTAATCACCGATCGGTCGTACGGTTGACCGAAAAGTCAACTCTCCAAATTTTAGGAATTGTACTCCAAGTTGTGAAACAAAGTTTTTCCTTATGTGATATTGGACTTGAATATAAATTTTCATGACCATTGGATCAAGAATGAAGGAGCAATCGAAAAATCGGGAAATTAGGATTTTGAAAGGGGCTAAACCATAACTCCTTAACCACACATCCAATTGAGTTGGTTCAAAGCTCATTTGGAAGCTCTTGACAAATCCTACAAAAGTCCCTAAGTGGTCCATGATCATAAAATGCATAGATTTGGAGTTATGATCAAATTCATTTCAAGAGGGGAAATAAGACTTGGGGAAAATTCATTTTTTAGCAACTTTGGAAGGCTTTTTGGCCAAGTTCCTTTGGGAAATTGAAACTCATGAAAACATGAATGTTTTAGAGCTATGTGAGGGCTTTCTAAAAAGTACTAGCACATCTCAAAATGATTTGTGAGCTGAAAGTTATGGTCATGGCAATTTGGTGGTTTTTCACTTTAGTCCCACATTGTCAAAATTCAAGAAATCATCCTTTCATCAAAATTGACCAATTCTAGCTGGTGAATCATGTTGTATCTGATGTGTATAGAGATTTTAGCATGGAAGTACAAAAATTATGCAGAAGAAAAGAGTTTGAGAAGCCAAGCAAGTGGCTTGCAAGTTGCTTTGCAACTTGCATCCAAAAGTGAAAAAGTAAGCATGAGGTGGAAAGTATGATCTGAAACAGCCACAATGCTATACTTCTAGCCTGCAATTAGCCACCAAAACTCATCATTTTTCTTAACCATTGAGGCTTGCCTACCAGCCAAGAAAACCCTCTTGTGGAGGTTTGGTTCAAAGTTGTGAAACCTTTCTTCCACATGAAGAAATCTCCAAATCTTCCCCTCACTCATTTGCCTATAAAAAGGGAGCCCTCACCACTTCATTTTATAGACAAGATCTATTATAAAAAACCGAAGAAAACTCAAGACTTTGCCTCTTTCCCCCGGTGTTGTTGTTTTTCCCCCAATGAAGTCGCCATTTTCTGTTGCGGTGAAAATTGGATAGCAAGCTATTGATTAACTTGAATCTTAATTCATTTACAACCAGACTTTAATTTATCCAAAAAGGAAAGGTTTAAAGAAAGAAAAACCTATAGGAATGCAAAGCAAAAGGCAAGTCCTAAAGCTGAGCAAAGAGAGATTTTAAAGGTTCGGGGGTTGGTTATACCTAGGGAAGGTGTTAGCATCCTAAGCATCTGTAGTACTCTACAGGAACCTCTTGTCAATATTTGTGTTTGCTAAAGTTGCTTGCTAAAAGGGGAAAGTGCTAAGGTGAAAATCTAAAGTATAAAGGTGTGTACAAGTTTGCTCGCGAAGACATCGCATCTCGTGCCTACGTATCCTGACGGGAATGGAATCAAAGCAATCGTAGTTCCCCTATCTAGGGGTGAAGAACTCTTGACTGTGGTCAAGGTTCCATGGCGACATAAGCATTCATAGGGAAATACTTACACGGAGTGCGGTGACTCCAAGTCTACGTTAAAATTGTTGTAATAAGGGACGTCCACGGCGGGATGCTAAAAGTTAGTACGGCGACTCAAGCCCTAAGGTGTAAATGAAAGAAAATTGTCCGTGGCGGGACGGGAAAAGTGAGTACAGTGACTCAAATCCTAATGCTAGGATAAAGGGTGTTCATGGCGGGACGGTTAAAAGTGAGTACGGAGAATCGAAACCTAAGGTGTAAATGCAAAAGGGAGTTTAGCAGTTATGTATAAGCAAATTAGTTTAACCTCATAATTTAGGAGGAAACATCAGAGATTATGGTGACACAAGGACGTTAACAAATTTCAAAAAATAAGCAGACGTGGTATAAAGAGAAGATCAACAAGATGTGAGCTGGCGATCTTGAAATGGCAGTGAATTCTATGAACCACATTCACATTTTCTTCATAAATTTCAAATATCCATAGCTCTCTCAACTTTAATCGTTTTTCACCCGTTCTTTTTGTGATATTTTCATTTTAATGTCTACTTTCATTTAATGAATTAAATTTCATGTGGTTCATAGAATTCACTACCTTTTCAAGATCATTACCTCACATCTTAATGATCTTCTCTTTATACCAAGAACCCGTTCCAGCTGGTTTTTTCCCCAGTGAAGTCGCCATTTTCTGTTGCGGTGAAAATTGGATACCAAGCTATTTATTAACTTGAATCTTAATTCATTTAAAACCGAACTTTAATTTATCCAAAATGGAAAGGTTTAAAGAACGAAAAACCTATAGGAATGCAAAGCAAAAGGCAAGGCCTAAAGCTGAGCAAAGAGAGATTTTAAAGGTTCGGGGGTTTGTTATACCTAGGGAAGGTGTTAGCATCCTAAGCATCTGTAGTACTCTACAGGAACCTCTTGTCAATATTTGTGTTTGCTAAAGTTGCTTGCTAAAAGGGGAAAGTGCTAAGGTGAAAATCTAAAGTATAAAGGTGTGAACAAGTTTGCTGGCGAAGACATCGCATCTCGTGCCTACGTATCCGGACGGGAATGGAATCAGAGCAATCGTAGTTCCCCTATCTAGGGGTGAAGAACTCTTGACTGTGGTCAAGGTTCCATGGGGACGTAAGCATTCATAGGGAAATACTTACACGGAGTGCGGTGACTCCAAGTCTACGTTAAAATTGTTGTAATAAGGGACGTCCACGGCGGGATGCTAAAAGTGAGTACGGCGACTCAAGCCCTAAGGTGTAAATGAAAGAAAATTGTCCATGGCGGGACGGGAAAATTGAGTACGGCGACTCAAATCCTAAGGCTAGGATAAAGGGTGTTCACGGCGGGACGGTTAAAAGTGAGTACGGAGACTCGAAACCTAAGGTGTAATTGTAAAAGGGAGTTTAGCAGTTATGTACAAGCAAATTAGTTTAACCACATAATTTAGGAGGACACATCAGAGATTATGGTGACACAAGGACGTTAACAAATTTCAAAAAGTAAACAGACGTGGTATAAAGAGAAGATCATCAAGATGCGAGGTAACGATCTTGAAAAGGCAGTGAATTTTATGAACCACATGAAATTTAATTCAATAAATGAAAGTAGACATTAAAATGAAAATATCACAAAAATAACAGATGAAAAATAATAAAAGATGATGGAGTTACGAAATGATGAAATTTAATAAAGATTTAAAGACAAAATAATAAACATAAAGGGGCAAGGTGGGGTTTGAACCCACCACCTTGGGATTGCAAGTGCACTACTTAACCAGATATGCCAAAGCGCGCATGTGATAAAGGGAGGAAGGAAAAGAACAAAATTATATAACAAGCGAAAAATAAGAAAAAAGACCAAAAGGGTTGATCTCCACTGTGGATCGAACCCAGGTCTCAATGGTGAAAGGCGCGCTTTAGCTGAAAGTGTCTACCACTGGGGTGACTATACATCCAATGTTTAAGCCACCCAAAAATAAATATAAACCAAGCTTGTGTGTTATTCTGGGCCAGAACAAGGCAAAACAAGAAAAGTGCCAAATACGTTTTGACGCGCAACTCACTCGATACTTAACCAAATTAAATGAAGTTTTAATGTAACTTGAATGATTTTTCATGGGGATCATGATGGTAATGTTCATTTTTCCAGAAAATGTATAGATTTAAAAACTCGAAGGCACATGCACATGAACCCCTTTGTTATGCATTTTGAGTTTCAAAACATAAACCAACTGTTATTTCAACCAAATGAAGGCCTGAACATGTTATACATGATGCATCTAGTGAATTCCAATATTTAGTTCAAGCAAAACACAAACAGAAAGAGAAATGACATGGTAGTTGCAAGTGTAATGTTGAAAATGCATTTTTGAGGCCATGGACCAAAATAAAAGATTTTAACATTGAGTGATTGTTTGAGCAAGTTTGAAATGTGATATAGGAGGTGTCTCAATAGGAAATGCCATGTAAAAAATCAATAGAGCAAAAGTGAGTATGTTAGTTGCAAATGGAAGCTCTTTTAAAAAAAAAAACAGTCATTGAGGTAAAATGATAAGTCCAAATGCTATACTCAAAATTGATGAAGGTTGATGCATACTCCCTAGCAGCCTATACCTAATGACAGTATAAATCTTAAAACCAAATTGCAACCAACCAGGACTCCCCCCACACATAATGGACCTGACTGCACCAGAGGTTATCACACCTCCTACCAAACCAAAACAAACACCTAAATGCCAAGAGTACTAGCCTGCCATGACAACCCCAAATTACTCAAATGATAGGTACCTAAACTCAAACCTCCAGCCATAAACTTGTTATCAGTTTAAGATCAAACCAATGTTTTAAAATCTCAATAAAAGCTAATGGCATGAAGAGGTTAACCAACCTCAGGATAGGCCAAGACAGCCACCAGTTTGTCAAAACACAAACAACTTTACAACAACAATACACCACAATCTCAGCAGTGTAGTATGTTACTTGGTATCTCTTAACATCCATTATGTCTCAACAGCCAATGAAGTCTAGAATCGCAAGTTGTTCTCAATCATTTAAAACAGCTAGCAACCATTCTGCAGACTATTGAAATGATGCTGAAGAAACTGAAATAGTCATGATGCCTATGAGTCATAACATTAATTGGACACCATCACTGCCTTGTGATACTCACTAACCAAACAGAGAGAAACCAGGTTTTTTTGGCTTTAAGGCAAGAGCTGACAACTTTCAAATTAATCTCATGACAGCCACATAGGTTTGTTAGATTCTCAAAACTTAAGACAACAAATTGCAAACTCCTCATATAAAGATAAAATTGATTTGAACTAGATTTACATACATACTGCTAAGTGATCCAAGGACAGAATGGTGTTCATCAATGTAATTGACTAGGGATTAGCATACACACATTTTAATCTGATCTAGACAAACTTACAAACCAGCAGCAGCTCCAGTACTAAATCTAAACTCTAAAACTCCCAGAATTCAAGAATATGCTCATGACACTTCTTCCTTCATTAGAGTACACCAACAAAGAACTTAATACCTTATCCTCAGTCCAGCCTACCTAAAACAACTTATCAACAAGAACTCAAAAAGTCTGAGACACTCACATGATCTCCCTACTTGCAGCAAGCCAACTGCATCAAAATAGCTCTCACCTCCCTTATGACCATAAAAATTAAACATTCAAATTTTAACAACAAATTGAACAGGCTGGCTACCTCCAAACCTACACATAACCACTGAGATGAAACTAAAGCCTTAAACATCCCTTCATACATAATGAAAACAGCCTACACCAACAAAAGCACAAACAATGCCAAGTCTAAGCCTAGGTCTCAACAAATATTACAAATCCCACAACAATCTCAAGACAGCATGGTTAGAAGTTCACAACACTAATGAGCACAACAATAGTTTAAAACAGAAGCAAAACCAATACCTAGAACAGGATGAGTAATTTCCAAGTATACCACTCCTATCACATGATTATGAATTCATGGTATTGTGCAACAGAACCAAACATACAAAATGTATATTAATGGAAAGGCATCAATACATACCTCTTGTAATCTCTTTTTGAGCAAGCTAACAGCAAAGAAAAAAACAGAGCCTCTTCCTTTTGAACAAGTTTGTGGACTTGCCTCCTTTTGAAGAACAATACAATTTTGTGGCCAGTTTGAGAAACTGAGGTTCCAGCTGTTGTTTGAGGTTTTGAACAACTATAATATGATGAACATGAGGTGTTTTAAGTGTTGGAATGGTAGGAATGGCTTTGTGTAAGGATTTGTCATGAAAAATGCATAAAGGTCAAACTATGGTAGTGTGGAAGTTGACTTTTTGATCCTTTGATTTTTTGAGAAATCCAATGGTGGGAACAGCTTCATAGGGTCATTTTAAGGTTGTCTATATGGTTTTTGAAGTGTTGGGATGTTTGGAAATGGTTCTGGTATGAAAAGTGCAAAATGGCATTTTGGTGGATTTGGTGGGTTTTGTGATTTTATGATTTTGAAGCAAGGGGTGGAAGAGCAAAGGCTATGAGTTTTTTCTGATTTTTAGTAGAGATCCTCTAGCAAATGAAGTGGTGAGGGCTCTATTTATAGGCAAGGAAGTGGCTTGGGGCAGATTTGGAGATTTCTTCACTTTGAAGAAAGGTTTTACCACTTTTTAGATCAAACCTCCATAGGAGGGTTTCCTTGGCTGCAAGGCAGACTCAAAGTCAAGCTTCATGATGGTTTTGAAAGGGCTAAATGTAGGCTAGAGAGTGTAGCTTGAGGGCTGTGGCAAAATTATTCTTTTACACCTCATGCTTGCCATATTTATTTTGAGTGCAACTTGCTAAGCCACTTGCAAGCCCACTTGCAAGCTTGGCTAATTCCATGTCTTATGCATTTCCTTTGTTCTTTCATGCTAAAAACCTTCTAGACATCAGATAAAACATGTTTCACAAGTTGAGATTGGTCACTTTGATCAAAGAAATGATTTTTGAGGTTTTGTCAATGTGGGACTAAAGTAAAAAACCACCAACTTGCCATGACCATAACTTTTAGCTCACAAATCCTTTTGAGATGTGCTAGTACTTTTTAGAAAGCCCTCACATAGCTCTAAAACATTTATGTTTTCATAAGTTTCAATTTCCCAAAGGAACTTGGCCAAAAAGCCTTCCAAAGTTGCTAAAAAATGAATTTTCCCTAAGTCTTTTTTCCCCTCTTGAAATGAATTTGATCATAACTCCAAATCTATGCATTTTCTGATCATGGACCACTTCAGGACTTTTTTAGGACTTGTCAAGAGCTTCCAAATGAGCTTTGAACCAACTCAATTGGATGTGTGGTTAAGGAGTTATGGTTTAGCCCCTTTCAAAACCCTAATTTCCCGATTTTTCGATTGCTCCTTCATTCTTGATCCAATGGTCATGAAAATTGATATTCAAGTCCAATATGACATAAGGAACAACTTTGTTTAACAACATGGAGTCCAATTCCTAAAATTTGGAGAGTTGACTTTTCGGTCAACCGTACGACCGATCGGTGATTACCGAGTTGCTTGTTGACACTCCGGACTTTTTGAGACCTTGATACTTCTTGAATGGACTTTACTAATCCATATGAACTTCATGAATCACTATCCCACCATTAGAACACCTTCCAACATAAAAGTCAAACCACAATTGACTTTTTACCAGTCAAAAACCATAATCGGGGCCCCAAACTGCACTGTTCCTGATTCTGGGGTAACAACCTCAAATTGACTTCACTTTTGTCTCACATTGTATCTTTGAACTTGTTTCATAACTTAACCAACCCAAAACATTGATTGATCAAACCTCAAAGCTTCGATTTTGACTGTGCAAAACCCTAATTCATCTGCATCTTAACAAAGAAAAACTTGAACTGGGTTAAGGTTAGATAATCACATGAGTATGATCCTAAAATGATAACGAGGATCTAAGGGGTCAAAATTTGGGGTATGACAGTTGCCCCTATTTAAATATCTTTTACTGGATGGTTTTAATAGATGTTAATCTGAATAGAATCATAGTGAAAGATATTTAAATATAGAAAACCAGAAATTTTGTCCCTTAGATCAGATGATATGCAAAAGGACAAATCATGAAATGCAATGATTCTACATGATGCTTTATGATGCTAGAATGCAATACAAATGCAGACACACGAGCAAGAATAAAAGAACGACATAACAACGGATAACTGTTTACTAGGGACAACAACAACACTGGGGGAAAGAGGCATATGGGGAATAAAGCACCCTTGATACCAAGGAAATTGGAATTCATCCACGAGGTAAGACGTGAGTAAAACACGACCTCGGGAGAAAGGAGCAAATGGGAGTAAAACACCATGATGCCAGGTAAATGGGTAAATGGGGAATGAAACACCCAGGTAAAATAAATTTGTCCACAAGGTAAAACGCGAGTAAAACACAACCTCGGGAGAAAGGACAGATGGGAGTAAAACACCACGATGCCAGGTAAATGGGTGAATAGGGAATGAAACATCCAGGTAAAATAAATTCGTCCACAAGGTAAAACGCGAGTAAAACACGACCTCGGGAGAAAGGACAGATGAGAGTAAAACACCATGATTCCCGGTAAATGGGTAAATGGGGAATGAAACACCCAGGTAAAATAAATTCGTCCACAAGGTAAAACGCGAGTAAAACACGACCTTGGGAGAAAGGACAGATGAGAGTAAAACTTCATGATTCCAGGTAAATGGGGAATAAAACACCCATGAAAGGTAAACTCGTTCACAAGGTAAGACACGAGTAAAACACGACCTCGGGAGAAAGGGTAGAATGGGGAATAAAACACCCAGGACATGCATATGTATATGAATTATGCTTATGACATACGCCTGTATAAATTATGCAGATGATACGATCAAATGCAAATGCAGATGCCGACGACAAGGCTCGACCCTTTTGGTGAGATGACAAGATTGGAAGACTGATTCCTCAACCCGAAGATCACTGCCATTCTTCTAAGGGGCTAAAGAGGTTGTTGATGAACACATCTCTGCCACAAAAATAGATGATCCATGTAGAAAGGATAAATAACTGCTTGGGGTTTCTTCAAGTAAACTGCCCCAATTTAGCTGTCTGTTGTAGATGAACTGAAGATGACTTCAGCTTGTCCGATGTTGAAGATGACCGATTTACTGAGTGTTTGGAGAGCTTGCCCCAGTCTGAGTTTTGAAAAACTAAATCTGAGAATACCATGCCTTGAACAAATCTTGAATTGATTCTTTGACAGGATATAGAAAGAACTTGCCCCTGATAGGATCACTTGACCATGTTTCTCAATGTTTGAAAATTCCTTGAGAGGAAAGCCAATTTGCAAACAAAAGTGTTCATACAAACATGGTAATGTAAAGTTCATGCAACTTTTTGAAATCAAAAATCATTTTCGAAAGATGCAAAGTAAATGAGTCATTGTTCAGAACACGGTGGTTCAAGACACTCAATGTTTTAAAGCAAAGGTGTACTGCCAAAATAAATGATTTGCAAAAATCTTTAAGAGTCAGTTTACGCAACCTTGCCGTAGTATGCTTTCAAAATAACCTTGTTTCAATTAGGTCTTTTGAGGGTTGTAATGTGGCCTGGTTCACGGTTTAAGAAACAAAGGATAAATTCTCAAAGTTTATTTGTACCTACCCTATCTACGTGATGACCTCCAGTCCTATGCTCAGTTAAATCAGACGTTGCGCTCAGTTTCCTAAAAGCTAGGAATTGCGCTGATGATAGTAATGATGATGGTTCAGAAGTTAACAGACTTTTTTGAAAAGGCAGTCACTGCTTCTTTACAACATTTAGTTGTTTTTGACTTTGAGGTTTTTCGTGATGAGGGTTTAAAGATGTTCTCTTTTTATTATCCCTAACTTTTGCCTGAACTGTTTCTTTTGAGGCTTACAGTTAGCGGGATGCCCCAGTTTTTCCTAAGTCTCCTTCATAGGTTTTGACTTAGCGGGCTTTTTCCTTTGATATATTTTTTGTTTGTTGAAATAAAGTGACTGCCTAGCTTAATGATCATGGTGAACCATCACCGGCTTCTTGGCTTAAAAACATCTTCGACACTTGTTTGTTGTGTGCGAAGGAAAATAGTAGTTGCAACCTTTATATGAAAGGTCTCTTGTATGAAAACACAACCGAGTTAACCAAGAACTACCCACCCCAAGGTTAAAATTGCGGGTTTTTTTTTGTAAACAAAGAAACTCCAAATTCTAGGCTCGAAGGATTAACGAGGGATTATCTTCCTTATTTCTCTAGTGTTTGGGAGTTGAAACAATGCCTTACATCATTAACAAAGTTTTATTGAAAGCATACTGACAAAAATTATGGGTATAACGTTTTCATCATCCTCCCTCCAATGTTCGCATAATCAAAAATTTGGATAAAGAGTAAATATTTGAAAGATAAAGCACCAAAAGTGCAAACGACAGATGAATTGGAATCAAAAGTTGCAGTGCTCATTCATTAAGATGAAAGTACAAGCACCGATTAAAATCAAACAGCTTAAACAACATAAAGAAAGTTCAAACAATTAGAAACAAAAGGCTTAGTGACTAAATCAGTACAAAGATGAGTTGTCTTGTCTGAAACACTGGCGCTCAAAAAGATAGTCTGATGAAGTCGGACTGAAGCTTCACTTTTGATGCACTGGTAGAGGATTTTTCTGAACATTCGGAGGGCTATCTGTAAAATCAAGGATTCCAGTTGTAATCAATTCACGCACCTTAGCTTTCAATGCAAAACAATGCTCCAAGTCATGGCCTGGGGCCCCCTCATGAAAAGCACAATGGAGATCAGCTCTAAATCCAGCTGGAAGGGGGTCTGGAGTTTGCAGAGTCTTTGTAGTGATCAACCCTTGTTGGACCAGGCTTGGATATAACTCATGGGAATAGGATCAAACTGATTCTTATTCTGATATTGGCTCTGTCTAATGGCAGGACGTTGAGGATTTTGAACTGGTCGTGGAGCGGCAATTGCAGCAATAGTAGGGTGATTATACTGAGGTCGGGGATGAGGCCTCCTCACTTCAGCCATGACGGCATTAGTATGTTCTTCTTTCTTTTTATGGAATTCCCAAAGGGTTTCTTTGCACCATTAGAAGATTCAACAGCTTTGGATACTTTACCCTTTTTCAGCCCTTCTTCTAACCTTTGACAAATAGTCACCAGATCTGTGAAGTTTGAAGACACGCTTCCAATCATCTTTTCCCAATAGAACGGGGATAAAGTATCCATGAACATTCCAGTTAATTCTTTCTCTGCTAGAGGGGGTTCAACTTGGGAAGCTAACTCTCTCCAACATTGAGCGTATTCTTTGAATGATTCTCTTTCACTTTGAGACATGTTTTGAAGTTGGCGACGGTCAGGAGCCATATCCAGATTGTATTTGTATTGTCTCATGAAGGCATTGGCGAGATCTTGGAAGCAGCGGACACTGTTATGTTCCAAATTCATATACCACTTGAGAGAAGCACCGCTTAAGCTGTCTTGGAAGCAATGGATGAGCAACTTCTAATTGTTAGGGTAGGCTGCCATCCTTCGGTAGTACATAACCAAATGGGTTCTTGGACATGAGTGCCCCTTATATTTCACGAATTCTGGAGTCTTGAACTTAGCAGGCATAACCAGACCAGAAACTAAGCACATATTGTCAGCATCGACATTGAAGAAATCAGTTCCCTCAACAGCTTTGAGTCTCTTGTCTATGTTTTGGAACTGTTCACGGACAATCTCAGGCTCGACAAAATCTTCATGGTCTTCACCTTGAGCACTAGCAGCATTGTAGTCAAAGAAAGGAGTCTCAAAGGGAGCTCGGCCATTCAGAGCAACAGTGTGGACCACAGGTTTGGGCTCTGTAAAGACGGGAGCTTGAAAAACTAGTCTGACTGTTTGACCAATCATGGCAGTAGATGCAAGGGGTGGAGAATAGTTAGGAGGTAAACCAAACTCTGGCCAAGTCGATTGTGGCATCTGAACAGGAGGAGGATCGGCACTTGAAACTTCTTGAATGACAGTCCTTTGAGATGGCTCTCCTCTGGAAATCAATACTTGAAGCATTTCGGTGTGTTTAGTCATGCCTGACTTCAATTCATCGATCTCCATTCGAACTTCTGCATTGTGTGCTTCCTGTTCTGACATCTTGCGTCTATAGTTTGCTCTAGTCTGATATCGGTGTCGAGGAATCAGCTTGACAACTCAAGGGCACACTCTTGTAGATCTCACTATGTTGGCAGCCAAGAGCAAGAACTCCTTCCTCTTTTGAGAAACCTTGTAGTTTTCTTCCCTTTGGAGTCAAAATGCACTCTTGTGGCTAGTTTGAGTGAATGAAGTTCCAGCTGGTTTTTGAAGTTATTAACAGCTGGTTTGTGAGCTGAAAGTTATGGTCATGGCAAGTTGGTTAACTCGGTGTGGGCCCGTTTGTTATTTTTCGTCCGTTCTTTTTGTGATATTTTCATTTTAATGTCTACTTTCATTTAATGAATTAAATTTCATGTGGTTCATAAAATTCACTACCTTTTCAAGACCGTTACCTCGCATCTTGATGATCTTCTCTTTATACCACGTCTGTTTACTTTTTGAAATTTGTTAACGTCCTTGTGCCGATCAAACAGAGGATATGAAGGACTGGACAAACAGAGGTATGCAAGGAACCATGCAAGGATGTAACTGCAATGTAATGCAAGAGAAGATACAAATCACACATAACAGGTTCAAAGGTTCAAGATCACAACATGGAGTTTGAGTGAAGAACCAATCATAGGGTATGTACTAGGGGTAAAGCACCTGCACAACGGGTTCTACCAAAGTTCCAGAGTCAGCAACCCATCTTTCGGATATTATCAATTTTCCAAATTACTTGGTAGTCGATAATATTCTCAAGAGAGTCTCGTCCAAGTGTAGTATCGCGTATCAACTACTTCAGAATTACTCCCTCATAGTCATCGCACTACGTCCTAAAAGGCCAAGTGGGGTAAAAGGTAATCTAAAGGTCCACAGTGTCAATGGCTCCTTTGAGGGTAGTAATGTTTTCATGAATACTCATTCAACATCACTAACTCTTAAAAGGGCCCACACTGAGCGGTGGTTTCTCAAATTAGCTTGGTCGGGAATCAACACCCTATAAGCCTTCTTGAATATACCACCATCCTATCATAAGTGCGCTCAAGTACGGGTATAGTACTATCTCACCACTCAAAGCAACAAACCTGCATACAGAAAAATCAAAACACAGACAGATATATGTACAAATATACAAGCAAGTAAACATATAACAAACGCAGATATAACAAGGTGGGCTTAACCCTCTTAGGGGGTTTCCCCAGTGAAGTCGCCATTTTCTGTTGCGGTGAAAATTGGATACCAAGCTATTGATTAACTTGAATCTTAATTCATTTACAACCGGACTTTAATTTATCCAAAAAGGAAAGGTTTAAAGAAAGAAAAACCTATAGGAATGCAAAGCAAAAGGCAAGGCCTAAAGCTGAGCAAAGAGATATTTTAAAGGTTCGGGGGTTGGTTATACCTAGGGAAGGTGTTAGCATCCTAAGCATCTGTAGTACTCTACAGGATCCTCTTATCAATATTTATATTTGCTAAAGTTTCTTGCTAAAAGGGGAAAGTGCTAAGGTGAAAATCTAAAGTATAAAGGTGTGTACAAGTTTACTCGCGAAGACATCGCATCTCGTGCCTACGTATCCTGACGGGAATGGAATCAGAGCAATCGTAGTTCCCCTATCTAGGGGTGAAGAACTCTTGACTGTGGTCAAGGTTCCATGGGGACGTAAGCATTCATAGGGAAATACTTACACGGAGTGCGGTGACTCCAAGTCTACGTTAAAATTGTTGTAATAAGGGACGTCTACGACGGGATGCTAAAAGTTAGTACGGCGACTCAAGCCCTAAGGTGTAAATGAAAGAAAATTGTCCGTGGCGAGACAGGAAAAGTGAGTACAGCGACTCAAATCCTGAGGCTAGGATAAAGGGTGTTCACGGCGGGACGGTTAAAAGTGAGTACGGAGACTCGAAACCTAAGGTGTAAATGTAAAGGGGAGTTTAACAGTTATGTACAAGCAAATTAGTTTAACTTCATAATTTAGGAGGACACATCAGAGATTTTGGTGACACAAGGACGTTAACAAATTTCAAAAAGTAAACAGACGTGGTATAAAGAGAAGATCATCAAGATGCAAGGTAACGATCTTGAAAAGGCAGTGAATTTTATGAACCACATGAAATTTAATTCATTAAATGAAAGTAGACATTAAAATGAAAATATCACAAAAAGAACGGAGAAAAATAATAAAAGATGAAGGAGTTACGAAATTATGAAATTTAATAAAGATTTAAACACAAAATAAAGGGGCAAGGTGGGGTTTGAACCCACCACCTTTGTACAACAAATAATACACTTGACTACTAGGCCACACACGCGCGCATGTTATATGGATTGAGAAGATAGATAAAATAATAAAACATGAAAAAAAATAATTTGAAGCAAAAGGGGCCTCGCTGAGGCTCGAATTCAGGACACAAGGCATGATGGGCGTTTTAAGGGCAAGGTTTCTACCACCGAGGTGGCTATACATCCAATTTTTAAGCCACCCCAAAATAAAGATAAGCTTAAGGATGCGTATTTTTCTGGGCGAGAACTAGGCAAAACAAGTGGGTTTGTCAAATACGTTTTAATCCATAACTCCTTCAATACTCAACCTTTTTGGACGAAATTTTAATGTAACCTGCCTAGAATTTCAAGAGGACCATGATGGTAGGGTTCATTTTTCCAAACAGTGTACACAAAATAAAACTCGAAGGAATATGCATCCATGAATGTTGAAAGGCAATTTGAAACCCACACATTGAATCAAGTGTAATTAACAACAAGTAGGTGTCTGCACATGTTATAATGATATGTTTGATGAGTTCCAACAATTTATTTTAAGCAAAACACCATCAGAGTGAGAGGTGGCATGGCAGCCGCAAATGGAATTTTTGAAAATGCTCTTTTGAAGCCATAGATCAAAATAAATGGTTTTAAGAGCAAGTAATTGTTTGAGCAAGTTGCAAATATGCTATGGAATGAGGTTAAACAGAAAAGCTTGGTGGAAAACACTTAGAGTGAAAAATGGAATATGAGTTGTAACCATGCATTTTTGAGTTATCACTCATATCAAACAGGTTTAAACCAAAAGAACAGCCTGCACACACTCTAAACATCACACATATGAAGTTCAGACAAAAATGAGTTTCAAAATCATGGTAGAAAAGGAACTGACCATTGAATTGCAAATGTGACATGAATTGTAGAGGTAGTTTCAAAGCCAGTTGACAGTAAAATCAATAAATCATAATGGTTCAACCAAGTAACAGGTCTGCAATGAGGCAATGTTAATACCTCCAACTGAGAATTCAACATATAAGGTTGAGCCTGATGACATTAGATATTATCAGGCCTTGGCAGAGAAACTGGCAGAAGTAAAGACCAATATTTCTCCTTGCTAACAACAATAATTAACCTAACCCAGCCTGTCAAGACTTTGGTGCAAATTGGACCAACTTGTCCATGAATAGAACTGTCAGCATAGGTCTGAATTTTAGGGGGGACTGTCACACTTACAACAGGGAAGTTAGCTCACAACATGATAACCACAAATATCACCAAATCACAAATGAGTGTAATCTCATACTTATGTAAAACCAAGTCCACAAAGTCACTAGCATAAAAGAACATTAATTAAACATAGATGCACTTTCTTAGAGCAGGCACCAGACTTGCCTCCCCACATGCTCCAAACAAAACCACTGATACAAACAAGTTTGACAACTCACAGTTGGCAATCAGCAGCAGAAGGCCAATCATAGATCAAGACAGCTAAATCTTAAACAACACACAAGCAATAAGCCAAAAGGGGTTTGATGGCTAACTAGTTATGATGCTAACAAACTAGTCTAAACAGTCCCTAAACATGATGACATACTTCACACCAAGCTTAAAACAGTTGGAAATTGCACTGAGAAAGCTATGTTCAAGACAGGGATGTCATCATATGGACTGAGCAAACCAATCCAATGTGTTGCTTTCAACCTCATGCATTAATAGAAACCAAACTCAACACTACTACATCTCAACACAACAGTATTAACAAAGGAGCCTTCTAAATTCATGAATTACAATCCTAACTAGACTGTCTACAGTCAAAGATCTAGTAAAATGTGATGCACAATATGCCCAAAACAGTTCAAGGAATCAACAGCCCTAAGTATTCTAACAAATCTGAACACAAACTCTAAACACAGCCCTATGCACAAATTCTGAAGAGGGTAACATAAACTTAGCAGCAAATGCTAGACAGTTCCAAATATGCATTGAGTTCACAGCAAAATCAGAGCACTAAGCCTAGGCCTGAAGTGAACTTTGAAAACACAGCCCAATCACATGATTGTATTCAAAACCAACAATGTATATATCAAACTACAAGCATACATGGCATTGTATAGCAGAACCAAACATGGACATATACATTAATGTAAAGATTCATCAAGACATACGTCTTGTACATCTCACTATGTTGGCAGCCAAGAGCAAGAACTCCTTCCTCTTTTGAGCAACATTGAAGTTTTCTTCCCTTTGGAGTCAAAATGCACTCTTGTGGCTAGTTTAAGTGAATGAATTTCCAACTGTTTTTTGAAGTTATTAACAACTATAATATGATTAATATGACGTGTTTGAAGTGTTGGAATGGTAGGAGTGGCTTTGTGTAAGGATTTGACATGAAAAATGCATAAAGGTCAAACTTGAGTCGTGTGGAAGTTGACTTTTTGATCTTTTGATTTTCTGAGACAAAAAATGGTGGGAACAACTTCAGAGGGTCATTTTAAGGTTGTCTATATGGTTTTTGAAGTGTTGGGATGTTTGGAAATGGTTCTGGTATGAAAAGTGCAAAATGGCATTTTGGTGGTTTTGGAGATTTTGTGATTTTGTGATTTTGAAGCAAAGGGGTGAAATAGCAAAGTCTTTAGTTTTCTATGGTTTTTAGAATAGATCTTGTCTATCAAATGAAGTGGTGACGGCTCTATTTATAGGCAAGGAAGTGGCTTGGGGCAGATTTGGAGATTTCTTCACTTTGAAGAAAGGTTTTACCACTTTTTAGATCAAACCTCCATAGGAGGGTTTCCTTGGCTGCAAGGTAGGCTCAAAGTCAAGCTTCATGATGGTTTTGAAAGGGATAAATGTAGGCTACAGAGTGTAGCTTGAGGGCTGTGGCAGAATTTGTCTTTTACACCTCATGCTTGGCATGTTTATTTTAAGTGCAACTTGCTAAGCCACTTGCAAGCCCACTTGCAAGCTTGGCTAATTCCATCTATTACTTATTTCCTTTCTTCTTTCATGCTACAAACCTTCTAGACATTATATATAACATGTTTCACAAGTTGAGATTGGTCACTTTGATCAAGGAAATGATTTTTGAAGTTTTGTCAATGTGGGACTAAAGTAAAAAACCACCAACTTCCCATGATCATAACTTTCAGCTCACAAATCCTTTTGAGATGTGCTAGTACTTCTTAGAAAGCCCTCACATAGCTCTAAAACATTCATGCTTTCATGAGTTTCAATTTCCCAAAGGAACTTGGCCAAAAAGCCTTCCAAAGTTGCTAAAAAATGAATTTTCCCTAAGTCTTTTTTCCCCTCTTGAAATGAATTTGATCATAACTCCAAATCTATGCATTTTCTGATCATGGACCACTTAGGGACTTTTGTAGGACTTGTCAAGAGCTTCCAAATGAGCTTTGAACCAACTCAATTGGATGTGTGGTTAAGGAGTTATGGTTTAGCCCCTTTCAAAACCCTAATTTCCCGATTTTTCGATTGCTCCTTCATTCTTGATCCAATGATCATTAAAATTGATATTCAAGTCCAATATGACATAAGGAACAACTTTGTTTCACAACTTGGAGTCCAATTCCTAAAATTTGGAGAGTTGACTTTTGTTCTTTATCTTTCAAGTGCCGATCAAGTGCCGATCCACCCAATTCTTCATGATGTTCTCCAATCCTAATTCAGCTAATTGGTCACGGGCACTCATATCAATCAAATTTGATGTGGTTGAGAACTTATCAATGCTTTGGACATGGCAGTCACTCACCTATTTTCTTTTGTCAATTGGTCACACGACTTTGTTCTTTATTGGGGATTCTTTAAGGTAATCCCTTGTTTTTTTTTATATTTTATTCCCTAACTTTTGTTTGAACGGCGTTTTTGGATTTGACATTGGAGTCCAGCGGGATGCCCCAGTTTTACCTAAGTCTCCTTCATAGGTTATGACTTAGCGGGCTCTATATTATTTGTGAACGATTCGTGTGACTCTTTGAAGGCTTGTGACTGCCCCACTCTTTAGGTAGTAGAGGGATGGTCATTATTCTTTTGATCTTAAGATGCTAAGGTTAGATTCTAGAAGGTTCGCTCCTCCTTTTTGAGGGTCTGAGCGGTCAATCAGTTTAACCGAAAACTACCCTGCCCCAGGTTAAGATGAGGGTTTTAATTTGGAAAAGAAAGAAAACTCCTACTTCAAGGCTCAAAGGGGTTAAAGAGGGGTTATCATCCTTATATCTCCAGTGTTTAGGATTTGAAACAATGCCTTACATCATAAGCAGGTTTCAACTGAAAGCATATGACAAGAGATCTGACGTCTTTTGGTTCATCATCCTCCCCCCAATTCTCTATCAAAGCAAGAGATTGGGAAAAATTGGCATTGTAAATTATGAAAAATATTTTTGATGAGTGAAACAAATGGATTTATTCAAGACAAACATATGCATTGCATTAATAAATCAAAATAAACCAGTTCGTACATGCTAATTATGCTTAATCAAAGAAATAGAATATAAATAAACAAAATGAATTGTATGACAAATCCTTCAACAGGTGTTTATGAAGTCTTTGTATTCAAGACCCGCATGGTGATAGTGGTTTCCTTTGGCGGAGCCTCAATGACATAGGGAGTATGATCACTGCGAACCATCTTGCTTGCCCCAACTATATTTGTCACTGCTTCAATACCAATCTCCAAATCTTCGTTTAGAATAACTTTCCCAGACTCTTTGTCGATAGTGGTCACATTATCCTGAAGAATGCTGAAATGACACGGCCTAGGCTTCTGAATAACTATCGGCTTCAACAGATTCACAGGAGAAGTAACTGGATGAGATATGTTGAAAACCCTGAGAGGAGTCTTGACCTTCGGCTGAGGATTGTCGAAAGACAATATCTTCTTTTCCAACAATTCTTTGACAATGTTCTTGAGCGCGTAGCAACCTTGTGGACAAATTTATTTTACCTGAGTGTTTCATTCCCCATTTACCCATTTACCTGGAATCATGGTGTTTTACTCCCATCTGTCCTTTCTCCCGAGGTCGTGTTTTACTCGCGTTTTACCTTGTGGACGAATTTATTTTACCTGGGTGTTTCATTCCCCATTTACCCATTTACCTGGCATCATGGTGTTTTACTCCTTTCTCCCGAGGTCGTGTTTTACTCACGTCTTACCTCGTGGATGAATTCCAATTTCCTTGGTATCATGGGTGCTTTATTCCCCATTTGCCTCTTTCCCCCGATGTTGTTGTTGTCCCAGTAAACAGTTATTCTTTATTATGTCGTTCTTTTATTCTTGCTCGTATGTCTGCATTTGTATTGCATTCTAGCATTATAAAGCATCATGTAGAATCATTGCATTTCATGATTTTTCGTTTTGCATATCATCTGATCTAAGGGACAAAATTTCTGGTTTTCTATATTTAAATATCTTTCACTATGATTCTATTCAGATTAACATCTATTAAAACCATCCAGTAAAAGATATTTAAATAGGGGCAACTGTCATACCCCAAATTTTGACCCCTTAGATCCTCGTTATCATTTTAGGATCATACTCATGTGATTATCTAACCTTAACCCAGTTCAAGTTTTTCTTTGTTAAGATGCAGATGAATTAGGGTTTTGCGCAGTCAAAATCGAAGCTTTGAGGTTTGATCAATCAATGTTTTGGGTTGGTTCAGTCATGAAACAAGTTCAAAGATACAATGTGAGACAAAAGTGAAGTCAATTTGAGGTTGTTACCCCAGAATCAGGAACAGTGCAGTTTGGGGCCCCAATTAGGGTTTTTGATTGGTAAAAAGTCAACTGTGGTTTGACTTTTATGTTGGAAGGTGTTCTAATGGTGGGATAGTGATTCATGAAGTTCATATGGATTAATAAAGTCCATTCAATAAGTATCAAGGTCTCAAAAGGTCCGGAGTGTCAACAGGCAACTCGGTAATCACCGATCGGTCGTACAGTTGACCGAAAAGTCAACTCTCCAAATTTTAGGAATTAGACTCCAAGTTGTGAAAAAAAGTTGTTCCTTATGTCATATTGGACTTGAATATAAATTTTCATGACCATTGGATCAAGAATGAAGGAGAAATCAAAAAATCGGGAAATTAGGGTTTTGAAAGGGGCTAAACCATAACTCCTTAACCACACGTCCAATTGAGTTGGTTCAAAGCTCATTTGGAAGCTCTTGATAAATCCTAAAAAAGTCCCTAAGTGGTCCATGATCAAAAAATGCATAGATTTGGAGTTATGGTCAAATTTATTTCAAGAGGGGAAAAAGACTTAGAGAAATTTCATTGTTAAGTTCATTTTTTAGCAACTTTGGAAGGCTTTTTGGCCAAGTTCCTTTGGGAAATTGAAACTCATGAAAACATGAATATTTTAGAGCTATGTGAGGGCTTTCTAAAAGTACTAGCACATCTCAAAATGATTTGTGAGCTGAAAGTTATGGTCATGGCAAGTTGGTGGTTTTTCACTTTAGTCCCACTTTGTCAAAATTCAAGAAATCATCCTTTCATCAAAATGGACCAATTCTAGTTGGTGGATCATGCTGTATCTGATGTGTAGAGAGATTTTAGCATGGAAGTACAAAAATTATGCAGAAGAAATGAGTTTGAGAAGCCAAGCAAGTGGCTTGCAAGTTGCTTTGCAACTTGCATCCAAAAGTGAAAAAGTAAGCATGAGGTGGAAAGTATAATCTGAAACAGCCACAATGCTATACTTCTAGCCTGCAATTAGCCACCAAAACTCATCATTTTTCTTGACCATTGAGGCTTGCCTACCAGCCAGGAAAACCCTCTTGTGGAGGTTTGGTTCAAAGTTGTGAAACCTTTCTTCCACATGAAGAAATCTTCAAATCTGCCCCTCACTCATTTGGCTATAAAAATGGAGCCCTCACAACTTCATTTTATAGACAAGATTTATTCTAAAAAACCATAGAAAACTCAAGACTTTGCGTCTTTCCCCCGGTGTTATTGTTTTTTCCCCAATGAAGTCGCCATTTTCTGTTGCGGTGAAAATTGGATACCAAGCTATTGATTAACTTGAATCTTAATTCATTTACAACCGGACTTTAATTTATCCAAAAAGGAAAGGTTTAAAGAAAGAAAAACCTATAGGAATGCAAAGCAAAAGGTAAGGCCTAAAGCTGAGCAAAGAGAGAATTTAAAGGTTCGGGGTTTGGTTATACCTAGGGAAGGTGTTAGCATCCTAAGCATCTGTAGTACTCTACAGGAACCTCTTGTCAATATTTGTGTTTGCTAAAGTTGCTTGCTAAAAGGGGAAAGTGCTAAGGTGAAAATCTAAAGTATAAAGGTGTGTACAAGTTTGCTCACGAAGACATCACATCTCGTTCCTACGTATCCAGACGGGAATGGAATCAGAGCAATCGTACTTCCCCTATCTAGGGGTGAAGAACTCTTGACTGTGGTCAAGGTTCCATGGGGACGTAAGCATTCATAGGGAAATACTTACACGGAGTGTGGTGACTCCAAGTCTACGTTAAAATTGTTGTAATAAGGGACGTCCACGGCGGGATGCTAAAAGTGAGTACGGAGACTCAAGCCCTAAGGTGTAAATGAAAGAAAATTGTTCGTGGCGGGACGGGAAAAGTGAGTACGGTGACTCAAATCCTAAGGCTAGGATAAAGGATGTTCACGGCGGGACGGTTAAAAGTGAGTACGGAGACTCAAAACCTAAGGTGTAAATGTAAAAGGGAGTTTAGCAATTATGTAAAAGGGAGTTTACACCTTAGGTTTCGAGTCTCCATACTCACTTTTAACCGTCCCGCCGTGAACACCCTTTATCTTAGCCTTAGGATTTGAGTCGCCGTACTCACTTTTCCCGTCCCGCCACGGACAATTTTATTTCATTTACACCTTAGGGCTTGAGTCGCCGTACTCACTTTTAGCATCCCGCCGTGGACGTCCCTTATTACAACAATTTTAACATAGACTTGGAGTCACCGCACTCCGTGTAAGTATTTCCCTATGAATGCTTCCGTCCCCATGGAACCTTGACCATAGTCAAGAGTTCTTTACCCCTAGATAGGGGAACTATGATTGCTCGGATTCCATTCCCGTCAGGATACGTAGGCACGAGATGCGATGTCTTCACGAGCAAACTTGTACACACCTTTATACTTTAGATTTTCACATTAGCACTTGCCCCTTTTAGCAAGCAACTTTAGCAAACACAAATATTGATAAGAGGTTCCTGTAGAGTACTACAGATGCTTAGGATGCTACCACCTTCCTTAGGTATAACCAACCCCCGAACCTTTAAAATCTCTCTTTGCTCAGATTTAAGCCTTGCCTTTTGCTTTGCATTCCTATAGGTTTTTCTTTCTTTAAACCATCCTTTTTGGATAAATTAAAGTTCGATTGTAAATGAATTAAGATTCAAGTTAATCAATAGCTTGGTATCCAATTTTCACCGCAACAGATACTCTATCAACAACAGAGCTTATAGAGTATACAACTCCAGAACAAAAATCTTGATGGAATCCATTAATGTTATCATTGATGATTAACTTGAAGAACCCAATGTCATTGAGGATGTTGAGACATTCCTTGAAACACCTGTGGAGGACGTGGTAAATACTAAAGAGGTTCAAAATGGACAGCCAGATTATGCATCTGAAGTCCCCAACAAAGATCCCTCCATCAGGATCCTGAAAAATCACCCCAAAGTTCTTATCATTGGAGACCCCACCAGTGGTGTAAGGACCCGAGCTAGAGAAATCATCTCAAATTCATGTTTTGTATCCAAGGTTGAACCCAAAAATGTGAAGGAAGCCTTAACTGATGAATACTGGATCAAGGCCATGCAAGATGAATTGGAACACTTTAAAAGGCATGAAGTATGGGAACTGGTGCCAAGACCTGAGGGAACAAACATCATTGGCACCAAATGGATTTACAAGAACAAATCATATGAACAGGGGACTGTAGTCAGAAACAAGGATAGACTGGTGGCACAGGGGTATACTCAAGTAGAAGGAATTAATTTTGATGAAACCTTTGCACCAGTTGCAAGACTTGAGTCCATCAGGCTACTGTTAGGAATTTCTTGCATTCTAAAATTCAAACTATTCCAAATGGATGTGAAAAGTGCATTTCTAAATGGATATCTAAATGAGGAAGTATATGTAGCACAACCCAAGGGATTTGAGGATCCTAACTTGATAGACCATGTATACAAGTTAAGGAAGGCAATGTATGGATTGAAATAAGCCCCTAGAGCATGGTATGGGAGATTGACTTAATTTCTTACTATAAATGGATACAGGAAAGGAGGGATAGATAAGACCCTGTTTGTAAAGGATGAAGATGGAAAAATCATGATTGCACAGATCTATGTGGATGAAATAGTGTTTGAAGGAATGTTAGACAAAATTGTGAAACAATTTGTCAATCACATGCAATCTAAGTTTGAAATGAGCATGTGTGAAGAATTAACCTATTTCCTTGGTTTGCAAGTAAAGCAAATGGATGATTCTATATTTATCTCCCAAAGTAAATGTACCAAAAACACAGTCAAAAAGTTTAGGATGGATAAGGTTGGTCACAAAAGAACACCTGCACCCACTCATCTGAAGTTATCAAAAGATGAAAGTGGTACTAGTGTTGATCAAAGCCTGTACAGAAGCATGATTGGTAGCCTGTTGTATCTAACAGCCATCAGACCTGATACTGCTTTTGCAGTTGGTACACTTTACTCTCATGGATGTAATCCCACTCTATCTGGGTATTGTGATGCTGACTGGGCTGGCAGTGCTGATGATAGAAAGAGCACCTCTGGTGGATGTTTCTTCTTGTGGAACAATCTCATATCATGGTTTATCAAAAAGCAAAATTGTGTCTTATTGTCCACTGCAGAAGATGAATACTTAGCAGCTGGCAGTAGCTGTTCTCAGCTGGTTTGGATGAAGAAAATGCTGACAAAATACAATGTCTCGCAGGATGCCATGACATTGTATTGTGACAATCATAGTGCTATCAATATCTCCAAGAACCCAATTCAGCATAGTAGAACTAAGCACATTGATATAAGACATCACTTCATAAGAGACCTTGTGGAAGATAAAGTGATCCTCTTGGAACATGTGTCCACAGAACTACAACTGGCTGACATTTTTACAAAGGCTCTAGATGCTGCTCAATTTGAGAACTTGAGAGGAAAATTGGGTATTTGCATGTATGAGGACGCATAACAATTACTGGCATGTGAGAGTTTTAAGCGTTCAATGCAGTCCAAGGCCTTGACCACAAAAGCTCTCTATTTCACACAAGCGTGCATACAATTTTCTCTGCATTCCCCACTCCACAGAATTCTCCGTCAGCATGCAGCAACAAGATGTCATTCTACCATGATGCCTCTTCATCTAAGACTCCTCCCAAATCCTCAAAAAGTGACCCTCCCACTGGTGAAGAACCCAAACGCAAGTATCCTTCGCCCACTGAGGAATAACTTAGGCGAATATGCAACAGGGAAGGCTCGACATACGTGGAAAAATCCATTGGGAAAATTGTCGATGACATAATCAAAAGAGGGCTACCATTTTGGGGCATCACCGTTCCCCTGCCTCGCAGAGATCCACCTCACGATTCGGATATGCTAGAGGAAGACTCGTGTGACAGAAACCAGGATCTTTCGTTATCTGATCTGGATGATAGTGACTCCAGTTCCTCTGATGAGGAAGATTGATATCTTGATAGGCTGCTATGTGACCCAGTCTGCTGCTGAGGTGATAAAGTGTGCTGCTATTTTGAACTTTGCTGGTTGAGATTTTTTGTTTTTAAGACAACACTTGTGATGCTCTTAATGAGAATTTTTTTTGTAATTCCTTAACCACTGTAATGTTACTTATTTTGATCTATGCTATTAGCATAGTCTTGATCTTAATTTGTGGCTAAAAAGGGGGAGAGAGTATTGTTAGATAACAGCAGGTTGAAGAACATGTTGAAGACTTGCTTGTGCTGCTTGAGCAAGAATGTGCTGCTGCTGATATGTGTGATAACAGTGCTGATATGTGTGATAACAACTGATGCTGATATGTGTGATAACAGTTGATGCTGTTAGTATTGTATGAAGTCCCAGTTTCCAGGTTGTATAGGAATGTTTGTTAGCAAATTGTGAGTGTTGTGCATATCTTCAGGGGGAGTAGCACAAGATAGTCCACAGAAAGGTGAGACATATATAGTCTAGGCTAACAGGTGATAGTGTTATGCTGTAGAAATAGTGTTCTTTAGGATGTCATCCTAAATGTCATAACATCTAGAGCAGGCTGGATGAATATGTGTGACTGCAGGATGTCTGTGTGGAGGCAAATCACCACATATCACACAAGTCTGCAAGACATTGGTAAATGTAGGTTTCGATGATGACAAATTCCCAGGATAGACTAGAAAGTATAAATTCCAAATCCACTAAACCAGATGCAACGTATCACCCACCATATCCTTCTTTCGCTTGTCTTAAAATTTCTAAAATGAATATACTTTGAGTTGACAAAATGCAATCATGACTAAAGGCATGAAAAACTTCAAACTAATGAAATTCTACAGGCTTGCAGGACATGGGTCGACCAGAGGGTCGGCGTATCTATCAGAAAAAGGGCAAATCAGTCAGCGCACAAAGCATGCTTCGACCATAGGGTCAGCGCATGAAGGAATGATATTCCAGCGGGTCAACGCATAAAAGCAATGGGCCGACCTTAGGTCGACGCACAAAGGAAATGGATTTCAACGGGTCAGCGCACGCCGACTGTATGGTCGACGCACACTGGTTAAATTTCCAGAAATCCAAAACAACACAGGTCATGCGTCGACGCACAGACCTGTTATGGTGACCGTTCGCGCGGAAAATCTGTTTTAAACTTCTTCCGTCTCAATTTTGAAATACTGTTATGTCCTGAATTTTGTTGGCACTATATATACTTGCTTAAACACTTGTGTCTAACAACATTTGATATTCTTTTGATTCATGTGTTCAAAAACAAGAAAGAGTGAAATAGGTGTCCAAGATTCATCATCTTCATCTTCAACATCTCACAACATTTCAATTACACACAATCATTTTTGAAATGCATGTGTGAGAGATTCAAGGTGATAAGGTTCGAGGCTTAGATTGGAGAATCAAGCTCGGGTTGAAGATTGCGACAGGTTCTTTCTTGAATAAAATCATTGGGGTTTTCCCCTCCAAGATTGGTTCGAATTTTGGGGGTTTTTGGACGAGGTTCTTCATCAACAATCAATCGAGCGAAGGTGATTGTGAAGAGGTGGTCTTCACAAGTCTAGTAGCGGATTCGGTGACTTTAAAAGGAAGATCTCGGGTTCAATTTGGTGTTGTTGACATCAGCCGGAGCCAAAGGTTTGAACAACAACGTGTTCTTCAATAAGGTGGCTGGAGTCGGAGGTCCATCAACACAAATCGAAGAACTTGATTCAGCTTGAATCAAGGGGCAAGAAGTGAAGGCAACTTTCAACATATTGAGATTTTTGTTGTATATTTGCTGCTCAACCCTTGTATAAACTGTTCATTCAAACAGGTGATATCTATACAATATATCTCAATTCTAGTTTTAGAATTGAGGGCAGACGTACCCCAAAGCGAGGACGACGGGGGAACTGCCTCACCAAATTACTTGTCTTCTTTATTTTCAGCATTTACGTTTCAGCTCAAATAAGTAATTTTTGTCTAAGCTCTATTGTCAAAATTGTGATATCAATTGAGTAAGAGGTTAAAACTTTGTTTTTAACTCTAAAGTACAACAATACATTGTACTAGGCTGGTTGAAATCCCTTACTCAACATAAACATCACTTGGAGTGTTTTTGCACACCAAGTGTTTGACATATTGCTTGAACCAAAATTATCTTACTTGTGTATCTAGTTTTGGTTTGATTTTGAATCATTGGAACTAGGAATCCTTACAACTGAAGTAAATAATTGATAAGCGTAGTTTGTGTTGTGATTCTATTTTTCTGAATTGTCATTAATCCATAGGCTTATGTATATCCGGTTTTCCAATAACCGTTCGTTTTAGACTATATTTTTCCTTGGCCGCTTCCGCACTTAAATCATTTTTAAAACCAATTTTAAATTGGTATCTCCGACTCAAATTTTAATTGGGGATCTATTCAACCCCCCCCCCCCCCCCTTCTAGATCCGTGCCATAGTCTTACAAGTGGTATCTAGAGCTCCGGTTATTCGGTGCTTCAAATACAACGAGATTGAAAATGGCAAACGAACCTAAAGGGGCGTACAATAGGGCTCCTGTTTTCAATAGTGAAAATTATAGTTATTGGAAAGACTATATGTGTGTGCATATAAACTCCATAGACAGAAAAATATGTAACGTTATCCTTAATGGTCCAATAGAAATTACTATGACCAATGCGGATAATGTAGTTGTGCCAAAGCCTGAAGCACAATGGACCGATGACGATGAGAAAAAATACAATTATGATTGGAAAGCTAAAAACATCTTAATCTCCTCATTAGGTGTAGATGAATACTATCGTGTATCCCATTGTCCTACTGCTAAGGCCATGTGGGATTCACTATAAATAGCCCATGAGGGAACAAACGATGTTAAGTTGGCTAGAATCAATACATTAACTCAAGAGTTCGATCTCTTTTTCATGGAGCAAGGGGAAACCATTGCTGACATGCAAAAGAGATTTACTCATCTCATCAATCGTTTACATTCATTAGGTAGGCCTGTTTCCAATGATATTGCTACTAATAAGATCTTAAGATGTCTAAACAGGGAATGTCACCCTAAAGTGACCGCCATCAAAGAAGCACATGATCTTACCTTATTAGATTTAACAACATTGTTTGGAAAATTACAAGAGCATGAACAGGTACTCTTGAGCTTAGACCAACGCGAAAAGATGGAAAAGAAAGATAAAACGAAGGTGAGTGAAAAGAGATCGATATCTCTCAAGACTTCCTCCTCGAAGTCTCAAGCAAAAGCGCAAAATGATTATTCCTCGAGCGACGAAGAAGAAGAGGACACAAACGAAGATATGGGGTTGTTTGTTAAACGGTATAACCGTTACGTAAGAAAGAACGACATCCAACATTCCAAGAAGAACTTGGTAAACTTCCGGAAACAATCGAGACACTCCAAGGATAATGACTCGAAAGGTAAAAAGACTAGAGGGACGTGATACAAGTGTGGAAAGCCCGGTCACTACAAACCGGACTGTCCAATGAATAAAAAGGGAAAGGACAAGGAATCATCAAAATCACACAAGAAATCATCAAAGCCTAGGAGAGCGTACATAGCATGGGAAAGTGACAGCGACTCTTCCTCCTCTAATGAAAGTACTAGTGATGAAGAAGAGTCTGTGAATCTATGCCTCTCCGCAAATAAGAAAAATAAGAAAAAACAGGTACGTCACTCTAAATCTGATAAGTCCTCAAATATGTCGCATTCAGAATTACAAACCGCATTTCATGCCTTACATAATGAAGCAGTTGAAGCCTTCAAGAAACTTGCTTCTAATAAGAAAATATTTACGTATTTAGAGCATAAAGTTAAAGAGTCTGAAAAGAAATTAGAGGACCTTAAGGCTTCCATTGTGAAAGGCAATGAATCGGATTGTAAAGACGATAGAAATCCTTTCAACTTCGGGTGTGGTACTTGTCATATTTGGCAAGGTGAGGTTAGAAACCTCAAGGCCAAATTAAACAAACCACTTGAGCCTAAAGTTACATTTGCTATTGATAAAAAGGATTTTAGAAAAAGTATGATTAACCCATGCCAAAAATATGCATATGTAATTAGGGATCAAGCAAGTGAAAGTGTCTCTAAAGTTGATTTTGCTTGCTTATATTGTTGCAAGAAAGGCCACTCCATTGGTAAATGCCGGTTTAGGAGATTTCTTGTTCCTAAAGGCATCTACCAATGGTTGCCCAAACGCAACCATTTTGTCGCTAACCTATTAGGACCCAATATGCCATTGGGTACCTCCTTGTGCTAATTATGTTTTGACAGGTGAAATGTGTCGAGACCACCGAGAGAAGATGGGTTCTCGATAGTGGGTGCTCAAGACACATGTCTGGAGACATATCCTTATTCATAGACTTTGTGGCTAAGAAGAAAGGGTATGTAACTTATGGTGATAACAACCGCGAAGCAATGCTAGGTAAAGGTAGTGTAGGTAATCCCGCCTCTACTATGATTTCCGGCGTATTGCTTGTCGAAAACCTTAAACATAACCTGCTTAGCATTAGCCAATTGTGCGACAAAGGATACAATGTATCCTTTTCAAAAGATTGTTGAAAAATTATGCATGAAAATGATAAGAAGAATATGTTTAATGGTTTTAGAGTAAACAATGTATATATGCTTGACTTAAATGAAGTATCATTAACAAGCGACAAATGCCTCATAACTATGAGTGAAGACTCATGGCTATGGCATAGGCGTTTAGCGCATGTTAATTTTGACTTACTCAATAAGGTAGTCTCAAAAGACCTAGTCTTAGGACTTCCCAAAATAAAGTTCACCAAGGATCACCTTTGTGATGCTTGTCAAAAAGGGAAGCAAACGAGGATCTCATTTAAATCTAAAAAGATAATTTCAACAATGAGACCTATTGAACTTCTACACATGGACTTGTTTGGGCCGTCTAGGATCAAAAGTCTAGGAGGAAACTATTACGGGTTCGTAATAATGGACGACTTTTCTAGGTTTTGTTGGACCATCTTCTTAGTAAGTAAAAGTGATACATTCGCCGCTTTTGAAAAGTTTGCTAAGCTTTCCCAAAATATGTTAAATACAAACATAGTGTCCATTAGGAGCGACCATGGAGGCGAGTTTGAAAATCACTTATTTGAAGAATATTGCGGTAACCATGGTATTGATCATAACTTCTCCGCTCCACGCACTCCTCAACAAAACGGGGTTGTGGAGCGCAAAAACCGTATTTTAGAAGAATTGGGAAGAACAATGATTAACGACAGTGGTTTACCTAAATATTTTTGGGCCGACGCCAATAGTACGGCGTGCTATGTTTTGAATAGGGTACTTATTCGCCCCATTCTAAACAAAACACCGTACGAACTTTTAAAAGGGTGAAAGCCTAATATTTCTCACTTGCACGTGTTTGGATGTAAATGTTTTGTATTAAACAATGGAAAGGAAAACTTGGGCAAATTTGATTCCAAAGCCGATGAAGGTATCTTTCTCGGATACTCTCACTCGAGTAAAGCATATAGAATATATAATAAACGATTACTTGTTGTAGAAGAGTCTGTGCATGTTACCTTTGATGAGTCCTACCCGAGAAATGTCGGAAAGGATAGTGTTGTTCATGGTGCAGGTACATCCACTGAAGACATACTCAAAAGTGGCGAGACGGGGATTGATCAACCTGACAAAGCCAAAATTGAGGAGGATAAGGATGCACACCGTGATGCAACAGAGGAAGTTCATCCGCCTTCAAACGACGATCTTCCTCAAGAATGGAAGTCATCTAAAGACCATCCAATTGAAAACATTATTGGAGACATCATAAAGGGTGTAACAACTCGAGCTAAGCTAAGTAATTTCTGTTATTACTTCGCTTTCGTGTCACAGATGGAACCTAAAAACCCTAAGGAAGCCCTACTCGATGAACATTGGTATTTGTCAATCCAGGAGGAACTGAATCAGTTTACTAGAAATGAGGTTTGGGACCTTGTCCCTCCTCCACGAGGTCATCGTGTAATCGGCACCCGATGGGTGTTTAGAAATAAACTGGACGAGAACGGAGTAATAACTCGCAACAAAGCGCGTTTAGTCGCGCAAGGGTATAACCAAGAGGAAGGAATCGACTATGAGGAATCGTATGCGCCGGTTGCCCGACTCGAGGCTATATACCTTCTACTTGCTTTCGCTTGTGCGAAAGATTTTAAGTTATTTCAAATGGACGTCAAAAGTGCGTTCCTTAACGGGTTTATAAATGAAGAAGTCTATGTTTCTCAACCACCTGGTATTGAGTCTCATGAGTATCCTGATCATGTCTATAAATTGAAAAGAGCTTTGTACGGTCTTAAACAAGCTCCTAGAGCTTGGTATGAGAGACTAAGCAAATTCTTACTTGATCAAGGCTACTCAAGAGGAAAGGTTGATACTACTCTCTTCATTAAACGTCAAGGAAAACACTTAATTCATGTACAAATTTATGTTGACGATATCATATTTAGATCCACTAACATGAATCTCGTAAGAGAGTTTGCTAAGCTTATGCAGGGTGAATTCGAGATGAGTATGATGGGTGAACTCACATATTTTCTCGGGTTACAAATCAAGCAACTGATGGAAGGAACATTCGTGAGCCAAACAAAATATTGTGTGTATCTTCTCAAGAGATTTGACATGGCAAATGCAAAAGCCATAGACACCCCTATGCCAACATGTGCAAATATGAGTAAAGATGAAAGTGGCAAAGATGTTGAGGTAAAAAGGTACAGAGGTATGATTGGCTCGCTTCTCTATCTCACTGCTTCGCGTCCCGACATTATGTTTAGCGTGTGTATGTGCGCCAGATACCAATCATGTCCTAAGGAATCCCACCTAAAATATGTCAAACGCATACTTCGATACCTATCTGGTACTCCGAAGTATGGATTGTGGTATTCTAAGGGTAATGATTGTTCATTGCTAGGCTTCTCTGATTCTGACTTTCCCGGTTGCAAATCAGGTAGGAAAAGCACCAGTGGTACATGTCACCTTTTTTCAAACTCTCTGGTTAGTTGGCACAGCAAGAAACAAGTGTCTGTTGCTCTGTCAACCGCCAAAGTGGAATACGTAGCCGCCGGTAGTTGTTGTGCGCAAGTCTTATGGCTTAAACAACAACTATTGGACTTCAATTTGAAACTATAACATATTCCAATATTTTGTGACAACACCAGTGCTATAAATCTTACCAAGAATCCGGTGTTACACTCGCGTACCAAACACATAGAAATTCGACACCATTTTCTTAGGGACCATGTAGAGAAGGGTGACGTTGTCTTTGAACACGTCGATACTAAAAACCAATTAGCGGACATTTTCACAAAGCCTCTAGCCAATGAGCCCTTCTTTCATATCCGTCGAGAACTTGGTATTCTCAATATTTCTGATCGGGTTTAACAAATTGCTACGTTCAAATTTAATATATTTACAACTATGTTTTTGTACCACTAACAATCGTTTTGAGTTTGTTGCAAGTGCAAATCTGTGTTTAACTAGAGTAGTCGGTATAGAGGTGATATTGCTCCTTTCTTCTTCTCTTTCTTCTCTCTCTCTTAGCATTCATGACTTGAAAATTGCTATATCGTTCTAGAATCATGGCACTTATATATGTATATGACTGTTGCTGGTTGATACTATGTATGTTGAATGCATGTCATATTGTGAAAAGATGAATAGGCATGATAAATAGGCAAGTGTGACATTCTGCATAACTTAAAATTGAAAATTTTGAGTTTTTTGAAGGTTTGAGTCGACCTAAACAGGACAATGGTCGACGCATGCTGTAAATTTTCAAACTTATCAAAAACTGTACAGTATGCGTCGACGCATGCAGGGCTATGGTCGACGACTCGCTTGAAAACCCAGAAATGTTCTCTTTTGAAAAACGTTCCAATTTCCCTCTCCCATACATTAAATGTGTTATGATGTTTTGACATGACATTCATCCTGTGAATTGCATCTAGACACCTATATTGTCTCCTTGTCTCCTCTCTCTTCCCAAAAACCCTAACATCTCCTCCTATTAAAGACCTAAGTATTCTTCTTCTCCAACATTATTCCCAAATCATTCTCTTCAAAGGTCATCTTCAAACTCCTCCAAAACTCATCATCAATGGCTTCCTCTCTCCGCAAAACTACCGGTAAGAGATCAAGAGCCTCTTCATCCTCTGCTTCAGTTTCGGTTACTGCTGTTTCTCTTGTTCATCCTCCTGCTGTTGAAAACTTCAACAAAAGTCTCAGCAAAAGGGCCATTGTTCCACATCATGCTTTTCTGATCGGGTTTAACAAATTGCTACGTTCAAATTTAATATATTTACAACTATGTTTTTGTACCACTAACAATCGTTTTGAGTTTGTTGCAAGTGCAAATATGTGGTTAACTAGAGTAGTCGGTATAGAGGTGATATTGCTCCTTTCTCCTTCTCTTTCTTCTCTCTCTCTTAGCATTCATGACTTGAAAATAGCTATATCGTTCTACAATCATGGCACTTATATATGTATATGACTGTTGCTGGTTGATACTATGTGTGTTGAATGCATGTCATATTGTGAAAAGATGAATAGGCATGATAAATAGGCAAGTGTGACATTCTGCATAACTTAAAATTGACTTTGAATTAATTCTACTGATAGTGAATTTCCTCCCTGGCTTGGTAGCCCCCAGATGTAAGTGTTGTTGAAACTGAACTAGGTGAACACTTATTGTGTTCTTTATTGTTTTCCTTTACAGCTTTTTAATAGTCTTTGTTACAGTGGATGTTATAACATCTGTGATAACATCCATCGTGTGCTTCCCAGAATTTCAATGCCAAGGATTGATTCTTTAGAGAAGAAGGATCACAAAAAATATTTACAAAAGGAATCCCGCTTTCCTTAAGTAGAGACTTCTTCAGAAAGTCAGAGATAACTGCCACTTATCCTTGACCTCCAAGATGAGCACGGTCACATGATCCTATGTACTTAGATCAAAAATAAACTGACCCAAGCAATGTTATTACCAGCACCAAATTCTAGACAAGCTTCTTGCCAGGAAACTTTCTAGATAAAGATCATAGGCTTTCACTAGAACACACCTGCTGCATTCCACTGCTCTTGGATTAGAAATAAGCTGATCCAAACCAGTCTTCATCTTCCAACAACACTATATTCTAGTCTTAGTTTCTTGCCAGGAAACTTACTAGAATAATGACAGATCCCACCACACATGAGTATGGTAACACGATCATCAACTATATCTCCTTCAATAGACTTCTGTACAATCTCTGCTGATGGAATGTTGCAACATCTGGTTGAACATCAGATCCTTGAAATGGACAAAGCAGATTAGGGACCTTATGCTTATGCTGCAACTGATGAGACATCTTGATCATTGACTAAGGATAATTCATTAAATATTTGTGAAGATCTCAAATAACAATGAATCTCAAATCCCTCTAATCAATCCTTCTCTGAACTTCATGAATAACCAATTAAATACGTGTGTAGACCACACATAGCAACTGATCTTGAATCCACACAGCTTGTTGAGACGACCATCTAATAGATATTTATACTTCAGTAATACCAAAAGTATTCTTAAGTATAAGTATATCTAGTGTTGAAACATCAAGGCTACCACCCTTTACTCAACCTCTTTATGACTTCCTTAAGCTAATAGAGCTCTTGAAAATCATGAACGGTGAAAATAAATCATCTCCCATTATGCCATCTATCAGCACCAACCACAACCATACATCAACCTATATATAGGGCAATCTTCTCTCAGGGCTACCAGAGTTCTCTCATCAGAAGAATATGTAGCGGAACCAAAAGACCATCTTCAACAATCCCTAAACAAGATGTTAGAACACACTCACCAGGTCATAGAGGTGCCTATATTAGAGGGTACAGCAGCAGATACACAGAATAAATTAGCAGCCCAAACATTTAACAAGATCAGCACGACAGCTACAACTTCTCCTTGTTTAAAACCACCAGAAAGTATCTCCCAAGATCTCGTCCATAACAGACAGGATGCCTGCTCTGATACCAATTGAAATTTTGGTATACATATCTCATATGTCCCAAGAACATTGATCTCTTCTCAACAAGGACGAGGACAGACCATGACCAAATTAAATTTCTTTAAATTGTACCAATGTCATGCCGTCTGTTGTAACATTTGCAGACTGACATACTATATATCTAAATATTTAAATTGAGCAGAATTGTAAATGCTGAAATATAAATAACACAATGAATTGTTTACCTAGTTCGGTGCAACCTCACCTACATCTGGGGGCTACCAAGCCAAGAAGGAAATCCACTATTAGCATAATAAATTCAGAGCTAAACTCCCCCGTTTACAACTCCTCACTTAATCTCTACCCAATGCAATTTCTTCCTAGAGACCACTAGACAAGAGTATACCCACTCACTTCCCCTCAATCACAACAGTGATATATAATTCAATACAAAATAAGACTTTAGAAGACACTCTTCAAAGTCACAACACTTGATTTTGCTTAACAGCTTCAATTAAGGAAAATGAACACAACAGTTCATACATGCTAACCAAAGTAATTATACAACATATAATTACTTGGCACAAAAGAAATCCTAAGACTCCTGCACACGTGAAGAATCACTGCAAACCACAGAATTCTCCACTCACAAATATGTCTACCGCAATGTATCAAAAGATACAAAGGGTGACTTACACACACAAGGGACACTCAAACCCTAGACCTTTATTTTACACTCAAGTTGTTCTTGATGTGAGTGCTTAATTTCCTGTGCTTCTGCTCCTCCTTAAATAGCAATGCAGACTGGTCTTGGGCTGGTCTAAAGTAACAAACATTAGTTTTAACAAAGTAAAACTAATTTCAATAATTCAAGGTACTGTCAAATTAGGTCACAGTTGCTTCATTTTATGTCCAGCCCTGACTAGAATCTCGCCTGAGATAACTAAGGAGCCATAACAGGTTTCTTGAATTCAAGCCTGAGATATCTCAGGTATCATAACAGAAAAGTAAACCCTGCACGCCTGATGTCATACGATCAATGTCATAACATTCAGTTATGACATTCTGCTTCACTTACTCTTAGCTGACCAGACTCCCCCTGCTGAACACTCCTGCAGAATTTTCTTCACAACAGCAGAAACAAGCATATTATAGTTTCCTAAAAAGTCTCAAAGATCCTTTTTATGAACACCACTTAAATCTGCACTTTGTTCCTAATGAATCACTTTGGCCTGAACATACTGATGAGGTATATCCAACATGATCTCATCAAACCAAAGCACCTATGTCAAGAGAAATAAAATAGCAGCTCCTTGTTGTACCAGACACGGATGTCATGACATTCAGTATGGCATCCATGACAATAGTTCTGTCATCAGCTCCTGCTAGCTCCTTCTGCACCAGACAACGATGTCATGACATTGGTAATGACATCCTGTTTAAAACACATTACATCAGTTCTGTTACCACAACAGATGGATGTCACAACATTCAGCATGACATTCACATTAAAACACTCCACAACAGTTCTGTCACCACAACAGATAGAGATGTTATAACATCCTGCTTAACATCAGTGCAAAATCATGTTTTACCAAAATTTAGCCAATCATAGAACCATGGACAATTCTATATCATAGAATCATGGAACTAACAATTATGAAAAAGTGTGGCGAATACAGTTGCGTCTTCATATTGAAAGACGAATATCAAAACCACACGCTCTACAGTGAGTATTCTGACACTCGTGGAGGAAGAAGTCCGCACTCAATCCTCTCTATTTAGTTCAATACAAGGAGAACTTCATTCTCTTATTAAAAATGTTTTGATCTTGAACGGTAAGCACTTCACGATAGTAAACCCTAAAGGTAATGTCAAGCACTCGGGATAGGATAAGGCCCACGCCTAACCACTCCATAACCATTTGAGTTTTATTTAGGAAAAGAGTTTTGAAAATGCACTTGGTACGAGACCAAGGTTTTAGAAAAAAAAGTTGTAAAAGAGAACAAGTGGTGAATTGGTTTGACAGTTTGTTGAGAAAATCGCTTGACGTTAGATCAAGGGTTTGACTTGTATTTGCATGCAAAAACGTGGTGGAACGGAAGTGGGTTTGAAAATACCTCGACGACGAGTCAAGGGTTTTGTTGAAAATGGAACCGGCTTGACAACAAGTCAAGGCTTAAGGTGTGAGAAACAATACTAGTACTTGGGGGTGCTCCTAATATCGAGTCCACAATGAAGTGCAACAGTGTGTGTGATAGGTTGATGCCAAATGCGGACAAGCATTTGACTTACAAAAGGGTGTTTGAGAGTGGCTCGACGAAGAATCGAGAATTAGTTTGAAAAAAAGTTATACTAGTCCCTAGGGGTGCTCCTAGAAGATAAGCTGCAGCCAAAGAAATACGAAATACGTACATCAAAATGGGAGAGGGGTACATGCAAATTACACGGGATTGCAAGAAATAAAAGGTCTTAAGCAAAAGTTGAACACAACTCCATACCAGGATTCCTGCAAATGTCCAAAGATCCAACACTCGAACAAACAACCAACAGTCCACCAATTTAGGGTTTTATAATTTCGATATTTATTAGGTGTTTTGAAAGAATGTACAAGTGAAATATGAATATACAGGACACAAATAATATACAGGATATATAACAATATGTACAAGAATATCCACAGCAATATATCAAGATAAGTGTCAATGAGTATATGAACAAGATAATATTGACTAAAAATAAAACAGTGGTATATTTGACTGGAAATAAACCAGTGTATATTGAACTGAAAGTCAAGTTAGTGGTTAGTTTGTTAGTAAATTGAATCGGGGCGAGATTTAATGCTAAATTGTCGTAGCTCGACTTATGATGAAAGTCGAACTATAGGAGGTCGTGTAAATTGATATTTGTGCTAAAGACAAGACAGAGAAATGATATTGAGGATCATTCTCCGATTAAATCGTGTTGCATGGACCAAAGAAAGGTGGGATATTGTCTAAATTGCAAACATCATGTCGATTAATCGAAGGTAGCCTATCACGATCCCAAAGTATAGAAAATGACCCAAATGGTCATTTTCCATAGATTTAAAATTGCGAAGGTTATCGACTCTGATAAATCGACGCTTACGAATAAAAAGACTTCATAGATCGAGAAAATTAAAATAAAATAACAAATGAAGAAGAACTTGAAAGAGAAAAGAAGGTGGTCTCAAACAAACCGTTATCTATCAATAATTTGACCGATAATGATTTTAGAGGTCTCATCATCGACCCGAATAATTAAAGAAAAAAGTGAATTTGATTGAGAAAAACATATTCAAAATTCTAAAGGAAAACTATTGAAAATTTTTAAAATAAAACATTTAAACCTAGATAATAAAAACTCTTAAAACTTATTTACGAAATATATTTACAATTCTAAAAAATAATAATTTATAAAATATATTAACAATCTAAGAAAAAGTTTAGAAAGTATACTAACAATTAAAAACTGATTTAGAAAATATGTTAGTAATCTAAGAAAAAGTTTAGAAATTATATTACATTAAAAACAAGAGGGGGTATATTGATAAAGATTTGGGTGGAAAACAACCTGGAATCATTTGGCCTGAAGTGAGCCCATCATCCCAAAAATGCGGGTGTATATAAAAATGAAAGGGAAAAAAACTGGCGTTGGTAAGACTCAGACCTATGACCCGAACAATAACCACCAAGGGTTCCAAAAGGGGTCAATAGTCCCTTCTTCATGTTGAATCGCAAGTGAATGGAAGGTATCCCCAAATCTTGTTCAACCAACCTTCAACAATGCACGAAAGCCGGATCAAGAACCATCATGCACCACCAATCTCCCCCTCCAATCTCGACCCCTCAATGTTATTGACAGAGCGACATCAACAATGACGCAACGATCGTGAGCTCCCTCTCTTCCAATATAACTATGCTTCTCACTAAATTGCTCCACTCAAGTATAGTTTTCAAATCCTCTAATTCAGATTCTCATTTATTTTGCTCAAATTTTTTTCGTCCTATCCTTTCTAACGATTTTTATCGATACTTCCTTTTACAGATGTTTCAGATTGAATACATTCTCTTTCGTCGCTCGGTTCAGAAATTGTTTGTGCTTTGTTTAGGAAATTTCTCTTTATCCTCTGATTTTCTAGGTTTAATGTTGGTTCTGATACATGAGTATTAATGGAGGTTGTTTATGATTTAATTTGTTGAAGGTGAAAATATTGATGAAAAATGGGGTTGAAGATTGGGGAAGAAGACGAGGCTCAGGTCCTGTGAAATTTTTAAAAGGTGTGTGGTTGGATGAAAGGTGAAGAAGGATGAAGGTTTGGCGGTTTTCACGTGTAGAAAGAGGGAGATGGAAGGTGTGTACAGAGGGAAACAAACACAAAATGGTGGATGTATTGTTAAGGGAGCGTTGTTTTTGTTGTTTCTTGGTGGTCAGTTGCAAATAAGGCGGTTTCTTTTTTATTCTGAAAAATTGTTCTGCCTCTTCTTCTTATTTTTGAATTAAAAAAACTACTAACTTGCTTTTGTTCTTCTTCTGCTGGGATGTATTACCTTATGCACAAAGTTGTGGGTATTATCGGACACGGGTTGTACGTTTTGTCGTGTGACAGACAAGTTCGGTTGTGTGTGTTACGGATAGTGGTGGCAAAGGTAGGTTGGTGCAATATTTTTTCTTTTTTAGAGTAATGGTAGCAGACTGATGGTTTTGAGTAGCAGGTTATTTTTGTCTATTGCAACCTTTTGCAGTGGCGTGTTGAAAAATTGGAAAGTGGTAATATAGCTGATAGAGCGTGGCTTTTGTGTTGGCTAGTTGTTTGGTCTTTTGTGTAAAAAAAGGCTTGTAGTGGTATTACTTCCACTTGTGATTATTTATTGTACAAAAAAAAGTGTTAATGGGCCTTGAAAATAAATTTGTATCTTGAATTTGTATTTTGGAGACTTGGAAAATTTTTAGAACAAAATAAAAGAATGAATTTGAGATTTGTATGATACTTGGATTTTATGACATGGATGGATTAAAAAAGAATGGTTAAAATATGGAATAATTGATATTTAATTTTGGAATTGGATAATTGATACTAGATTTTCGCAAGTATACGAATAGCGTCAGAGTAATACAAAACATTATCGATCCCACAGAGACCAAACGTCAATCTATCGATTACTATTGTTACGGTGTTTATCTAAGGCAAATCAATTGAGAATTCGTGCGTGCAAAGTAAAAGTAAAGCACGAGAATAAATTTAATATTAAAACAACAGGCTTGAATGTAATTCACATAGTTGGGTAGTATTCCAAGTGCGTATAAATAGAACGTCTTATAGGGTAGTGTTTTCTACTCGTGAAAAGAACTAATTTAATGAGAACTGTCGCTTTCGCATATTCAGAACCAAGTTTATCCCCTATTCGATCCCTCTTATTGTCACCTATAAAAAGGCATGCATTGCGTTAAAGTAATAAACCTATTTTTAAGAAATATAGTTTGTTAACTTAGTTGAAAAGTATTTTGACATGGAGTTCTTAACAAAAAGAGGTTTATGCCACCCGAATTTTAAACCCATAAACGCGTTCGAAAATAGTTTTAAAATCGTTTTTCTAAAGTATTAAAGACTCATACTTAACTGGACCAAGGGCTTTCGCTTCCTTTAAACAGTTAAGACTAATCAAGTTGAACTAAGGGTTGGACGACTTTCATCTTACCCAATAGAATTTAAGTACATAAAATTTGTGTTAACAGTCAGAATAACCCCTAAGTGATTCTATCGACAACTGTATGGAATACCACTTTAACTATGATCCTCACATCCTAACCTGTAAGACTTAGTCGGATATGGGAATGTAAACGTACATGATAGATAGTGCGATAAATAAAGTACGAGTAAATAAAGTGTGGGAAATAAAGTGCGAGTAAATAAAGTGCGGGAAATAAAGTGTGAGTAAATAAATGCGAGAAATAAGTGCGAATAAATAAATGCAGAAAATAAACAGAAAGTAAAATAGAAACCTGCTCCAAACGGGAGGTTTTAAATCTGGTACAACTTGAAGTAAAAGACTAAAAAGAAAGTGGCGGCAGGATTAACTTCTACCAGAGTGCTCCAAACCCGATTACAGACTTGATTAGAAAATGTGATAACTTCCCGATGTGAGAAGTTTATCACTTTACAACAGATGACAGTATATGGCTTAAGTTCTATAACTAAGCTTGGATGCTTAGAAATGGAGAAGAACTCGTTTATTTATAGGCTACGAAAATACAAGGAAAGACTAGAATGCCCCCTAATTTCTTTTGGGAGGGAAAACAAAATACAAGGGTGGTGCCCGCCATGCCTTAATGGTGTTCGCCATGTGAACTAGAGGAGGAAGAAGTGGGAGTCGTGGCAGTTGTCAGCAGTTGGTCTCTTATCCAAGTTATAGCATCCCCTATGGCGCCCTCCATGGTGAGTGCCATGTGTAGAATTCCCTAAAAAGGTTGGCCCTTCTTGCTTGTTTTTCTTCATTTCTTCTCGAGGAGCTCTGGAAATACAAAATCTTGAAAATGAAACAAAATAGAAGCATAACACAAGAAAACAGTAATAAAATCCTAAGGAACGTGTGCAATACGAGTCAAATACGTAGTATAATTTAGGTCTATCAAATTCTCCCACACTCAAACCTTTGCTTGTCCTCAAGCAAAACATTATGACAGAGAAAGTGATATCCATGAATGATTTGGGAAAAAAGGGCTTCCAATTTCAATCTGGGATGAAGCGATAGGTATTAACTCAGTGAACCAAGGATATCGAAATGACACTTCTCCGTAAACATGGACATAGGCTTCGTTCTTATATAAACCAATCCATATTACCCCACTGTACCTAGGCCTACTTTTAAATCTCCTTTTGGGTCCTTTTCATTCAAATGCAGTGACATTAAGCCTGTTATCCATACATACTCATAGTGAAGTGATCGGTTAGTGATTTTGATTTCAAGCATGGGGCTCTGATACATAAGCTGGTGTAAGCTGTAACACCCATTTTAATTATTTAATCTTCCCGGTGTTATTTTTTTTCGGCGTGTCTTTCATGGGGATTGTTTAAGAAGCTATAGCCTTTAATATTAATATAAAATATTTGATAATGATAATAATTTGATAATTAATAGTAATATGATTATTATTATTATTATTCCTATTATTATTATTATTATTAAATATTATTATTATTGGAATTAAAAGAAATGAGGAATAATTGTTATAAGGGGTATTTGTGAGTTTTGGAAGGGAAAAAAAGAAGAACGCAATCAAGTGGGGGAAAGAGTAAGGAAGAGGAACAAGAACAAGAGGAAGAAGAAAAAGGCCAAGGCTGTCGGATTCTTGGGATTTTTTCATCGATCGAAGCAACTAGTCGAGGTAAGGGGGAGAAACGGATTGGGATTGGTAATTGCATAAATGGGGTAGTTGGGGATTCCTTAACCCCATAGGGATTTGATGATTATAATTAGTATGTTGTTGTGTTTTCTGATCATTGCTATTATGGCGAACTCCTTGCATGTGATTGTAAGGTGATTGTTGGAATAATTTGGGTGAATTGGTGTGGTTTACCGTTTAGGTTGAAAATGATTTAATCGGTAGAGTTGGTGTTTTATCGGGTAAAGTCTGGAATAAATAGTGTGGTTTAGTCGTAGAATGCTAGGCTAAGACTGTTGGGACTGGTTTAGTGAAAATCGGTTGGGTTTTGAGCTTCTGATGAATTTCTGAACAGTGAGGGTTTTTTGAAATCGCAGACGTTCACCAGCACCTTCGTTGGGCGAGCTAGTAGCGAGCATTCGCTAGGAATTCGCTAGGCGAGTTGGGTAGCGAACACTTCCAGTAGCCATTGTCTGCATTCCCTAGCAGGTTCGATAGGCGAATGAGGCAACGAGTGTTCGTTGAGGCCTCGCTAGGCGAGTGAGCCAGCGAGCGTGACAGACTGTGATTTCGTGCAGTTTTGCTCTGTGATTCGTTTTGTAGGATTTCTTGGGTTGTGATAGATTGAGACATGTTGTTTAGTGGTGAAGAGAGTACACTTGGTGTGGAAAGGTGCAATTATGAAATATTAAATTTAAGTGACATAATTAAATGGTGGGTAAGATATATATATATATATATATATATATATATATATATATATATATATATATATATATATATATATATATATATATATATATATATATATATATATATATATATATATATATATATATATATATATATATATATATATATATATATATATATATATATATATATATATATATATATATATATATATATATATATATATATATATATATATATATATATATATATATATATATATATATATATATATATATATATATATATATATATATATATTACATTGAACACCGAGTACATGCGATCCTCCCGATCACCTCACTATGCGTCATATATATATGAATATCTCTCTCTCTCTCTCTCTCTCTCTATATATATATATATATATATATATATATATATATATATATATATATATATATATATGACGCATAGTGAGGTGATCGGGAGGATCGCATGTACTCGGTGTTCAATGTAAATTTCCCTATTATTTAATTTGATTGACATAATTGATTTGTGTGTATATATCTGAGTATATATGATGTATGGTGATGCGATCAGTAGGATCGTGTGCACCTCGTGTGCTTGATGTTTGTGTGTTGTGCATTTGTGTTGTTCATATCATGGTGTTTTGGTGGGATGAATCCATTCTCGGATGGAGCGTAAGTGATTCATCCATACTCCTTTATGGAGAGTGGTGGGGTTGAATCATGTCTCGGATGGAACGTAAGTGATTCACCCGTACTCCTTTGTGGAGAATGGTGGGATGGATCATGTCTCAGGAAGAGCGTAAGTGATCCATCTGTACTCCTTTGTGGAGAATTGCGGAGTTGAATCATGTCTCGGATGGAGCGTAAGTGATTCACCCGTACTCCTTTGTGGAGAATGGTGGGATGGATCATGTCTCAGGAGGAGCGTAAGTGATCCATCCGTACTCCTTTGTGGAGAATTGCGGAGTTGAATCATGTCTCAGATGGAGCGTAAGTGATTCACCCGTACTCCTTTGTGGAGAATGGTGGGAATAGATCATGTCTCAAGAGGAGCGTAAGTGATCTATTCCGGGGTTCGATTGAATGAACCAATGAGTCGGTACCGCATGCACGGTATTGAGTTACATTCTTGCATTATTGTATGTTGTTTTTGATGATTGGACAGTAGGTCGTGTTTGATGTTGGGGGGGGGGGGGGTGATGACTTGTATATTTACTGCCTTTTATTCATTTATTTTATTACCGATAATTTTGATCATGTTTTCTCACCCCTTTGTTGTTGTTGTGGTTTGTGCTTCTTCGGAAGTACATATAATCCAGGTGTATAGCTAGCTTGGATAGTGGCATGCGAGTCGAGTCCTAGGATGCTCTGATACGTAACACAGGACTTGGGAGTTTATTTATTTTATGATACATTTTTTTATTCCTGTGACGTATCTTATTTTGATGAATTCTCGTAATGAATATTTTATGTAAATTGGCGGATGGCCTAGAGTGATGTACAAATGATTGTTTCCGCTGCATATTTTGAAAACCATGTAATCAAGTGTTTTGTTGAAATTTTGTGAATGTGATATCCCACTTTTAATGGAAAACTCTGATATTTATTTGATTTAATTGTATTATATTTTAATTTGGGAAAGTGGGGTGTTACATAAACCCCTTTTATTGACCCAGTTGTAGTTGTGGGGGATCAGATTGTAACCCGCCATACCGAGCTCAGCACCATACACCTCTGAACCAACTAACAATGGGAATATATTTTATTTTATTTTATTTTGTTCTTTTTATATATTTTTTTGTTGTTGAAATTTTTACAAATTTTTGGGATAAATGACCTTGTGAAGGTTACATATACCCGAGTTGCAATTATTTTATGGAACACACAAATCATTCACTTATATTCATCGGTCCTTCACTTACAACATGCTTAGGCCGGAGCTGGCTGCTAGGTTAAACTACTAAGGACTTACTACGAACATTATTATTAAGGCCATGGTACATAGGGTATCGGGGTCGATTTCCACATCTGCGAAGCCTAAGGTGTTAAAATGATACCGATGTTTCAAAAAGGATTTTCCAAGTCATCCCATCCTAACTCGAACTTGCCTCAAGGCCTAAAAAATTTTGTGAGGCCAAGGAATGAGGGAATAGGGGCATACTACAAATGACTTGTTAAGCATACGTGTATTCTATAAAAAAAAGAAAATTAAGAGAAGTAAACTAGAAATAAACTAGAAAAGCGATAAAAGAAAAATGCGAGAAAAGAAAATAAAGTCTCCTCCCACACTTAAATCGAACATTGTCCTCAATGTTTCGAAATAAGATAAGGACGAGTTACCTGAAAGTCCTAAGGCATGCTACTGGTGTTGTCTCCAACGTGCGGTGAATGCCCAAGGCGTCCATGCAGGCCTGATCTGGGTAACGGGTAGGTGCCATGGGATGCTGCTGAAGAAATAAATTACCGATGTCTCTGAGCATCGTCCCTAAAGGTGACGTGTATGTCGTCGAGAGGTTGCATCCTGCAAATAAAATTTTAGAGAGCAGGACCTGAAAGCACAAGCATTATAAACGGTTAGTTGACACATAACAAAATAATAATTACTAAAAATAAAATAAAATAAGTAAAGAAAAATAAAGAAAACAGTGGGTTGCCTCCCAAGAAGCGCTTGTTTAACGTCGTTAGCTCGGCGAGTAGAACCTATGTGGTTGAAGTAGGCAGTGGGGGATCAATCAAAGTATGGATGGAGTAATCATTGGGAATGCCACCTCCTTCGTAGTATTTCAATCTCTGCCCATTTACAATGAATGGGCTACATGACTTGTTCTGGATCTCAACTGCTCTGGATTTTAGGACTTTAGAAACTGTAAAAGGACTTGTCCACCTTGAACGATGCTTTCCAATAAAAAGTCGCAACCTGGAATTAAAGAGAAGAACATGATCTCCTATATGAAAATCTTTCTTTATAATCCTTTTGTCATGCCAGGCCTTGGTTCTTTCTTTATATATTATGGCATTTTCGTAGGCGGATTGACGGAGTTCTTCTAGTTTATGAATGTCAAGGATGCGGTTTTATCCAGCAGTTAAATAATCAAAGTTTAGGGTTTTAATGGCCCAATAGGCCTTGTGTTCTAACTCAAAGTGTAGATGGCAGGACTTTCCATAGCTAATTGGTAAGGAGTTGTTCCAATAGGGGTTTTGAGGTGGTTCTGTAGGCCCATGGTGCATCTTATAGCTTATGAGACCAATCTTTTCTCGATATAGAAATCGTTTTCTCTAAGATATGTTTAATCACTCTATTAGATACCTCTACCTGGCCACTATTATATGGATGGTAAGGTGTCGCTATCCTATGCTTAACATCACATTTACTTAAAAGCTTGTCAAAATTCCTTGATATGAATGTGATCCACCATCTCTGATAACAAGACGGGGTACTCTGAATCTAGGGAATATGTAATTCTTAAATAGTTTTATCACTACACGTGTGTTGTTGGTGGGTGAGGCTATAGCTTCAATCCACTTAGACACGTAGTCAACTGCTACTAAGATATATTTGTTTCCTAATAAATACGGAAATGGTCCCATAACATCGATGCCCCATACATCAAAGAGTTCTACTTCCTGAATATTTCTTAAGGGCATTTCGTCACGCCGGGAGATGTTCCCAGTGCACTAGCACCGATCACATTTAACTATATAGGCGTGCACGTCACACCATATTGTGGGCCAAAACAGGCCGGCTCGAAGAATCTTGGGGTGTGTTTTGGAGGTGCTAACGTGTCCTCCATAGGATGTAAAGTGGCAGTGTTCTATGATATTTCTTACCTCTTCTTCTGGAACGAAACCGCGAAAGATACCTTTTGTTCCTCTTTTGGAAAGGAGTGGCTCGTCCCAATAGAATTGTCTTACATCGTTAAAGAACTTCTTTCTCTGCTAATAGTTAATGTTAGGGGGTATGATGTTGGCAGCTAGGTAATTTACAAAATCTGCGTACCAAGGTACGCCGCTTACTGCCAGAGATTTCTCAGGGGTCTTATAAGGATCTAGTTTATTTTCTTCTATGGCTTATATCCTATCTATTAACCTGCCATAGGTAAAATCATCATTTATAGGGAGTAGATCTGGTTTCAGGTACTCAAGTCTAGAAAGGTGATCGGCAACTACATTTTCTGTGCCTTTCTTGTCTCGAATATCAAGATCAAACTCTTGTAATAGAAGGATCCATCGAAGTAACCTAGTTTTGGCATCCTTCTTGTTTAATAAGTAAGGAATGGCAGCGTGATCTGTATAAACTATAATTTTAGCTCCTATCAAATAGGATCGAAATTTATCCATTGCAAAAACTACGGCAAGGAGTTCTTTCTCAGTGGTTGCGTAGTTAAGCTGAGAAGCATCTAAGGTTCTACTAGCATAGTAAATAATGTATAATTTATTATCCTTTATTTTCCCTAGAACAACTCCTACAGCGTAATCGCTAGCGTCACACATAATTTTGAAAGGTTCAGCCCAATTTGGAGGTTGGATAATGGGTGCTGAGATCAACGCTTATTTTAAAAAGTTGAATGCTTCGAGGCATTTTTCATTAAAGTTAAACTCAATATCCTTCATCAGGAGGCCGGTTAAAGGTTTGGTTATTTTAGAGAAGTCTTTGATAAAACACCGGTACAAACCAGCATGTCCGAGAAAACTTCGGACATCTCTGACAGTGTTAGGGGGTTTTAGGTTTTCTATAACTTCTATCTTGGCTCTATCTACTTCAATACCTCTTTCAGAGACTACATATCCTAAAACTATACCTTCGGTGACCATAAAGTGACATTTCTCCCAATTCAACACCAAGTTGACATCAACACATCTTTTCAGGATTTTCTCAAGGTTAGCGAGACAATTTTTGAAATCAAATCCATATACCGAGAAATCATCCATGAACACTTCCATAATTCCATCTAGGTAATCAGCGAAGATTGCCATCATGCAACGTTGGAAGGTTGTTGGTGCATTACAAAGGCCGAAAGGAATTCGTCTATAGGCAAAGGTTCCATAAGGGCATGTAAATGTAGTTTTTCTTGATCTTCTGGATGGATAGGCGTCGCTGTGAGAATTGGATTATTAATTAATTTGAATATTAATTCATTTAGTTCACCATCGGTCTTTAATTTGTCCAAAGGAAGGGAAAAAGATCGAATTACCCATAATGCAATGCAAATGCAAAAGGTAGAGAGTTATAGGTTCTGGGGTTGGTTAAACTTAGGGAAGGTGCTAGCATCCTAAGTTTCTGTAGTACTCTACAGGAACCTCTCGTTTTAATATTGTTTATTGCTAAGGGTTATCTGCTTAAGGATGAAAAGACCTAGAGGTTTATTTCTAAGTATACTCGCTAAGACGTTGCATCTTGTGCCTACATATCCTGACGGAAATGGAATCAGAGTATTTGTAGTTCCCCTAAAGGGTTTGAGGAACTTCTTGACTATGGTCAATGTTCCTAAGGGATAAAAGGGTTGCTGATTGATTGAGTCTAGGAGAAAAGACGAGTCGTCATGTTCAGGGAGATTACTCGACTTAACCACCATAACTTGTAGGATATGATCTTTGCATCATCTTGAGAGAAGGGCTCAAGCACTCGGAATTATCGACGAGTACGCCACTATCTCCCTCAAGCGGAAAAGATCCTACATCTTGATTGTATTGTTATAGGGTAGGAGATTTACCTTGACTGTCAAGATGACTAACATATTATTCTCTAATGGTGAATAATTGTTTGATTGAGTTGAATAGAGTTTTTTTTATCTAATTTGTAAAAGATAAAAAGCAAAGGTCCTCCTTAAGGGGTAGGATCTAACTTAAGCGATCAACTTGAATGGGATCAAGGATCGAATGGGGATTATGATGCGAATGAAATGCATACGCATAAGTTTCATGTTATGCACAGATCCTTCCTTTGGACGTTTATACGGTGCGTTAAAATAAATAACGGATAAAAATAAAGACGAATAAGTAAAGGCATACAAAGTGCTAAGGCATACAAGTGTGTGAGTTGTGGATACGTGGACGAAGTCGGAGTGGAGACGTAAGCGTGCGCGATTGGATCAATTTACGATGTGGGGTACTGATTTAAAAAAAGTTGGATTAAGCGAGATTAGTTTCTTTTAGGTGAGATTAATTTTAGGCGAATTGATTTTAGGAAAAGTTAAATTGATTAGTTCATTGATTTGGAGATAAATCATCTTAGACTTATTGGCGAAATTAGATTAAATTATAAATCACTTGAATTAGATGGGGTTAATTTTGTAGATAAATACGGTGGATTTTTTAAAAAGTTTACATCATACGATTAATTAGGGTGAGGTCAATTTATAAAAATATTTATTAGATTAATTGGGATATTTAATTAAAAGGGTTTTCTCACAAAAAGATTTAGTTATTTATTATTTTTAAAGAGTTTTATAAAAGAGTTCTAATTATTAATAAATTGGAACAAGTTATTTAAAAGTTTTTTTTAATCATAAAAAGGGTGGACCAATTAATAGAGAATTTCTAAAAAAAAATGTTGTTATTAAAAATAATTAAGAATTAAATGATATTATTATTAAAAGAGAAATGGATTTTAATTATTAAATAAAAAAGGTTTGTGAGATAAATAAATATTAATAAGTTGTTTTCTTTTTTTTAAAACTAATAAAAGACTAGACAAATTAATTAATTAATAAGATAAATAGATTTTAGGTTATTAGAGGTGATTAATGAGAAATAAGGATATGAGGAGGTTAATGAGCAAGAGTGTTTGTGTGTGGGAGGCTGTGTGGGCTTATGTTGGTCGTAGCGTGTGGGACGTTTGATCTGGGATCAGGTGTGTACAGACGGCTGCATGTGAGAGTGTATGTGATGTGCGTTGGTGAGCGTGTACGATATTACATTATAATATAAAAAAATGAACTTAAAAGAAAAAACCTAAAAAACTCCGTCTGATAATTAAGTCCTAATCCTCTCTTTAAGAAACTTCCAAATTCGTCTGAACATGCTTGTCCGAAATTGGAAACGTTTTAAGACTCTGTCGACCTTACTTTCAAAACGTTTTAATTTTTGTATGATTTGTGCTTGACAGGTCAGAAGGCTCGTGAAGGAGGTTGGATTTACAGTTGTAGCTCTGTTTTAATTTTCTTGGCTCACTTATGTAGGAGATTCCTTCGTTATAACCACACATCTTCAACAGAATAAGAAAAAGCTGGAAGTTGCTTGATCTTGAAGCTTCCATGAGATACATAATTCTTTCTACGGCGAAACCGAAAAAGCTAACAAGGTATAGGGTCCTTCATATTTCACAATTCTTTTGAATTTCTATTGACTGTTTTGAACATCCGTCGTGTTTGCTTGACAGGTTAACTATGTTACAATTGTGGCAGGTCTTCTTGCGGCATTTGGATGCCCCCAGTTCTTAAAATGGTAATGACTTGGCCTCTTAAAGTGTTTAACTTCAAATTGAAGAGAAAAAAGCAAGTCTGACGATTTACTCACGTGTTTGCAGGTGGCTCAGATTACGCGTCACGAGGCTAGGATTCTCAGCATGATTTACTGCGGTTAGAAGAACAACTCTCCATTCAGCTTTAAGTCAACCGCAGGGAATAGGAAACCGCTGCTCTTACACGATTCCAAACTTTCCATCTAGTCTTGTCTGAAATACAGTTTACATGAGAGTCTTGCCAAGCTTACCAAGTTCACATTTTAGCTTATTAATTTGCTCTGATATTTGCGAGGGTTGACGTGCACTGAATTGCGAATTGCAGGTAATTCCTCTGGTAATGGTGGGTGAACTACAACATCCTTAGGGTCTGCTGTTTGATGGAAAGTTGCGGACTCATACGGGCGGTTGCAGCCGGCTTTTGATGCGTAACGATGATAGGGTATTGCATTTACCATTGGTAATTAAATCACCTTTGTCTTGTCTTTAATATTCTTGCCAAACACGTCTTAAATTGTGTCGAAGCTCATAAATGTCTGTCGTTTCAATACGACCATAATTTTTGCCAAATAATGTATTCTCTATTTGGCAGGTTTGGAATGTGAGCCTGGAAAGAATAGCCACGAAGATTTGTTGAGTTTTCCTTGAAATCCTCAAGATCTGAGCATTCTTTAAGTTTGTATATGTATTGTTCTTGATATTTCTTAGTGTTTATCCGTGTTGTGTAGTGAAGTTAAGAATTACGGTTGGTGTTGTAGGTGCACTGCTTGTGGTTGGACTGGGGGATATGTGCGAGTTTACACGCGAAAGGAGTTCCAAGAAGAAAGAAATCCGCAAAGGTCTTGTTAGTTTTATGAAAATATGGTGTAGCAGACAAAGATGTAAAACTACGGTAACATGTCGGGTTGGGGTCTAGGTGGGTGTCCAGGATGTTATTTGTAAGACGCCACCTTGTATAACCTTGTAACCTTGTTGTAATTCTTAAATGTTAAAAAAACTTTGTTCCTTCTTTATTATCAACACACGTAGGCTTTATCCTGGCATAATATAATGAGAAAGTCTACCAAATACACCTAAGAGCCCGATACAGTTCTTGTAAAGAAATTTGGTCAGAGTGCCTTTGTGGAGAATGAATTGTACTTGCTTTAGGTACACAAGTGAAGCTTGTACCATCTTCTAATTTGTCCATTTAAACCTTGCATACTTGCATTCTTTTTGGGTTCAACCCCATGATGCTTATGCTTTTGAAAAGTGAGTTTTTGGATCTTGAGATAATGACTCAAGCATAGTAGACTTGTCACATATACTTGAATTAGTAAAGTTGGACCACTTTGGAGAGATTTGGAGACTTGTTAAATCATGCAAATGGCTTCATGTTTAGGGCTAGTTGTGACTCATTTTGCAAAATACCTCCTAAACCTGGGATTCCATTAACTCTTGAATTTGGAATGATAACCTGAATCTTGGATTGTGGCATAATGACTGTGATATAATGAGTAAATCTTTACAAGTTCTCTTGCACTAATGGCTTGAATGAATAATATGAATCTTGAACTTAAGCTTGAATTATTCCGGGGACCTTTATCTGAAACTCTTGAGAAAGTCTGAGGACACGACCAATAGAAAGATCTCTGGATCTCTCTAATCCAACGGTCACCTTGTGGTATTTGACTGTACGGATCTATACTTAATGGTATTGTACCTGCGTGAACTGGTTAGCTGTAATAAACATAAATATGAAATTATAGAGCCAAATAACGCAAGAATTGCACAGAGAGGTGGTATCTTAAAGTCAAAAATTAGGTGCTACAGATGCCCCTATTTAAGTTACTTCTATTCGGAGATATGGAGATTGAAATCTTCATCTCGACGTGATAGAAGGGACTTAAATACAAACATTGTACAAATTTTTGGCCCTAAGATGCCACCAAATGCATATGATGTGCAATGATATGAAAATGTAAGATAGACGGTCCTGTGGAGGCATGATGCCGCAGGGGAGAAACTAGACAACGACACACGAGAAACAAAAGGCCCAACAAAATGAGACTCCACGAGGAAAGATGACAACCAGCATTGGGGAATCTCCAAAATAAAGATACGATATAATAATACCACCAAGAGTACAGTAGCTTGAACAAGTGGCAAGGAACCTGAAAGTGCAGGATAACTTACTACCAATGTGTGGCAGCCTAAGAAAAGGTATCTGGTTGAATAAGAGAAACGTGTGTTACCTACTATTAGTCCAATGATAGCCTAAGAAAAGGCAACATGAAAGAGTAAAGATGACCTACTACCAATCTTGGTAGCCTAAGCAAAAGTATCTGACCAAAATAAGAAGGTATATTACCTACTATCAAACGTATGATAGCCTAAGAAAAGGTAATAAACTCGAAAGAAGAGATCACCTACTACCAAACATATGGCAGCCTAAGAAAAGGTGTATGACCAAAAGAAAGGTGTATTACCTACTATCAAACATATGATAGCCTAAGAAAAGGTAATAAACCTGAAAGGAGAGATTACCTACTACCAAACATATGGCAACCTAAGAAAAGGTGTCTGACCAAAAGAAAGGTGTATTACCTATTATCAAACATATGATAGCCTAAGAAAAGGTAATAAACCTGAAAGGAGAGATCACCTACTACCAAACATATGATAGCCTAAGAAAAGGTGTCTGACCAAAATAAGGTGTGTTACCTACTATCAAACATATGATAGCCTAAGAAAAGGTGAACACAAAAGGAAAGATGACCTACTATCGAACATGGTAGCCTAAACATATGTATCTGACCAAATTAATACGGTATATTACCTACTATCAAACGTATGATAGCCTAAGAAAAGGTAATAACCAAAGAAGGAGAGATCACCTACTAACAAACAAATGGCAGCCTCAGAAAAGGTGTCTGACCAAACGAAGTGCGTTACATACTATTAAACATACGATATCCTAAGAAAAGGTGAACACAAAAAGGAAAGATGGCCTGCTACCGAACAAGATAGCCTAAGAAAAGGCATCTGACCAAAATAAGATGATATATTACCTACTATCAAACGTAAGATAGCCTAAGAAAAGGTAATAACCAAAGAAGGAGAGATCACCTACTACCAAACATATGGCAGCCTAAGAAAAGGTGTCTGACCAAAATGAAGTTTGTTACCTACTATCAAACATATGATAGCCTAAGAAAAGGTGAACATAAAAAGGAAAGATGACCTACTACCGAACAAGGTAGCCCAAGAAAAGGCATCTGACTAAAATAAGATGGTATATTACCTACTATCAAGCGTAAGATAACCTAAGCAAAGGTAATAACCAAAGAAGGAGAGATCACCTACTACCAAACATATCGCAGCATAAGAAAAGGTGAACACAAAAAGGAAAGATGACCTACTACCGAACATGGTAGCCTAAGAAAAGGCATCTGACCAAAAATAAGATGGTATATTACCTACTATCAAACGTAAGATAGCCTAAGCAAAGGTAATAACCAAAAGAACCTCCTCACGCTTCAAGGTTGTGTGCCATGAACGAGTTTCAGCTTCTTCTTTGAATGATGATTACTCGGGAGAGCATCTTCTCAGGGGATTGAAATGTCACTGGAGGTTAGAGACTTCAGCGATAAATCCATAAATTGTTGGAGATTTCAACGGGGATCTTCATAAAAGACGTAGGCCGGTTGATTAGCAAAATATGTCTTCTCAAATAAAGAGAGACTAATGTAATAAACTTCACCAAACTTCTCTAGAGAGATGCCATTTGATGGAATTAATCTTGTGTAACAGACTCACTGGGAAATAGATTCCTGAGGAGTATCCTTGTTGTAGCTGTAAAATGTATGAGACCTTTGTAGTGAAAATTCTCAAATAAAGAGAAATGTTTGTAATTGTTGCATCCTAAAATTTGCTCAACCTTCTTCACTGGGTTTATGTTTCAATTACATTAGCATTTGCATATAGAGTCATGTACATAGTCTAATCATTTGCATAGCATAGCATAGCAAGTCATTCAACAAGGGACCAATCAATATTCTTATCTCTATGAGCCTATCAAGAGGTTATTATTCAAATTCAAGCATATCCAAGTCATCAGAAAGAAATTGAAACCCAAGGAAGTCAGTGGATCAAGCAGTGCATCTATCTCCTATCTGAGGGTATCTGAAGATCATCAAAGAAATTGTGAGCTGTGAGCTGAGCATGGAGGGTATATAGACATCATGGAAGACATGGAGAGCCATTTTTAAAGTGAGACAAGTCATTGATGTGATCACCAGAGTTGCAGTTGAAGACAGTCAACTAGGGTTTCATTTGGGTCAACCCTAGGTCAAATGATTGGTTGAAAGGTATTAAGGTCTATTGGAGAGATGTGGGGTTCATCATTTGACATGTAGATAAGGATATGGTGTTTTGACAAGAAGAAACCAAGAGAAATCAAGAAGAAGAGGAGTTTCTAAATTAGGGTTTCTGTGTAAAATCCCCTGATTTAGGTCAAACTTCCCAGCAAGATAAGTCAAAATTCAAGCTTCAAATGGATCCTTGGTAAACATGGAACTTGTATAGGATCTAAAGAACTTTAATTTGAGTGGTGGAAGACATCAAGGAGATTTATAGAACTCAAGTTATGGTCCTTGCAAGTTACAGGTCATCTGGGGCCTCTGAAATTTTGTCTGTGAAAGTTACTTGTCTTCCAAGCAACATTTACCCCTCAAGGAGATTTCAAATTAATTTCTGGTCAACATAAGAGTTTCTCCTCATTGTTTTAGATTTTTAGAAAGGTATGGTATGCCTTTATCGGATTTGTGGAACTCTACTTATGGTCTTGGAAAGCAAAGGGTATTTTGGTCATCTGAGAATTACAGGTCATTTCAAGCCTATGCCCAAAACTCATACAAGGAAGCTTCAAATGAAAAACTTCACAACATCAAACTTGCTCCAAATGACATTTTGAGTCTAGGAAAGTGATCATGAAAGATTGGAAATGCTCATAGCTCAAGGTTTCAAATTTGGTCATTTAAAAGGGAATTTAATGAATAAAAATGACTTAAAATTGAGATTTTTCATAACTTGGCCAAATGGGATGAAATTATAGGTCATTTTGATTGGAAAAAATGTTTTAAGAACATTGGCAAAAGTGTATTTTTGAGTTTGGTTCAAAATTTGGAAGTTATGCTTGGTTACTTATGTATGAAGCAACATAATCAAAATCCAAGGGAATTGTGCATAAGAAGTTTCTACAAAGTTCTAGAGCTTTCTAATTTCATCTATATATTGAATTGAGAGGTTTCATTCAAGGGTTGGTGATTCATTTTGTTCATAACACATAGTTATACATCATTCTTCCATTTTGCAAATTCATCTCAAACTTCATCAAACCTTCATCATTTTCCAAACTTCTTGATCCTATCATCATCTAAATCCATCATAGATCACATTTCCATCAATATCTGGTTGAATTGAGGAAGGAATCGTGTGCTACCAACTCCATCATCCAAGGTGCAAGAAGGTTGTGATTGCAAGATTCAAGAGGTTTGAACAAGATCTATTGCATACAGAACCAAGAGGCAAGCTTATTGATCAATTTCCAAGCATTGCAAGCCTTGGATCCAAAGAATTCCACACCTGTTTTCATCATCAAACCAGGTTGGTGTTTCCTTTCGAATTGGTTGATTTAGTTAGCATGTTAGAGAATTATTAGGTTAGAATGGTTAGGATTAGTTAGATGATCATTTCTGTTGAATTTGGAGACAATTCATGGAGATTGCCATTGGTGCACCAAATCTATTAGGGCTTAGAACTCCTAGGTTAGGGCTTGATAATATTGGTTAGATAGCTTAAATTGATCAGCATGGCGTGTAGATTTTGTTAGGGTAAAAGTTAGCAAGAATTGAAATGATTGATAGCAGTGCAAAATGGTGGAACCAGGATGTTCTACCTATCGGGTTTGAGTTTTGATTGAGTTTTAGAGGAAAATAATGCCATGGCTGTGTAGAGGGAGAGATGCAGAGCATTTTTGGTTTTGGAATGGTGGAGTTTCATGGAGAATCGAGGGAGAACAGAGTGATGGAAGATTCATGCATGGATAGGTTTTCTGAACCTAGGGTTTCATGAGGAAGACGATGAAGGGACATCGTTGGATGACCATGGAGACTTTGACTCTCAATCTGATCTAACGGCCTTAATTCAATTGGAAAACGGAGGGAAATGTTATGAAGCAGAACGCTGCGTTTCATTTAATCCCTCAGACTGGGGTTTACAATCCAATGCTATGCACACCCCCTCAACGCAGGCCCAATCCCAATTATAACTGATTTGATTACTATATGCACCGTTTCAGGTTTTTTTTTTCTTTTTGTGAGTTTTTCTGATCAATTGGGCCCAGACGCGCTTTGCTATGCGCGCCCCCCAGTCTGGGCCCATCATCATGTTTTAACTGAAATTAATGCTAGATGCACCCCTCAGCCCATATAATTCATATTAATTTCTTTCTTTTTTTTTATTCTTTAAAAAATCATAACAAATTGGAAATTGCATATTTTTTATTGGTTGTTTTTGCGTCCTTTTCATATTTTTGTTAAGAAAATTATCATACAAAAAAATTAGCATTTCATTTTATTTTTATATTTTTAGTATATTTTTCTTTTAAATAGGTTGTAAATAATGTTTAGTTTGATACATGATATTGTTGATTTTAGTTTAGGACTTTCCTTTTACATTTTTGATCCATTCTTTTTAGGGTGATTAGCTTAGAACTTTAGCTTGTATATAAAATTTAATTCATGATCTTAGGACTTAATTTTAGATGATTTGTTTAAGTGTGATTAGGAGAATCAAAATTAGGGTTTAGAGATAACATAGGTGTAGCAAATCAATTCTTTTAGGAGTTGTAGTTTGAATCTTAGGGGTATGGGGACTATAAGGGTTATGGATAGATAATAGATCCCTTAGAAATTACTAGGTTTCCCCTATTCTACTATTACTATTGGTATATTGCTTGCATTTGCTTGACTGTGTGGTGTGCCCTCTCTAGGATTATTTCATTTGACTGTGTGGGGTATTGGGTTTGTTTGGGGATTGGGAGAGCTGAAGACTGTGTGATGAAGCCCATTGGAGATCAAAGAGAATGAAGACCAACTTCCAGAGTTGATGAGGAGTATCTCTTGCTGGCAGCTGTTGGAGGTTATAGGATTTAGGAGTGAGGCAGAGCTCTAGAGTAGAAAACTTGATTCACAAACATGGAAGGTCTTGTTTGCCTCCATCCCTCTCTATGATGCAGAGTCTCTCTAAGATATTCACCCCCTTCCTTTGGAAGGCTTGGTGATAGTGTCTAAGAGATAGAACTCTTGAGAGAAATATTCTATGTGTTGTTAGCAGTCTGTTTGCCACCCTTGGTGGTCAACTAATTGCTTAACACCCCAGTTCATTCTTGTTGACTGATATTCATCTTGGAGATTGAAACTTGAAGAAAAGCCATGGCAGACTGATGATAGAGACCTTGACTGAAGGCTTGAAGATTGAATACAAAGATCTTGCTTGAAGGCTGTGAAGATAAAGATTGATGCATGCTCGAAGCTTGTAGCTGTTTGGAGATGACTTGAAGACAGATGTTGATGAAGATTGCTTTTGCTGTTTATTTTTGCTGTTTATAATTCTTGATGTATTGTTTGAATTTCCCTGACTGTATTGCTTGTTGTTTAACCTGTTAGGTTGAAAGTGAATTCTGTTCACTTTTGCCTATTGTTTTCTAGGTTCGAGGTTGAGTGGGACTCCCTTGCCTCGCTTGTATTGCTGCATCCATGCATTTTACTGCTTTATTGTATATTTTCTATTGTTTCTGTTTCCGTCTATTCCCTTAGGATCTCTGTTTCTCTCTGTGCAAGAGAGGAGCATGATAGACATTAGGTCTTAACCCATGCATGATAACATTAGGTTAGTTTGATTCCCCTTTTCAACCGTAGGTTAGAGTTCTGTCTCTTCTTTCTCAAAACAAACTGAAAAATACGATAAGATTTCAAACACAATAAAAGACGCTTCTGCCGTAAAAGAATGTGAACACATCAAAACGTCATTTTTGTCCGCTTGGACCTTCAATCAGGAGAAACCCCTTTTTCAGAAGGACTAAAAACAATCAAGACAGACTTGTGTCGTACGTGGCCCGAACTACGTTTGCTCTGATCTTTCATGCTGTATGAAAGTACGTAGGCATAGGATGCGACATCCTAGCGAGCAGCCTTCCCCTCCTTTCTCTTAGGTAGGCGAACTACGTTGACTCTGATTTCTCGTTCCAGACGGGAATACGTAGGCATAAAGTGCGATGCTTTGCCGAGTCATTTTCTTTTCTTTTAACCCTTAACCTTTAGTTTAGATAGAATAACAATCCATACCCAAAAACAAGCGTGGATCCCGTCGAGTACGACGGACGTGAGGGGTGCTAATACCTTCCCCTTGCGTATCCGACTCCCGAACCCAGGTTTTGGTTGCGATGACCATACCTTTCCCCGTTTTGCGGTAGGTTTACCTCGAGCGTTTCCTTTCCCTCCGTTGGGATAAATAACGCACGGTGGCGACTCTTCTGTTCAGTCGGCGCCGATTTTCGCAGTAGCGACAGCTGGCGACTCTGCTGGGGATCCAACGTCCCCTGGCCGCTAAGGACTGCGATAGCTCCTTATGCATTTGGGATCCAACGTCCCTTAAGCGAGTCAATCCTAGCGTTTGTTTTCCCGTCGAGGATTTTGTATGGATTTATATTTCTGTCATTTACTTCCAGCATTATTTTATTGTTATTATTGCTGTATTGGGGTGTGACGGGTGTTCCATGATTGAGAGATAAGTCGGACCTGGGCTTGAGTGCACCTAGAATTAGAGTGGAAATTAGTGGGCGCGCACGTGCTTTGCATGTCCTAGTGTCCCATGAAATCCACACTCAGACGAGGTTCTTCTGGTTGGCCTCCTGTCTTACCCTTTGTGTGGCTCGGGTTGCTGGTTAGTTGGATTGTCGACTCTGGGAACCGATCATTTGGAAGTTGGCTAAGTGAGGCCTCTTCAGGATTTGATGATGCCACTCCTTCTGGGAATCGTATCATCAACCCTGAAAGTCTGTGACGCCGACGACCGCATAGGATGCCATACCATTGTCAGTTACTAGGACACCTACCTGTGAGAGGGTTTTGGGGTTATGCAGGTAACTAGACCTTCAGATACCGGTTATTTCTTGATCTGAGATCCTGGGTATTTATGGATAGTTTTGAGGTCTGTCAGAGACCAGTTGGAGTTATGATTTGAGGTCTGTCAGAGACCAGTTGGAGTTATGATTTGAGGTCTGTCAGAGACCAGTTGGAGTTATGTTATGGGGTCTATTAGAGACCAGTGTTGGAGCTTTGTATTGGGTCTATCTGAGACCAGGGTTTGAGGAATTCTGGAGAGTCTATCTGAGACTTGTTGATATGGTTCAGGCTTCTCGGCTATGGCATTTGGTCCCTGTTGCATGTTACTTGCATTGCATTGTTTGCATAATCATTATCATTGCATCCCATTAACGTGTGTCTGTGCTGCAGGTGCATTTGCATATTCCCTGGTTCTAGTGTTCGGACTTCTGAGTATTGATCATGGCTGGTTTGAGGATGACAGTTGCCTACAAGTTACCTAGTCCTGATATTACTCCCCTCCTGGGTCTGATCTCTCTTGCTGATGAGGATGTCCGTAGAAGTTTCAGGCAGAGGTATGGACGATTGTTGAGATTAGTTCGCAAACCAACTGATGATGAACTGAATGGGCTGTACACGCTGATGCAATTCTATGACCCGGCTTTGAGATGCTTCACGTTTGCTGACTTTATTCTGGGGCCTACCATTGAAGAGTATGTAGAGCTTACAGAGCTGCCAGTACAGAATAAGGTTCCCTTTATTCACTCTGCCGTTGAGCCCAAGTTGGAGGATTTAGCTAAGGCCTTGCACATGAATGCTTCTGAGTTGTTGATGACTTCTTGGCGAGGGGTTCCAGGTTTCTCTCTCCAGTTTCTGGTCGGTAAGGCTCAAGAACACGCCAAGAACGGGTGCTGGATAATCTTTAATGCTATCTTGGCTCTATGCATTTACGGAATAGTGCTGTTTCCCAACTTACCCAATTTTGTGGACTTGGACGCTTTCCATCTGTTTGCTGCTGGCAACCCGGTACCCACATTGATCGGGGACTTCTACCATTCGATGCACTACAGAAATGAGAACAGGAGAGGCAAGAACGTCTCTTATTGTGTGCCTTTGCTGTACATGTGGTTTAAGAGCCATCTTCCCCTGAAGGGACCTTTTGTGGATAGTGCAACTACAGTTGACTGGCCAGAGCGCATGACGAGACTATCTGCCGAAGACATAGAGTGGTTTGACCGAGACTTGTTGGGGTCTGAGCTTATTTTCAGTTGTTCTGGGTACCCTAATGTTCCGTTGATAGGAAGAAAAGGGTGTATCAATTACAACCCTTCTCTGTTCGTTCGCCAGTTTGGATACGCGTTGAAGAACCCACCTCAGGAGGAAGAAGTACAGGAATCTCTATACTTCACCGGTGATTTGAATGGAGAGTTACTAGCCAAGCTTCAGCACGCGTGGATGCGTATTAACAGAAGAGGGAAGCCACTGTTGGGGAAGAATGATTGTCAGGCTTATGCACCCTACAAAGTTTGGATCCAAGAGAGAGCAAGACGGTTGCTGATGCCATTTCCAGCTGCACCAGTCCCTGTTCATATTTCGGTGGAAGAACCAACTACTGTTACTAGGGAGGCCTACGAGCGAGTTGTAAAAGAAAAAGAAGCCTTGATGAAGATCAATGAGGGGTTAGAAAAGGAACTGGCTCAGATACGTAGTGAGAAAAACAAGGCTGTGCACTTGATCACACTAAAATTCACCGTATTTCTGACTCCGATTTCGCATGCATTCTTAGCTTTTATTGTTGTTTTGCTTTGTTATTGCTTTGTTTTCTTATGTTTTCAGGTTTTTATAATAATCGGAGCTTGAATCGGGAAAAGGAGCGAAAAAGGAGTGAAAACGGACGAAAACCTAGAAATTCAGCATTTTTCACTTACGGCACCCACTGTGGCGGGCGCCATGGGGTTAGCCATGACGTGGCCACGTCTCAAGACCACTCCTCAACCTCCAAGACCCACGATCCCCACTACATCATCCCCTGTAGGGACCGTGGCGGGCGCCATAGGCCTGTGGCGGGCGCCACAAGGCAAAAATCCTCAACCTCCACTTTTTAGTGGAGGGGCGTCCCGGTCATTTCGCGCTTTCAGTTTCTCCTATAAATAGGACCTTAGATTTTCGTTTTTCTTCATCCAGAATTAGAATTCTCTAGGCATATATCAGTTATAAAGCAGTTGCCATTCCACATCGGGGTGCCTCTGCAATCGAGTGATCGAGTCTGTAATCTGTCTGTGGTTCGAGTTTTGGAGCACTCTGGAGGAAGTTAATCCTGCCGCCATTTTAATTCCAGTTAGTATTTTATTTTTCCGCATTGCTTTACTTTTATTTATTTTCTCGCACTTTACTTTGTTTATTTCCCGCACTCGCACATTTACTTTGTTTACTTCCCGCACTCGCACATTTACTTTGTTTATTTCCCGCACTCGCACATTTACTTTGTTTATTTCCCGCACTCGCACATTTACTTTGTTTACTTCCCGCACTCGCACATTTACTTTGTTTACTTCCCGCACTCGCTTTAAATTACTCATATGAAAAACTATAAAAAGAATATTTACTTTATCATGTCTAACTAATCCCATAAAGGTTAGAATGTAAGGATCGTAATTAAACCAGTAATCAGTATAATTGTTCGTGGAAACACCTAAGGGCTATTTTATCTTTCAATTCAAGTAATTGTTTTTAACTATTTCAAAAACAGCCAAAAGCGCTTTGTATAGTTCATTAGGAGTTTTTAGATTAAAAAGAAAAGAGATTTTAAAACGATTTTCGGACGCGTTATGAGATTTAGAGTCTGGTTCATAAGAACCTCTTTTTGCTAAGAAGTCCAGGTTAAAATACTTTTCAACTTTGTTAAGAAACTATATTTCTTAAAAATAGGTTTACTACTCTAACGCAGTACGCACCTTTTTATCCGTGACAATAGGAGGGGTTGATTAGAGAGTACAACTCGGTTCTGAATACGCGAAAGCGACAGTTCCTGTTAAATTAGTTCTTTTCAAAGGAGAAAACATTGCCCATAAGTAGTTCCATTAACAAGTACTGGATTATCATTGATTACGTGAATTACATTCGAGCCTGTCTTTTATTTATTATTTAAAATTATAATTTTATTTACCATTGCACCCTTACTAAAACCCTTAAAAATAGTTGCCTTAGATAAACACCATAACAACAGGTACGATAGATTGACACTTGGTCTCTGTGGATTCGATAATCTTTTATATTACTTTGACGTGATTCGTACACTTGCGAAAAACACGCATCAAGTTTTTGGCGCCGTTGCCGGGGACCAATATCGTCAAATTTCATTACCCTGTAGTTATACCGTTTAGACTAAGGTTGTTACCCACCGGTCAATGCGAAAGACTCGCAGTGCCGGAAGTTTAGTAGACCCTCTAGCTGAACCTGAACGTTACGCTCGCGCACGTTTGTTTTTCCATAGGAATAGGAGAGCTATGGCCAAAGATCAAAACCGAAGACCTCTTAAGGACTTCGCCCAACCATCAAACGAGGAACCTAGTTCCAGTATAGTAAACCCCGCTATCCCAGCCAATAATTTTGAACTTAAACCATCCCTGCTGCAATTAGTGCAACAGAGACAATTCGCAGGTCTCGCTACTGATAACCCGAACCAACATTTAAAAAACTTTCTTCAGTTAGCAGACACCTTTAAAACCAATGGAGCTTCCCCTGAGGCAATACGCTTAAGATTATTTCCCTTTTCCCTCAGAGATAAAGCTCTATCATGGTTAGATTCCCTTCCACCCAATTCAATAACAACTTGGGATGACCTTAGAAAAGTTTTCCTTGCTAGATATTTTCCCCCAAGTAAGACCGCTCTTCTTCGAAACCTAATAACTAGATTTACCCAACACCAAGGAGAGTCGTTGTTCGAAGCCTGGGAGAGATATAAAGAACTATTAAGAGCATGCCCACACCATGGCCTAGAGAATTGGCTAATCATCCAAACCTTCTATAATGGACTTCTTTATAACACTAAAATGACCATCGACGCTGCCGCTGGTGGCGCACTGATGAACAAACCTTACCCTGAAGCTAGTGCCCTTATCGAGGATATGGCCCAAAACCATCAATCATGGGGAGTAGAACGAGCGACAGTGGAAAAGAAGGAAGCCCAAGGAGGAATACATGAGCTAAGCTCTATAGACATGATGCAGGCTAAAATGGACGCGTTGGCCCTTAGAGTCGAACATATGTGTACAACTCCGAATACTGTTGCCGCAGTTTCGCCGAATTGTGAGATATGTGGAACGCAAGGACACCAATCCACCGAATGCAATCTGTTGAATGAAACCAACACTGAGCAAGTGAACTATACCCAAGGGAACCCATTTTCAAACACATATAACCCTGGATGGAGGAATCACCCAAACTTCTCCTACAAAAATAATAACCCTATCCAAAATACCGCACCTCCGAGACAACAAGGTTACCAAGCCCCTAGAACAAATCAACCTATGCAACCTGTACCACCTAGCCCGAGCTTTGAGGAAGTTGTAAAAGATTTTATCGTTGCTCAAAAACAACAAAACAAAGAGTTCATGAACCATAACGTCCATGTTAACGAACTAATTACCAAGTTAGGAACCAAGGTTGATCAAATTATTACTCATAATAAGATGCTTGAAACCCAGATCTCTCAGGTAGCGTTAAACCAAGCCCCACAGACTACACCTGGAGGACAGTTCCCTGGACAACCTCAACAAAACCCGAAAGGGCAAGCTAATGCCATTACTCTACGAAGTGGAACCGCTTATAAGGAACCTTTAAACCCTAGATTAAGTGAGCCCGAAACTTCTGAGAGGAATGAGGAAAAGGAACCAGAGAAGCCTGAAACCCCGGAAAGTCAAGAAAAAGGAGAAGAACCTAAAAATAAAACCTATGTACCGCCACCGCCATACAAACCACCAATACCTTACCCTCAAAGATTAAAGAAAACCCAAATCGATAATCAATATCAAAAATTCGTTAAGGTTATAGAAAAACTTCACGTAGAAATCCCCTTTATAGAAGCCATCACCCAAATACCTTCTTATGCTAAGTTTCTCAAAGACATACTTACAAATAAACGTAGACTCGAAGATCCGAAACCCGTGGAATGTAATTCTATTTCCGAAAATAGGTTAGCAAAGAAAGATAAAGATCCCGGAAATTTTTCCATTCCTTGTGTTTTGGGGAATCATGTCATCGAAAAAGCTTTTCTAGACTTAGGAGCTAGTGTGAGCTTAATGCCTTTAGCAGTTTGTGAGAGATTAAACTTAGGAGAATTACAACCTACTAAGATGTCACTTCAATTAGCCGATAGATCCGTTAAATACCCTATAGGCATACTTGAAGACGTCCCTGTTAGGATAGGTCAGCTGTTTATACCTACTGATTTTGTTGTCATGGACATTAAAGAAGATGACGACATACCAATCCTCCTAGGTAGACCGTTCTTATCGACTGCTGGAGCCGTAATAGATGTTAAAAAGGGAAAACTAACTTTCGAGGTAGGTGGCCAGAAGATAGAATTTATATTGTCAAAATTTCTTATGGCACCTGTGATAGGAGATTCTTGTTATGCCTTAGATATCATCGAAGAATGTATTAGGGAATTAGAACAAGAAGAAGAAACTGAATCTATAAAATTGCCATCAACCCTTATTTTGGAAGATGACAATTATAAAACACCCTACATTGATGATAACCTTCACGAATGTTTATCTCTTACCCCAGATCCTATGCCTTGCCCTATAAAACCGACCGTAAAACTTAAGGAACTGCCTAAAAACCTGAGATATGAATTTCTTGATGAAGATATGAACCGTCCAGTTATAGTCAGTGCTACCTTAAACCAAGAAGAAACCGATCAATTATTAGAAGTTTTACGTAGGTACCCCTCAGCCTTAGGATATAAGATCTCTGATCTAAAAGGAATAAGCCCATCCGTATGCATGCATCGGATTTTGCTTGAAGAAGATTCAAAACCTTCTAGAGAACACCAACGTAGAATAAATCCTATAATGAGTACTGTAGTTAAGACTGAAGTTCTTAAGTTACTAGAGGCAGGTATAATATATCAGATCTCGGACAGTAAATGGGTGAGTCCTGTGCATGTAGTACCTAAAAAGGGAGGCATCACAGTCGTGCAAAACGAGAAGGGCGAACCTGTAGCAAAAAGAACTGATGGAGGTTGGCGTATGTGCATAGATTATAGAAAATTAAATAAAGCAACTAGGAAGGACCATTTCCCATTACCATTCATAGACCAAATGTTGGAGCGCCTAGCCAGACACTCTTACTTTTGTTATTTAGATGGATATTCAGGATTCTTCCAAATACCTATTCACCCCGAAGATCAAGAAAAAACTACCTTTACATGCCCAGTTGGAACCTTTGCCTATAGAAGAATGCCTTTTGGACTTTGTAATGCTCCTGCAACTTTCCAACGCTGCATGATGTCTATCTTTGCTGATTATTTGGATGGAATCATGGAAGTATTTATGGACGATTTCTCAGTTTGTGGGTCAGATTTCAAAAATTGTCTTGTCAACCTTGAGAAAATCCTGGAGAGATGTGTGGAGGTAAACCTTGTGCTAAATTGGGAAAAATGTCATTTCATGGTCACCGAAGGGATTGTTTTAGGACATATAGTTTCCGAAAAAGGTATAGAGGTAGATAAAGCAAAAATAGAAGTCATAGAGAATCTAAAACCGCCGAAGACTATCAGGGAGATAAGAAGTTTTCTTGGACATGCCGGATTTTACCGACGTTTTATCAAGGATTTCTCCAAAATAACAAAGCCCTTAACTGGTCTTTTAGTGAAAGATGCTGAGTTCATCTTCGATGAAAAATGTACTGAAGCATTTAATCTTCTGAAGCAAGCTCTGATTTCAGCACCTATAATGAAACCCCCTGATTGGTCGGAACCGTTTGAGATAATGTGTGACGTCAGTGATTATGCTGTTGGAGCCGTTCTAGGTCAGAGAAAAGATAAGAAGTTACATGTGATTTATTATGCTAGTAGAACCCTAGACGCTGCACAGCTCAACTACACAACAACCGAAAAAGAGCTCCTAGCTGTAGTTTTTGCAATAGACAAATTTAGATCTTACCTAGTAGGAGCCAAGATTATAGTTTACACCGACCATGCTGCCATTCGTTACTTACTAAGCAAAAAGGATGCCAAGCCTAGGTTACTTCGATGGATTCTATTATTACAAGAGTTTGATTTGGATATCCGTGACAAGAAAGGCACTGATAATGTGGTAGCTGATCACCTATCTAGGCTAGAATACCTGAAACCTGATCCAGTACCCATAAATGACGATTTTGCCTACGATAGACTGATAGCCCAACTAGAAACCATTGAAGATGATAACCCAGACCCTCATGAGCAATTTCATAAATCCTCAGCTATAAGCAATGTACCTTGGTATGCAGATTTTGTTAATTACCTAGCCGCTGACATCATACCCCCTGATCTAAACTACCACCAGAAGAAGAAGTTCTATAGTGATGTGAGAAACTTCTATTGGGACGATCCATTTCTTTTCAAGAGAGGTAAAGATGGCATTTTCCGCCGTTGTGTTCCAGAAGAAGAGGTAAATAATATAATTGAGCATTGTCACTCTGCACCCTATGGTGGACATGCAAGCACATCTAAGACCTACGCCAAGATTCTTCAAGCTGGCCTATTCTGGCCTACTATGTGGCGTGATGTCCATGCTTTCATTGTCAAGTGTGACAGATGCCAACGCACAGGAAATATTTCAAGACGTAATGAAATGCCGTTAAGAAATATCCAAGAAGTAGAACTCTTCGACGTATGGGGTATAGACTTTATGGGACCGTTCCCACCATCTTTTGGAAATCAGTACATATTAGTAGCTGTTGACTACGTGTCTAAATGGATTGAAGCTATCGCCGCACCCACAAACGACACCAGAGTAGTCATCAAATTATTCAAGAATTATATATTTCCCAGGTTTGGAACACCCCGTTTAGTCATAAGTGATGGAGGATCACACTTCATATCGAGAATATTTGATAAACTTTTAAGCAAGTATGGAGTTAAGCATAGAGTAGCAACACCATACCACCTACAGACCAATGGACAAGTGGAAGTATCTAATAGGGAGATAAAACAAATCCTCGAGAAGACTGTCTCTATATCTAGAAAAGATTGGTCGCAGAAACTTCAAGAAGCATTATGGGCCTATAGAACCGCTTTCAAAACTCCTATAGGAACAACCCCTTATCAACTGGTCTATGGAAAATCATGTCACTTACCATTTGAGTTGGAGCATAAGGCCTATTGGGCCATCAAAACTTTGAATTTGGATTACTTGACAGCTGGTGAGAAACGTATCCTTGATATCCACAAATTAGAAGAGCTCAGACAATCTGCCTACGAAAATGCCATCATATACAAAGAAAGAACAAAAGCTTGGCATGACAAAAGAATCATAAGAAGAGACTTCAAAATAGGCGATCCTGTTCTCCTGTTCGATTCTAGGTTACGACTATTTCCAGGTAAACTCCGTTCGAGATGGACTGGCCCTTTCGAAGTATCTAAGATCCTGAGATCCGGTGCTATTGAAATCAAGAACCGAACATGTAAACCGTTCATAGTCAATGGACAGAGGTTGAAGCCCTACGAAGGAGGTGACATTCCAACAACATACATCTGTCATACTCTGAGTGATCCACCATATCCTTCCAATGATGTTTAAATATCGGTCGTCGAGCTAATGACGTTAAACAAGCGCTGCATGGGAGGCAACCCATGGTTTTTCTTACTTTTGTACTTTTTATTTTTATTTTTACTTTATTTTAATTTGTTTATTTTTATGTCAGGACTCACGATTGAATGTTTTATGTGCTTTCAGGACTTGTTTGCTAACCTTGTACAGAATGCAGAACCCTGATGACATGCACGTGGCCTTTAGAGATGATGCACAGAGAGAGCGTTACTATGTTCACATGAGACGCCCTATGGCTCCTACCAGGTACCCTGACCATGACTGCATGGATGCCTTGGGGATAGAGCCAAGCGTCAGATTTTTATGCCATCAACTCCAGTGGGACCAGTTTGACGACAGGAACAACACTTATAGGAACTTGACTCTTGAGTTCCTCAGCTCGTTTCATCATGACCCTTGGGCTGGACCCGATGGACTCGCTGTTTTCAGGTTGTTCGGGATTGACTACTCATTCTCTCACAAAGAGTTTGGTGATTTACTAGGTTTCCAGACTACACCTGATGCTATTCCAGAGACTCCGATGGGGTATTTTATGAGCAGAGAAGTGGAAAAGTTTTGGACTAAAATATCAGGCGGAGGGAGCCAAGATCCTTCTACCCAGTTTTCTCAGGTAATCCACAACCCTGCATTGAGGTACTTCCAGATGATTCTAGCACATTCTTTCCTAGGTTTTCCAGATACAGAGACACTGCTAAGTGAAGAGGAGATTTTCCTACTGTTTTGTGCGACTCAGTCTCGCCCTGTTGCTTGTGGCAACTTTCTACTGAAGGGCCTTGCTAGTGTTGCCAGATCATCGGTAGGAATCATCCATGTCGGTGGGATTGTTACACAGATTGCTACTGCATTGGGTTTGTCTCGCAAGCTATTGCACCTCAGGACCTTCTGCTGCTACACCACCCTGGATATTGATTTTTGTCTTGATAGAGGACTGATGAGGAGGGCTTCTTTTGAGCCCAACATGTTTAGATTGCTGATCGACGGTGAAGCGATACACTACTTTACATTACCAGATCCGCTGATGACCAGTGTCCATGATCCTGCCAATTGGAGTTATGCTCTAGAGGGTTATGGAGAGACTGTCGAAGAGCCGAAATCGCCTCCCGCCGCTGAGTACACTCCTACACATCTTACTCCCCGAATCACTGTTATGTCTAACAATATGTCTCTGCAGCCACCTGACCTACAAACACAGATTTATGAGCTCCGCAAGGAGACTGCCCTGCTCAAGCAGGAAGTGGCAGACTTAGAGTTACAAATGCAGGTTTCTGATCTCACTCATGCCTCAGAGACCGATGCTCTACATCAGGCGATCGACGAGCTTCGGAGGGAGATAGCTGAGATTCGTGGATCAAGCCAGGATAAGAAACCTACCACATGACTCATTCCACCCTGACAGCACTACCCTAGTATTTAATTTCCTTTTATTTATCGCATTTCCAGACATATTTTACTTTATTGCAGCTTTTATATTTTCATGCACTTTGAATTCCTTACATATATACATATTATGCACTAATTTTTCTTTTTCTTTTTTTGATTTTTAAGTATTTTATTTTTTTGTCGTGCAAAAGAAAAAAATATAAGACAAAAATATTTTCATTTTTTGTCTTTACAAAAAAATATGCAAGCCTCAAGCCTTGAAAAGAAGAAGAAAACGCTATTCAGACCCCCCGAAGACCAAGGTGCAAGGAAGGCCCAAAAGGAGGATCCAAAACCACAAGGCCCAGGAATTGGCCTTGTGGCGGGCGCCATAGGCCCTGTGGCGGGCGCCATAGGCCCTGTGGCGGGCGCCACACCGTATCATCACCAAATACGGGATTCAATCCCCATTTCCACCATTTTCATCCCTTTCTTCACAAAAAACCCATTTTTCCAACCTTCCAAATCCTCCTTGAACCCCATTAAAGCTCCCCCATTTCCAAAATACCCTCCATCCATAAAACATATCCAACATCCATTTCCATTTTCATCCATCAAAAACCAAAAAAATCAAAACTTTATCATTCCCCTCATAAACCACTTTTCTACTATTTTCTCTACCTAAGGAGCTTTTCAACAATGGAGTTCAACGGATTTATTCTTCGTGATGGAAGACCGGGCGAAAGGCAACGGAAAATTATTCAGTGGCTTCAAAGTCGAGAAATCCTCTCGACTAGGTACGTCGACGATAACTGTCTGTATGCTTTGGGTATTTATCATAGTGTTTTTAATTTCTAGGCTTGCATAATATTTTCATTAATCAGGAACCTACCTATGAGAGGCTGACAACTGAGTTTTTGAGTTCTTTGATATACACTGTCAGTCCTGACACTGCTAGCACTGTCGGTACTGCTATTTTTAGACTGTTTGGAATTGAATATGAATTCAGTACCAATGAGCTAGCAGATTTGTTAGGAATCCCTCATAGGGAAGGTTCGATTTGTGAGGCACCTTTGGATGCTGAATGGTCGGCCGAGGTATTTACCTTCTGGCTAAGGCTTTCAAGTACTTCAATTAATTCTTTTGAAGGGATACTTGCGTCGACCATTCACAACCCGGCCATAAGAGTTTTTAGACTTCTTTTGGCATGTACTATTTTTGGCCGGGAAAGTCCAAACAAGGTTAATGCTCGTGAACTCCTATTTTTGCAAGGATGCCTCACTAGAACCCACATCAATCCGGTCCCGTTTATGCTTGCCCACATGACTTTATTTACTAATAAAACAGGACCGATTGTTTTTGGAGGGCTTGTTACGTCTATTGCTCGGGCTCTTGGCCTGAATGATGAGATAGCTACACTTGAACCACTACCTCCTCGCACAATTAATTTAAAATTTCTGAAAGACATGAAATTGTGCCGAACAAGGAGAGAAGGTGGTTATGAGTTGATGATTCATGGGGTAGCTATCCCATCTGTTGCTTTACCATGCAGTAGACGTACTGATGTACGTGATGAAAGGAACTGGACCTATGATCTTAATGCTCCACGTGTTTTGGGTCCACTTCCTCCTAATATTCCCGATGGGGAGGCACATGACACTGATGATGAGTATGATCGGAGAGAGCAGTCTCCCATCCCTCACATGTCCCCCCATCGTCCTTCACAGTCACACACTGCACCATCTTCCTCTAACCCTGTTGCAGGTACTGCTCCCGGATTCTTTGTCACCGAGGAGATGTGGCGTGATATGACAGCTAGAGAAGAAAGGCGTGATGGCCTTCTCTCTACTATTTCACAGCAGCTGACGGACAATATGAGCTTCATGCAACAATCGCGATTGGTTTCGGATCGTTCCTATAGCAACGTTTGTCGTACCTTGAACGATATTTCATTAGAGCAGAACCGTCAGAGAGAGTTCAACAGCCGACACTACCAGCTTGTAGAGGCTACTCAGGGTTCCATCTTGGGTAACCTTCGAGAGGTCCGGAGTGCTCAGGCTGCTTTATCAGCAAGACTCGACCGGAGGGACCAGCATCGTAGTAGATCCCGTCGTTCCAGACCATCACATCAGGACGGCGAAGGCACCAGTGCCCCTCCTCAGTAGTCTTTTTCCAGGTTACCCCCCTTATCTTATTTCGAAACATTGGGGACAATGTTCGATTTAAGTGTGGGAGGGGATTTTATTGCTTTCTGTTATTTCCCTTTTTAGTTAATTTCCTTTCAGTTATTTCCCTTTTCAGTAATTTATTTTTTCTTAGATAATGCATGAGTCTGACGAGTCACCAGTATAGTGTCTTTTTAGTTCATCTTCATTTTTTCCCATTTCCTTAGCCTTACCAGAAAATTTTTAAAAAAGAAAACAATGTTGTTTCACATGTTTTTTGGGCTTTGAGACAGGTTTAGATTAGGATGTGGTGACTTAGGTCAACTTTTTTGAAACATCAGAACCATTTTAGCACCATAGACCTCTTGAATATAGGAATCACTCCTAAACCCCACCACCATGGCCTTTACTATCATTCAAAAAATTGTCCTAAGTAGTTTATTTTAGCAGTCAGCTCCGGCCTAAGCATACTCTACGTAGGGGGCCGATGAATATAAGTGAATGATCCAGTGCTAATAAAAAAAAAGAAAAAAAGGCAAACTCTGGTATAGGTGACCCTCACAAAGTCATTTAAACCGAAAAAAAGAGAAGAAAAAAATTTTTTGCCACAAAAAGAAAAAAAAATTGCAAGTCACCTATTGTTAGTTGGTTCAGAGGTATCTGGCACTGAACTTGGTAGGGCGGATTACGATCCGATCCCCCGCAGCTACATTTAGGCGAAATAAAAACAGGTTTACACATGCTTATGTGCCAGGAACCTTATGTTATGGATCAGAATCACTAACCGGTCACTCTACTATGAAGCATGTACGGATAACGGGCTTAATGTGATTGCGCCTGAATGAAAAGGACACAAAAAGATGAGAAGATAGGCCTAGGTATCGTGGGATGACATGGAGTGGTTGATATAGGATTGAAGTTTGTGTTTGTGTTACTATGGTACCCTTGGTTCACTTAGTTAGTATCTGTCACTGCATCCTGACTTGAACTTAGAATCCCTTTAGCCCAAAGACGAGTGTTGACACCATATTTTCTTAAGCTTTAATGTTTGCTTGAGGACAAGCAAAGGTTTAAGTGTGGGAGAATTTGATCACACTAAAATTCACCGTATTTCTGACTCCGATTTCGCATGCATTCTTAGCTTTTATTGTTGTTTTGCTTTGTTATTGCTTTGTTTTCTTATGTTTTCAGGTTTTTATAATAATCGGAGCTTGAATCGGGAAAAGGAGCGAAAAAGGAGTGAAAACGGACGAAAACCTAGAAATTCAGCATTTTTCACTTACGGCACCCACTGTGGCGGGCGCCATGGGGTTAGCCATGACGTGGCCACGTCTCAAGACCACTCCTCAACCTCCAAGACCCACGATCCCCACTACATCATCCCCTGTAGGGACCGTGGCGGGCGCCATAGGCCTGTGGCGGGCGCCACAAGGCAAAAATCCTCAACCTCCACTTTTTAGTGGAGGGGCGTCCCGGTCATTTCGCGCTTTCAGTTTCTCCTATAAATAGGACCTTAGATTTTCGTTTTTCTTCATCCAGAATTAGAATTCTCTAGGCATATATCAGTTATAAAGCAGTTGCCATTCCACATCGGGGTGCCTCTGCAATCGAGTGATCGAGTCTGTAATCTGTCTGTGGTTCGAGTTTTGGAGCACTCTGGAGGAAGTTAATCCTGCCGCCATTTTAATTCCAGTTAGTATTTTATTTTTCCGCATTGCTTTACTTTTATTTATTTTCTCGCACTTTACTTTGTTTATTTCCCGCACTCGCACATTTACTTTGTTTACTTCCCGCACTCGCACATTTACTTTGTTTATTTCCCGCACTCGCACATTTACTTTGTTTATTTCCCGCACTCGCACATTTACTTTGTTTACTTCCCGCACTCGCACATTTACTTTGTTTACTTCCCGCACTCGCTTTAAATTACTCATATGAAAAACTATAAAAAGAATATTTACTTTATCATGTCTAACTAATCCCATAAAGGTTAGAATGTAAGGATCGTAATTAAACCAGTAATCAGTATAATTGTTCGTGGAAACACCTAAGGGCTATTTTATCTTTCAATTCAAGTAATTGTTTTTAACTATTTCAAAAACAGCCAAAAGCGCTTTGTATAGTTCATTAGGAGTTTTTAGATTAAAAAGAAAAGAGATTTTAAAACGATTTTCGGACGCGTTATGAGATTTAGAGTCTGGTTCATAAGAACCTCTTTTTGCTAAGAAGTCCAGGTTAAAATACTTTTCAACTTTGTTAAGAAACTATATTTCTTAAAAATAGGTTTACTACTCTAACGCAGTACGCACCTTTTTATCCGTGACAATAGGAGGGGTTGATTAGAGAGTACAACTCGGTTCTGAATACGCGAAAGCGACAGTTCCTGTTAAATTAGTTCTTTTCAAAGGAGAAAACATTGCCCATAAGTAGTTCCATTAACAAGTACTGGATTATCATTGATTACGTGAATTACATTCGAGCCTGTCTTTTATTTATTATTTAAAATTATAATTTTATTTACCATTGCACCCTTACTAAAACCCTTAAAAATAGTTGCCTTAGATAAACACCATAACAACAGGTACGATAGATTGACACTTGGTCTCTGTGGATTCGATAATCTTTTATATTACTTTGACGTGATTCGTACACTTGCGAAAAACACGCATCAGCACTCTTTCCAACAGCAGATCGAACTAGTAAACAGGCTAGGTGCGGAGTTGACTGAAGAGAAAAAGAAGCACGAACGTCTGGGTCAAGAGTTCAGAAGCTCCCATGACATGTTGGAGTCCAAAAAGAAAGCACTCGACGCCGCCCACCGGGAGATCTCTTCTTGTAACAAGACATGGAATGCTACGCTAACCAACAACAAAAAGAGGGAAGACAAATTGAAGCAGCAAATCTCTGAACTCGAAGAGCAGTTGAAGGCTAGCATTAAGAAGCATGAAGAGGAGGTAATGGCCAGATATAGTCTCCAGAATGCATTGAACAAAGCTATCAAAGGCAGGAACGAAGCTGTGTCTCAGAAGCGGAAGCTAGAGGATCGCTTTGGAGAAGGGGCATGAGAGGAAACCGCTGGTGACGTGCGACGTGTTCTCAAGAGAAGAAACCAGCTTGTCAAGGGTCTGCTTACCCGACCAAGCCATCCAGAGACCAAGAAGTTAATAGAAGAGTATCGGGCTTATGAGAGTACTTGATCGTTTCATGTATTAACTTGTATGCTTTATTTGCATAGCGCTGACCATCACCAGGATTGTTGGTTGAGGTCATGCCTTCTTATTGTACTCAGTGATATTATATTCTCGGCTTAACGGATTTCTCTGCAATATATGAGGTGTTTTCTATGATTCGGCTCTGATCACCGTATTGCTAGCGCTGTCACTGCACTGGCACATTCGCACTAGAATCGGGGAATGACATTCCCTAACGCACAGACACATATTGCATTGCATTCACATTCATATTGCATTTCAGGTGATTATTGAATGGTATCTTATTTCCTGCACTGTACCAGGTCTTTTCAGGATTGAAGATCAGCGCCCGCACCGATACTCCACTCGCACCAACTGCCGAAGAATCATGGATCAAATGCAGAACGAGATGTAAGACATGCAGGAGAAGATGGCGCTCTTCATGCAGACAATGGAGACCATCGCGAAAGGACAGGAGAATTTGCAAGCTTTGGTGCAGCCTCTGTTGGTAAGGAATGCTGGTCATGGAAATGAGGATCATCAGTCTGTGCGAGTCGACACTCTTCATGGGGATGGTACTCCCACACCAGTAGCTCCACCTGTAGTCAACATACCTGCTGCCAATGTGAACAACGGCGCTGCTGCCGGGAACGGTAACGTGGGAATTGGGAACGAGACGGTTGTCAACAACGTGGGGCTCGGAGATGTCAACCTGGGTAATAATATGGGAGGCAATGGCTTCAGTAATGATGGATTTGGTTTCAATGACCAAGGGTTCGATAATACTGGGAAATATGGTTTCAATGCTCAAGGCTTCGGGCAGGACGGATTTGGTATGACTAATCAGGGTTATGGCGGATTCGGAAATGGAAATGGCGCTGGGTTAATGGCTTTTGGACCTGCTGGGGTCGCTCCGGGGTACGGCAACAGGGGGCGAGGCCCGGTAATGAATCAGATTAGAGCTGGCCGTAACAATGGATACGATGGGTATGAAGCTGGGAATGGTAATTGGCAAGAAGACCAGCAAGAGGACGCTTTCTCCGGTGGAGGTTTCGAAGGGCCTATGGACGACTCGCAGAGAATCAGGATGCTCGAGGAGCAGATGAAGGGGGTCGTAAATCAAAGTGTTGTGGGCTTAGATATGTCAACAATGGGTCTGGTGCCTGGCCTGAGGGTGCCAATCAAATTCAAAGCTCCCACATTTGACAAGTATAAGGGGGACACCTGTCCGAAGGTGCACGTGCGGTCATATTATAGAAGGATGTCGGCGTATTCAACTGATGAGAGGATGCTAATGCATTTCTTTCAAGATAGCTTGTCTGGTCCTTCCCTCGAGTGGTATATGGGATTGGAACCAACTCATATAAAGACATGGAAGCAGTTGGCAGAAGCATTTGTAGCTCACTACAAGTACAACAACGACTTGGCACCCAACCGGGTCCAATTGCAGGGGTTGTCTCAGAAGAAGGGCGAGAGCTTCAAAGAGTATGCGCAGAGATGGCGCGACATGGCTGCTAGGGTCCATCCTCCTCTAGAGGACAAGGAAATGAATGACATGTTCATAGGGACATTCACCGACATGTTTTATGACAAGTTGTTTCACACTTCTTTGGGAAGTTTCTCAGACTTAAACCTGATGGGAGAGAAGATTGAAAGCAACATTAAACAGGGAAGATTCCAAGATGAGGAGTCCACTTCGGCTGGCAATAATAGAAGGGCTTTTGGTGGGCGCCGTCAGGGCGATGCAAGCGCAGTGTTTGGGGGCCAAGGCCGAGGTCGGGGCAGAGGTCGAAACCAGTACAATCAGCCGCAGCAGGTGGCAAGCGTTACTATTCCGTTTCAGCAACAACCATTTCAACAACAACAACAGCAACAACAGCCACAACAGGGGGCACAGCCTGCCCAGTGCAGATTCCAGGGGGGCAAACCAAGGAGGGTGTTTGAAAAGCCTCCTTCAACGTATGCAGATTTGCTACAGACGTTATTAGGTTTGAGCTTGGTGGAGAAGAGAACTCTGGCGCCGATAACCGGCACTCCTCCGTATGGTTATGATGCAAGTAGGCACTGTGAATTCCACTCCGGGGCTCCGGGACACGATGTACAGGGTTGCCACGCATTCAAGCATGTAGTGCAGGATCTATTGGATAGTAAGGCTATCAACTTTGGAACAGCGGGTCCGAACATAGTGCAGAAGCCCATGCCCAACCATGGGGCAAACGCCATTTTAACTAAGGAGGGTTTGAATTTGATTATGCATGTTGATGACCTCAAGACACCGTTGTGTGAAATAAAGAGCCGATTATTGCAAGGGGGTGTGTATCCAGGGTGCGACGAGTATTGTTTAGAGTGCTGGACCCTAGCTGGGGGTTGTGACGAATTAAAGAAAGGTATCCATGCCTTAATCGATGGAGGCACATTGCAATTTGATCGAGCAACAATTGAAGAACCTGCAGGGGTATTAGCAGACAAGCAAAGTGATGTGGCCACTGTAACGATTCCTCGAAAGACAATCGCTATAATGGCACAAGCCAAGCGACCGCCGATCACCATCACCAAGGTCGGACCAATCCCATACGAGAGCACTAAGGCAGTCCCATGGTCCTATGGGTTGGAAGTGTATTGTGATGGGGTAAAAATTGATGTTAATAAGCAGCCAACCGAGACTGTAGAAAATGTTGTCGGTACCGGAGGTATGACAAGAAGTGGGAGGATCTTCATATCGCCTGAGGTAGAGGCTGAACGACTGGCGAAGGGAAAGGGAAAGATGAATGAAACTGGCCCAGTGCAGAGAAGTGAAAAAGAAACGGCATCGAAAGATATGGAAGAGTTCGTGCGCTTGATTCGCAAAAGTGATTATAAGATTGTTGAGCATCTGCAACAGACGCCGTCAAAGATATCTATACTGTCGTTGCTATTGTGTTCTGAAGCTCATAGAAATGCATTGCTGAAAGTTCTGGATACTTCCTTCGTACCCCAAGATGTTTCCGTGAATCAGCTGGAGGGGGTATTGGCGCATGTGAATGCAGGCCATAGCTTGGGCTTTATAGACTTCGATTTGACCCCAAAGGGGAGAGAGCATAATATGGCGTTGCACGTCTCTATGGAGTGTAGAGGATCAGTCATGTCTCATGTACTGGTAGACACCAGATCTTCCTTAAATGTGCTGCCCAAGAAAGCGATGATGAAACTGGATGTCAGAGGAATCCTGTGCACGCCCAGTGACTTGGTAGTCAGGGCATTTGATGGTACGCGAAGAACAGTTTTTGGATCTATAACATTACCTCTACAGGTGGGGCCGGAGGTTTTTCGCGACTGAATTTTATATCATGGACATCCAGCCGGCATACAGCTGCCTTCTCGGACGACCCTGGATCCATGGTGCTGGGGCAGTCACGTCTACCTTGCATCAAAAGTTGAAATATATGGTAGGAGACAGTGTGGTCACTGTATATGGAGAAGAAGATATACTGGTCAGTCATCTGTCATCATTTAAGTATGTGGAGGTCGACGGTGAGATTCACGAAACCCCCTGTCAGGCATTTGAAGGGTTGCGCATCAAAGACAAAGGTCCCGGGCCGAGTAAAGCGTCGGAGATAGCCGTCTCGTCATATAAGGAAGCTCAAGCTCTAGTGGAGACATGTGAGACAAAGGGCTGGGGCAAAGTGCTGGATATTCCCGTAAAGATGGACCGATTTGGGCTAGGATATCAACCGTCGTCATCAACACCTGCTGTGGGGGAACCCCGTTTCAGAGGACCAATAACCATCACTGCTAGTGGAGTATGTCACGAGACCATCCATGCTGCTTCAGAGTCCGACGAAGGAGACAGCGACTGTGATATGGACGCCTGGATTCAGCCGAGCGTGCCAGGCCAGGGATTGTGCAATTGGTCTATTCAGGAGATTGTTCCTGTGACTCTTAAACAGTAATGCTTTGTTTTTTTAATTGTTGAACAATCTGATGTCTTGCCCGGGGCATCGCGATTTGCTTAGGGCTGCGTTGTTATGAACATTGCGTGTTAATCATTAAATAAAAGGCGTTTTTTCATGTACAAATATTGCGATCTCTGTTTTTCCTGTTTTGTGTTTACCATAAAATGGCAACGTGGTTATTCGCTTTATACGCATTTTGAAGCATTTAACCATTCCTTTTGTAGGATAACATTTTCAAATGACATCATTGAACCACCTATGACTCGTGTCGACTTTGAGCACCCGGTATTTCAGGCTGAAGAAGAGATTGTTGAAGATGGTGATGTTCCCGAAGAATTGTCTTGGTTGGTGAAGCAAGAAGAGCGAGTCATTCTACCTCATGAGGAGGTCATCGAAGTTATTAACCTGGGGTCGGAAGGGGTTGAAAAGAACATCCGTATAGGAGTCGCGCTGCAGAGCGACATCAAGCGAAGACTGGTTGAAATGCTCAGAGAGTATAGTGATGTGTTCGCTTGGTCGTATGAAGACATGCCTGGGCTTGATACAGATATGGTTGTGCACCGTCTGCCGTTGAAAGAAGAATGCCCGCCGGTCAAGCAGAAGCTTCGCAGAACTAGACCAGATATGGCAGTGAAGATTAAGGAAGAGGTTCAAAAACAGTGGGATGCTGGTTTCCTAGCTGTGACAAAATATCCCTCATAGGTCGCTAACATTGTACCAGTGCCAAAGAAAGACGGTAAAGTGAGAATGTGCGTGGATTACCGAGATTTAAATAAAGCGAGCCCGAAAGACGATTTTCCGCTTCCTCACATCGATGTGCTAGTTGACAACACTGCTCAATTCTCCGTATTCTCCTTCATGGATGGCTTCTCAGGCTATAACCAGATTAAAATGGCGCCAGAGGACATGGAGAAGACTACTTTCATTACGCCTTGGGGAACATTTTGTTACAAAGTGATGCCCTTCGGATTAAAGAATGCTGGGGCAACGTATCAGCGTGCAATGACGACTCTTTTTCATGATATGATGCATAAGGAGATCGAATTTTATGTTGACGATATGATTGCCAAATCCCAGACGGAGGAAGAGCATTTGGTGAATCTGCTGAAGTTATTCAAAAGGTTTAGGAAGTTCAGGCTGAGACTGAACCCTAACAAGTGCACCTTCGGGGTGAGATCGGGTAAACTGCTGGGGTTTATCGTGAGCGAAAGAGGAATAGAGGTTGATCCTGCAAAAATAAAAGCAATACAAGAGATGCCGACGCCTAGAATAGAAAAAGAGGTGCGCGGGTTTTTAGGGAGGTTGAACTACATCGCTCGGTTCATATCTCACCTAACTGCTACGTGTGAGCCATTATTCAAGCTGTTGAAAAAAGATCAAGCTGTAACGTGGAACGCAAATTGTCAAAAGGCGTTCGATAAAATAAAGCAGTATTTGCAGGAGCCTCCTATCTTGATACCCCCAGTGGCAGGGAGACCCTTGATTATGTATTTGACAGTTCTTGAGGGAAGTATGGGTTGTGTTCTCGGTCAGCACGACGAGACAGGAAGAAAAGAGCATGGAATATATTACTTGAGTAAGAAATTTACCGAATGTGAATATCGGTATTCAATGCTTGAAAAGGCTTGTTGCACGCTAGCCTGGGCCGCCAAGCGTTTAAGGCAATACATGCTGAATCATACAACCATGCTCATCTCGAAGATGGATCCTATCAAATATGTATTCGAAAAGCAGGCATTATCGGGGAGAATTTCCCGTTGGCAATTGGTCTTGACTGAATATGACATCCAGTATGTCTCGCAGAAGGCTATAAAGGGGAGTGTACTGTCTGAGTACCTGGCAGAGCAGCCTATTGAGGATTACCAATCGATGAGGTTTGATTTTCCTGACGAGGATATCATGTACCTAAAGATGAAAGATTGCGAAGAGCTGTTTCCAGACGAAGGACCAGAATTGGGTTCCAAATGGAAATTGATCTTTGACGGAGCTGTAAACACCTACGGTAGCGGAATAGGGGCAATCATCACTACTCCACACGGGTCGCATATCCCGTTTACTGCTCGATTGACCTTTCCTGTCACCAATAATGAAGCCGAATACGAAGCTTGTATCATGGGGCTTGAAGAAGCCATTGATTTGCGAATCAAAAATCTGGACGTATACGGAGACTCAGCTCTGGTGGTGTATCAAATAAAAGGAGAATGGGAGACACGTCAGCCCAATTTGATACCGTACATGAACTATGCGAGGAGATTGTTGCCTTTCTTTGACAAGGTTGAATTGCACCATGTACCGCGAGCGGAGAATCAGATGGCTGACGCCCTGGCCACTTTGTCTTCCATGTACAAAGTCAACTTCTGGAACGAGGCTCCCAGGATCGTTATCTCTCGGCTTGACAGACCTGCCTTCGTATTTGCCATTGACGAAGCATCTGACGATAAACCATGGTATTTCGATATCCTTAATTTCCTGAAGAACAAAGAGTATCCGGCTGGGGCATCCAGTCAAGATCAGAAGACTCTCAGGAGGTTGGCGGGTAATTTCTATTTGAATCCGGATGGTGTCTTATACAAAAGAAATCACGACTTGGTTCTACTGCGTTGTGTAGATGAAAAAGAGGCAAAGTTGTCATGGAGGAAATACATGAAGGTACCTTTGGTACGCATGCTGGTGGGCATGCTATGACGAGGAAGTTGCTGCGGGCAGGTTATTTTTGGCTAACTATGGAAACTGACTGTTTCAAATTTGCGAGGAAGTGCCACAAGTGCCAAATCTATGCAGATAAGATCCATGTGCCTCCAAGTCCTCTGAATGTGATGTCATCGCCATGGCCATTCTCGATATGGGGAATCGATATGATTGGAAAGATCGAGCCGACAGCTTCTAATGGACACCGTTTCATTCTGGTAGCAATCGATTACTTCACCAAGTGGGTGGAAGCGGCGTCTTATGCGAATGTGACTAAACAGGTGGTAGCCAGATTCATCAAGAGAGATATCATTTGCAGATATGGAATCCCCGAGCGGATAATCACTGACAACGGTTCAAACCTGAATAACAAAATGATGAAGGAGCTCTGTCAGAATTTCAAGATCGAGCATCACAACTCCTCCCCTTACCGACCCAAGATGAATGGCGCTGTTGAAGCGGCCAATAAGAATATAAAGAAGATCGTTCAAAAGATGGTGGTGACTTATAAGGACTGGCATGAGATGCTACCTTTTGCTTTGCACGGTTATCGTACGACGGTACGTACATCAACCGGGGCAACCCCGTTCTCGCTGGTATACGGAATGGAAGCTGTGCTACCACTAGAAGTTGAGATTCCTTCTTTGAGAGTACTACGAGATGTCCAACTAGATGAGACAGAATGGGTGAAAGACAGGTTGAACCAACTGAGTTTAATGGATGAGAAGAGGCTAGCTTCTCTAGCATATGGTCGTTTGTACCAGAGCCGAATGAAGAAAGCATATGATAAGAAGATACATCCGCGGAGCTTTCAGACGGGCGACCTTGTGCTGAAAAGGATTCTCCCGCCGCAGGCAGATCACAGGGGCAAGTGGACCCCCAACTACGAAGGGCCATACGTTGTCAGAAAAGTCTTTTCAGGAGGAGCGTTACTGTTGTCCACCATGGACGGTGAAGACTTTACGTCGCCTGTGAATTCAGACGCAATTAAAAAATACTTTGCTTAAAATTGACCCGCTGGACAGAAAAAGAGAGTCCAGGCAAAAATGGGGCATCCTGGCGAACCAAAAACAGAATGAAAGGTTCAGGCAAAAGTTAGGGATAAAATTGAAAAAATGTACACCCGCGAAGTTGAAAACCTACACTGGGCGGCTTCGGCAAAAAAAGGGTATCCCGGTGAACTGAAAACCCGTAAAGGGCGGTTCACGCAAAAGTTAGGGATTCGAAAAGCAAATGACTGCGGTCCGAATTTGATACTGCATTGAGCGTTGGTGCGGGAGAATACGCCTGAGGGGTCGATTATCATATACAATCTCTTCGGAAGTGTGGCTACCGGGAAAGCATTAGAGTCGGGCGAGTCATAGGAGAATCAGCTCGTGATGTTCGTCTGCAGCACGTTGCCGACATGTGTATAAATTTGATTTGTCAATATATTTATGTTTCTTGTGTATACTCGTATATTTGTTGTGCGTAGCTTCCTCTTTTCAGGAGTTACATCCCGTGTACAAAACTCCGCCCATTCAGGGGCCCTATCAATAAAACGTGTAATTCAGTATTTGATACTGGTTCTTTACTGTTTTATGCATGATAAACGCCTAGGTTTAATGAAACTAGCAAGTGTATAACGCCGCTGGCCCTTGCCAACAATTGCTAAAACTTTGAATTAAATGAAAATAATGTCACTAACGCTAACCTGAATAGATTTGGTTGTGTAGACTTGTTTTGTCTTGTTTGTGGTGTTACAGGGTCCGTAGCCGTGTGAAATGGACGATCAAAAGAGTGCATTATGGACCAGAAGCTCGTAACGAAAGACTCGATCCCCATGCAGGTCACGCTTTTGAGATAACAATGTCCCTTACTAAAGAAGGATCAAATTCCCCAGCTAGCCGTAGCTTATCCAAAGGACATTCTCCAGCAAAGTCGCTTATCCTCAGCAGAGTTTGGCGATTCCAAGATTGTAAGGCTGTATTCAGACAATGTGGTGTCCCCCAGAAGGATTCCCCCATCTCAAGCAGAGTGGTTTAGCCTCAGAAAATTGATGTTTCCAACTTGTGAGCTGTATTCAGGCAGTCTACCCTTCCTAGTAGGGTCATTTACTCTCCCCCAGCGGAGTCAGTTGATTTTCCCCAAGAGAATCATTCCATCCCCAGTGGAGTTCTCTTTCCAGCAAATGTTTTCCTTCCTCCCAGTGGAACTCGAAGATTAAGACTCTCCCCGGCAGAGTTGGTTGTATCCTGGCATTTATTTTGTCAGAGTACCGTGGGATATCGGTTCACTCCCCAGCAGAAGCCCGATCATACTGGGCACATCTGCTATTCCCCAGTAGAGTTATATTCCCCAGCAGGGTGTTACTTCAACGAGGTGCTTGGTTAAGTTCCCAACTTCCCAGCGGAGTTGGCTTCACTCTTCCAACATTTATTTTGCTAGAATAATTCTGTGACGCCTGGTTATCTCCAGCGGAGTTGGCATTGTCTTCAGCATTTATTTTGCTGAAGTTGTCTCTGTCTGCATTTGCATTGGCATATAGTGTCATACTTGCATCCACCAAATAAAAAAAAAAGTGCGTAGCATTTCCATGTCGAGTGGAGCATTGCGTCATTGTCAAACATATGCATTTTGAAACATGAACCAGGTTGGCTAACCGTTTGTTTCAAGTGTTGTTCTCTTGCAGGTGGAAGGAGCTCTTGCTCAAATGAATTACCAAACATTCAAGATCTCGACCTGAGACATTCAACAAAAATGTCAGTTTTGGGCATTATTCCCCACAGAGTTATTATGTTAAATTTCTCTTTGCCCCCGAGCAGAGTTATTTGGTTGAAATTCTCTTGTTTTCCCCACCAGAGTTGCTTGCTGAAGTTTCTCTAGTCCGGCCAGCGGATTATCTTCTTCAAATGTGTTGTTACGTCAGCATCAAAGGGTTTCATGAATCAGAATTTCAGAGGCTGCCGCCGGTTATCAGAGCAGACGTCCGGTAGTTTGGTTTCCAAATATCCCCAGTAAAATCCGCCTCAAAGTCGCTGTCACGTCAGTACTAAGAAGTTTGTGGGTGGGATCAATGGAGAAATGGGTCCTGACGTGGACAATCTATTCCTATATTGACGGGATTTATTCGTGCTAGAGAGGTGGGTGTCCTAACGTGGACAAATTTATTTCCTCGGGTTGACAAGATGTGCTAGTCCTAACGTGGACAGATTTGATTTCTTGAATGTGAAGTCCTGATGCAGACAAAAGTTGATTACTCTTCGTGTTGGTGTCCTGACGTGGACCATTTATTCCCAGCAGATATCTTCCTTCATAAGGGTGGAATGTGTGTCCTGACGTGGACAAGTTTATAGTTCTTCGTGATGACAAGATGCGCGAGTCCTAACGTGGACAAATTTATGTCTCTTCGTGTTGGCGAAGCATGAGTCCTGATGTGGACAAGTTTTATTTCCCCAGCAGGTCGAAGATGTGAGTCCTAACGTGGACGATGTAGTCCTGACATGGACAAATCAAGACGAAATGTGATTCCTTACGTGGAAAGATGGTATTCCTTACGTGGAAAAAAGATTGTATTCCTTACGTGGAAAGAGGTGATTCCTTACGTGGAAAGATGTATTCCTTACGTGGAAAGATGGATTCCTTAGGTGGAAAGATGTATTCCTTACGTGGAAAGATTGTATTCCTTACGTGGAAAGATGGATTCCTTACGTGGAAAGATGGATTCCTTACGTGGAAAGTTTAGTCCTGACGTGGACAGATCCAGAAGAGAGTTATTCCTTACGTGGAAAGAAGTTTATTCCTAACGTGGAAAGGGGAGTCCTAACGTGGACGATGTATTCCTTATGTGGAAAGAAGGTTATTTCCTTACGTGGAAAGAAGGTTATTTCCTTACGTGGAAAGAAGGTTATTTCCTTACGTGGAAAGAAGGTTATTTCCTTACGTGGAAAGAAGGTTATTTCCTTACGTGGAAAGAAATTTATTCCTTACGTGGAAAGATAGATTCCTTACGTGGAAAGATTGTATTCCTTACGTGGAAAGATTGTATTCCTTACGTGGAAAGATGCATTCCTTACGTGGAAAGATGTATTCATAACTTAGAAAGTTTAGTCCTAACGTGGACAGATCCAGACGAAGTCTCAGTCCTAACGTGGACGGTGTTATTCCTAACGTGGAAGAGTTTATTCCTAACGCGGACGATTTATTTCTGATGAAATGCAGACGAATTATCCCCATCGAAGTTGCCGAGATTTTTCCGGGTTGACAGCAGGTGGAGTCCTGACGTGGACAAGTTTTAGTTGAGATTTCTTCGTGTTGACGAAACAGGCGTCCTAACATGGACAAAGTTTTACCTGCAATGATAGAATCTTTTCAGGCTGATGAAAATAATCCCCAGCACGGTCGCTAATGGATCAGTTGGTTGCTGTAAACAGCTAGATTCAGTTGATGAATGTCGTTCCCCAAGCAGTGGTGCAGTTTATTTCTGCGGTTGGCAAATTTCCGGGTTCTTAGTATTCAACCGTCTCGTACCTCGAATGTTTGAAGGTTGTTCGCTCTTCACCCAATCGGGTCTAAGTCGCTTGAATAGGGGCAGCTGTTGCACCCTAAAATTTGCTCAACCTTCTTCATTGGGTTTATGTTTCAATTACATTAGCATTTGCATATAGAGTCATGTACATAGTCTAATCATTTGCATAGCATAGCATAGCAAGTCATTCAACAAGGGACCAATCACTATTCTTATCTCTATGAGCCTATCAAGAGGTTATTATTCAAATTCAAGCATATCCAAGTCATCAGAAAGAAATTGAAACCCAGGGAAGTCAGTGGATCAAGCAGTGCATCTATCTCCTATCTGAGGGTATCTGAAGATCATCAAAGAAATTGTGAGCTGTGAGCTGAGCATGGAGGGTATATAGACATCATGGAAGACATGGAGAGCCATTTTGAAAGTGAGACAAGTCATTGATGTGATCACCAGAGTTGCAGTTGAAGACAGTCAACTAGGGTTTCATCTGGGTCAACCCTGGGTCAACCCTAGGTCAAATGATTGGTTGAAAGGTATTAAGGTCTATTGGAGAGATGTGGGGTTCATCATTTAACATGTAGATAAGGATATGGTGTTGTGACAAGAAGAAACCAAGAGAAATCAAGAAGAAGAGGAGTTTCTAAATTAGGGTTTCTATGTAAAATCCCCTGATTTAGGTCAAACTTCCCAGTAAGATAAGTCAAAATTCAAGCTTCAAATGGATCCTTGGTAAACCTGGAACTTGTAGAGGATCTCAAGACCTTTAATTTGAGTGGTGGAAGACATCAAGGAGATTTATAGAACTCAAGTTATGGTCCTTGCAAGTTACAGGTCATCTGGGGCCTCTGAAATTTTGTCTGTGAAAGTTACTTGTCTTCCAAGAAACATTTGCCCCTCAAGGAGATTTCAAATGAATTTCTGGTCAACATAAGAGTTGCTCCTCATTGTCTTAGATTTTTAGAAAGGTATGGTATGCCTTCATCGGATTTGTGGAACTCTACTTATGGTCTTGGAAAGCAAAGGGTATTTTGGTCATCTGAGAATTACAGGTCATTTCAAGCCTATGCCCAAAACTCATACAAGGAAGCTTCAAATGAAAAACTTCACAACATCAAACTTGCTCCAAATGACATTTTGAGTCTAGGAAAGTGATCATGAAAGATTGGAAATGCTCATAGCTCAAGGTTTCAAATTTGGTCATTTAAAGGGAATTTAATGAATAAAAATGACTTAAAATTGAGATTTTTCATAACGTGGACAAATGGGATGAAATTATAGGTCATTTTGATTGGAAAAAATGTTTTAAGAACATTGGCAAAAGTGGATTTTTGATTTTGGTTCAAAATTTGGAAGTTATGCTTGGTTACTTATGTATGAAGCAACATAATCAAAATCCAAGGGAATTGTGCATAAGAAGTTTCTACAAAGTTCTAGAGCTTTCTAATTTCATCTATATATTGAATTGAGAGGTTTCATTCAAGGGTTGGTGATTCATTTTGTTCATAACACATAGTTATACATCATTCTTCCATTTTGCAAATTCATCTCAAACTTCATCAAACCTTCATCATTTTCCAAACTTCTTGATCCTATCATCATCTAAATCCATCATAGATCACATTTCCATCAATATCTGGTTGAATTGAGGAAGTAATCGTGTGCTACCAACTCCATCATCCAAGGTGCAAGAAGGTTGTGATTGCAAGATTCAAGAGGTTTGAACAAGATCTATTGCATACAGAACCAAGAGGCAAGCTTATTGATCAATTTCCAAGCATTGCAAGCCTTGGATCCAAAGAATTCCACACCTGTTTTCATCATCAAACCAGGTTGGTGTTTCCTTTCGAATTGGTTGATTTAGTTAGCATGTTAGAGAATTATTAGGTTAGAATGGTTAGGATTAGTTAGATGATCATTTCTGTTGAATTTGGAGACAATTCATGGAGATTGCCATTGGTGCACCAAATCTGTTAGGGCTTAGAACTCCTAGGTTAGGGCTTGATAATATTGGTTAGATAGCTTAAATTGATCAGCATGGCGTGTAGATTGTGTTAGGGTAAAAGTTAGCAAGAATTGAAATGATTGATAGCAGTGCAAAATGGTGGAACCAGGATGTTCTACCTATCGGGTTTGAGTTTTGATTGAGTTTTAGAGAAAAATAATGCCATGGCTGTGTAGAGGGAGAGATGCAGAGCATTTTTGGTTTTGGAATGGTGGAGTTTCATGGAGAATCGAGGGAGAACAGAGTGATGGAAGATTCATGCATGGATAGGTTTTCTGAACCTAGGGTTTCATGAGGAAGACGATGAAGGGACACCGTTGGATGACCATGGAGACTTTGACTCTCAATCTGATCTAACGGCCTTAATTCAATTGGAAAACGGAGGGAAATGTTATGAAGCAGAACGCTGCGTTTCATTTAATCCCTCAGACTGGGGTTTACAATCCAATGCTATGCACACCCCCTCAACGCAGGCCCAATCCCAATTATAACTGATTTGATTACTATATGCACCGTTTCAGGTTTTTTTTTTCTTTTTGTGAGTTTTTCTGATCAATTGGGCCCAGACGCGCTTTGCTATGCGCGCCCCCAGTCTGGGCCCATCATCATGTTTTAACTGAAATTAATGCTAGATGCACCCCTCAGCCCATATAATTCATATTAATTTCTTTCTTTTTTTTTATTCTTTAAAAAATCATAACAAATTGGAAATTGCATATTTTTTATTGGTTGTTTTTGCGTCCTTTTCATATTTTTGTTAAAACAATTATCATACAAAAAAATTAGCATTTCATTTTATTTTTATATTTTTAGTATATTTTTCTTTTAAATAGGTTGTAAATAATGTTTAGTTTGATACATGATATTGTTGATTTTAGTTTAGGACTTTCCTTTTACATTTTTGATCCATTCTTTTTAGGGTGATTAGCTTAGAACTTTAGCTTGTATATAAAATTTAATTCATGATCTTAGGACTTAATTTTAGATGATTTGTTTAAGTGTGATTAGGAGAATCAAAATTAGGGTTTAGAGATAACATAGGTGTAGCAAATCAATTCTTTTAGGAGTTGTAGTTTGAATCTTAGGGGTATGGGGACTATAAGGGTTATGGATAGATAATAGATCCCTTAGAAATTACTAGGTTTCCCCTATTCTACTATTACTATTGGTATATTGCTTGCATTTGCTTGACTGTGTGGTGTGCCCTCTCTAGGATTATTTCATTTGACTGTGTGGGGTATTGGGTTTGTTTGGGTATTGGGAGAGCTGAAGACTGTGTGATGAAGCCCATTGGAGATCAAAGAGAATGAAGACCAACTTCCAGAGTTGATGAGGAGTATCTCTTGCTGGCAGCTGTTGGAGGTTATAGGATTTAGGAGTGAGGCAGAGCTCTAGAGTAGAAAACTTGATTCACAAACATGGAAGGTCTTGTTTGCCTCCATCCCTCTCTATGATGCAGAGTCTCTCTAAGATATTCACCCCCTTCCTTTGGAAGGCTTGGTGATAGTGTCTAAGAGATAGAACTCTTGAGAGAAATATTCTATGTGTTGTTAGCAGTCTGTTTGCCACCCTTGGTGGTCAACTAATTGCTTAACACCCCAGTTCATTCTTGTTGACTGATATTCATCTTGGAGATTGAAACTTGAAGAAAAGCCATGGCAGACTGATGATAGAGACCTTGACTGAAGGCTTGAAGATTGAATACAAAGATCTTGCTTGAAGGCTGTGAAGATAAAGATTGATGCATGCTCGAAGCTTGTAGCTGTTTGGAGATGACTTGAAGACAGATGTTGATGAAGATTGCTTTTGCTGTTTATTTTTGCTGTTTATAATTCTTGATGTATTGTTTGAATTTCCCTGACTGTATTGCTTGTTGTTTAACCTGTTAGGTTGAAAGTGAATTCTGTTCACTTTTGCCTATTGTTTTCTAGGTTCGAGGTTGAGTGGGACTCCCTTGCCTCGCTTGTATTGCTGCATCCATGCATTTTACTGCTTTATTGTATATTTGCTATTGTTTCTGTTTCTGTCTATTCCCTTAGGATCTCTGTTTCTCTCTGTGCAAGAGAGGAGCATGATAGATATTAGGTCTTAACCCATGCATGATAACATTAGGTTAGTTTGATTCCCCTTTTCAACCGTAGGTTAGAGTTCTGTCTTTTCTTTCTCAAAACAAACTGAAAAATACGATAAGATTTCAAACACAATAAAAGACGCTTTCTGCCGTAAAAGAATGTGAACACATCAAAATGTCATTTTTGTCCGCTTGGACCTTCATTCAGGAGAAACCCCTTTTTCAGAAGGACTAAAAACAATCAAGACAGACTTGTGTCGTACGTGGCCCGAACTACGTTTGCTCTGATCTTTCATGCTGTATGAAAGTACGTAGGCATAGGATGCGACATCCTAGCGAGCAGCTTTCCCCTCCTTTCTCGTAGGTAAGCGAACTACGTTGACTCTGATTTCTCGTTCCAGACGGGAATACGTAGGCATAAAGTTCGATGCTTTGCCGAGTCAATTTCTTTTCTTTTAACCCTTAACCTTTAGTTTAGATAGAATAACAATCCATACCCGAAAACAAGCGTGGATCCCGTCAAGTACGACGGACGTGAGGGGTGCTAATACCTTCCCCTTGCGTAACCGACTCCCGAACCCAGGTTTTGGTTGCGATGACCATACCTTTCCCCGTTTTGTGGTAGGTTTACCTCGAGCGTTTCCTTTCCCTCCGTTGGGATAAATAACGCACGGTGGCGACTCTTCTGTTCAGCCGACGCCGATTTTCGCAGTAGCGACAATAATGTCTTTGACAAACTTCTCTAACAGATTTCCGAAGAGATGCCGTTTGACGAGTTGATAATCTTGATAAGCCCATTGGGGATGGACAAACTGTCTTGAAGGGACTGCCATTTATCGTTTTGAATAACATCCTGATCAAAATGAGTTGCTCAAATAAAAAGTCGCTTATGGTTCAGATACAAATTGTTGAGGAAACCTTGTAATACCGTTGGAGAAGTATATATCTTCAATAGTGATCTTAAAAAAGAACCCCTTCCTGGGGAGAAAAGTGCAAAATAAATGCACATTTAATCCATATTCAAAAATTGGAGATGTCCATAGTGATTGCGAAAGACCAAAGTTTAATTCAGGAAATAACTGAAGAGAAACTCTCAAGCAAGACTCGACCATTGAGGTACGAGCTCAAATAGAATTTAACTAAAGCAACCGTCTTCTGTAACACCCATTTTAATTATTTAGTCATTTTATTATTATTTTAAATATTATGTGTTGGTGTGCCCTTTGGTGGGGGTGTATTTGGTGATGTCTGGTGGGTGTCCCTAATGTGGGAGGATTATTGGTGGTGTTTTGGTGAATATAATAATATAGTGTATAATATTGATATTGGTGGGAATATTATTATTATTATTATATTTATTATAGTTACTATTGTTATTAACATTATTATTATTTTGGTGAGATAATAATAGGATTATTATTACTATTATTATTATTATTATTTTATTAAGTTATTAACATTATTATTATTTTGGTGAGATAATAATAGGATTATTATTACTATTATTATTATTATTATTTTATTAAGTTATTAACATTATTATTATTTTGGTGAGATAATAATAGGATTATTATTACTATTATTATTATTATTATTTTATTAAGTTATTAACATTATTATTATTTTGGTGAGATAATAATAGGATTATTATTACTATTATTATTATTATTATTTTATTAAGTTATTAACATTATTATTATTTTGGTGAGATAATAATAGGATTATTATTACTATTATTATTATTATTATTATTTTATTAAGTTATTAACATTATTATTATTTTGGTGAGATAATAATAGGATTATTATTACTATTATTATTATTATTATTATTTTATTAAGTTATTAACATTATTATTATTTTGGTGAGATAATAATAGGATTATTACTACTATTATTATTATTACTATTTTTTTATTATTATTATTATTATTATTAAGTTATTATTATTATTGGGATTAGAGAATTAAAATAGAAACGTGAGGGATTAGTAGTTTTACGATACATTGTGAGAAGTTAGAGAAAGTGGAAAAAGAACGATAGAAAGGAGAGAACGGAAAAGGGAACGGAAAAGGGAGTGAAGAACGAAGGAACAAGGGAAAATCAGAATTGGCCAAACCTTGGAGGATTCTTTCATCGATCAACCGATTAACAAGGTAAGGGGGGAGAAACTTGATTGGGAATGGTTTATACATGTATAGGGTAGTTGGGGATTCCTTAACCCCGTAGGAAATTGATCGATATATGATAATATATATTGTTATGTTATGATTGATGATGATTGTTGTTAATTATATAGTAATCGTTAATGAATTGGTGTTTTGGGATGATTTGGCATATAGGGCATATAGGGTGTTTTACAGTTTTTAGGGAAAATTCCGTATGGCTTTTGAGGTATCGGTAAAGTGTGTAGGTGATGATTTTGGGAATAGGAATTAGAAGCCTATTGGTTACGGTAATGTGCAAGATTGGTACTAGAATAGACTGAGGATCTGAGTTGAGATGATAGGTACAGTTTGGCCTTGATGCACTGTAAGAATGATGAGTGTGGGAACTAACTTGGGTACTTGGTGATAGTGCATGTTTCCCGTAATAATGACTGGTGGACAATTAGTTGATGTATATGTATGTAGTGATCAGTAGGATCGCGTACCCCCGAGTGGTGGGATATGTTATATCTTGGTGTTAAAGTATGAACTTGTTTACTATCCGGTTGATTTATATGGTGTTGGTGTATGTTATATCTGTACATATGTGTATTGGTGTATGATGATATGATCAGGAGGATCGTGTGCACGTTGAGTGCCTAAATATATTAGTTATGCATTGGTGTGTGCATATCATGGTGTTTTGGTGGGATGAATCATGTCTCAGGAGGAGCGTAAGTGATTCATCCGTACTCCTTTGTGGAGAATGGTGGGGGATAGATCATGTCTCAGGAGGAGCGTAAGTGATTTATCCAGGTTCGATTGAATGAACCAACGAGTCGGTACCACATGCATGGTGTTGAGTTGCATTTTGCATTATAATATGTTATATTGTAATTTGAACAGTAGGTTCATTATATGGTGTTGTTGGGGTGAGTAATTGATGTGTTGGTGTGTTTTACTGCCTTATTACATGTATTACATTACCATTATATTTTTGATCATGATTTCTCACCCCTTTGTTGTTGTTGTGGTCTGTGCTTCTTCGGAAGTACAGATAATCCAGGTGTTTAGCTAGCTTGGATATTGGTGTGATTGTCGAGTCTAGGATGCTCTGATACGTAGCACGGGACTTGGGCGTTTTTATTTGTTTTATGTTGAACTGATATTTTATTTCCCTGTGAACGTATCAAACTTTTATTGAATTTTATTATTTAATATTCCGCTGAAGTTGGAGATAAACCTTTTTATAAGGAAACGTTGTTTTTATGTGATATCCCACTTGGGAGAATTGGAACTCTGATTTTGTTTATTTATAATGTTTATTAATTTAATTGATTTTGGGAAGTGGGGTGTTACAATTGGTATCAGAGCAGGTCGGTCCGTCCGGCCAGTGTTGTTGAGTCGAGTTGAGTCTGTCCTTTAGGATGTAGTTGAATATCTTTTAACCTGGTGTTGTTGTTTTGAGCAGTATGGCAGGAAGGAACGATGTTGCATTGGCTGCTGCTATGCAAGCAATGGCACAGGCTGTTGCTAATCAGAATCAAACTGTAGATGCCCAATTCAGGAGTTTGGCGCAGTTTCGGAGCAACAAGCCGCCAACGTTCGAAGGGGGAATTCTGGACCCCGAAGCTGCTCAGAAGTGGCTGAAGGAAATTGAGAAGATCTTCAGAACTATGGAATGTAGCGATGAGCAAAAGGTGAGGTTTGGTACTCACATGTTGGAGGGTGAAGCTGAAGCCTGGTGGGACAATAGTCGCCAAAGGTTGGAAGCTGCTGGAACTACCATTACTTGGGAGGTGGTTCGGAAAGGTTTTCTGGAGAAGTATTTCCCGGAAGATATCCGAAGCGCTAAGGAAATTGAATTCTTAGAGCTGAAGCAAGGTAGCATGACTGTAGCAGAATATGCTGCCAAGTTTGAGGAGCTGGTGCAGTATTGTCCCCACTATAATGTGGAAGGGGCAATGACCTCTAAGTGCTTAAAGTTTGAGAATGGACTGCGTCCAGAGATTAAGTTGGGAATTGCTTGTCAGAAGATCAGGAGCTATCCTGAGCTGGTAAGCAGGAGCAGAATCTATGATAATGATAACCGAGCAAGGATTGCGCACTACAAAGCTATTAATGACCGCAAGGGTAAGCAGAGGTTTAGTGGTACTCCTTATAGTGTTGCTGCTGATAAGGGAAAACGTAAAGCTGTTGTTGATAAGAAGCCTAGAGATGGGAGAGCATCTGCTGAAGGGAAATGTTTTCGGTGCGGTGATATGGGGCACCGTGCTAATGATTGTCCTAATGAGGCCAAGAAATGTTTTAAGTGTGGGAAACCATGTCATGTGATAGTTGATTGCAGAGCAACTATGCCGACCTGTTATAACTGTGGTGAGAAGGGTCATATCAGTACACATTGTGAGAAGCCGAAGAAGCCTCAAACGTCTCCGACTGGTGGAAAAGTGTTTGCCTTGGCAGGAACTCAAGCTGCCAGTGATGAGCGTGTGATCAGAGGTACTTGTATTATCAATAATATTCCTTTGATTGCTATTATTGATACGGGTGCAACGCACTCGTTTATTTCTGTAGATTGTGTGGAGAGGATAGGTTTGGTGCCGTCCACTCTGGAGGTACAGATGACTATTGAGACACCCTCTATAGGTTCAGTGACTACTTCTTTGGTATGCCTGAAGTGTCCGCTGACTATTTTCGGTAGAGAATTTGGAGTGGATATGATTTGTCTACCACTTGGTAAGTTGGATGTTATTCTGGGTATGAACTGGTTAGAGTTCAACCGAGTCTACATCGATTGTTTTCAGAAGGAATTGTTGTTCCTGACCCCTGAAGAGGAAGTTGTGGCAAGTTCTTTGTCTAATAAAGAATTGAGGGCCTTGTTGGAAGATGAAACTAGAGTGTTTGCTTTATTTGCAACTTTATCGATGGATAACAAAGTGCCAATGGAGGAATTAGCAGTGGTGAATGAATTTCCAGAAGTGTTCCCTGACGACATTACGGAATTGCCTCCGACGCGAGAAGTAGAATTTGGTATTGATCTTGTTCCTGGTACGAGACCTATTTCTATGGCACCATACAGGATGTCTGCAGTGGAATTGGCTGAGTTGAAGTCTCAGATTGGAGAATTGTTGGAAAGAAAGTTTATTATGTTGGTGTAAGCCCTAGAGGCCAATACTTTTTGGTACTTGTATCGGATTATTCGTTTAATAATAAAAGGCATTTCTTTATTATGTTTGTCTTTCAGAATAATAAAGTCCCTAGAATAGTTAGTTTGTTTAATGAAATGTTAAGTGTGACTTAATCATGAGATCCCATTAAACATAAAGACATTATTCTTAAAATATCCGTAGTCAAGCTTTATTGCAAAGTGGGATAACATTAAAAGCATTGAGACTATTATGAAGATAGACTGATGATCACATCTCATGGATCATGGATAAAGAGTTATCAAGTCTTGACATAGGTATAAATATTAGGAGTAATATTTATACCGGATTGACCCGCTATGAGAATACTACATAGTATGTTATGCAAAGTGTCATAAGTTATTCTCATGGTGATAATGGTGTATTACCACCCTTCGACCTGAAACCACTATGGACCCTAGATGTAGAGTCGGGTGCTTTATTGCTGATCAAACATTATCCGTAACTGGATGATCATAAAGACAGTTGATGGGCACTCCACGAAGCATGCTGAGGGACATGAGTGTCCTAGATGGAATTTGCCAATCCTGCATAACAGGAGAAATGTCTAAGGGCCCAATATTGAACTGGACAAGGATGACACAGTGTATGCCTTGTGTTCAATATAGACATAGGGGCAAAAGGGTAATTGTACAAACATATATTATCACGAAAAAGGTTTTGTCATATCACATGACATTTTCGTGACTTGGGTAGCAGTGATGTGTTGCTAGATACCGCTTACTGTTTATTATGTTAAATATATAATTTAATATAATTACCAACGTTACGAAATCCTACAGGGTCACACACATAAGGACAGTTTGATGAGAGATAGAGAAATCAAAGGAACACCGTAAGGTACGGTGCACTTAAGTGAAAAATAGAAATTCGGATAATATAATAATAATTATTGTTATTTTATAATGGTTATAAAATAATAATAAAATAAATATATTTATTATAATAATAGTTATTATAATAATATATAATATTATTATGGATCATGTGAATTGGGTTTTTAGCCCGCAGCCCACAAGAGAGTCTATAAAAGGAACCCTTGTGATGAAGCTTTCACTTGATGCAATTTCGTTTTTGATTCTCTTTTCTCACTCAAATAATTCCGTTCGTAAGCAGCTAGCACTGTGACCGAAAGCTGTTCGTGTGGACTGAGTAGAGGCGTTGCACTTCATCAACGCTTGTGATCGCTGCATCAAAGATCTGAATCGCCACAAAGAGGTAACGATTCTATCACTGACCATGCTCATTCGTAAGGATCACTAAAGGAAATTTTTGTTTTCCGCTGCGTTTAGATCGCAATTTTCCTTCATATTAGACCAAGTGTATCGCCGTGGGGAGCTCCGGTGTTGTTGGTGAAGAAGAAGGATGGTAGTATGCGTCAGTGCATCGATTACCGTCAATTGAATAAAGTGACTATTAAGAATAAGTATCCTCTACCTAGGATTGATGACTTAATGGATCAGCTGGTGGGAGCTCGTGTGTTCAGTAAGATCGATTTGAGATCGGGTTATCATCAGATAAGAGTAAAGGAAGGTGATGTTCAGAAGACTGCCTTTAGGACTCGATATGGACATTACGAATATGCTGTAATGCCGTTTGGAGTGACTAATGCACCGAGATTATTTATGGAGTATCTGAACAGAATTTTCCATTCTTACTTGGATCAGTTCATTGTAGTGTTTATTGATGATATATTAATTTATTCTAAATCTGATGAAGAGCATGCAGGACATCTGAGAATTGCCTTGCAAGTGTTGAAGGAAAATAAATTATTTGCTAAACTGTCAAAGTGTGACTTTTGGTTGAAGAAAGTAAGTTTCTTGGGGAATGTAATATCTGAAGATGGAATAGCGGTGGATCCGTCAAAAGTAAGTGCAGTATTGCAGTGGGAACTGCCGAAGACAGCGACAGAGATTAGAAGCTTTTTGGGGTTAGCCGGTTATTACCGCAGTTTTATTGAAGGGTTCTCTAATTTGGCGTTGCCATTAACTCAGTTGACGAGAAAGAACCAAGTTTTTGTATGGGATGCTGCTTGTGAAGAAAGTTTTGAAGAGTTGAAAAAGAGATTGACTACGGCACCGGTGTTAGTGTTACCGACTCCGAGTGAACCGTTTGTGGTGTACTGTGATGCGTCTAAGATGGGATTAGGTGGAGTTCTGATGCAGAATGGTAAAGTAGTAGCATATGCATCGCGGAAATTGAGAGTGCATGAGCGAAATTATCCGACTCATGATCTTGAATTAGCTGCGGTTGTTTTTGTGTTGAAAATTTGGAGACACTATTTATATGGTTCAAGATTTGAAGTGTTTAGTGATCATAAGAGTCTGAGATACCTGTTCGATCAGAAAGAGCTGAATATGAGGCAGAGAAGATGGTTGGAATTTTTGAAGGATTATGACTTCAGTTTGAGTTATCATCCAGGAAAGGCCAATGTAGTGGCAGATGCTTTGAGTAGGAAAGCAATTCATATGGCAGCTCTGATGGTGAAAGAAATTGAGTTAATTGAACAGTTTAGAGATTTGAGCATGGTTTGTGAGACTACTGCAGATAGTGTAATGTTGGGTATGTTGCAGGTAAATAATGACTTCTTGGATATGATTAGAGAAAATCAGAAGTTGGATGTGAAATTGGTAGATTTGATGCCTGGAGTAGGGAGTGACTCCGATAGTGACTTTAAATTGGATAGTACAGGTATGTTGAGATTTAGAGGCAGGATTTGTGTACCAGATGATGAAGAATTGAAAAAGTCAATTTTGAGCGAAGGACATCGTAGTAGCCTGAGTATTCATCCGGGAGCTACGAAAATGTATCATGATTTGAAGAAATTATTTTGGTGGTCTGGTATGAAAAGAGACATAGCTCAATTTGTGTATGCCTGTTTGACATGTCAGAAGTCGAAGGTGGAACACCAGAGACCTTCTGGATTTATGCAACCATTAGAGATTCCGGTTTGGAAATGGGATTGCATTACTATGGATTTTGTGACAGGTTTGCCGAATACGGCGAGAGGTTTTGATGCTATATGGGTGATTGTGGATCGATTGATGAAGTCTGCACACTTCGTGCCGATCAATATTAGTTTTCCGTTGACGAAGCTGGCGGAGATTTACATTCGGGTAATTGTGAAGTTACATGGTGTTCCGTCCAGTATTGTGTCGGATAGAGATCCACGGGTTACTTCAGAATTTTGGAAGAGCTTGCAGGAAGCTTTGGGAACTAAGTTGAAATTGAGTTCAGCTTATCATCCGCAAACTGATGGTCAGTCGGAGAGGACTATTCAGTCGCTTGAAGATTTGTTGAGAGCTTGTATGTTAGAAAAGGGTGGTGCGTGGGATACTCGTTTACCATTGATTGAGTTCACGTACAATAACAGTTACCATTCGAGTATTGGAATGACACCGTTTGAAGCTTTGTATGGGAGGAGGTGTAGGACTCCTCTGTGTTGGTATGAAACTGGTGAGAATGTGGTGCTTGGACCAGAAATTATACAGCAGACTACAGAGACAATTCAGATGATTCGTGAAAAAATGAAAGTGTCTCAGAGTAGGCAGAAAAGTTATCATGATAATTGGAGGAAAGAGTTGGAATTTTGTGTGGGTGATCACGTATTCCTAAGAGTTAATCCGATGACCGGTGTGGGTCGTGCATTGAAGTCCAAGAAGCTGGATCCTAAGTTTATTAGACCTTATGAAATTTTGCAAAGAGTTGGTGCTGTGGCCTATAGGGTGGCGTTGCCGCCTGAGTTGTCGAATCTACATGATGTGTTTCATGTGTCGCAATTGCGAAAGTATGTTTCTGATTCATCTCATGTGATTCAGAGAGATGATGTTCTAATTCGGGAGAATCTTACTGTTGAGACGATGCCGTTGAGGATCGAGGACCGTAAGATGAAACAGCTCTGAGGGAAAGAGATACCTTTGGTGAAGGTAGCTTGGGGAGGTACTGCAGGAGGCAGTGTGACCTGGGAGTTGGAAAGCAGGATGCGAGAAGCGTATCCGGAGCTATTTCCATCAGGTAATTTTCGAGGACGAAAATAATTAAAGTGGGGGAGAGTTGTAACACCCATTTTAATTATTTAGTCATTTTATTATTATTTTAAATATTATGTGTTGGTGTGCCCTTTGGTGGGGGTGTATTTGGTGATGTTTGGTGGGTGTCCCTAATGTGGGAGGATTATTGGTGGTGTTTTGGTGAATATAATAATATAGTGTATAATATTGATATTGGTGGGAATATTATTATTATTATTATATTTATTATAGTTACTATTGTTATTAACATTATTATTATTTTGGTGAGATAATAATAGGATTATTATTACTATTATTATTATTATTATTTTATTAAGTTATTAACATTATTATTATTTTGGTGAGATAATAATAGGATTATTATTACTATTATTATTATTATTATTATTTTATTAAGTTATTAACATTATTATTATTTTGGTGAGATAATAATAGGATTATTATTACTATTATTATTATTATTATTATTATTATTTTATTAAGTTATTAACATTATTATTATTTTGGTGAGATAATAATAGGATTATTATTACTATTATTATTATTATTATTATTTTATGAAGTTATTAACATTATTATTATTTTGGTGAGATAATAATAGGATTATTATTACTATTATTATTATTATTATTATTTTATTAAGTTATTAACATTATTATTATTTTGGTGAGATAATAATAGGATTATTATTACTATTATTATTATTATTATTATTATTATTATTTTATTAAGTTATTAACATTATTATTATTTTGGTGAGATAATAATAGGATTATTACTACTATTATTATTATTACTATTTTTATTATTATTATTATTATTATTAAGTTATTATTATTATTGGGATTAGAGAATTAAAATAGAAACGTGAGGGATTAGTAGTTTTACGATACATTGTGAGAAGTTAGAGAATGTGGAAAAAGAACGATAGAAAGGAGAGAACGGAAAAGGGAACGGAAAAGGGAGCGAAGAACGAAGGAACAGGGGAAAATCAGAATTGGCCAAACCTTGGAGGATTCTTTCATCGATCAACCGATTAACAAGGTAAGGGGGGAGAAACTTGATTGGGAATGGTTTATACATGTATAGGGTAGTTGGGGATTCCTTAACCCCGTAGGAAATTGATCGATATATGATAATATATATTGTTATGTTATGATTGATGATGATTGTTGTTAATTATATAGTAATCGTTAATGAATTGGTGTTTTGGGATGATTTGGCATATAGGGCATATAGGGTGTTTTACAGTTTTTAGGGAAAATTCCGTATGGCTTTTGAGGTATCGGTAAAGTGTGTAGGTGATGATTTTGGGAATAGGAATTAGAAGCCTATTGGTTACGGTAATGTGCAAGATTGGTACTAGAATAGACTGAGGATCTGAGTTGAGATGATAGGTACAGTTTGGCCTTGATGCACTGTAAGAATGATGAGTGTGGGAACTAACTTGGGTACTTGGTGATAGTGCATGTTTCCCGTAATAATGACTGGTGGACAATTAGTTGATGTATATGTATGTAGTGATCAGTAGGATCGCGTACCCCCGAGTGGTGGGATATGTTATATCTTGGTGTTAAAGTATGAACTTGTTTACTATCCGGTTGATTTATATGGTGTTGGTGTATGATATATATGTACATATGTGTATTGGTGTATGATGATATGATCAGAAGGATCGTGTGCACGTTGAGTGCCTAAATATATTAGTTATGCATTGGTGTGTGCATATCATGGTGTTTTGGTGGGATGAATCATGTCTCAGGAGGAGCGTAAGTGATTCATCCGTACTCCTTTGTGGAGAATGGTGGGGGATAGATCATGTCTCAGGAGGAGCGTAAGTGATCTATCCAGGTTCGATTGAATGAACCAACGAGTCGGTACCGCATGCATGGTGTTGAGTTGCATTTTGCATTATAATATGTTATATTGTAATTTGAACAGTAGGTTCGTTATATGGTGTTGTTGGGGTGAATAATTGATGTGTTGGTGTGTTTTACTGCCTTATTACATGTATTACATTACCATTATATTTTTGATCATGATTTCTCACCCCTTTGTTGTTGTTGTGGTCTGTGCTTCTTCGGAAGTACAGATAATCCAGGTGCTTAGCTAGCTTGGATATTGGTGTGATTGTCGAGTCTAGGATGCTCTGATACGTAGCACGGGACTTGGGCGTTTTTATTTGTTTTATGTTGAATTGATATTTTATTTCCCTGTGAACGTATCAAACTTTTATTGAATTTTATTATTTAATATTCCGCTGAAGTTGGAGATAAACCTTTTTATAAGGAAACGTTGTTTTTATGTGATATCCCACTTGGGAGAATTGGAACTCTGATTTTGTTTATTTATAATGTTTATTAATTTAGATGATTTTGGGAAGTGGGGTGTTACATCTTCCACGAGGGTCGAACTCAGTGGGGAATCAGAAATAGTGCGCTCTTTCTTCCTTGGGCTGACAACTCTACTTAGAAGGAGAAGACACACCCAGTCACTTTGGAAAAACCACAGCGAAGGTGACAGAACAAACATAACACAAAGATGAAAAAATGCACATGCCATGCTAGCTATCTATATGCTATGTGTATGCTCATGCTGAAAAAACAAACGAAAAGAAGCAACCAGAGATGAAATAAACATATCGAAGCAAACATCCGACAAACTTCTAAGATAGAAGTACTATTGGGGATAAATGGAGAACCAAATATGGGATCACACTCCTGCTTCAGGGCTTGACAACCTCTCTCGGGGATAGAGAATACTCTACTCGGGGATATAACATCTTGATCTTATTGATGGATTTGTCAAGGTAATATTGGTTATCATGTTGAAGATGAGGATAAAGATCTCTTAGGGGTGGATCATACTCATAATTAGAGAAAACCATGGATAAAATAAATATTCGTTTCACTGGAGAAATTCATACTAGAGTTGTAGATGGAAATACCCGAACTGGCGTTTCACAAGGGATAAAATAAACATCCACTTAAATGGGGAAACCTGGGTCATCATAGCTGTCGAACATGTCGGAGTTGAAGCTTTAGTGGGGATGAAATAAACATCCGCTTCGCTGGAGAAGCCCGGTGTTGTAAAAAGATCCACTGAGAAGTCAAATAGCATCCACTTCATTGGAAATGTGAAGTTTACGAAGTTTCACTGGGATTTTTTTTTTGTATTGAAAAGATTCATTGGATAGTTATCATGACCACCTGAAACTAAAGTTACCTGGTGTCGCTACTGCGAAAAAAGGAGGTCGGCAAAGATAGAAGAGTCGCCACCGTTCGTTATTTATCCCAAAAGAGAGAAAGGAAATGATCAAAGAAAACCTAACGAAAACGGGAGAAGATAGGTCATCGCAACCAAATCTCGAGTTCGGGAGTCGGTTACGCAAGGGGAAGGTATGAGCACCCCTCACGTCCGTCGTACTCGATGGGATCCACGCTTGTTATCTATCTATAGGGTGTTAAACTATCTAAGTTACTGGCTCAGGGATAAAAGAAAAGAAAAGAGACTCGATAGAGCATCGCCGCTCTATGCCTACGTACTCCCTCGTGCAATGGGAAAGTCAGAGTCAACGTAGTTTGGAAGACTACGGGTGAAAGGTGGGGAAAAGGTTGCTCGCCAAGACATCATCGTCTTGTGCCTTCGTATCCTCATGTGGTATGAAAAATCGGAGCAAACGTAGTTCGGGCTAACAAGACCACAGGTTGGTTCAAGTGTTTTACCCGAGTAGGGCTAAAACTTAGTTCTAGCAGTTAGGTGTATGCAGCTCGACCATTGGAGACTTAGGCGTTACCTGTTTGCGGTAGAACCAAGAGTTAACAAAACTCTCCTTATGAAAAAGGTTTTCCAAATTAAGATCCCGAAGGATAAAAAAATTTTGAAGTTGTTTTTTCTGTTTTTTATAGAAGAAGCGTATTAATTATTGTTTATTATTCATGTTGCACTAAAGACTATGACTTAGGAGTGGATGCATCGCATATCGTCCAAAGAAAATACGCTAAATACTCTAGACAATTGATAGGAGGCCCCCAATCATCATTTCCCAAATGCTTAAGGCTCGTAGCGTACACTAATCCTTATCCTTTATTAAATGACTTGAAGAAGTTTGAAGATGAGAAGAGAGAGACACAACACTAAAGGGGACTAATCAACCCTAAACGTTATCATGCAAGATACACCTAAAGTTCGGATGAAAAGGGAAAGCTACCCTAATGTCATCATGCATGGATCAAGCCTAATGTCTATCATAATTCATCTTGAATAAGAAAGATTAGAGGTCCTAAAGGAGAATGGCAAAGGAAGACAAAATAAGAAGAAGAAAGCATAAGTGAAAGAAGAATGCAAACATGTAATGCAACACAAAGAAGAAGATGGAGGAAAAAGGTGTGGGGTAATAACCACCACAAGCACATCTCAACCTCTTAACGCCAAGCAAGAAGATGCAAAAGACAAATTCAAGAAGGCAAGCAAACATGAACATGCAAGCACATCCTCACTTTGAACAACATATACAAGAGTATGCATTCAAGTGGAAATCGAACACGCGTGTCGAAGAAATCATGATTAAACGATCAAGAATAGTGACATATATCCTAAACATATCACTCTTAATTTATCATATTGATCTATGAAGATTCAAAGTGAAATGGAACCAAAACAACCTTGAAAAACAGCAAAACATGCTTGCTGGCACAATGTTAATCGATTAACACCAGGGGTTAATCGATTAACCATTGAAAAATGCTTGAAAATTTGAATATTTGTACTGGTTAATCGATTAACCAAATGGTTAACCGATTAACACTATTCCAGCAACAAAAAACAATAGCTCAAAAACACTTTTCAGCAATTAATCACTTATCCAATCATTCAGATGATCATATAATCAATTAAGCACGAAATTAAACCAGAAAACAGTGATCAAATCAGCATGTAATCACAATCAAAATTAACCAAATCAATCAAAAATGAATATCAACATGATGATTATGCAAATAATTTCGAAATAGCAACGAATCTAGAATTCCAACCTACAAAGCGGGGAATTGCTTTGGTAATTGTTGATTCAACTTCAATTAAGCAGCTCTAAGAAAGAAATCCAAAAATACTTCAAGATCCAATTGAGTTCTTGTAGTAGAAGTGAAGATCCACCAAAATTAAGCAAGAATTATCCTAATAAGCTCCTCTAGAACAACTTCAAAATTCAGATCCACAATAGCACGAAAATTGAATGGAGAATTGTAGATGAAATGGATGAAGGATGGAGGTTTTAGCTCTAAAATTCAATGATTCTAGTGGAGAATCAAAGAATTCAAAGTGAAAAGAGCTTTAGTGAAGTTTGGGAATGGAAAAGTTGAGAGAAAATTGAGAGAATGAGAGTGAATTCTAAAAATGAAATGGAATTATGAGGATTGGATGTGTGAGGTTTGGAGCAAATCACTTAAGTACCCCTTAGGTTAGGATCCAAATGAGGTTTGGAGCGTGGTTTGTGAAAATTGGCATGGGATTAGGAATGGGAATTTGAATTACTTTTGAAATTAATCAAAATTTAAAGTGGTTCTAGATCCTTACTTTCGTGTAAAATCAATTTCTCATGTGATCAAAATGAACCCCAAAGTGATTCCCTTCAAGAACTCACGTGCAGAGCTGAAATTTACACTGGTTAATCGGTTAACCAAATGGTTAATCGATCAACACCTTCAAAAATTCAAATTTGGCCTGACTTTGCATTGGTTAATCGATTAAACATTTGGGTAATCGATTAACACCTTTAAAATTTTGAATTTTGGTTCCTTTTGGAGGGAAACCTGCACGTTTTCCCGTTTTCAAACTTTTTGAGCTTTGTTTAGCTTCTGAAACTTGCTCTTGAATATTATGACCATGAGAGTGCTTGAGATGGCTTGAGTACTGCCTCATGCACTGAAAATTATCCTATGAAATAACATAAAATCGACCGCTCGTCGTCGGGTAAAATAAATGTCGGAGCTCCTGATGCTCATTGTTTTGTCTCCTGCGCTAAAAATGAACTCTGAGCCACAGGAAACCTTGATCCCCGCCTCAAGAACAAATTCAATGCAATGCAGAAATGCGAAAAGAATGAAATGAAACATAAGCCAAGTAAAGAAAAAGGTTAGGCCAATTTTGGGGTAAACAGCTGGGACTTGAAGAATGTTGTGAGAATGATGAAATTCTGCATCGATGAGCTGCGTAATGGTAGTCGCCATTCTGAACAAAAAGTATTGTAAAATAATATCCATTCTCAAATGCCCCAAGTCACATGGTTCGTAAGAAAAAGTTGTTCTCAAGAGGATTTTACAAAAAACACGGCGTCCAACATGTTCCAATGTTTTCAAACTCTTTGAGAGATTCGCTGAATCTCTACGTAACTGCCCCTGATTGACGGTATTATGACTGAGTCTTCGAAAATAGCTCTTTAGGCGAAGTCAAATTTGCACAGAACAAACCACTTGGAAATAACTTGCCCCAGGTCAGAAGAATCTTCGAATTCAAAGGATCAAACTCTATCGTCGATGCTTATATGCAAACCTTTTATGATATCGAGCAAAGTTAGCAGGTCAGAAATGTTAATTCCGAAACCGTTAATGCAACCCGCATGTTTGTCTGGAAGTTTTTAAAAAGGGATGTCACGATAACTTGTGACAAAATCACTAGTTAGGAATTTGTTTTATAAGGTCAATACCAAATTTGAGCATAGCTCAAAGGAGTCAGGAAACATTATCTCATCGAGCATGCTTTCGAAATAAACCTTACTTAAATTAGGACTTTTGAGGGTGGTATCTGGGCTTAGCTTACGATTTGTAAAACAAAAGGATAAAGGGTCAAATTATTTGGGCCTACCCCATTTTTGAAAGATGCTCATTCTCTTTTTTGAAAGTTCTATTTGTAAATTACCCTACCCCAGGTTAAAAAAATGAGGGTTTAATTTGGAAAGGGGTAAAGAGGGATTAACCTCCTTATATTTCTGGTGTTTGGGAGGTTTTGAAGAAAAATGCCTTACATCATCAGTACGGTTTTATTCAAAAGCATACCACAAGAGATCCTGCGTTTTACTTTGTCATCCTCCTTCAAATTCTTTACCAAAGTGAAAAGAAAATTGGATAACGTTGGCATTATAAATTATGAAAAGCATTTTGCGAGTGAATACAAATGGATTTCTTCAAGAAAAACACTTCATTGCATTAATTATTCAAAATAACAAGTTCTTACAAGTCAAACGTGCTTTTATAAAAGAAATGAAACACACATAAGAAAACAAAGTGAAAAGCCAGATAAGCCCTTCTCTTGGATTTTATTACGTCTTTGTATTCACCAATATAACGGTGTTCCGTTCAAACGTGGGCCTCTGCCCTTGAAGGTCAACACTTTGTCGTCCATCATCTCTTGAACTTTCTCTTGGAATACCATGCATTCCTCAATTGAATGCCCCATTGCTCCATCGTGAAATTCACATCTGGTGTTTGGGTTGAACCAAGGTGGTTGAGATTTCATGATTCTAGTCCTTCTGGGTGTCATTACTGAGTTTTTAGTGAAATAAGACCATAGTTGACGGTAAGTCATCAGGATAGGATCAAATTAGCGAGTTTCTTCTCTCAAAGGACTTTGAGGTATCTTCTGATTACGAAACCTTCTTCGAAACCGTCGATTATGATGTTCATTTAGAGGGGTCAACCTCTGCTTAGGAGGTAGTCGCTGTTTGCGCTGAGTAGGCGTTGCATACTGATGTTGAGGGTAAGATACTGGAACCATAAATTCTCTGAAAGATCCATTGTCATTTTTGCTATTTGGAGCTATACCCAAATTGTGATTGTATTGTTTCGTAAAAGCAACTGCTAAGTCTTCCCAAGACTGAATGTGGTTACTTTGTAACTTCATATACCATATCAAGGATGCCCCACATAAACTTTCTTGAAAGCAGTGAATCATCAGTTTGTCATTGTTAATGTAAGCAGTCATCTTTCGACAAAACATCGTCAAATGGTATTTTGGACAACTAATACCCTTGTATGCTTCGAAGACATGCATCTTGAACTCTGGAGGAATAACCACTCCTGGAACTAGATAAAGGTTGTGAGCCTTGAGACCAGATGTATCAGCCCTTTTCACCATCTTCAATTGTTCTTTGAGATCACGAAATCCTTTCTCAATTGCTATAAATCTAGGATCATCCACCTGAACATTCGGAAGATCTGACGAACACCGTGGAAACTGGGAATCTCCTTCCTCAACTTGATCAACCAGGTTATCTTGCACATGCTGAGGTTGTGTAGGAACATCCACTTGTCGAACAATGTCACCAGAGAGGAGATCAAACATCGGATTAATCCTCACACTAAAACCATTCGTGGAACCCATATCTTTTGTTCTCTTTGTTATCCTTTGGTAATGCTTCGAACTTGTTCAGATGGTCAGGATGTCAGCTGACTGTCGCTACTGCGAAAATAAGGTGTCGGCAAAACAGAAGAGTCGCCACCTTTCATTATTTATCCCACAGAAAGGGAAAGGAAACGATCGTAAAAACCTGACGAAAAGGTATAAGACAAGGTCATCGCAACCAAGTCTGGGTTCGGGAGTCGGTTACGTAATGGGAAGGTATTAGCATCCCTCACGTCCGTTGTACTCAATGGGATCCACGCTTTTTGTGTTTATCTGACAGGTTGGTTTAACTATCTACCTATCAAGGCTGGTCTAAAAAGAAAAGAAAATTGACTCGGCAAAGCATCGCGCTTCGTGCCCATGTATTCTCGTCAGCGAACGAGAAATCAGAGTCAATGTAGTTCGGCTAACTACGGGTGAAAGGAAAGTTGTTCGCCAATACGTCAGTATTGTGCCTACGTACTCTCAACAGATATGAGAGATCAGAGCTTACGTAGTTCGTGATACTACGGAACATGGGTTTTAATTCGCTTGTTTTTCGAGTAGGGTTAACAAACAGCTCCAGCAGTTTGGTGTATGCAGCTTGCTCGTCGGAGACCCGTGCGTTACCGTTTGCGGTAGAACTGGGAGTTAACAACACTCTTTTCATCATAAAAGTTTTCCTTGAATTATGGGCCCACGGGGCAAAAAGAGGTTTGATATTTGTTTTTGTGTCTTTTACGGAAAGAAGTGTTTTTTATGGACGTTTGTAATTCGTACTGCACTAGAGACTATGACTCAGGAGTGAATGCGTTGCATATCGCCCAAAGGACGTATACTAAACACTCTAGAGGATTGAGAGGAAACCGCTCAATTATCATTTCCCAAGTGGCTTAAGGCTCGTAATGTACTGTATCAACTTGCCTTTATTATGTTTTTTACTGTTGTTTTGAGCAGAGAAGAGAAGGAGGAAGGACTATAGGGGAGCCTATCAAGATCCTACTGTTGTCATGCAATGGATTCATCCTATTGTTGAGTTTGAAACAGGGAACTCCTAGATGTTATCATGCCATGGTTTCAACCTAAAATTCTATCGTCACTTCCTTATCAAAGGAAGTGAGAGTCCTAAGGGATCATGTCAATGGGAAACAGAAAATAACCGCCAAAATCATAAAGCAGATAAAACAAAAAAGCAAACAGTAAAGATGCAAATGAAATGCAGCAATACAAGCAGAGGGAAAAACTCAACCTCTAAGAAATCAAGCAAAGAGAACACACAAAAATAGACAAGCAAAGGGAGGGTCACTGATAACACGAAATCGTATATATATTGATGCATAATTCAACTAATGTTTGACTGTTTTCAATCCGATTTCGGGTTCTTTCCATGTTATTTGTCTGATACTTTGCAGGTATTTGATGATCATGTCTAAACAAAGAAATATGAAGAAAAGAAGCAATTACAAATGAAATATGGACGAAAACCAGATGAAAACAACATGAAAAATGCAGAATGCATATTTTGCTGCTGTGACGACCGTCACACGGGTGACGACCGTCATGCAGGCAAAAACGCACAACTTCAATTGAACGTGCAAAATGCAGTTCCAAGTCCCAAATAATGGACCACTACTCCCTGATATTTCTGCCTCCAAGTCCATCTTCTTCAAATTACAACCGTTAGAATTCTACTTCTATAAAAAGGGAAGGAGGGGAGCTGAGAAAGGGAGCCGCATTCAGACAACGAAGTGTTGCCCAAATTTATTTCCAGAGCAAAAATTTAGTTTTATTCTTTCTGTTATTTTGTTTCCTTTCCTTATTCCTGTATTCCATTTCGACAATATTCGTTTGTGCGCTCTATTGGTTTAAAGACAAAATCCTGCCGACGTCGTTGGGATATGGCCAAAAGCCAATTGGATATGTTACAGGTTTTTTCATTATTTCATTTATTGTAACTTTAATTATCAGTAATATGAATGTTCTAAGTTTCTGTTTTTATTTATGTTTTACCTTTCCCAAATCCATGTCTAGCTAAATCAGAGTAATCGATATGTAATAATAATTCAGACGGGATTTGATAATAACTGGTTGAAAACTTTCTTTTCTTTCAAAAGTTGTTTATGGTCTGAGTGTTTAAACTTATTTACTGAATAAACGTTCGTCGCGAAAGCGAGAACTTATTTAAAAGTAGTTTTGCCACGACAGTGGGAAATTAATTAAGGTACGAACCAACAAGCGACAACTGCGGTAAGACCAGATAGTAAACACTAGGCATTTGTTTTAATAACAGCGAAAGCACTTTAAAATGGATTAGAACTTAGAGATTTCCAAAAAGTAGTTTTCACCCCGAATGGGACAGCGAAAGCGTACATTCGGCCCTTAGAATTATGACTAGCGTCAACAACCATCGTGAAACGAAAGTCTTCAGATCACTATTTTCTGTTTAAATAAATTCTAAAAAATATTTCATATACCGGTAACTTGTGAAATCCCCGAAGAACATAATTACTACATATCGATTCACGTAATTATAATTCAAGTAACGTCTTTAGTTCCCTTTAGTGACAGAAATTATTTCCTTAAACATTATCTACCTAGCTAAACATAGTAACTCTCGAGAACACTAGTTTGATTACGAGTCCCTGTGGGATCGATATCTTTTATTACTACGCGATAAACTGTGCACTTGCAGTTAAGTTGTATTAGACATAGAAAGTCGCAATCAGTCACCTCAACCTTTTAATGCAAACACATCAGTTAGAAAAAAGGAAAACAACACTCAACCAGAGGGAGAACACTCAACCTCTAAAGTAAACAAGCAAAGGGAGCTCAGCTCAACCTTTCAGTGTAGTCATGCACCTAGCCTAAAATACTCTACACATGAGACTGTCCTAATGCAACAAGCAAATCAATCAAACAGGGAAGAGAAGGGTAACCAGGATGAGCAACGGGGAAGTCATCCCAGGCTACATCAGGTTGGATGTGTGTCAACACAAGAGTCCATCATGGGCTCAACCTCTTGAGGAATGCACATAATCCAACCAAGGGAAGGATTAGGCTCTCCCAAGAGGGATCCGATGTCAATAAGACAGAGAAACTGGGTGTTTGTCCTAAATGTCAATCTAAGGTATCTGGTTTAAAGTGTATCAACACAGAGTGTCCATCTAAGGCTCAACCTGTTGAGGAATGCATAGAATCCAACCCAAAGAAGGATTAGGCTCTCCCAAGAGGGATCCTAAGAAAGGGACTTGGATAAAGAAGACAGTATAAACCAAAGGAATATACCATGCCATGAATGTCAATCCAAGGCTCAACCTCTTGAGGAATTTACAGAATCCAACCAAATGAAGGATTAGGCTCTCACAAGAGGGATCCTCATCAAGACTTGAAGGAGAAAGATAATATAAACCAAAGGAATATACTATGCTGATGAATGTCAATCCAAGGCTCAACCTCTTAAGGAATGCACAGAATCCAACCAAAGGAAGGATTAGGCTCTCCCAAAAGGGATCCTCCTCAAGATTTGAAGAAAGGGGATAGGGCAAAGCCCAGGGAAGAAACCACATAGGGGAAAGAAGACATCATAGAAACTTCTAAGAAACACTAATGACTAGCTACAAGGATCACCTAAACTAAGTGGATTCAAAAGCTCTATCAAGGCCTAAACAATGGTTCTAAATAGGTATCAACCTAAGCTCTATTCTATCAAGAAGGAATTTGAAGCCTAGAGTTAGTTAAAGTTCATTTTAAAGACTAATCTATGATGTAAGCTTAGTTAGGATCACCTAAAGCATAATCAACTTGTAAACTATGGGAAAAATAGGAAAATCAATCCTGAAAGGCTAAGAAAAATCCCAAGGCTTCCTAAGTGTGTTAAGGAATCATGGTACAAAATCCAGGGCCAAGACCTAAATCTAAAGGGTCTAAACAAATCTTACACTTAAAGGTATATCTCAAAGGAATCCACAAGGGGAAAGTCCTATAAATCTATCTCAAACCTATACCTAAATGCAAGAAAAATCATACAACACTATCAAGATGTCTAGATAACACATGCAAAAATTCAGCACTAAATTCAAATCCATGAGATAACACAAAAATCAGAAAGAAAATCAATCCTTTTTTACATTTTTATCAAAAACTCAATTAAATTGCATACAAAAATCAGGGACAAGCCAAAGATCAATCATGATTTTTTTATATTTTTCTATCAATTATTTCTATTTTTAATGAATTAAAAATAATTAAATGAATAAAAGAAAAATAAAAAATGAATAAAAGAAAATACAGAAGCTGGAAAATAATCATGACCATCAGATCATAAGACCAGTCTACGCATCTAATAGGATAGCGCGTGCTACGTAGCGCTGGGGAGTTTTAATGAAACGAATCGTTTCACTAATGTTCACCTGTGGCTGGTTTGACTTTAGTACATGGTAGTCTCTAATCTCACACGCTCATGTAAAAAGTATGACAATCCAACAGCTACCAGTGTGCCACCTAAGCAGTCAACAATCAACATTCTCAAGACTTAATCACACACGTTAGATCTTGATACCAAGTCCACTCAATCAGACTCATCCAATGGTGCAAACTTCATCTTCAACCTTTCAAACTGAAACTTGAGGGGGGGAAACTAATGGCGGCTGGAGAAGACTCTGGTCGTCTTCTCCGGCGAGTCCACGGTGGCCAGAACTCAGACAACGCCCAACTTAACAAAAATTACCCAGATCTACTCATCTCCTCATGAGGATCATCATGATACTCTTTTTTTTTCTTTTCATTTTCTCAAGGAATAAACAGATACGAAGAGGAACAAAAATAACACACTTTGGCAAATCATCACCAAACTCCAAATTCTTTCTACCAATCTCTTCTACATCTAACACTGATCAAGAATCCACAAATAAAACTTGATATCAATCAAGATTAAGCCTAAACCTATCCTTTCAATTTTTCATCCATCATCAATAAACTTCACCAATGGCTTCCAAACCAAACCTAAATCCATCTATGACTTAAGTTCTACCTAACCACATGCAATAATTACACTAATTCATCATCAACAGAGTGTAATCATGAAAAGAAGAAAACCTGGTTTAAGCTTCAACAGAAGATGCTACAGCCACCAAGCTTTATCCAAAACCGTGCAGAATCACTCCTTGATGATTAATGAAGCTTCTTCACCCTTCAATTTCCTCAGAAATGCCTCAAATTGTGAAATTTAATTTTCACTTGTAACTAACTTTTTCTAACTTCTTGTTACCTCTACAAGCTCATTCCATCACCAAACTTGCTCTGAACTCACTCATGGAGTTATATAGGATTGTTCTGGGCTGAAATGGGGGCCCAAAACTGCTCCATGATCCAATTCCAAATTTCCACTTTCTCCACTTTTACTTCATTGAAGAGCGCGCATGCTGCTATGTTTTCCCTTCCAAATTGCTCAAATCCAATGCTTGGATGTTGGTGAGAATGAAGGGTTGGGATTAATTCATTAAATCCAATCAATGGTGTGTGTTGATCATGTTACTTCATTCTTAAGAAACTTCAAATTTTTCCATGAAACCAACTTCAACTTAAAAATGTAAAAATGCCAAAGTGTTCCAAATGTCCTTTACCTTCAAAAAATGCACAAACTTGTAACATTTTGAACTAAAATGATTTATTTTGTAATTTTCATCTTTTAATGCCTTTTAATGCTTCCTTCATGAAAATTTCTTCATACACTTCTCAATCTAATCCATATCAATGAATTCTTGGGTCATGGTTGGAAAAATAACACCATTTTGAACAACTTTCAAGTTGAACAAAATTCCATTTGAGGTGTGTAAGTTGGTGAAATTGACCCATAATAAAAAATGGCCTATAATCTCAAATTCCCAAAATACCCTTGTCTTGCAAAGCTCATATCTTGAGTTCTACAAATCCAATCATGGACTTCTAGTACTTTTTGGAAAGCTAAGAAGATAGGGAACACCATTCATGTTGGCCAAAGGTTCATGAGAATCATCGTTCTAGGGAAAAACTATCATGCAAGTTGGGTGACTTTCAAGATCCAAATTCACATTCATCTGATGACCTGTAACTTGTCTGATTCATAACTTGAGTTCTATAAACCCTATCAAGGACTTCTAGTACTCAAATTAAAGCTATGATCATGCTATACAACAAAATTTTGCGGTCAAGGTAAGATTAAAATCATATCTTGAGTTATGTGTTCTTGAAGTTAGGCACCAAACCAGGGGATTTTACACTGTCAAGCTTAGCAACCCTAGCTTAGGAACCTTTCACACTCTTGACTCATGATGAGTTGACCTTGAAATCATCCCTTGGGCGTTTTAATACATCAATCCATGATCACATGGACTTGGAATTAGGTCTCAACCTTCTTCAAATCATCTGTTAATCTAGGGTTGACCAGATGAAACCCTAGTTGCACCAATCTTGGTTGTAGCCTCTTATCTTTTGCATATTGACCTGTCTAGACTTCAAAATGACTTTCAATACTTCTCATGAGATCTCTCAAGGCTTCAAGTCCAACTCCATGGATTTAACTTCATCAGATGACTTTCCCACAACCTTCAAGTTAGGAGGCATACACTCTTATGTCCAACCCCTTCTCTGAGGATCTTTGGCTTCTCTGATTAGGATATCAACCCTCGAATACCTGAATAAGGCTCTTAGATAGCTTCATAACCTTGTGTATCCCTTTGTTGGTAGTCATACCTCTTGATCTCCTGCACACATGTCATTGCAATGCAGATGATAATGCTAGAATGAATGCAATGAAACACAAGCTAAGTAAAGAAAAAGGTTAGGAAAATTTTGGGGTGCAACACTGACAAACAAAGACGGAAAATCGGATAAGCTAACGCAGCTGAAAAGAGACACATGCACATGCAAAATTCTAAATGAAGGATACTAATGCAAGAATGTAGAATGCAGAAAGGTTTCATGGAACACAAGTATTTACAAACATCACAGAGTACCAAAGAAAACTTGTTTATTATTATTTTTTAATATCGATTACAAATAAATATTCTTATAAAAGTCCTGACATAATAGCTAATAAAAGCTAATAAATTCCTATGGAAGTCATTCATCGTGCTTGTTGATTTGATGTTCTATTCGGACTTTCTTGAATATAAGTTTTTTCGACGATTAACGTCTAAAGAGTAATCTGATAGAAGAAAATAAATCATCCATCTCTCTTTTCTTCTTGTTGGAAAGTGAGAAAGGAATCTCTTGTTTACTTGGATCTTCAATATTGATGAAAGGCTTTTGAACTTCTATTGATCTTCAATGATAATGGAAGCCTCTTGTATTTGTATTTTCAGTTTTCTTGATTCTTCAGTCAGTGCCCTTAACTTCCTTAGGTCATCCAAGTTAGGACTCTTAAAAGAATATTTCAAAAATATTTTTCTTTTATAATCCCTATTGGTTCTATAATGTTTATAAATAAACTCGAGATTCCTGAAACCAATGCAATATGATGCTTTATGGATGCAACAAACATAGGTAAGCACACTGATAAACAAGGATAAACAAATAGGAATCCTAGGTTTGCAACGAGCATGGAGCCAAAGGGTATACCCATTTCCAAAGGACGTGGACTAAAGGTGGATTGTACCTGCAGAACAAGGTTCTAAGAGGGTTTCCAAAATCATTAGTCCATCTTTTGAATATTATCAATTTCCCGACTAACTCGGTGGTTAATAATATTCTCAAGAGAACCTCTTTTGAGTGTAGCATGTCGTATCAACTATTTTGGGACTACTCCCTCATAGTCATCGCACTACATCCTAATAAAGGCCATGTGGGGTTAAAGGTAACTACGGTCCTCAGTATCACAGGCTCCAAGGTCGAAAATAGTGAATGTTTTCACGACTGACTCATTCAACAGTACCATTTCGAGAGGGCCTCAACTGAGCAGTGATTCTCAAGTCATCTTGGTCGGGACTCACTCCTTATAAGCCTCGTCGAATATATCACCTTCCTATAATAAGTTCACTCAATTCCGGGTGTAGGACTTTGTCTCACCATTCAATGATATCAACCCAAAAGCATAAATAAGCAATTATAAATAAACAGATAATCAAATATAACAATAAACAAGCATAATAAAACAAGTTAGGGAAACCTACAAGGATGTCTCCAGTGAAGTCGTTATTTCTGTTGCGTTGAGAATTGGATTATTAATTAATTTGAATCTTAATTCATTTAGTTCACCACCGGTCTTTAATTTGTCCAAAGTCAGGGAAAAATATCGAATTACCCACAATGCAATGCAAATGCAAAAGGTAGAGAGTTATAGGTTCGAGAGTTGGTTAAACTTAGGTAAGGTGCTAGCATCCTAAGTTTCTGTAGAACTCTACAAGAACCTCTCATTTTAATGTTGTTTATTGCTAAGGGTTATCTGCTTAAGGATGAAAAGACCTAGAGGTTTATTTCTAAGTATACTCGCCAAGACGTCGCATCTTGTGCCTACATATCCTAACGGGAATGGAATCAGAGTATATGTAGTTCCCCTAAAGGGTTTGAGGAGCTTCTTGACTATGGTCAAGGTTCCTAAGGGATAAAAGGGTTCTTGATTGATTAGGTCTAGGAGAAAAGACGAGTCCTCGTCTTAAGGGAGATTACTCGACTTAACCGCCACAACTTGTAGGATATGGTCTTTGCATCATCTTGAAAGAAGGGCTCAAGCACTCGGAATTATCGACGAGTACGCCATTATCTCCCTCAAGAGGAAAAGACCCTACATCTTGATTGAATCATCGCCGTTCTCCTTTTCAATCTGGAAAAAACAACAAAATTATTAGTAAAAACTAACATTGAATGGATTTGTTCTCTTTCGGTGGCGGCTTGGAGAATTTGGGTGGTTCAACGATGGAATGAGTGTTTCATCGGCTTCGACGGTGGCGATTTGCGTCGTAGCTTCATTGGAGGGATTCTGGTGATGGTGGTTGAGGTTTGTAGTGGGGTTTGAAGAAGGAAAAAGAGGCTTCTCATGAATGGGTTTACGGAAAGCCCCCCGGTGACGTGCTCAACGGAGTTTTGAAAAGATAAGTTCCTTTTAATGATTTACGAAATTAGGGTTTTATGAATTTGGGATTTTTTGTGGAGTTCTGGATTGCAGTGAATTGTTGTGTCTCTCCCTCCTGATTTCGCCTTGTGAATCCCCTTTTGTATTCATCGGATAATTAAGTCTCAACCCTCTCTTTAAGAAACTTCCAAATTTGTCTGAACATGCTTTTCCGAGATTGGAAACGGTTTAAGACTCTGTCGACCTTACTTTCGGAAAGTTTTAATTATTGTCTGATTTATGATTGACAGGTCAGAAGGCTCGTGAAGGATGTTGGATTTACATTTGTAGCTCTGTTTTAATTTTCTTGGCTCACTTATGCAGGAGATTCCTTCGTTATAACCACACATCTTCAACAGAATAAGAGAAAGCTGGAAGTTGCTTGATCTTGAAGCTTCCATGAGACACATAATTCTTTCTACAGCGAAACTGACAAAGCTGACAAGGTATAGGGTCCTTCATATTTCACAATTCTTTTGAAGTTCTGTTGACTGTTCTGAAATTCCGTTGTGTTTGCTTGACAGTTTAACTGTGTTACAATTGTGGCAGGTCTTATTGCGGCATTTGGATACCCCCAGTTCTTAAAATGGTAATGACTTGGCCTCTTACAGTGTTTAACTTCAAATTGAAGAGAAAAAAACAAGTCTGACGGTTTACTCACGTGTTTGCGGGTGGGTCGGATTACGCGTCGCGAGGCTAGGATTCTCAGCATGATTTACTGCGGTTAGAAGAACAACTCTCAATTCACCTTTAGTTCAAACGCAGGGAATAGGAAACCTCTGCTCTTACACGATTCTAAACTTTCCATATGGTCTTGTCTGAAATACGGTTTACATGAGTGTCTTGCCAAGCTTACCAAGTTCACATTTTAGCTTATTAATTTGCTCTGATATTTGCGAGGGCTGACGTGCACTAAATTGCGAATTGCAGGTAATTCCTTTGGTAACGGCGGGTGAACTACAACATCCTTAGGGTCTGCTGTTTGATGGAAAGTTGCGGACCCAGACGGGCGGTTGCAGCCGACTCTTGATGCGTAACAATGATGGGGTATTGCATTTACCATTGGTAATTAGATCACCTTTGTCTTGTCTTTAAGATGCTTGCCAAACACGTCTTAAATTGTGTCGAAGCTCATAAATGTCTGTCGTTTCGATACTGTGTAGCACCCCAAAATTTGCCTTTCCATTTTAGAAGCATCTGGCTTTTGTTTCTTTGCATTTTCGCATTTCTGCATTTGCATAGCATTCTTTCTTGAGACACGGGATCATGGTTTTCCTGTGGTTCAATTTTCATTTTTGGTGCAAGAGACGAAATAGCAAGCATCAGAGTCCTTGGAATTTGTTTTGCCCGGCGATCGAGCGGCCGGTTTTATTTTGCTGCAGGTTGTTTTCCGGACAAGAGACAACAATTAGGCTATCACAAGCATTCTCATGGTTATAGAATTCAAGAACATGTTTCAGACGCTTAACAAAGCTCAAAACGGTTGAAAACAGGTAAATGTGCAGATTTCCCTCTAAAAGGCGCCAAATTCAAATTTTTGAAGGTGTTAATCGATTAACCAAATGTGTTAATCGATTAACCAAATCAAAATCAGGCCAGATTTGAACTTTTGAAAGTGTTAATCGATTAACCCAAAGTGTTAATCGATTAACCCAAAGTGTTAATCGATTAACCCAAAGTGTTCATCGATTAACCAGTGCAGATTTTGCCTCTGCACATGAATTCTCAAGAGGAGTCACTTTGGGGTCCAATTTTGATCACTTGTGAGTTGATTTTACACCTTGGGACGGATCTAGATCCATATCGAATTTTGGTTGATTTCATTTTCCCTCCAAATTCCCATTCCTCATTTAAAACCAAATTTCACAAACCACATTCCAAACCTCTTATTTGGATCCAAACCTAAGGGGTATTTAATTGATTTACTCCAAACCTCACACATCTAATTCTCATAATTTCATTCTCATTTCAGAATTCACTCTCATTCTCTCAATTTTCTCTCAACATCCAAGACCCTCACCAAAGCTCTTCTCACCTTGAAATCCTTGATTCTTCATTTGAATCATTGATTTCTAAGAGCTAAACCTTCATCTTTTATCATCATCATCTCCATTTTTCCATTGGATTTTTGTGCGAGCTTGAATCTGAATTTTGAAGTGGATCTAGAAGTGATTATTTGGAGTAATTTGGCTTAATTTTGGTTGATCGCCACTTCTATTACAAGAATTGGCTTGGATCTTGAAGTATTCCGAATTTCTAGCTTGGATCTACTCAATTATAGTTGAATCAACACTAACCGAAGCAATTCTTCGCTTCGTAGGTTGGAAATTCTCGATCCAATTCTATTTTTGAGCTTTTTGCATTATTATCATGTTGATCTTCATTTTTGATTGATTTGATTCATTTTTATTCATGTGAATTGTGATTGTGTTGTTTAGATGTCTTTACATCTTATTTAGATCACTGTTTTCTGGTTTAATTTCATGCACATTTGTTTAAAAGTTCATGTGGATGATTGCTTAAGTGATAAGTTGTTCAAAATTGCTTTTCTACTGGTATTTTCTACTGTTGGAACAATGTTAATCGATTAACCCCTGGTGTTAATCAATTAACCATATCAAATATTCAATTTTTCAAGCGTTTTTCAGTGGTTAATCGTTTAACCCCTGGTGTTAATCGTTTAACATTGTTCCAACAAGTCTTTTTTGCTGTTTTTCATGCTTGTTTCGGTATCGTTTCACTTCAAATCATCACGGATCAATGTGATGCATTAGGAGTGAGATGTTTTGGATACATGTCGCTGTTCATGATTGTTCAATCATGATTTCAACGACACGCGTGCTTGCTTTCTACTTGGATGCATACTCTCGTATATGTTGTTCGAAGTGATGTGTGTTTTCTTTTGTTTTGCTTGAGTGTGAGAATCGAGTGGTCGAGATGCGCTTGTGCGGCTGCTGCCTCGCACTTCTTTTCCTCCCACTTTTCTCCGATGATTGATGGTCGATTGTCGTAGGAGTTCGCTTCTCCCATTTCATCTTATCCACTCTCTTTTGTGCTTGCATTTGCATGTTTTCTTGCCTTCTTGCATTTCTTTTTTTGCTCTTGCATCTTCCATTTGCATGCTTGAGGTTGAGATGTGCTTGTGGTGGCTGCTGCCCCACACTTTGTTCCTCCCTCACTTTCATTCTAATTGTGCATTGCATGTTTGCATCTCTTACTTGTGATTGATTCTTCTTCTTCTTTTGTCTTCCTTTGCCATGTTCCCTTAGGACTTCTAATCTTTCTTGTTCAAGATTGATTATGATAGACATTAGGTTTAAATCCAGGCATGCTAACATTAGGATAGATTTTCCCCTTCTAATACCAACTTTAGGACCACTTTGCATGACAATGTTAGGGCCGAGTTTCCCTTAGACCTTCCGTGCGTCTCTCTTTTCATCTCAAAACTCATTCTAACTCACTTAATAAAGGATAACAAGTGTTGTACGCTACGAGCCTTAAGCACATGGGAAATGATGACAAGTGTTGTACGCTACGAGTTTCTCCTCTCGCTTGTCTAGAGTGTTTAGTGTACGTCCCGTTTGGGGGCGATATGCGACGCATTCGTTCTCAAGTCATAGTCTTTAGTGCAACGTGAGTTACAAACCTAACTCAATTCACTTCTTCTCTAAAAAACAAAAAACAAAACATCATAATTTTTCCTTCAGGATTAATTGGAAAAACTTTTTCATGAAAAAGAGTGTTGTTAAGCTTTAGTTCTACCTCAAACAGGCATTGTCCCTAACTGCTAGAACAAAGGTTTAACCCTATTCGGTTAAAACACTTAATCAACCTGTGGTTTTGTGTCGCCTAAACCACGTTTGCTCTGATTTCTCATACCAGATGAGGAAACATAGGAAAAGACGGCAATGTCTTGGCGAGCAACCTTTCCCCCACCTTTCGCCCGTAGTTAGCCGAACTACGTTGACTCTGACTTTCCCATTGCACGAGGGAGTACGTAGGCACAGAGCGGCGATGCTCTGCTGAGTCTCTTTTATTTTCTTTTTGTCCTGTGAGCTTGTAGCGTAGATAGATTAAACACACCCTTAGATAGACAACAAGCGTAGATCGCGTCGAGTACAACGGACGTGAGGGGTGCTCATACCTTCCCCTTGTGTAACCGACTCCCGAACCTATGATCTGGTTGTGATGACCTTGTCTTTTCTTTTTCGTTAGGTTTTCTTCGCTATTTTCCTTTCCCTCTCTTTTGGGATAAATAACGAATGGTGGCGACTCTTCTGTTTTCCGCCGGGTGTTTTTCGCAGTTGTGACAGTTGGAGACTCTGCTGGGGACCGAACCCAGAGTCTCTGGTTCCCTATGCGAGTCAGTCCTAGCGCTTGTCTGTTGCATCTTTGGGTATTTACTGTTGTGCAATTATTTTTGCTTTATGTACATTATCTGTTATATATTATTGCATTTGCATTTTGCTGCTGCTGTGCTGTGGGGTTGTTCCATTGAGAGTAGCGGGAGCTTGTGTGGCGTTTGGCCACGCAATAGCTCGTGTGAAATTCACATTCATGCGAGGTTTTTCTTTGGAAATATTCTATCCTGCGCATCTGGTGCAGTTGAGGGAATATTGACTTAGAGAGACTGTCGAATCTGGAGACTGTTCATTTGGGAAGTAAGCTAAGTAAGGCCGCTTCGTTTGACTATGATGCCAAAAAAAAATGGTGAACGTATCATCGTTTCTCGAAAGTCTGTGACGCTAACGACCCGCGTAGGATGTCATACCTTTCAAGACTAGAACCCACATTTGAGGGGGGACGGATTTTGCAGGAAACTTGGCCTTCAACAAACCCTGGTTTTCTTGCCAGTGCGGACATTTGATCCTGAGTACTCCGATTTTCTATTATCTTAGTGTTCTGATAAGAGCGGAGCTCTGGTTGAGTTCAGTCAACGACACAACAACAAATTTGAGCATTGGATACCTTGATCCCATGTTTGCATCTGCATAATCATCCTGCATTTAACATGGCATGTCAATGTGTGTTATAGGTTCTTGTCTTTCTCTTGATTCTGGTACTGGAACCAAGCAGAAAGAGGATTGTTGTGTACAAGTTTCCTGCACTTGAGTTAGGACCTTTATTTGGTCTGATTTCCCTGGTTGATCCTCGTGTTCTTGCAACCTTCAGGAAGATTATGAGGGTATTCTGAATCTTGTCCATAAGATCACGAGCTATGAGTATGGAGCTATTCATACCTTGTTACAATTTTATGATTCGCCACTGCGCTGTTTTACATTCCCAGACTATGTGTTGGCTCCGACTTTGGAAGAATTCACCTTCATCTTAGGTGTTCCGATCCTAAATAAGGTGCCATTCTTCAGTTCCGAAGAAGAACCTAATCTTGAGAAGTTATCCGTCGCTCTTTCTTTGAGCGCCTATGACTTGGTAGACCATGTTATCAGCAGAAATGGAGTTTCCGACTTTACTTTATCTTTCTTGGTGGACAATGCCCGAGAGTATGCTGGAAAGGGTTTTTGGGTGGTTTTCAGTGTTATCTTGGCTCTGTGTGTCTATGGCATTGTGTTGTTTCCCAATGTACCGGACTTTGTGGATTTTGATACTTTTCATATCTTCGCTTGTGGGAATCCCGTACCTACTCTTCTGGGAGATTCGTATCATTCGGTACATTACAAGAATGAGAAAAGAAGAGGAAAGATTGTTTCTTGTTGTGCACTAATGTTGCATAAGTGGTTTGTTGATCACCTTCCTAGCTCTGGAGCTTTTGTGGATTTGAGGAATTCGTCGGAATGGTCAAAGAGGCTTATGGGTTTAACAGAAAAGAATATCGTCTGGTTCAACCGAGACCTGCTGGGTCGCGAGATTATCTTTAGTTATGGTAGCTTTACTAATGTGACCTTGATAGGGAGGAAAGGCGGCATCAACTATAATCCTTCTCTGGCTGTCAGACAGTTTGGTTATGCTTTGAGAGGACCTCCAAAAGAAGAAGAAGTGCAGGAATCTCTGTACTTTACAGGTGCAGCTGATCCTTGTATCTCGGCTAGATTCATGGACGCTTGGGGTAAAATTCACAAGAAGGGAAAGCTTTCTTTAGGAAAAGAAGATTGTAGAGCCTATGATCCCTACTTGGAGTGGATTCAGAAGAGAGTTGGAGAGGTACTACTACCGTTTCCTGTTGAAGCACCATTGTATCCCTTAGTCATTGAGCCGCCTACAACCGTCGACATCCTGAGATATAACAAGCTTTGGGAAGAGAAGGAAGAGCTTCGCAAATAGAATGAAGAGTTGAAACAGGAGATCAGTCAGCTGAAACACGATAAAGGTGAAGTTGTGTACCTGGCCAAGACAAAGTCAGAATCCTTGATCAAGTTGGAGAAAGAGCTTGCTGATCAGGTCAAAGCGCGGGAACAAGTCGGGTGTGATTTAGAAACCACTCGCAGTGTTTTAAAGCGCAAGAAGGAGGATTTAGATAGAGCGTATTTGAAGATATCCAAGTTCGAGAAACAGTGGAATGCTACTGTGACTGCCAACAAGAATAGGGAGGACCAGCTTCGTATTCAGGTTAATAAGCTGAAGACGTAATTCAAGGCTAAGGAGAGGGAGGTATTGTTAGAATCGTTGCGCAGAGGTACGATTGAGTAGAAATACTAGGAGACTTTATCAGCACTTGAAGAGCTCAAGATACGCGCAGAGGTGAAGAAACCCAGGCTTGAAGATGCGTTCGGTGAAGATGCTTGGGAGGATCATTGTCGTTATCTTCAGGATGTGATACGCAAGAGGGGTGTCCTCATCATAGAGTTGGTTAATAAACCAGACCATCCATACACAAAAGAGATGCTTAAGGAGTCTCAGGACTGGGGTAGAGAGCATGGCTACTAGGGAGTTTTATCTTTTGTAGTTTCTTTGTTTTTTGTACCTTAATCATCACCAGATATGTTGGATGAGATCAATACCTCTTTGTATGCGGACATTTCTTATTGGTCATTATATTATCTCCGCTTTACCTGATATATGAGAAGATTTATTGTGGTGTTCTTATCCATCTCTATTGTTCTTGTTTATTGAAACTGGAATCAAGGGGGAGATCTCCCTGTGCATACATAGGCATGTTTGCATTTTTCATCTTGCATTTTCATTTGCATCGCAGGTGTTCTCAGTGGCTTCTGTTCCTAACTCTGCTTGGTTTTCGTAGTAATAGGATTGAGGAGTTCAATTTCCATAGGTATTCAACTCGAGGGAATCAACAAAGAGTAATGGACCAGGTTCAAGCTGAATTGTAGGAAGTTAGGGCTTGCATGCTCAGTTCATGGAGTTGATGCAGACTGTTGCTAGTGGGCTGGAACAGTTAAGAACTTTGGTCCAGCCGTTGATAGCACGGGTTGACGAATATGGCGTTTTGCACGGAGGAGCTGGTGTTATTCCTCCACCGATCAGTGGATCTATCCCACAGGGTATCCCTACTGTTGTCATACCTCCGGGCGGAGGAGCTGCGAATGAGAATGGTAATGTTGCTGGTAATGGAAGTGTGTGCAATATGCACGGGGCTGCTGGCCCTCATTGGGAAGATAACCAGGATGATGTATTTTCCATGAGAGATATGGAGGGTGGTTTGCCAACCGATGTTGACCAAAGGTTTAAACAGATTGAGGAGAAGATGAAATCTTTTGAGAATCAGAACTCTTTGGGCCTTCATATGTCCGATCTTGGTCTAGTTCCTGGAGTCAGGATTCCTCCCAAATTCAAGGTGCCCAATTTTCACAAATATAAAGGGACGACCTATCCAAGAGTGCCTATTCGGGCATATTTTAGGAAGATGTCTGCGTACTCCAATGATGAAAAGATGCTAATGCATTTTTTCCAACACAGTCTGGCAGGGGTGCCTTTGGAGTGGTATATAGGACTTGAGAGAACTCATATCCGCAGCTGGAGAGAATTGGCCGAAGCTTTCTTGCGTCACTATCAGTATAATAGTGATTTGGCCCCAAACAAGGTACAATTAAAGAGCTTGTCGTAGAAAAGTACTGAGAGCTTCAAGGAATACACCCAGAGGTGGCGGGATCTAGCTGCGAGGGTACAACCCCCTATGGTTGAAAGGGAGTTGATCGACCTGCTCATGGCTTTGCTTCCTGGCGTGTACTTTGAGAAGTCGATAGTGTAACACCCCCTTCTATACCCCAAATAAATGCATATAAAACAATTAAGCACATACAAATTATTAGAGTAAAAAAGTTTTATAATAAGGTATAAAAGAAGAATGCCACAATTTCACCAATAAAACACTTTCACATTTTTCTCCACAAGATATGTAACATTTTCAAAATTAAGCGGAAGATCAAATCATTTAATCGTTTTCAAAATATTAATCCACGTACACACAAGTTAATCCAAATTAATACATCATATCAGTTAGATCACACAATCACATCAACTGATACATCACAATGTATCACAAAAGAATGACTATACTAGTCTAACTACCCGGTGTTACATATCAGAGCAGCAGACTCAAAAGAATGAAGAATACTTCACAAAAGGGACTCCAGCATCCTAATCTGCAATGCCTCGTAGAGCATTATAAAACAGCAGAAGGGTGAGAAATATTACCATAATAATCAAAGCATAAAATCATGTATACATAGGTATCATATAATTAACTCCCTATTTCTCACCACAATTCAACTCATAGTCATTTACATCGTCACTTATATATATATATATATATATATATATATATATATATATATATATATATATATATATATATATATATATATATATATATATATATATATATATATATATATATATATATATATATATATATATACAACATGAATATTCACCAAGCATTTTACATCATGCATACATCCACAATTCCACAATCTTAACATTCACACGTAAGCATCTCTTCATGCACGCTTCATAAGTATTCAACAAACATCTCATTCACATGCATACTTCATATATCAATGACATTATACAATGTGACTCAACAACTCAATGCAACTCAATGCAACTCAATGCAATGCGGTACCGACTCTCGTTATCTTTTTTCGGTTTTTACATTAAACCGGGTCCATACTTCTAGACCGATAACCCGTTATCTTTTTTCGGTTTTTACATTAAACCGGGTCCACACTTCTAGACCGATAACCACAAAGGCCCGTCCTCTAAGCCTTCAAACCCACTCTTCTAGGTTTGGGACAAGCCACTAGTTTCCACGAAACTAACAGACATTGCCTCTTGACTAAATGATGCATGTACAATCAGCCACAACAAATGCACTTAAGACCGACATCTTAATCTCATGCATTCAAATAATTCATCTCTTCAAGAATTACATTATGATTGCACACACAACATATTCACATAACATTCATCGATGTATTCATAATTCAACACTATCACCACATTATCACTCACAATGCACACATATCCACGATATGTTCTCATGCATTCTTCACAGTTATCAAACAATGCACACATATCCACGATATGTTCTCATGCATTATTCACATTTAATCACATACATACAATATGCATTTACAACATCTATCAAGCAATGCACACATATCCATGACATGTTCTCATGCATTCTATTCATACCACCATATACCAACAATATACATTCACAATTCAATATCATCACCGCATTATCAACAATGCACACATATCCACAATATGTTCTCATGCATTCTCAAGTAATTCATCATACAAGAATTACATCATGCTTACACGCATAACACATTTACCACGCAATGTACATATATTCACGATATATTCTCACGCATTTTTCATACATAATCGCATCCAATCAATACAAGCATCATATTTATCAAATGATGCACGCATATCCATCAATATGCTCTCATGCATTCTTCATGTATCTTAACATACAACCGCATATAAACAATATACATCCACAATACATTTTTGTATTATGTTTATTATTCATCTCATGCCATTTCATACAAGGTATACATGTCACAGTACCAATAATACAATTATAAGCTATGCACACATATATCCACAATGTTCTCATGCATACTTATTACCTAATTGTACACTACATCAAACCTTCACAAACTCATCAAATAATACGCACATTACCATTATTAAATAATACACACATAATCATTATCATGTTCTCATGTATTTATAATCGATCTGATTAATACTCATACCACAAGTCTAGGATTCACGCCCAAAGGCTACCCACAACACATATCATCACAATAGATCATATCTATATCATATCATAGAGGTATTAACCTATGTGAATCAATCAAACAATCACCACATGAGCAACACAGCAAAAGAAAAATGCTGTCACATTCGCCTGGCGAACCCTCGCAGCGAACCTTCGCCTGGCGAACTCTCTCAGCGAACACTCGCTAAGCTTCGCCTGGCGAGACTTTCCAACGAGCCCAAGTCAGTAGCTACTGACTTCATTCGCCACCATTCGCCAGCACCTTCGCTGGGCGAACCTTCGCTATCCAACTTCTCCTGGCGAACTCGCCAGCGAAGTCCACTGGAACTTAAACTTAATTATTCGCCAGCATTCGCTGGGCTTCGCCCGGCGAAGCTTCGCCTTCACTCGCCTGGCGAGAGCCAGCGAACCTGCGCAGAACAGAACCCCATTCTGTCTTCTCCCTTTATCCCACCATCAACCAACCACTTAATCATCAAAATCAGCTCAAACAACATACCCTCATGTTACCCGACTATTCTACGGCATTATTTCCAAGTTTCAACCGATTAAATCATCATTCTACCGATTAATCCAACTTGCCCTAAAATGGAAAGTGATGAAAAACATCCACAAACCCAAACCCAACATACATAATAGCAGACAATGATTAAATAGCAATGTTTCTCACCCTTACCTCGATTAATCGGAGCTTCGAAATTGGTTCTTGAAGATTCTCCAAGCTTTTTCCCTTTTTTCCTCTTCATTTCTCCTCTTCTTCTTTCTTTCTCTTTTCTTTCTTTCTTTCTATCTTTCTCTTTCTCTCCAATCCCCTTTTTATATCCTTTTATTTCTTTTCTTTTTTTTTCCTTCCTCTCTATTATTTTCTTTCCATTCCATTTCTCTCTTCACAATTATCTCATTTTATCATTAATTGGAAAATATCTACTAAGCCCACCTTATTCCACCAAATAGAATAAATTAGTTAAATCCATTAACTCATATTAAATAAATCTCATAACTTATTTAAATCAGATAAACCACCTAAACCAATCCATTAGTACAATTAATCAGTTATCGAAAATTGGGCTGTTACAACCCTCCCCCACTTTAGGAATTTTCGTCCTCGAAAATGTTATCTGATCCAAACAACTCTGGATACGACTCTCGCATTCCAATTCTTCCAAATCCAATTCTCCCATAACTACTTCCACCAAAGGAATCTCTATACTTCGAAGTTGTTTCTTATCAACAACTAGAACTAGCCACGCCTCCGAAGTCAAATTCTCTCTCACTTGTACACCATCCACCTGAATCAATGTACCTCTTCAACTTAGACATATGAACACCTCATGCAATCCTCTCAAGCGACAGCGGTAAAACAGTCTAACATGCTATCCGCCTCACGCTTCCGCTGTGCTACTCTGATACAGATCAACAAAACACAGGGTGCTCACGAGACTTCAAGCTCGACCAACACCAATTACTACCATAACTCTCAAAACACGGCCTTACTTGGATTCTTTGATCGTTTCCATCGTCCCTTGCACGGTCTTTGATCCGAGTACAACACTCCTGTTGGACATGCAACAACACAAAGGAGCCATACCCTCTTACCCAACGAACTTCATACGATGTTGTTTCCGATACGAAATGGCAATAGTTATTGTAGGCAACTCCATCAACGACAATTAACTACCCTTAGATCCATCTTGGTCCAACACACAAGCTCTCAACGAGTCCTCTTCATACTGGATAGTTTTCTTCGTTTGTCCATGCCATTCACGGACGCTAGTCAGAGTTCATCTTCAACATGGCACCCAACCGCTTTCGCAATCTTTCCCATAATCTTAACGAAAAACTTGAGTTCCCATCTAACAGAGTGATTCATCTTCACTGGTAGACAACAAGTTACTCTTGTTAATCCATTCTTAACTGTCTAAATCGGATCATACTTCCTCAAATTCATCAGAAAACCCGGCACAAAGCCCATGGGAATACTATCCCATCCCACTCGAAATACTCAACAGTTGTATCAGATCCAACCATCTCTAATGTCCATACTTCAATTCCCAGCAAGTCTAATCAACATATACAAACTCAATCAATTCCTTCTCCATCTATGGCTATCCAAAACTATTTCTCAAATTCGGTCGCATCTTCCTAGTACCTGCACGGATACTCCATCTTTCTCGATGTACTTCTCCCTGAGTACTCTTATCCAACTCACACTATTCATAATACACACTTCATCACGACATCTCACAATACCATTTCCCTTAATCCGAAAATAAGCCCTCTGACTTTTATCCATTAAATTCAATTAATCTATCAACTCAACTCAGAATTCCGATTTCCTCGAACCTTATCAGAATACCAAAAGTCAATCTCAACATCCAAGGCTCAACTCCATAAGAAGTCTCTTCACAGGCCGAACTCATATCTGAATTTGCTTAATCAGTTCTAACTTCCTTACCATCTTCATTAGTGTATACCAAAATTCCCGATTCGATATCTTAGCTACCACTTGGTCTCATCCGAATGGTAATTTAACCAAAACCATACTCCTTCAGGAGTTCCAATTACTTCTCTGTCTCATATTTGACTCTCTCTCAAATAAAACAAATACCTTAAGGTCAGTAACCATCTCAAATCTCAACTAAACAATTGAGGCTTCCAAACTCCGGTACAAACACACAACAGCAACCCACTCCAAATTACTTGTCAGATAATCCCTCTCTGTACTTTATATTGCCTTCAAGCATAACCAAAACTCATTAATGTTGTACTTAACACATCTCTTAATCATATCAACAAAGTATCTCAAAACACAACGACAATCCTGTCGGACTTGGCAAAACCAATACACGAACTGTTGACAGCTTTCTCAAAACTCTTTGAACTTTCTTCACAGTAGTACATCACTGCCTCTTCCCCAATACTAATAACTCAAGTTCCCGACGCTCAACATGAACCCCTATACTCTCCGAACATATCCAAACACCATCGGTTACATAACCATTGACTCTCTCAATCAAGTGTGGAAAATCATTATATCAAAGGGACACTCAGCTGTGAACTTATGGTGATAACACAAACCGCACTCTCCGCGCTTACCATAACATCCAAACATTTTTCGCCAATAAATACTTAATTCCATGTCACTACTTTCCCATCACATAGAGCACTGTAATATCTTCCAACGCTTCTAATCTTGCGTCATTCCGAATTACGGTTTTCCGTTACGACAAAATCACGGAAACAACCCTTCCACACTTAAAGGTCATCCAATACCTCTCCAACTCTTGAAATGCTTAAGGGTCTAATTATACCAACCATGTATTCCACATCTCATTTCCTTTAGTAATCACTAGAAGTCATTATCCACCCTTATACTCAACTCCACAATCTGTTGCCATAGCATACACACCAGACATAATTCTCAACACTACTCAATCAATTTAATTCTTCGACTGTCCAAACAGATATAATTAGTCGGCAAAACCGCCATCTTCCCACTTTCATTAGCACCCCGAATTCCCATCAAAATTAACCATCTCCTCACTGTCTCGTGCCGACTCATCAACACACTTCTTAAGCACCTGGCTTAGCTCCAAACAATTCTCTGCTCACGCCACCTAAGCTTGCAAGACACGTCCATCCCATCCAACAGAACTCCAACTACTATCAACAAGAGATTAAGGGTGATTAGTTCCTCAATTTATCAATAGGCAGCTGAAAATCATGATGGAGTATAGACTATCTTTACCAAACCACAAGAGTGTTAACCACCCACTGAGCTACAACTTCTACACCTGCAGCATCTTGGAGAAGCACAACTTCTCCCCCACTTAGATCATTCCCACTTCTCCAGACAAGGTTAAGCAACAACATGTATCGACAGTGTTTTCACACACATGTCGCATACAAGGGAACAAATAACATTAGACAACTTGGCCGGACGGACCGACCTTCTCTGATACCACTAATGTAACACCCCCTTCTATACCCCAAATAAATGCATATAAAACAATTAAGCACATACAAATTATTAGAGTAAAAAAGTTTTATAATAAGGTATAAAAGAAGAATGCCACAATTTCACCAATAAAACACTTTCACATTTTTCTCCACAAGATATGTAACATTTTCAAAATTAAGCGGAAGATCAAATCATTTAATCGTTTTCAAAATATTAATCCACGTACACACAAGTTAATCCAAATTAATACATCATATCAGTTAGATCACACGATCACATCAACTGATACATCGCAATGTATCACAAAAGAATGACTATACTAGTCTAACTACCCGGTGTTACATATCAGAGCAGCAGACTCAAAAGAATGAAGAATACTTCACAAAAGGGACTCCAGCATCCTAATCTGCAATGCCTCGTAGAGCATTATAAAACAGCAGAAGGGTGAGAAATATTACCATAATAATCAAAGCATAAAATCATGTATACATAGGTATCATATAATTAACTCCCTATTTCTCACCACAATTCAACTCATAGTCATTTACATCGTCACTTATATATATATATACAACATGAATATTCACCAAGCATTTTACATCATGCATACATCCACAATTCCACAATCTTAACATTCACACGTAAGCATCTCTTCATGCACGCTTCATAATTATTCAACAAACATCTCATTCACATGCATACTTCATATATCAATGACATTATACAATGTGACTCAACAACTCAATGCAACTCAATACAACTCAATGCAATGCGGTACCGACTCTCGTTATCTTTTTTCGGTTTTTACATTAAACCGGGTCCACACTTCTAGACCGATAACCCGTTATCTTTTTTCGGTTTTTACATTAAACCGGGTCCACACTTCTAGACCGATAACCACAAAGGCCCGTCCTCTAAGCCTTCAAACCCACTCTTCTAGGTTTGGGACAAGCCACTAGTTTCCACGAAACTAACAGACATTGCCTCTTGACTAAATGATGCATGTACAATCAGCCACAACAAATGCACTTAAGACCGACATCTTAATCTCATGCATTCAAATAATTCATCTCTTCAAGAATTACATTATGATTGCACACACAACATATTCACATAACATTCATCGATGTATTCATAATTCAACACTATCACCACATTATCACTCACAATGCACACATATCCACGATATGTTCTCATGCATTCTTCACAGTTATCAAACAATGCACACATATCCACGATATGTTCTCATGCATTATTCACATTTAATCACATACATACAATATGCATTTACAACATCTATCAAGCAATGCACACATATCCATGACATGTTCTCATGCATTCTATTCATACCACCATATACCAACAATATACATTCACAATTCAATATCATCACCGCATTATCAACAATGCACACATATCCACAATATGTTCTCATGCATTCTCAAGTAATTCATCATACAAGAATTACATCATGCTTACACGCATAACACATTTACCACGCAATGTACATATATTCACGATATATTCTCACGCATTTTTCATACATAATCGCATCCAATCAATACAAACATCATATTTATCAAACGATGCACGCATATCCATCAATATGCTCTCATGCATTCTTCATGTATCTTAACATACAACCGCATATAAACAATATACATCCACAATACATTTTTGTATTATGTTTATTATTCATCTCATGCCATTTCATACAAGGTATACATGTCACAGTACCAATAATACAATTATAAGCTATGCACACATATATCCACAATGTTCTCATGCATACTTATTACCTAATTGTACACTACATCAAACCTTCACAAACTCATCAAATAATACGCACATTACCATTATTAAATAATACACACATAATCATTATCATGTTCTCATGTATTTATAATTGATCTGATTAATACTCATACCACAAGTCTAGGATTCACGCCCAAAAGCTACCCACAACACATATCATCACAATAGATCATATCTATATCATATCATAGAGGTATTAACCTATGTGAATCAATCAAACAATCACCACATGAGCAACACAGCAAAAGAAAAATGCTGTCACATTCGCCTGGCGAACCCTCGCAGCGAACCTTCGCCTGGCGAACTCTCTCAGCGAACACTCGCTAAGCTTCGCCTGGCGAGACTTCCCAGCGAGCCCAAGTCAGTAGCTACTAACTTCATTCGCCACCATTCGCCAGCACCTTCGCTGGGCGAACCTTCGCTATCCAACTTCACCTGGCGAACTCGCCAACGAAGTCCACTGGAACTTAAACTTAATTATTCGCCAGCATTCGCTGGGCTTCGCCCGGCGAAGCTTCGCCTTCACTCGCCTGGCGAGAGCCAGCGAACCTGCACAGAACAGAACCTCATTCTGTCTTCTCCCTTTATCCCACCATCAACCAACCACTTAATCATCAAAATCAGCTCAAACAACATACCCTCATGTTACCCGACTATTCTACGGCATTATTTCCAAGTTTCAACCGACTAAATCATCATTCTACCGATTAATCCAACTTGCCCTAAAATGGAAAGTGATGAAAAACATCCACAAACCCAAACCCAACATACATAATAGCATACAATGATTAAATAACAATGTTTCTCACCCTTACCTCGATTAATCGGAGCTTCGAAATTGGTTCTTGAAGATTCTCCAAGCTTTTTCCCTTTTTTCCTCTTCATTTCTCCTCTTCTTCTTTCTTTCTCTTTTCTTTCTTTCTTTCTATCTTTCTCTTTCTCTCCAATCCCCTTTTTATATCCTTTTATTTCTTTTCTTTTTTTTCCTTCCTCTCTATTATTTTCTTTCCATTCCATTTCTCTCTTCACAATGATCTCATTTTATCATTAATTGGAAAATATCTACTAAGCCCACCTTATTCCACCAAATAGAATAAATTAGTTAAATCCATTATCTCATATTAAATGAATCTCATAACTTATTTAAATCAGATAAACCACCTAAACCAATCCATTAGTACAATTAATCAGTTATCGAAAATTAGGTTGTTACAACCCTCCCCCACTTTAGGAATTTTCGTCCTCGAAAATGTTATCTGATCCAAACAACTCTGGATACGACTCTCGCATTCCAATTCTTCCAAATCCAATTCTCCCATAACTACTTCCACCAAAGGAATCTCTATACTTCGAAGTTGTTTCTTATCAACAACTAGAACTAGCCACGCCTCTGAAGTCAAATTCTCTCTCACTTGTACACCATCCACCTGAATCAATGTACCTCTTCAACTTAGACATATGAACACCTCATGCAATCCTCTCAAGCGACAGCGGTAAAACAGTCTAACATGCTATCCGCCTCACGCTTCCGCTGTGCTACTCTGATACAGATCAACAAAACACAGGGTGCTCACGAGACTTCAAGCTCGACCAACACCAATTACTACCATAACTCTCAAAACACGGCCTTACTTGGATTCTTTGATCGTTTCCATCGTCCCTTGCACGGTCTTTGATCCGAGTACAACACTCCCGTTGGACATGCAACAACACAAAGGAGTCATACCCTCTTACCCAACGAACTTCATACGATGTTGTTTCCGATACGAAATGGCAACAGTTATTGTAGGCAACTCCATCAACGAAAATTAACTACCCTTAGATCCATCTTGGTCCAACACACAAGCTCTCAACGAGTCCTCTTCATACTGTATAGTTTTCTTCGTTTGTCCATGCCATTCACGGACGCTAGTCAGAGTTCATCTTCAACATGGCACCCAACCGCTTTCGCAATCTTTCCCATAATCTTAACGAAAAACTTGAGTTCCCATCTAACAGAGTGATTCATCTTCACTGGTAGACAACGAGTTACTCTTGTTACTCCATTCTTAACTGTCCAAATCGGATCATACTTCCTCAAATTCATCAGAAAACCCGGCACAAAGCCCATGGAAATACTATCCCATCCCACTCGAAATACTCAACAGTTGTATCAGATCCAACCATCTCTAATGTCCATACTTCAATTCCCAGCAAGTCTAATCAACATATACAAACTCAATCAATTCCTTCTCCATCTATGGCTATCCAAAACTATTTCTCAAATTCGGTCGCATCTTCCTAGTACCTGCACGGATACTCCATCTTTCTCGATGTACTTCTCCCTGAGTACTCTTATCCAACTCACACTATTCAGAATACACACTTCATCACGACATCTCACAATACCATTTCCCTTAATCCGAAAATAAGCCCTCTGACTTTTATCCATTAAATTCAATTAATCTATCAACTCAACTCAGAATTCCGATTTCCTCGAACCTTATCAGAATACCAAAAGTCAATCTCAACATCCAAGGCTCAACTCCATAAGAAGTCTCTTCACAGGCCGAACTCATATCTGAATTTTCTTAATCAGTTCTAACTTCCTTACCATCTTCATTAGTGTATACCAAAATTCCCGATTCGATATCTTAGCTACCACTTGGTCTCATCCGAATGGTAATTTAACCAAAACCATACTCCTTCAGGAGTTCCAATTACTTCTCTGTCTCATATTTGACTCTCTCTCAAATAAAACAAATACCTTAAGGTCAGTAACCATCTCAAATCTCAACTAAACAATTGAGGCTTCCAAACTCCGGTACAAACACACAACAGCAACCCACTCCAAATTACTTGTCAGATAATCCCTCTCTGTACTTTATATTGCCTTCAAGCATAACCAAAACTCATTAATGTTGTACTTAACACATCTCTTAATCATATCAACAAAGTATCTCAAAACACAACGACAATCCTGTCGGACTTGGCAAAACCAATACACGAACTGTTGACAGCTTTCTCAAAACTCTTTGAACTTTCTTCACAGTAGTACATCACTGCCTCTTCCCCAATACTAATAACTCAAGTTCCCGACGCTCAACATGAACCCCTATACTCTCCGAACATATCCAAACACCATCGGTTACATAACCATTGACTCTCTCAATCAAGTGTGGAAAATCATTATATCAAAGGGACACTCAGCTGTGAACTTATGGTGATAACACAAACCGCACTCTCCGCGCTTACCATAACATCCAAACATTTTTCGCCAATAAATACTTAACTCCATGTCACTACTTTCCCATCACATAGAGCACTGTAATATCTTCCAACGCTTCTAATCTTGCGTCATTCCGAATTACGGTTTTCCGTTACGACAAAATCACGGAAACAACCCTTCCACACTTAAAGGTCATCCAATACCTCTCCAACTCTTGAAATGCTTAAGGGTCCAATTATACCAACCATGTATTCCACATCTCATTTCCTTTAGTAATCACTAGAAGTCATTATCCACCCTTATACTCAACTCCACAATCTGTTGCCATAGCACACACACCAGACATAATTCTCAACACTACTCAATCAATTTAATTCTTCGACTGTCCAAACAGATATAATTAGTCGGCAAAACCGCCATCTTCCCACTTTCATTAGCACCCCGAATTCCCATCAAAATTAACCATCTCCTCACTGTCTCGTGCCGACTCATCAACACACTTCTTAAGCACCTGGCTTAGCTCCAAACAATTCTCTGCTCACGCCACCTAATCTTGCAAGACACGTCCATCCCATCCAACAGAACTCCAACTACTATCAACAAGAGATTAAGGGTGATTAGTTCCTCAATTTGTCAATAGGCAGCTGAAAATCATGATGGAGTATAGACTATCTTTACCAAACCACAAGAGTGTTAACCACCCACTGAGCTACAACTTCTACACCTGCAGCATCTTGGAGAAGCACAACTTCTCCCCCACTTAGATCATTCCCACTTCTCCAGACAAGGTTAAGCAACAACATGTATCGACAGTGTTTTCACACACATGTCGCATACAAGGGAACAAATAACATTAGACAACTTGGCCGGACGGACCGACCTGCTCTGATACCACTAATGTAACACCCCCTTCTATACCCCAAATAAATGCATATAAAACAATTAAGCACATACAAATTATTAGAGTAAAAAAGTTTTATAATAAGGTATAAAAGAAGAATGCCACAATTTCACCAATAAAACACTTTCACATTTTTCTCCACAAGATATGTAACATTTTCAAAATTAAGCGGAAGATCAAATCATTTAATCGTTTTCAAAATATTAATCCACGTACACACAAGTTAATCCAAATTAATACATCATATCAGTTAGATCACACGATCACATCAACTGATACATCGCAATGTATCACAAAAGAATGACTATACTAGTCTAACTACCCGGTGTTACATATCAGAGCAGCAGACTCAAAAGAATGAAGAATACTTCACAAAAGGGACTCCAGCATCCTAATCTGCAATGCCTCGTAGAGCATTATAAAACAGCAGAAGGGTGAGAAATATTACCATAATAATCAAAGCATAAAATCATGTATACATAGGTATCATATAATTAACTCCCTATTTCTCACCACAATTCAACTCATAGTCATTTACATCGTCACTTATATATATATATATATATATATATATATATATATACAACATGAATATTCACCAAGCATTTTACATCATGCATACATCCACAATTCCACAATCTTAACATTCACACGTAAGCATCTCTTCATGCACGCTTCATAAGTATTCAACAAACATCTCATTCACATGCATACTTCATATATCAATGACATTATACAATGTGACTCAACAACTCAATGCAACTCAATGCAATGCGGTACCGACTCTCGTTATCTTTTTTCGGTTTTTACATTAAACCGGGTCCACACTTCTAGACCGATAACCCGTTATCTTTTTTCGGTTTTTACATTAAACCGGGTCCACACTTCTAGACCGATAACCACAAAGGCCCGTCCTCTAAGCCTTCAAACCCACTCTTCTAGGTTTGGGACAAGCCACTAGTTTCCACGAAACTAACAGACATTGCCTCTTGACTAAATGATGCATGTACAATCAGCCACAACAAATGCACTTAAGACCGACATCTTAATCTCATGCATTCAAATAATTCATCTCTTCAAGAATTACATTATGATTGCACACACAACATATTCACATAACATTCATCGATGTATTCATAATTCAACACTATCACCACATTATCACTCACAATGCACACATATCCACGATATGTTCTCATGCATTCTTCACAGTTATCAAACAATGCACACATATCCACGATATGTTCTCATGCATTATTCACATTTAATCACATACATACAATATGCATTTACAACATCTATCAAGCAATGCACACATATCCATGACATGTTCTCATGCATTCTATTCATACCACCATATACCAACAATATACATTCACAATTCAATATCATCACCGCATTATCAACAATGCACACATATCCACAATATGTTCTCATGCATTCTCAAGTAATTCATCATACAAGAATTACATCATGCTTACACGCATAACACATTTACCACGCAATGTACATATATTCACGATATATTCTCACGCATTTTTCATACATAATCGCATCCAATCAATACAAACATCATATTTATCAAACGATGCACGCATATCCATCAATATGCTCTCATGCATTCTTCATGTATCTTAACATACAACCGCATATAAACAATATACATCCACAATACATTTTTGTATTATGTTTATTATTCATCTCATGCCATTTCATACAAGGTATACATGTCACAGTACCAATAATACAATTATAAGCTATGCACACATATATCCACAATGTTCTCATGCATACTTATTACCTAATTGTACACTACATCAAACCTTCACAAACTCATCAAATAATACGCACATTACCATTATTAAATAATACACACATAATCATTATCATGTTCTCATGTATTTATAATCGATCTGATTAATACTCATACCACAAGTCTAGGATTCACGCCCAAAGGCTACCCACAACACATATCATCACAATAGATCATATCTATATCATATCATAGAGGTATTAACCTATGTGAATCAATCAAACAATCACCACATGAGCAGCACAGCAAAAGAAAAATGTTGTCACATTCGCCTTCATTCGCCTGGCGAACCCTCGCAGCGAACCTTCGTCTGGCCTTCGCCTGGCAAACTCTCTCAGCGAGCACTCGCTAAGCTTCGCTTGGCGAGACTTCCCAACGAGCCCAAGTCAGTAGCTACTGACTTCATTCGCCACCATTCGCCAGCACCTTCGCTGGGCGAACCTTCGCTATCCAACTTCGCCTGGCGAACTCGCCAGCGAAGTCCACTGGAACTTAAACTTAATTATTCGCCAGCATTCGCTGGGCTTCGCCCGGCGAAGCTTCGCCTTCACTCGCCTGGCGAGAGCCAGCGAACCTGCACAGAACAGAACCCCATTCTGTCTTCTCCCTTTATCCCACCATCAACCAACCACTTAATCATCAAAATCAGCTCAAACAACATACCCTCATGTTACCCGACTACTCTGCGGCATTATTTCCAAGTTTCAACCGACTAAATCATCATTCTACCGATTAATCCAACTTGCCCTAAAATGGAAAGTGATGAAAAACATCCACAAACCCAAACCCAACATACATAATAGCATACAATGATTAAATAGCAATGTTTCTCACCCTTACCTCGATTAATCGGAGCTTCGAAATTGGTTCTTGAAGATTCTCCAAGCTTTTTCCCTTTTTTCCTCTTCATTTCTCCTCTTCTTCTTTCTTTCTCTTTTCTTTCTTTCTTTCTATCTTTCTCTTTCTCTCCAATCCCCTTTTTATATCCTTTTATTTCTTTTCTTTTTTTTCCTTCCTCTCTATTATTTTCTTTCCATTCCATTTCTCTCTTCACAATGATCTCATTTTATCATTAATTGGAAAATATCTACTAAGCCCACCTTATTCCACCAAATAGAATAAATTAGTTAAATCCATTATCTCATATTAAATAAATCTCATAACTTATTTAAATCAGATAAACCACCTAAACCAATCCATTAGTACAATTAATCAGTTATCGAAAATTGGGCTGTTACAACCCTCCCCCACTTTAGGAATTTTCGTCCTCGAAAATGTTATCTGATCCAAACAACTCTGGATATGACTCTCGCATTCCAATTCTTCCAAATCCAATTCTCCCATAACTACTTCCACCAAAGGAATCTCTATACTTCGAAGTTGTTTCTTATCAACAACTAGAACTAGCCACGCCTCTGAAGTCAAATTCTCTCTCACTTGTACACCATCCACCTGAATCAATGTACCTCTTCAACTTAGACATATGAACACCTCATGCAATCCTCTCAAGCGACAGCGGTAAAACAGTCTAACATGCTATCCGCCTCACGCTTCCGCTGTGCTACTCTGATACAGATCAACAAAACACAGGGTGCTCACGAGACTTCAAGCTCGACCAACACCAATTACTACCATAACTCTCAAAACACGGCCTTACTTGGATTCTTTGATCGTTTCCATCGTCCCTTGCACGATCTTTGATCCGAGTACAACACTCCCGTTGGACATGCAACAACACAAAGGAGTCATACCCTCTTACCCAACGAACTTCATACGATGTTGTTTCCGATACGAAATGGCAACAGTTATTGTAGGCAACTCCATCAACGAAAATTAACTACCCTTAGATCCATCTTGGTCCAACACACAAGCTCTCAACGAGTCCTCTTCATACTGTATAGTTTTCTTCGTTTGTCCATGCCATTCACGGACGCTAGTCAGAGTTCATCTTCAACATGGCACCCAACCGCTTTCGCAATCTTTCCCATAATCTTAACGAAAAACTTGAGTTCCCATCTAACAGAGTGATTCATCTTCACTGGTAGACAACGAGTTACTCTTGTTAATCCATTCTTAACTGTCCAAATCGGATCATACTTCCTCAAATTCATCAGAAAACCCGGCACAAAGCCCATGGGAATACTATCCCATCCCACTCGAAATACTCAACAGTTGTATCAGATCCAACCATCTCTAATGTCCATACTTCAATTCCCAGCAAGTCTAATCAACATATACAAACTCAATCAATTCCTTCTCCATCTATGGCTATCCAAAACTATTTCTCAAATTCGGTCGCATCTTCCTAGTACCTGCACGGATACTCCATCTTTCTCGATGTACTTCTCCCTGAGTACTCTTATCCAACTCACACTATTCAGAATACACACTTCATCACGACATCTCACAATACCATTTCCCTTAATCCGAAAATAAGCCCTTTGACTTTTATCCATTAAATTCAATTAATCTATCAACTCAACTCAGAATTCCGATTTCCTCGAACCTCATCAGAATACCAAAAGTCAATCTCAACATCCAAGGCTCAACTCCATAAGAAGTCTCTTCACAGGCCGAACTCATATCTGAATTTGCTTAATCAGTTCTAACTTCCTTACCATCTTCATTAGTGTATACCAAAATTCCCGATTCGATATCTTAGCTACCACTTGGTCTCATCCGAATGGTAATTTAACCAAAACCATACTCCTTCAGGAGTTCCAATTACTTCTCTGTCTCATATTTGACTCTCTCTCAAATAAAACAAATACCTTAAGGTCAGTAACCATCTCAAATCTCAACTAAACAATTGAGGCTTCCAAACTCCGGTACAAACACACAACAGCAACCCACTCCAAATTACTTGTCAGATAATCCCTCTCTGTACTTTATATTGCCTTCAAGCATAACCAAAACTCATTAATGTTGTACTTAACACATCTCTTAATCATATCAACAAAGTATCTCAAAACACAACGACAATCCTGTCGGACTTGGCAAAACCAATACACGAACTGTTGACAGCTTTCTCAAAACTCTTTGAACTTTCTTCACAGTAGTACATCACTGCCTCTTCCCCAATACTAATAACTCAAGTTCCCGACGCTCAACATGAACCCCTATACTCTCCGAACATATCCAAACACCATCGGTTACATAACCATTGACTCTCTCAATCAAGTGTGGAAAATCATTATATCAAAGGGACACTCAGCTGTGAACTTATGGTGATAACACAAACCGCACTCTCCGCGCTTACCATAACATCCAAACATTTTTCGCCAATAAATACTTAATTCCATGTCACTACTTTCCCATCACATAGAGCACTGTAATATCTTCCAACGCTTCTAATCTTGCGTCATTCCGAATTACGGTTTTCCGTTACGACAAAATCACGGAAACAACCCTTCCACACTTAAAGGTCATCCAATACCTCTCCAACTCTTGAAATGCTTAAGGGTCCAATTATACCAACCATGTATTCCACATCTCATTTCCTTTAGTAATCACTAGAAGTCATTATCCACCCTTATACTCAACTCCACAATCTGTTGCCATAGCACACACACCAGACATAATTCTCAACACTACTCAATCAATTTAATTCTTCGACTGTCCAAACAGATATAATTAGTCGGCAAAACCGCCATCTTCCCACTTTCATTAGCACCCCGAATTCCCATCAAAATTAACCATCTCCTCACTGTCTCGTGCCGACTCATCAACACACTTCTTAAGCACCTGGCTTAGCTCCAAACAATTCTCTGCTCACGCCACCTAAGCTTGCAAGACACGTCCATCCCATCCAACAGAACTCCAACTACTATCAACAAGAGATTAAGGGTGATTAGTTCCTCAATTTGTCAATAGGCAGCTGAAAATCATGATGGAGTATAGACTATCTTTACCAAACCACAAGAGTGTTAACCACCCACTGAGCTACAACTTCTACACCTGCAGCATCTTGGAGAAGCACAACTTCTCCCCCACTTAGATCATTCCCACTTCTCCAGACAAGGTTAAGCAACAACATGTATCGACAGTGTTTTCACACACATGTCGCATACAAGGGAACAAATAACATTAGACAACTTGGTCGGACGGACCGACCTGCTCTGATACCACTAATGTAACACCCCCTTCTATACCCCAAATAAATGCATATAAAACAATTAAGCACATACAAATTATCAGAGTAAAAAAGTTTTATAATAAGGTATAAAAGAAGAATGCCACAATTTCACCAATAAAACACTTTCACATTTTTCTCCACAAGATATGTAATATTTTCAAAATTAAGCGGAAGATCAAATCATTTAATCGTTTTCAAAATATTAATCCACGTACACACAAGTTAATCCAAATTAATACATCATATCAGTTAGATCACACAATCACATCAACTGATACATCGCAATGTATCACAAAAGAATGACTATACTAGTCTAACTACCCGGTGTTACATATCAGAGCAGCAGACTCAAAAGAATGAAGAATACTTCACAAAAGGGACTCCAGCATCCTAATCTGCAATGCCTCGTAGAGCATTATAAAACAGCAGAAGGGTGAGAAATATTACTATAATAATCAAAGCATAAAATCATGTATACATAGGTATCATATAATTAACTCCCTATTTCTCACCACAATTCAACTCATAGTCATTTACATCGTCACTTATATATATATATATATATATATATATATATATATATATATATATATATATATATATATATATATATATATATATATATATATATATATATATATATATATATATATATATATATATATATATATATATATATATATATATATATATATATATATATATATATATATATATATATATATATATATATATATATATATATATATATATATATATATATATATATATATATATATATATATATATATATATATATATATATATATATATATATATATATATATATATATATATATATATATATATATATATATATATATATATATATATATATATATATATATATATATATATATATATATATATATATATATATATATATATATATATATATATACAACATGAATATTCACCAAGCATTTTACATCATGCATACATCCACAATTCCACAATCTTAACATTCACACGTAAGCATCTCTTCATGCACGCTTCATAAGTATTCAACAAACATCTCATTCACATGCATACTTCATATATCAATGACATTATACAATGTGACTCAACAACTCAATGCAACTCAATGCAATGCGGTACCGACTCTCGTTATCTTTTTTCGGTTTTTACATTAAACCGGGTCCACACTTCTAGACCGATAACCCGTTATCTTTTTTCGGTTTTTACATTAAACCGGGTCCACACTTCTAGACCGATAACCACAAAGGCCCGTCCTCTAAGCCTTCAAACCCACTCTTCTAGGTTTGGGACAAGCCACTAGTTTCCATGAAACTAATAGATATTGCTTCTTGACTAAATGATGCATGTACAATCAGCCACAACAAATGCACTTAAGACCGACATCTTAATCTCATGCATTCAAATAATTCATCTCTTCAAGAATTACATTATGATTGCACACACAACATATTCACATAACATTCATCGATGTATTCATAATTCAACACTATCACCACATTATCACTCACAATGCACACATATCCACGATATGTTCTCATGCATTCTTCACAGTTATCAAACAATGCACACATATCCACGATATGTTCTCATGCATTATTCACATTTAATCACATACATACAATATGCATTTACAACATCTATCAAGCAATGCACACATATCCATGACATGTTCTCATGCATTCTATTCATACCACCATATACCAACAATATACATTCACAATTCAATATCATCACCGCATTATCAACAATGCACACATATCCACAATATGTTCTCATGCATTCTCAAGTAATTCATCATACAAGAATTACATCATGCTTACACGCATAACACATTTACCACGCAATGTACATATATTCACGATATATTCTCACGCATTTTTCATACATAATCGCATCCAATCAATACAAACATCATATTTATCAAACGATGCACACATATCCATCAATATGCTCTCATGCATTCTTCATGTATCTTAACATACAACCGCATATAAACAATATACATCCACAATACATTTTTGTATTATGTTTATTATTCATCTCATGCCATTTCATACAAGGTATACATGTCACAGTACCAATAATACAATTATAAGCTATGCACAGATATATCCACAATGTTCTCATGCATACTTATTACCTAATTGTACACTACATCAAACCTTCACAAATTCATCAAAAAATACGCACATTACCATTATTAAATAATACACACATAATCATTATCATGTTCTCATGTATTTATAATCGATCTGATTAATACTCATACCACAAGTCTAGGATTCACGCCCAAAGGCTACCCACAACAAATATCATCACAATAGATCATATCTATATCATATCATAGAGGTATTAACCTATGTGAATCAATCAAACAATCACCACATGAGCAACACAACAAAAGAAAAATGCTGTCACATTCGCCTTCATTCGCCTGGCGAACCCTCGCAGCGAACCTTCGCCTGGCCTTCGCCTGGCGAACTCTCTCAGCGAACACTCGCTAAGCTTCGCCTGGCGAGACTTCCCAGCGAGCCCAAGTCAGTAGCTACTGACTTCATTCGCCACCATTCGCCAGCACCTTCGCTGGGCGAACCTTCGCTATCCAACTTCGCCTGGCGAACTCGCCAGCGAAGTCCACTGGAACTTAAACTTAATTATTCGCCAGCATTCGCTGGGCTTCGCCCGGCGAAGCTTCGCCTTCACTCGCCTGGCGAGAGCCAGCGAACCTGCGCAGAACAGCACCCCATTCTGTCTTCTCCCTTTATCCCACCATCAACCAACCAATTAATCATCAAAATCAGCTCAAACAACATACCCTCATGTTACCCGACTATTCTACGGCATTATTTCCAAGTTTCAACCGATTAAATCATCATTCTACCGATTAATCCAACTTGCCCTAAAATGGAAAGTGATGAAAAACATCCACAAACCCAAACCCAACATACATAATAGCATACAATGATTAAATAGCAATGTTTCTCATCCTTACCTCGATTAATCGGAGCTTCGAAATTGGTTCTTGAAGATTCTCCAAGCTTTTTCCCTTTTTTCCTCTTTATTTCTCCTCTTCTTCTTTCTTTCTCTTTTCTTTCTTTCTTTCTATCTTTCTCTTTCTCTCCAATCCCCTTTTTATATCCTTTTATTTCTTTTCTTTTTTTTTTCCTTCCTCTCTATTATTTTCTTTCCATTCCATTTCTCTCTTCACAATTATCTCATTTTATCATTAATTGGAAAATATCTACTAAGCCCACCTTATTCCACCAAATAGAATAAATTAGTTAAATCCATTAATTCATATTAAATAAATCTCATAACTTATTTAAATCAGATAAACCACCTAAACCAATCCATTAGTACAATTAATCAGTTATCGAAAATTGGGCTGTTACAGATAGGCTACATTTCTGCAGGGTTTTCAGATCTGGTAATTGCTGGCGAGAGAGTCGAAAGTGGAGTTAAGTCTGGAAAGATTCCAAATGGTGATGGATCCTCTTCGGGAGGAACAAAGAAACCATACTCAGCAAACCCTAAGAGAAGGGAAGGGGATGCGAACTCTATTTCTCACAAGGGTAAAGGTAGAGCTCCATCCCGTTATAATCAATAAGTTGCTACGGTAGATATCCCGGCCGCAGCTCAACAACGAGTCAACGTTCCGCGACCTTATGTTGTTAGATGCAGAATGCCTGATAGACAGTTTGAGAATCCTCCGATACCATACTCTCAGTTGTTGCAACGTTTTCTACAATTACAATTGGTTCAGAAGAGGACTTTGGCTCCTCTCATGGGTACACCGCCTCTTGGTTATGATGCGAATGCTCATTGTGATTTTCACTCAGGCGCCCGGGCCATGATATTGACCATTGCAAAGCCTTCAAGCACAAAGTCCAGGATCTTCTTGATTCCAGAGCTATCAACTTCACCAACGATGGGCCCAATGTGAATCAAAACCCGATGCTGAATCATGGGGTGGCAGAAGCCAATGCCATTATCGAAGGGGAGAAGCTAAATCTGGTAACGGATGTTGGGGATTTGAAGACTCCGCTGGGCTTTGTGAAGGCTAGTTTGTTGAAGAAGGGTGTGTTTCCAGGTTGTTCTCTTGACTGCTCAGAGTGTGAAGTGTAGCCTGAGGGTTGCGATCTTTTGAGAAAGGGTATTCAGAGAATGATGGATGAGGGTTGTTTGCAATTTGATAAAGTTGTGAAAGAAGATGCTGAGAATAAAGTTAGTAAAGATGGAAGCGAAGTTGCTATGATCTCCACTCCATACCGGACAATCAATATTTCAGCGCCTGCTAGGCCAACTTCGGTTATCATTAATGTACCTGGACCTGTGCCATACGAGAGCACTAGAGCTATCCCATGGAATTATGGGGGAGAGGTGTTCTGTAATGGGCAAAGGCAAGAGTGGACAGCGTCTACAGACAGAAATTCGTCGGTTGAGAATATAGTTGGTGCCGGAGGTATCACTAGAAGTGGTAAGGTCTTTTCTCCACCAGGAGCTAACATTAATAAGAATGACAAAGGGAAAATAAAGGTCGTGATTGAAGAGAATGTCCAACCACAGGTCGGTGCTGATGATCTTTCGAAGGATGCAGAGGAATTTATAAGACTTATTCAAAAAAGTGATCACAAGATTGTGGATCACTTAAATCAGACTCCTTCAAAGATTTCTATCCTATCATTATTGTTGTGTTCGGAGGCGCACCGCAACGCTCTATTGAAAATCTTGAATGCAGCGTACGTACCCTAGGAGATTTCTGTTAATCAGTTGGAGGGGGTAGTAGCTCATGTAAACGCCGGTAATGGTCTCGATTTTACTGATTTGGATCTGACTCCTGCCCGGAGGAACCATAACCGTGCTTTGCATATATCCTTGAAATGTAGAGGGTCTTTGATGTCGCATGTCCTGGTTGATACATGATCATCCCTCAATGTGCTTTCAAAGAAGGCGTTGATGAAGTTGGACATTCAAGGTTTGATATGCACGCCAAGTGATTTGGTCGTGAGGGCTTTCGATGGATCTAAAAGATCAATGTTTAGGGAGATCACGTTGCCTATTTAGATAGGACCAGAGGTCTTTGATGCAACTTTATACATTATGGATATCCATCCAGCATATAGCTGTTTGCTTGGCCGACCCTGCATACACACTGCAGGGGCAGTCACCTCAACGTTGCATCAAAAGTTAAAATATGGTGGAAGGGAAGATAGTCACGTTATGCGGTGAAGAGGATATTATGGTTAGCCATTTGTCATCCTTCAAGTACGTGGAAGTGGATGGGGAGATCCATGAAACACTCTACCAGGCGTTCGAAACAGTTCAGATTCAGGGGAAGTCTCCTGTAGAAGCCAAGAGCCAAGAGATTTCGATGTCATCGCTCAAGGAAGCTCGTGCTATCGTAGAATCCGGTTCATCGCAGAAGTGGGGCCAAGTTCTAATGTTCCCGTCAAGCAGGACAAGTTCGGCCTGGGATACAAATCCTCCAGTTCTTCTCAAAGCATTCCGAGGTTCAAGGGACCTGTGTAATTCACCAGCAGTGGCGTGATATTTTAGAAGATTAATGTCGTTGGAGATGATGAAGGTGACAGTGACTGCGATATGGATGCTTGGATTCGTCCATGTACTCCTGGCCAGAAGTTGTGCAACTGGACTAACGAAGAAGCCATTCATGTTACTGCTGCAGAGTAATGTTCCTTATTTTGATTATGCTCAGTCCTACATTCTGCCCAAGGCGTAGTGACCCAATTTGTGGGGCCTCTTGTTATTTGCAGTTTATCATTAAATAAAGGACGTTTTCGCATTCAAATATTGTGATCCCTGTTTGTCTTGTTTTTGTTTTGCCTTTATATTAAACAGAAAAATGGCAATGTGTTTTGTTTAATGCATTGCATAATAAACATAACATCATCATGCAGGTTTTTTCTATCAGATGCCATCGATTCAGGTTCAGCTATGACTTCGTATGACTTTGATAATCCCATTTATCAAGCTGAAGAAGAGACTGGCGAAGACTGTGAACTACCCGAAGAGTTAGCCAAGCTTCTCAAGCAGGAGGAAAGGGTCATTATGCCTCATCAGAAGGATATTGAGATTATCAATCTGGGCACCGAGGATGATAAGAAAGAGGTTAAAGTAGGGGCTGCATTGGAAGACAGTGTCAAGAGAAGATTGGTTGAAATGTTCCGTGAGTATAAGGATATCTTTGCTTGGTCTTACCAAGACATGCCTGGGCTGGATATAGATATTATGGTACACCAGTTACCTCTCAGAGAAGCATGTCCGCCAGTCAAGCAGAAGTTGAGACGAACAAGGCCTGGCATGGCAGTCAAGATCAAAGAAGAGGTTCAGAAGCAGTTGAATGCTGGGTTTCTTGCTGTCACGAATTACCCTTTGTGGGTCGCTAATATCGTTCCTTTTCCTAAGAAAGATGGAAAGGTTCGGATGTGCTTCGATTACCGAGATCTGAATAAAGCGAGCCCGAAAGATGATTTCTCGCTCCCCCATATCGATGTGTTGGTGATCGCGACTTTCTATGTCTAACTCAATTAACTGCAAGTGCACAGTCTATCGCGTAGTAATAATAGATATCGATCCCACAGGGACTCGTAATCAAACTAGTATTATCGGGTGTTACGGTGTTTAGCTAGGTTGGTAATGTTTTAAGGGAATAATAACAAAATGAGTGCGTAAACTAAAGGGAACTAAAGCTTTTACTTAAGGTATGAATGCTTGAATCAGTATGTAATATGTTATTTCTTCAGGGATTCTATAGGTCACCGGTATCTTTAGGTTTTCAAAAATAGTTTAATAAGAAAATGATGGTTTAAAGACCTTTGTCTCACGATGGTTGTTGACGCTAGTCGCAACTCTAAGGCGGAATGTATGTTGTCGCTATCTCGTTCGGGGTTAAAGTTACTTTTTGAAAACTATTAAGTTCTAATTCCTTTTAAAGCGCTGCCACTGTTTTTAAAATGAATGTCTAATTTTTACTATCTGGTCTTAGCCTCAGCTATCGCTTGTTGGTTCGTACCTTTATGAATTTCCCACTGTCGTGGCGAAACTACTGTAAATAATTTCTCGCTGTCGCGACGAAGGTTTATTTAGAAAAGTCAAATTTAAAAACTGAAACCATAAATAAGTTCTTGAAAAGGTAGATATACACCGGTTAATTATTGATTCCCATCAGATTATTTATTACATACCAATTACTTAAGATTTAGCCAGACATGGAATATAAATAAACAGAACGTAAATAATGGCAGAAAATAATAATATTCATTACAATAGGAAATAACAATTCAATTACGATTAGAATAGAAACCTGTAAATAAATCGATTTGGCTTTTGGGAAATCCTCCAAAATGGCGGCAGGATTTTGTCTCTATGCCAATTTCTCGTACAGAATGGAAATGGGGAGTAAAACAAGAATTGCAAGGAAAGAAAGAAACAGGGAATAAAACAACGATAAGAAAAATGGGAATTTGAATAACTGTTCTGAAGGTAAATTGGCAGCACTTCGTTTCTTCAATGCGGCTCTCTTTATCTTGTACCAGCTACCCCCTTTTATAGATGGGATATTCCACGGTTTATTTCTTCGGGAAGTGGGAGTGATATCAGAGAATATAGGAGTTAGTGGTACCACTTCTCTTTGGCATTTTCACAATTTAACAGCACGTGCAGAAAACTGCATTTTAACTGCATGACGGTCGTCATGGACCTGTGACGGTCGTCACACGCATGACGGTCGTCACACCCTTGTGACGGTCGTCACATCAGCAGAACTCGTTTCTGCTACTTTTTGGCCTGATTTTCACTTGGTTTTCACCTGTAAATGCTTCTTTTCTTTATCTTGCTCCATTTGAGCATGGACTTTGAATACCTGCAAAATACTGGGCAAATAGTTTGGAAATATCCAAATTCGGAGTGAAAACGGTCGCCGATTAGTAGAAAAGTACATCAATATATATATATATATATATATATATATATATATATATATATATATATATATATATATATATATATATATATATATATATATATATATATATATATATATATATATATATATATATATATATATATATATATATATATATATATATATATATATATATATATATATATATATATATATATATATATATATATATATATATATATATATATATATATATATATATATATATATATATATATATATATATATATATATATATATATATATATATATATATATATATATATATATATATATATATATATATATATATATATATATATATATATATATATATATATATATATATATATATATATATATATATATATATATATATATATATATATATATATATATATATATATATATATATATATATATATATATATATATATATATATATATATATATATATATATAATTTCGCGTTATCAAACTCCCCTAAACTTTAATCTTTGCTTGTCCTAGTATAAAGGTAGGAAAAATTTTAAGTTCGGCAAGCACGCGACACGCTCTTCCCTTGATCAGATTTTCTCGGATGCCAAGTTGAAAGGAACCGGGGATCCAGTGGAAACAAAGCGTATACGACGACGACACTTTGTTGTAAGTCTTCGAAGGCCTCTCTTTTATGCAGGCCAGTCTCAACCATGTTACTGCAGCTCGACTTCAAGTCTCTCGCTATAAATTTTACCCGTCTTCGTTCTGGCGCAGTCACATTAAGCCCGTTATCCACACATGTTCATGGCAAGAAAACCTGTTGGTGATTTTTGACCTCTCTGCTAGTTTGATTTTTTTTCTTTGCACATATGCTTATTCTGCTATAAATTCGCAAGAGTTTCGTACCGTTGGGCTAAATGCTCGGGTGAGGAGCACCTAACTTAGAAGGGACATATCTCTGTATTCATGCAATATGGCTTTTCTTTTCCTTCAAGATTATTTAATTCTTACTAGAGATCATACACTTATTTGCATTGGTTTCTTTCTTAGAATAGTTTAGGATGGTGCTGACTGCTTGTATAAACTACTGGGGGCTCTATTTGAGTCGAAACTAGAGGCTTTGATACGAGTAAGCGGTGAGACTGACTCGCATAAACCAGAGGTCTAAGGTGTCAGGGCGTAGAAGCTTTGTTAAAACTTTCTTCTCGGAAGTTCCAACTTGGTAAGGTTTACGCGTATCGCGTGATGCTTCGGAGAGGATAAAAGTTTCTTTGTATATGTCATATGAAGCGCGGGGAGTTCACGTAACGGAGATATATATATATATATATATATATATATATATATATATATATATATATATATATATATATATATATATATATATATATATATATATGTATATATATATATATATGTATATATATATATATATATGTATATATATATATATATATATATATATATATATATATATATATATATATATATATATATATATATATATATACATCTATATATATATATATATATATATATATATATATATATATATACATATATATATATATATATATATATATATATATATATATATATATATATATATATATATATATATACATCTATATATATATATATATATATACATCTATATATATATACATCTATATATATATATATATATATATATACATCTATATATATATATATATATATATATATATATATATATATATATATATATATATATATATATATATATATATATATATATATATATATATATATATATATATATATATATATATATATATATATATATATATATATATATATATATATATATATATATATATATATATATATATATATATAAGAGCTTACTTGCCGAAAATTAAAATTACTTTAAACTGAGAATTCGAAAGAAAAAGTACAATGGAAAATGGGAAATAACATGAAAAAGGGAAATGAAAAGGGAAATAACGGTCCGCTCCCACACTATCTCAATCAGTGTCCTCACTGATTTGAAAGAATGACAAAAATGACAAATACTACTATTCCCGTCCTCGTCCTCGATCTCTTCCTCGACCTCTGGCTGGGGCGTCGGGTGAGGCGAGGTTCAGAGCTCCGGTGTGGAATATGTAATCACGGAGGCCGTCGACTCGCACAGTGAGGTGTGCCATCTCATCGGCCATGCCGAAATGGATATCGTGCATCATCTGCAAAGATTGCTGAATTTGGCCAGTTTGCTCTCTCTGCCATGCTTCAAATTCTTCAGCCCTTCGGTTCTGCTGCTCCATCATAAGCGTCATCTGGTTTTGTTGCTCGATGCAGCGGAGGAGGGCCTCGGATGTGTCATCAGTAGCAGGACGGGGGCGGCGGCGCGCGGAAGGGCCTTCGGCAGCAGGTGCTTGTGATGGCTCAGGCTGTTCGGCTCTGTCTAGCTCTTCTTGAACTTCGTCCCTGGGCTCTTGAATATTATCCTGTGTTGGGGCAGCAGGGGCAGTGGTGTCAAAGAGCTAGTTGGCTCTATCCTCTGGATGCATTCGGGTGCGTGAAGGCATGATGATGCTCTGGATAGTGCGGCCTCGTACTACCGTATGATATCTCCCATCACGGTGGGCCTTGATGAGGTGGGAGGCGCGGCAGTGGTCGGTGTCCAGAAAGACAGGGGGCATCTGGCGGAGTGTCTGGAGGCGGTCGCCAAGACCGAGGCCTATGGCAATGGATGTGATGATGCCACCGAAATAGAAAGGCTTAGAGCCGCGGTTACAATTGGCATGAATGTGAGCCAAGAGAAACGGGGCGGCGTTGACAGGTTCCGAAGCGAACACGCAACGGAGGAAAAACAGCTCCTTCGAGTTGACCTTATGGTTACTGTCACGAGCGAATATTGTGTTGCTCAACACGCGGTGGAAGTAGCGGATAGTTGAATTGTGGATATGAGTGGCGTTCAGAGTGTCCCAACTGTCTGGAGTGGTTCCGGTCAGTCGGTTCCAGAGAGGGAAAGCCTGTTGGTAGAACTGATCGGAGATGCGGCAGTGAGCATCGTCGCTGTGAGTTAATTGTAGAATGATGGCGATGCGGTCCTGGGGGACCTGATATTCAGTGCCAAACAGACGAAAGCAGGCGGCGCCGTTAAGTTGGTTGGTATCGTCAGATGATGTTGCGTATGCGAAAGAGCTGAGAAACTCCAGAGTGAGTTGCTCGTAGGTGGGTTGGGGATTGGTGCAGAGATGCCAGATGCCGGCTCTCTGCAACATCCAAGTTACGCCATCGAGAATCCCGAGTTCCTTCAGAGAATCCAGGTGAGCATACCGGGTCGGTTGAAGCGATCGTTGATGGAATGTTAGGAAGTTTGTCTGCTGCCGTTCGCCGGCCTCTCTTTCTCGGAAAGTGATGGTGCTCAAATCGGGGTTTGCACTGGTTTGTCTGGCCATTTTGGTGAGAGAAGTGCAGAGGTTTGAGAATAGGGGGTTTCTGAGAATGGTGAGGTAAGGGAATGGAGAGGGTAATATATAAGGGTGAATTGGAGGTTGAAAATGGTGGAGGTTTAATGGGGGATTCAGAGGGTTTTTAGTGGGTTTTAATGTTGGGATAATGGGAAATTAGGGGAAAGGAAGTGGGGAGGTGCGCAACCTCTGTTTTAGACAGAATTGGGGTTTTTTCTGCGTGACGACCGTCAGGGATGTGTGACGGTCGTAACACACATGACGACCGTCAGGGGAATGTGACGACCGTCACAGCAGCAAAGTCTGCAGAACTGCAGGATTTTGCTTGTGGGGCATTTTAACAGTGGAAAATATGATATTTCCACTTATATTGGATTAATGACGAAATAAGAAATAACCGGAAACATAATTAAGGGAGATACTGAAATGAAAATACCATTAAATCGAAAAATGAGTTTAAGGTAATACAATATCCAAAAAGAGGAAACAATTGCAAAATGAAGTAATGTAAAACAATGTGAAATGCAGTAAACTTAAATAAAAGAGAAAACTAAAATATCACTCCTTCGCTTTCTTAAAGTTGTTGACCTGCTGAATAACGTCATTAAATTGGTCGCTAACTACGTCCATGTAAGTAACTAAATCCATGTGAAACTGCGTTAATTCATCTTTGATAGTGGTTACTTCCAGCTTAAGGTCGTCTACAGTTCTTAGAACAGTGTCTAGCTTGTCTGTGTTTTGTTCAGGCGCGGGGTCAGGAAAGTTATGGTAGTTAGGAGGGGTCTCAGGATCGATCTCCACTTCGGACTCATAATCTTGGTCGTACAAATAGTCGTGTGCTTCTGAGATTTGATCATTGTCATACATGTAAGCATGGGGTGTGGAGTGAGGTGATGGGGGTCCCATAGGCTCGTCCAATTCATAAAGCCAATTGTCTTTGTTATGGATACTGGTTAGCTCATGGTTTGACAATGTGAAAAGGTGGACAGGTTGATCAGCTATGAGGTATTCGTAGGCTCCTGGTCCTAAGGTACCTAGAATACGTCTGTTGAAGAAGAACTGGATGTCCATTGATCTGAGGTTGCCGAAACGAACGGCTTTGTTTAGGAAATACCTCAGGCCAATTTCATGGGCGATCATGGTGACTAGGCCTCCTATTAAAATGGGTGAGTGCGGATCCTGATTTAGGCGTGTAAATGCCCTCATCATAAAAGGGACAACATTTACAGGGCGGCCTTGTGAAGCACAGAGAAGGATGAATAGCTCGTCCTTTGAGACTGTTGGAATGTTTTCCTCCTTCCCAAAGAGGGTATGGGCTAAAATCCTATGGAAATAGCGGAAGGTTGGATTGTGGATCTCGTTGTTGTGCATGTCGTTCGGTTCTGGGTGATAGTTTCCGGTGATGGAACCCCAGAATTGGTCTAATTCGAGATTAATATCCTCTTCAGTGGTGGTAAATACAAAAGGTCCGCTAGGGAAGCCTAGGATGTTAGATAACGTGGTACGGTTGTGTGTTTGGTCCATTCCAAACATTCTAAAGGTTATCAGCTCTTTAGTGGATCCATAGCCATGTTCAGGTAGGTAACTTAGGGAGCTAAGGAATTCAAATGTCACTTCGCGGAAGGTAGCAAATCGGGTCTTTAGAGCAGTTTGCTCCCAGTCTAATTGGTTAAATAAGTACTGAATGCTATTCTGGATTCCTAGCTTGTCCATGGTGGGTCTATCGTAGTACATAGTCGAAGCAAAGCTTCTTTGAGTCAGTGCCTCGAATCTGGCCATATGAGCTCGTCCTCTAAACACAATAGTCGTAACGTCGATGTCGGCCATACTCGTTAGTCGGATAAAACGGGAGAAAAGTAGAATGACTTTTAAAATCCTGGAAAAAATTACATTCACTCAGATCATATTTTTAAGAAGTAAAGAGTGATAAAAGAGAAAAATATAAAATAAATATAAATATTGGAAATAAGATAATAGAAATTTATAGAAGTCATAAGTTAACAAAAGGAATGGTTTTAGAAAAATTTAGAAGGAAAATATGGAAAAAATTTGGGTTGCCTCCCAATCAGCGTTGTCTTTAACTTCAGAAGCCTGACGATAGCTTGGATATAAGCTATTAGGGAAGCTCGAGCAATTTCATATTGCTCACATGGTCGCTGTGTTGATTTTGATTATAATGTTTCAAACGTTGTCCGTTTAGTATAAACGGTGCGTTGATTTGATTCTTTATTTCAACAGCTCCACTCTTAAGGACTTTAGGGACCTCAAAAGGTCCAGACCACCTAGATTTTAATTTTCCAGGGAAAAGTTTCAATCTGGAGTTGAATAGGAGCACGATGTCTCCCACTCTGAATTGTTTCCGGATCGAACGTTTATCATGCCATTTCTTGGTCCTGTCTTTGTAGATGCGTGCATTCTCGTACGCGTCTAATCGTAGTTCTTCCAATTCATGAAGGTTCAAGATTCGCTTTTCGCCTGCCGTAGTGTAGTTGAAGTTTAGCGTCTTAATAGCCCAGAAGGCTTTATGCTCTAATTCTACCGGCAGGTGACACGATTTTCCGTAGACTAGTTTAAATGGTGTGGTGCCTATCGGTGTCTTAAAGGAGGTCCTATAAGCCCATAAAGCTTCATTCAGCTTTGAGGACCAATCTTTCTTGGAGGTTGCGACAGTATTTTCTAAGATTTGCTTTATTTCTCTGTTCGAGACCTCCACTTGTCCACTAGTTTGTGGATGATACGGTGTGGCTACGCGGTGTTTGACTCCGTATTTAGAGAGGAGTTTGTCAAAGATTCGCAATATGAAATGTGAACCACCGTCACTAATGACGAGTCTAGGCACACCGAATCTTGGAAAGATTGCGTTTTTAAAGAGTTTAACGACTACTCGCGTGTCATTTGTTGGATTGGCAACGGCCTCTATCCATTTCGATACATAGTCGACAGCGACGAGTATATATTAATTTTCAAAAGAAGATGGGAAAGGTCCCATGAAGTCGATTCCCCATACGTCAAAGATTTCTACTTCCAAAATTCCTCTCTGAGGCATTTCATTGCGTCGTGAGATGTTGCCAGTGCGTTGGCACCGGTCGCATTTTAGTACAGCGATATGGACGTCCTTCCATAGACTGGGCCAAAATAGGCCAGATTGTAGAATTTTAGCGCACGTCTTTGAGGTGCTAGCATGACCATCATACGGTGTTGAATGGCATTGAGTGATGATGTCTTCTATTTCTTCCTCTGGGACACAACGACGGTATAAGTTGTCGGCGCCTCGTTTGAAGAGTAGAGGTTCGTCCTAGTAGTAATGCTTTAAGTCGTGGAAGAATTTCTTCTTTTGTTGATAAGTCAGATCCGGTGGAAGCACGCCTGCGGCCAAGTAATTTACGATGTCGGCAAACCACGGCAGAGTGGCTTGGGTATAGACAGCTTCCACGAATTTTTCCAGTTTCGGTTCTTCCGAAATAGAGTTGGACATATCGCTTTCCAATTTGGCTATCAGACGTTCGTAGGGAAAGTCGTCATTGATAGGCACTGGTTCTTGTTTTATGCCCTCTATATGGGATAAGTGATCCGCAACTACATTCTCGGTCCCCTTCTTATCTTTAATTTCTAAGTCGAACTCTTGTAATAATAGGATCCATCTCAATAATCTGGTTTTGGCGTCCTTTTTACTTATTAGGTACCTAATGGCAGCGTGATCTGTGTATATGATTATTTTGGCTCCTACCAAGTAGGAACGGAATTTGTCAAGAGCGAAAACGACTGCTAAGAGTTCCTTTTCTGTTGTGGCGTAGTTCATTTGGGTAGGGTCTAATGTTCTTCTGGCGTAGTAGATAGCGTGAAGCTTCTTTTCCTTCCTTTGTCCTAGAACTGCGCCTACGGCGTAATCACTCGCATCGCACATGATTTCGAATGGTAATCGCTAATCTGGGGGTTGCATGATTGGTGCGGTGATAAGTGTTGACTTTAGAGTTTCGAATGCCTCTAAGAATTCTTTGTCGAAGATGAACTCGACATCTTTCATTAACAAACCTGTAAGAGGTTTTGTGATTTTCGAGAAATCCTTTATGAATCTTCGGTAGAATCCAGCGTGTCCTAAGAAGCTTCGTATTTCTCGTACGGTTTTCGGAGGTTGGAGATCCTTTATGATTTCTATTTTAGCTTTGTCAACTTCGATTCCCTTTTCAGAGATGACGTGTCCTAAAACGATGCCTTGTCGAACCATGAAATGGCATTTTTCCAAATTAAGGACAAGGTTCACTTTGGCGCATCTTTTGAGTACCATTTCTAAATTTGACAGGCAGCTTTCGAAGCTTTATCCGCATACGGAAAAGTCATCCATGAACACTTCCATGATATCATCTATGAAATCTGCAAAGATTGCCATCATGCATCTTTGAAAGGTTGTTGGAGCATTGCATAGTCCGAACGACATTTAGCGGTAAGCAAAGATATCGTAGGGACAGGTGAATGTTGTCTTTTCCTGGTCATCGGGGTGAATAGGAATTTGAAAGAATCCCGAATAACCATCTAGATAGCAGAAGTACGAATGTTTTGCTAGTCTTTCCAACATTTGGTCTATGAAAGGTAAAGGGAAGTGATCTTTCCGAGTTGCCTTGTTCAGTTTTCTGTAATCGATACACATCCTGATTCCGGTCACAACTCTTTGGGTTATCGATTCGCCTTTTTCATTCTTTACTACAGTAACGCCTCCTTTCTTGGGTACTACGTGTACTGGGCTGACCCATTGGCTGTCGGAGATCGGGTATATGATTCTTGCGTCTAGTAGCTTTTTCACCTCGTCTTTCACTACAGTGCTTAGGATCGGGTTTATCCTCTTCTGATGTTCTCTTGAAGTTTTGCAGTCTTCCTCCAGCATGATACGGTGCATACAAATGGAGGGACTTATGCCTTTTAGATCGCTTATATTATAGCCTAACGCAATTGGGTATCTCCTTAGGACTTCTAATAATTGCTCAGTTTCTAACTGTCCTAAATTAGCGTTTACTATTACTGGTCTTTTGAATTTTGTATCTAGGAATTCATACCTGAGGGTTTTAGGTAGCTCTTTAAGTTCTAAAGCTGGGTTTTTCGGACCTGGCATGTGATTTGGAGTGAGTGCTAAGATCTCGCTCAGACTATCATCTTTGTATGGTGCACGCCAGTTGTCGTCTTCATGAATAGCAGGGATCTAGATTTTCATGATTTCAGAATATGTAGTTTCCTCCTTTTCTAATTCTCGTATGCATTCGTCAATGACATCTACTATATAGCATGTGTCATCGATGGCTGGTGCCTTCAAGAATTTAGTAAGGATGAACTCTATATTTTCTTCTCCTACTTCGAATGTTATCCTTCCTTTTTTTACGTTTATAATAGCTCCGGCTGTAGCTAGGAACGGTCTTCCTAGGATAATTGGGGTGACAGAGTCCTCTTTAATGTCCTTGATTATGAAGTCGGTTGGGATATAGAATTGGCCTATGCGTACTGGAACGTTTTCCAGTACACCGACGGGGTATTTGACTGATCGGTCAGCCAATTGTACGAACATTTTAGTTGGTCTTAGTTCTCCCATATTCAGCTTTTTGCATATAGATAAAGACATGACGCTTATACTGGCTCCTAGGTCGCATAGAGCTTTGTCTATAACGAACTTTCCTATGATGCAGGGTATGGAGACTCTACCTGGGTCTTTTAGTTTAGGAGGCATGTTGTTTTGAATAATTGCGCCACATTCAGCAGTAAGTGTCACTGTCTCGTTGTCCTCTATTTTCCTTTTATTAGACAAGATTTCTTTAAGAAACTTAGCGTATGACGGCATTTAAGTTATCGCTTCTGTGAAAGGAATAGTGATGTTTAGTTGTTTCAGAAGTTCAACAAATTTCTTAAATTGCCCTGAAGTTTTGGAGTTTAGTAATCTTTGAGGATAGGGGATAGGTGGTTTATATGGTGCTGGAGGCACATATGAGTTTTCATCTTTGGCGACCTTTTTCTCGTCACATTCCTTCTTTTCTGTTTCAGACTCCTTTTCGGTTGGTTTATCAGATTTCTGATGCATTACTAAATCTTCATTCCTAGGATCTGTTGGGCCTTCCAATTCTTTTCCACTTCTCAATATAACACCGTTTGCATGACCTTTCGGATTAGGTTCGGGCTGGCCTGGAAATGTTCCAACTGGGGCAGCTACAGAGGCTTGTTGTTGAGCCACTTGTGATATCTGCGTTTCGAGCATTTTATTGTGGGTGGCTAAAGCGTCTACTTTTTCGGTCAGCTGTTTAATCTGCTCGCTAGTGTGTATGTTTTGATTCAGGAATTCTTTGTTTGTTTGAGCTTGAGCAGCTATGAATTTTTCCATCATCACTTCGAGGTTTGATTTCTTAGGGGCAGTCTGGGCAGCAGCGGCTGGTTTCTGATATCCTGGCGGAGCAGCTGGTGCTTGCAAGGCATTATCGTTCTTGTAGGAAAAGTTTGGGTGGTTACTCCATCCTGGGTTATAAGTATTTGCATAAGGATTTCCTTCAGCGTAATTTACTTGGTCTGGTGGGATTCCGGCCAGCAATGGGCACTCGGGCGCATTATGAGTGGCGATTCCGCATAACTCGCAGTTTGGAGTTACAGCAGCAACGGTTGCAGTTGGGTTAACGGTCAGACTGTCGATTTTCTGTGCTAGAGCATCTACTTTAGCGTTGAACTTTTCAAGGCTGCTGATCTCGTACATCCCACCTTTTGCTGCGGGTTTCTCTGCTGGAATTCGTTCACCTCCCCATTGGCAGTGGTTCTGAGACATGTTTTCGATTAGTTGATAGGCTTCGTCGTATGGCTTATCCATAAGTGCACCGTCCGCGGCGACATCTACCGTTAATCTGGTGTTATACAAAAGCCCATTATAGAAAGTATGGATTGTCACCCAGTCTTCTAGACTGTGTTGAGGACATGCTCTCATCATATCTTTAAACCTTTCCCACGCTTTGTAGAGAGATTCAGTATCTTTTTGTCAAAATCAGTTTATTTGAGCTCTAAGCATAGCAGTTTTGCTTGGCGGAAAGTATCTTGCTAAGAAAACGTTCTTCAACTATTCCCACGTCGTAACGGAGTTGGATGGTAAGGATTGTAACCATGTCCGAGCTCTATCTCTAAGAGAGAAAGGGAAAAGACGAAGTCTTATTGCGTTTGGAGTTACTCCATTTGCCTTCACTGTATCCGCGTATTGCACAAACTTCGTTAAGTGTTCGTTTGGATCCTCAGTTGCATTTCCTGAGAAATGATTTTGTTGTACAGCTGACAGCAATGACGGTTTTAGTTCGAAATTGGTTCAATTGATAGCTGGGGCAGCTATGCTACTTCGAGGCTCCATCTGAGAGGGTGTAGCGTAGGCCTTCAGCGGTTTGTTCTGAGGTCCTTCAGCCATCTTTGCTTCTTTAACAGGAGGATGAACTAGAAGATCAGGAATGTTGTGTCTTCGTTGATATTCAATGATGCGCCTTCTTAGATGTAAGAAGCACTCTAGTTCGGCAATTGTCGGTTGTGAGATGTCTCCTTGTGAGCGAGTACTTGGCATACAATCGAAGAACGAGTAGAGGGAGAGAGAATTGTTAACCTAGTCTATACTGTGTAACAAAAGATTACACAATTGACTAAACGGGTCTCCGACAACAGCGCCAAAAACATGATCGCGACTTTCTATGTCTAACTCAATTAACTGCAAGTGCACAGTCTATCGTATAGTAATAATAGATATCGATCCCACAAGGACTCGTAATCAAACTAGTATTATCGGGTGTTACGGTGTTTATCTAGGTTGGTAATGTTTTAAGGGAATAATAACAAAATGAGTGCGTAAACTAAAGGGAACTAAAGCTTTTACTTAAGGTATTAATGCTTGAATCGGTATGTAATATGTTATTTCTTCAGGGATTCTATAGGTCACCGGTATCTTTAGGTTTTCAAAAATAGTTTAAGAAGAAAATGATGGTTTAAAGACCTTTGTCTCACGATGGTTATTGACGCTAGTCGCAACTCTAAGGCGGAACGTATACTGTCGCTATCCCGTTCGGGGTTAAAGTTACTTTTTGAAAACTATTAAGTTCTAATTCCTTTTAAAGCGCTGTCGCTGTTTTTAAAATGAATGCCTAGTTTTTACTATCTGGTCTTAGCCTCAGCTGTCGCTTGTTGGTTCGTACCTTTATGAATTTCCCACTGTCGTGGCGAAACTACTGTAAATAATTTCTCGCTGTCGCGACGAAGGTTTATTTAGAAAAGTCAAATTTTAAAACTGAAACCATAAATAAGTTCTTGAAAAGGTAGATATACACCGGTTAATTATTGATTCCCATCAGATTATTTATTACATACTGATTACATAAGATTTAGCCAGACATGGAATATAAATAAACAGAACGTAAATAATGGCAGAAAATAATAATATTCATTACAATAGGAAATAACAATTCAATTACGATTAGAATAGAAACCTGTAAATAAATCGATTTGGCTTTTGGGAAATTCTCCAAAATGGCGGCAGGATTTTGTCTCTATGCCAATTTCTCGTACAGAATGGAAATGGGGAGTAAAACAAGAATTGCAAGGAAAGAAATAAACAGGGAATAAAACAACGATAAGAAAAATGGGAATTTGAATAACTGTTCTGAAGGTAAATTGGCAGCACTTCGTTTCTTCAATGCGGCTCTCTTTATCTTGTACCAGCTACCCCCTTTTATAGATGGGATATTCCACGGTTTATTTCTTCGGGAAGTGGGAGTGATATCAGAGAATATAGGAGTTAGTGGTACCACTTCTCTTTGGCATTTTCACAATTTAACAGCACGTGCAGAAAACTGCATTTTAACTGCATGACGGTCGTCATGGACCTGTGACGGTCGTCACACGCATGACGGTCGTCACACCCTTGTGACGGTCGTCACATCAGCAGAACTCGTTTCTGCTACTTTTTGGCCTGATTTTCACTTGGTTTTCACCTGTAAATGCTTCTTTTCTTTATCTTGCTCCATTTGAGCATGGACTTTGAATACCTGCAAAATACTGGGCAAATAGTGTGGAAATATCCGAATTCGGAGTGAAAACGGCCGCTGATTAGTAGAAAAGTACATCAATATATATATATATATATATATATATATATATATATATATATATATATATATATATATATATATATATATATATATATATATATATATATATATATATATATATATATATATATATATATATATATATATATATATATATATATATATATAATTTCGCGTTATCAGTTGGTTAATAACACCGCTCAGTATTCTGTGTTTTCGTTCATGGATGGCTTCTCTGGGTATAACCAAATTAAGATGGCCCCAGAAGACATGGAGAAAACTACTTTCATCACACCATGGGGGAATTTTTGCTACAAGGTGATGCCTTTTGTATTGAAAAATGCAGGGGCAACTTATCAGCGGGCAATGGTCACTTTGTTTCATGATATGATTCATCATGAGGTTGAAGTCTATGTTGATGACATGATTGCAAAGTCACAGAGAAGGAAGGACATCTGGTCGATCTTCTGAAATTGTTTGAAAGGTTGAGGAAGTTCAAGCTGAGGCTGAATCCTAACAAGTGCACCTTCTGGGTGAGATCTAGAAAGTTACTGGGTTTCATTGTCAATGAAAAGGGTATTGAGGTAGATCCTGCCAAAATAAAAGCTATACAAGATATGCCTGAGCCAAGAACGGAAAAGGAGGTTCGTGGTTTCTTGGGGAGATTGAACTACATTGCAAGGTTTATATCTCATCTTACAGCCACTTGTGAACCAATATTCAAATTTCTAAGAAAAGATCAAACAGTCAGGTGGAATGAAAATTTCCAAAAAGCGTTCGAAAGAATAAAAGAATATTTGCAGGAACCTCCAATACTTATGCCTCTAGTTGTAGGGAGACCACTGATCATGTATCTCACGGTTCTCGAGAATTCAATGGGATGTGTGCTCGGTTAATAAGATGAGTCGGGTAGAAAAGAGCATGCCATCTACTATATGAGTAAGAAGTTCACTGGTTGTGAGTCAAGATACTCGATGCTGGAAAAAACATGTTGTGCACTCGGTTGGGCTGCTAAGCGTTTGAGACAATACATGTTAAACCATACAACCCTGTTGATTTCGAAGATGGATTCAATCAAGTACGTCTTTGAAAAACAAGCACTCTCCGGAAGGATTGCCTGTTGGCAAATGGTTTTAACAGAGTACGATATTCAGTATGTTTCCCAGAAAGCCATTAAGGGAAACGTTTTGTCGGAATATCCCGTGGAACAACCAATTGAGGATTATCAGCCGATGAAGTTTGATTTTCCAGATGAAGACGTCATGTTTTTAAAGATGAAAGACTATGATGATCCTTTACCCGACGAGGGTCTAAGATTGGATCTCATTGGAAACTGGTTTTCGACGAAGCGGTTAATTCATATCGCAATGGGATTGGTGCTATTATTACTACTCCTCACGGCTCTCATATACTGTTCACTGCCCGATTGACTTTCGCCTACACCAATAATGAAGTTGAGTACGAAGCGTGCATTATGGGTTTAGAAGAGGCCGTTGATATGAGGATCAAGAATCTGGATATGTGCGGTGACTCAGCGTTAGTCGTTAACCAAATCAAAGGAGAGTGGGAAACTCGTCAGGCCAACCTGGTGCCTTACAGGGATTATGCAAGGAGATTGTTGTCGTTCTTTGATAGAATCGAGTTCCATCATGTTCCAAGAGTCGAGAATTAGATGGCAGATGCCTTGGCCATGCTATCTTCGATGTACAAAGTGAATTTCTAGAATGAAGCTCCAGCCATCACCATTATGTGTCTTGATAGACCTGCTTTTGTGTTTAAATTGAGAAAGCATCAGATGGAAAGCCTTGGTATTTTGATATCAAGCATTTTCTCAAGACTCAGGAATACCCATCTGGGGCATCCAGCAAAGATAAGAAGACCTTGAGGAGGTTAGCCGGTAACTTTTATCTGAACAAAGAGGATGTGCTCTACAGGAGAAATTTTGACATGGTCTTGCTGCGCTATGTTGATGTACTTGAAGCAAACCTGTTAATGGACAAAGTCCACGAGGGTTCTTTCGGTACTCATGCCAATGGACATGCAATGGCTAGAAAATTGTTGAGAGCTGGGTATTATTGGATGACTATGGAATTCGGTTGCTTCAAATACGCCAGAAAATGTCATAAATGCCAGATTTATGTGGATAAGGTGCATGTGCCACCGGCTCCTCTAAATGTGTTAACATCTTCTTGGCCTTTTGTTATGTGGGGAATCGATATGATCGGAACGATTGAGCCTACTTCTCCTAATGGACATTGCTTCATTCTGGTTGCGATTAATTACTTTACGAAGTGGGTAGAAGCGGTGTCCTACACCAATGTCACGAAATAGGTGGTCACCTGATTCATAAAGAAGGACATCTTTTGTCGTTATGGAATTCCTTAGAGAATCATTACTGATAATGGTTCAAATTTGAATAACAAAGTGATGAAGGAACTGTGTCAGAGTTTCAAGATTGAGCATCACAATTCTTCTCCATATCGTCCGAAGTTGAATGGCGCTGTTGAGGAAGCTAACATGAATATCAAGAATATTGTGCAGAAGATGGTAGTAACCTATAAGGACTGGCACGCGATGTTTCCTTTTTCTCTTCATGGTTATCGTACTTCGGTGCGTACATCAATCGGGGTAACTCCTTTCTCACTGGTGTATGGTACGGAAGTCGGCCTGCCATTGGAAGTTGAGATTCTTTCTTTAAGGGTATTGTCGGATGTAAGGCATGACAAAGCTGAGTGGGTGCAAACCAGGTTAAATAAGCTAAGCTTGATTGACGAGAAGAGATTGGCGGCTATTGCTCATGGTTGGGTGTACCAGAGTAGGATGAAGAAAGCCTTTGATCAGAAAGTGCATCCTCGGTGCTTCCAAACAGATAATTTGGTGTTGAAAAGGATCCTTCCTCCTCAGACAGATCACATGGGAAAATGGACTCCTAACTATGAATGTCTGTATGTGGTAAGAAAGGTTTTCTCTGGCGGAGCCTTATTACTATCTACCATGGATGGTGAAGATTTTTCGTCCCCTGTGAACGCAGATGTGGTTAAAAAATACTTTGCTTAAAGAGACCCGCTGGACATAAAAAGAAAAGTCCAGGCAAAAATGGAGCATCCCGGCGAACCATAAAAAGAGAAGGTTCGGGCAAAAATTAGGGACAAAAAGGAAAGATGTAAACCCACAAAGTTGAAAACCTGAAAAGGCGACTTTCGCAAATATGGGAATCTCGGTGGATTGAAAACCCAAAAGGTCGATCCAAGAAAAAGTTAGGGATTTGAAAGCAAACGACTGCGGTCTGCGTTCGATCTGTGAGCTTACGAGCAGTTATCCCGAAGGAAAGGAATCAATCCAGTTGTTGTGGTGAGAATCGTGATACCAAGCTATTGATTAACTTGAATCTTTAATTCTTAAATTCACAACCGGACTTTAATTTATCCAAAAAGGAATGGTTTAAAGAAAGAAAAACCTATAAAAATGCAAAGAAAAAAGCAAGGCTTAAAGCTAAGCAAAGAGAGATCTAAAGGTTCGGGGGTTGGTTATGCCTAGGGTAGGTATTTCACATCCTAAACATCTGTAGTACTCTACAGGAACCTCTTGTTAATATTTTTGTTTGCTAAAGTTTGCTTGCTAAAGGAAATGTGCTAAGGGTAAAGACATAAAGTATATACAAAGTATGTACAAAGTTTGGTAAAGTATGTTCGCGAAGACATCACATCTCGTGCCTATGTATCTTGACGGGAATAGAATCAGAGCAACCGTAGTTCCCCTGGTGGGGTGAGAAACTCTTGACTGTGGTCAAGGTTCCAAAGGGAAAGTAAATGTCTACAGTGAGACACTTACATAGAGTGCGGAGACTCTAAACTAAAGTTAAGTTAGAAAAGAAGGGAATGTCCACGGCGGGACGACTAAATAGAGCACGGCGACTTCGAATCTAAGTTGTAAATGTTAACAGGAATTTATTTGTTAGTGAGGGAGAAAGAAAATGTTGGTTGTTAGTTGGAAAAGGTTGTGCCTACGTATTCTCTTCGAAAAATCAGAGCGTTCGTAGTTCCCCTGGTGGGGATGAGGAACTCTTGACTGTGGTCAAGGTTCCAAGGGGATGTAAGCATTCATAGGGAAGTACTTACATGGAGTGCGACGACTCCTGAATCTACGTTGAGATTTTTATGGTAAAGAATGTCCACTGAGGGACGCTAACATGAGTACGGCGACTCGGATCCTAAGGCTAGGATAAAGGGTAAAGGATGTCCATAGCAGGACGCTAAATAGAGCACGGCGACTCAGATCCTAAGGCTAGGATAAAGGGTAAAGAATGTCCATGACGGGACGCTAAATAGAGCACGGCGACTCCAATCCTAAGGTTAGGATAAAGGGTAAAGGATTTCCACGGCAGGACGCTAAATAGAGCACGGCGACTCCAATCCTAAGGTTAGGATAAAGGGTAAAGAATATCCACGGCGGGACGCTAAATAGAGCACGACGACTCCAATCCTAAGGTTAGGATAAAAGGTCAAGAATGTCCATGATGGGATGCTAAATAGAGCATGACGACTCCAATCCTAAGGTTAAGATAAAGGGGAGAGAATGTCCACAGAGGGACGCTAAATAGAGCACGGCGACTCCAATCCTAAGGTTAGGAAGGTGAAAACTCTAAAATTGGTTTTAACTTTCTCATAATGCAAAGTGTTTCTAAAATAGGATTTTTAGAATTCTTTAAACATTATATAGAAATATGTTACAACACAAGAATTTTTCAAAAAGAACCACTTAAAAATGATTTAAAATGGAGAAGTTATGTGGTTTTTAAGTTTGTGAACAAAAAAACATAAAAATCTAAATGATAAAAAGAATAAAATGCACATGGTAAGACAATGAATCAAACAAGTTTGATTATTTAAACATGTTAAAAAACATGTATAAATAATACAAGATTAATATCACAAGAAAAATCAAGTTACAAGTTGAAAAAGTTTAAGGACATCATGGTAAAAACCCTAAAAACAGTCATGGTAGCATGTGAAATGCAAATGGAAAGTTCACATTTATGAGTTTTAGGTTTACCTCTTGAAGAAATATTAAGCAATAAGAAAACCAGAGATCTTGAAAGCTCTTCCAAGATCTTCAAATTTTCCTAGGATGATGAATAGATGCTCCAAACAACCTCCAAGCAAGCTAGTGGACGAAATGCCTTGTAAATGAAGGACAATCTCCAAAATCCAAAGATTTCAAAGACCAACTCACTAGAACCTTGTTACATAAATATGTAAGTAATTTGGATAGCTTTAATACATCATACTTGATGTGTTTGAAGTGTTTCTTGAGTTGGAAGAAGTTTGGAAATGGTTTTGAAAGGTGTTTTGCAAAAGTAGATTTCGAGGGATTTTGGAAACTTAATGAGATTTTGCAAGAACTTGTGATTGTGTAAGGAATGGAGTTCTAGCTGGTTTCTAGCATGAAACTTGTGTGTTTATGATGTAGGAAGTGAGTTCTATTTATAGCCAAAAGCCTTGGATCAAGGTATGGGTAAAAGTGAAGCAAATTGTCAATTTTAACCTTCCATCATGAAAATCTTTGAGTTTTCCAATGCAATATTCATCTTTGTGTTTAAGCCACTATACTAAGATATTCTACATGCCCCATAGATTTTTATCATCATGATTGATAGGATATGGGGTGACTTGTTGAATTAAAGTTGATGATTTGACAAGGGTAGCCACCTTTTTTCTCTTTCTTCACTATTCAAATTTGCAACTTGCATTAAATAATGATTTCCTTTGATATTTGTGCCATTTTCATGGGAATTGATGTACAAATGTTCATTATCAATATAAACATCATAAATGAGGCTTAATCTTTGATTAGCATCGATTTGGAGAGGTTTTGGAATCAAAAAATCCATGCTGACCTGGTTTTGCCAATGCGAGTTTTTGCCAATTTGTGGACCTCGGTTGTCTCTAACCAGGAAGAGTTATGGAACACAATTGTACTTTTTAGAAATCCCCAATTAGGTAATACAATATTTATGTTTGTTTTAGGAACTCATTCCTCTTGAAACTAGGTCAAAAACTCTTGTGTGGTTAAGGAGTTATGGCTTTGCCCTTTTCAAAACCTAAATTCGTCAACTTTTCGATTACTTCACAATTCTTGATCAATTGGTCACAAAACTTCATGATTAGATATTAAATGATGTTGGGAACATATTTGGCTTCAATTTTGGGTTAAAACCCTGTTGGTCAATGGGTTGACTTTTCAGTCAGACGAACCGAACGATCGAAAACCTTTGCATCGACTGTTGGTTTCGTGGGTCTTCTGAGGCCTTGAAACTTCTTTAGTGGACTTCCCTAATCCATATGAGCTTCATGGACCATAACTCTATAATTGGAACACCTTTTAAATCAAAAGTCAAACTATAGTTGACTTTCCCTAAATAGAAACCCTAATCGGGTGTCCTGGATTGTACTGTTCTTGATCTTTGGGTGACAAACTCAAATTGGACTCATACTTGACCCAATGTAGTATCTTTGATGATGTGGAGAATTGTTTCATGGAGAATAAATCCAATACATTGACTGATTAAACCATCGAAACCTTAATTCCTGACTGTATGGAACCCTAATTCACCTGTATCTTAACAAAGACAAACTTGAAATAGGTTATGGTTAGATAAACAAATGAATATAATCCTAAACTGATGATGAAGATCTAAGGGGTCAAAAATTGGGGTGCAACACTAGTCAATCTTTTCAGAAGGCAAAACACGGGGCACATCAAAGACATACAGGTCATAGCTGAATCGACACATGGTGGTTGTCTACTTCCATGTTGCCGACATTTGTATATATTCTTTTGCTTTTACGCAATTGCCTCTTTTCGGGAATTGCATATGAATTGTAATTTTCCTATTTATAGGCCTTTTATAAATAAAGTATTCACCTCAGTCAAAGAGCTTTCCCTTTCTTGTTTTACTTTTACTGTTTTGTTTGCAAAAAACGTCTGATATTTTGATAAACATTGCAGGTGAAAACAGGAGGCTTTACAGAGCATAATGAAAGCAAATGACTTTGCTTGCGTGGCAAGTGTCATGAATGGTAACTGAGGTAACCATTTCGCATGTGTTCATTCTTTTGTTTTATTGCAGGATGGCAGTTCTCCCCAGCAGATGTGTTCCTCCACGACATTGAAATTATAATACAGATTCATTTCTCCCCTAGCAGAGATTTTGTCTTACCCATAAAGTCTCACTATCAGGTCAGGTATCGCCAGCGGAGGTGTGTAGTGAATCTCCAGCGGAATAGGGTTTTGTCTCCCTGCAAAGGCTAACCCCCGGCGGGGTGGGTTTATTCTCACCTTATTATTCTCCATTGGAGGTAACGTTTTCGACGCCCTCTCCCCAACGGAGTCGACTTTCTGGTGTTTTCCCGGTAGTATCGGTATTCAGGGTTTCTTCCTCGAGCAGAGTTCAGTGTTGATTCCCTCGATGTGACAGATGTTTAGGCGAAGCGTGATCCATTTCTCGGTAGAGTGGAGCTCTTAGATGAAGTATCTGATATTCTCCAGCAGGGTGGAATTTCTTTCCAAGCAGAGTGGAGCTATTTCCCAACAGTTTACTTGACTTTCCTGTAGGGTCGTATTTTGAACGGTTCTCCTCGGTTGAGTGTGTTTATTCCCCATAGTGTTGGAAGGTCGTTCCAGGCGTTTCCCCAGCCTAGGAATTTGATCCCCAGAAGAGTTTTTTACTGGGAAGCCATCCAGGGCATTTTTCTCAGCAGAGTTTTGATTCCCAGCGGAGTGGATTTTTGTTCTCTTTAGGACTGTTGTATCCGAGAGGTGCTTTACAAGGAGGTCATCCAGGGCTTGTTTGTTCCCCAACATGAGTCTGTTTGTACTCGACACATCCTATTTCTCCCTTGCAGACTTGGTCGTTTCTCTCCAGCATTTATGTTGCTGGGGTGGTCCCTTTGCAGTTGCATTTTTTCATAGCATCCTCCCAAATGCGTATTATTTCCATTTCATATGGAGCATTGCGCCATTTTCAAACATATGCATTGAAGCATAAGCCAGGATTGGTACCTTTAAGACCGGTTATCTTTTTAGCAGAGGCTGTTTGATTCAAGAGGTTTTCGTGTTATCCGTGTCAAGGTGGATCTTTAGGTTATTCATGTTGGTGGATTGTTCCCAGTTAGTCGTTTGGTCAAACGTCTTCTTCTTCAGCTGGGTCGTTTGGTTAAATGTCTTCGGTCTCCCCAGGTGAGTCGCTTACGAGTGTTGTCTTCCCTGGTCGAGTTTGTTGGTCAGACACTTCCCCTCAGCAGAGTGGTGGTTGAACCGATGTTCCTTGGTAGAGCCGTTGTGTAAACTTCTCTTATCGACGATGTCTTTACTTGGTTAGTCGGTTGGTTTCGTTGCATGCCTATTCTGGGTGCGTTATTCCAACTTCTTGTTGGTAATTTCTAGGATATGTTATTCCAACTTTTGGTTGGTAATCTTTGATTCCCTCTGCAGAGTCCTTATTCCAACTCTTGGTTGGTGACCCATTGGCGTTTGGATGTTATTCCAATTTTTGATGGGTAATCCTTATTTTCCTCAGCAAAGTCGGGGATTCTAACTTTTGGTTGGTAACCTTTTTTGTGGTCATCTCGTTTTCATTTAGCGTGGTCGAAAATTATAACTTTTGGTTAGTAGCTTCTATCCTAACTCTTGGTTAGTAGCTTCTATCCTAACTCTTAGTTAGTAGTTCTTGTTCCGACTTTTGGTCGATGAGGATTTTTCCTGGCAATCCTAACTCTTGGTTAGTAGCTCTTGTTCCGACTTTTGGTCGATGAGGATTTTTCCTGGCAATCGTAACTCTAGGTTAGTAGCTCTTGTTCCAACTTTTGGTCGATGAGGATTTTTTCTGGCAATCGTAACTTTTGGTTAGTATCTCTTGTTCCGACTTTTGGTCGATGAGGATTTTTCTTGGCAATCCTAACTCTTGGTTAGTAGCTCTTGTTCTGACTTTTGGTCGATGAGGATTTTTTTCCCTGGCAACCCTAACTCTTGGTTAGTAGCTCTTGTTCCAACTTTTGGTCGATGGTGATCTTTTCTTAATGATCCTAATTTTTGGTTAGTAATCTTGCTTCCCAACTTTTGGTTGGATTGTATCCCCTGCATTCATTATTCCAACTTTTGGTTAGTGGTCTTTCGCTTGTTGAGTGTTGTTCCAACTTTTGGTTGGCAATACCTAGCTTGGTCGTCTGTTTGTTTACCAACTTTTGGTTGGTAGTCTTTGGTTCCCCAGTGGGAGTCTGATCCCAACTTTTGGTTAGTAATATTCGGTTTTTTCGTCTTGTTGACGTTATTCCGACTCTTGGTTGGTAACCTTTGTTTCCTGGTTGATGATTCTGACTTTTGGTCAGTATACCTCCCCAGCAAACTCGCCTCGCCATTTAAAATTCGGTTAGTGTTGTGCTGATTCCAACTCTTGGTTGGTAGTGCTTGGTTGTTATCCCTGGAGAGTAAGGATTATCCCGTCTTTTGGATGGTATCTTGGGATGGATGTTTATCATGTACAAAGTTGTCTGGTTAGTTTGCTCTTTCCCTAGTGGAGGAAAGTCATCCGGTTATTTTCTCGCGCGATGCAGGCTGCTTGGTTGATTTTCTCTTGTAACTTCTCGACGGGGTCGTTGTCCCAACTCTTGGTTGGTACCTTTCGGTCGTTTCATCCCAACTCTTGGTTGGTATCCGAGGATTCGTTATCCCAACTCTTTGGTGGTACCTTTTTGGAATGAAGATCGTATTGGATTGTTATCCCCAACGTGTCGTATTCCAACTCTTGGTTGGTATTCGCTGTTTGGCATCCCCGCAAGGTGCAAATTTCCGGGTTCTTTTGTATTCAATCACCTTATACCTTGAATGTTTGAAAGCGGATGCTTTTCATCCCTTCAGGTTCGAGTTGTTTGAATAGGGGCAGCTGTAGCACCCCAAAATTTGCCTTTCCGTTTTAGCAGCATCTGGCTTTTGTTTCTTTGCATTTTCACATTTCTACATTTGCATAGCATTCGTTCTTGAGACACGGGATCAAGGTTTTCCTGTGGTTCAGTTTTCATTTTTGGTGCAAGAGAGGAAATAGCAAGCATCAGAGTCCCTGGCATTTGTTTTGCCCGGCGATCGAACGGCCAATTTTATTTTGTTGCAGGTTATTTTCAGGACAGGAGACAACATTCAGGCTATCCCAAGCATTCTCATGGTTATAGCATTCAAGGATAAGTTTCAGACGCTTAACAGAGCTCAAAACGGTTGAAAACAGGCAAATGTGCAGATTTACCTCTAAAAGGCGTCAAATTCAAATTTTTGAAGGTGTTAACCGATTAACAAAATGTGTTAATTGATTAACCAAATCAAAATCAAGCCAGATTTGAACTTTTGAAAGTGTTAATCGATTAACCCAAAGTGTTAATCGATTAACCAGTGCAGATTTTGCCTCTGCACGTGAATTCTCAAGAGGAGTCACTTTGGGGTCCAATTTTGATCACTTGTGAGTTCATTTTACACCTTGGGAAGGATCTAGAACCATCTTGAATTTTGGTTAATTTCATTTTCCATCCAAATTCCCATTCCTCATTTCAAACCAAATTTCACAAACCACATTCCAAACCTCTCATTTGGATCCAAACCTAAGGGGTATTTAATTAATTTACTCCAAACCTCACAAATTAATCCTCATAATTTCATTCTCATTTCAGAATTCACTCTCATTCTCTCAATTTTCTCTTAACTTCCAAGACCCTCACTAAAGCTCTTCTCACCTTGAAATCCTTGATTCTTCATTGGAATCATTGATTTCTAAGAGTTAAACCTTCATCCTTTATCATCATCATCTCCATTTTCCATTCGATTTTCGTGCAAGCTTGGATCTGAATTTTGAAGTGGATCTAGAAGTGTTTATTTGGAGTAATTTGGCTTAATTTTTGTTGATCATCACTTTTATTACAAGAATTGGCTTGGATCTTGAAGTATTCTGGATTTCTAGCTTAGATCTATTCAATTACATTTGAATCAACACTAACTGAAGCAATTCTTCGCTTCGTAGGTTGGAAATTCTTGATCTGATTCTGTTTTTGAGCTTATATGCATAATTATCATGTTGATCTTCATTTTTGATTGACTTGATTCATTTTGATTCATGTGAATTTTGATTGTGCTGTTTAGATGTGTTTACATCTTGTTTAGGTCACTGTTTTCTAGTTTAATTTCATGCACATTTGTTTACAAGCTCATGTGGATGATTGCTTAAGTGATAAGTTGTTGAAAGTGCTTTTCTACTGCTGTTTTCTGTTGTTGGAACAGTGTTAATCGATTAACCCCTGGTGTTAATCAATTAACCAGATCAAATATTCAATTTTTCAATCCTTTTTTAGTGGTTAATCGATTAACCCCTGGTGTTAATCGATTAACACTATTCCAGCAGGTCTGTTTTGCTGTTTTTCATGCTTGTTTCGGTATTGTTTCACTTCGAATCATCATGGATCAGTGTGATGCATTAGGAGTGAGATGTTTTGGATATATGTCGTTGTTCGTGTTTGCTCAATCATGATTTCGTCGACACGCGTGCTTGCTTTCCACTTGGATGCATACTCTCGTATATGTTGTTCGAAGTGATGTGTGTTTTCTTTTATTTTGCTTGAGTGTGAGAATCGAGTGGTCGAGATGTGCTTGTGGCGGATGCTGCCCCCGCACTTCTTTTCCTCCAACGTTTCTCCGATGATTGATGTTCGATGGTCGTAGGAGTTCGCTTCTCCCATTTCATCTCATCCACTCTCTTTTGTGCTTGCACTTGCATGTTTTCTTGCCTTCTTGTATTTCTTTTTTTGCTCTTGCATCTTCCATTTGCATGCTTGAGGTTGAGATGTGCTTGTGGTGGCTGCTGCCCCACACTTTGTTCCTCCCTCACTTTCATTCTAATTGTGCATTGCATGTTTGCATCACTTACTTGTGACTGATTCTTCTTCTTTTGTCTTCCTTTGCCATGTTCCCTTAGGACTTCTAATCTTTCTTGTTCAAGATTGATTATGATAGACATTAGGTTTGAATCCAGGCATGGTAACATTAGGGTAGATTTTTCCCTTCTAATCCCAACTTTAGGACCACTTTGCATGACAATGTTAGGGCCGAGTTTCCCTTAGACCTTCCGTGCTTCTCTCTTCTCATCTCAAAACTCATTCTATCTCACTTAATAAAGGATAACAAGTGTTGTAAGCTACGAGCCTTAAGCACATGGGAAATGATGAGTGAGGGGTCTCCTCTCGCTTGTCTAAAGTGTTTAGTGTACGTCCCATTTGGGGGCGATATCCGACGCATTCGTTCTCAAGTAATAGTCTTTAGTGCAACGTGAGTTACAAACATAACTCAATTCACTTCTTCTCTAAAAAACACAAAACAAAACATCAAACTTTTTCCTTCGAGGTTAATTGGAAAAACCTTTTGCATGAAAAAGAATGTTGTTAAGCTTTGGTTCTACCGCAAACAGGCATTGTCCCTAACTGCTAGAACGAAGGTTTAACCCTACTCGGTTAAAACACTTAATTAACCTGTGGTTTTATGTCGCCTAAACTATGTTTGCTCTGATTTCTCATACCAGGTGAGGATACGTAGGCACAAGACGACAATGTCTTGGCGAGCAACCTTCCCCCTACCTTTTGCTCGTAGTTAGCCGAACTACGTTGAATCTGACTTTCCCATTGCACGAGGGAGTACGTAGGCACAGAGCGGCGATGCTCTGCCGAGTCTCTTTTCTTTTCTTTTTGTCCTGTGAGCCTGTAGTGTAGATAGATTAAACACACCCTTAGATAGACAACAAGCGTGGATCCTGTTGAGTACGAAGGACGTGAGGGGTGCTCATACCTTCCCCTTGCATAACTGAATCCCGAACCCGAGATTTGGTTGCGATGACCTTGTCTTTTCCTTTTCGTTAGGCTTTCTTCGCTCTGTTGCACCCCAAAATTTTGATCAACCTTTTTCTTTGGCTGGCTTGTGTTTCATTTCATTTCATTTCTTTCTAGCATCTGCATTGCATAGCATTATTCTGGTAACAGGGGATCAAGAGTTTGTGCACCTCAAGAGGAGTCTACTTAGAGGGTTGAGCCTAAGCAAGGGGTGTTACTCAAGTTAGGATGGTAATCAAGTCGTCAGGGATGGACATCGGTCTTGCAAAGAAAGTGTGGAGGTATGTGGGACAACTCCTAACTTGGAGGCCAACTAAAGATCATCAGGGGTTTATGAAGTCATAGTTATGGGTATGAGATGTTGATAAAGCTCGTTGAGTGCCTTGAGGGTCATTGTGGAGCTCATCCAAGTGTTTGTGCTAAGTGTGAAAGGTTATAGTTGAAAGTGTTGCAATTAGGGTTTTCATCTGGCAAATCCTCAATCAACTGTGCAACTGAAGGAGATTGAAACTCAATTCAAAGTCTCTATGGTCATGGGATGTTGTGTTAAGACATATGATACATCATTTCAAGTTCAATTCATCAAGGGTTAAGTGTGTGAGAAGTTACTAAATTAGGGTTCTCAGGGTAAAATCCCCTATTTAGTGCCTGACTTCAAGACCACTTATCTCAAGATAAAAGTTTTATCTCAACTTTTGACCAACATGGAACTTGTAGAGCATGTTCTTAGCTTTAATTTTAGTACTAGAAGTCCTTGATTGGATTTATAGAACCTAAGTTATGATCCAGACAAGTTACAGGTCATCAGAGGGATGTGATTTTGGTCAACAAAAGTCAACCAACTTCCTAGCCATTTTTGACCTAGAAGGATGTTTCTCCTCAATTTTTGTCCAACATGAAAGTTGTAGGTCTTGATCTTAGCTTTCCAAATTGTATTAGAAGTCTTTCATCTGATTTGTAGAACTCAAGTTATGAGGTTTACAAGTTAGGGGTATTTTGGGAAAGTAAGATTACAGGTCATAAAATTATAGGTCCATTTCACCAACTTGCACACTTCAAATGGAAATCTTTTCAACATGAAACTTTCTCCAAATAGGGCCATTTGCATTACCAAGTCATCTCTTGTCATGGTGGGAGCTTGGATTGAAGAATTGGGATTTGAATTTCTCATAAAGAAGGCCTAAAATGAGAATTTGAGATTTAATTGATTTTAAACTTTCTCAAGGCAAGTTTGTACTTTTTTTGAGTGAAAATCATGTTTTAAGAACATTGGCAGTTTTACAATTTTGGTTTGAGGTGTTTAAGTGAGCCATTTTCAAGGTTTCTTCATGTTGAAGCAACACTTTTAATTTCAACCGTTGAGATGGAAACAAGGATCAAATCATGACCATTCAAACTCCAAACACTCCCAGCAGTTGAGATGAAGCATTTTGGAGGCAAATTCATGCCATTTTCGTGCACTTCCATGAGTGAAAAAGTGAGGAAAACGTGAAAATTCATTTGGACCTTATGGACTGAGATTGGGCCTCATTTTGATCAAGGTCCATCATATATAACATTTCCAACCTTCACAAAGCTTCAGAATTGGTTTTGGGCAAGATTTGGAGCAAGAACAAAGTGGAAAAAGTGAGCAAAATTCAATTTTCGAATTCTCAGATTTACTCCATTTCAAGGCAAATTGAAGGTTGCAAAAGCTTTATTATGGATCATTGAACGTGTTTGGATCGTTTTCTTCAAGATTTAGCACTTGTTGAAGGCTGAGTGGAAGTTCTCCACTAGGTAACTTGAATTCAACCTTACACTCTCAATATGCCATGATTCTCTGCCATTTTTGTTGCATTGTGATCCATGAACCATGTAGATCTTTGTTGATGTTCTGGATGTTAATCGTTGATGTTCATGACGTTTGAAAAATGGAGCTCCGAACTTTGTTGATTTTGTATGAACTGTTTTTGCATGTTTTTGACTCAATCTTGCTTGATCTATAACCTCCATGACATAAGGGTGATGTTAGAATTAATTTGGAGAAGTTTTGGTGAACTTTTATTTTCGTGCACCAACCTTGTTGTTCGCTTTTCTCCCTAATGGTGCAAGATAAATGGAAAGTAATGGAAGATATGAGATCCTCATTCCACGTAGATGAATTTCCATATAAGAAACGTCGAAAACGGTGAAGAAACGAAGAAGTTATGTTGTTGGAAGCAAGCTGCAGTGGCCGGAAATTCGGGGAAGACGACCGGAAAATTCAGTCCGGCCGGCCGCCTCCCCCCAGTGAAAATGCATATGTGGCGGCTTGTGGTTCATCCGTTGTGATGACTTTGCGCACGAACGGTTGTGATCTAGAGTGTACCGTGTTCCATCTTGACTTGCTAGACATGATTATTACTCAAATTCATTTAATGACATCGCATGCTGAATTTTAGAGAATTTCGTTAGGCCTTATTCCCTCCTCATTATGCACACCCCCTTTGAGGCCCAGTCCACACTTTTGCCTTGACTTGTTTGCTATTCATACCACTGTTTTGGCATTTAATTAGTATTTTCGTTTTAAATTCTGCTTTGTGTGCTGTTTCATTTTAATTCAAATAAAATAGTTCCAATATCCTAAAAATTCTCCAAAAATAATTTTCGTGAACCTTGAGATGTCTAGTATTTTCTGGATATTTTTATTTTATTTTTTGATTTTATTTTCTATTTTAAAACGAATTAAATGTTGGGATTGTTTTAGTTGAATTAATTGAGATATTGTTTGTTCTTTAATTTGTTTCTCTCATTTCTTTTTTATTCAATGATTAAAAATCATTCCTCATGTTCACCATGAGTTGAGAGATTTTTAAGGACCATTTTGCCCCTGGTGGGTTGACTTTTGGGTTGACTTTTGTGGCTTTTCTTTTTGCCTTTGTTTCTCCCATTTCAAAGTGGTACCTTCTAATGAATTTTTCTTTTGAGAGTGCTTTGAGGGAACTTCTTCCTTGTCCTTTTGGGCTCTGTTTTCCAACATGTTTAGATACCTTGTTGATTTTATTTGTTAACTTTCGGACCTTTTTCCTATTTTTGAGATGACTTGCAAGTTAAGTCACCTCTAAGGGAGGTTCACACAAGTATATGACCTAGTTTGAATTGGAAATGACTTCTATGGATCCAATAAGCTCTAAACTCTTCTTGTTTCACATTTTATACATGTTGAGCTTGCTGTAGGTTCATTTTTAGGTCAAAATTATGTTCATTGCTTGTTGGTTTGTGTGTTTATTTTCATGTTTTTCAATGTTGTTTGTTTGCCTTCTGTGGTGCATTAGTGTGGTTTGCTCTTGTTGCATTTCTTCTCCTCTTCTCTTGCATTTATTCATATTATGGCTTGAGGTTGAGATGAGCTTGTGGAGGCTCCAGCCCCACACATATTTCCTCCCTCACTTGGATTGCATCCTTGCCTTCCATGTTTGCATTTCATGTTTGCATTCTTATGCATGTTTCTTTCTTCTTCCTTTGTCTTCTTTCCCTTAGGACTTCTAACCTCTCTTGTTCAAGAGAGGTTATGATGGAAATTAGGGTTCTAACCATGCATGATAACATTAGGTAGTTCCCTTTCAAACTCAACTTTAGGTGCACTTTGCATGACAACTTTAGGATTGGATTAGTTCCCCTTTAGTGCATCCTTTCTCTTCTCATCTTCAAACAACTTTAATTCACTTAATAAATATAATGAATGTTGTGCCATTAGCCTTGTACTTGGGAAATGGTGATTGAGTGGTTACCTCTCAATTGCCTAGAGTGTTTAGTATACGTCCTTAGGACGATATGCGGCGCATTCGATCCTAGGTTTTAGACTTTGTTACAACATACATTATGAACACTCTAATTCAAAACACTTCTTCCTTAAAAAAACACAAAAACAACTCAAACTCTTTTTCACCCCTTGGGGTCTTAATCAGGAAACCCTTTTAATAAGCAAGAGTGTTGTTAACTTTCAGTCCTATCGCAAACGGTAACGCCTAAGTCTCTAATGGTCGAGCTGCATACACCAAACTGCTAGAACTGTCTGTTAACCTTACTCGGGTAAAACTTTTGAACCAACATGTGTTCTTTTTTAACCCGAACTACGTTTGCTCTTATCTTTCATACCAGATGAAAGTATGTAGGCATGAGACGCGATGTCTCGGAGAGCAACCTTCCCCCCTTCTTTAGCCGTAGTTAGGCAAACTACGTTGACTCTGACTTTCTCATTGCACGAGGGAGTACGTAGGCCCAGAGCAGCGATGCTCTGCCGAGTCAGTTCCTTTTTATTTTTCTTTTGTCCTTAAGCCTTTAGCTAGATAGTCTTAACACACCCTTTTAGATAGACAACAATGTGTAGATCCGGACGTGAGGGGTTCTAATACCTTCCCCTTGTGTAACTGACTCCCGAACCCAGACATGGTTGCGATGACCTTGTCTTTTCCTTTTTCTTTAGGTTTTTGCGATCGTTTCCTTTCCCTCTCTTTGGGATAAATAACGGAAGTGGCGACTCTTCTATTTTTTCCGCCGGTTGTTTTTCACAGTAGCGACACCCTCGTTTCCTTTCCCTCTCTTTTGGGATAAATAACGAACGATGGTGACTCTTCTGTTTTCCGCCGGCTATTTTTTGCAGTTGTGACATACAACCATAATTTTTGCCAAATAATGTATTGTCTGTTTGGCAGGTTTGGAATGTGAGCCTGTAAAGAATAGCCATGAAGATTTGTCGAGTTTTCCTTGAAATCCTCAAGATTTGGGCATTCTTTAAGTTTTTAGATGTATTGTTCTTTATATTTCTTAGTGTTTATCCGTGTTTTATAGTGAAGTTAAAAATTACGGTTGGTGTTGTAGGTGCACTACTTGTGGTTGGACTGGGGGCTATATGCGAGTTTACACGCGAAAGGAGTTCCAAGAAGAAAGAAATCTGCAAAGGTCCTGTTATTTTTAGGAAAATATGGTCTAGCAAACAAAGATGTAAAACTATGGTAACATGTCAGGGTTGGGGTCTAGGTCGATGTCTAGGATGTTATTTGTAAGATGTCACCTTGTATAACCTTGTAACCTTGTTGTAATTCTTAAATGTTAAAAAAACTTTGTTCCTTCTTTATTATCAACACACGTAGGCTTTATCTTGGCATAATATAATGAGAAAGTCTACCAAATACATCTAAGAGCCCGGTACGGTTCTTGTAAAGAAATTTGGTCAGAGTGACCTAGTGGAGAATGAATTGTACTTGCTTTAGGTACATAAGTGAAGCTTGTACCATCTCCTAATTTGTCCATTTAAACCTTGCATACTTGCATTCTTTTTGGATTCAACCCCATGATGCTTTTGAAAAGTGAGTTTTTGGATCTTGAGATAATGACTCAAGCATATTAGACTTGTCACATATACTTGAATTAGTAAAATTGGACCACATTGGAGAGATTTGGAGACTTGTTAAATCATGCAAGCGACTTCATGTTTAGGGCTAGTTGTGACTCATTTTGCAAAATACCTCCTAAACTTGGGATTCCATTAACTCTTGAATTTGGAATGATAACCCGAATCTTGGATTTTGGCATAATGACTATGATATAATGAGTAAATCTTTATAACTTCTCTTGCACTAATGGCTTGAATGAATAATATGAATCTTGAACTTAAGCTTTAATTATTCTGGGGCCCTTTATCTGAAACTCTTGAGAAACTCTGAGGAAACGACCAATAGAAAGATCTCTGGATCTCTCTAATCCAACGGTCACCTTGTGGTATTTGACTGTACGAATCTATACTTGATGGTATTGTACCTGCGTGAACTAGTTAGCCGCAATAAACATAAATATGAAATTATAGAGCCAAATAACGCAAGAATCACACAGAGAGGTGGGATCTTAAAGTCAAAAATTAGGGTGCTACAATAGGAATTTGGAAAAATCTCGAATACCCGTCAAGATAGAAAAAATAGGAGTGTCTGGCTAAACGTTCCAGCATTTGATCTATAAATGATAGAGGGAAATGGACTTTTCTAGTAGCTTTGTTCAATTTCCTATAATCTATACACATACGCCATCCTCCTTCTATCCGCTTTGCTACATGTTCTCCTTTCTCGTTCTGCACGACTGTGATGCCTCCCTTTTTAGGTACTACATGCACAGGGCATACCCACTTACTATCTGAGATTTGATAAATTATGCCCGCTTCTAGTAACTTAAGAACTTCCTTTTTTACAACATCACTCATTATAGGGTTTATCCTTCTCTGATGTTCTCTAGAGGGTTTTGAGTCTTCCTCAAGTAAAATCTGGTGCATGCACACGGATGGACTTATACTTTTTAGATCAGAGATGTTATATCCTAAGGTTGAGGGATATTTATGCAAGACATATAAGAGCTGTTATGTTTCTCCCTGGTTTAAGGTAACACTGACTATAATTGGACGATTCATTTCTTCGTCCAAGAACTCGTATCTTAGATTCTTGGGTAGTTCCTTAAGTTTTAAAGCTGGTTTCTTGGGGCATGGTAATGGATCAGGGGTAAGGATAAACATGCGTGTAGATTATCATCAATGTAGGGTTCCATAAATCCATCATCTTCCTTTATGAATGTTCAAGGTAGCATGATGGTTTCTTCTTGTTCTAGTTCCCTTACGCATTCATCAATGATGTGTATGGCATAACATGCATCTATTAATACTGGTGCCATAAGAAACTTTGACATAATGAATTCTATCTTTTCATCACCTACCTCAAAAGTCAACATCCCTCTCATGACATCTATTATGGCTCCTGCGGTTGATAAGAATGACCTACCTAAGAGGATTGGGATGTCATTATCTTCTTTAATGTCCATGACAACGAAGTCAGTAGGGATGAATAACTGACCGATCCTGACTGGGACGTCTTCCAATATGCCAACCGAATACTTGACGGATCTATCGGTTAACTGAAGAGACATCTTTGTAGGCTGTAATTTTCCTAGTTTTAACCTTTCAAAAACTGCCAGAGGCATTAGGCTTACACTGGCTCTTAAATCTAGGAAAGCTTTATTGATGACATGACTCCCCAAGAAACAAGGTATGGAGAAATTTCCAGGATCTTTCTCCTTTTTGGCAAGTTTATTTTCGGAAATAGAATTGCATTCCAAAGGTTTTGGATCGTCAAGTCTACGTTTGTTGGTAAGAATGTCTTTGAGTAATTTTGCATATGATGGTATCAGGGTGATGGCTTCTGTGAAAGGGATCTCCACATGAAGTTTCTCCATTACTTTAATGAATTTATGATATTGGTTATTGATCTTGGTTTGTTTGTTAGTGTTTGTGGATAAGGTATAGAAGGCCTATATGGCGGGGGTGGTTCGCTAGTTTTTTCTATAATTTTTTCTTTGTCTTGGTTTTTCTGTTTTTCAGATCCAATTGGTTCCTCTACTTCGTTTGTGAGTACCATGCTTTCCTTAGAAGTTTTGGGGTCGCTCAATGTCGGGTTAACTGGTTCGTCGTAAGCGGTCCCACTTTGTAAAGTAATTTCATTGGCTTGCCCTCGGGGGTTTTGTTGAGGTTGTCTAGGGAATTGCCCTCTGGGTGTAGTTTCGGGGGCTTGTTTTAGAGCTATCTGAGATATCTGGGTTTCAAGCATCTTATTGTGGGTGACTATTTGGTCTACCTTAGTTCCTAACTGAGTAATCAGTTCATTCACATGAATGTTCTGGTTTAAGAATTCTTTGTTTTGCTGGGTTTGAGCCGTAATGAAATTTTCCATGATTTTCTCAAGGTTTGGCTTAGGTTGCACAACTTGCATAGGCGGGTTTTGTCTTTGAGCTTGGAAAACCGAATGGTCTCGGAGGTGCAGGGTTTTGGATAGGGTTGTTGTTTTTGTAGGAAAAATTTGGATGATTCTTCCATCCAGGGTTGTAAGTGTTTGAAAATGGGTTCCCTTGGGTATAGTTGACCTCTCCTGAATCAATTTCATTCAACAGATTGCACTCTGTTGATTGGTGTCCTTTGGCTCCACATAATTCACATTCTTATTGAGACTGCTACTGCAGTAACTGGGTTTGCGTACATACGTTCGACCTTAAGGGCCAAAGCGTCCTTTTTGGCTTGCATCATGTCTATAGAACTTATCTCATGTATTCTTCTCTGGGCTTCTTTCTTCTCTACCGTTGCTTGCTCTATCCCCCATTGGAAATGGTTTTGAGCCATATCCTCAATGAGAGCGCAAGCTTCCAAGTAAGGTTTATTCATCAGAACGCCACCTGCGGCAGCGTCGATGGTCATCTTAATGTTATAGTGAAGTTCATTATATAAGGTGTGAATGATTAGCCATGATTCCAGGCCATGGTGTGGACATATTCTCAATAGGTCTTTGTATCTCTCCCAAGCCTCGAAGAGTGATTCACCTTTGTTTTGAGTGAATTTGGTTATTTGGTTTCTAAGAACAGCTGTTTTGCTTAGGGGAAAATATCTAGCGAGGAAAAGACTCCTAAGGTCTTCCCAAGTTGTTATAGAATTGGCTGGAAGGGAATCTAACCACGTAAGGGCTTTGTCTCTGAGGGAAAAAGGAAATAGTCTCAGACGAATCGCCTCAGGAGTAGCAACATTGGTTTTAAAAGTGTTAGCTAATTGGATAAAGGTTTTTAAATGTTGATTCGGGTTCTCAGTAGGGAGACCCGCAAATTGGTTTTGTTGTACTAATTGTAATAGGGAGGATTTTAGTTCGAAATTGTGAGCAGGAATATTGGGGTTCACAATACTAGAACTAGGTCTGTCTTTGGATGGTTGGGCGAAATCCTTAAGGGGTCTTTAGTTATGGTCTTCGACCATAGTTTCCTTAATTCTACGAAGTAAGAGACGTGTGCGAGTGTAACGTCCAGATTCCTCTAAAGGATCTATAAGACTACCAGTGCTGTGAGTTCTTTGCATTGACCAGTAGGTAAAACCTTAGTCTAGACGGTGTAACAACAGGGTACGGAATTTTGACGTAATTGGTCCCCGGCAACGGCGCCAAAAACTTGATGCTAGATTTTCGCAAGTATACGAATAGCGTCAGAGTAATACAAAATATTATCGATCTCATAGAGACCAAACGTCAATCTATCGATTACTATTGTTACGATTTTTATCTAAGGCAAATCAATTGGGAATTCGTGCGTGTAGAGTGAAAGTAAAGTACGAGAATAAATTTAATATTAAAAAAACAGGCTTGATGTAATTCACATAGTTGGGTAGTATTCCAAGTGCGTATAAATAGAACGTCTTATAAGGTAGTGTTTTCTACTCGTGAAAAGAAATAATTTAATGGGATCTGTAGCTTTTGCGTATTCGGAACCGAGTTTATCCCCTAATCGATCCCTCTTATTGTCACTTATAAAAAGGCACGCATTGCATTAAAGTAATAAACCTATTTTTAAGAAATATAGTTTCTTAACTTAGTTGAAAAGTATTTTGACCTGGAGATCTTAACAAAAAGAGGTTCATGTGAACCGGATTTTAAACCCATAAACGCGTCCGAAAGTAGTTTTAAAATCCTTTTTCTAAAGTATTAAAGACTCCTACTTAACTGGACCAAGCGATTTCGCTTCCTTTGAACAGTTAAGACTAACCAAGTTTAACTAAAGGTTGGACGACTTTCGATCTTATCCAACATAATTTAAGTACATAAAATTTGTGTTAAAAGTCAGAATAACCCCTAAGTGATTCTATCTTCAGCTGTATGGAATACCACTTTAACTATGATCCTCACATCCTAACCTTTAAGACTTAGCCGGACATGGGAATGTAAACAGACATGATAAATAGTGTGATAATTAAAGTGCGAGTAAAGAAAGTGCGGGAAATAAAGTGTGAGTAAATAAAGTGCGGGAAATAAAGTGCGAGGAAATAAATGTGATAAATAAGTGCGGAAAATAAACAGAAAGTAAAATAGAAACCTGCTCCAAACGGGAGATTTTAAATCTGGTACAACTTGAAGGAAAAGACTGGAAAGAAAATGGTGGCCGGATTAAGTTCTACCAAAGTGCTCCAAACCCGATTACAGACTCGATTAGAAAATGTGATAACTTCCCGATGTGAGAAGTTTATCACTTTACAACAGATGACAGTATATGGCTTGAGTTCTGTAACTAAGCTTGGATGCTTAGAAATGAAAAAGAAATCATTTATTTATAGGCTAGGAAAATACAAGGAAAGACTAGAATGCCCCCCAACTTCTTTTGGGAGGGAAAACGAAATACAAGGGTGGCACCCGCCATACCTTAATGGCGCCCGCCATGTGAACTAGAGGAGGAAGAAGTGGGAGTCGTGGCAGTTGTCAACAGTTGGTCTCTTATCCAAGTTATGGCATCCCCTATGGTGCCTACCATGGTGAGTGCCATGTGTACAATTCCCTAAAAAGCCGGCCTTTCTTGCTTGTTTTTCTTCATTTCTTCTCGAGGAGCTCTGGAAATACAAAATCCTGAAAATGAAACAAAATAGATGAACCTAATATGTTAGATCATATCTCACATGAACCATTGTTTGATAATCTGATGAATTCTAATATTGAATAAATCGACCTTAAATACACATTGACTGAGAAATGGCCACTGGTGCGAGTAACTCGAAATAGAGGGAAGCTCCTGATGGTTTGACCAAGATTAGGTCAAACTTTTGTCTGATCTTAACTGTAACTGAATAACTACACCTGCCTTGAAGTTATACCATCATCCCTAATAAACTTTACTTCCTATCCATGATGAGAAGTAAACCTTGATCCTAACCCAGCAGGATATAAGCTTGCCAACAAACATGAGCCAAGGAAATGATGAAACCCTAGGCCCTCGATGCCTGCTGATTCTTGAAGAATGTAAGCCTGATACTTAATGATATGATTCAGAGAAACTCTCGATCCTATGTCTTAGAAGATCCATGAAAATTATGACTATGAGTTATGACGTAATGATGATGCTAATGAACATGAAGCAAAATCCAGTTAAGGTTAGAAAAAGTGAGGGGAAATTTTGGGGTGCAACAGCTGCCCCTATTCAAACAACTTGGACCTGAAGGTATGGAAGGCAACCGCTTTCAAACATTCAAGGTGCAAGGTTATTGAATACAAAACGGAATCAAGAAATTTGCAAACTGCGGGAACAGACATAGTAAAGTGATTGCCAGCCGAAGGTAGACTTAAAAAATAGTGGGTACCAACAAAAAGTTGGGATAACCGACACAGTAACCGATCAGAATGATAACAAGGGCTACTAACCAAAAGTCAGGATCACCATAGAATGATATCCGAAAGTTGGAGTAGAAGCTACTAACCAAAATTTAGGATCGCCAATAAAAGATTACCAACCAAAAGTCAGAGTAAAAGCTACTAACCAAAAGTTAGGGTCACCAAGATGTCTATTGGATGCGAACTTAACAAAAAAATGGGGCCTACCAACTAAAAGTCGGGATAACGACTCCGCAGGGAATAAAAGAAGATCCACCAACCAAAAGTTGGGATAAAAAGCTATTAACGAAAAGTTAGGATTGCCAGAGAAAGGAGACTACCAACTAAAAGTTGGGATGACGACTCTGCAAGGGAACAAAAGAGGACTAACAACCCATAGTCAGGATAACATCCACAAAACGACGGACTACCAACCAAAAGTCGGGATAACATCCACAAAACAATAGACTATAAACAAAAAGTTGAGATAACATCCACAAAACGACGGACTACCAACCAAAAGTTGGGATGACATCCACAAAACAATGGACTACCAACCAAAAGTCGGGATAACATCCACAAAATGACGGACTACCAACCAAAAGTCGAGATAACATCCATGGGGTAAGTAGGAAGTAGAATCAACCAATTTACAACCTAAAAAGAAAACTCCATTGGGGAAAGAGAAACTTAAACAAGAAAACTCTGTTGGGGGAGGAAAAGCAAGATGAGAGCATGATTTGCTGGGGCCGGGTACCACAAAGTCTCATGAATTATGTCGTTATCTGCTGGAGAGATGTTTGGCAACAAAAATATCAAACATGGCCTATGCTTCACATGCGTATGTTTGAACATGGCGTAATGCTCCATACGAAATGGAAATGCTACGCGTGTGGGAAGATGCTATGAAAAAATGAAAATGCAGAGGAGAACCACCAAGAAAAGGTGTTGAGAAGAATGACAAGCAAACTCAGTTGAGGAATATGCCCTGAACGGCCTTTCGGAATAGAACTCTTCTGGGGACAATTCCATTCTGCCAAGAATTGAGAATAATATTCATCGGGAAGTTGTCCCAAAGAACTTACTTTGAGGAATAACAATGACCATTAGACTCTTCTACGGATGTCTACCATTTCTGATTTACTTGTCGAGGGAATCAACATTAATCTCTGCTTGAGGAGAGAAGTCAATAACATAGATCCCGTCAGGGAACATTGTTAAGTGTACCCTGCTGCTGGGGAATAATCTCAATCTTACCCTGTTGGGGATAAGTGCACATCACTGTTGGTAAGTACTTCTGATTTGACAACAGTACTCTGTGGGGATACAGAATCTCTCCTATGGAGAAGTGGGGTCAATCGAGCCTCATGTCAAGGAATGTGATAGCATGTGAGCCACTAGGAATACAGTTGGGCTTTTGGTTTAAGGGTGGGACCAAATTTATGGTGATTGGGATTTTTATGGATTTATTTTTGGTTACCAACGAAAGTGGACTTTGAAGGGGAACTGCTAGACGAGAACTGATATTTGTGGGTAGACTACCAGACGAGAATTGGTGGCAAAAGGTTAAGTTGTCAGACGAGAATTGACTTCTAGTTTTGGTATCAGACAAGAACTGATTTATGGTTTTCCAGGCGAGAGCTGGACTTTGAAACTGTGTTTACTGAAGGGTTGGTCAGACGAGAACTGGTTTGAAGGTTTGCCAGACGAGAACTGGACTTTGGAAGTGTTTCCAATTAAAAATTTCTGACAGGTAACAGGTTCAAGCTGTGGGATGAAGATCCAATGACACTATACAAGGATAAGAATATTCCCACAATTGGAAGGGATTCTCTTTTATAGAAATGCCTTTTTAGAAGGTTAAGTTTATGATGAGGTGATGGCTCGATTCCCTGACACTTGTCTTGAACTCAATAGTTGCTGACAAAAATGAACTTGCTCGAGTAGCTTGCCCCAATATGATCTTTGGGAAAGTTCATTTTGAAAAGAAAGTAGCTTGCCATGAGACGGCCTCGAGATGGCTTTCCCCAGAATTATGAGTCATGAAAAGGTCCTTCCTTAATTAACCGACTCTCATAGTTGTTGCCTTCAATATACTCTTGAAGTAGCTTACCCCTGAAAGAGCGTTGAAGCGACTTAACTCGTCCTGAATGAATATTGGAGGGATATGTCCTCAAATCAAAGAAACTTTGGGTGGCCTTCCCCTGATTGGAGAAGTCTTGAGATGATTCACTTCTGATCAACTGGTTCTTAGATGATTTACCCCATAATCAACCAACGGTTGGGGATTTGCCTCAGACTGGCTGATTCCAAATTTGTGGGATGACAATGCCCCAGATCCATAGGGCTATAAAGTATACTCAATTTTGATCCAGACTGCTGAATGATCCAGTCCTGTTTGATTTCTCCCTGTTGGGATTTCCTCGATGCCAACTAATGACCTGCGATTAAAATTGTTTATTCACGAATGGTAATTTTAATGCAAAGTTCATGCAAGTTTTGAAAGAAATGTCATTTATTAAGTGTCGTGATAGTGAGACGAATGGACCGTTAGTCTAAACATTGTGCTAATTTGATTAGTGTAAAAGATTTAGCAAGGATAATGACACTGATGCTGATGAGTAGCAAATATGTGAGGAGTCAGTTTACGCAACCTTGTGATAATATGCTTTCAGAATAAACCTCACCTCAATTAGGTCTTTCAAGGGTTATAACGTGGTTCGGTTTATGGTTATAAAACAAAGGATATTTGGCTCACAGTATGATTTGTACCCACCCCTTCTCCGTGATGATCTCCAATCCTACATTCAGCTAACTTGGCATAAACGCTCACCTTCAAAAGGTTTGTTGAATGGTAGGAGTGATGGTTGAGAAACCCACAAGGTTTCGGAGTGACAGTCACTCGCTTTTTTGTCTTTGGTGTCTGGAGTTACATGACTTTGTTCTTCTTCAGGGTTTTTTCTTTCGGGATCCTTTCTTCTTATTCTTTTGTTCCCTAATTTTTGCCTGGACTGATTATTTTTTTTTTCCAAAATTTTTTTTGTCTTGAAGTCCAGCGGGATGCGCTTATTTTTCCTAACTTTTTGCTTTCAATTTTGTTTTTAACTTAGCGGGCTTTTTTCTTTTTTTCCTTTGAAACAAGTCGTATGACACTGGCTGTCTTAACTCCTCTGAAAGGGCTAGTGTTGTCTTACTCCTGGTTGGTGAGGTACAACCATCGTGGTTAATGAGGTAAGACCTCTTGAGAGGGATAAGATGTGATTGGTCCTTAAATAGGGACACTCCTCTATAAAATTTGAATGCTCGGTCAAATTAACTAACGACTACCCTACCCCAGGTTCAGATGTGAGGGTTTGAAAGTCCAAAAGAAACTTCTACTTCTAGGCTCGAAGTGGTTAACTAGGAACTAACTCTTTATCTCTCCGGTGTTTAGGGGATTTGAAACAATACATGTACGTCATCAGCAGGATTTTATCCGAAAGCATACGATCGGAAATTATGAGTATTCAATTTACGTCATCCTCCCTCCAATATTTGCTAAAATAACAATGATAAAATGGAGTGGATGAGAGGTGTATGTCTGTGCTTTGCAATAAATAATAAAAATGAGCGAATGCAATATGATTGATTCAGAAAACTCATAATCACTTCATTAATATTACCATTCAAAACAACAATGTTTAAAAACAAGTAGTATTTAACAGAAAGTAAACTACAAATGAAAATAATAAAAGTTCCCAAGGACTGCCAATGTTGAGGATGTCTTCCTGTCTGGACCACTGGCTTTTGGAGATGACTCTTGAAATCTTCGAGCTTTATACACCTGACAGATTGATATGGACAACCAAACTTCCTTCTGGAAAATATATGTACCCATTGTCAATCAACCATTACACCTCAGCTTGGAAGGCTTTGTGTCGCTACTGCGAAAATCGAGGGCCGGCAATGACAGAAGAGTCGCCACTGTGCGTTATTTATCCCAAGAGAGGGAAAGGAAACGCTCAGAGAAAACCTAACGAAAAGAGGGATAAGATCGTTCATCGCAACCAAATCTCGGGTTTGGGAGTCGGTTACGCAAGGGGAAGGTATTAGCACCCCTCACGTCCGTCGTACTCGACGGGATCCACGCTTGTTGTCTATCTAAAAGGGTGATTGAAACTATCTAGCTACAGGCTTGAGGACAAAGGAAAAAGAAAGTGACTCGGCAAAGCAACGACGCTTTGTGCCTACGTATCTCATCTGGAATGAGAAGTCAGAGTCAACGTAGTTCGACTAACTACGGGTGAAAAGGGGGAAAAGTTGCTTGCCAAGACATCGCGTCTTGTGCCTACGTACTTTCATCTGGCATGAAAGATCAGAGCAAACATAATTCGGGCTAGAGGGGAACACAGATTTGTTCAACTTGTTTTTTAGGCCCGAGTAGGGTTAACAAGTAGTTCTAGCAGTTGGTGTATGCAGCTCGAGCATGGGAGACTTAGGTGTTACCGTTTGCGATAGAACTAAGAGTTAACAACACTCTTTTCCTGAAAATATTTTTCTGATTAAAGGCCCTAAAGGGCAAAAAGGGTTTGAATGATTTGTTTTTGTGTTTTTTAGAGAAAGAAGTGTTTTTGAATTGGTTTGCAATTCATATCGCACTAGAGACTATGACTTAGGAGTGAATGCATCGCATATCACCCAAAGGGTGCTATACTAAACAATCAAGCCATTGAAAGGAAACCTTCCAACAACCATTTCCCAAATAGCTTAAGGCTCGTAACGTACGACATTCACTAACCTTTATTAGGTGTTTTATGATTGCTTTGAGGTGAGAAGAGAAAGACTCGATCTAAGGGGAAACTGGACCCTATAGTTATCATGTACAATGCTCCTAAGGTTGGGATGAAAAGGGAGAATTAACCTAATATTATCATGCGATGGATTGAACACCTAATGTCTCTAGTACTCCCATCCTAAACTGAGGGACTAGGAATCCTAGGGGGTCCATGGTGCGAGGCCAAGTAAATATCACATAAATCAATCACAGATGAAACAGGGAAAAAAGGAAATTACGATTCGAAATGAAAATGATAAAATAAAAAACGGAAAATAAAAATAAGATAATAACATAGCAGAAGAGATGGGGAATAAAAATAACACCATAAAATGAAAGAAAGGATTTATTTTTTTGGGATTTTATAAAATTTAAAACTATTTTTAATATAAATTAAAGAGAAATAAAATAAACATGTTAAAATAATAAAAAGATGATTTTTGGGTTTTTTTATATAGTATTTAAAGAAACTAACAAAAGAAAATAAATAGAATAAACATAAAATAAAACAAACAAAAGGCTAAAAAAGGAAGTTCCTCCCTTAGGAGTTGAACCCATGACCAAGGAGTTCCAGGCTGAACACCAAGGCAGCCCAACCAACCATCAGCATGTGAAGAAACAAAGGGGAAAGGAGAATAAAACATAAAATGTTGGAAAAAAACATGAAAATGGGCAAAATTCGTCCCCCCTGGGGATCGAATAGGTGACATGGTAGTGAAAGGCAAGGCAATTAACCACTAGGGTGGCGATACATCCGTGTATTTAACCACCCCAAAAATACAAATATCTAAACAAAGTGAATTTCGGGCAAAACAACAAGGCAAATCGTCCAAATACGTTTTGATTCATAGCTTTCTCATACCTCAACCAAACTGGGCAAACCTTATATCAAAATTAATCAGAATCACGTGAGGAAGAAAATGGCATTATCAATTTTTTCAAATAAAGCACACACAGAGAAATTCGAATGCTTATGCAAAGAGATGTTTTGTGATGCGTTTTGAAATTCATGAACCAGCTAAATGCAGACAGTCCAAGCTTCACACATGCACGTGTCTTAAATATGCATTAGATCAAATCCCAACAGTAATGTAGATCAAAAAATCAAAGGATAAGAGTTTGACATATGAGTTGCTATCATGAACATGAGTTGAAAATGAACAAATAATGCAGTAGGCCCAACAACCAATCTTACAAGATCAAAACAAAATTTCGGCAAGGTTATTTAGTTCAGACAATCAACAAGGCAATGCATTTTAATTCAAAACAATAAACAGGAACAACCCTGCAAAACTGATATGGTAATATTACACATCTAACCTGGCCTACACAAGCAGCCCAACAAAATTGTTCTAAATAGTAATAACAGGCCAAATTATCATGACAACCAACCAACCACACTCTAAAAAGGTAATAAACTAGCTCACTGCAAACTCCAAACGAGATCTGCTACCACAAAGTGAGCAAGCACAAGTCAATTTCCACACCAAACCAGTTCAAACAATTAACATGCTAAAGTCTAACATCATCCAAGTGGTTCACATTTCAATCTTGGCATGGACTCAAGCTGACACAGCCTGCTCTCATTGGTGTAATATCTTTTGACAAAACCTGAGCAATACCAAAACCTTGGCATTCTATCCATTGAGGAATCCAACTTACAGCCCCAAACTACAGTCAACAGCACTCAAACAAAACCCCTAACAGCAGTGCTAACAAAAAACAAGAGACTTAAATGACAGTCTCAAATCTCAATGCTCTTGACAGTCCTCATGACAACTCCATGCCTACCTATCAAATGCTAGATGAATCCTCCTACCATCAGTCTAGCACAACAGTCATCAAGACTCAATCAAAACCCCTAACAGGTGCTCTTTGCATAAATTATGATGCATACATTCAACAACGGCCACAAAAATTTGGAAAACAACATATCAGTCGTAAAATCGCACATAGGTTAAATACTCAAAGGTTTGATCAAACAAAAACCCAAAGCTAATGATGAGTACTAGGCTGCAGAGTATGTTGATACAAACAGAAAACGTAACATGATTTTGTGGTGTGTGTCCAACAGTGGGTCAAGCTAAGCATTCATCAATGAGAACAACAACCAAAATACTGTCATCTAAATAGTAACTAACACATGACCAAAGTTTGAGTTTACACAAACCAACAGCATGAGAGACAAGTCTTAAAATCAACAGGCAGAGAAAAAATAACTTGACATGGAAAACATAACAAAGACCAGCAGGCTGATGTGCTCAAGTTCCACAGCATGATATGATGAATTTCAGAAACATGGCATTATCCACAGCAAGTGGTAGAAGTAGTTGTGATTTGCAATAACAAATAAAGACCAATACTCAACACCAAATCCCATTCATGGTTCACATACACAACATCATACATCAATTTCAACTCACAACAGTAAGAGTGACCAATTCCCATCAATTCAAATCAACCAATACCATTATGACAATGTTCAATCTAAGGAATATTCTCAATGATATTTTTCAAACTCACAAACAAAGCTAAGAAAATAAGCTGACAGCTTGGTGAACTATCCAACTCAAATAAATGAAGAAATGATTTTAGACAAAACCAAAACACAAATCTGAACAAAATCATGTTAAGCTAGCACCAAATCCTCATGATCAACACAACAAAACAGCAGTCTAAAGGAGCCTGGTTTTGGAGAAAAAAACATAAGCAGCAATCAAAATATAATGCAAACATACATCCTCTATGGCAGCCAACAGTGCAAACACACTAACACAAAACTAAAACATGCGGAATCAAGATTCAAAGCCATCTATGTTTTGATGAAGACAACTCATACACGTTTGGCAAGCAAGATACTTTCACTATATACCCGTGGGGGTATATGCTTATTGAAACTGCTTACACTATATACCCGTGGGGGTATATGCTTATTGAAACTGCTTACACTATATATCCGTGGGGGTATATGCTTATCAATCCCAATTCATGCTATGAGTTTATACACATCTAGAGTGTAAGGCCATTTAAGGTTAAAAAGACAAATAAAATGAGTTACCAACAGAAGTTTAGCAACCAGAGATTCTAACAATGATCCTACCAAGGTGCTAACAGGCAGTCCAAAACAGAGGTTTAAAACTTGACAACCCAAGAGGCAGAAAAACAAGGCAATCTATCTAGATGCATTTTCAAAACAAACTTTATCCAAGCTCCATCAGTTTTGGCAAAACAGAAGTAATTCTCACATAAAAGGCACAATGAAAACAGTGGTACTGCTAAACTTCTTTAAAAGTGAATCACAACTTTAAACTCAAAGGCAAATGCAAGCTATGTGTTAAAAATGCATTTTCAAAGTTAACATTTTAATCAGTCAGATTTGAAATAGTTTGAAAGCTCACACACACCTCAAATACACCATACATGAGACTCCTAGACATTGAAAAAACAAACTAAAACTAAAACACAAAGTGACCTATGAGTTGAAATTCCGACATGTGAGTTTCAATGAAAAGTTCAAAACAGTTTACACACACATGAAGTTGTTTCTAGACTCAAACATGAAATATCAAGCACCACAAAATTTACCGTCACAAAGCAAACATGTATTCATCAATGAACATACAGAGGTTGAACAAACTTGTCACAAGCAAGAACTGACAGCAAAAGACATGCTCAAACACTAAATGAGTAGAGCATATATGGACTCTGAACCAAAACTGTCAACAAGAAACAAACAGCTGCAGTATTATAACATCATCACCACACAAAGGTATATTCTCATATCAAACATCCAAAAAACATGAATCAATCCTTTAAGACCAAATCAACCAACTTCAAGCAAAGAAAAATAAAATAAAAACATGATTCACAACATATAGCAACAAACATATTCATGGCATAAACACATTCAACGGTTAATGAACTTCAAAATAAAACCAACTCATGTTTAATGCTAATGATGCAAATAAAACAAGAAAGTTTGTGATACTCACCTCTTGCAGCCTCCAAAGCACACCAACCGCAAAACTTCAGAATGACTTGAGAAAGAACAGAACCTCCAACTTCTCCTTTTTTTAAGCAGCTTCCAAATGGTATTGGGATGACAAATTTGTGAAGAAAGGTTTAGGAAAAATAGTGAGGAAATGAAGTATTTTCGTGGGAATTTCAAAAGAGCCAAAATACAAAATCTGATTTCTTTCTCTCAATGGTGGCTAGCTACTGATTAGGGTTTTGATTCAGCTGATCTTTAGCTTATATAGGATGTGAAAAAGGGGTTTGGGGGAATTTTACTAGGGTGAAAGATCAATGGACAAACTTGCACCAATTCAAAATTCCCTTCATCAAGGGTGGGTGATGAGCAAAGACAAAGGCATGCTTGTCTTGGAGGTAGCTCTGTTGGAGCAGGAAAACAAAACAGAAATAGACTGCAAGCACCAGTATAGAGGGCAGCTTGTCCTTTCCTCTTTGAGCAAGATAAATTCAAAATGCCATAAAATGGTACAAGATTGGTTGGTCCTATTTTAGCAAAGTTTGCTGGGGGGGAAAATGCAGTTTATGTGCATGACTTGGGCAATATATGATTCTGCATGAATACTTGCAATACAGGCTAAGATGAATCAAAATACATGCTTTGAAAATATGCTCAAACCCCCAACTCTAATCAATGATATCTTGGCATTCAAAAATCCAATTGCCCTAAACTTGAGTTCTTGGTAAATAGGGCATGGAATAGAACAAATTTCATGTTGATGAAAGTTCCATTGGATGATTGGAAGACCATGAAATTTGAGGTTAAAAACCATGTCATGATGGTTGTCCACAAATAACTTAGAAAAAATTCTAAGTTATAAAATTGACTTAATTTTTCTCAACTTTAATTGATCATAACTTGAGCTCCAAATATCCTATGATTATGACTTGGTACTCAAAAGAAAGCTTGAAACACAAGGAACAACTTTGATGTTGGCCATAAGTTCATTTGAAACCTCTATCATGAAGAAAAAAGGCTTTGAATATGGCTGCTCCAAACATAAAAATTTCCATAAATGGCAAGTTCTAAAACCCTAATTCCCAAAAATGGAAAGTTTCAACAACTCTTGATTTTTCCTTGATCAAATTTCATCCGTTGGTCAAATTGAAATTGAGGATCATGATCTTGACCTCAAAAAGTCAGGAGTTGACTTTTCGTTGCACAGTTGACTTTTCTCCGCATTTCCCGGTTTTCAATCAAGTGACCAATTGGAGCTCTTCTGATAAAAAGTCATGATCGATCTTTCATCCTCAAACACCTTAGGGCACGTGGAGGTCCATGGAAACAAGTTTGCTTCGAGAAACAAGTTCTATCCTGATTAAAATCGAAACCCTAATTTCTACTTTCTTGTCTAGGTATTACTTAGATGAACTGAGTGACCATTCCCACTCCACCACAACCTTTGAGATACTCAACAAACTTCTATCTCATGATCCTACCAATGATAAAACCTTATGGACCCCTTTTGTTTAGTCTTCTGATGGTTCATACCAGTGCCTTTGCTTGAGCTCGAAACAAATAAGGACTTTCTTCTTGGGTGGTACACAGACAAACACTTGATCCCCTGTAAATGCAAAATGATATGCAATGAAATATGCTAGAACAATGAAATGAAACATAAACCAAGTAACGAAAAGATTGGTCAAATTTTGGGGTACAACAGCTGCCCCTATTCAAGCGACTTGGATCTGATGGGATGAAAAGCAAACAACTTTCAGACATTCAAGGTAAAAGACGGTTGAATACCAAAGAACCCAGAAATTTGCCAACCGCAGAATGAAACAGTAACAGAGTAGCCTTGTTCATTGGAATAAAGTCCTGGAAATAATTGTATCTAAAGATTGCAAGGACAACAAGGTAACTCACTACCAAATAGGAAACGCCGATGTTTAGTCGGTAAGAACATCTGACCTCGCCATCCATCCTCGATATCCAATCGGTAAAAGCATCTCACTTCACAGTCAGACCTCGACATCAAGTCAGTAAAATAGCTAACATCACCGTTAGACCTCTGTTAAATACAAACAGACATCGTGTCCAACGATACGATCCTCTGACATTACCGCCCAAAACAAACATCCAACATCACCGCTGAAGAAACGAATCACTTGACATCGCCGCCAAAAACAAACACCCAACATCGCCGCTGAAGAAATAAACCACTCGACATCGCCTCCGAAAACAAACACCCAACATCGCCGCTGAAGAAATAAACCACTCGACATCGCCTCCGAAAACAAACATCAAACATCGCCACTGAAGAAACAAACCTCTCGACATCGCCGCCGAAAACAAACATCCAACATCGCCGTTGAAAACAAACATCCAACATCGCCGCTGAAGAAACAAACCACTCGACATCGCCGCCGAAAATAAACATCAGACATCGCCGCTAAAGAAACAAACCACTCAACATCGCCGCCGAAAACAAACATCCAACATCGCCGCTGGAAAAAAACATCCAACATCGCCGCTGAAGAAACAAACCACTCGACATCACCGCCGAAAACAAACATCCAACATCGTCGCTAAAGAAACAAACACTCGACATTGCCGCCGAAAACAAACATCCAACATCGCCGCTGAAGAAACAAACCACTCGACATCGCCGCAGAAAACAAACATCCAACATCGCCGCTAAAGAAGCAAACCACTCGACATCGCCGCCGAAAAAAAAACATCCAACATCGCTGCTGAAGAAGCAAACCACTCGACATCACCGCCGAAGAAACAAACCACTTGACATCGCCGCCGAAAACAAACATCCAACATCGCCGCTGAAGAAACAAACCACTCGACATCGCCGCCGAAAACAAAAAACCAACATAGCCGCTAAAGAAACAAACCACTCGACATCGCCGCTGAAAACAAACATCCAACATCGCCGCTGAAGAAGCAAACCACTCGACATCGCCGCCGAAAACAAACATCCAACATCGCCGCTAAAGAAACAAACCGCTCGACATCACCGCCGAAAACAATCATCCAACATCGCCGCTGAAGAAACAAACCACTCGACATCGCCGCCGAAAACAAACATCCAACATAGCCACTGAAGAAGCAAACCACTCGACATCGCCGCCGAAAACAAACATCAAACATCGTCGCTGAAGAAGCAAACTACTCAACATCGCTGCCGAAAACAAACATCCAACATCGCCGCTGAAGAACCTTTGCTAAATAAAAGTGAGCATCAAGATTCAAACGAAATTAAGATCATCCATTGATGATAATCACAAAAGAAATCCGCTGGGGAAACAGCATGAGTTTGGGTCTAGCCAACGCACGGGCAAAGATACTAATTACCTGCGAGATTCACCTGAAACAAAGAGATAACGACCTGGCTTATGTTTCACATGCATATGTTTGAAAATGACGTAATGCTCCATACAAAATGGAAATGCTACGCGTTTGGGTAGATGCTATTCACGCATGCAGATGTAACGGAACCGAACCAACAAAATAAATGCTAGAAACAAAAGACCCCTCTTGCTGGGGAAAAGGAAACTACTCTGCCGAAAATGAACTTCGTACGCCAATAACAGTTGGACTTAAACTGGGGAGATAGGCCCTGGGGAGGCCTCCGGGGAACCTATGATTTTGCGGGGAAATCAACTCGACTGGAGACCTCAGTCGGTAATCTTGATTTACCGGGGAATAAGCAAGTTATACTTGTACTTCGTGGGGATTAGAAACGTGTATCGACCAACTGCTGGGGATAATTGTACGCCTATACACACACCACCATGCTCGGATGAAGAAACCACTTTTAATTGCTGGGAAACAACTCTAGCTGGGGAAAACAAGCTCCATCCATACCTTCTTAGAAATTTTCCCCAGTATCATTCGACGTTCTCCAGTCTAAACTCTAGAACACCTTCAATTGAAAAGAAAAGCTTGCCACGAGACGACCTCGAGATGGCTTGCTCCTGATCCTGCGACAACTTCTGATAAACCCTGAAAATACGGAGAGAAACAACTTCCGTCATTTCCAATTTTGCCCCAGCTTATGGGATCTTCGTAAAATCTTCCCCTAAAGGAAACCTACAATGAACTGTACCCTGATGGTTTGATATGAATTGCTTCAGCATTTTGAACCTCAAAGATATATCCCAGATCAACTGTATTCTGGCTGGAAATAGCTTTTGTGCTCTTAGGGTGGTATGCCCCGGCCTTATAATGACTTTGCCCCTGATTGGCTGATTTGTGGAGCAATACCCATGGTTGCGAGAGATTTACCGAATATCGACCTGATTGCCCCTGATTAACTGACTTTTGAATGGCTGACTCCCATGATATGATCATTTGATATAGCTTGCCCCTGCTCAACGGAGTATTCAGGCGCTCTGCATCTTATCTCGATCGAACTTTCCACTGTAGGAACTTTCCTGCTGTCAAGCACTTACTCGCAAGTAACAAATTGCTCTGCATAAAAGATATATTAAATGCAATGCATATGACAGTTTTTAAATCCAAGTCTGTTCACTGGAAAAGGAAAAATAATTTGTGACATATAGTGTGTGAATCAATTATCAAAATGTCAATCATTAGTACCAACGTTGCAAGAGGAATCCTTTTAGGAGTCAGTTTCGATGCGATCTCTACCGAGGTATGCTTTCGAGATAAACCTGCTTCAATTAGGAATTTTGAAGGTTGTAATGTGGTCAGGTTCACGGTTGGAAGGAAAGGATAAAGGCTCAAAACCTTATTTTAGCCCACCCATTCTCCTTGATGTTCTCCAATCCTACGTTCAGCTAATTCGACCTTAGCGCTCATCTTTTAAAGGTTGAATGATAGTAGTGACAGTTTAGGAAGCCACACGTTTTTGGGAGTGACTGTCACTCACTTTTCGTCTTTAATGCCTGGAGTCACACAACTTGTTCTTTCGAGGATTTTTCTTTTGTTATTCTTTTCACTTTTTAGCTTTTTCTTTTCCCTAACTCTTGCCTGGACTTACTCTTTTGAGTTTCTTTTGATTTTCAAGTCCAGCGGGATGCCCTAATTTTTTTGCCTAAGCCACTTGTTTTCAAGTTTCGACTCAATGGGCTTTTGATTCTTTTGCTTTTTTTTAGACAAGTCGTGTGACACTGGTTGTCTGACTCTTTGGGGAATAATGTGACAGTCTCACTCCATAAGTTTAACCATTGTGGTTCTTTAGGTACGACCTCTAGGGGTGTGATTGTTCCTCGAATGGTGACGCTTTTTGTAATTTGGACGCCCGGTCAAATTAGCTAACATCTACCCTGCCCCAGGTTAAGATTGAGGGTTTTTTCGTTTTCAGAAAGAAACTCCTACTACAAGGCTCAAAGGGGTTGACAAGGGATTATCCTTTTTATATCTCCAGTGTTTTGGGAATTTGAAACAATGCTTGTACATCATCAGCAGGTTTTATTCAAAAGCATACAATCGGAAGCGTGCGCGTCTTTTGATTTCGTCATCCTCCCCAGATCCCACTTGAACAAGCGTTTGACATAAAAAGTGAAAGCAATAGAGTGAACACGAATGGATTTAATCAAAACATGCATATTCACTTCATTAACATTATCAATTGAAAACAAACAAGTTTTACAAATGAGATTTGCACTTTAAACATGAAAGAAAATACAAATGCAAAGAAATAATAAGATAAAACAGAGATTGCCAGTGTTTGGGGACTGGACTTTTAAACTGATTTGATGTTGCAGGATGCGCCCCTTGAAGACTTCGAACTCAAGCAGATAAGCGATTGACGTGTACGACTCACCTTTCTCCCATAAAGGATATACACCTTATGTCCATCAGCTGTTGTACCTTAGCTTGAAAGGCTTCGCAATCCTCAGTCGAGTGCCCCATGGATCCTCCATGATATCCACATCGAGCACTGGGATCATACCCGGGAGGGTAAGGTTCTGGCACCGGTTTGAGAGCTTTGGGCTCCACCAAAGAATTCTGAATTAGATGCGGCAGCAGCTGGCTGTACGACATAGGCACTGGATGAAGGGGAGTATTCCTTCTTTTCAAATTGTTGTGAGGCCTAATCTGATTTCGGCGCTGATAGTTTTGTTGGAAGGACCCAAAAGGTCGTAGACTTTGAATGGCAGAAACATCCGGAGACTGGGTTTGAATCATTGAGGACCCCCTTTGTTCAAGCACTTTCATTCTCAAGCTTGACCCAGGGACAGGTACCAACTGTGGACAAGGGGATTCTGACACCAAAGAATGTAGGATATACTCCTGACCTACTGCAACTTTGGGTGAGGGAACAGGAACATATTTTCCTGATACATTCATGCCGCCCGACACGAATTCAATTTCCTTTGAGTCAATCAGGTCCTGAACTTTATGCTTAAAAGCTTTACAGTTTGCAACGTTATGCCCCGGTGCCCCAGAGTGGAAGCCGCAATGGGCACCTGCATCATAGCCTGGTGGTAGCTGGCCAGTCAATGGAGGCAAAATCCGAGGTTCGACCAACTGAAATTGGAGTAAGAGTTGCACCAACTGAGCGTAATCCACAAGGATTTTATTGAAAATTCTGCCAGCTAGCTTTGGCCTTTGACCATATCTTCTAATCCTGGGATTGTCTTGGGGAACAGGTGGTAATTGTTGGCGCAGGAATTTTGGAACCTCTGGTGGTGCAGAAGATCTCTGACGCACATTACATTCTGGTATAGGTCCCGCAGACAAAAATGGAACAGGCATCTTGGCTGCAGCTTCGAGCACTTGATCACCTTCTTTTCTGAGTACATTACTTATCACCTCTATAATCAAGCCCACCTGGGTCTTTAGCTGATGGTTTTCTTCTTTGAGTGCGTTCTGACCCGTGCGCAACACTTGCACCTCTGCCACAAACTGCCCCAACTGGTTTCGTATTTCCTTTAGCTCCTCTTGAATTTGCTCCATGACCCTGAACTGATTCCCTCTCTGCGTACTGTCGAGATGTCTGGCAGTCTAACCTGAACGAAGCTCCAGACCGCAGGTAATAAGATTAACGGTTCCGCTGCATCTGTAATGCGAAAATGCAAAATGCAGACATGTATATGAAACAGAGAAATGCAAATGCAAATAGGAGACCAAGATTGTTGTACTGTAGTTTGAAATGACCGGCGTTTTGCTTTAGTCATAACCAAACACTGACACTAGGACCCCTTGATATCAAATCCAAACTATGAAGAATCGGGTAGTCTGAAAGCTAAAGTTTCCTGCACCCCCATCCCTCTCACAGGTAAGGACCTATCCACTGACAAGGTTTGCATCCTATACGTTTGTTAGTGTCACAGACTTTCTAGAAATGATGATACATTCACCATTTCTGGTTTGGCATCATCATCTCTTGAAGAGGCCTCACTTAGATGACTCACAAGTGATCGGTTCCCAGAGTCGACAATCCTCAGATCCAAAATTCCTTCGAGCCCAAAGGGCCAGAAAGAAAATCGTTAAAGAGAATCTCGTCTGAGCGAGAATTTCATGGCTAGCTGGTGCATGCAAAGCATACAGGCTCAACACTAATCTCTACTTCTAATGCTAAGTCTATACTCAAGCCTGGGTCTGGCTTATCTCTCAACAGAACAATCCCTCCCCACAGCACAACAATAATGAATCACGCGGAAAGTAAAATGCGGAAAGCACATAAAGAAAAATAAAGCACATATGTACACACCCCAAGAATAAACAAACAAACGCTAGGATTGACTCGCATAGGGGATATTCCCGTCCCCAGCAGAGTCGCCAGCTGTCGCTACTGCGAAAATCGAGGGCCGACAATGAGAGAAGAGTCGCCACCGTGCGTTATTTATCCCAATAGAGGGAAAGGAAACGCTCATAGAAAACCTAACAAAAAGAGGGATAAGATCTGTCATCGCAACCAAATCTCGGGTTCAGTAGTCGGTTACGCAAGGGGAAGGTATTAGCACCCCTCACGTCCGTCGTACTCGACGGGATCCACGCTTGTTGTCTATCTAAAAGGGTGATTGAAACTATCTAGCTACAGGCTTGAGGACAAAGGAAAAAGAAAGTGACTCGGCAAAGCAACGACGCTTTGTGCCTACGTATCTCATCTGGAATGAGAAGTCAGAGTCAACGTAGTTCGACTAACTACGGGTGAAAAGAGGGAAAAGTTGCTCGCCAAGACATCGCGTCTTGTGACTACGTACTTTCATCTGGCATGAAAGATCAGAGCAAACGTAGTTCGGGCTAGAGGGGAACACAAATTTTTTCAACTTGTTTTTTAGGCCTGAGTAGGGTTAACAAGTAGTTCTAGCAGTTGGTGTATGCAGCTCGAGCATGGGAGACTTAGGCGTTACCTTTTACGATAGAACTAAGAGTTAACAACACTCTTTTCCAGAAAAGATTTTTCTGATTAAAGGCCCCAAAGGGCAAAAAGGGTTTGAATGATTTGTTTTTGTGTTTTTTAGAGAAAGAAGTGCTTTTGAATTGGTTTGCAATTCATATCGCACTAGAGACTATGACTTAGGAGTGAATGCGTCGCATATCACCCAAAGGGTGCTATACTAAACAATCAAGCCATTGAAAGGAAACCTTCCAACAACCATTTCCCAAATAGCTTAAGGCTCGTAACGTACGACATTCACTAACCTTTATTAGGTGTTTTATGATTGCTTTGAGGTGAGAAGAGAAATACTCGATCTAAAGGGAAACTGGACCCTATAGTTATCATGTACAATGCTCCTAAGGTTGGGATGAAAAGGGAGAATTAACCTAATATTATCATGCGATGGATTGAACACCTAATGTCTCTCCTACTCCCATCCTAAATGGAGGGACTAGGAATCCTAGGGGGATCATGGCACGAGGCCAAGTAAACATCACATAAGTCAATCACAGATGAAACGGGGAAGAAATGAAATTAAGATTCGAAATGAAAATGATAAAATAAAAAACGGAAAATAAAAATAAGATAATAACATAGCAAAAGAGACGGGGAATAAAAATAACACCATAAAATGAAAGAAAGAATTTATTATTTTGGGATTTTATAAAATTTAAAACTATTTTTAAAACAAATTAAAGAGAAATAAAAAAATACATGTTAAAATAATAAAAAGATGATTTTTGGGTTTTTTTATATAGTATTTAAAGAAACTAACAAAAGAAAATAAGTAGAATAAACATAAAATAAAACAAGCAAAAGCCTAAAAAAGGAAGTGTCTCCCTAAGAGTTGAACCCATGACCAAGGGGTTCAAGGCTGAACACCAAGGCAGCCCAACCAACCATCAGCGTGTGAAGAATCAAAGGGGAAAGGAGAACAAAACATAAAATGTTGGAAAAAACATGAAAATGGGAAAAATTCGTCCCTGCTGGGAATCGAACAGGTGACATGGTAGTGAAAGGCAAGGTAATTAACCACTGGGGTGGCGATACATCCGTGTATTTAACCACCCCAAAAATACAAGTATCTAAACAAAGTGAATTTCTGGGCAAAACAACAAGGCAAACCGTCCAAATACGTTTTGATTCATAGCTTTCTCATACCTCAACCAAACTGGGCAAACCTTATATCAAAATTAATCAGAATCACATGAGGAAGAAAATGACATCATCAATTTTTTCAAATAAAGCACACACAGAGAAACTCGAATGCTTATGCAAAGAGATGTTTTGTGATGCGTTTTGAAATTCATGAACCAGCTAAATGCAGACAGTCCAAGCTTCACACATGCACGAGTCTTGAATATGCATTAGATCAAATCCCAACAGTAATGTAGATAAAAAACACAAAGGATAAGAGTTTGACATATGAGTTGCTATCATGAACATGAGTTGAAAATGAACAAATAATGCAGTAGGCCCAACAACCAATCTTACAAGATCAAAACAAAATCTCAGCAAGGTTATTTAGTTCAGACAATCAACAAGGCAATGCATTTTAATTCAAAACAATAAACAAGAACAGCCCTTCAAAATTGACATGGTAATATCACACATCTAACCTGGCCTACACAAGCAGCCCAACAAAACTGTTCTAAATAGTAATAACAGACCAAATTCTCATGACAACCAACCAACCACACTCTAAAAAGGTAATAAACTAGCTCACTGCAAACTCCAAACGAGATCTGCTACCACAAAGTGAGCAAGCACAAGTCAATTTCCACACCAAACCAGTTCAAACAATTAACATGCTAAAGTCTAACATCATCCAAGTGGTTTACATTTCAATCTTGGCATGGACTCAAGCTGACACAGCCTGCTCTCATTGGTGTAATATCTTTTGACAAAACCTGAGCAATACCAAAACCTTGGCATTCTATCCATTGAGGAATCCAACTTACAGCCCCAAACTACAGTCAACAACACTCAAACAAAACCCCTAACAGCAGTGCTAACAAAAAACAAGAGACTCAAATGACAGTCTCAAATCTCAATGCTCTTGACAGTCCTCATGACAACTCCATGCCTACCTATCAAATGCTAGATGAATCCTTCTACCATCAGTCTAGCTCAACAGTCATCAAGACTCAATCAAAACCCCTAACAGGTGCTCTTTGCATAAATTATGATGCATACATTCAACAGCAGCCACAAAAATTTGGAAAACAACATATCAGTTGTAAAATCGCACATGGGTTGAATACTCAAAGGTCTGATCAAACTAAAAGCCAAATCTAATGATGAGTACCAGGCTGCAGAGTATGTTGATACAAACAGAAACAGTAACATGATTTTGTGGTGTGTGTCCAACAGTGGTTCAAGCTAGGCATTCATCAATGAGAATAAAAACCAAAATACTGTCATCTAAATAGTAACTAACACATGACCAAAGTTTGAGTTTACACAAACCAACAGCATGAGAGACAAGTCTTAAAATCAACAGGCAGAGAAAAAATAACTTGACATGGCAAACATAACAAAGACCAGCAGGCTGATGTGCTCAAGTTCCACAGCATGATATGATGAATTTCAGAAACATGGCATTGTCCACAGCAAGTGGTAGAAGCAGTTGTGATTTGCAATAACAAATAAAGACCAATACTCAACACCAAATCCCAATCATGGTTCACATACACAACATCATACATCAATTTCAACTCACAGCAGTAAGAGTGACCAATTCCCATCAATTCAAATCAACCAATACCATTATGACAATGTTCAATCTAAGGAATATTCTCAATGATATTTTACAAACTCACAAACAAAGCTAAGAAAATAAGCTGACAGCTTGGTGAACTATCCAACTCAAACAAATGAAGAAATGATTTTTGACAAAACCAAAACACAAATCTGAACAAAATCATGTTAAGCTAGCACCAAATCCTCATGATCAACACAGCAAAACAGTAGTCTAAAGGAGCCTGGTTTTGGAGAAAAAAACATAAGCAGCAATCAAAATATAATGCAAACATACATCCTCTATGGCAGCCAACAATGCAAACACACCAACACAAAACTAAAACATGCGGAATCAAGATTCAAAGCCATCTATGTTTTGATGAAGACAACTCATACAAGTTTGGCAAGCAAGATACTTTCACTATATACCCGTGGGGGTATATGCTTATTAAAACTGCTTACACTATATACCCGTGGGGGTATATGCTTATTGAAACTGCTTACACTATATACTCGTGGGGGTATATGCTTATTGAAACTGCTTACACTATATACCCGTGGGGGTATATGCTTATCAATCCCAATTCATGCTATGAGTTTATACACATCTAGAGTGTAAGGCCATTTAAGGTTAAAAAGACAAATAAAATGAGTTACCAACAGAAGTTTAGCAGCCAGGGATTCTAACAATGATCCTACCAAGGTGCTAACAGGCAGTCCAAAACAGAGGTTTAAAACTTGACAAACCAAGAGGTAGAAAAACAAGGCAATCTATCTAGATGCATTTTCAAAACAAACTTTATCCAAGCTCCATCAGTTTTGGCAAAACAAAAGTAATTCTCACATAAAAGGCACAATGAAAACAGTGGTACTGCTAAACTTCTTTAAAAGTGAATCACAACTTAAAACTCAAAGGCAAACGCAAGCTATGTGTTAAAAATGAATTTTCAAAGTTAACATTCTAATCAGTCAAATTTGAAATAGTTTGAAAGCTCACACACACCTCAAATACACCATACATGAGACTCCTAGACATTGAGAAAACAAACTCAAACTAAAACACAAAGTGACCTATGAGTTGAAATTTCGACATGTGAGTTTCAATGAAAAGTTCAAAACAGTTTACACACACAAGAAGTTGTTTCTAGACTCAAACATGAAATATCAAGCACCACAAAATTTACCGTCACAAAGCAAATATGTATTCATCAATGAACATACAGAGGTTGAACAAACTTGTCACAAGCAAGAACTGACAGCAAAAGACATGCTCAAACACCAAATGAATAGAGCATATATGGACTCTGAACCAAAACTGTCAACAAGAAACAAACAGCTGCAGTATTATAACATCATCACCACACAGAGGTATATTCTCATCCCAAACATCCAACAAACATGAACCAAGCCTTTAAGACCAAATCAACCGACTTCAAGCAAAGAAAAATAAAATAAAAACATGATTCACAACATATAGCAACAAACATATTCATGGCATAAACACATTCAACAGTTAATGAACTACAAAATTAAACCAACTCATGTTTAATGCTAATGATGCAAATAAAATAAGAAAGTTTGTGATACTCACCTCTTGTAGCCTCCAAAGCACACCAATAGCAAAACTTCAGAATGACTTGAGAAAGAACAGAACCTCCAACTTCTCCTTTTTTTTAAGAAGCTTCCAAATGGTATTGGGATGACAAATTTGTGAAGAAAGGTTTAGGAAAAATAGTGAGGAAATGAAGTATTTTCATGGGAATTTCAAAAGATCCAAAATACAAAATCTGATTTCTCTTCTCAATGGTGGCTAGCTACTGATTAGGGTTTTGATTCAGCTGATCTTTAGCTTATATAGGATGTGAAAAAGGGGTTTTGGGGAATTTTACTAGGGTGAAAGATCAATGGACAGACTTGCACCAATTCAAAATTCCCTTCAACAAGGGTGGGTGATGAGCAAAGACAAAGGCATGCTTGTCTTGGAGGTAGCTCTGTTGGAGCAGGAAAACAAAACAGAAATAGACTGCAAGCACCAGTATAGAGGGCAGCTTGTCCTTTCCTCTTTGAGCAAGATAAATTCAAAATGCCACAAAATGGTACAAGGTTGGTTGGTCCTGTAACGCCCGTTTCATTTTGATTAAATTTAATTGTGATTTTTTCCGTATCTCGTTGTGTCATAGTCGTACGAGGATGTCGGAAAAATTCTGGTTTGTCGGGAAAATTCTTGTTTGACCCCCGTTCGAAGCGTTGGAAAGCTAAAAAGATGTTCTATCTGGAAAAAAAGATGTTCTATCTGGAAAAAAATGAAATTTTGCTACTATGACGACCGTCATAGGGGTGTGACGACCGTCACACGAGTGAAAACTGCAGTTATGCAGAATTTGAACGTGTTCTGGTGGAATGATATTTTGTAGCAAAAATATATTCCCGTAGACTCTTTTACCCTCAATTACATCATTTTTTTAGGAAAGGAAAGACGGAAAAGAGAAGTTACGCATTGAGAGAAGTGGAGAGCGAAGAATCATCCATCGGCGAATTCGGAAGATTTTTGCAGAAAAATCACCGTAGAGCAGAAGCAGAATCGGAAAGCGTGGAATTGGCCTCAATTCTAAGGTAAGGGTGGGGTTCAATTCTATAATCGGGAGTATGATCGAATTCATGTGGGGAATCGAGTCATAGGTATAGTTTTCGTTAATCGATAAATATTAAGGAAAAGGTTTCCCTAATGGGACAAGATTTCTATGTAGGAATGAATGTGTTATGTAGTTATTAGTGCGATGCCCTAAGGTTTTCCTTATGGGAAAACACGTAGAACAAATATGCTATACGGTTATTCGTACAACGCTCTAATGGTTTTCCCTAATTGGCCAAAAAGGACAGTTACCTGGTTGTGATTGATTTGTAATTAATTATGTGAGAAGATGCCGTAATGTTGTTATTACGATAAAATGTTAAAGATTAATTGTAGAAGTGATGTTGGTGTTATACCTGTATATGAATAGCCGTTTTGTCTGAACACTTTGAATTCTTAATTGTTGATACGATGCCGTAATGTTCCTTTACATGAATAGTTGGGATGATGCCGTAATGTTCCTTTACATGAATAGTTGGGATGATGAACATATGATGCATATGAAATAGCAATGTTCTGTTATGGACGTTTTGTTGTAGGCTTGATGCCTTGTTGCATAGTCGGTGATGTTGTGGTCCATAATAGAGGTATTTCATGGCATAGCATATTAGCGATGGCCTGTATTGGCGGCCCTTGTGGCAAATTCTGCGATGGCCTGTATTGGCGGCCCTTAGTGGCAAATTCTGCGATGGCCTGTATTGGCGGCCTTGATGGCAAATTGGTACCACATGCATATGCACAGTTGAGTCGCATGGTTGAGTCACATGAAGTTGCATAATTATGTTAGTTGTATATTAATGTTGTTTTACGTGAGATATGGATTGTTGCAGTTGTTGTCGATGATGTTTATGATTTCGAAACTTATAATGTTGTGATGAGTTTCTGGCATGTTTTCTATCATGATCTATGTTATATTATTGATATCTCACCCCTTTACGTTGTATGTTACCTCCTCTGGTGGTAATTTGCAGGTAGTTCGGAATGAAGTTCCGCTTTGTCGATTAAGTGGTCGTTGGTCGCTCTGATACGTAGCACTCTTGGGGGGATGAACGATTGTTTATGTTGTTTATTTGATGTTTTCTTGTTGCTGAATTTTACTAAGTATTTTAGTTGAATTGGTTGTTTTTTTTGTTAATGCACCGAATGCTGGTTGTATGCACTGGACCGGTGGGTCGGTAGTGCTTAAATTTATGACTGAACTAATTGTTTTGTTGAATCTATGCAAGATGATTGCTTGCTGAATTTTAATCGAGTTGGTTGCAAGTTTTATTATTTTACTTTAATCATTAAGAATGTTGGAAGTGTTTTATGTTCCGCTGCAAATTAATAAAATGTTGAGAACTCGATATGTTAAGCAAGTTGTCGTATGTTCATCCAAGTTCATGTGCTATGTATCATTATTGAATGCATGTTGCCTAGTTAAATTAAATGGTAAAATGCATGCTTCTGCTAGCTAAAAAATGTGACGCCCAGGTTTTTGTCTGTGTGACGACCGTCACAAGTCCATGACGACCGTCATGCGTACAAATTTCGTGCACTCTGATTTTGATTTATTTTAAATATGCCTTGGGTAGAAATGGGGTGTTACAGGTCCTATTTTAGAAAAGTTTGGTGGGGAAAAAATGCAGTTTATGCGCATGACTTGGGCAACATATGATTCTGCATGAATACTTGCAATACAGGCCAAGATGAATCAAAATACATGCTTTGAAAATATGCTCAAACCCCCAACTCTGATCAATGATATCTTGCACTTAAAAATCCAATTGCCCTAAACTTGAGTTCTATGTAAAGAGGGCATGGAATAGAACAACTTTCATGTTGATGAAAGTTCCATTGGATCATTGGAAGACCATGAAATTTGAGGTTAAAAACCATGTCATGAAGGTTGCCCCAAAAATAACCTAGAAAAAATTCTAACTTATAAAATTGACTTATTTTTTCTCAACTTTGTTTGATCATAACTTGAGCTCCAAATATCCTATGATTATGAATTGGTACTTAAAAGAAAGCTTGAAACACAAGGACCAACTTTGATGTTGGCCAGAAGTTCATTTGAAACCTCTATCATGAAGCAAAAAGGCTTTGAATATGGCTGCTCCAAACATAAAACTTTCCAGAAATGGCAAGTTCTAAAACCCTAATTCCCAAAAATGGAAATTTTCAACAACTCTTGATTTTTCCTTGATCAAATTTCATCCGTTGGTCAAATTGAAATTGAGGATCATGATTTTGACCTCAAAAAGTCAGGAGTTGACTTTTTGTTGCACAGTCGACTTTTATCCACATTTCCCGATTTTCAATCAAGTGACCAATTGGAGCTCTTCTGATAAAAAGTCATGATTGATCTTTCATCCTCAAACACCTTAGGGCACGTGGAGGTCCATGGAAACAAGGTTGCTTCGAGAAAAAAGTTCTATCCTGATTAAAATCGAAACCCTAATTTCTCCTTTCTTGTCTAGGTATTACTTAGATGAACTGAGTGACCATTCCCACTCCACCACAACCTTTGAGATACTCAACAAACTTCTATCTCATGATCCCACCAATGATAAAACCTTATGGACCCCTTTTGTTTAGTCTTCTGATGGTTCATACCAGTGCCTTTGCTTGAGCTTGAAACAAATAAGGACTTTCCTCTTGGGTGGTACACATACAAACACTTGATCCCCAGTAAATGCAAAATGATATGCAATGAAATATGCTAGAACAATGAAATGAAACATAAACCATGTAACGAAAAGGTTGTTCAAATTTTGGGGTACAACAGTTTGCAATCTTCATTTGAGTGCCCCGTGGATCCTCCATGATATTCGCACTGAACATGGGGATCGTACCCAAGAGGTAAGGTTCTGGCACAGGCTTAAGAGTCTTAGGCTCCACCAATGAGTTTCGAATCAAATATGGAATAAGCTGACTGTATGACATAGGGACTGGATGAAGATGAACATTCCTTCTTTCCAAGTTGTTGTTAGGCCTAGGCTGATCCTGGCACTGATATCTTCGGCCATGGGCTCGCTGATTCAAATGAGGAGCAATCCATGGTTTATGCAATGAAGCTTTAGGCATGGTTGGTTTCCCATAAAGATAATATGGCACTGGAAATGATGCATGTTGAGCAGATGAGGGATCGTAGATTTTGCTGGTACACCATGATAATACTCAATATTTGTTATGAATGCATTGGTTTCATCCTTATCCTCTTCATGGAAATCGTTGAGAGATTCAGTCTCACTGGCCCGACTGCTTGATGCGTGCTGGATTTGTCCACTCTTAAGGTAGCTTTCAATGTGTTCTCCTACAATTACAACGTCAGATAAGCTTGATGGCACACAGCTAACCATTCTCTCAAGATAAGAGCCATGCAAACTATTTATGAACATGTCAATCAGTTCCCTGTCTAAGAGTGGTGGTTGCACTCTGGCTGCAAATTTTCTCCACCATTGTGCATACTCTTTAAAGGATTCATTGCCATTCTGAGATAGGCTTTGCCGCTGCATGCAAATGGGAGCCATGTCCAGATTGAACTGGTAATGCTTTAGAAAAGCGCTAGCTAAGTCCCTCCATAATTTGATACGGCTGCTTTCTAAGTCCATGTACCAACTTAATGATGCCCAATTCAAACTGTCTTGAAAGCAATGAATCATTAACTTATTGTCATGAGTGTAGGAGTTCATTTTTCGATAGAACATTACCAAATGACGCTTCGGGTAACTAAAGCCTGAATAGTTCTCAAAGTTGGGTACCTTAAATTTTAGAAGAATCACCAGGTCTGGCACTAGACACATATCAGCATCATCGAGCCCGAGCGTATCATGCACTTTCATAGCTTGGAGTTTCTCTTCAATGACACAGACCCTTTCTTTCCTGAGATCAGTCAGTGACATCCTCTAGGGTCGAGTAGGAATGTATACTTGCGGAGGATGGTCATCAGGCGGAAGATCATACAGTGGATTAGTTGTTACAGTAAATCTTGGTGGAGAATTAACATTCTGGTGATTGCTCTGTGACATAGTTTGCTTCATCTAACTGGCCTTTCCAGGCGTCTATGTTCCTTTTGCTTCGAATCCTTCACAACTCCCACAAGTTTAATGGGAGTGTCGGGAAATCAACAGCGGGTTATGAACAAAGGGTGGGTAAGATCTTGGTATTTTGGTTAAAGAAGAATATGCAAAATGATGTATAGATGCTTATGCAAATGAAATGTTATGAGTGCACATGAGAGAAGATCAACAACAAGGATTAAGGTCACAGATCCTGCCAGGCAACATAACGAGATATCTCTCACCTCGGGTGGAAAATCTATTGGTTCATAAGAGGGTATCCCAAAGGCTTTAAATAAAGTCCCATGCACTAACCCTCAAAAGTTTTCCATCAAAAAGACGATTCGTAAGACGGTGATCCCTTCAAAGGATAAACATAGAGTTATGTTTTAGTAACCTTTGGAGTAAGGTTCTAGAAAAGGTCCTTAGAGTCACAGACTCCCAGGTCGGAAATAAAGACGCCATACGACTACTCGTGAGACGCAATCATCCCAAAGGGGCCTCATCTGAGCAGTGTAATTCAAACCAACTCAACGAGTCCTAAGTCTTGCAAATCAGAAAGAAACAACCTCCTAACTTAGTGTATACTAGAAAGCTCGGGTAGAAATCTTTTATCCTTACAAGCCATCCCCAATAAACCCAACAGGTAAGAGGAACACAAAATTCTAAACAAATAAAAGCAAGTAAAACACAAATGCGACAAACAAACTAGGTTTGGCTTGCTAGGTATATCCCCACCAAAGTCGCCAGCTATGGCTACTCGAAAAATGCAACGATGGAGAGGCAAGAACAGAAAGAAATAAGAGTCGCCATCGAAATTTATTTATCCCGTGAGAGGAAGGGAAAACATCGAGAAAGCCCAAAGAAAGGAATGGGTAAGATGGTCTCCCAACCACAAGAAAGGGTTCGTAAGCCGGTTATGCAAAGGGAAGGTATTAACACCCCTCACATCCATCATACTCGATGGGAACCATTTATTTGTCTAAGTGTGAAGATATTTGCTAAAGGTTATTTCTTGTAAAGAGTGTTCCAAGGGATAAAGAGAAAGGTTAGAAGCAGGGAAAAGAGAGATAAGAGGGAATAAAAGACTCTATAGGACATCGCCGCCCTATTCCTACGTATTCCCTCGTGCAATGGGAAAGTCAGAGTCAACGTAGTTCGGGAAACTACGGGTGATGGGGGAAGGTTGCTCTCAAAGACATCTCTATATTATGCCTACGTATCCTCATTTGGTATGAGAAATCAGAGCAAATGTAGTTTGGGAAACTACGGGAAAGGTCTCGATCGCACTGGGGCGAGAGAAAAAAAGGTTTTGAATAACAGGTTGGTCTCGATTGCACTGGGGAAAGAGAAAGGGGAAGTTAGTTATTAGTGTGCTCATCAAGGATAGAGATCCTTGTGCCTATGTATCCTCGTTAGGGAATGAGGAATCAGAGCAGCCATAGTTCGGCCTATGGTTAACTGGTGTTTTTGTGGATGATGCTGACATGCACATTCTAGCAGCTAGGTGTATTGCAGCTCGCTTGTGGAGTCTTAGGCATTACCTGTTTACGGTAGAACAAACATAACATATCCTTTTGAAAAGATTAATTTTCGCCTTCGAGGCAAGATGTCACATTTGATTTGTGAGTTTATTTTTAGGGTTGAAATAGGTCCTCAGAAAGTAACCCCTTGCGAGTAGTACCCAATTCTTTATCTCAAAGTTTTATTATGAAAAGGTGTGGCGAATACAATTGCGTCTTTGTATTGAAAGACGAATATCAAAACCACACACTCTACAGTTAGTATTCTGACACTCAGAAAGGAACAAGTCTGCACTCAATTCTCTCTCTTTAGTTCAATACAAGGAGAACTTCATTCTCTTATTAAAAATGTTTTGATCTCGAATGGTAAGCGCTTCGCGATAGTGAACCTTAAAGGTAATGTCAAGCACTCGGGATAGGAGAAGGCCTACACCAAACCACTCCACAACCAGTTGAGTTTTATTTAGGAATAGAGTTTTGAAAATGCACTTGGTACGATGTCGCTATTATGAAAAAAGTGGTCGGCCGGCTGACAGAAGAGTCGCCACCGTTCGTTATTTATCCCAAAGAGAGGGAAAGGAAACGATAGAAGAAAACATACGAAAAGGGGAAAAGACAGGTCATCGCAACCAGATCTCGGGTTCGGGAGTCAGTTACGCAAGGGAAAGGTATGAGCACCCCTTATGTCCGTTATACTCAACGGGATTCACACTTGTTTTCTAGTCTACGGGTGAAAAACTATCTAAAAGGCTGCTAACGGGAGGAACAGAAAGAACATACTCAATAGGACATCACCGCCCTATACCTACATAGTCCCTCATGCAATGAGAAAGTCAGAGTCAACATAGTTCAGGAAACTACGAGGGGAGGTTGCTCGCCAAGACACCGCCGTCTTGTGCCTACGTATCCTCATCTGGTATGAAAAATCAAGGCAAATGTGGTTCGGCTAACTACGGGAAATAGTCTCGATCGCACAGGGGCAAGAGAAAGGGTTCGGAAAAAACAGGTCGGACTCGATTGCACTAGGGCAAGAGAAGGGGAGGTTAATTGTTAGTGGGATAGTCTCGATCGCACTAGGGCGAGAGAAAAATGAAAATTAGTTGTTAGTTTGCTCGTCAAGGATAGGGATCCTCGTGCCTACGTATCCTTATTATGTGATAAGGAATCAGAGCATCTGTAGTTCACGCTAACTACGGGTAACGGATCTCGATCGCATGGGTGCGAGAGAAAAG